>OY288249.1:25185471-26455634 GCA_958450325.1 Agrostemma githago
GTAAAGCACACTTATGTTTATTTCAAATATAATTTCAAATTTACTTCGTTCAGAACCAAAAATTATTTTATTTCATTACAGCATTCTATATAAAGGAACAAGTGTTGCAAGGGGAGTTTGCACCTATTGGAAAGGTCGACGTGCTAACTAAAGCACTTGGAAATGAAGAGCATTCTGGTCGTGTCAGAGGTGTTGGTGGAAAGGTAGGACATAAGCAGTACTTTGGTAAAAGTAGTAATGATCGAAGTGGAGGAATATCAAAAGAGCTTTTGGAAGCAATTACTCAGAAGATCACTAAGACAGTAGAAGCTAATATGTTAAGACAAATAGATCTTATGGTTGAGAAAAGGACAACGAGTGACATAATGACCAACAATGGAAACACAAGTTATTTTGTTGAGAGAGATCTTGCACTAGAGGTCAATTGCAAAAGTGGGAAAGCTAGTTGCTATGAAGATGATGAACCTGATCCATTTGGTGACATACCGGAGATGGTAAGTCATAAATTCTATGTGAAGTCTGCTTTTTCCTAATGAATTTACGTGTACATGTTATGATTTTCTTCTATCTTGTCGTTATATTTTGTAAGGGCCTTGAATGTCAGTTAGATGTGTTCGATATGGACTTGCGAAAGGTGGCTCTTGGAAGAGTTTTTCGGGCCCCAACAGAGAGTTCAAGATCTCACGGTTGTCCATTTGGAGAAAATGAGGTAAGGGTCTCAATTTAGGTTGTCTTGGAGGGAGAGGAGGGTACACAATTACCTTTGCCAACCGAAGAATTTTCTACCGTGGGTGAGGCGGTTGGATCTTTTGTTCGATGGCCAAAAAGTTTAATAAATATTGGATATCCTAAGGTAATTGTCGATGATAATCAATTATAAGTTTTAATTGTTATACGTTATTTATAATTCCAATTTGTGTGTTAATATGAAGCTTAATCAGGAAGTAACACCTCAAGTTACAATGAAGTTAATCAGTGAACAACCAAAACAACATACTTGTGAAGAATCAAAGAAAGCCGAGAGTGGAAAAAGTATTAGAACAATGGAGTCGTTTGCTACATCAACCGATATTGTGAAAGCTGGTGTGGAACAAAAGTTTGAATCTAGGAAAATATTGTCTAAGTTGGTTAGTATGATGGTTGATGGAGGAAAATCTGAACTTGCTTTGAGTAAGGATGTTGTGGGCTATGAGCAAATAATTTCTCTAACAAAGGAAGACATCAAATTGTTGTTGAATATGGAAAAACTCAATGTGTCGTGCATTAAAACTTTTGTTGGGTAAGTATGTACTATGTAATCACAATTTGTAATTATTTTTGAGTCACAAAGATGTATATGGTACGTAGTAGTATTGATTTTTTTACATACTACAGGTACTTGCATAGTATTTGTGACAATCATCGATATGGGTTTCTATGTCCGGAATTTCTTTCGATGATTGGGCATAATGCGGATGAGATGACGACGTACATCCATGAGTTCATGAACACAGGGAGAAAACCCATATATTTGGCTCCATTTTACAACAAGTAAGTACTTTTTTATTCTAATACATGATTAAGTGAAGTTAATTTTTGTTATTGATTAAGTGAAGTTGATTTTTTCGTTATCAGGGATCATTGGGTGCTTATAATATTGGATATTGTTGAGCATAATCATGTATATTGGTTTGACCCACTAGGAAAGTTTGAGCCTTCGGGATATAAAGCTCTAATTAATACGTGAGTTCGTCCTAACATGTTATTGCTAATTCTAACAAGCAATAATGTTCATAAAAGACAACTTAGGTTATTCTATTATATTGATTTGATCTTTCTTATCTCGTTGTAGGTCGATAAGGGCGTACGGATATAGTGGAGGTACAAGAAAGAGTACTAAAGCACCACAGTGGGTGAAAGTTGATGTAAGTATTGTTTGATTTGAAAGAGTACTAAGGCACATTTTGGTGCTTCGATCGCATTTATCTTGCTGCAATGACTAATTGAGATCGGCTCTCAAAACGAGATTTATATTCATAGATGATAGTTCAAGTGCTATCCTAGATACTTGTTAGTTTCTATATATGTGAATGTGTTGATGTCTTCATAGCCATTGATGTATGTGAATGCATGGCTACTTGCCTACTCCCTTTTCCCGAAACTCAATAATTAGCCGCGTTTATTACTCCGTATTATTATTTGCAGCAAATAAAGAAAAACAAAAGTGTAGCTAGCTGAGGGAGGGATGGATGGATGGATTGAAGTGGATCATAATTGCGGGTTGTTAATGGTATTCTACGAGTATGCTTGTGTATGCTTTTCAGATCAGTTTGTAAGGCTTGGTATTCTACGATTCGTGATCCTGATTTCATTGCTAAACATCTAGAGCGCAGTAGAAGTCGTCCATTCTATCTACTAGCTACTGCATTTATTTGACAGCAAGTCAAGTAGGCTTGTTGGAATGAATGACTCCTCTCAAGTCTAGCTTCCTCATCTCATCCTACCTACCTGTCTTTCTTTTTGTTTTAACTACATCAACATGTATGGCTCCTGCTTAGTTTTTATGAACTACTTTGGCTAATTATTGATTGGATTTGATGCATGTTGCCTTGTTGGTTCTTGTTTGTGATTGAATTGCTGATGTTGGTATATATGTTGCTATAGTGTGCTTGTCAGCCGGGGAACACAAAATGTGGCTACTACATAATGAAGTACATGACCGACTTAATCACTTCTTCTAGTTTGAAGGGAACTATTGATAAGGTAACAAGACTTCGAGCACATACACATTTTCTCTATGTTATAATCAAAGTATTTATGTTCTTGAAGTATTCGCTTTCAATTATATTGAAATTGTTGCAGCACTTCAAAGTACTTGCCATGTATTCACAAGAAGACATCGATGAGGTTCGCGATTTGTGGGCTAACTATTATCTTCAAAATTAGAAGTATGAGACATGCATGTAGTATTCAATGTATGAGCTAAAAAGATTGGTTGTAGTAGGAAGAGATTTTATTATTGGTACATCGCGTAATTGTGTAGTTTTTTTTATCTAAGCTACTTATTTGTTTGGGATGATAGACTACTTTTATGAAATATGGAACGTTTGATCGTCCAATTCGACGTTGTATAATTTATGAGATTTATTTTGATTTCGGTTGGATTGCAGTTTCTTATAAAAAATACGGAAAGCATTAATAATTGATATCATTTTCGGACTGATTACTATGACAATAAACATGGGGCAGACGAAAAACCCATGTTTGTACTATGACAATAAACATGGGGCAAACAAATAACCCATGTCTGTACTATGACAATAAACATGGGGCGAACAAAAAACCCATGTCTATATTTATAATAGACATAGGGCGAACAAAAAACCCATGTCTATAGTTTTTATAGACATGGGTTAATTCTATAAAGACATGGGTTAATTGAAAAACCTATGTCTATGTTTTAGATAGACATAGGACATACGACCCATGTCTAAGTATTGGACAATAGATGTCACTCAACTTAACATGGGTCGCGAAACCCATGTCTATTAGTTAAAACGACCCATGTCTATGTCATGTTTTGTAGTAGTGTCATTATCTCGTTTCTTATCTGAAAAGATCTTTCAAAGTACTGGATAGACTTGTCCTCACACAATGACTAACTTGGGTATTATTGACGATATTAAAGAGATATTGTCACGAGCGGAACTAGTGAACTCCTTAGCCTTGCGACCTTTACATATAAAGACTTAACATGTGAGTTCCTAGAAACCTTTGCACTTGACAACCCGACCACACCTAGAGTAATTAAATTTCAATTATTCGGCAAACCTCATAGACTGACCAGTCCCGAGTTTGGCCTCGCACTAGGCCTACCCTCTTCGGGTACAGGACTTGGTGCACCTTTGGGCAATATTCAAACATGTGTTTCGAGGAGAGATTTGTGGAAACGTATCTCACGTAGTAAAGGGGGTTACTCGCCTAACATGTCTTATGCCTCAGAGATACGTAACCCCGACATTCGGTACTTTTGAGAAATCCTCTCTCACTGCTTAGTGCCCTCTGCTGATAATATATACTCTCTTAATGTGTGCGTCTTGCAATTGGTTCTATACTCTGTAGTCGGTAATTCGAGTCCGCTAGACCTACCCATCATCGTGGCATTACATTTTCAACGCATTATCAATGCCCAATGCCTCTCCTTAGATTGTAGAGGTCTAGTGACGGTCATTGCGAACAAACTGGGTTACTCGACCGACCACCTCACCCCGCTTGACAACTCCATTTGGCTCAACGAGGCTTATTCCCCACTTGGATTTTCCATCTTCCCCATCATCGCCTCGTAACACGCACCGCACCACCATCCTCATTCACCACAATTGGGACCTACCTCTAGGACCCGGTGAATATAGACGAACAAAAACATAGTAGGGAGGAAAGGGAGTCTGGGAGTACGCTCATTATACATTGCCCGAGGATCATATGATCTACGATCTCTGCAAGATTGAGTCGGACTACGCCCTCTCATTAAGTGACGGTCCTGATGATTTCTCTCCCCAGGCGTCTTCCGAGGGTATGTCGTACTTCTTTGGGTCTCCTAGTGCTTCATACGCGTCTGATGATTATTCGTACTAGTCCCTCTCCCTAAGTCGGTAGCGGTGTTGTGGGTATTGTAGGGGGTCGGGTAGGTGTATCTATAAGAGTCTGTAATTGCATGTATTAGGGTGTGTCCGGTTTATATATCTCGTTATCATTGTGTTGATTATTCATTTTCTAACAAATCTTTGCAAGCTTGGCCCTTTGATTGATGTGGCCGTTTCGGCCTTGGTATTACTCCCGATCTTTAGACAATGTGATTACGCGATTGACCAATCTAAAAATCCAAATCCTTTCATCTTTCTCAAATTTTTTCCAATTTGTACAAAATCCAGGCTAGGTGACGTGATTACACCTACGCCCATTTTTCGCCTTTTTCACTTTATTTCTTTTTTTATTTTATTACCCACTTGGCTAGGGTCTAAGTGACGTGTTTACACCTAGGACCGCCCCCCTTTTATCTTTTATTTTCCTTTCCTAAAATTTCGAAAAATCCCAAAAACATTTGAAAAATCATAAAAATCCAAAAAGATTTTTCTTTTCCCGTCTTTTTTATCTTTCCCCCTACTTGTCCATTAAGGACAACGCATTTTTGTGTGGGGGAGGGATCTACTATCTTTTGTTTTTCAAAAATCTTTACAAAAACTATAAAAATTTGAAAATTTCTAGAAAACCAAAAATAGTTTCTTTTCTTTTCTTCTTTTCATTATGTTTTTGTGTCCTTTGTATAGTCTTGTCCTCCACTCTTACAGGATAACCACTACCTCAATAGCACAAGATGAGGAGATCATGGAAGCAATCCGCTAGGTAACTTCTTTCCATTTCATTTTTCCTTTACTCTCGTATAAGAGTTGAGTTGTTGCTATTGGGAGGCTCTCGAAGAGATGAGCATTTTGGGATTTGTGGTTGATAGTGTGATTGAATGTCGATGGAGAATGGAGTGCATGACTTTACTTGTGTTTTTCCTTATTTACCTTTTCTTTTTTCTTCTGTTCAAAGTTTTCGAAAACCCGTTTACAAGCTTAATGTGAGAATTTAAATTCCATTGTGGATAACTCAGTGTAGATTTTGGACCTTAATCTAGTAGAATGACTCTATATCAATGAATATGTTGATCTTTTAGCTTGAGTCCACCTTTTCTACTAGAGGTTTACTTTAGGGTTTGCATTTGACCACCTTGACCACCCATGGAGCAGTTAGGCCTTGGTTATCGCATCCCGTTTTCTAGGTGACCTTGCTCAAATGTCCATTGCACCTTTAGTCCAAATTCTTCTCATCTTTTTGTGGGTTATCCGGGGATGGCGCGCGTTCTTGGATATCTATTTTTCCTTCCACCTATACATCATCACAATAAGTTTACAAAAATAAACCTCCGTGCTTGGTTTTGAACCACATAAAAGAGCCAAAAAGGGCTAACCGAAGCAAGAGAAAAAAGGGCACAAACACATGAAAACCAAAGGAGATAAAAGGAACATCAATGAAGAATCATCTCATCAAAAACCTCTCCAAAAAAAGCCCTTTGATCGACTTCTCGCCGTGAAGTGCCTACTAGAGGATCGAGTCCCGAGGAAGGAAGATAGCGGTGATTAGTCGATCCACCATAAATTGTAAACGCTTCTCAACTTTTTGTTTGGACTAATTCGGATAATTTGAGTTTGGAATGATTCTTTTAGCCTTGGCTAAAGAGAGCGGGACTGCACCTACCTATAGTGTCAAACGACTCCATGGTTCACTCGCTCCACTCCGTTTAACACCCCGTCGTACCCCTTTAGTAGAGTAGAAGGACCTAGCTAATTCATCAACACTTTTATTGCTTTAATGTCGTCATACTATTAGACTTTGGTCCATGTGCACTTGAGTGATCTATTTTGTAATGTCCATGATTGTTTTGGGTGAGTAATCGATGTCTTCCCCGTCGTCTCGATGAGGGATTCGATGTTTTATTTTCTCTTTGGATGCGCCTATTCTCTTGTGCTTATGTGTTTTTGTGTGTTTAGTCGCATCCGCCATTTTGATCAAGACCCAACTTGTCTTGAATTGAAGTACTTTACCTCATAGGTATTCCAATTTGAGTTGAAGGGGCGGCGCGGACCCGTTAATTGCCCCCTGTCGGCCTCGCATAGTCTAGCTTAGTATTATTAGTACGTAATTTCTTTTTCGGTCTTTGCTCGAGGACGAGCAATGGTCTAGTGTGGGGGATTCGATGTGTGCTAAATTGAGCCCATTTCTCATTCCATTTAGACTCGTTTTTCTCCGTTTTTGTGAGATCAGAATGCGATTATTGCCCTATTCTTAGTCTTTCTCGCATTAGCGTCTCTCTTGTGCATTTCACATGTTTTTGGTAGTTTTTCTATCTATTTTGATAGGACTTGTTTCCAAGAGCATGTCCAAGCTTCCATGAGCACAAGATAGAGGATTACCGTCCAAAAGCAACACACGAAGCCTAAATTCCAAACAATCAAATGACAAAGAGCGAAACCCGAAAAGAGTTCAAGGAAATCATCGGGTGAAGTTTCACGAACCATCGGGCGAAGCAAATTTTCGCCCGACGACATTTCGACCTCTCCGAAGATCTTCAGGAAATTGAACCCACCGGGCGAAACCATCGGGCAAAACTTTCACTCACTGGGTGAAGTTTCACCCGACGGTAACGAGGTCTCCAAATGCACAATCTGGAAGAAAAGTTCACCGGGTGAAATTTCACCCGGCGGAAATGGTTCGTGAAAGTCAGAAATTTCCAGGGCGAAGTTTCACCATTTGAAGATCCATAGGGCAAAAGTTTCACTCAAAGTGCAAAAATCAGATTTGGGCTTGGTTTAGTGATCCATTAAGCTACTACTATATATAGTTTAACCTAATTAGACTCCTACACAACCTTACATTGGAGATTTTAGAAATCCATTAGACAACACTTAGGAGGCTACATAGTTTTTATCAATCTTCACTTCTTCATCTAGCCTTAGATTCAAGTTATTGTAAGGAATTCTAGATTTAATCAAGAAGTTCTTTGAAGATCATCAAAGGATTAGTGACAAATTCATTGTTTTTTTCATCAAGACTTCACCTTTATTTACATGCATCTTCATCTTTCTTATTCCTAGTTTTCCTTCATTGTTGGTATAACTATATTTCTCTCCCTTTTCTCTAGATTAGTTTTTACTCTTACTCTCTCTTTATTGTTTCGTTTTCTTTGATTTTTCCTGCATTATTTTTGGATCGTTTGGTAGTTTTATTTGTTGATCTTAGTTTCCTTCATTGTTTTAGTTTAAATTCTTCTAGTTTTCATCATTATGCATGTTGTTGATATGATCACCGTTGTTATTGTTTTTGCTATTTTTTCCATGACTTGTGAGTAGATCCTTCTTAGAGGGTTAAGGGAGGAAGATTTTGGGTAATATGAATTGAGGAATTGTGATTTAGTTGCATGTTTGTCGATCTATCTTGTTTAAGGTTATTGTGTCATTGTTGACTTAGTTTGGCCAACTAGAATGACCTTGACTCACTCCTATCAATATAAGGAAACTCGGGGTAGGAGTTACCTTGACTTGAGACTTACCATTTTCACCGCGAAAGCGGGATTTAGCTAAGTTGGGTGAAGAAATCGAAAGATGGCATTCTCCCCTTTTCGACTTTGTGACCGACCCCATAATTCCTTGATTTGTAGAACCCAATTTCCGATTCCCTGACTCCCCCTAACGCCTTTTCCTTATTGATTACTATTTGTCATTAATCGCATAATTAGTATAGACTCGACTCAAAACCTCCCATTAAGACCACAAACACATTGGTCATTTCTCAATCAATTCACCGTCATTCCTGTGGACCGACCTCGAATTACCACATCTACGTTAATTGTTTTGTGCTTTTTTGAGTCTTATAGATATTGTTTGATCCTCTATCCAATCGTTAATGGCTGATCCTAGATAGGCGGAGATCATGCATCCACAAATTGGTTTTCCTCACGTGGGATGTGTATAAAGTTGATTTCGGTGAATTCTCGGGAAATTGTTTCGATTTTGGTTTGGTATGGAGCTAGACTTTCGCTATAAAGCTTCCAAATGCATGTGGCTTGGTTGACTACTAGAGACGAATCTCCGTGGACCCTAAGGTTTTTAATCCCTAGTGTTACCGCGACTCGTAGTCCTATTAGGCAGGCCTCGTACTCGGCCGCGTTGTTGGTTACCGGGAAGTCTAGTTTGACGGATATGGGTGTATGGTCACCTTGTGGGGATATTAAAAGTATTCTTATACCGTAGCCCCTCATGCTCGAGGCGCCATCAAAGTATAGGTCCCACGCCTCATCGTCGACGAATAAGGTGTCCTCATCGGGGAAGGATCATTTGTCGGTTGAGTGCGTTTCCTCTATTGGGTTTTCAGCTAGGAAGTCAGCTACGGCTTTTCCCTTGATGACCTTAAGGGGTGTATAGGTTAAGTCAAATTCTGCCAACATGAGGGTCCATCTAGCTAGTCGTCCGTGGAGGACGGGTTTCTCGAAGATGTATTTGATGGGGTCCATTTTGAAGTATACGTGTATGGTATGGCTAAGCATGTAGTGTCTTAGTTTTTTGGTTGACCATACTAGGGCGAGGCACGTTCTTTCTAGAGGTGTGTATTTTGTTTCATACTAGAGGAACTTTTTACTGATGTAGTAAATGGCTCTCTCCTCCTTGTCTATGGTTTGTGCTAGCATGGCTCCCATTGTAGTTTCGGTCACGATAAGGTAGAGGGAAAGTGGCGTTCCCTTCTTGGGAGGCATCAACACCGGTGGTTGGGCCAGTATTTATTTCACTCAGTCAAAGGCTTTTTGGCATTTGTCATCCCAGACAGTTGGTTCGGTAATTTTGAACTTTTTGAAAATGGGTTTGTAAACCATGGTTAGTTTTTCGATAAGCGGCTGATGTATTGTATTTTACCTAGGAATCCTCATACCTCCTTTTCATTTTTGGGTGCTGGCATGTCTAATAGGGCTTTTATTTTTGACGGGTCTATTTTGATCCCTCGTTGGCTTAAAACATGACCTAACAGTTTCCCGGATGTAACCCCGAAGGCGCATTTTTTTGGTTGAGTCTCATGTTATATTGATGTAGGTGTTTGAAGAATTTTTGGAGAGCGGGAACGTGTCCCTCTTGGTTTTGGGATTTGACTATCATGTCGTCAACATATACTTCGACTTCTTTGTGCATCATGTCATGTAAGAGTGTGGTGGCGGTTCATTGGTAGGTTGCCCCGACGTTTTTAAGCCCGAAAGGCATGACTGAGTAACAATATGTTCTCCAAGGTGTTGTGAAGGCTCTTTTGGACATGTCGTCTTTGGCCATTTTTATCTGATTGTAGCCGGCGTACCCGTCCATGAAGGAGAGTAGGGCATGGTTGGCAGTGTTATCTACTAGGATGTCTATGTGTGGTAAGGGGAAATCATCTTTTGGGCTAGCTTTGTTGAGGTCTCGAACGTCAACATAAACCCGGATTCTCCCATCCTTTTTGGGAACGGGAACTATGTTAGCCACCCGGTCAGAGTACTCGAAAACGTGAATGAATCTGTAACACCCACATTTACTCGGGAGCCTTATCAAGACATTCCTGAATAAATAAAGGTGTTACCATCTCGGTTTCCCGAGGTATTAGCTCATTACAATACAACATGGAATGCGAAACCGACCATTTGATTTAAACATTACAACTCATTAACTATTACAACTTTGGTTACACAGTGGAAGCTATACAATCTACACAAACAGGAATGCCTATGCATTAACCCGTGCTACGACCAGGATCATTATCGCGTTCACCCTAATCCCGTACAAGCATCCCCGCATCCAAACACATCACGATATACATAACCTGTATTATAGACTGTTCCCCAGTTGCTCGGAAATATCAATTGGATCATCACAGGCCCCCAATAAAATAGGGTGACAATTTAGACAGAGAAAATAGTTAGAACATGCTTAACATTATAACACAGATACGTAATATAAAATATCCGGTCTCAACCGTCTCAGTACCATCATCGATACCAACTAATAATATCATCTCCACATTCTCGCCATCACGGTACCAATAAATAATCCCATCCCAACATTCAGTACAATCACGGTACCATATCAATAATCTCATCTCAATATTCAGTATCATCATGAAACCATATCAATAATCTTATCTCAACTCTTCTGGCAGGCCCTTTCATTCCAAGTGTGCACACCCCCCGCAACTTCAACAACCCGCGAGGAGAAATCAGGGAGGGGACTGTGATTAGTGGCCCCGGCTAGGTCTAAAGCTAGACTCACCAACTCCAATATAAATCAATATTCATCAATCATTCCACCATCATTATTCAACCTCATTCTCATTAGCACGACATCACATCGTACTCGTAACTCATACATGCATCATAATATTAACGTATTCTAAGTAAGAAAAACCTTACTTAGTCAGCAAGTCATCACCGCGTCGGCAGTACAAGTCAGCACGAAGATTCTACAAAGTCTCATCCTAATAAAATATTATATACTTAAATTAATATCGAACGACCTAACGTAGTTAAAGTAAAGTCGATACCGACCCAACTATATTATAAAATGAGACAAACCCGCTATTATAATGCATGTGAGTCGTGTCTTGACCGAACTCGACACCACAATACCGTGCCACGGCCTATTTCTTGACACTATGCCTCGACCTAACACACCCTGACACAACCCAATACACCACGACACAAACCATTACTGACACAACCCACAACTGACACAAACCACAATACTACACACGACACAACTACTACCGCTCCACACTACCAACAGTAGCCCTGACATAAACAATAACACCCACGACTGAAATAAAGACCCAACGACGATAATAACAAAGCAACACCGACAACAGCCGCACAACAAGGTACAACAACAGAAGCACTACGTCAACCCAACGGTACGCCGACAATAAGACCATTACCCTTAAACTACTGCCCCCAAGCACAAGAGCGAAAACCCGATCACAATAGTAGCGCACGTTAAAATTATCCTTACCACAATACCAGTCCATACTACCACAAGAACAACAATGACACAGCTACGGTAATACGACCCGACGACAGTAACAAGAACAACATCAACAACATGACTACAAAACATGTACCATCAAAACACGACAAAACCAATGACAGGATGAAAATGAATACCATGCCAATGAAACCAAGCCTAAGCAGACTCGGTTCTGGCTTCGTCGGCCCTTATCCTAGCACCAAACGCGGAGACGGTGGTGCGTGATGGTTGTATGGCGAAAAGAAGATAGGGGAGAGTGTTGTGGTGGTTATACGGAAGGAGATTGATTAGATGCAGGCTGTTGTGGATGACTTGAGGTTAAAGATGAAGAAAGTGAAATAAATAGGGGAGGCACGACGAGAAGATGATTCAGGCTTCATCGGTTATGCATATGAGTTACGTACGTAACCTACCCCTCCTACTTTATTATAATTATTATTATTATATTACTATATTATAATACTAATATATATATATTAAGGGTAGTTTAATAAGTTAGGCTCTGGTTACGGGTTAAACGTTATACGGGTATAAAGATGGTTTATCGAAATGGACTAAACTAAATGCGTTAACCAATTATATAGGCTACTGCCCATCATGAGACCCGAATCATATAGGAAATATGACGGGTATTACATAATCAAGCTTTGAATTGATTATCTACCACCTCTTTAACCTTAAGGGCCCATTCGGGTCACATACGGCGTAGTTTTTGTTTCACTGGCTTAAACCCGGGTTTGATTGGATTCGATGTTCGGCGATGTCTCGATCTATGCTTGGCATGTCTCTGTAAGACCAGGCGAAGATGTCTTTGTATTGCGTGAGGAGGTTTATGAATTTTTCTCTCTCGGTGGGATTTAGGGAAGTTCCTATTTTGAGGTTTTGGGCTTCTAGAGGTGTTCCGACGTTTATGGATTCGGTGTCCTCGATTACCAGTGCTCCTAACTCTTGTTTTGCTAGCTCCTTTAAAGTTTCAGGTGGGAGGATGTCATCCTGATCATTTATGTTTTGTTCACTATCGATAATGGCATTGCATGTTAAGTGCGACGAGTCATAAGCGAAAGTATTTTTATTATTAGTTAAGTCAAGCATGTCGAAGACTTTTGACAAGGAGATCCTTTGTTCGTTTGACAGAGACAACAATAGGGGGATTTTCCGGACAGGCCCCGATTCATCCCTGATAGACACGAAAGTGGACGGAGGACAAACAATACTAGACTCTTGACCCCTTTTAGACTCGAATCCGGATTCGGACTCAGATTCTGCTTCGCATTCGGACTCGAACTCCTCGAATATCTTCCCTTCTTCTGTAGTCAACTTGAATTTCCTACCATTTTTATTGACCCATGTGATGGATTTCCTCTACCCCTTACTGTCTTTGTTTTCATCGGTATTGACGATGAGAGTGATGGGGTTGAACTGTTTGTCGGTCATGACTATGTTGATTAGTTCATTGGGATCGGTGGGGATGAAGCGTTCTTCCCCGAATAACAAACTATTATCTAGACCATCTATACAGGGTGTATGCTCGGGTTTTGGTATGCTTGATGTTGTTTCTGGGATGAAGTAGCAATCTTGGAATATTTCTATTCCTGGGTGGCGTATGCCTTTGATATAGGTGGGTTCAAAAAATCCCATGTAAGGTTCGGTGTCTCCTTCCTTTATGAAGTAACCGTTCGGAATTGGATTGTATGGAGGGATTTGGATGCCTTCGGTTTTACGGGATTGCACGATAGTTATGCGCTCACGAATCTCATCTTTGGTTCTGGGATACCCAGAACCTATTGTGTGTGTTTGACTAACGGGATCTTGAAGTTCAGTTGCGGTGCTCAGGTTTTTCCCTAATGACAGTCCCAGGAAATGCCCATGTTGCTTCATCACAAAGTTAATGATGAGGTTCGAGTATTGATCGAAGTCGAAAGGTGCTAGATCTTGCTCTAATAGGCTTACTACGTGGAATCCCATTAATTTGGTGTTGGCGTCTTATGTGACTTGTGAAGTAGTGGCTTTTCCAATAAAGGCTTTCATAGGTGAGGCATGTATGGTGATTATTTCCCCGTTGAGAGGGACCTTCACCTTTTGATGTAAGGTGGATGGTATAGCTTTGATGGCATGGATCCATGGTTGTCCCAAGATAATGTTATACGATCCCGTTTTGACATCTAAGACCTGAAAGTCCATTTTTCTTTCTATTTGGCCTACGATTGTATTAACGGCCGCAATTCCCACGACTGGGCCTCGGGTGCCATCGTAGGCACGTCTCCGGATTTGGTGGGAATGAAGGTTGCGTCTGTCATGCCTAGAGCACAAGCGGTTTTGAGAGGGATTACGTTTACCGCGGAGCCATCATCAACAAGAGGCATTGGCGCCTTTCTGCCTAAACATGTTACGGTGACATGGAGGAGTAGATTGTGTTTTGGTCCAAAGGGTGGAAGATCCTCGTCGGAAAATGTGATGGGATCTTTTAGTTTCCTTGTTTCTTGAAGAATATGTCCCACAATGTCCTCGGGTGTGACTGTTGGAGATATGTTCATTCTCCCTAAGGGTTGGACCAAAACGATGCGCTATGAGTTGCCATATGGAAAGGTCAGTTTTGGCTTTTTGTAATTGTTTGAGTATTTGAACTTCCGGGGCGGTGATTGGGATATCATCGGTGGTAACGGCGTTTTCGGGGGTACTGTTGGTGACTGGTATGTCGGTGGTGACATTTTGGTAAGGTCGCTCTAATCTAGTGACGTGGCTTACATCTTTGGCTTGTAGGGGAGTCGGGGGAATCATGACAAGTGGTCTGCAGACGTAGAGATCATCGTCATCATCCGCCTAGACCCCATGAATGGTGTGAACGTGTTGATATTGTTTGTAATCGATTATACCAAATTGGATGTATTTCGAATTCCTAGGGGGAGGAAAGGCTTCTTCTTCGTTCGGATTTTGGATAGCATGTTTCAACTTGGTGCAAGATTGAGTTTTATGACCATGCCCTTCGTGAAAGGAGAAAAAGGCTTTAAGATCCCATGATTTACTCCTTTGTCCTAAAGGAGGTTCGGGGATTGGTTCTGGAGGGGATAATAGAGCACACTTGACTGAGAGCTTCGGGGCTTCGTCGTATGAGATGTCTAGTTTAGTGAACTCTCTAGGGGTTCGTCCTTTTCGGATGACCTCACCTCTACCTTTTTAGTTTGGGGGAGGGTTTTTTGGATTAGCCCTAAGGGAATTAACTCGCTCATTAAGGTTGTGGATGGACGCTTCCATGGAGGCTACGTATGTGGCAATATTTTAGACCATGTTGGTTAAATCCTAGATGCTAAAGTTTGGGATCGTAGCCATGATGGAGGATAACTCTGCAGAATAACGCCGGAGATCAGAACGAATTCATTGGACAACGTAAGAGACTCGAGGAATGCTCGTATGTGAGTGACACGGAAATGAAACCCTGGATTTGCGCGTGTTTGTGGTCATCGAGTTTGAGACTCAAGTGCTTTAGACATTTGGTGTATTCGACGAGATACCTAATAGACTCAGATCTCTAGAACGAGATGATTTGACACAAATCTCGGGGTGAGATTTAGAGAGGACTCTCGAGATGAGACGACCCAAAATGTAAGACCTCGAACATAGATGATTTCAGTAGTTAGCAAAAACAGTTAATCACACGGTTGTACAACGTAAGAAATTGATCTCGATCCCGGTTCGGAATTAAAGAATTTTGGATGTTCTCGAAAATGGATGAATTTGAAAAGCGAGTTTTCGAAAGTGAGAGTTTTGAAATTGATATCACGATGGTTACGTGACATCCTTTTTTTTACATGTCGGAAAGTGTTGCCATGCGGGTGTGAAGAGTTCATGAGTGGAAAAATTAACGATAGCAATGGTGTAAATTGTGATTTTGCAAAAAGACGGTTGTAGAAGAACCGGCTTTGAAGATATGTGAAAATCGTGGGTTGCGTTGTTATCGAGACTTCTATTAGTTTTCGATATTCGCGGTGTAGGGGTGTTTTTTAGAAAACACGGTGTTCGTGGTGGAGCTTTAAAAGTGGAGTTTGTGTAGCCTAATTCTCGTTACCGAAATTTAGGTGGTGATAGTGGTGTTTTGAAAGATTTTTTAAAGAAAAATGAGGGTGTGACCGTGTTCGACCCTTTTATCCCATTGATTGGAATTTTGGCGATAGTAACGGTATGTGCAAAAATGTTTGTGAGTGTAACCGTGTTAGATACCTTGATTTCATTGATCGAAATTTTGGTGATGGTAACGGTATGTCGGTATATGTAAAATTGCTTTGAAAATGGAAAATGTGATCGTGTTAGGTGCCTCGATCCCATTAGTTGGAACTTTGGCGATAGTAACGGTATACGTAAAAGCGTATTGAAAACGAGAAATGTAACCGTGTTAGGTGCCTCTATCCCATTGGTTGGAACTTTGGCGATATTAACGATATGTTAATTTTTTTTTTTGAAAATGATGAGTTTTGTTTTTGGCCAGCGTAACGGCGCTAAAACAAGTTTTTGAAAATAATGAGTGTGAATTTGGCCAGAGTATCGGTGCAAAGAAAATGGCTTTGAAAAATGTCTTTTCGAAAACAGAGTTTGGGTGTAGTTGAATCCAGATTTTAATGTTTTACTCGGGTTGTCACAACACGCTACACATAACTAGAGAAGCATACACTCATGTAGGTTGCAGATCTGGGTAGGCTAGGCTAGGCTACCATCCACGAAAAGTCCTCGCTTCAGCAGAGACGTGTCACCTCGAGTGGAGATGAGTGCTGCCCTGTTCCACTTGGAGCTTATCGCTTGGCATATTCACGGAATGCGTGACTACCTTGGACGGCCGGAACATCAATCGGGGGTCTCCTCACGTGTTCAGTCTGAGAACCTTATAGTAAGAAGGTCGATTGGTCCTAAATCGGTTAAGGTGGGCTTTTTGGGCCAAAAACCTGTAGTGACCACAAAAAGGAACTAGGAAATAGGCTTTATCGACCTCGTTCGAGTTACACCACCGCTGGAAATCTGTTTCCAAATCCCCAGCAGAGTCACCAAACTGTGGACGCTACCACCCCTACCCGCGCGGGGACCGTCGCGGTGGCCACCCACACGGCCCGAACGTCCGGGGCACCTCGCGTCCCGAGGGGCGATCCGATCTCGCGTTTAGGGCGAAGTTTCGGACCTCGATTTGGTTGACGATTTGAATTGTACTTGATAGATGTGGGGACATCTATGTTTCCGTTTAATCGATCGAGATGTGATTGTAAATGTTTAAAGATCGATATGTTTCATCTGACGACCTTTTTAGTGAACCGAATTCGTTGCTGATTTGTGGAGTCACCACCGAGTAATTTTGGGATACTCGAAAATCATTCAAGTCAACTTTAATCCTTAGCCTCAAAGTTGAGTGACATGGGGACCTAAAGATAAAGACTTGTACCCTTAAACATTCCATGTCTAGAATGACTCTCATTGCCAATGGTTTCGGACATCCGGAAATCGTAGATTTTGAGTAAGGGGTGAGGGTACATATATATTGGGAAGCCAACGTTTGATAGACATCAACACCCAAACCCGCCCGCACGTTGCGGCCTCTACTAATCAATCAATGGGGTGATAACTTTGTTCCTAGTTGTGGCGGGGATGCGGTAACATCCGTTGTTTTAACATTATACCTTTGCTTCGTCGGTTGTTTAAGGACAAGTAGTTTTTTCGTCGAAGTAAATGCTTTTACATTCTTTGCATGCGATTTCACGTGACAGGCAGACCATGAAAAGATGCACGTAAGAGGGTAGAGAGTACTAGATAATATTCGTATTAGCAAATCAGTTTTAACGTGATAATACGGACATTAGTCATTCTCATGGTATACCTTACCTGGTATTCTGCTTAAGTTGTGTTGGTTTAGTATTAATAAGGATGCGTCGAACCACGTGTGAGGGGTGAGCATCGGGATTAATACGGGACTGGACCACTGCTTGTTCAGTTTTAGCTTGTGTACATTTTGAATTTCGTGTTAGGTGATTTAGCATGCAATTATGGACATAAAAGCGGTAAATCATACGAAAGCTATGAATGCGAAATGTAAGTAAATCACATTATATACGAGATACAATGTGTAGACGATCGAGAACGGATCTCATGACTACTCGGATTTGATTTAGGTGTTTTAGTATTTGAGGTTCAAGTTGTGGACGTTACGTATGTTTACGACGCATCGTGGAATTAGTATCCACACATGTCGGACTCGACGTTATCGAAATGCATAATTAAAAGTTCGATATGTAAAGTTGTGTTTAGACGACAACCTAGTGACGATAACAACTTCAACAGACTAATCCTCGTAACTTCATGCAGTGATTCCGGCAAAGCTTCGCTACGGTGAGTCGACGAGCCAACACAGGTGTCGTTTTTCGTCCTTGTCAAGTCAGGAACTCGAGGAACTACGAAGAGTGGTGTTCATTCGTGGAATACGAATCAAAAAGAAAACGATCGAGTCGATCGTGCCTAATGTCGGAGTGCGACGCTAAACATGAGCTGTGTTGGTCGCGTAACCGAGTCAACAACGGAACCAAATAGACCGAGAAGGGACACGAGGCAGAAAACCGAGAAAGGCAACGGGTCAAATTATCCGAGAGAGACTGAAAATGCGGCACAAACCGAGAAGGACAACGGGTCAAATTATCCGAGAGGGACTGAAAACGCGGCACAGAAACCGAGAAAGGCAACAGGTCAGAATATCCGAGAGGCAGCTTAGTTCGGACAGAAATCGGAAACGAGATAGGGACAAAACGGGCAGCAGTGTCGTGGTATGTAGGTCACTGACTTGAAAACTATAACGGCGCGACTCCGGTGGTTATCGCCTACAGTGCCGGTAGTTTCCCAAGGTTAACACTGCAGTTCAGAATCCCGACCACTCGAGTTTCAGAACTTTGGAACGAACAAGAACGTACCCAAGAAAATAGAAAGCTGAAAAGGAGAGGGAGGTAGTTTTAGAGAGAGAGGTGGGAGATATTGTTGTAAAACTGAGGAGATGAGGGTCGAATTTATAGGACACAGAAGCACACTAGCTCCAAAATAATCCGTCATTAAGGGCCATTATTCCCGTGATCAAAGCCCTTAATAATGTCCATAATTTCTGTCACAGCCCTTTGACTACGAACCTGGACAACCCAGAAAACTCAAAAACTGGACACACACAACTGGGCCATGAACTTGGACCAAACACGCAGGCCCAAAACAAAAAAGGAGGAAAAGTCGGGCATAATCCGCACCGCAAGTGCTCTACCCAAATCTGAGCCCGAGCCGAGCCAGGCCGAACGCGCACGCACGTGTGTGGTAAAGGTCTAGGCCCAACACTCTCCATGAAAGGCCCACTAGCCGCCTCATCTCACAACTAATAGCCCATCAACATGAAAGCATTATAAATGGGATAAAACATCCCTCTCAAGCCGATGTGGGAGAGGAAGAGGAAAAAGAAGATAAGAAACTACTAGCTTTGTCATTACTCAATAATCCCCCATTGATGGCAAAGAAGAAAAACAAAGGAAAGAAGAATCCTAAGTAAGGAAGGATTGGATACTTAGACGTTCAATGTCTTGTGACTTGAATTGACGTTTTAGTGAGGTGAGGCAACAACTTACTTACAACTAGTGGATATCTTTCGGTTTGAATTCCTAATTGAGCTTCGGTTGAGACCCCCACAACACATACCATACCTTCAAAGACTGTTCGTTCTGCAAATTGAAAGTGCAACGCTTTTAAAGCCATGCGTTTACCCTGGTACTAGTGAGTGCTCTAGTGAGAAGTTTTATACTCTCAACTAGATGGCGGCAAAACCATCATGCACACACGTAGGTGGCTTTAGTGCTTCTCAATAGCACATCTTGCACAGGCCATTAAGGACATAAGACCAACCTTTATTTACTCACACAATCCATCAAGTGCGTCTCAAAGCACCACCAAAACTGGCTATGGATCATGTATCGCCATAGGAATGTAAGCTTTTAAGCCCATCAAGATTCATACTCTAATCTTGACTTAAGGACCTTAGCCCCATTCCCCTCGACCATTCGAGGACTACTCTCCTCGTTAATCCTTTTGTGAAAGAATCTGCAAGATTGCGTTCAGACTTCACATAGTCCACCGTAATCACTCTATTTTTCAAGAATTGTTTCACCCCAGCATGCTTGATTCGAATATGTATTTTCTATACCCCCCCCCCTCTCCCTCCGCCACACAGGTATGCCAGCTAGTAAGTTCTCAACCAATCTGCTTCTTGACTTGCCAACTTAAGAGCAATAAACTCGGACTCAATGGTGGAGGTTGTTATACAAGTCTGTTTCGCAGACTTCCACGATATAGCTCCTCCTCCTAAGGTGAACACGTAACCACTTGTGGAATTTGTTTCATCATTTGTAACACCCCTGATTTTATAAAGTAAATTAATTAAAGTTATATTTGTATTTATATTTTATTTACGATTAACTCGTACTTCTTAAAATTATTATAAAACGAATTTATCGTTTAATCGTTTCAAACTCCTAAAATTCTATTTGACTCGGAAACTCTTCTTATATTTAAAACATATTTTTATTTCTGTTTCGATTCATTTTATACATTTAATTTAATTTTTGTCGAGAGTCTATTTCGACGATTTAAATTTCAATTCTTTTTATTTATTTATATTTAAGCTCGAATTTCTATTTTTGACTCAAAGTTCATTATTTTAAAGTTTCGTCAAAATATTTATTTCCTTTCCTCGAGAAATCAATTTAATTCATTTTATCGAAAATTTATTATTTATCGGGAAATATTATTTCATCGTCTAATTATTTATTTCTATAAGCTTCGTTTTCGTCTCGAATACTCTATTTACTCATTTTATTTGTCGGCCCAATTATTTATTAATTTTATTAACTCGTTTTAATTCGATTCGTGGGTCTGTCAACTTATCGTTTCGGAAATTGTTAGATTCCTTTTTCTAACCCGATTCATTTAATTGAACTAGTTCAACACCCTTTTACAATTTTCATTTTATACGTGTGCTTGTCATTATTTGTTTTTATTTATTCATTCCCTTTGCCTTACTTATTCCTCCACCGTTTCTTCATCCTTCCCACTTAAGTTACGTTCATTCCCCATCTTTTATTCCACCGCTTCATCTTCGTGCTTCTCCTCTGTCCCGCTTCATTTCTTCTTCTTCTTCTTTTTTCTCGTTGTGCTCCACCAGTCATCATCAACTCTCTTCACCCATCACTCATCTGTGATATTGCTTTCCCTTCGCTTTATGCTGTTGAGATTGACTCTGTTTTGGGTTCGTTATTGCTGCGTTTTGTGCCTGGGTTCGCTTCTGCTGCTGCTTTACTTCGTTGTTGGAATTCGGTGAGTAATCGTTCTTATTCTTCTTCCTCTTCGCTGTATTTTACTGTTGTTGCTGCGTTCTAATGCTGCTGTTGTTGTGCTGATGCTTTTCGATTTCGTTTTTTGTTACCTGTTGTTCTTCTTATCGTTCTTCCTTCTTCGTTTTCTTCTTTTATTTGTTGTTGCTGTCTTGTTTGCTGTTGTTGTTCTATGCCGATCAATTGCTACTTCCGTCTCCCTGTTCTGCTTCTTCTCTTTCTTGTTCTTTCCTTCTTTTCTTCCTCAATCTGATTTTTTTACTGCTATTGTACGATGCTGCTGCTACCTCGTCTTTCTGCCGGTTTGTTCTTCTCTTCTTTTTCTTCTTCGTCGGTTGTATGTTGCTGTGTTTTACTGCCATTGCTGCTGCGTTTTACTCCTGCTGCTGCGTTTTACACCTGCTGTTGCGCTTGTGCTGTTACGTTTGAGCTGTTCACTGCTGCTTTTTCCGTTGTTGTCGTTCGGTGCTGTTTTTTCTTCTTATTTTTCTTCTTCTTCTTTTTCGTTTCTTCTTTTTGTAATCCCCTAGAAATTCTAACGCAATACAATGGCGGAAACACTGTAGAGTGGGATTAAAACACACTGACAAACTATATCTTATTAAAAGAAATGGTAAGTCAATACGAAGACCTCTTTTTACAAAAGGGCTAAAAGAAAAATCTCCAAACATGTTAATACAAAACCATAAATTACAAGAATGAAGAAAGAGTAGGATCCACGCTACTCGCTAGCTCACACCCAAAACCCAGCAGCAAATACTTGTCATGTTATAAACATAACAGCCACGTCAGTGGGGAGTAACTCGGACGTTCTCCCAGCCATATTATACCATATGGAAAAATAATAGTATTACTATATCAAAATAATTAAAATGGGAAAACATTAAAACGATATAATAAAATAAGTTCTCGGAGAAACTTAAAACATTTGCCAACCTGCAAACCAAAATGTATCAAAAATAATAAAAATATTCAAATGGCGTTATGGATAAGTTTAGTGTAGACGGCTAGACTTTCACTAGGAGAATACTAAAACTAGCTTCGAGAACTTAGTTCAAACAAATCAAACTTCGGTCTCTAACTAGGCTACTCAACCATAATAGAGCGGCGGCTTATAAATGCGTGGCCCTAGTTTAAGACAATGCACACCCCTCCTGGGATTACCTGTCACCCAGTTCAACTTATGACGGCGACTTACTGCGAGGCCTAAGCTTAAGGTCAAAATGTACACAACTCCCGGGATACCTGTCACCCGGTTCAACAACCAATGTACCGATTCCTGATACACTAGCCTTATAGTTGATGGCAAAACCGTAAACCCCAGATTATATTACTCTAACCTCACACTTGTCTTTATTCCATAACTCCAAAACAAGCCATTATCGATACATAAAAGATATAATCATTATAAATAATAAGAAGATAAAAGGAATAAGCATTTTATATTAAAAGGGAAACTTTCTATAAATAGAAACTTACTAATTTTAGAAACTTACTTAAAATAGAAATATTGTGATAGAAAATTCGTAAGTTATTAAAATAAGTGAAATGTATAAAAAATAGCATTTCTAACGAAATTATCATTTTATTATTATCGTCGTTATCGTAACTTTAATATATTTCTAAATCCGTTACTCAAAATATAAATAAAATATAATAAGTCAATACATAGTATTTTATAAATAATTAAGAATCGAGTTAAAACTATAGATTTTAGAAAAGAGGTGTTTTAAGAAAAACGATATCAAAATTAATTGAGTCAACGAGTTTTATGAGATTTACAAAGGCTTCAAATTATTTTTAATAAATAGCTTTTATTAATAAATAATACGGATTTTAATAAAAATGAGAAATCGTAGACAAATGAGAAATTATTAGGGAAAAATAGTCTCGAATAAAAATGTATTTAAAACAAAATCGACTATTTTCTCATTTATTAGTATAAATCGTAAAAATTAATTTATTAAACAAGTATACAAATCTCGATTATAATATAAAAATACGATTTTGAGTTAAAATTATAAATTAACGAAATATGAAGAAAATATGAAATCGTTATTATTTTGTTACTAATGTCACGATGACCAACAAAATATTATGACGATCGTAAATAATAAAATTACTAACGATTTATAAAACGATATCGAAAGTCGTAAAATTTTTACAAGGTACATAATTTAAAATAATATTTTTAGCAAATAATAAATAGCTAGAATTAGAAAACCGAAGTTAAAATATTTACTACATACTACTACTCAAACATACGATATAAATCGAGTAACGTCCTAAAGTTACCTTAAGATTATAGTCGAATTGATCCCGAACTTGTCTACTTGCATAGTCCAACCTCCAAATCTTCAATAGCACGCCTCAAGCTTTGTGTCGTGAGTTTCTAGCCTTCCAAGTATGCTCCACTACGAAAGTCGAGACAAAAAGAAACAGAAACAAAGAAATTGGAATAAGGAAAGTTGAAAGAGAATAGAGGTGACCCGGAAACATGGATAACAGATGAAGGACGAAGGGTTCGTCTACAAAATGAGACATGAAAAGAAAATAGGGGTAACCGGAATGTATGACAACGAACCAGAGGACTCGAAACGAGCAAGAGTAAGGAATAAGTAATAGAAATTAGATAAAATCGAAACGACAAAGAACAAGAAGAAGGGAAAGGGACACGAACAGAATAACAGTAACATAAACGCTGAACATGACTCATCAATACGTATCATAGTGACCACAACTGCAGCGATATAAACAACAGCACACGGACAAGGAGCAGACGAGCAACAACACGCAGCGGTAGCAGTAAGAAAGCAGCGAAGAAGGAAGAAGAATGAGAAGACCGAAAAGTGGCAGAACAGGACAGAAAACGCAGCAGCACAGAACAGCACAAACGGACAGCAAAAGAAGAGGAAAGAGAAGACATTAGCAGCATCAAAAACGAACCACAGCTGACTGCAGAAACAGCAAAACAACCCAGCAACAGTACAACAAAAGAAGGAGAAGAAAAGGAAGAATGAATCGATACAGGAACCGAGCATAATGATTAGTGTAGTTTGTAGTGCCTATTTCGTAGTATTTTGGTCCCATTTTCCTTGTGGAATCGCTCCTTGGGAGCGGTTTAGGGGCTTCTTATGCTTCCTTTAGTTCGTTTCAGGTTCCCGAGACCGATTTGGAAGAGTTGGAGCGATTCCGACTCTATACATACACATTTTGGAGCCAACGGAGTAAAGAAACGATGACTCGATGCTTCGGAATCGACCCCCAGACCTTGGGACCCAATCCCGAGCCTCCGAGACCCGATCCCGAGTCCCGAGAATCGATGAGAAGCTCATGTGAAGCAAGGAGGAACCAAAAGGGTCATATTGGAGGCCTACAAGACTCATCCCCGACGGGTATGCACCTCATCCCGTCGAGGATGAAGTGCACTTGTTAGTTAGTCATCATTTCCTTTAGTTTGATAGTTAGTTTGATTATTAGCATTGTTTAGCATTTGGTAGTCTAGTTCATCATAGTTCATCATTAGTCTAGTTCCTACTTCTCCTCCATCATAGTTTTCCATTTATCGCTTATTTGTGTTTGTTTGTGTGACCTAGTCTCGTTTTAGGCCGATTTAGTCTAAGCATTGCTACACCGTCTCCGTGGACACGACCCGACTTACCCTAACTACCGTTAGGTGCTAGTTGGTTATTTATTTGGCGGTGGGATCCACTACAAATCTTACCATCACATAACAATGATAAGTAGCATCGCTTACATAACATGGAACAACAACTGCAGCAGAAACAAAGACGAAAGACAGCAGACAGCAGCGCACAAAGAAGCGTAGCAGCAGTACAGATAACGAATAACAGCAACGTAACACATGATGACACCGCAAACCGACATCGGAACTGAGCAAACAGCAGCAATCGTGGAGTAATAACAGCAGCACCAGGAAGAGAACGAAGGAGATGAAGAGGAACGGAAAAGAAGACAGACGAGCGATAACACGCAGCAGTATAAACGACAAACAGCAGCAGAATGACAAAGATGATGACAGTAACACGACAAAACGAAAGTGAAGAGAAAGAAGAACATCGGACACCAAACAGCAGCAGCGGACTAGAAGAAGGAATCAGAGGAAGAAGAAAAAAGAAGAAGAAGAACGTAAGAGAAAGAATGTACCCCGACGAAAACTGTAACAACGAATTACAGCAGCAGCAGCAGCAAACCCATGCTCAAAACGCGGCAAAAAAAAGAATCCAAAACAGAGTCAATCTCGACATAAAGCGGAGGGAGACGGACAAGGCTGATGATGGAGATGGGTGAAGAGAGTAAAGGAAAGGGGAGCGCTCAAAAAAAATGAACCAGAGGGAGGACAACGAGGCACAAAATGAGAATGAAAGAAGAGAAAAGGGGATGTAAGAGGGGAAACAAAATGAAACGGTGGAACATAAAGAAAATGAAAGGAGAGGTGAATGATGTGTCAGTAAAGGAGGTGTACGTAATTTAGTGGGGGAAAACAAAACAAAGGGGCTGAATTAGCACAATAAAAAGAATCGATACGAATTCCGAAACGATAATTGATTGACCCACAGATCAAATTAAAACGAGTTAGTAAAAAAATTAATAAATAATCGGGCCGACGAATAAAATGAGTAAATAAAGTACTCGAGACGAAAACGAAGTTGATAGAAATAAATAATTGAACGATGAAATAATATTTTCCGATGAATAATAATTTTCTATAAAATGAATTAAATTGATTTCTCGAGGAAAGGGAATAAATATTTTGACGAGACTTCGAATAAATGAGTTTCGAGCATAAAATAGAAATTCGAGCTTAAATATAAATAAATGAAAAGAATTTAGAATTTAAATCGCTGAAATAGACTTTCGATAAGAATTAAATTAAATGTATAAAATGAATCGAAACTGAAATAAAAACAAGTTTTTAATATAAGAAGATTTTTCGAGACAAATAGAATTTTAGGAGTTTGAAACGATTAAACGATAAATTCGTTTTATGATAATTTTAAGAATTACGAGTTAAATCGTAAAATTAACAATACGAACAAAAATTTAATTTAATTTAATTTATAAAATCAGGGGTGTTACACTTTTTCCTGCTACTGTGAACCTCCTGCTCTACTTCTCCTTCGTCCTTGTGCGTCTGTTGTTCTGCTCATCTTTTTCTTCCCCATTCCCGGTTCTTTTCGTCATTGCTGCTTGTGGACATGACGTAGGTCCACCCCGACGCGGCCACGCGCGGGTTTTGGGTAGGCGAATGCACCTCCATATGAGAATGGATCGAATTGAAATTTAAGTCGAAATGGAGTCGCCACCGAATTTTATGGTTATTCGGAACCGTTCGAGCCCACTCTATATCGCTATGGACCATACACAAAGTATGGCCCATCTCGGTTTTAGAGTTTATTGGGCTCGTCCCTTTGCATTGCGATACCGATACCATTTATACCGGTAATCATGTAAAGAATGACTCTCGTGCGCCAACGGTTTCGGGCATCCGGAAACCGAGGTTATGAGTAAGGGGTGAGGGTACGCGTTGGGAAGCCCACTAAGGACACCCAACCCCGCCCGCACATAGCGGCCTCTACTAAGACATCGTTTGACTTTCTAATATGCGCGTTAGTGATTCGGTGAAATGATATGCAAACAGCGTTTTAGCTAAGCATGCGAATTAAATGTGAGCTACGTCATTTTAATGCATCTAATTTATTGTCGAAGTGATTTAGCATGCAAGGGTTCATTTATAAACGGTAAAACGTAAATAAATAAAGCAAAGCAATAATAAATCGATTACAAATTACACGGGCGGAATACAACCCGGAATTCACAATACAACGAGCAATAAAAGTAGAATAATCGAAATATATATAGCCAAAATGATAAGCAATAGTTAGAAACGGACCCGTGTATAAACTAGACCGTGAATTTGCGTTGGTGGACGAACTTCAATTAAATACGTATTGTTTTATGTATTAATCGAATGACGGGGATATAGGACCTAGGCGTGGTGCTAGCCCGATCCCAAATCCCGATGCCTTGTCCCAACTTATCATGTCGGTAAATTGGAGCCTAAATTAATTATGTGTTGGATGCGACTACGGAGTCGTCAACGCAAGATTAATAGTGAGACCGTCAATCAAAGTTGTTTATGTGCGATGATATGCATGTATTTTGAAAAGGAGATCACGTGATTGACTTTACACGTGTCGACTAAGTCGCTTTTAAAAAGACGAGACTCGAATGCTATAAAAAGAGCCCTCGGGTTTCTGGGCTACAGGACCCACTCGATCGAGTCGGGGCTGACTCGGTCGAGTGTGTCCTTGAAAAAGGTTTCTGCCCACGATTTGGGGTGCTACTCGGTCGAGTAGCAGGTGTACTCGGCCGAGTGGCACCTGTACGAGTTATGACTCGTGTGATTTTATGCGTTTTAAATCGGGGGTTGGCCGAATTAAATAAAAATATCGACGAATTTAGATTTAGTTCGGTTTGCCGGTATTATAATCATGTCTTATATGATTATAATACCGTTATCGGATTTTTGTAAAAGGAGTTGTCGTTAGTTTTAGAAATTTGATTAGTGACGAAATTGCGTCCCTCTACGTCACGACATCGATATTAATCCTTACGGATTAGGTGATGTCGATTTTCGTGTCAACGGGTTCCGTACTAATCTTTGAAATGGATTCATACGCGTTTAACTACGAATGATCGGGATCGTGTTAATAAACGAACCCTAAAAAAATGATCATCGTAGTCAAACGAGTTCGGATCCGAGTTTTGATATTATTACGCAAAAATATATATATATATATATATATATACATATGTGGTACATAATATTATAATAAAATGTACATAACGATAATTAAAATGCGATAAGTAAAATGTTAGCGTTAGATGTTAGATGCAAGAAATAAATGTTAGATGCTAGTAATGTCGTTACTATCGACTAAATATAATACTATAAGCATAAATATAAATATACATAAAAGATCGAGAAAAAGGATGAAGAAGGAAAAGTCGGTGTTGAATTGTCACACCCTCAACCTACATGTTCTTATTTCTCGGGATACGGTTCGCCAAACGGCGGCAATGGCACGGGAACGTCGAGATGTGTAGGAGGAGTTGATGGTGTGTATGTATGGCTCGGTTTCGTGTGTATTGTGATGTCGAGAATGGTGTTGCAAAGTGTAGGGTGTAAGATGAGTGCAAGGTTGGCTGAATTTTTGAAGGGTGAAAAGTGTTCCAAGAGTTGTCTTTGTGTCAAAGGTTGACGGGTATTTATAGGGAGCCCCGACACATGGGTCACTCGACCGAGTGGCGCGGGTGCACTGGGTCGAGTGCCCTCGCGGATGCACCTGGGCCATTTTTGTGAGGCTCCACTCGGGTTATTTTGGGCGTGATTGCCTTGATTTGCTCTTGATTGATTGTGATTGATTTGGCATTAATTTGGGTTGATTTGGCTGATTTCGAACGTATCAGGTCGCTTTTTGTGCCGAGTTTGTCTTGATCGAGTTTTGACCCGGTCGCTAAAAGACGGGAATTATTTTTGGTGTCGGTTTTGACCCAAATTAGTCTCATTTTGCTCGGAACGACCCACTGGGCCTGAATTTGAGGTTGGTTTTGTGAGATTTGTATCCCGTTAAAAGCCCATGCCGGACATTATTGATTTCGAGCCCGTATCCGAGCGCGTTAGAACATGTTAGCGTCCGATCATCATCGAGTGTTTTTTGGAAACTACCATAGACACCTGGCAGTCAAAATGCGGGTGTCTACAGAGCCCCCACTCTGACTGAGGCTTGGACAGGGCGAAAGTTAGAGTAGCTACCAAGTCAATTAAGACCTGGTAGACTTCCGATCGGGTCGTTTATAGTCCATTAGACTCGCGTGAAGGGCTCGCCAGCCACAAGTTAGAAATCATACCTGAGCTGATGATGATAACTCCGTGGGGAATCGGACTTGTAGCATAAGTCCTGGGTGCGCCTATATGTGGGCTCATCCCGTACCATTCCGGGGAAAATGCCGCCTTGGGCTTCCGCTGGGGAGATTTTAGAGGGTCGCATGTCCCTGTTTGAGTCGTACCTGTATAAGTCACATAAAATGTATGCAACACGTAGGTAGTAAAAATGACTCGCGCTGGGGAATAAAAATTTGGATGATTGAAAATTTTTGAAAAATTTTAGAATGTATATATTTTGAATTTTTGAATTTTTGAATTTTGACAGACTGCTCGGGATGACTAAATTCCTGTGTCTGTAGGAAGAGTTATGGGTCGGGCCTGTATGTCTAGGCCCGCTTGGGCCAAGGAGGCACAGCTGCAGGGGATGCTCCAGGGTTTTGATGTTATAAATACATCACCCTGGCTCCTTCCTTTGTCACAACTCAAAAAAAAGCTTCATCTTCTTCCTCAAAAGAAAACCTTATTCCTTTCAAGAAAAAGCTCTATCATGGCTATCGATCGTCTGATCAACATGCTGCAAGATTGGGCACACCGTTTTAGGGATGCGAGCAAAGTAGCTTTGAGGCAGTCAGGCATATTCCAATTGTTCACGTTCCGTCAGATGCACGTGGACCGTCATTTCCTTGACGCCTGTCTGACCTTCTGGGATGACACTTACCATGCTTTCGCCTTCCCTCGGGGCGAGATCTGTCCTCACTCTGAGGAAATTGCTGCCATAAGAGGGTGGAATCCACTGCTCCGCCCCGCCGTCCCTTTCTCAGTTCGGGACCCCAGGAGGAAACTACGGGAATTTTTGGGGCTCTCCCACACTGAAGTATCCCGCATGCTTGAAGGGGATACCGTTTCTCTGCTTGCCTTAGCTGAGAAGTTCATGAACCCGTATGACATCTGGGTTACGCCCATTCATAGCCGTAGGGCGTTCGCCTTCTGTATGCTGCACGTGTATGCCTTCGAAGGCCATATGGACCTGTTGTCTTGCATGGGTAGCGTTCGTCTTCTCGTCATTGCTGACCTTATGGAGACGGAGTGTAGTCCCGCATCGTTGATCACGGGGGAAATTATTCAGGGCTTGGACAACCGAAAGAGGGATGAGTCAGCCCGTTTCACTGGGAGCACCCGTCTGCTGCAGGCATATCGCTTTTCTCCTTTTCGATTTTTTTTTTTTTTTTGCCCTTATGCGGACGCTGAATTGTCCGGAATCTCATAAACGTTGCTTTTCTTTTCAGCTTTGGCTATTTGAAAGGTTGTCAAAGATCGAGCCTCCTCCCAACACGAGTCAATATTGGTTCAACCAGGTGATGACAAGGAGACGGTCTACCGACTCGTCCTGCCTGACTACCCAGAAATATTGGGAGGAAGAATTAACATTCCATCGTGGTCCATTGATACGATGGGTGGTTCCATGGTGGCCAATTTATGCTTGGACGGGTCTGGCGTCTGGAGACAAGGCCCGCTACCTGGTGATTCTGTCCTTTAGCCACACAGTTCACCTCTATCCTGACCGCATACTCAGGCAGTATGGGTGGACTCAGCGCATCCCGGAGAACGAGGCAGTTGTGAGTGCACCTACCCAGCTGACCGACATTATGTGTGACACCTGGATTCAGAGATGGTATACCCGAACTACTTGGTCCGTTCCCAAGTCGCTTCATTCTACCTGGGTGTCTTATTCTTATGAAAGGTGGACCAAAGCCGAGACTGTCGAAGCTCGCGCTGCTCTGAAGGTTGATGAGGCCTTCGACCTGCTTCGACGGGAGAAAGTTAAAGATAACAGAGACTTTTTTGCTGAAGGGGAGGTTCAAGCTCCGATAGTCCGTCTGAGGCCAAGTCAGAGGAGAGGAGCTAGGACTCGAGCTAGGGGGTCCGATGCTAGAGGTGCTCGGGGGGAAGTGAGCCCCCAGACAAATTTGGAGAGGAGACCAGGAGCCAGGCCTTTAGTCCAGAACCGACTTGGTCCTAAAGACAGGTTGCCAGAGCATATACGGGCTCGACTTGGGCCCGTGACAATAGCTGAAGATCCTCTGTCGAAGAAGAGGACTCGGGCCAAGGAGGTTCCCATGGTTATTCGGGAACGATCTTCTCCACCCCGGCGACCTCGGGCTCCACAAGACCCGAAGGATAAGGGCAAGGGCAAGATGCCCGGATACTAGTCGCCTGCTATTATTATTTAGATATTATTACTATTTTTGTTGTGTGTTGTTTTTTTTTTTGGCTTTTTGTAATTTTGAATTACCGAGTTTATCGGTGTTTGTTTTATGGAATAATAAAAGTACTATATTAGTGAAACCGTTTCTGTCTTTTTCGTTATTGCGGTGGTTGTGCCCTTTTGAGGGGTTGCCTATGTATCCACAGTTAGTGGAATCAAACCAAACGTAGTTCAAGCGTAGATTTGCAATTTCGAAATACACCAAGACTATGAGTTCAAGATGTGCGACAGTAGGATAAATAATCCTAACTTATTGACTTGCTTATAAATTTTGAAAAATATGTTTTTAAATAATTTTTGCAAATGACATTTGAGATAAGGTTTAGGGGTAGTAGCGCTTCAGCTGGTCTAGGTTGGTTGGGTTGACAAATTCATTCCCGTCCAGGTCCGTCAGCATTACTGCTCCTCCTGATAGAACCTTCTTGACTAGGTATGGCCTAGCCCAATTGGGTTTGAATTTTCCCCTTGGGTCAACCGGTAGTAAGGCACGAACCGATTTTAGGACCAAATCGCCTTCCTTGATATTCCTGGGCCTAACCCTTTTGTTAAAGGCTCGTTTGATTCTTTTTTGATATATTTGGATGTTATTGAGAGCCCGCGACCGTCGTTCGTCCAAGAGAACTAACGAGTCATATCGAGCTTGAACCCAATCTGCTTCGGGCACTTGGCTTTCTAGTAAAATTCTGAGAGACGGTATCTCCAACTCGACTGGCTGGACCGCTTCCATGCCATATGTTAAATAATATGGAGTTGCTCCGGTTGCAGTTCGGATCGACGTCCGGTATCCCCACAGGGCAAAGGGTATTTTGTCGGGCCAGTCCCGATAATTATCAGCCATCTTTTTAAGTATGGTGACAATTGTCTTATTAGCAGCTTCTACCGCTCCATTTGTTTGGGGACGGTACGGCGAAGATGTATGCCTCTGGATTTTGTATTTCGCTAGCAAAATAGCGGTTTCGGCTTGAAAGTGGGTCCCATGGTCACTGATAAACTCGTGTGGGATCTCGTATCGGCATATTATTTTATTCTGGATAAACTTGGCCACGTGCTTGGCGTTCAAGACACGGTATGATTCCGCTTCGACCCACTTGGTGAAATAGTCGATAGCTACCAAAATAAAACAGTGACCTCCCGTCCCGGAAGGGTTCACTTTCCCAATTATATCGATTCTCCATGTCGAAAATGGCCATGGCGAGGTCATGGTGTACAGTAGGGACGATGGCATGTGTTGAACATTGCCGAAAATTTGACAATTATGGCAGTGTTTGACTATGATTGACAGTCGGTCTCCATACTGTTCCAGTAGTATCCGAGCCTCATGATTTTTCGGGCTAGCATATGGGCGTTCATATGCGGACCATTTTCACCGTCGTGTAGTTCAGCCATCACTTTTTTTGCCTGTGTTTTGTCGATACATAGGAGTAAAGCCCCCTGTGCCGTCTTTTTGTATAACTGACCATCGTCCGTACAAATGAATTGGGTGGCCAGTCTTCGCAAGGCTTTCTTGGCCCGATTTTCAGTTCCTGGTGGATATTCTCCCGTAGTCAAATAGGTTAGAACAGCCTGATACCAAGGCTCTGGATCAGTGATTTCGATATCTTGAATGGCGTTAACATATGCCGGCTCGGACCGTCTTTCGACACATATTGGCATACTGGGCATATGTTCCGGGATGTTTAGTAAGGATGCCAATTTGGAAAGTGCGTCCGCGAACTGATTTTCTTCACGTGGGAGATAGATATATTCTACCTTCTGGAATTGCTTCTCTAGAACCCTTACTCGTGCTTGGTAAGCCACGAGATTGGCATTCCGAGTTTTTCATTTTTGAAGGGCTTGATTGATGACTAGGGACGAGTCCCCGTGAACCCGGAGATTTGTAATTCCCAAATCAGCAGCCGCTTGCAACCCGTGGATGCATGCTTCATACTCGGCCGCATTGTTTGTTACATCAAAGTCTAATTTGATGGATAACGGTGTGTGTTCCCCTCGTGGTGATATAAGGAGAATACCGACTCCGAACCCTCGAAAGTTGGATGCTCCATCGAAATACAGATCCCAAGTTTCGGTGTCAGTATGGAATATGTCTTCGTCCGGAAAGGCCCAAGTGTCGGTATGGCCCTCTTCAGATATTGGGCTGTCAGCGAGGAACTCGGCTGCCACCCGGCCTTTGATGGCTTTTAACGGTACAAACCTGAGGTCAAACTCAGCTAGCATTAAAGTCCATCTGGACATTCTTCCATTAAGGATGGGCTTTTCGAACAAGTATTTGATCGGATCCATTTTGGATAACACATGTACCTCGTGACAGAGCTTGTAATGTCTGAGCTTTTTAGTGGCCCAAACCAGAGCTAGGCACGTTTTCTCGAGCATTGTATACTTGCATTCGTATTCCAGGAACTTTTTACTGATGTAGTAAATAGCCCGTTCTTCTGAATCGACTGTCTGGGCCAGCATAGCCCCCATGCCTGTCTCAGTCGTTGTTAGGTATAACGACAAAGGCAAACCGGGTTGAGGTGGCATTAGCACTGGCGGAGCAGACAGGATTTCCTTGATTATGTCAAAAGCCGTTTGACATTTATCATCCCATAGCACCCGTTCCCCTATCTTCAGTTTCTTGAAAATGGGCTCACATACCATGGTTAGCTTTGAGATAAACCGGCTGATATATTGGACTTTTCCGAGAAACCCCCTTATTTCCTTTTCGGTCTTAGGTGGTTGCATCTCGGTAATGGCTCTGATTTTAGCTGGGTCGACCTCGATGCCGCGTTGGCTAACGATATGGCCCATTAATTTGCCTGATGTTACCCCGAAACTGCACTTTTGAGGGTTCAGCCTCATGTTGTACTTACGTAAACGGGTGAAGAACTTTCTTAGGGCAGCAACATGTCCATCTCGGTTTTTAGACTTAACAATCATGTCATCCACATAAACCTCCACTTCCTTATGCATCATGTCATGTAATAAGGTCGTGGTTGTTCGTTGATAAGTGGCCCCAGCATTAATGAGCCCAAACGGCATGACGGTATAACAATAAGTACCCCATGGCGTGATGAAAGTAGTCTTACCCATATCTTCTTCCGCCATCTTGATTTGGTTGTACCCGGCATACCCGTCCATAAATGATAGAAGGGCATGATCAGCCGTGTTGTCCACCAATATGTCGATGTGTGGCAACGGAAAATCGTCTTTTGGGCTAGCCTTGTTAAGGTCTCGGAAATCTACACATACCCGCACCTTGCCGTCCTTCTTGGGTACCGACATGATGTTTGCAACCCAGTCTGGATATTCAGACACTTGTATAAAGCATGCTTTGAATTGTTTGTCTACTTCTTCTTTGACTTTAAGAGACCACTCGGGCTTCATTCTTCGAAGCTTCTGTTTTACCGGTTTGCATCCATCTTTGATGGGTATGCGGTGTTCAGCTATTTCCCGATCAATCCCCGGCATGTCCTTGTAGGACCATGCGAAGACATCCTTGAATTCTTGGAGGAGGTTTGTGAGTTGTTGTCTCTCCTCGGGATCTAAGGATAACCCTATCTTAAGCATCTGGGGCTCTAAGGTTGTTCCCACATTGATAGACTCGGTTTCTTCGATTACCGGGTCTCGGGATTCCCTCTGTTCTAGCTGCTCGATCAGATGCGGAGGCAAGGACACTTGTTCATCGGGTTTCTCAATGTTTTGAAAATAAGACAAGTCATAAGCGGAACGGTTTTCGTTGTTATTGATAGAAAATTTGGAAAACAGCTCGAAGAGAGCAGCCATCTGATCATTGGTCAGAGGCGGGATTGGGAGTGCCTTCGGGACAGACCCCGAGGCTCCAGTGGTAGTGACTATAGGGAGGGGGGTTACAGTTTGGACTCTAGCACCGGACCCCTTAGACTCGAATACAGACTCAGACTCAGACTCTGACTCAGACTCAGACTCGGAATCAGTGTCCGGCATGTTTCCTTCCCCGGTGGTCAGCTTGTAGACTCGACCCTGGCTGTCGGTCCACTTGATGGTCTTCCTCCAGGCTCTTTTCCCAGTATCAGCACCGACTTTCGAGATCAGCTTTGAAGGATCGAACCTGTTGCTTCGAAGGATCAGGTTCACCAGATCTTCCTTGGGGTTCGGAATAGCTTTGTCTTCCCCAAACAAGAGCCCTAGCACGGGCTCGGCATTGTCATTACCCTCCTTGGATTCAGATTGGATGAGGGCAAATATGTCATCTGGAATGTAGTTGCATTCCCGAGCTAGTTCAGTCTTGGGATATCTGATAGTTGGTTGATATAGGCCAACTTGAATAGCCCCGAATACTGGTGTGACGAAATAGTCAGCCAACCTTGGGCTATAAGGGCCCAAGTAGGTACCCTTGATGATGTTGCAAGCTTTCTCAATGCCTGCCCGGACCACATTTCCCGGGGTTATAGCATACCCTAGACCGAAGCGAGATTCTCCGTCATTTAGGACTTCAATAATCTTCCCAGCTGGAAGATATGGCCTCGAGGTAGCCCCCGGTAAATATCCCAAATTTTGTAGCATTGCGTCAATGCTTGTGGTGAAATAGGGCCTGAAAAGGTACTCTTCTTCAATCATCCCCACAAAATCGAATCCCCATAAGTCGGTGCGGTCCGTGGAGTTACAGCTAGCCACAGTCATAGGGGTTGCTTCTAGGGTGATGATGTCGTCTTGCAAAGGCATTTTGATCTTTCGGTGAAGAGTAGAAGACACCGCTTTTACAGCATGAATCCAAGGCCTTCCCAGGAGTAGATTGAAAGAGGAGGTGACATCGATCACCTGGAACTCTAGCTCCTTTTCAATTGGACCCGTTGTAATTGCTAATTTAACGGCCCCGGAAACCGCCTTTGGGCTTCCATCGAAAGCTTGGATAGTGTGGGCGGTTGGTATGTAGTCGGCCTCGGTGATACCGAGGGCTTTGGCAGTCCTTAGAGGGAGGACATTCACAGCAGACCCGTCGTCGACTAGGGTCATTGGTAGGTACTTACCCCGGCAAATTACCGTGATATACAGAGCCAGATTGTGAGAGGCCCCGAACGGTGGTAGGTCGGCATCCGAGAAGGTGACTACCGGGCCTTCTTCTTTGGACTTGCCCTTGAGGTAGGGCAGGATAGTGGCTACCATTTCAGTAGGGGTAACCTGGGAGTCGACCTTAATCTGATCGAGAGCTTTTGTAAGTGCCTCTCGGTGTTCTTGTGAGCTAACCAAGAGTTGTCATATGGTGAGGTCAACTCGGGTTCTCTTCAATTGTTTGACAAGAGCCGTATCGGTACTTGGCTCTTCGATGGCTTCTTCCGTCCTGGAAAGTTCAGTGACGGTTACCGGGACTGAGATGTCCTTAGAGCTAGTGGCTGAATAAGGATGACCGGTGGTGGTGAGGTGGTTACTGGCTAAGGCCTTGGACTTAGCCTTCCGGATTTCTTCGGGAGTGATAGGGACAGTTTCCCCTTTGGTGAGGTACACATCTTCCTCATCATCGAACCAGATTCCATTGATTTGTGGGATGAAAGGAGAGATAAGGTGAGAACAGTCGATCACTTCACCGGTGAAGATAGCATGAGAGCTAAAGGGGTTGTCCTTGTTGCTTGGCTTGTCCCCGGGCAACGGTATTTTCCCGCTCTCAATTAAATCCTGAATCAGATGCTTCAGCTTCCAACATTTCTCGGTATCGTGCCCATTGCCCCGATGATATTGGCAATAGGCTTGGGCATTGTAGCCTTTGGTGCGTTTTTCAACTGGGACTTCAGGAATTGGGCCTATCGGTCGGATCAGGCCTTTGGAAGATAGCCTTTGTAAGGCATATGTATAGGTAGTCCCTATATCAGTAAATACCCTAGGAGGGGTAGTCCTTTTGGATGAGGCATCCAAGAGATTAACCGTGTCGAAGATGCTTCGGGTTGCGGTCGGAGGCTTGGTAGTGGATGAGGAGGCTCCTTGATATCCCTTGCTAGGGGCCTTAGTCAGGCTCTCTAGTCTTAGATCGTCTTCAATCCTCATGCCCATTTCAGTAAGAGTGGTAAAATTGGGTATGACTGCATACCGGAGGTGGACCCGGTAGGAAGGGAGGAAGTTCTTGACAAAAGCCTCCACTAAAGTCTTCTCACTGGGCTTATCGACCAGTTTCACACTTTCAGCCCTCCAACGTTGGAGGTATTTGGTAAAGCCCTCCTTAGGCTCTTGGGCTATAACCTCTAGAGACCGCATTGTGGTCTGGATCTCGGTGTTGTCAGCATAGTTCCGAGCCAATTCCGTAGCCACATCATCCCATGTCGAGAACTTCTTGGGATCTAGCCTGTAGTACCAGGCCTTTGGGTGTTTCTCTAGAGATGCAGCGAAGAGGTTTTTGAACATGGAAGAGTCCACTCCCTTAATGGCCATGAACTCCTTGAAGGCCCGTACATGTAGTAATGGGTCTTCAGTCCCTTCGAACATGGGTAAGCCCGTGAGATTCAGGTTTGCGGGCAGTTTGTCACTTACCGGCGAGTACTCCCGACTGTTTTCCCGGTGAATATTGTTACTTCCAGTCAGGTGGACTTGCTCTTCCAATCGGCGAACCGAGCTAACTAGTTCAGCTAGGGGTTCCGTGACCCCAGTATTTGGAGTCCTTTGCTCCACTGTAGCTAGACGAGTGATGATAGCAATTTGCCCAGCCCTCATTTCATTCAGTTGGGCTTCGATCTCGGCCTGTTTGTCGACCATGGCGTCCACAGAGGTTTTCAGACTGCCTAAAGTAGCTTCCATCCTGCGAGTGTGCCTGGTTGCCGGTGGCCTGTCTGTAAGAACACCGCGTAATCAGAAACTGAACCCGGACCTTGGAACCGAAATAGTACATCCCGAGCAGGGAAAAGACTAAAACGACTTGAAAGAGACTCTTAGACGGGTGACTCGTGGATGACGGGCTTTCCTTAGGATTCGACGGGTGGGCCGAATCCTGTTTGAAGGAAGGTCGATGTGAGACGTCCCCAGACTTTGGACTCAAATGTGTAGACGGGCCCTCCTTTGTAGGAGTATGTCCTACGTAGGTGGGCTTTGCCTTAGTCTAATAAGGCGGACTGGGATAGGGAGGAAACTTGTGATGTAAGATCGACAGAGTTTCGACGCTAGAGACCTCGGCTACTTATGACATGACCCGACACTGCTAAATACGGGAAGGTCCTAAGCTCGGGGAAAGGCCCGATTTTTTTCAAGAAAATCGGAAAATACATCAGGCCTCGATTTTGAAAGTTCGAAAATATTTTCGAGTTTTGAATTGGGCAGCATACCGGCTAAAAAGTGGGCTACTTTGAGTAAAATCATAAGTCCTAAATTCGGTATGTGTCCCAGGTTTTGAAATTTGAATATATTTTGAAAAGACGCACTTTTGAAAATGACGGTTTTTGAAAAAAACGACACGGAAACCAAGCAGCACATAGTCACGCAAGCATTAGAACGACGCCATGTATACTTTACACTAAGTCTCGGTCGGTCTATAGAGGGTCTATACCAGTGTTCATAGTCTAGACGAGAAACGGGACGGACTTCCTAAGTCGAGTTGAGCTTAGAACATGACGCAAAGTCCATACGAATCGACTATGAACACCTTTAACGTATCCAAGGCGGAATACATCGTGGTATAGTGGGACGTCGGTCACCAGTACCGGCCCGGGAAAATATGGGGTTATGCATGAACCGTAAAACTAAAATGCATATTGTATTTGTCAAACGATTTCTATTCGAGTCTCACCTTGAGGATGCCGATGGTTAGGCACTCATCGGTTAATCCCCAGCGGAGTCGCCAAATTGTGGACATGACGTAGGTCCACCCCGACGCGGCCACGCGCGGGTTTTGGGTAGGCGAATGCACCTCCATATGAGAATGGATCGAATTGAAATTTAAGTCGAAATGGAGTCGCCACCGAATTTTATGGTTATTCGGAACCGTTCGAGCCCACTCTATATCGCTATGGACCATACACAAAGTATGGCCCATCTCGGTTTTAGAGTTTATTGGGCTCGTCCCTTTGCATTGCGATACTGATACCATCTATACCGCTAATCGTGTAAAGAATGACTCTCGTGCGCCAACGGTTTCGGGCATCCGGAAACCGAGGTTCTGAGTAAGGGGTGAGGGTACGCGTTGTGAAGCCCACTAAGGACACCCAACCCCGCCCGCACATAGCGGCCTCTACTAAGACATCGTTTGACTTTCTAATATGGGCGTTAGTGATTCGGTGAAATGATATGCAAACAGCGTTTTAGCTAAGCATGCGAATTAAATGTGAGCTACGTCATTTTAATGCATCTAATTTATTGTCGAAGTGATTTAGCATGCGAGGGTTCATTTATAAACGGTAAAACGTAAATAAATAAAGCAAAGCAATAATAAATCGATTACAAATTACACGGGCGGAATACAACCCGGAATTCACAATACAACGAGCAATAAAAGTAGAATAATCGAAATATATATAGCCAAAATGATAAGCAATAGTTAGAAACGGACCCGTGTATAAACTAGACCGTGAATTTGCGTAGGTGGACGAACTTCAATTAAATACGTATTGTTTTATGTATTAATCGAAGGACGGGGATATAGGACCTAGGCGTGGTGCTAGCCCGATCCCAAATCCCAATGCCTTGTCCCTACTTATCATGTCGGTAAATTGGAGCCTAAATTAATTATGCGTTGGATGCGACTACAGAGTCGTCAACGCAAGATTAATAGTGAGACCGTCGATCAAAGTTGTTTATGTGCGATGATATGCATGTATTTTGAAAAGGAGATCACGTGATTGACTTTACACGTGTCGACTAAGTCGCTTTTAAAAAGACGAGGCTCGAATGCTATAAAAAGAGCCCTCGGGTTTCTGGGCTACAGGACCCACTCGATCGAGTCGGGGCTGACTCGGTCGAGTGTGTCCTTGAAAAAGGTTTCTGCCCACGATTTGGGGTGCTACTTGGTCGAGTAGCAGGTGTACTCGGCCGAGTGGCACCTGTACGAGTTATGACTCGTGTGATTTTATGCGTTTTAAATCGAGGGTTGGCCGAATTAAATAAAAATATCGACGAATTTAGATTTAGTTCGGTTTGCCGGTATTATAATCATGTCTTATATGATTATAATACCGTTATCGGATTTTTGTAAAAGGAGTTGTCGTTAGTTTTAGAAATTTGATTAGTGACGAAATTGCGTCCCTCTACGTCACGACATCGATATTAATCCTTACGGATTAGGTGATGTCGATTTTCGTGTCAACGGGTTCCGTACTAATCTTTGAAATGGATTCATACGCGTTTAACTACGAATGATCGGGATCGTGTTAATAAACGAACCCTAAAAAAATGATCATCGTAGTCAAACGAGTTCGGATCCGAGTTTTGATATTATTACGCAAAAATATATATATATACATATGCGGTACATAATATTATAATAAAATGTACATAACGATAATTAAAATGCGATAAGTAAAATGTTAGCGTTAGATGTTAGATGCAAGAAATAAATGTTAGATGCTAGTAATGTCGTTACTATCGACTAAATATAATACTATAAGCATAAATATAAATATACATAAAAGATCGAGAAAAAGGATGAAGAAGGAAAAGTCGGTGTTGAATTGTCACACCCTCAACCTACATGTTCTTATTTCTCGGGATACGGTTCGCCAAACGGCGGCAATGGCACGGGAACGTCGAGATGTGTAGGAGGATTTGATGGTGTGTATGTATGGCTCGGTTTCGTGTGTATTGTGATGTCGAGAATGGTGTTGCAAAGTGTAGGGTGTAAGATGAGTGCAAGGTTGGCTGAATTTTTGAAGGGTGAAAAGTGTTCCAAGAGTTGTCTTTGTGTCAAAGGTTGACGGGTATTTATAGGGAGCCCCGACACATGGGTCACTCGACCGAGTGGCGCGGGTGCACTCGGTCGAGTGCCCTCGCGGATGCACCTGGACCATTTTTGTGAGGCTCCACTCGGGTTATTTTTGGGCGTGATTGCCTTGATTTGCTCTTGATTGATTGTGATTGATTTGGCATTAATTTGGGTTGATTTGGCTGATCTTGGCTGATTTCGAACGTATCAGGTCGCTTTTTGTGCCGGGTTTGTCTTGATCGAGTTTTGACCCGGTCGCTAAAAGACGGGAATTATTTTTGGTGTCGGTTTTGACCCAAATTAGTCTCATTTTGCTCGGAACGACCCACTGGGCCTGAATTTGAGGTTAGTTTTGTGAGATTTGTATCCCGTTAAAAGCCCATGCCGGACATTATTGATTTCGAGCCCGTATCCGAGCGCGTTAGAACATGTTAGCGTTCGATCATCATCGGGTGTTTTTTGGAAACTACCATAGACACCTGGCAGTCAAAATGCGGGTGTCTACACTGCTGCTTTTCTGTGCGGATCTACTTCGAGCTGTAGCATTACTGCTGTTTTATGGCTGTTATTGTTCCTGATGCTGCTGATATACGTCTCGTTGCTGCTCTTGTCCTCTTGTATTCGTGGAATTGTCATCCGTCGTATTCTCCTATTCATTCTATTCCTTCCTCCCCAGATTTGTGCGTTTTGTGTATGAATCAGTACTCGATGTTCATCGGTGCTAAAATGTTCTCTCGTTGATCCTTGAAGTTTTATGGAAGAACAAGCATTCGAGGACAGTTGTGATGTCGTGATTGGAGCTTGGACTATTAGACGCGCAAGTACTTTGATTTTCGACCCGACGCAAGATAACTCTAGGACGTTACTCGATTTATATCGTATGTTTGAGTAGTAGTATGTAGTAAATATTTTTAACTTCGGTTTTCTAATTTTAGCTATTTATTATTTGCTAATAAAACTATTCTTTTAAATCGTGTGCTTTATAAATATTTTACAAGTTTTCGATATCATCTTATAAATCGTTAGTAATTTAATTATTTACGATCGTTATAATATTTTGTTGGTTATCGTGACACTAGTAACTAAATAATATCGATTTCATATTTTCATCATATTTCGTTAATTTCTGATGTTAACTTAAAATTGTATTTTAATACAATAATCGAGATTTGTATACTTGTTTAATAAATTAATTTTTGTTTTACGATTTATACTAATAAATGAGAAAATAGTCGATTTAGTTTTAAATATATTTTTAGTCGAGACTATTTTCACTAATAATTTCTTCCAATTGACTATTTTTATTAAAATCTGTATTATTTATTAATAAAAGCTACTCGTATTTGTTAAAAATAATTTGAAATCTTTGTAAATCTCATTTCATTTATAAAACTCGTTGACTCAATTAATTGTGATATCGTTTTTCTTAGAACACCTCTTTTCTAAAATTTATAGTTTTAACTCGATTTCCTAATTATTTATAAAATGCCATATATTGACTTATTATATTTTATTTATATTTTCAGTAACGAATTTAGGCATATAATAAAGTTACGATAACGACGGTAATAATAAAATGTTAATTTCGTTAGAAATGTTATTTTTAATACATTTCACATATTTTAATAACTTATGTATTTTCTATAACGAAATTTCTATTTTAAGTAAGTCTCTAAAATTAGTAAGTTTCTATTTATAGAAAGTTTCCCTTTAAATATAAAATGTTTATTCCTTTTATCCTCATATTATTTATATTGATTATATTTATTTTTGAATATCGATAATGGCTTGTTTTGAAGTTATGAAATAAAGACAAGTGTGAGGTTAGAGTAATATAATCTGGGGTTTAAGGTTTTGCCATCAACTATAAGGCTAGTGTATCAGGAATCGGTACATTGGTTGTTGAACCGGGTGACAGGTATCCCGGAAGTTGTGTATATTTTGACCTTAAGCTTAGGCCTCGCAGTAAGTCGCCGTCATAAGTTGAACTGGGTGACAGGTGATCCCAGGAGGGGTGTACATTATCTTAAACTAGGGTCACGCATTTATAAGTCGCCGCCCTATTATGGTTGAGTAGCCTAGTTAGAGATCGAAGTTTGATTTGTTTGAACTATGTTCTCGAAGCTAGTTTTTAGTATTTTCCCAGTGAAAGTCTAGCCGTCTACACTAATCATATCCATAACGCCATTTTGAATATTTTTATTATTATCGAGACATTTTGGTTTGCAGATTGGCAAATATTTGAAGTTTTCTTCTGAAAACTCGTTCTGGTTTTATTGTCCTAAAATTTTGAGTTTTCTCCGAATGCTTTTTTTTAAATTTTTTTCACTTAATGTTTTCCATTTAAATTATTTTGATATAGTAATACTATTATTTTTTCATATGATATAATATTGCTGGGAGAACGTCCGAGTTACTCCCCACTGACGTGGCTGTTATGTTTATAACATGACAGGTATTTGCTGCTGGGTTTTGGGTGTGAGCTAGCGAGTAGCGTGGATCCTACTCTTTTCTTCATTCATGTTTATTTATGGATTTATATAAACCCGTTTGAAGATTTTACTTTCAGCCATTTTGTAAAAAGAGGCATTTGTATTGACTTACCATTTTTTTTAATAAGATATAGTTGGTCAGTGTGTTTTAATCTCAACTCTACAGTGTTTCAGCCACTATATCGCGTTAGAATTTCTAGGGGATTACATCATTACCTGCAATCCAGTTTGCATCAGTATATCCTTCCAACACAACAGGATATGTACCGAAATGCAGACATAAATTAACTGTCCCTTTCAAATATCTTAGTAAACGTCGAAGAGCATTCCAATGTTCACCATCAAGGTTATGTGTATACCGACTTAGCCTACTAACAACATAAGAAATGTCAGGTCGAGTACAGTTCATGAGAAATATCACACTTCTTATAATTTTAGCATACTCTTCTTGGGATACACTATCACCCAAGTTTTTACGCAAAGGTATACTATCACCCAGGTTCTAGCGGGTGTGACATCAAAACTATCAAATTTCTTCAACACTTTCTCAACATAATGAGATTGACTTAAGGATATTCCAGATGAGTTTTTGATCAATTTGACTCCAAGAATAACATCAGCTTCTCCTAAGTCTTTCATCTCAAAACGTGACGACAGAAATTGTTTGGTTTTATTTACAACAAATAAATTACTACCAAGAATTAACATGTCATCAACATAAAGGCAAATAATCACACAGTTTGATTCAAACATCTTGGAGTACACACATGAATTAGAGTTGTTAGTTATGTAGCCATCTTCAATCAAAGTGTTGTGAAATTTCTCATACCACTGTTTAGGTGCTTGTTTTATACCATATAGTGATTTTCTCAATTTATACACCTTATTCTCTTGACCTTTTACCACAAACCCCTTGGGTTGTGACATATAGATCTCTTCTTTTAGGTCACCATTCAAGAAAGCAGTTTTAACATCCCTCTAATGAACAACAACATCATGAATAGCAGCCAGAGCAATAAGAGTTCTAATGGTGGAAATCTTAGTCATAAGTGAGTAAGTACCGAGATGACCCGTTCAGAGTGGGTTCCTGGGTGTGCTAATTGATTAAACTGGTATCTGCTCCGTTCTCCGTTCCTCCACTTTCGAGGAAATTAAGACGAATGTCAATGTGACGAACGAAGCAGGACAGATGGTCTATCGAGGTGCGGATAACATGAACCACCTCGGTTAGGGTGTTGACGTTGAGGCAGAGGTTTTCAATCACTCCCGGTTCTGAGTACATGTTGGGGGATGATTTTTGCAAGATAATGTCAGAGGTCAGGAAGGATCTGTCGGATGACTTAGAGGTTCGAGGAATGCTCGTAACTGAGCGACACGGAAATGAGACCCTCGATTTGCGCGTGTTTGCGGCCATCGGATTAGGGACTCAGGTGCTTTAGACTCTCGGTGTACTCGGCGAAACGCCTAGTGAATCTATGTTTCCAGAACGAGACGATTTAACACAAATCTCAGGGGTGAGATTCAAGAGGACTTCTCGAGATGAGATGACTCAAAATATAAGACCTCGAATAGGGGCGACCCTAGTAACTAACACAGACAGTTAATCACACGGTTGTACGACGTAAAAAGTTGATCGCGATCTCGGCTCAGGATCAACGAGTTTTGAAAGCGATCGAGCTTTTGAAAAGAAAACCTTTTTCCTTCGAAAAAAAGGAGGTTTGTAAAATCGATGTGACGTGAAACTATGCTGCTACGTGTGCGTCGGGAATCTGACGATAGCAAAAGTGTAAATGATGTTTTTTTTCGAAGGAAGCTCGGTTCTTAAGGGAATCAGTTTTGAAAGCGTGACATTGTGTTTTTATCAAGACTACTATTGATCAGCCAGTTCGATAATTGTGGTGTAGACTGTGCCCGTGATGGGTTGTGATGTCTCGTTGATAAGTGTGTTTTGTAGTGCTTATTCCTTGTGTTTGGTCCCGGTTTCTCTTGTGGAATCACTCTTTGGAGCGGTTTTGAGGCTACTTACGCTTCTTCCAGTTTGTTTTAGGTTTCTAAGACCAATCTTGGAGAAATGGAACGATTCCGACTTGTTTCCGAAACATTTGGAGCCAACGAAGAGAAGCGACGATCACTCGGTAGCTTAGACTCAATTTCGAGCCCTTGGGACCCATTCTCGACCCCTTTAGATTCGATCCCGAGCACCAAGAATCGATGAGAAACCTATGAAGAGCAAGTAGGGACCTATGAGATCATATTTGAAGCCCACAAGACCCATCCCGGTCGGGAATACATCCATCACGACCGGGATGAAGTGACGAAGAAAGACGACCTATTGGGGGTCCATCCCGTCCAGGATCATGACCTTCCCGGTCGGAACCATCACCTTCCCGGCCGGGAAGGGCCCAGCGAAGGCCTGTTTTGCTTTCCTCGCTTCCCTTACCCGTAAGACCCTATATATACCCCCCCCCCCTCTTGTATTGTTTTAAACACCATTCATTCCTTTACATTACCCACTAAACCCTAGACTACTTTAGGTTAGATTATCTTAGATTAGTGTAGATTAGCCTTAATTACTCCTTAATCTTAGTTTAATCCTAGTTTCATCTTTGTAATATTGAAGACTTTGTGGGTTGATCTACTCTATTGACAACATTGGAGATCTTCCTTTGGGTTTATTTATGCAAAGATTCAATCTTTTGTTCATCTTCTAGTGTTGGTATAATTCTTCTTCTCCTTAATCTCTTCTATTTAGTTTTCATTTGTGTTTATGTTTAGTAAACCTTTAATACTCCATTGTGAATGGTTGTGTTTGTGCTTGTTTCATTATGGGTGTTGGGTTTATTATCTTGAACATGAGTGAGTAGTCCTCTTGCTAGGATTAGTAGGGGGATTGGGTGTTTAATGGGTGATTAAGGGTTTGTTTAAGTTGTTGGTGAAAGTTTTGGTTGCTTCTTAGCTGTATGCATAGAACATGTTTGATGAAATGCTTGAATGACTTGTAGTTGCAAATGCATGTTTTCTTGCCTTTCTTCTTGTGGCCTTGTATGTCGCTAGGATGGGTTCATGCGCGAGAGTGAGGAACCTCTAGATCGGTTTAAGTAGCGAGAGCCCGGACTATGCCTAGATAGCTCGACTACCCCTTCACCTTTGCTCTTCCTTGATCATCCCGTCACCCTTGAACCCGACCTAATCCTAGTTCTTTTCTTATTTGATTTCTTATTTATCTTAGCTATTATTCCTCTAGTTAGTTGAATCCCTAGCTTTAGTTGTCATATTTAGCTTACTCTTAGTCTTAGTCTCTCCCCATTCTTAGTTTTAGCTTAGTTTAGCTTGTTGACCTAGTCAAGTCCTTAGGCGAAACCTAGTCGAAACCCTCTTTACCGTCCCCGTGGACTCGACCCGACTTGCGTAATTGATAATAAACCTTATGATACTTATAATTTAAAAAGTAAGATCAATAGACTCCCGTAATTCATAGGCATACGATTCATCGAACAATATTTTGTAGACAGAATCAACTTTTGTGAGTTTGGCACTATCATAAGATGGTTTCATACAACTATCTCTTGGTTCAATTTTATATTTGGATCGAACACATCTTTAGTTGGTTCAATTTTTTATTTGGATCAAGCACAACTCTGTCTTTGAATAGTAATACCCGTGGAAAATTCACGGTGTTGGAACGTTTCTTTGGTATAGAAGACATAATGTTAAAGAATAGAGGGCAAATATGAAAGAGCAAGTAGAATGATAAGCAAACGAAGATAAGTGTATGACAAACGGATACGTGATACCCGTGACGAATCACGGGGTTAAGTATATGTCTTATTAAAACATTACGTGTGACAGAATTTAGATTTAATATACTTATAAAAGATTCGAAGGTTATTATACATGGAATATACGATAATGACACGTAAATGTGAGAAAGAAGTAGTGTGATTTATACGCCAAATAATTTGTGAAGGAATATATCCGACAAATAACTTGAGGAGGGACGGTGAATAGTACGAATATATTATGTACATTGGTGAAGAATAAATGTTAAAGATTTTTCACGGACAACGAATCGTTCGAACTAACATTTGTAAAACCAAATTGAAGTGACATAGCCGCATAGGGTGCTGAGTAAAACAAAAAAAAATGTGATACCCGTACAAAAATCACGGGGTTAAGTATAAATATATTGATTAATCATGTATTTTGATATACTCCGCAATATATTGATTCTTTAGACATGAACAGCAATTCGAATTAAAGTTTTTTTTATGAGAACGTAAAAGCAAGAGTAAGATTGGGTCTACCTACTCGACCATTGGACATTTGGACCCGTTGGATCAAAATCGATGAAAAAAATAAAAAACAAATATCAATTTGTATAGGATAAGAGTGACAATCATATTATTACAAACCAAAAGGATGAAGTATTTCATTTACAAATTACTCCATATAAATTAGTAAAAACTCTAGAAATATTTACTCCTTAGAGCATCCCCATCCATTGTTTTTTCTTCATTCTTGACGGAGGATGGAGAAACTTTGGTCCTCCATCCAAGAATGAAATATTCTTGGTGAAGGAGAATTCAAAATCATTTGTTCACTCAAATGAAAGAGAGAATGAGAATTGTGGGGCAAGTTGCCATTTCTATGAACATTTTTTTTCTTTTAATTTTATTCTACCAATGATAAAATGCCATGTGGATTGAGGGTGGGTTTTAGATTTTATTAGAGGATAGTAAATTCATTCTTGGATGGAGAGCTTTTTTAAGATGAAAAAATTGAGGAAGAAATGATGAGGTGGAATGAATAGGTCCCATCCAAGAATGAAAAATTCATTCATGGATGAACGTGCTCTTAGAGCAACCACAATGGTGCTTCTTAATTAGTCTTGAGTTTGTCACTAAGAACTTTATATGGTAAAGTTATTTCATTGTGTACCACATTTAGTTTGTCAAAATAAGAACTTGGTTCTTATTTAAGAACTTAGGTCTTACATTTTTCTATGAAACTAAAATAATTTATTTAGAGAAGAAATAATAAGAATGGGTCTCATCTAAGAACAACATGATAAGTTCTTTCATTGTAGCTTAAAGTTTTTAAACTTGATTGAAGTGCGAAAATAATATGGCAGGGGAAGAACATTATAAAAAGTTCTACCGTTGTTATTGCTCTTACAAACAATACTACAACCACAGATAAAGTGACACACCATTACATACAACTCTATACTCCATATCCTGACTGCTCGAATCACACTGTATTTTTACACCGTCCTGAACTTGGTTATCTTACTCGCATTCCATCCCGTCTTGATCTCGACATTGACCGACAAAATCAGTTTTCATCTCTTCTTGCCCCGACTTATTTTTACTGTTTAAAACCTTCAAAGCGAACTCCTCTTTATAAATCATTCTCATCAAGATATCTATCCAATTCATATCAGCAATATCTAAATCCGAGCTTTCATACTAATCAGGATCCGTTCACAAAGAACCCAAAAAAAACATCGTTTTTATATTTGTCAGGACTACAACAATTTGATCACAATAAACATCAGGAGCATGCGACTAAATGACACAACACCATTTTAATTACCTTTATGGTCGAAAAATTCATGATCAGGCATAATCTCCAACAAATTTGTGGCAAAGAATTAGTGATAGTTATATATTGTTTCTTACCGAGGAAATCTCATGTGAAACCGTCCCACATAGAAGTAAGTTACTAAAATTAGTAACCTGATAACTTAAATAAAATACAAAATAAATCACATTAATTAATTACAGTAACTACACTAAATCAAGTATTTACTTTACGAAAAACTGTTTTTACACTCAATCAAGTAATTCATGCGGCTTTAGTTTCAATATTATTATATTTAAAATTAGTAACCTGATAACTTAAATAAAATACAAAATAAATCACATTAATTAATTAATTAATTAATTAATTACAGTAACTACACTAAATCAAGTATTTCTTCAAAATTATACTGCAAAAAAAATGAAATTCCAATTACAATTATAACATTTTGGTTTCTACCAACAAAAATAATGAACATGGATTATGCTTAATTAACTTACTAATAGGTTAATTAAAATACAAAATAAATCAAATTAACTAATTCATTAATACTCCGTAGAAGTAATATGCTGACAGCCAAAATATAGGAATTGAGAAATAAAAAAGGTTTAGGAAAGAAAATAGCTTACTCTTTTCAGATCATCATTCTCGGATGTCAGTTCCACAGACTTCCTCTTCAATTCCTCATAGAGGGCCTACAACATACAATTGATATCAGATTGTGGTCAAACTCATGAAACTAATGGAATACCAAAAAATGAATAAATGGTTTGACGCAATTTTTATACTCTGCGTGCTTCTTTTTCAGTCACTCTTAGTCGGTGTGCTTGGCCTGAGGCACCAATTAAACATCCCCCGTTATAAAATGGATGTTCAATTAACTTTTGAGTTATGGAGTATAGTGTATTCGTTACAGTGAACTTACGGATATATTGCTTGTGTTTGAAGTTTGAATGATATCATTCTGTTTCTTTAGACTACACTTGTAAGAGTAGTCCGTAGTTGAGTGAGTTGACTGTCTCCTCTCCCAAATAAAATCAATAATCAATAATTGAGTAAGGGAGATTAAAAAAAATTATACCTTGTAAAAATTTAAGGGTGAAAATTTCAAGTAATCCGTCCAGTTCTCAAATCTAACAGGTCTGATATCGGTTCGTCTTTTGTTTTCTTCGTCAGAAAGTTTGCTGCTGTGGTTGTTGTAACTTGTTACCACTGTTTTTTTTCTTCTCCTTCTCTCCTCCTCCTTCTAATACATTCAACATGACCATCATTATCTATCTATGATTTATACAAATCAATATAAAAATTAAACTCAACCCATTATAAGAAAGGATGAAATAGAATCGGTTCACTTCGAAGAGGAAAAAAAGAGAGAAAATTTATTTACCTAATTGGATTTCCTTGATTGAATCCATAGTTGGAGTTAATCTTCATATCTACACAAAAAGCAATTAGGATGAGAAGTACACCACATCTGAAATACTAATAATAAAAAATAAATTGGACACATATTGAAAGGGAGGATATTGATGGAGAGATTATATAGACGATCCCTTGTAGTAGAAAAATTGGAGCAAAACCCTTATCTAGTACTAAAGCCCTGACTTACTTTTGGCTGCCTTCAATGGAATCCGGAACGACCCTCCTCCAGTCCCGTGCTTGCCTTTCTCTTGCAGATTCCCAAAAAAGCCGGATTTTCAGAACTCCATTTCCGAATTATTAACCAAATCAAAATCAAAATTCATGGAAAACAATTCCTGCAAAACAATTCCTGGAACGACCCTTTCTCTTGCTGCAAAACAATTCCTGGATTCAATCAAAATCAAAAATAAAAACAACAGTTAGAGAAAAAAACACAGAATTGATTGAAAAAGGAGAAAGAATAAGACAAATTAGAAGAGTACCGATTGAAAGAAATATCATCTCCTTCCACATATTCCACTCTACCATATTCATCTTCACCGAATTTTCTGAGATCACACATTCATTAAAGAAAATTAACACAACAATTACACTTCCAAACCTAATCAACCCAAACAAATAGATAAATTATAAAGGAAACTGAGAAATGAAAATTATGACGGAAAAAATCCCAAATCTCACCAAACCGGGTAGATCGAAAGTAAAATTTATGGAAGGGAAAATTGTGGGTAAGAGAAGAATATATGGGGAAGACGAAATTGTTGGAAAAATTGAAATTTATGGGAACAAAAAAATTGTTAGGGGAAGAGAAACCATATGGGGAAGAGGCAATCATAATTGAGAGTACAATTTTCCGAGTTCAACCGGGAATACCGAGATGAAGGGAAACCGAGGAGATGAGAAGGTTAATGAGATGAGATTGAAGAAATCGGTGATGAATCCCCGAGAGGGATAAATCGACATTTACAACAATGCTTCGTGAATTGTTGAACAACATCAATGAGGAAGAAAAAACGGTAGACGAAGATTGATGATGGGAAAATTAATTGGTAGTGGTGGAGATTGATTATGCCTTGTGAACTGTTGCTGCCATTTAATGACTTGGTTTTAGTTTCCTGTAAGTAACATACTACATCTATTTTCTGCATATTAGTTGCAAACTGATGTCTTGGATTAGTGGTTTGTTCACATGAGGTAGGTACTGGTGGTCGCGGGTTCGATTCATGTTGTTGATGTTTTTGGAGGAAATTTTATCAAAAATTTGTAGAGGGCATACAAACGTGTTCACACTGGGGTTAAAGAAAATTGTATCAAAAATTGGGACTTATTTCGAAATGGAGACCTAGCATTGTGCCACATCATTGCAAATGGGCCTTACTTTAATATATAAAAGATAGTTGGAGTTAATCTTCATATCTACACAAAAAGCAATTAGGATGAGAAGTACACCACATCTGAAATACTAATAATAAAAAATAAATTGGACACATATTGAAAGGGAGGATATTGATGGAGAGATTATATAGACGATCCCTTGTAGTAGAAAAATTGGAGCAAAACCCTTATCTAGTACTAAAGCCCTGACTTACTTTTGGCTGCCTTCAATGGAATCCGGAACGACCCTCCTCCAGTCCCGTGCTTGCCTTTCTCTTGCAGATTCCCAAAAAAGCCGGATTTTCAGAACTCCATTTCCGAATTATTAACCAAATCAAAATCAAAATTCATGGAAAACAATTCCTGCAAAACAATTCCTGGAACGACCCTTTCTCTTGCTGCAAAACAATTCCTGGATTCAATCAAAATCAAAAATAAAAACAACAGTTAGAGAAAAAAACACAGAATTGATTGAAAAAGGAGAAAGAATAAGACAAATTAGAAGAGTACCGATTGAAAGAAATATCATCTCCTTCCACATATTCCACTCTACCATATTCATCTTCACCGAATTTTCTGAGATCACACATTCATTAAAGAAAATTAACACAACAATTACACTTCCAAACCTAATCAACCCAAACAAATAGATAAATTATAAAGGAAACTGAGAAATGAAAATTATGACGGAAAAAATCCCAAATCTCACCAAACCGGGTAGATCGAAAGTAAAATTTATGGAAGGGAAAATTGTGGGTAAGAGAAGAATATATGGGGAAGACGAAATTGTTGGAAAAATTGAAATTTATGGGAACAAAAAAATTGTTAGGGGAAGAGAAACCATATGGGGAAGAGGCAATCATAATTGAGAGTACAATTTTCCGAGTTCAACCGGGAATACCGAGATGAAGGGAAACCGAGGAGATGAGAAGGTTAATGAGATGAGATTGAAGAAATCGGTGATGAATCCCCGAGAGGGATAAATCGACATTTACAACAATGCTTCGTGAATTGTTGAACAACATCAATGAGGAAGAAAAAACGGTAGACGAAGATTGATGATGGGAAAATTAATTGGTAGTGGTGGAGATTGATTATGCCTTGTGAACTGTTGCTGCCATTTAATGACTTGGTTTTAGTTTCCTGTAAGTAACATACTACATCTATTTTCTGCATATTAGTTGCAAACTGATGTCTTGGATTAGTGGTTTGTTCACATGAGGTAGGTACTGGTGGTCGCGGGTTCGATTCATGTTGTTGATGTTTTTGGAGGAAATTTTATCAAAAATTTGTAGAGGGCATACAAACGTGTTCACACTGGGGTTAAAGAAAATTGTATCAAAAATTGGGACTTATTTCGAAATGGAGACCTAGCATTGTGCCACATCATTGCAAATGGGCCTTACTTTAATATATAAAAGATTATCCCACATTGAAAAATTATGATGAACTGATTAAATTTTATATTATAAATAAGAGTAATCTTCGTCCATAGATATTAACCAAACATCTTTTGAGTCTTAGAAAAACTTTATCTCAAATAGGGTGATGAATTTTCATTATATAATTCGTCCTTAAATATCGACAAAAATTAAAGAGCTTTTAAGACTATAAAATTAAGTAAATTTATCTTACATTGAAAGAATAACATCATACGTATAAATTAAATATTTGTCCCTTCTATAATTGTAGTTGATGGGGGTCGGTAGCCTGTCACGGGTCGCCCGCCATTTGGGCCCCGGGGATGCCCGACCCAAAGATAAGGATCGGCCTGCTTGGCAGGCCATCAGAGCGAAACCCGGCTGAAGCCTCCAGAAGGTGACCTCAGCTGCTCCAAGCTCCAAGCAGACTCCTTCCCTGCCCGTCAGGGTCATGCCGCATGCTGGTTGAGCCAATTGAGCCCCCCCTGCCTGTCGGTCTTCAGGGCATTCTGGCCCCTGGCAGGGGTCATGGGGGGAGGGAGTCAGAACCCTTCCGTCCAGGCCTAAGGTAAAGGGGAATGAGTGGACGAGGTGAACCCACGTGTCACCTTCCCGTCCACTCATTCCTCCTCTTTCCCTCTCTCTTTTCCCTCTCTTTGGGGGAAAGGTATAAATATTCTGCCATTTTCCACATGAAAGGGGTTGGACTTTCTCTCTCTAGAATCTTACTCTTAAACCGCCACCTTACCCCTCACGAGTAAGGTTCGTCAAGGCATTTCACGGACTGACTTAGGCATCGGAGAGGGTTCCCTCGGACACCTCCGAGGCCCTGTGCGTTCACTGTGCAGGGAGCAGGCCACCTTCGCCGGGAAGGTCCAACTACCGGAGTAAGAGGAGGGAGGGATTCGGGAAGTTAAACGATCATCAACGAAGTAACGACAATCAAATACCAAGAGTCGAATCCGCTTCGGGTCAATTGTTTCCATACCGAAACAATTTGGCGCCGTCTGTGGGGAGCAATTCGGTTGTGCTCACGAGTTACCCACAAAAAATCAACCACGATCAAAAATATGTCTGAGATTGTTGAAGCCAGTTCTGGGGCGGGTCCGATGGTACCACCGGTGATCCCCCTGTACGGCATGCCCCTGCCGGAGACAACGCCCGCTGCCACAATCCCAGGGGTAGGGCGGGCCAGTCTCCAAGGGGCGCCCAACAGAGAGACTACAGTTGCAGCTGGGCAGGTTGGTCATTAGAGGCCCAGCTTGAACCTCACCCATGCCCAGGTTGCACAGACAGCAGCCTTCTTCTCAGTTATGCTCAATCAGGAATTCACTCCGGAGGACCTGGTCGGCAGGATCGCAACGACTCCCAGGCAACTTCACTTCGAAGGTGAGGAAGGGGTCGGGGGCATGAAGCGAACCGCTGTCAGGAATGTCCAGAGGAAGGCGAGAAAGACCGCTCAGGGGTATGTGCAGGCCCAGAAACGCATCATCGGCAATCAGAAACAGCCTGCCCAGCAGCAAGCGTTTTCCATACATACCACTGAGTCCACCTCAGCCAAGGAGAAAAGGGGCTTATCCCAGGATCTCCAGGATAGGATGAGGCACAGGGAACCTGCGTCGAAGCGCCTGGGGCAGAAGCAGGAAGGTGTCTTTTCCAGGCTAACACCGGCTGAGTCGCAGCGAGCTCCAGGGTTGTCCCAGAGCCTGCAATCAAGACTCAACCATGGACAGCCACTGGAATCAAGGCACCGTCAAGATGATAATCTTGAGCCACCTCAGAAAAAACAACCCGGGCATCACTCACCTGCAAGAGAGGATGAGGCTATGAGTAGGCATCCCCCCAGGCACCGCTCCCCCAGTGTGAGAAAACCGACCCCCGGCAAAAGGGACGACTACGGTTACCACTCTGTCGGGAGCAGGTCAAAAATGGTGGGCCGACCTACCAAGACGCCACTCCACCCTGAGGTGCAGGGGTACCCCATCCCGAAGATTAAAATGCCCTCTGTAAAGTTTGACGGTACCACCGACCCGGAGGACCACCTGGCAGCCTACGAGAGCCATATGGGGATGTATGACGCAGACGATGCAGTTTGGTGTAAGATTTTCCCTACCACCCTTGTGGGCTTGGCTCAAGGATGGTTTAGAGACCTGCCGCAGGGATCGATTAGCTATTTCATAGAGCTGGCTGAAGCCTTCTTGGACCAATACGCAGGAAACAAGAGGCGTAGGCTAACCCGATTCGACCTAATGACCCTGAGGCAGAAGAAGGGTGAGACCGTCAGAGAGTATTTGAAGAGGTTCGACCTGTCTTTCCAACAGGTCAAAGAAATCGACGATCCGACTGCCGCGTATGCATTAACCAACTCATTGCTCCCAGGGGAGATGAAAAATCAAATGATTAGAGCCCAACCAGAAACCCTGGCCAAAGCTCGGAAAATTGCCGAGGGCTTCATACTGTTGGAAGAATTCCACAGCCTGCCGGATACCCCCACAGGGCCTTCCAGGCCACAGGGGGGACCGCAGGGTGGACGCGGTATGGGTGAGGCAAGCAAACAGAGAGCTAAGGAGGGGGACACCCCAAGGAAGGAGCGAGCGGCTTATCAGCCCAACTTTGATAGTTACACAGCCCTCAACAAATCAAGAGCGGAAATCTTTTAGCTGGAAAAGGAGACAGCCAAGTGGAACCGCCCAAGTAAGTCGCGCAGTCCGAAGGGTGATCCAAAGAAGTTTTGCACATTTCATGATTGCGTTGGACATACCACGGAGGAGTGTCGCCATCTAAAGGATTAAATTGAGAAGCTCATCGGGAATGGTTGGTTGAGTACCTACGCTGCGAGGAACAAGAGCCAGAAAGAGACGGCGGACAAGCCTGAGGGCTCAGTGCAAAACCGCCTGATAATTCATGTGGTGTCAGGAGACGCAGAAGGCCAGACAAGTAAGAGGGGCCAAAAAAGGCAAATTCGTGAAGTGCAAAACCAGATACGCTACGCTGAGAGGGCAGGCAGCCCAAAAGGCCTGACCCTAACCATCACCCCCCAGGATGCAGGGCGGGTGGTATACCCTCATAGCGACCCCCTGGTCCTATCTCTTGTCATCAGCAACCACATTGTGAGAAGGTGTATAGTGGATACAGGAGCCTACACCAACCTGCTATACAAGGACGCATTTGACAAAATGAACTAGAGAAAAGGCACCTCAAGCCTGCCCCCGGATCGCTATACGGGTTCAGTGGAGCGGGCGCTCTCCCAATGGGGATCATCGATTTGCCGGTGACATTTGGAGAAGGAGCCTGGGCCAGAAATATCAGAGCATCGTTTATTGTTGTGGATGCAAAATCGGTGTATAATGCCTTGATAGGCAGGGCTACCCTGGATGAGATTGAGGTCGCCATATCGATAAGAGCCCTGACCATAGCCTACGTCACAGACTTTGGTATGGAGGGGAAGGTGCATGGCGACCAAGAGTCAGCCAGGCAGTGCTACTCCGTAGCCCTGCACACCCACGAGACTGAGCGAAAGGGTAAACAGAAAGCAAACAGTTCCCCCAGCAGGGAGGGCGAGATTCCAGCCGGCCAGCAGAAGGCAAACCACCTCGAACCTGGGGGGAAAGTATGCTAGTGGAACTGGAACTAGGGAGACAAGTCCTTATAGGGGCAGACCTGGAGAGTTCCTACCGCGAAGAATTGGTTAAAGTCTTAAGAGACAACAGGGACGTGTTTGCCTACTCGGCAGACGAGATGCCAGGGGTAGATCCGGCTCACATTGTTCACAGGCTGAACGTGAGTCCGGAGGCACGCCCTGTAAAGCAGAAGAAGAGAAATATGTCTGTGGAAAAGGATTAGGCCATCAAGGAGGAAGTCGAAAAACTCCTGAAGGCCGATTTCATAGAAACCTGCGACTACCCAGAATGGTTGGCCAACGTAGTAATGGTGAAAAAGTCCTCAGGGTACCCCCTGCCAAGAATAGATCAGTTGGTAGATGCCACCAGCGGCTACTCCATGCTAAGTTTCTTAGACGCCTCTTCAGGCTATCACCAAGTGTACCTCTGGCAGCTCTGGTACATTCATGTATAAGATGATGTCATTCGGGCTCAAAAATGCAGGCGCCACCTACCAACGGCTGGTTGACAAGGTTTTTGAAAATCAGAAAGGCAGAAACATCGAAGCTTACGTAGATGATGCCATTGTGAAAAGTAAAAGGGATGAGGAACATCTAAGGGATCTACAGGAGACTTTCTCCTCCCTGCGCGCTTACCAGATGAAACTGAATCCTAATAAATGTACCTTCGGAGTACGCTCGGGAAAGTTTCTAGGCTTCCTGGTCAACCCCAAGGGAATCGACGCGAACCCTGAAAAAAATCCAGGCTGTCCTGGACCTGCCAGAGCCAAAGACAATCAGGGACATACAGCGCCTGACCGGCAGAATGGCCGCCCTGGCACGGTTCATTGCCAGATCAGCAGACAAGTCAACACCTTTCTTTAAGGTGTTAAAGGGAAACAAAACGTTCAAGTGGGAAACTGAACAAAAAGAGGCCTTCGAACAGCTGAAGGAGCACCTGAAGAAGCTGCCCACCCTGGCAAGACCGGTGGCAGGGGAGAAGCTCTTCCTTTACACCGCCGTAACAAACTCAACAGTGAGCGCGGTAATTCTAAGGAAGGAAGCAGGCTCCCAGCAGCCGATCTATTTTGTAAGCCATGCCCTGGGGGCAGCAGAGAAGAATTACCCAGTTGTCGAAAAAGCAGCTTACGCAGTCGTCATTGCAGCCAGGAAGCTCAGACCTTACTTCGACGTACATCCCGTCGTTGTACTGACTGACCAGCCCCTGGAAAAAGTTCTAGAAAAATTTGAAAAATCAGGAAGATTGCTAAAATGGGCTATAGAGCTAAGCGGGTTAGGAATATCATATCAGCCCAGGACCGCCATCAAAGCACAGGCCTTGGCGGATTTCCTGGCAGAGTGTTCTCAGATCACTCAGAGGAGGACGATCCGCCCGCGGGAGAATGGATAGTATACACCGACGGATCCTCTATAGCCAATGGTGCAGGGGCAGGGATCGTACTGACCAGCCCTGAAGAAATAGACTTCGAGCATGCTCAGGTTCACCTTCCCTGCATCAAATAACGAGGCAGAGTATGAGGCCGTATTGGCAGGTATTAGTCTAGCTAAGGCCGCAGGAGCAGAAAGGCTCGTTCTAGCAACAGACTCCCAGCTCATAGCTAACCAGATCAACGGAGAATATGAGGCCAGAGATCAGGCTATGGCCGCATACCTGGACAAGGTGAAACATGAGTTATTTGGGTTGAAGTCTTATGAAGTCAAAAAAATCCCCCGGTCCCAGAATAACCGGGCAAACGCCCTGTCAAAGCTGGTCAGCTCCAGCCTGCAGGACATACGAAGATCAGTCTGGGTGGACGTAATCCAGGAAAAATCCACCACACCCTGCCAACCGGTCAGTGTTATTGAAGAGGCGGAATCAGAAGACTGGATGACCCCAATCATCCAATTCAAGAAGTATGGGACCCTTTCGCAGGACCCAGTGTAGAAGACAAAGATGCCAGCCAAGGCCGCATGGTTCATACTAATCGGCGAGGAGCTGTATAAAAAATCATTCTCTTCCCCCCTGCTCAAGTGCCTGGGGGCAGGGCAGGCCGCAGAAGTACTAGATGATATACACTCAGGAATCTGCGGCCATCACATAGGAGGAAGGTCACTGGCACACAAGGCCCTAAGGGCAAGTTACTACTGGCCAACCCTGCTTGCTGACACTAGGGACCTAACCCGGAAGTGCAGAAAGTGTCACCTCTTTGCCCCGTCAATACATGCCCCTGCCCAAGACCTCAGACCAATTCTGTCCCCCATCCCTTTCGCCCAGTGGGGGATGGACATCCTAGGTCCGTTTACTACAACGGCTGGGGGCAGGAAATTTCTGATAGTGGGAATTGATTATTTTACTAAGTGGATCGAGGCTGAGGCCGTTCCAAACATAACAGAGCCGGCGGTCAGAAAGGTGATATGGAGAAATATCATAACAAGGTATGGCCTGCCAAAGGTGTTAGTCTTCGATCATGGGAGACAGTTCGACAATGATCCCTTAAGGGCTTGGCTGGAGAGCCATGGCATAACCGTCGCTTACTCAGCCGTCTGCCACCTTCAGACCAATGGGCAGGCTGAGGCGGCGAACAAGCAGATACTGAACAGGCTGAAGAGGATGGTGGATGAGCTCAAAGGAAGGTGGGCAGACGAACTGCCAAGTGTGCTATGGTCGATCAGGACCACCAGAAAAGAATCCACAGGACAGACTCCATTTGGCCTGGTCTACGGGGCCGAGGCCCTGCTGCCTATAGAAACGCGAATTCCCACCCTCCGGTCCCAGCAATACAATCAGACAAGTAATGAAGCTGCGATGACAGAGGCTCTTGACCTAGTCGGAGAAGTAAGGCAAGAGGCATGCGTCAACATCGCCGCCTACCAGCAGCGGATGAGAAAAGCTTACAACAAGAAAGTAAGTACAAGGAGCTTCCAGGTTGGGGACCTAGTTCTAAGAAAGACACAAGATGTCGGAAGATCAAGGGAACACGACAAACTAAGCACCAATTAGGAAGGCCCATATGAAGTCACCCGGATTATGGGGCCAGGATCCTACAGAATTGCCAACCCCGAAGGCCAAGAGCTGGCCGCACACTGGAACGCAGACACTTTGAAGAGATACTATGCGTATAAGTTAAAAAGTTCTTTTCTAGCTTTTCATCCCTTTCCCCAGTAAGAACGACGGAGGACGGTCAAGATACAATGTCGACGACTCCGACCGCAGTGTTTAAAGTTTTTTCAAGAAATGAAAAGATCCCCGAATGTATACTCGTTGTCTGTTCAGATTAGCACTTCACACACAAACGAGCAGGGGGCAATAGGGGGAGGGCCCCCCCTGTTGCAAAACTCAGGGAAAATAGACCCCCCAACAAAAAAACAAAGTCCCCCAACCTGCCTCTGGGCAGGCAGGGGGCAGGCCTCCTGGACTTTGGCAAGAAGCCAGGGTCAGGCCAGGCCTCATGCGCCAAACCAACAAGGACTGGGAAACCCCCAACCTTGTATAAAAAACGCAAGTCCCCCAACCTGCCTCTGGGCAGGCAAGGTGCAGGCCCGCTGGACTTCGGCAAGAAGCCAGAGCCAGGCCTCATGCGCCAAACCAACAAGGACTGGGAAACCCCCCCAACCTTGTATAAAAAACGCAAGTCCCCCAACCTGCCTCTGGGCAGGCAGGGGGCAGGCCCCCTGGACTTCGGCAAGAAGCCAGGGTCAGGCCAGGCCTCATGCGCCAAACCAACAAGGGCTGGGGAACCCCCAACCTTGTATAAAAAATGTAAGTACCCCAACCTGCCTCTAGACAAGCAGGGGGCAGGCCCCCTGAACTTTGTCAAGAAGCCAGGGTCAGGCCAAACCTCAAAGGAAAACGATGGCATAAAAAACCAAAAGAAGTGCATTCACGACAAATTTAGAAGAGTTCAACAAAATGGACAACAAAGATCCAAATATAAAAGAGTTAAAAGATTACATTAACCGGCAGCCGGCCACATCAGGGCCCGGCGCGCAAAAAGATCAGTAAGTTAACAAGGAAGCAGAGGCGCAGAAGGGTAGGGACAGGAGCCCTCAGAAGACGATTGTCCTACATGTTACGCAGTGGGGGCACCCTGGTCAGCATCAGGAGCCTCCTCAGGCGATTCGTTAGCCCGCGCCTCATTCTTGGCAGCATAGAGGGCCTGGAAGGCATCCTCGTCGAAGTCTGGAAGCATCTTCCTAATGATCTCCATGACGAACTTCAGGGAAGAAGAGGCTCCAGCGTTAAAGTTCTCCGCCACCGCAGAGTTGGCCTCCTGGATGATGTCGTTCTTCTCCTTTTTCCATTCCTCGCCGTGCGTCTTCAACTCACCCTGTGCCTTCTAGAGGTCTGAGTTGGCCTGGGTCAGGCGCTCCTCAAGATCAATCACCTTTCTCTTAGAATGCTCCAGCTCGACGACTGCTTTCTTGGCCTGCTCCAGCTCGACAACCGCCTTCCTGGCCTGCTCCAGCTCTGCCTCCAAGTTAGCTGCTTCCCTCACAGCCCTTTCACCCTGAGCCTTCCAGCGGGCTGCCTGATCCTTAGCTTCTCCCAGCTCGCTCTCGTACTTCGCCAGCTGATCCTTCAAATTGGCAATAAGAACAACATCTCTCTCAACCACCGCCAAGCGTTTAGGGAGAGGAAACCCAGGAGTAACATTTAATTCCTCATCACTTAAACGGCTGAGAGCCGCCAGCTCCGAAGAGGCTTGGAACACCTTGGAGCAGCGTTGGATGAACTGGATCACCTGACTGGTAGAGTAGGTCAAGGACTTGGTAAGATGGTCCGCCAACGAAGTGGTGGAATTAGAGAGCAGGGCAGAGGCGTCAATACTCTCGCCAGCAGTAAAGTGAAACTCGGCATTCTCTTCTAAGAATAGGGTGCCTGGAATATCACGAGCAGGACGCTTGGCCTCAGGCGTGTTGGCATCTGCCTCCATCCACCACCGGAATGTCATCCATCGGTTCGTTGTCTTTCCTTTTCCTGCCAACCAGGGGCACGCTTTCCCTGGTCTCTTCATAATCCGAGGGTTTTGACCCCACAGTAGGGTGAGTCCCAGCGGGGGAGCCTCCATGCTTACTGGCGGGGGAAGGGGTGGCCTCAGAAGCAGCCTCCCTCTCTACATCTCTGGGGGCAGAAGTTGGAGCTGCATGCTTTAATTTGAAGGAGTTGGCTTGGGAGGAAGAGGAGGAAACTTTGCCCTGTTGATTGATATGCTCTTTACAAACTTCATCATGGCCTTCTCACCTTTCTTATAACTAGAGGGAAGGGAAGGGTGTTTGACAGCAATTGTAAAGTCCCTGTTCAGGCCAAGGTCCCCCAACTCCCTCTTTGACCAAAGGTGAGAGGCGAGATCTGCAGAAAATGGAAAAAGTTAGCCAGAGAAGAATACAACAAAGCAAAACTAAGAAAAGGCGGCTATTATTGGAGTCCCCAAACTACCTCCTCCAAGGCCGGGGGTCAGACCCACTCGGGTCAGGTAGTCGTCAGTAGCTATGAGCTCTGCGTGGGGGAGCCAGTGGTCAGGCCCAAATGCACCTGACTTGTCCTTAGAGGAGGCAAAGCACTTGACCAAATCCAGTTCTTTATCGGTCAATTTCACTTCAAGGGCCCTCCTCCCAACGCCAGGGTGGTACTCCAGGTAGGTCTCCAATCGAGTATAAACATGATTCCTGAAATGTCGGGGAATCCTCCACCCTGTAGCGCTATGAACATATAGGAAGTTATCCTTCCAGTCCTTCAGACTGTGCAAGATTGGCCTGACCAGGGAATAGCTCTTCTGCCTGAGAAGAGAGAAATATCCGGGAAAACTCCCACCCTCAGTGGAGGCCACCATCTGCAGGCCAGCCATAAACCTCAAAGAATCTATAGGACCTCTTGCCCAGAAATAGGCAGGTCCAGGTATAAGCTACCAATGACCTGACCGCCAGGGCGGTTAATTGGGCGATGGCCACATTCATGTGCCTGAAAACCTCCTCCAGGAAGGGGTGTAGGGGAAAACACATGCCAAACTCTAAGCACTTGTGGTAGACGGCTATGCAGCCGTCATTGCACACAGTATCCCTCTCTCCAGGGATGATGATTGTGTAGCCCTCCCCAAAGTTGTAAAATCTGGCGATGTCCTCAGCAGCGTTCTTCTCCAAAATCAGGTCTCGATTCTTGGAGGCCGGGTAAGTCCTTAGGGGGATCCTATACTTAGTCTTATCTAGGTAATAGATCCTCCTTGGCTCCCTAGGAATAAGTGGGCCGGCGATTGTAGAGGTGTCAATCTCCATCGCCTCGTTGTCAGAATCAGTAACATTATAGGAAGCGGGTTCATGGGAGTTGGCACCCCCACTATCCTCTGAGTGGCTCTCCTTAGCCATCCTAACACCAGGCCCCCCAGAGAAGGAGGCAAGGTCGGTATTAACCCTATCCCTACCCTCCGCCCTTTAAGTCGAAGGATCAGTTAAAGAAAGAATCCGAGCACGACGATTGACCATGGTGATTAAAGGGAAGGAAAAGCGAAGAAATGGAAAGACGAGGAAGATAGGGATTAAGATTCTAACCTAATTGATGGCCGCCGGATGAAGATGCGAGAGAAAGCTCCTCAGTCTAAAATGTTTAAACAAAGAGAGAGTATGAAGGAGGGTTTGTAGGTTTTCAAATGTGTAAAGGAGAGAATGGGGGAGGTAAGAATGCTTTTATAAGCAGGAGGAGACGGAAGGTCGCCCAGTCAGAAGACTTCCCCAAGAAAAGCCCCCACATGTCACACATTTTTGAAATCCAACCACCCATCACTTCCCAAGAAGCCTCGAAAAGGCAACAGAGGCAGAAAGTAATCATTGCATGACATCACTAAAAAAAAAACAACACAAACACATGAAAATCAAGCCCGCCCTCTTTCTCATAAATCAAAAGGCCCAAAAGGGTCCAAATTACAAAACAAGTGGGATAAAAAAGAGATTACAAAAAGAGCCTGAGGGTCTGGCTCATCATGCCTGCAAGCGCAGGGCAGGCTTAATCATCATCAAAACCCGGGGAGTAATCCCCGGGACTATCACAACCGCCAGCGTCGGATCCCCAGTCCCAGCTGCTGGAATCCTTGAACGGATCATCAGGGTCCTCTTCTTCATCCCTGCCGGATGAATAGCCCTGGCCTTCACTGTCTCCTGAGTCGTGGCTGCTCGAGTCCCAGTCTTTGCCATACAGGGCTACCTTGGTGCCCTCCGGGGAGTCGTAGTCTCCCCTTTTCCTCACCAAGGGAGAAGAAGGGCCTGATTCAGGGGAGGAGCCCAAGTCAGAGCAGTCAGATCAAAGTGCTAAGGATGTAGCTAGGGAAAGCACCTGTAACATCCCCTGAAGGAGTAACCCCCCACTTGGGTGCAGCGTTTTGGCCAAGGCCTTACGGGGGATAAAGACTTTCTAGGGCGCTTACTGGCCCTAGACAAAGGCTTCACCCTGACATTCCTTGAAAGACGAGAGCGTATTTGTCTGCTACGACGAAGGGCCAGGTATGCCTGCCTGGAGTATCTCAATCTCCAACGCCCCCTGAAACGGAGGACCTTCACATAAACTCCACAACGAAAGACCGTTTTTCTCAACCAGGACATTTTTTCTTTAAAGAAGAGTAGAGGAAGATAGAGATGGGTTGTGAAAATGATAAGAGTAAAGTCAGAATTTATACAAGGGCAAAGGCAAGGCATTAAATGGCGCCCCAACCATTTTTACAAAAAAGAACCAATCATCAAGCTGACACGCTGCTAAAAAAGACCGTTCTACAAGAAAAGCAATCACGAGGAAAGACATCCAAACTCTTTGCATACCCAGAGCAGTTAAGACCCTCCTCCTTGGGAACATGCGACGCATTAAATTCAAAGATGGAATTCAAGAAGTCAACCTCCCGTCATCCCAATCAAGATGTCGCTTGCTGAAAAGGAGCCCTGCTCCCCTTCAGCCGGCGAGGGCCAATTGATGGGGGTTGGTAGCCTGCCACGGGTCGCCCGCCATTTGGGCCCCGGGGATGCCCGACTCGAAGATAAGGATTGGCCTGCTTGGCAGGCCATCAGAGCGAAACCCGGCTGAAGCCTCCAGAAGGTGACCTCAGCTGCTCCAAGCTCCAAGCAGACTCCTTCCCTGCCCGTCAGGGTCATGCCGCATGCTGGTTGAGCCAATTGAGCACCCCCTGCCTGCCGGTCTTCAAGGCATTCTGGGCCCCTGGCAGGGTCGGGGGGGGGGGGAGTCAGAACCCTTCCGTCCAGGCCTAATTAAGGTAAAGGGGAATGAGTGGACGAGGTGAACCCACGTGTCACCTTCCCGTCCACTCATTCCTCCTCTTTCCCTCTCTCTTTTCCCTCTCTTCGGGGGAAAGATATAAATATTTTGCCATTTTCCACATGAAAGGGGTTGGACTTTCTCTCTCTAGAATCTTACTCTTAAACCGCCACCTTACCCCTCACGAGTAAGGTTCGTCAAGGCATTTCACGGACTGACTTAGGCATCGGAGAGGGTTCCCTCGGACACCTCCGAGGCCCTGTGCGTTCACTGTGAAGGGACCAGGCCACCTCCACCGGGAAGGTCCGACTACCGGAGTAAGAGGAATGAGGGATTCGGGAAGTTAAACGATCATCAACGAAGTAACGACAATCAAATACCAAGAGCCCGAATCCGCTTCGGGTCACTTGTTTCCATACCGGAACAGTAGTTATAAGTAAAATGTGAGGTTAATATAGTAAAAAGGTTGGACCAAATAAAAAATATTTGCGATGGAAAGAAGATAGAAAGACGAACGAAAATAGAATATGGAAGAAGATACAAGAAAGGATGAAGTACTTCTTAGTATAATTGTATCACATTGAAAGATTATCATAAGGAGTGATCCTATGATTATAAATTGAATTCATAATTGGTTTTTAGATATCAACTATCAACTAAAATATTTACCGAGTATTGTCTTAAAGAGGGATATTATGAGTTTTAAATACATTGCACGCGTATAATTAAATTTGACGTTTACCGCATATATGACCTCCCAAAAAATACATTCACGTGGATAATATTCGTTTACTATTAGACATACTCTTACCTTCGGGTTACTTTTTACTGTTGCGTAATCTCACAAATTCATGCAATCCTCTGACTTGGTGTCATTATCATTGTCACAAAAAATTGGCCTGTGCATAGCACGAACTTTCCAACTAGTATAATTGATTTGTTAATCTCCTATACATAATAAATTGTCGGGCATTGGACCCGTGAAGGACCCGAACCCTACTTGTACCCATCGGATCCGGGTCCTGCCGGACTCGACCCGTTGCCAACCCTACTTAATATCATTGCATACGATCTAGCCTCAGGTGCAAAATATGGTAGGTGATCGGGATATAGTTTAGTTCATCATAAAAAAACACTAGTAACCTCAAATCATAATTTCATTGTTTATTAGTCATTAGTACTATCATTAGTGTCATGTGATTGACTTCCGTAGTGGTGAAATTGATTTGTTGGTATCGAAGATGAAAATAAACATCGGTGAAGGCATCAGCTGATGCAAAATCTCATGGCAGAAGTACAGAACTAAGAAGTTTGGTCTCCCACATCAAAGAGTGAAACTTACACAACCCCATCCCAGCTACTCTCGCTACAGTTGCAACAGCTGTCACTTCACCCACCTCCATCAACCTTTCACTTTCTTTCGCTCCATAGATCCCACACCCATTTTTAACGGATACGGATTGCCCTTCTTTTCCCAATTAATTCTCACCTGTAAGTGTCTCTAATCATTTTAATTTAAGAAATTTCACCTCCATTTTCTGTTGAAATTGCATCTTTGTATGCAGATTATTAGGTATTGCCATGGCTGTTCCAGTTGAAGAAGCCATTGCCGCACTATCTACATTCTCCCTCGAGGTTCTCAGTTAACTTTTCTCTTCATTTCGATACCCTTTATTTATCGTTTCGGAAATATCTGAGGTATGGTTAGCTTGCAGAGGATTATTGTATTTTGTATACTCCGACTCGCATTGCATTCATGAGCAGACTCTGTCTACGGCTGGGTTTAACTTCCTAGTTCTGGACTGGATGATGACCAAGCTTGATTTGTAACCTATTAAGTGGAATACATACAGTAGTTGCAAAAGGCTTTAATAAATTTAACACGATGACCCGATTCAGCCGGGTTTTTTAGTGGATTTCTGAAACTTATCATGCTTTTGATGCGAGATCAAATTGTGGGTTGTCTCTGATTTGTATTTTCTTTTTTTTTTGGAATATCCTTGATTGGTTTTAGGATGACCAACCTGAGGTGCAAGGGGCAGCAGTTTGGGTCTGTGCTGATAGAGGCGCTACTATCAGTCCGATCGGTAAGCATTATGTTGCCTATATACATTTTCAATGATGTTTGTTTTCTATAACTCGAGCTTTACTTGTCGCTTAAGAGTGAAGAAGATATGATAAGGTGGGTTACTATGACAGTTTGGGGGGTTTAGGCGACATAAGAAAATGTGGTCTTCTTTGGTGACAGCTGTGGCACAAAGGAAATTGTGGGAAATGAAAAAGGTAGCCACTATAATGCTGTAAACCATATTTCTCAACATAGAAGTTCAACTGTTCAAGAATCTGCTTATGCACCCCACCAGTTTCTTTGTATAACCCCTACATTCTCTCTCCCGAAAGCTATGCGCCTTTGTACCAATGTTCTTTGATATGTGTGCATTGATATCTGTCTGGGTCCTAATTTTCCCTCAAAATTCACCCTCAAGCACACATACAGTTTAGTCTCTGTTCTCAATATTGACTTTGTTTGCAGAGTATAGTGATGTTTCTGCGTATCGCCTTTCTCTATCAGAAGACACCAAAGCTCTTAATCAACTGGTACACATCTTTTCTCTGCAGTTTTTTTTATAATTCTACGAAGTATACAGCTCTTAATCAACTGGTAATCTGGTATGCATCTTTGCTCAGCAGTTTTTAAAACTCTTACTCAATATTCCCATAACAGGGTTAATATGATCCATTATTGCTATTATAACTTTGGTCTTACCTGTAGATTTTTTGGGTCTAATGTACGGTCTGTAATGCCTTTCATCTTCACCAGAATAATGATTTTATTTTCTTTTTTAATGCGTGTCTTTCTAAAACAAACTTAAAAATCAGGGGCAAGGCTGCATAAGTTGGTACAATTGTTTGCCGCACAGTTTGAAATTTCTACTAGGTTGTTATTAAAGTATTCGTGTTTCACTCGCAGAACATGTTAATCCAAGAAGGGAAAGAAAAGGCATCTCTGCTTTATACGTATAGGAGTTGCATAAAGGCACTTCCTCAGGTTAATTTCAGCTTTACTTCTTACCATTTTGGAGACCAGACTCATCTGTAGTTCTTTTATTATTAGTTGGAAATAGTGGCATTATCTATCCCAAATTCTGAATAGACTACATTCTCTATGGCTGTACATGTTTGGACTCTAAGTTGAGAGTTATTGCAGCTCCCTGATTCTATGAAGCATAGCCAAGCTGAGCTATACCTAGAGACTTATCAAGTTCTAGATTTGGAGATGAGTCGTCTTCGTGATATCCAGCAGTGGCAAGCATCAGCGGCTTCTAAAGCATGAGTCTTCCAGTCTTTTTGTTTAACCTTCAGTCCAACTAGATTTTTTTTATTTTAACTAATACATGTAAGTGAAAGTTGTCATCTAACCGCAGCTAGCAGCTGACATGCAACGGTTTTCAAGGCCTGAGCGTCGCATTAATGGCCCCACTGTAACTCATTTATGGTGAGCTAAGGAAATTTCCTTGACACCTAACCAAAATTTTCGCAAGAAGTTTGTGTACTGGGCTCATTAGTCATCATCACGTTTCTCAATCTAAAATACAGAGAAGCAATGACGGTGCTTCATTCTTCTCTTATGATACATGCATGTTAAAAAATTAATATTAGTAAAAGTCTTTTTTATTATAAGTTTTATATCCCTGCTACGATGATTGACCTTCCTTTCCACTACCAAAGATGACACAGTTCAGTTGGTAATGTGTATCATGTGCATTTTTCTTTGTGAGAGGCATAGGTTTAAGGATTATTTTTACGAAGTAATAAACCCCAACAGCCGCTTAGCAGTTTTATTTTTAATGATATTTTGTGGTCGGAATTCTGTACCTATTCCTCTTAAATATATACATCCTATTTTTCCTAAAGCTGTGCTCAATGCTGCAGGTCCATGTTGAAGCTGCTGGATGTTTTAGTCCAACTTGACCATCTTAAAAATGCCAAAGCTAGCATACCTAATGATTTCTCCTGGTACAAGAGGTATGTAGTTTGTTATGTGATGTATGCTGCTCTTCTGATTGTCTTGGTCTGCCTGATATCTTTTGCTTCACATTTAGGGATGACTGCTCTTTTACTTTTATTCCTCTGTAACCGACATGTTACAAATTGATTCCTTTTAACTGTAGGACATTCACTCAAGTAAGTGTCCAGTGGCAAGACACTGATTCAATGAGGGAGGAGTTGGATGATCTACAGGTGTTGGGAAGATTTCTATCCCTCTTATTTTTCATTATGATGTTGCTCATCTTAGTAACTAATCTTTGGTCAATTGTCAATGAATGTGAATTCCTGAATACGTAACTTGGTTGAATCTTCTTTCTGGGTGTTCATAGATTTTCCTGAGCACAAGGTGGGCTATTCTATTGAATTCACATGTGGAGATGTTCCGAGTGAACAAGTATCCTTCATAAGATCTTGGATTAAAATGTCAGTTACTTTTATTATTAAAATGAACTTAGCTTTTATTTTTGGAAATCCCCTTAACTCTGGACAGTGTTGAAGACATCCTTCAAGCTCTAATTGTCTTTGCTGTTGAGTCACTTGAGTTGGACTTTGCACTCCTCTTTCCAGAGCGCCATGTTCTTTTGCGTGTCCTACCTGTTCTAATTGTCTTAGCAACTACGTCTGAGAAAGATACTGAAGCACTGTATAAGAGGGTTACAATCAACCGACTCATCAACATTTTCAAGGCAATGATTTCTTTTAGGCGTATATATTGCTTCCTAAAATTTTGAAGATTAGGTTTCATGTATTTGTGCAGCACTGGTGTACTGACATTTCTTTCCCACCAATATATATGCAGAGTGACCCGCTTATACCAGCATTTCCGGATCTCCATCTTTCTCCTGTTGCTATTATGAAAGAATTGTCAGTATACTTTCCGAAGTTTGCTAGTCAAACTCGTCTTCTTGCTCTTCCTTCACCGCATGAGCTTCAATTCCGTGAGATCCAAGAATATCCTTCAATTTTTTTTGTGCTGTATTATATCTAACATATATTAGTGAATGGCTCCTGCAATGTTTTGATAGCGTCTCAGATCATGAAATGACCAAAATCTTCTGCATAGCTATCAAATCAAACTGTTATATCTTGAAATTCACCTTTCCTTTTACTTGTGTGTGACTTGCAGAATTATATGGGCGGCTTCTCATTGTTAGTTTGTTGAATTTTGAAGCTTTAAATGTGGTGTTTATTTGTATTTAAATGGTCTGTTACTGGACACAGTTTAAAGCTTGTATTCCCTCAGCAATTCATCAATCCTGTTATGATGAATCTGAGACAGTTGATGATAAACCTCCTCAGAAAGGTTAATGTAAAAAACTTGCACCGTTCAACAACCTGACTGAACTATCAGCTATCCATAATATATTTGAATTCATATTCACCTCCATTCACTAGAAAGGATCAATCATAACAGTCTTAGATAATATTATCCCATGGATAAAGGGAGGACGGTGATGAAGGGGATGGGTCGAGGTGGTTGGCGTGGTGTTTTTTTTTTATTGAACTCTTTACTAGAAGTTGTGAGGGAAGTAGGACTAGAGGGGTAAGCGGCAAAACGTCAGGATGAAGGAGTAAAACCATTATATGAAATTGCACTACCCAAATCAAGAAAAGAAACCATGACAATATTGGCAGCATTTGAAAATAAAATAAAATGTATCCCCTCTAGTGGAGAGCTTGCCTCTTAAATGTCTATGTTTGAGAATATTAGTTGGTATATAGAAAAAACAGTTTCAGCTATTTTTTTTTCATTGTTGAATGTCTTTCTTTTTGGCATAACCTCTTCAGTTTGAGGCAAATTTATCTGCCTACCTATATGCATTTGTTTTTGTTCAATGGCAAGTTACATGTCTTTCTTTCATTATTTTCATGTGCACGTCTATTGACAACCATATACACAGAAAGCATCATACTTGTAGTCTCTTTGACTAGTGTTACTTATCAGCGTCAGTATCTGATAGTCAATCATATTGGAGCTATTCGAGCCGAGCATGATGATTTTGCAGTTCGCTTTGCTCTGTGTATCAATCAGGTATTTCTTCTCAAATGCTTTAGTGTCTAGGTCACAATAGTTGAATCATTTTGCATTTCTATCTTTTGCATCTGAGGTTTGATGGTTTTATGTCTTGGTCTGGTTCTGCAGTTGGATTTATTGAAGTCCACTGAGTGTGCTGATGTTGAGTGGTGTAAAGATGTCAAAGGCAACATGTATGATATGGTTGTTGAAGGATTTCAACTCTTGAGCAGATGGGGTGGCCGCATATGGGAGCAGTGTGCATGGAAATTTTCTCGCCCATGCAAGGACCACACTTCTGAAGAATCAAATAATTCTCCGACTTTGTATTCGGATTATGAAAAGGCACAAACTACATTACTTTTTTATATTGTTGCAGAGCTACTCATGTTCTTTTAATAAGTGAGAGATAATATTAATTAAGGATACCAAGGGGGTGACTCCGAGGTATAAGAATTAAGAAGACACTATTTTATTTTTGATATATGGGTCACTTTACTTTTAACAAAATAGTGTAGAAGAAACGTAGAAAGCCTTTATTTACATTAGCGTCTTCCTTGATAGAAGGCTAGAGTGAAGCGGGGGAAAAATAGGATGAAGTAAGATACCATTCATTATTCAGGAAGGTGGTTGCTAGTCGGTGAGATAATGGCATATAGGGAATTTGTTTGATAATATGCTGTAGAGCTACCAGGGTCCATTTTTATAGTTGGTATACAAATATACAGAAAATGGGTTTATTCTGATGTGCTTCCTTCTTTCTGTTGCAGGTTGTAAGGTATAATTACAGCACAGAGGAGAGGAGAGCACTGGTTGAGCTCATTGGCTATGTAAAAAGCATTGGGTCAATGATGCAAAAATATGATACCTTGGTTGCTGATGCCTTATGGGAGACAATTCATGCTGAAGTTCAAGATTTCGTGCAGAATACATTAGCTATTATGCTGCGTACTTCTTTCAGGAGGAAAAAGGATCTCTCTAGGTAGGCACTATGCATACAAGGAATGACTTTGTTGTTATATTTCTTACGGGTCAAACAATTGAGGCAAAAGAAAGGGTTTGTACTTTGTAGTCTTCTAGGTTCACTGTGTTGAGTGTTGATGAGTATGATTCACGTTATGTATTGCGTGATTATATACCTTGATAAGCATAAACTTGCACAATTTGTTACATTGCAGAATGTGTCTTTTATGCTCCCCTCTTGGCACGGAGTTCTTTATGATTTCTAATTTTCAGAAATGAATATATCTCAGGATTCTGTCTGATATGCGGACTCTGTCGGCAGATTGGATGGCAAACACTAGCAAACAAGACGGCGACTTGCAGCCTTCACACCAAGAATTTGAAGATGGCAGAGGGACCCACCTGTATCCTAGATCAGTTGCACCAACACCAGCCCAGGTTGTTTATTTCTACTTATTTTTGATCAGCTAATAATGAACTGTTCCTAAGATGGCTACAAAATTGCCACCTCCATCTCAGTCTTATTGTTCCCATTTTCCTTTTTCTGCGACTGTTTACTTCTGTGAATATATGGCCAACCGGTTCGGGTATGAGTTGGATCATTTTCAGGTGAGAAACATTAGGTCAACTTCTCAGGCCGGGTCATTTTGGGTTCCGATCATTTTCGGGTTTTGTTATTTACTTATTTTCAACTTTTTAAGGATATCGATTTGTTTGCTACAATCAAAATCCGACTTCAGTTCGGGTTAGGTCGAGTGGGTTACGAGTCAAAATCGGGTCTTCAGTTTGGTCATCGGCTCGAAGTTCTTTTAGGCTGAAACAGGACTGAGCTGGAGTGATAGGAGCTCAGCTGAAGTTATAATAGCCGAAACTAATAACTATTTATATAAATTATCTAAATAATATTTAAAAAATGAAAAATATAATAAAACCAAATAATAATAATAATAAAATTAAAATTAATAATAAAATTAATAATAATAATAATAGTAGTAATAATAATAATAATAATAATAATAATAATAATAAAACCCGGCGGATTTGCTTCTTTATTCCTGGGATAGGGGGCGTGATGTGTGTGTCGATCTGACGGGGTCGTCCCCTTTGACTCAGTCCGCGATGTCTGACTTTCTTCCTGGTCGTGCGGTCGCTGATGCTGCTTAGCGTAAGTGTGCCAAGTATGGAGATTTGTGCACCAAGATTGGGTATGGGTTCCTGCCTTTCTCTTTCTCTTCTCTGGGGGAGCTCGACGCGGAGGCCACTGCTTTACTCAAGCGGATTAAGAAATTCTCTATCTTTCAGGACGCGGGGCTCGCGTAGCTGCTTTTATTTTCACTAGACTTAGTTTTTCTATTGCTAAGGGAGTGGGTGCCCAGATAGTATCTCGGCTACCCACAAACTTCTTGTAATTTGTTTCGTTATTAATGCGAGCTCCGGTTATTAAAATAAAATAAAATAATAATAATAGCAATCATCTAATAAATTAAATGGGGACCCAAATAGTATCTCGGTTACTCACCAATTTCTTGTAAACTACGTTTTGATTCTTCAATAAAATTTCCCTATAATAATAATAATAACAACGACGTAGTACTCCCTCCAATTTATTTGATTTTTTACTTTTGTTTTTCATACTTGGCAATGGGCATTTTGTTTTGTATATATCTTTATTTACGTATTATACAAAATATTATGGAGTACATAATAATAATATTATTATTATTGGGATTTGTTAATATAAAATATAATAAATACAAAATAATTTTATCGCCATGAGGCTCCGGGGGGTCCATATTCTAGGAGCCTAAACTGTGGGATTGGACCCCTTTAACTCAGTGGTAGAGTAACGCCATGGTAAGACGTAAGTCATCGATTTATAATAACAATGATAATAAAAATTAGGATTATTTAAGGACAATAATATCAACTATAGAGTGTCTTCCCAAAATAATATCAATTTCATTAAATTTGATAATACGTGTTATTGGGGTAGTTTAACCAGAGTAGTATAGGTAATAGGTTACCGGTAGTACCCGTCCACTTTCCTTTTTCGCCTTTAGTTTATCTTATATATTACTTTACTCACTTTCACTTACTCGGTGTACGGAGAACTGAACGCCATTAATGTTCTCCGTCTTTCTCTTCCTTCAAACTTGCCAAATCAATTCTTCCCCATTCGTGAATTTTGAACCCCACGAATTTGAAGAGGAGGAGATGTAGAAGCGCAATTTTGAAGCCCAGAAGTATTCATTTTTTCTGGAGATGTAAATGTGCCATTAATGAAGAGAAGGAGGAGGGTGATGGAGAGATAGCATGAAGCAGAACTAAGGAGCAGGATGGAGTATAAGTAATTGGTTAAATATTAATCAAGTTACCTGATGATATAGCAGGTTATAAAGTCACCTATAGTACTCTGGTTTAACTACTCCAATAGTACGTATTATTTTTAGTTTTATTGATATTCGTATTATTTTAGGAAGATGCCTAATAGTTGATATTATTGTTGTTAAATAATCTTAATAATCCTAATCCTAATAATAATAATAATAATAATAATAATAAAAATATTAATATGTTGTACCGACGTATTTTTTTTGAAGAATGCGAATTTTCAAGAGTTGCTAGAGAAAGCAGCGGAGGAAAATAATACTTCCTCCATTTTCTTTATATCTTCCCATCCCCTTAATATATGGGTGGGGTATTATATTAGGATGGGAAGATATAAAGAAAATGGAGGAATTAATAATAATAATAATAAGGTTAATGTTAAATACAATCCTTAAAGTTGTATATAACATTTTCCTAATAATAATAATAGTGATAATAATAACAACAATTCTCTATCTCTCAAGATGTTGGGGCTCGCGCAACTGTGTTCATTTTTACTAGACTTATCTTTGCTATTGCTAAGGGCTATTGCTAAGGGAGTGAGTGCCCAAATAGTATCTCGATTTTCTACTAATTTCTTTTAAATTTGATTTTATTTTTATATAAGTTGCATAATAATAATAATAATAAGGGAAAATTGATACTTTATACCTACTATAATTCACTATTTCAAATTTTATACCTCAGATAATATTTTTTCAGAACTTATACCTAAGTTTCTTATCTTTTCTATATTCTATACCCTATCTTATCAATTGATCATTTTACCTCTATTTTACTCATTAACCCCATTAATTCATCATTACCTCACTAGTTACCCATTAGTTACCTCCCTAATTACCCATTAACACACATCAATCTCCACCATTTCCATTGTCTACACAATTACACCACCATTGTTGTAATTGTTGTACACAATTCCAATCATCACCACTCCTCAACCCAACGAGCCACCACTGCACCAGTCCACAAACAATGTATTGCTTCTTTCCGCCACCATGGCTAAGTGCAACATTAGTACAGATAATATTGTAACTCCAAGTTCGGACGATAATATTGTAACGACAAATCGACATCAAAACGCTCTTAAGTATCATTTAATTTGGTATATAGGTAAATTCGTAGTCTTTAATTAGTTTGGATTAGTTCACTGTAATCATAAATCTCGATGATTAGAGCCAATAAAACTGCCTTGATTATGTAATTCCATGGGGATTTCTTCTGGGTTTTCTGATCTAGGTCGATTTCATTTTTCAGATTTTGGGGGTTTTTGGAAGATGGGTATGAATTGATTCAGGATTTATGATCTGGGTTGGTGTCGGTTTGTGATTTGGGTGAGGTTTGAGGAGGTGGGTGGTGTTGTTGGATTTTGATAGGAATGCATGCCAATAAAAGAAAAAGACGGAAAGAAATGGAAGGAAGAGAGCAAAGAGGTCCTTGACCAAATGCAATGAGGAGGAGTTTGAAATTAAATTAGCAAGCCAACCAATGAAGAAGGAATCCACCAAGATGATATGACGGGAGTTTGAGTGGAAGAGTTAAGAAAATAGCAACAATTGGAAGAACTGTTTCAATTCTCACTCATGTGGTGGTGGGTTGCTGGGTTGAGGAGTGATGGTGTGATTGTGTGGAGGGTGGAAATGGTGGAGACTGATGGGTGTTAATGGGTAATTAGGGAGGTAAGAATAAATTAATGGGTGTTAATTAATAAATAATATGGGTGAAATGGTCCATTGATAAGATAAACTAGATAAGGTATAGAATATAGAAAAGATGAGAAACTTAGGTATAAGTTCTGAAAAAAATATTATCTGAGGTATAAAATTTGAAATAGTGAATTATAGTAGGTATAAAGTATCAATTTTCCCTAATAATAACAACAACAATAATAATAATGATGATGAAGAAGATGACGATGATTATGATGATGATAACAACTTATTATTGTAATTTGTTTCCATCTTAATGCAAGTTTCATTTCGTATTTATCAATAAATAAAAATTATTAATATTATTACTATTATCTCTCAATGTTAATAATAACAATAACATATTCTTACTATTTTTTTTTTCAAATAAAAAACATAACTTGCATTAAGATCGAAACAAATTATAAGAAGTTTTATTATTTTATTATTATTATTATTATTATATTGAAGTATTATTTTAGGAGCTGAAGTTATTGGAGCTGAGGGCTGGGCTGAACAAAGCTGGGCTCAACTTATAGGAGCCGAGCTAGCTGATAGGAGTTAGGAGCTCAGCTGGAATGAAATAGGCTGAAATTAAGTTGAAAAAAAGGACCTATGTAACACTTATCTGTGCAATAGGTTTGGCACCGCTATCATTTAGAGTGTTAATTACCATAGATTTCATGTCGTTTATTAATGATCTCTTGTATGATTCAGCTGCATTATAACTCAGGACTGCTCTGCATGTACAACGGTATACTTGACCCATATTTCTTTCCAATATTCAGGTCCATTGCTTGCAGTTTTTAATATATGAGGTTGTTTCTGGTGGGAATTTAAGAAGGCCAAGAGGACTTTTTAATAATAACGGGTCTGAGATACCTGCTGAGGATTTAAAACTATTGGAGACTTTTTTTTACAAGCTTGGGTTTTTTCTTCATATCCTAGACTACAAAGGTTGTCTTCTTTAGCTGCTTGCAAGTTTACATTCTCATTGCTGCATACTTAAATCGGATTATTTTTTCCATGAGATTTGTGATCAGCTACTCAGTTCATATTTCCTCTTCCAAAAGTAAATATGCGCTGCCGCTTCGGCCCCTAAATGAGTGTTATCTTTTGAAGCAGTTAGTATATTCAAAAGGGACTGAAGTTTGATGGTTGTGATCTTTGATATTTTGATCCAGCTGGCCTTGAGAGCAGTAGATTTTTTTTCTTTCTGACGATGGCTCTCTATATATCTGCAGTAACGATTGCATCTCTTACTGATCTTGGCTTCCTATGGTTCAGAGAGTTCTATCTAGAAACTTCACGAGTCATTCAGGTAAAAAAGAATCTAGATTTTCGTATAGCTGGAATTCTGGAAATAAATCAGTATTTAAAATTTTATCTTTAGATTATTGTAGACATATTCGGACGTGCTAAATCATACCCAACTTTTTACTGATTCATACCCACATTTCCCAAATTACCCTCCTCATTTTTCTTCAATCAATCCACCCCACAATCTCTCTTTTCAATCTTTTCTCTCATCTTCCTCCAACCTCAATCAATTGACCACTTATATCTCAATCAATTCACCACATATTGATATTGTCCGTAACCCTAACCACCCCGCGTCCACCCCTTACCTACAACGACCCTAATTAGGGTTTAATTCAAAAAAGATTAATCAATAAATTGGTCCAACCACCCTAATTAGGGTTTAATTAGAAAATTAAATCCAATGATTATATTATAAAGTAAAATTATTAATAGAAACAACGAACCAATTGTATTGATCCGTACATCTAAAGTTACATAAAGATGAAACTAGGGTTTAGTTAGAAATTAAACAAAAAACTTAATCAGTAAGATAATTAGGGTTTAATTAGAAATTAAACAAAAAAATTAAGATAACATCCCATAAATATATTAAAAAGTGAAAATATTAATAAAAACAAGAAAATTATTTGTCTCATGTGCAAATTAGTGTAGTTATCAAATAATTTAGTTAGGTTTCGATGAATTAAAAAAGATGGAATTCCTTAGGTTCAAAAGGGATTGGGAAATGGTTTTTCTAAGAGAAAGGGTAGTAATGGAAAAAATAATGAAAAGTTGGGTATGAACTAGTAAAAGCTGGGTTAGCAACTACGTATTCCAATTATGTATATGGAAAACTCTGCTGTACACTCTTCCCCTAAGTCCCTGCATTTGCCTTACTAAACAATTTATTCCTGCCGGTAACTACTAGCAAAAAATTGATGCTGTCCATGTTCTCGAGTAAGATGCAATTGATTTTTATCTTGATTGCAGTTTCCGATTGAATGCTCTTTACCATGGATGCTAATTGATTACGTGCTTGAGTCTCAAAATGTTGGCCTGCTTGAAAGTGTCCTTATGCCATTTGACATCTACAATGATGCTGCTCAACAAGCACTAACTGTGCTCAAGCAGCGCTTCCTCTATGATGAAATTGAAGCTGAGGTATTTCAAAGAGTGACATTTTGGCTTTGTTTCTTCCTTTTCTCCAAACTTAAGTTGGATGCGATATCCATTCGTAATGTAGTGATTTCTTGCTAGTATTGTCTGAAGTAAAAATGGTTATGGACTTATGGTCATCGATATTTATCTTTTTTTGAACATATGTTTGACATGTGATAAAACCACTTTTATCTACAGCTAGAACACACCTATATCACTATGCTAAAGATACTCGGTCTACAAATCATCCCCAAAAATCTCACTCCTAAAAATAAAACTAATCCTAAATATTTGTACATTTCAAGACATAAATAAGGAATAAAATGTAGATTAGTATCATTAAAAAAAACTTCATGTTATCTTATAAAATAAAATCAACGGAATGAAAAAAAAGTTAGAAAACAACTAAAAGCCAAGGAAATAGTCAAACGCAAGTCACAACCGACCTAGAATGTTAACATAACTCAATATGACCGATGGTACTGACCCAAAAATCCATTTTGCTAGAGTAAGCCATTATCTACCTTCCACCTTATATCAAAATTTGCTCTATTATATGTTGGGTGGTATATAAGCCAATGGGAAACAATGTTATTGTATGGAATAACTATTTTTTTAATTAGATATTACTACTAATCTTTGTTTGTAAGGATATAATTTTTTTTTTTGGGTGTAAATGTAAGTTTGTATCGCTGAAATCACCAAAATACAAAAAATTGAGTCCTTTTACAACACATCAGCTCAACAATCTATCAATAATATCAAGATACTTGCACTTAACATTGGTGCGAAAATATCGTAGTCTGGATTTTAATTCTTTTTAATTGGTAGCAACCAACTGATCAGGCTTGAATATGTATTGGTGAAGACGACATTGGTTCCTCATCCACCAAATATGATACCACACACCCACAATACTAGCAGCAATAATCTTGCGAAACAATAGGGATTTATGCCATAGATGAGTATTAAGCGCAGGTATAGAAACTGACAGCCATAGACAGAAGGTTGAAGCAGATTAGAGTGAATCTGCACTGAGAGAACAGGTGCAGGTGAGTTTCATTCGTCAGGCCACAGAGATAGCACGACTGATCTTGAACAACCTGCATCTTCATCAATCTGTCTTTTGTTAAGAGTCTTTGATGACATATTAACCAAGCAATATTACCATGCTTAGGAATGCTTATCCTATTCCAAACCAATTTATCCCAATGCACCTTCTGACCTTGAGTAACTAAACATTTGGAACCCAGTGCCGGTGTATACTCTTGACCTTGGGTAATCAGCGAAGGAAATAGATTATTAGTGAAGAAAATGTTCTTAACCCAGCAGATCTTACGCCAAGACCAGCTAGAGTTAGAAGAAGGTAAATATGATTCCCAATCCATCCCCTTAATGTAGACACTATGCACCCATTTCACCCAAAGATGTTGTGCCATATTGGTGACCCACCATGCATATTTGCCAATACAAGCGATGTTCCAGAGGTGAATGTTCTTCAATCCTAAGCCTCCTTCCTCCAACGGACAGCACACTTTCTCCCAAGCAACAAGAGGAGGCGATTTGTAATTTTCACTACCCCTCCAAAGATAGTTACGACAAGTAGCATTAATTTTGTTAATAACAGCAGCTGGCAAAATAAACATCCTTGACCAATACTGATGTGTCGCGCTAAGAATTGATTGAACCACAATAAGCCTACCTTTATATGATAAATTCTTCGCTCCCATCTCTCTAATCTTGCTGACTATCTTCTCTGTCAAAATATGGCACTCAAGAACATAAATCTTCTTAGGGGACATAGAAATGCCCAAATATTTAAAAGGTAATTTACCCAACTGCATACCAGTCATCCTCACAATTTTTATCGCCTCCTTAGTCTTTATACCATTAAAATATTTGTTAGATTTACCTTGATTCATTCTTAGCCCAGATGCTTCTGAAAAAGTGGCAAAAGCCCTCATAATCCAACGGACTGAAGTATGTAAGGATATAATTTAAACATCATGTTTTGACGTGAAATTCAAGAAGTTCAATTAGTATAAAGTAAATGTTTTTTTTGCAAGATGTTATCTTTTATTGAAGGCGTTTTGTGAGCAACTACCTTTATTTATTTTTTAGCTTTTTTTTTTTTGGAAAATGTAGATGTTTAGTAATCATCCACTACTTACAATTTAACATACCAATTCCGAATATCAACCACTAACAAACTAGATTGATACCTAAAGGGTAAAAGGATTCATACAATCCGAACCAAAGGGTTGAACGATAGTGGTTTAGCAAACTTGTCCTAGTGGAAAGACGATAGAGTAAGATTCTACACCAGAACACACATCGCAACCTTTACTTGATGACTCCATCAACATGTGTCACTGAACCTCATTGTATGCCTTAATTTATGAGTATGACAAGTTGTCAAAGTTAGCTTCGGTGGAGTTTATGTACCATGGATGTCTTTTCTAATCTTCCTTTGTTTCTTAGTGCTCTCTATGCATTTTAAAATACTATAATGTTCCATAAATCACGGGATCTGTTATATTGCTAACCTGGTTTTCTTTTTGCTTTCTGCTTTGTCTTGATTAGTCTCATTCGGGTTTCATTTGCTGTCTACAGGTGGACCATTGTTTTGATATTTTTGTATCAAAATTGTGTGACTCGATTTTCACGTACTACAAGAGTTGGGCATCTAGGTATGCTCGTTTTTATACTCCAGTTCTAAACGTGGCTGAAACCAATCCGACCCGATACTGACCAAATTGCAGAACTCGATTGTGACCAGAAACTTCTGAATTCATCCGACGACTCATTTTTTGCCTGGCTCAACTGTGTGAGACATGACCTTAAACCACCCGACCGGAAAATGACGAGACTAGAAATAATTTTAATTGATCCAAATTGATTTGAAATAACTAATTCAAAATCAAACTTAGGCATGCTTGAAATGGAAGTAATTATTCAAACTAATAAAGTTCAGAACAAAAAGAAATAGGAGGGACTTGGTGGTTGTGAAGAGTGGGATGATGGGCTTGAGGGAGAATCTATCCCCATATGTTAAGTTCTACCTCCCTCGTGACAATTACCTTCATCCCTAGCAAACCCTTGGTATTATCCCATAAAGTTATTCTCAGTACTCAGTATTATTTATTGATTTTGAATTGATAATATATAGAGAAAATAAAACTGAAAAACTAATTAAGAGAAATGAGTACCGTCAATGTGTATTCTATTGAAAATATTTCTTACCACAAAAAAGTAGATACTCCTATAGTGAAAATTTGTCAGAAAACTAAGGCCTCGTTTGGTTCATTCGGTAACTTATTTTCCGGAGAAAGTTGCATTTCTCAGGAAGTTGCTTCCCACATCAACTTCCCAGAAATTTGCAATATTTGTTTGGTAATGAATTGAATTCTTGCATCTTGTTTGGTTGTCTCGACCTAATTCCCATGATTTTATTTATAAGACTATTATGCCCTTTATTAATCAAGGGTATAAAACTTATGAAATAGCTGAAATTGTCTTCCTCATGATATGCAGTCGTAATCAAATTATATCATCAGCATAAAAAGAACAAACATTATTTTTTTAAAAAAAAATCTGAGTTACATTACCATCGTTGTTCCGGAAAAATCATTGTTCATGAAAATAAAACGCTTACTAGTGAAAGTTTGAAACTCTAGTAAAATATCTCAAACATTAGTAGTTCGGCTGAGAATTAGTAGATGAAGGGTTGAATAAAAAAATTAGGGTTATAAAGTGGGAAATATGAATATATAAGGGTAAAAAAGTCATTTGAATAAAGTCGTGATGTGAGAAGTGCAACTCACGGTGGCTTGGTGAGCAACTTCCCACATCATGCAAGAATTGCAACTCATTGGGTAAGTTTGAGTTCCCCCATTTTTTCATTTTTGGGGTAACCAAACAACTCCCCAGAATTACAATTCTTGGGATCTTGCACTTCCCGGGAAGTAGAAGGGTAACCAAACGAGGCCTTATACTATTAGTTTAAATTTTGATTGATAGGGACATCAAGTTGTTTTCATAGAATACGAGTGTTGAAGAATATAACAATATGTAATTTATTGTTTTATACAAATTTTATTATGTTTAACGAAGAAATAAGTTTATAGCTTAATATTAATGAAAAGATTGTAGTTATAGCTTTATACAGAGTCATTCTCAAATTATTCTTAAATACTAATATACTAGTTGGAAAGCCCGTGCGATGCACGTACCAATTTTCAGTGACAATGATAATGATACCAATTAAGTTAGAACCTTTACTCAATCCTAACGAATTTTCCTAAATTTTTCCCATTATACCCCTACATAAACTTTACTTTGACATTGAAATTAAATACCTTTTTTTTTCATCAATTTAGATAATCAATTGCTCCTGATTTCAATTATGACTTATAATTCAATTACCGATGATGTAAAATCGTTCATTTATTTACAATTTTTTTACATTGTATTATTATTGTTTGATTAATTGTTTAGGGTTAATTGAATTTAAAAGTTTCAACTAAAATAAAATAAAATAATATAACAAAAAAGTTTATTTAATAATAAAGAAAAACGAAAAAAAAAGTAACAAACGAAAAAGGAAAACATCAATTAACAAATAAAGAAGGGGAAATTTAAATAAAAAATAATAATTAAAAAAAACCCACCAACAACAATGTACGTCCTCCCTCCCTGACCCCCACACCATGCCCCACCGCCGACCACCCTCACCCACCCGACCCTCACCGACCCCCACCGCAGACCACCTGACCCGAACCCCACCGCTGACCACCCTCACCCACCCGACCTGATCCCCACTCGGCAAATCACCACCACCCAGCCCGCCCGCCTACCACCCACCACCCAACCACCGGCTCTGACCCGTCCCCGCCGACCCGATCTCAGCCACCGACTCCAGCCACGAACCCCGAACGGTCTCGATATTCGTGGTGGTTTTGGTTCATGGTGAGTTTATGAGTGTTTGAGATTTATTTAGAGAGGAAACCAAAGACTTGCTTTTTTGATGTGGTGAAATGAGAGGGGTAAAGTGGTAAAATATCGTTAGGATTTAGTAAAGGCTCGTTAGGAAAAAGTAATTTCAATTGCTTGAATTGCTGAGACTACACAACATTAGAAAGTAAGTAAATCGAAGGTAAGAGTAGGTCTAATAGTAAAGAAATATTATCCACATACGTGAATGTGTTTTTAAGGAGGTAGTATATGCGTTAAACGTCAAATTAAAGTATAGGCGTGACGCGTGCATTATAGTTAGAAATATTTTTTATTACTTGAACTCTTTTTTACCCGAACTCTTTTTATGATGCAAAAGATTTCTGGTTGACGGATGCATGATTACTTTTATTTATATAATAAAATTTCATCATCTTATTATAATTTCTCGATTTGGGATAATTTTACTTCAATTTATGGTCTTAAGAGTTGTTATAAGATTCAAAAGATTTTTCGTTAATATTTAAAACGAATATTTTCTCTTATTTATGTAGTAAGTATAAAATTTCATCGGCTCATCATAATTTTTCGATGTGTGATAATTCTGCTTAAATTTATAGTTTTAAGAACCGTGTTTAACCGAAGATGTCTTAGCCTAGCGGTTAGGACTAGGTGCTCTGGGACAGTAGGTTTCAGGTTCGAATCCCCCTCCCCTATATTGTAATGCGACTAAGTGCGCTCTTAGTTGAACAAAAAAAAAAAAAGCGTGTTTAGGGCTCAAAAGATTTATGGTTATATCTTAAGACGATGATTATTTTTATTTATATAATACAATTTGATCACCTTTATTGTATTTTTTTGATGTGGGATAACTTTTACTTAATTTGTAGTTTTAAGAGCTACTCCGTATTATAAGACTCAAAAGATTTTTGATTAATATCTAAAAACGAATAATTTCTCTTATTGATGATATAAAATTTCATCACCTAATCATAATTTTTCGATGTGGATAATTCTATTAAGTTTATCGTCTTAAAAGCTCTTTTAGGACTCAAAAGATTTTAGAGTGAGATATTAAGACGAATGATTACTCTTAATTATATAATAAAATTCAATCAACTTTTTTCAATGTGGGATAATTCTATAGCTGTTCATGGGACGTACCGCCCGATTGGCCCGTCCCGTTCGGCCCGAATTTTTAGCGGGCTTGGACACAACATTTTCGAAAATATACAAAGGCCCGGCCCGCGAACCCGTCCCAAACCCGCTAACCCGCTTGTTCGTGGGCCAAAAATTTACACTTAGCCCGGCCCGTGCCCGGTCCGAACCCGCAAATGATCACCTCTAGATAATTCTCCTTAAATTTATGGTCTTAAGAATGCTTTTTATAAGAATTAAGAGCTATGATAAGACTCAAAATACTCGATGTGGGATAATTTACTTGAACTCTTTTTATGACTCAAAAGATTTCTCATTGATGAATGATTATTTTATTTATTTAATAGAATTTCATCATCTTATTATAATTTCTCGATGTGGGATAATTTTTACTTCAATTTATAGTCTTAAGAGTTGTTATAAAAATGATTTCTCTTATGTATGATGGAGTATAATATTTCATCAGCTCATCATAATTTTTCGATATTGTAATTTTTATATCACAAATAAAACTCGATGTGGGAGTATGATTTATTAAGAGCTTTTTATAAGACTTATTGTAATTTTTTGATGTGGGATACTAATTTTTACTTCAATTTATAGCCTTAAGAGCTATTATAAGACTCAAGAGATTTTTGTTGATATCTGAAGACGAATGATTACTTTTATTTATATAATAGAATTTCCTCACCATATTGTAATTTTTCAATGTAGAATAATTTTTATTCCCTCCATCCATATTTAAACTTCATGGGTGGAGTGGAGCAAACATTAAGAAGAGAATGAAGTATGCGGTGGAAAAATGAAAGTTGAGAGAAGATGTGTGGTCAGAAATTATGTTGATCATAAAAATCAACCAAAAAGAAAAAAATGTAGGTAGAAAGTTTAAAGATGGACAACCCATTAAGGAAAGTAGGAAGAATAAAAATGGATAGAGGTGTTTCAATTTATAGCCTTAAAAGCTATTATATGACTCAAAAGATTTTTGACATCTATGAACGAAAAATTTCTCTTATTGATGATGTGCAATTTCATTACCTCGTCGTAATTTTGTTTATTGTCTTAAAAGTTCTTTTAGGACTTAAAAGATTTCAGGTTGAGATATAGAACTCAAAAGATTTCAGGTTGAGATATACGAATGATTACTCTATATTATGAGTAATACGGAATAAAATTCAATTAACTTAAAATGTTTTGATGTGAGATTATTCTACTTGAATTTATAGTCTTTAGAATGATTTTTAGGACTCAAGATTTTTCGATAATATCTAAAGACGAATGATTACTTTTATTTATAGAGTAGAATTTTCATCGCCTTACCATAATTTCTCGATGTGAGATAATTTTACTTAAATTTATAAGACAACATTTGTTTATATCTAAAAACGAATGATGTCTCTTATTTATGATATATAATTTATTCACCTCATCATAATTTTTCGATATGCGATAATTTTACTTAGTTTAACAAATTTCTATATATTCTTTATTTAAATTAAAAAATATATAATTCAAAATTTAAATTTTATATTTGACACATTCTACTCTTCCATTCAAATCCAATTGACACATTCGCTTTTGACACACATGCCAATACACTCCTTAAAACTTTAATATCTTTAGTTATACATCATATAAAATTATACGGAGTAAAGGTTTGACATTAATCTTTTCGTAAAACGAATCAAACAAGATCCTACCTGACTATATTTTCTCATAGAGATTGTCGACTATATTAAAGATTCTCTTTAGTTATGAATAGTGTGAAAAATACAAATGTGCCTTTTGGATACGAATGAAGGGAGTATAAGATTGACATATTAGGCCCGATATATATATACATATAAATAGTATAAGCATAAATTAAGACCAATTGGTAAGTTAGAGTACGTTTGAGCGGGAAAATTTCAAAGAGATCTTAACCTTTTAGTATATAGGGATTATTTATTACCTCCTCCATTCAAATGCACTTGTCACTTATGCTTTTGGCACATTTTACACCATCAATATATTTCATTTTGCATTTTCAAAATTTGATATTCTTAATGTACTCATAAAGATGATTTAAACAAGATCCAAATGACTATATTTTCTCTTACATAGATTGTCAAAAGTAATGAAGATTTTCCTTTAGTTATGAACAATGTCGAAAAAGCATAAGTAATAAGTGAATTCAAATGGACGGAGTATTAAAACGAATTAATTTTGACCTTATTTTATAAATAGGTATTCTCCAAAAAAACACTTTTTTTAGTCAAATTAACTGAAGAATTCTCTCTAAATAACTAGCCCAAAATGAATCACTCCAAATTGACCCGCCTCGAGGCCGAGGTACCCAAAGCAACATACCCGAAACTTGAACTGACAAAACCCGAACCAATCTAACCTGAATATATGATGCACCTGAATTAACTCTATAACTTAGGTGCCGTATCAAGGTGTCTGACACGTATGATCTGCAACACGATACAACAGTTGGACATTCATTAGACCAAAAACTTGAAAACTTCGCACACAATAGATGTAAACGTGTCAGACACAACATCGTGTCAGAGTACCGGAGTAGTAGAGACCCTGGGCGAATTGACCTGACTCAACTAACCCCTTTGCCAGGTCTAGCCGGTACCTTCCTTTCGACACTTCTTTTATTTAATTTTTTTTGTATCATATTTCAAAATCTTCACTGCAACTTTGATCTTTTATCGTTGCCATTTGTTAGAGACATGCTTGATCCATCATTCCTCTTTTCTTTGGACAATGGAGAAAAATATGCAGTCCAACCTATGCGATTCGGTGCTTTATTTCAAATGACTAGAGTTAAGGTGAGTGCGCCTGTTCACGATTCTGAATTTATAACCACATGTAATTTCCTGCACTTCTTAACTTTTGACAAATTCTGAATCGAGTGAAAGCCTCAGCAATAGCTGGTAGAGTTTTGCGCTTCTGCCATTATCAAAGGAAATTTTATGATAGACCATTATCTTTATCTCCTAATTGCATTGAAAAAGTACTCCCTCCATCACATTGGTAAAAATGTAAAATATTTCCCCTCCAACAAAGGAAAGGTTTGGAGGGAAAATCAGCATCTCCACTCCCCTTCCCCTTCTATTTTTCTATGCAAAGGAAGGTCTAATGATCTGGTACTTCTGTACAGTATACTACTATGCTCTTAAAGGGGACTAACCCATTTAGTTTCACTTTAGATGGTTACTTTTTTTCCTTTCATTGACGCTTTCTCAAAAAATATTACTATACTTAACACACATACTATCCTTGTCTTCTTCTTGCTGATCCTGAAACATATTTTTGACAATTTTAGCTACTGGGACGGAGTATCAACTTGAGATCTCTGATTTCCCAACATATGAACAGAATATTCAGAGAGAACCTGGAGTTCTTGCTTGATCGTTTTGAGTCTCAGGATATCTGTGCTATCGTGGTAAGTAATTAGCATGGGATTGCTTACATTATAGGTCATGACTTGAAGTATAGTCTGTCTTTTCTAACATCAATATTTTTCTGGATACTAATTTTATTCAGGAACTGGAAAATCTCATAAATATTCTAAAGCATGCCCACAAGCTACTTTCTCTAGATCTGGCAATTGACTCCTTCAATCTAATGTTCAGTGAGATGCAAGAGAACATATCTATCGTTTCATATTCGAGCCGACTTGCTTACCAGGTTATTTTCCTGATTTCCATTTCTGTATATTTTGACTTCATACATTAACTTTGACTTGCAGCAAACTACTCCCTCTATCTCTAGAGTCACCCTTTTTTTTTGGGTCGTCTCTCTAAAAGAGTAACCTTTTACTTTATTCCTCTTTTGTCTGATTTCTATGGTTACCATTAGTTGTGAGTTGTGACCCCACATATTTTCTCATCTTTCATGTTCCACCACGCATTTCTATCCACCTTAATTCTTACTAAATGAGGGGGGTGACTGAAAACTCGATGACCTCAAGTGAACTCCATTGAAGGACCTCGAGAAATCTCCAAACGTTGCACAGTAGAGTAAATATAAAATTGTATGTATTGATATGTGAATCTGTTGTCTTACATTGTATATGTTCTTAATACATATATATACAAGTATGTAAGTGGTTATCTTGTAACCGTATTCTGTTATACATTTGTTATAACCATATTCTGTTATGTTGACTTGGAGTTGAGTGAAGCTTGATGATGTTAACACTTGCTTCAACATTCCCCCTTCAAGCTGAACTTCCTGCCAGCCATTTCATCCCCAACATTTCAGCTAAGAAATGATGTTGCCGTGTTCCTAAGGCCTTCGTCATTATATCAGCCAGCTGCATACCAGTACTAACATGCTGTGTAACTAAGAACCCTTCTTGTAACATATCACGCACGTAATGACAGTCTATCTCCAGGTGTTCAGTCCTTTCATGAAACACTGGATTTTCCGTAATATGTTGTGCTGCCTTGTTATCACAATAAAGCACCACAGGTCTAGATATAACCACTCCTAAGTCTGCTAGCAGTCTACTTATCCATACCATTTCACTAGCGGTGAAAGACATGCACCTGTATTCTGCTTCTGTGGAACTCTTACTGACCGTCTTCTGCTTCTTGGTCTTCAATGAGCAAAGATCCTAAGAATACACAGTATCCACTTAAGGATTTACGGCTAAAATTGCACTTAGAGTAATCATAATCACTATAGCCTTTGAGAAGTAAGGAATTATTAGCAGGATAAAATAAACCCGCATTCAAGGAATGTCTCAGGTATTTGACCACATGTAATGCAGCAAGCAAATGTGGCTTCCTTGGTTCAGTGTCAAACTGACTTAAATGTTGGACTGCATATGATATATCTGGCCTACTCAAGTTCAGATACAACAATCTTCCAACGAGTCTCCTGTAAGTTTCAGGATCTGTCATCAACTCACCATCATCAGTACTCAACTTCAGACCTTGAGGAAGAGGGAACCCTGTTTCTGTGCATTCCTCCATCATTCATAGGTCTGTTACAATATCTAGAATGTACTTCCTTTGATTAATCATAACTTGCTATCTCAAGTCATAAGAAATATCTCATGTGACCAAGATCCTTGATTGTGAATGCTTTGTCAAGACCATGCTTGACAACTTGGATTGAACTTTGGTTATTTCCTGTTAATAAAACATCATTTACATAGACCAAAGCCACCAAGAAATCTTCTGAGTCAGGCAAACCTCTAGTGAACAATGAATAGTCTTGTTTGGACTGTTGAAAACCAACACTCTTAAGGTATTTGGTTAATTCAATGTTCCATTGTCTAGATGCTTGCTTTAGCCCATAGAGAGATCTCAATAACTTGCAGACTTGACCTGGTTTAGGATGATTATATCCTTGAGGTGGTGTCATATAAACTTCCTCCTCAAAAAAGCCATGTAAGAATGCATTATTAATATCTAATTGATGTAAAATCCATCCTCTTGCAGCTGCTAAGGCTATTAAAGCTCTTACTGTGGCTAATTTAGCTACAGGTGAGAATGTGTGCTTATAGTCTTTATTCTTCACCTGATTATACCCTTTTACCACCAATTTTGCCTTGAATCTTTCCACAGAACCATCTGACTTGTGTTTAACTTTGTATACCCACTTTGACCCTATGGCTTTCTTCCCTGGTGGAAGATCAGTCATGATCCAAGTATGATTATTTGTCAAGGCTTCCAGCTCTTTGTTCATAGCATCCACCCACCTTGGGTCACTACAAGCCTGACTGTAAACAACAGGTTCATGTTCAGCTAGAACATGGTTAAGAGATGCTAAGTAATCCTGATCAAAGTTCAACAAATTATTAAGTATTTCTGTGTGTAAAGCTGTCCCCTTATAGTGATATCCTACTAGTCTTGTGGAGGGAATTCTAACCCTTTATGATCTCCTTATCTGTGGCAACACAGATGAAGATGTATCTTCGGGCAGGAATAACAACCTCAGTATTTGTCTCTTCAGGTGTGCTATTTGCTCCTGGTGTAATGATGTGTTCATCATTATTATCCACAGTATAATTGTTTTCATTACATGAAGCATGTGGACTGTCATCAGAAGCAATGAATTCTTCTGGTATATCCTTAGGTTTATAAGGTACAAAAGCAGGATTGAGGAGTAAATCCAAATGTGCAGGTTTATTTCCATCCTTTAAGGCTGGATGTTGTTTGTAAGGGAATATATTCTCCTTAAAAATGACATCCCTGCTTGTAAATACTGTATGCTTGTCTAAATCATACAGTTTATAACCCTTTTCTGATTGAGGGTAACCAATAAAGATACACCTCCTTGCTCTATATCCTAACTTGTCCCTATATCTAGCAGGAACAGTAGAATAACAGAGTGTTCCAAAGACCCTAAGGTTATCATAGGTAGGCATATCATTGAACAACAATTCATAGGGAGTCTGCCAATTTAAGGAGTTAACGGGCATCCCATTGATTAAATAGGTTGTTGTTAAAAGACATTCACCCCAAAACTTCAAAGGGACATTGGATTGTATCCTCAAAGTCCTTGCTATCTCTAAGAGATGCCTATGTTTCCTTTCTACTTTCCCATTTTGTTGGGGTGTACCAGCAATACTGGTTTGGTGTATTATACCTACCTTCTTGAACATATCATGACATGGTCCTTGGACAAACTCAGTTCCATTATCGGATCTAATGACCTTTACTTGAGTGTTAAACTGAGTCTTGATGTGTGCTAAAAATATTCAATAATTTGTGGAACTTGTTGTTTGGTTTGTAACAAGTATGTCCATGTAGCACGTGAATGATCATCTACTATGGTCAAGAAAGATTTAGCACCACTCATAGTTGGGGCTTTATAAGGCCCCCAAACATCCATGTGCACAAGATCAAAACATTTCAAGGCATAAGACTGACTTTTGGGAAAAGGTAAAGCATGATGTTTGGAGAGAATACAAGTTTCACATTCAAGAGAAGAGTCAAAAAATTGAAGCTGTAATCCTCCTAAATGTTTTAATTTCTCTAAAGAGGGATGGCCTAAACGCTTATGTAACAGAAAAGCATCAGTTTTAACCATACAGTTATATGATGTAACTGCAGTAGTAGGAATAATATGGCATGTGGATGCTTGTGTTATTCTGTAAAGACCACCTTGTTTCCTCCCTTTAGCCAAGACAAGCTTACTTGAACTGTCCTGGAACCAACATTCATGCGAGAAGAAAATAACTCTCATATTAGTATGCTGCAGTAATGTACCTATAGACAGCGGGTTTTGAGTAAAACCAGGTACAATGAAGACATTATGCAAGGTAATCTCCTTGGTTAAATGCATTGTTCCTACTTGTTGGACTACTTTTGTACTTCCATCAGGTAGGGAGACAATTATGTCTCTGGGCAGACTTTGTATGTTATGCAATAAGTCTGAATTACCAGTCATGTGGTCTGATGCCCTGGTGTCTATGATCCAATTAGATGCTTGAAATTGATCAAAAACACCAAGTACTGAATTAAAAGAATCAGAAATACCTGAAAACCCAGCAGAATGAGTAGTAGCATTAGCATTATGAGAAGGAAATTTCTTTGAAATATTCTTCATAACCCTGTCAGTAATACTATCCACCAGACCAGAGACCAAATCATCATCCTCTTGCAGCATAGCAGAACGAGATGGCCCAGCAGAATCATGGACAGGAGTGAAGTCAGAATTGTACTCCTCTTCTTCATAATAAGAAGAATCCACATTGTTTGCTCTCCTGGCAGACCTACCTCTGCCTCTGCCATCTCTATAGGAGTTACTACGGCCACCACGACCATCACGTTTCGCCTGAGCAGCTCTTAGTTTCTTGAGCTTATAGCAGTGCTCACGAATGTGACCCTGCACATTACAGAATGAACAAGTCTGCAGCTGGAAGCATTCGTCAATTGTATGTCCTTTCTTGGTACAGTGGGTGCATGTCTTCAGACTTTTCCCATCTGTATCTTCATACTTTGCCTTCTTCCAAGCAGAACCGTGTTCCTCTCTGGATGACTGTGGAGTGAAGCCAGCATACGCATTCCCTTCAGGTAGTAGATCAGTAGAATCACTGATCTGCTTCTGCTTTTCCACAGTTTGCAGGAGTCCTAACACTTTACTCAAAGTCGGTACATCATCCATAGTCAAGACATGAGTCTTGACCTGCTCATAAGTAGCATTAAGTCCCATGAGAAGCTGTATAACCTTTGCCTGTGTCTCCCTATCCACAAGTCTCTTAAGCAAGTGACAGGTACATTTATCAATCGCATGGCATGTACAAGTCGGAGTCGGATCCAGATCATCTAACTCCTCCCAGGTACGTTTAAGGGAACCATAGTACTCAACCAAAGGTTTGTTCTCTTGTGCAAGAACATTTAGATTCTTCTTCAAGTGATACAATTCCAAACCATTTGACTGACCATACGACTCCAGTAACTCATCCCAGAGCTGTTTAGCCGAACTAACATACATCATATTGGTTCTAATTTTCTTGTCAAGTGAATTGAGTATCCATTTCATGACAAGAAGGTCACACCTCAGCCATTGGTGATGCTTTTTACCGGTTTTCGAAGGTTTAGGACATGTTTCAAACACAAAGCCTTCCTTATTTTTAGAAGCTAATGCCATTAACACATCTTTCTTCCAAGCTATAAAGCCATTTCCATCAAAGACATTGCTAACTAAGCAGAGATTTGGCTGATTTGAGCTTGTCAGATACAATGGATCATTGTATATGTCATACGAACTAAAAGATGAATCAGAATCCGGCATTTTTGTTGATTTTAGGTACAAACACTAAGATTGCGAAGAAAATCTTCAACAGCGAACGAAGAAGCGAAGAAAGATTACGAACAATTGGAAAAAAATGAACAGATTATTGAATCTGAACACTCAACTTATAGAATCAACAATGAATCAGAGGAGAATTCGAACTATTGAATCAGATTTCTCAGCTTAAACGCAAATTTGAACAGAATCAAAAAATGCGTAGAAAAATTCGATTGATTGAGATAACAAACAATTCGATTAACAATGGAGATGAGGTACGAACGTTATACCTAGATGCTCTGATACCATGAAAACTCGATGACCTCAAGTGAACTCCATTGAAGGACCTCGAGAAATCTCGAAACGTTGCACAGTAGAGTAAATATAAAATTGTATGTATTGATATGTGAATCTGTTGTCTTACATTGTATATGTTCTTAATACATATATATACAAGTATGTAAGTGGTTATCTTGTAACCGTATTCTGTTCTACACTTGTTATAACCATATTCTGTTATGCTGACTTGGAGTTGAGTGAAGCTTGATGATGTTAACACTTGCTTCAACAGTGACCCTCTTAGTGAGACGGAGGGAGTACAAGTTATATTGTTCGTACTTGTATATTTCTGTATAGCGAAAAATTACTTTTATTTGATGTCATATCAGTAGCCTAAAGTTCAAGCCTTATCTAGAACTTTAAGATAGCTCATGGTCATCAATTTATCATACCCCTAATACTTTTCCCTTCCATCGAGAAGAAGCCCCAGTTAACATTAACTAGAGACTGGGCAAGCATATCCCTGATTCCCTGCCTCTCAGTATCTTGGGCGCTTGGCTAACATCAATATGACCACAGTGAAGATCTACCATGCATGCAAAGTGCTGAATTTTTCGGACGTTTGAATTCATGTTGCTAAAAATTTACTGTGCAAGAACTTTACTTACTGCTGCCACATGAACACACTCAAATGCATGAAGAAAAGTTGTCATCAAATTGCAATTTTGGCAAAGATCTGTAAATGTGGGTCTATGGGTCAGTATGCTGCAGGTCGAGTTTGTTAGAAATAAATACTACATACAGTATTCGTTACCAGTATTCATTTATTTTCCGCGGTACTTCTGCAGATTTGGACGGAGATGCAAAATGATTTCCTACACAATTTCATATTATGCAATACTACTCAACGGTTTGTGCGATCACCAAAGTTGACCAGTGTTCCAGTTCAAAAGCCATCAATGCCATATGCAAAGCCCAGTTTCTACTGTGGTAACCAAGTAAGAATACATTTCTAGGCTGGATTCATGACGTCTCTTCAGCCATGCAGAAGCTACAAACTTTAGTTCAAAGAAACATTTTTGCCAAGGATCTAGGGAATGTGCTTTTGCTTATGTAGATGGTTGTTTCCTCAAATTTCTATATATTGCATCTGCTTAGCACAAGTCAAGATGTCCCTCATGATTTTCTTGATGTCATCTGATTCATATTTCTACTCCTTTTTCCTTTCTACCTCTTGTGAATTATCCAGGATTTAAATTCAGCCCATCAAAGTTTTACAAGGTTGCACAATGGATTCTTTGGAATGCCTCACATGTTTTCAATTGTCCGACTCTTGGGCTCTCGATCTTTGCCTTGGTTGATCCGTGCTCTGCTTGATCAAATATCAAACAAGGTATATTTATTTAATGGTTTCTCAAGTCTAGATAAAATAATAAATTTCATATATCAAGTACTCCCTTCGCCAACCCAATAGTTACATCCACTATTCGAAGTTAACTTTGCAAAATATTGACGTCTAATATAAATAATGAAAATGATTTTTTTTTATATAACACTAACATATTTTGATTTGTTCTAAAAAGAGGTTACACAAAGTAATATTTTTAACACTGAAAAGTAATGTTTAAATGGAGAAAAATGAGGTCAAAGTAGCATCTTGGCGACCGTGAAAAGTCAAATGCAACCATTGGATTGGATCGGTGGGAGTATTAAATTTCTTTAAGATACTCCGTACCTATTTATAGTTTCTGTCTGTTTCTTTATTCAGTTTGGTGTTGTTTCCATGGCTTCCTGTCAATGATGGCTATTGGCTGACTACCTCACTTGCGCAGTTATTGTCAATCTTAGCTTATATTGAATGAAAAAGGCAATACTATCCCTTGTAAAATGTTACTCCTGGTGTCTCATTTAGTTCTTTACTCTTGCTTAATCTTGTGCGGGGATTTTTAATCAAACAGATAGAAATGAATACTTCGTACACATATTATTTCACATTTTTAGTTTCCACATGGTATTTTCACAAAAAATATTATTTCCTTAATATCCTAACTATTTGCCATGTCAATTATGCACACATAGTGCAAACCAGTAGTGAGTATGCACAACAGCGAAGCTGCATCTGTATGTCTTGAACAGTGTTCCAGATCGCCCCCCCTCTCATGGCTGTAATTACAATGTCGACACACACACACACACCCTATGTCTGATTCTCATCTTTTCCCCCCCTTTTTTTTGGCACAGATAAGTTCTCTTGAACCCATGATTTCGGGATTGCAAGAAATGCTGCCCAAATCTATAGGGTTGATTCCCTTTGATGGTGGCGTGGCAGGTATGAGCTATTGCTATACTGTCATTTTTCCCCCTTTCCGCGTGTATTATCTCTCAGAAAAGCAACTTGAACTTCTGGTATTTAGGCTGTTTGAGACATATCAAAGAGCAATTAAACTGGAACTCAAAGACAGAAGTCAAGCAGGATGTTCTTCTGGCGATTAAGGAAATAGGAAGTATTCTATATTGGATGGGTCTTCTAGATGTTGTCTTGGTGAGTCTTGCAATAGTATGTTTTTCTTGAAGTGTGTATAATAATGAAACAGAACTTGCATAAAAGTAGGAACGAAGCAGTTGACATAAAACTTACTCCGTATCAACTAGGAAATGGTTACAACTCATGATAACAGAAAGCTAACAAAGTAAAATAGAAAATTACAACCACCGCAAGGATTTAATTGATATAGTTCATTTACAGCCCTGCAAATGTTGGCAGCTTGCTAGCTAGCTGCCTAGCTTTATCAGTGATTAGGTTGTTTTTGAGAATAATATGATTCCAAGCTATTTAGCTCGATAGTTCACCAGAATGTCTATTAGATCAAAACACTATTATAGCTTCTAGCATCCTGCAGAGAGAAGTGGATACGACCCGCTTCATGCAATTGGCTCCCTGGCTTGGCTTCATACCTGGAACCGATGGACAAATTCTGCAATCACAAGGCGATGGTGAAAGCCCTATTGTCAATCTCCTGAAGTCAACTACTGCTGCTATCCTGTCAAACCCAAATGCCTCAAATCCAGGTTCCTTTCATGCCATGTCAAAACAGGCAGAAGCAGCAGGTATGCAGGGTCCCATGTTTCAGCCCTCTATATATGTTTTTAGTTTCTTTTTTTTTGTGTTCTATTAAATTTTTTTGAACTTTACACCATTGGGTTGGTGCGCAAATCTATCTATCTGTCTATATATATATATATATATATATATATATATATATATATTTTTTTTTTTTTTTCCGAGCGATCTCATTGGTCCGTTTCATCAAAACGCAATTTAGGAACAATCTTTTGAGTCTTAAAAAGTTCTTAATAAGGCTACAAACTTAAAATTATCCCATATCGCAAAAACTAAAATAAGGTGATGATTCTATATTATAAATAAGTAACTATCCCACATCGAAAAATTATGATGAGGTGAAGAAAATCTATATTATAAATATGACTAATCATTCGTTGTTAGATATCAATCAAAACTCAATTGAGTCTTAATAAAACCTCTTAAGACTAAAATCTCTTCAGACTATAAACTCAAGTAAAATTAAGTCAAAATTACCCTACTTTGAAAAACTACGATGAGGTGATGAAATTTTAGCACTTGAGACTATAAACTTAAGTAAAATTATCCCACAAAAAAATTATAATAATTTCTTCACCTTATTATAATAAGGTGATCAAATTTTATTATATAAATAATAGTAATCGTCCTTTCTTAACTTAGATATAAAAACAAACTCTTTTGAATCTTATAAAGAGCTCTTAAAAACCATAAACCTAATTAAGTAAAATTATCACACATCGAAAATTATAATATGGTAATACTTATATACCCCCTCCGATTTTTTTAATTTACCCATTTGACTTTTGGGTGAAAAATAAGGGTGTAGAAATGTGTGGCTAAAAAAAAAGAAGAAGGATGACAGAGAAATGTAAGAGTAATTCTAGACCACATGTCGATAGCCCAAAATAGAAATAGGGAAGACATGATGTTTCAGCCCAATAATGAAACAGAGAAGAACAATAAAAATAGGAGGGAGTATAAAAATAAGAGTATTAATTCGTCATAATTATGATGACATGATGAAATTTCATTCGTCCTCAGATATCAACAAAAAATAATGTTAATAAAGCTTCTTAAGACTATAAAATTAATTAAAATTATCTCACATCGCAAAATTATAATAAGTTGATGAAATTTATTAGAGGTGATGAAATTCTATATTATAAATAAACGTAGTCATTCGTCTATAGATATCAGCCAAACAGTAAAATTATCCCACATCGAAAAATGAGGTGATTAAATTTTATACTTCGTATTATAAATAAGAGTAATCATCCGTCCATGAATATCAACCAAACATCTTTTGAGTCTTAGAAAAACTCTTTAAAACTATCATAAATTATTTCACATCAAAAAATTATATAACAAGGCGATGAAATTTCATTATATAATTAAAAACTAATCATTTATCCTTAGATATCAACAAAAAATAAGGACCTTTAATAGTAGGAATAATGTCATTGAAAGATGTTGGGTTCTTAGTAAGTGGTTTGTCCCACATTGAAAAAATAATGTCATTGTGTGAAATTTACAATGTATAAATTAAATACTTATTTCTTTCATAATTGTAGTTAGATGTAAAAAGTAAGGGTAGTATGTTAAAAAAGTTGGACCAAATAGGAAATATTTGCGATGGAAAAAAAATAGAAAGACGGACGAAAATATAATATGGGAAGAAGATAGAAGGAAGGAGGTACTATAATTATACCACTTTGGAATATTATCATACGACGGTGATCTTATGATTATAAATAGAAGGTTCTTCTTAGATATCAAGTATCAACATAAATATTTACTGAGTATTGTCTTAAAGAGAGATATTACGAGTTCGTATTATTATCTCCACAATAGTGAAATTAGTTAAAAGAATTTTTGAATTTGTATTATTAAATATTAATTTGAAAGAAAGTTATTCATGATCAAGGTATATAGTTTGAAAAATGATACGGAGTATTATTCCAGGTATAAAATATCAATCTATTCTTATTTTTATAATCTTTATATATTCTATATAACTCATTTTTCAGTATAATTAAGCAAACTAACCCGTGTAGCACACGGGCTTTTAACCTAGTTTTCTATTATATTGCGAACTAGGTTAAAAGCCCGTGCTCACCTATTTACAAATATATACCTTGTAGATACAACGTTGATATTCACGTGTAGTTATTAAAGAAATGAACTTATAGGTGACTACTTAGGTTCAATGTCAGGTATTCCGCGCTTCCATCTAAATTTGTTAGAAACCAAAAAAGTTAAATAAAATATTGGAGAATTATTTCATCTTCGTATTAGGAAAAAAATGAAAACACTTTGACAAATTGACATTTTATTTACTTATTTGATCGAAATCTTAAGTTGTGAATACCAAAATTATTTACATGTTATCATACGACTAATTATACATGAGTCATTTTTTTTTGAAAAACATGTTATAAAACTATTAAATCTAAGTAGAAAAAATATAAAATATTCCATTATATACATGTGTAATTACATGCTTAAATAATACTCCCTCCTATTCTGAGTATTCCTCCCACTTTCCTTTTTGAGCTTAGTTGGGTTTTCTTCCCACTTTCCTTTTTAGGAAATAATTTTAATAATTCTTTATTCTTCATTCAATTCTTTATTCTTTTCCTCCACACCTAAACTCAACACCTTTTTACTTTATACCCCATCTTTTACACTTCATACCCCACTTTCTATTCATCTCTCTTACTTTATCTCCACCCTTTATTATTAATTTACTCCCTCCTTGGTTTCCCCAGAAAAAAAATTTGGGGAGGAATACTCTGAATAGGAGGGAGTATGGACTATGGAGTATATTTGTAACCACTTATAGTAAATTATTAATATTCAACTTTAACTTCGGAGTTTTTATTTATAAAAGAATGCTCAAAAAACAAATAATTATCGTAATAGGGTTTGAATCCAAATAATCATCAAGAATGAGTCCACGTAGGATCGATTTTGACCAAGTTGTGGTTCGGTACCAAGTCGATCTCTCATAAAACGGCTTTGAATGAAACCTCTATCCGAGACAACGACTTAGTGCCAAACCGTTGTCTCAGACAACGGCTTAATAAAAAGGTGGGACAAAAATGTCTAAATGGAGAGTTGAACCTATGACGTGTTGCACAATATCAACTCAATGAATCCAAGTTAACCACCAGACCAAGCCACCAACTTGATACAAATGTATGTTCATTTTTGTAACACTTATGACAGTAAATAACAACAAACTTTAATTTTAAATTGTTTATTAATGTCATCTAATTGTCCAATTAATGTCATCTTTTAATTTTAAGTTTAGTTTTTTTATTTAGTAGAATTATTTACATATACATAATTACATATTAGGATATGTTATTCCCTTTTTTTTACTTAGATTAATAGTTTATAACATGTTATTAAAAAAATATAACTAAAAAATGACTCGCGTATTATTAGTCGTATATTAACATGTAATTAATTTTATCTTTGATCAAATAACGAAATAAAATATGGTTCTTCGGATCGATACTGAATTGTTGATGGTAATAAATACGGAGTACTCACTAATTATTTTACATTTTATTTAAATTTTTCTTTTTACAATAGAAATAAAAATTTAAATAGAAGAAAGTCGCATGACATTGTACCTAAATAGTCATCAAACCATTCTTTCAAATGGAGTTATGTGTTATTTTTGCTATAAAATAATTGTCTCTTAATTATAACTAAATTAACTTATTTATCATAAATTTGAAAAAGTGTTTCAAAAAGCATGTACTCCCTATTAATTTTTCATATATTTTCACATCCCGATACACTGACTTTGTCGTAATAATATAATATTATCAATATATTAACAAAAAAACTTAAAATTTACACTCATATGAAAACATTTTTTTTGGTACGAATCCACATGCAAGTTTGGATCATTTTTACATTATTTGTTTGCTGAATTGGTATTAAAAAACACTTATATAAAATGAATAGTTGTGATATTGGAAAATATTTCACAATATCCTTTTTCTATGTACACGCAATCTTATAAGATACTACAAAATACTTTTGTAATATTACAAAAATGATGTGGACACTCTAATATTGCTTGAAAATAGTGTCAAATATTAGATAGATAGAATCCACATAGAAAAATAGATAGATTTGCAACATAAGCACAATTGTTGAACTTTACAGAAACTCCTTGTGCAAATTAGCTTAGGAGGGCGTATGAATTTGATGACCAATGCATACATAAAATAAAGTACCTAGGGAAATATCTCTCGTAACTACATCACTTTTTCATCTTTCAGTAAAGAAGGATTCCTGTGTCGATTTGTCAGGAACTTTCTATCCAGCGAAACCAAAAAAATAAGAGGGAATGTGAAGACAACCGTCAGGATTAGGTTTACTATTAATGCCGATCCTAATTAATTTCGAAATTGAAGAATACTTGACCCCTCCATTGGGTAACATGTGTGCACTCTGCAATTTCAAATAAGGGAGCTGTTGAGGTGCATTATTTAGTTTTTCCGCTTACCCGTTCAAAGCTATGGCATTGAAAAAATTAAGAACACCGGTGGGGCAGGGATTGGAAACTTACGCACATAGCTAGTGATGATCTGTAGAAGTGGGATGATGAATGTTTATAATTTACTTGGTTGTCCATTCATGCTATGTGATTTTCTTGCTTATTATGTTATCAATTTGTCCTATATCACTTTATTTTTGTAGATGGTTTCCTGACATTTGGTGTAGTTTACTAGTGACATTCAATTTATATTGTTGCAGATCTTTTGTATAAAGCTAACATGAATGCTGGAAGTGTTCTGGAATATGCTCTTGCTTTTACGAGTGCTGCTTTGGATAAGTACTGTAACAAGTGGAGTGCTACTCCAAAAACAGGATTTATAGACATCACGACATCAAAAGATTTCTATAGAATATTCAGTGGCCTTCAAATTGTAAGAAATATCTAGCTCTAACTTATTTCCTGAATAACTGTTGCTTTAATGGAACATTTGAACTTCCATCTTACGTCATGGATGTTACACTCATCGTTTCACCTCCTCGCTTTCCATAATGGTATTGCGTTGTGATAGTATGATGATGCATTACCAACTTACTAGGTTAATACCCGTGCAAAGTTGCACGGGTATTAAATAAAAGAATTATGTAGTTAATCTTATATGAATGTTCAATATCTAACGCAATTTTTACACTATTAGAAAAAGTATAAGCTCAACATAAAGTATACACATGAAAATCAATATATACATCTTTAGACATGTATTTGATACCATTTTTTGTACCCGTATTTCGTAGTACAATCATTCAACGAATAACCTAGTTTTAGCTTATATTTGTTTTAAATTAAAATATAATTCTAGCATAGCAACACAATATGAGAATCGTACCACAAAACATTTCAAGAAATTGTGACTAAAAAATAAACCTCTAAATAGAACATCATGAAAATCAAAGTGTAACATTTAACTTATCAGTAATAAAACAAGTTGTGCATAAAAGAAATAACTTATTTACTACTCCCTCCTATCCAATCTATGCTTGACAAAGTATTTCACCAATATTAAGAAAGTGGGTAAAAAGTAAGGGTGTTATTGGTAAATCAAATAGTTTTATGGGTGCACCTAAATTAAAGTGTGTAAAAAGTAATGACATTTTGGGTAAATATATGAAGGATATGAGGATTGTATGGTTAAGTTTTTTGCCATAAAAATGTAAAGCTTGGATTGGATGGTCCATTTATAGTAAAGCTGGGATTGAATAAGAGGGAGTATAGTAATAAATGAGTGTTAATTTGTGTTTGAATCAAGTGGAGTCATATTTGAGATTTCTATATAAATATGTATACTTGTAATGAGTTTGTCTATTCATCTGGAAAAACTATACCAAATAAATAAGGTTCTGGAAACATTTATATTATTTGTTTATACAAAATTGCTTTATAGTATGTAAGTCATCTCGATCAAACATGTATATAAAATTTTTAAACTTATGTATATTTCTTTATATTTTAGAAACATGTGTAATATGGACATCTCGGACTATGTTTAGTCTATGTTGACTATTAGGCTAAAAATAATTTCAATCGTAATCAATATAATACTCCAGTTTTAAATGATTGACTCATTTTAATATAATACTTCTCTCATATATTACACAAACAAGGCAATCATTTAAAACCGTAGGTGGTTATTTATTGTCTGCGTGTTTATAATTAGGATATAATGTTTTCAAATGTTTTAACTCGTTTAAATAAATGATATTGCTATCAAAATATTTTAAACTCGTTTTTTATATTATAAATATTTATATATATGATATTATTATCAAAATATCTCATTAATATGAAAATTATGATTAATATTATATTAGATTAATGGTTATTATATTATACTACATCATATTAGATTAATATAGAAAGTGTGATGTTTCAAGAAAGTGTGTTTTGGCGTCAAAAAACAATGGTATGGTTTCTATTTTATTATATACTTCTCCCTCCGATTCTCTAGGATTGATACATTTTTTAAGATTTGTGAGGATTATTATAATCAAATGTCGCGAATCGTAAGAATCGGAGGGAGTACAGAATAATAACATGGTTTCATCTAATATGGAAATTGTGGTGTTTTAGGAAAGTGCATTTTGGCGCCAAAAATGACATGGTTTCTGTATTATATATTAATATAGAAGTATAGATAGGATAGATTGCCTTTCTTCTTTTCTTTTTCCACCGGAAAGTTCATATCCCACACCATACACTTGGTATGGCCTCATGATACTGCATTACTGCAACTTATTTCATTTTCTTTTCCAAAGAAAATAGACTTAATGTGGCTATAAAAAAATCACACGTTGCGAATATGGTTGAAGAACCTATCCCGTCCTCTCGTGTTTAGGGCTATAAATGAGTTGAACTCTCTCCACTAGCCTTCAAAGATGGCAAAGCAGGATTATCATATAATTGATGCCATTCTTTTCTTTTTTGGTTTAGCCGTGTATGAAGCTGGTGTTGCCGTCAAGTGTTGTTTCTGAGAGCAATTTTAGGACAGGTTGCACCAGAGTAAACTTGGGTGACAACCTTTTACTTCTTCTGAAAGATGTTTCTCCCCACCTGCAGGAACATCTAGAGGAATCTGTACTAGGAGTCCCTAATATTCATGCAATGCTGGGAGATTCAGTAGCATGGGGAGGCTGCACAATAATATACTTGCTAGGGCAGCAACTACATTTTGAACTTTTTGACTTTTCATATCAAGTGCTTAATGCTGCGGAAGTAGAGGTTACTGAACTTGTGCAAACACAAAAGAATCTCCAGGTTGTGCAGGTAATAATCCTTCAATTTTCATCCATTGCTATTCTTAGGCTTTGTTTGGAACTTTGGGTCTATCTTACTTTGACACGTCATGTACGACATGTTCGGATGTCTCAGTTGCAAATTATCTGGAGTTCTGGACGAACAATTTAGACATGGACACAACACATCTCATAGTTTGGAAGTAGAGGCTAAAGTATATGACTTGAAATACAACAAATTTAAAATGCTTTTGTTATATGAGATTGAGAATTTCAAAACTTATGCCCGTTTAATACCAAAATCGAAACGATAAAATTAAAAGGGCATCTTGTAGAAGTACAAAGCAGTAGTCTACCGTCCAAGAAGCTCTTTTAAACCCTACTTGAATATGGATGTTATTTGGCAACTTTAAGAAGAGCAGCATGTCATGTAAGATCTTCATTGCTGTCCTGGAATCTATCCTTCTATGATGTTTCAGACACGTGTCCTGTGTCATGTTGTGTCAACGCACAACATGTGGCTAAATTGACGCGACAGAGAGTGATGTTGGATTAGATGGAACCATGTGGAGTGAAAGAGAGGTAAGGGTGGGAGACGGATCCAAAGCCTTGGTTTGATTAACAATCGTGACTGGAGATAATTGGACTATAGCTGTACGAAATTGATCCGACCTGAAAAACAGACTGAAATTCCCCTGAAAATAACTTGGAAACAACGCTGCCCAAAAATGACCAGAAACGTGAAAATGATCTGAGCCGATGATAACTTGCATATTTAGGTTTCAACACCCACCTGACCCTTGACCAACAACAACATCAGAACCTTAGTCCCAAAAATATTTGGGGTTGGCTAACGTGACTCATTCTCCAAAACCGTTATGTTGTCTCTAATAAAATAGTCGTACCGAAAAAAGCATAATAGTGTTAAGTAGAATAATAAAAGTAATTATAAAAAGATAAAATTACGCATTACACCCTTTTATAAACCACTTTTTTAAAATTACAATCTTATAGTTTATTTATTTTTCAAAAATTACTACCTTATAAAACACTTCTGTTATATTTTGGCATAAATGAGTAAAAGACTAATTGAGGCGCAATAAATGTGTAAAACACCAAAATACACACTTGATTTATTACCCATTTATACTTATTGTGAGTAAAACATCACATTTTTACCAACTCAATTACTCTTTTTACTCACCAGAAGTCATTTATGATACCAAAATATAACAAATGTGTTTTATAAGGGGATTATTTGTTAAATAATCCCAAATATAGGTGGTCTTCTTAAAATAAACCAAACTTTATTTAATCTTGGAACAAAAACTAGTATTGGACATATCAAACACTAATGGAATTAGGTGACCTGCTACCTGTTAAACCTTTACACTATAAACTATTTCTATTTTTTAAGCAAAGATGTACGAAGTAACTCGTAAGCTAATTAATTAATTTTCCTTCTCCATGTCTTTTTAAAATAAAAAAGAAAGCTTCTACCGTTCTCCATTGCTTTTTCCTTGGATTTGCAGTATCACTTCATTAATCTAACTCATATGACCGGTAATTTTAATAACCTGTAGTTCATGTATCAATTTTAATTGTCGTTCATTTTTTTAATCAACCCTAATATTGAAGAAAAATCAACTTTTGATATATAGTTAGTGGAATTTCTATGGGTGAAAAAAATCGACGTTAACAGGCAAAGGAATAAGTGTTTATTAATGAGAATGAGACCCATATTACCTGATACCCGGTCACTTAACACCTAATTTTATTACCGTTTGATATGTCCAATACTTGGGTTTATTTTCAGATTAAATAAAGTTTGATTTGTTTTAAGAAGATCAGCTATAGTTGGGATTATTCTTGTTAAATAATCCTTTATATGGTAACTAATTTTGATTTATTTCTATAAGAATGTAATTTTAAAAAGTTTATAAAAGAGTGTAATTTGTAATTTTGTTTGATAAAAATACACTTACTTTCAAGGTCAAAATTAAGTTAAAAATCGTTAGGATTTTTTAAAAAAAGTTTGCAACTTTCAAGTGATAAAAGAAAAGTTTAGTAAATAAAAAATGTAGTCATAATATTAAGGATTATTTAACGACAATAATATCAGCTATAGGTGTCTTATCAAAATAATATCAATTTCATTTAATTTGAGAAAAATACGTATCATTTGACTAGTTAACCCAAAACAGTACAGATGACTTTTTAATCGGCTATATTAGGTAACTCAATTCATTTTTAACCGATTTGATGAATCAACATTCCGAAAGTGATTGTTGAAGATGAAGATAAAGATGAAGAAAGAGGAGGAAGACATTACTGCAGAATGAAGATTTAGTGTTCCGTAAAGTGACAATAATGAATAGAGTGATGGAATATGAAATTAAAAAAAAAAAGCAAAATAAAATTAAATAAGAGCAAAAATGGAACCTGGACGGGTTCAACAGGTAACAAGTCACCGATATTGTTATGGGTTTAACTAGTTCAATGATACAAATTTTCTCAAATTAAATGAAATTGATATTATTTTTAGAAAACGTCATATAGTTGGTATTATTCTCATTAAATAACCTTAATATTAATTAAAAATAAAATAAAAAGTAAAATGGTAAAAATATGAGCGATAATCTTCTCATCAACCATCCGAATTTTCTCCCTCCACGTCGTCCTATCCAACGACCAACGCTATAACTTCTACAATTTCAAGAAACCTCGTATCGTTCTCTGTTAGTTTTATAAATCACTGATCCGAACCATTCGAACCGATCATTCATTAACTTATCCTTTGTATGGGCCGACCACCCGTACTTTTCCCTCATCACTTCATTTCTATATCGATCATTTCTTCTATGCCCACACATCCATCTTAGCATACATAATTTTGTCACATTCATCTTTTGTACATGACAATGTTTACATGTCATATGAAAGTGCAGGTCTAATTGTTGTTTGGTAAAAATTTCCCTTTAAATCTGTTCATCCTGAACTCCTGATCACATAATAATCCCCTTACGCTCTTCTATTTTAAACATAGTGTTGAGCCACGTCATTGTTTAATTCTCGATCCTTTAGAATAAACCCAAGCTAACGGAAAAACTTTAATCCTTGTATAAAATTCCCATCAAAAGTGATTGCACTTATCTCTGGTTGTATAACATTTCCATCAAAAGTGATTGTATAACATTCCCATCAACTAATACCATTTTCGGAAAAGCTATACTCCAAATATTAAGTCTTACTTCTTGATAAGGTTAAAGTCGTATCACCTTAATCAAAATAATCCTAACGAACAACTAACAGGTAGCTAGCAGTAAGTAAGGTTCGAATCCACAGAGAGACGGATGAAAATCGCTAATTATCTAATAATCGATTCTAAACTATTTAAATTGATTTGTTTTCTAAACTAATGTGAGAATGTAAATTAAAAAGTTCTAATAATATTAAAAGGATCTAGGCTTTCCGGTTTACTATGTAATTAAATTGGGTTAAGTTAATTAATCATCCAATCAATCAATCACAGTTATTTAGGGCAAAGACACGGTCTCTCGGATCTTAAGTCAACCTTAGGATAGATTCTGACGGGCTCTCGCAACTTACCAGATTATCCTACCCACTTACTTGTAAGTCTACCCTTACCAGGCTTTCGATCTTAGGTTCGGGTTCCTAAACATTCAACTAGTTCAACGTCTCAAACTAATCAAACAATAATACAAGACAAGTAGTAAGGCAATAATATATGAATGATCAATTAAACAAATAATCAAGCTAACATTCCAATTCAATTAACATAGATCCCCTTCAACCCTAGATAAATAAATTAGCTACTCATACTAAAAGATAAAACAATAAAGAAATTAAGCATAATAAAAGATAATATGGAACTAAGAGAAAAGAGAAAAATACCAATGACGTAGAACTGAAAGATTGACGATCTAAAAGTATGATTACAAAGTAGAAGAATTTCAATGCTAATAAAAAGTCTAAACTAAACTACTGAATATGAAAGTGTAAATAAACCTAACTCCAAGGAGGGTATTTATACTAATAATGATAAGGAGTCTAATTACTCCTACTTTCGTAAGTACTAGGAGAAAGTAATTAGGAAAGAATATCCCGTAAAATAAGACTTATGGTAAGTTACGGAGTTTAAAAACTGAAAATCCCACGAAACAGATTCAAACCGGTCGGTTCGGGTCTGTCCCGACCGGTTTGGGTCCATCCCGACCGGTTCAGGTTTTCCTGCAGTGTGCGACAAATTTCAAATGCTAGTTCTTTCTTCGTTACTTCTCGGAATTAGACGTGTGATATACTGTTGGAAAGCTAAGAGAAAGAGCTTTCCAACGCCATCACAATCAACTCAATCAGAGTTGTAGAACTCAAGATAATAACGTTTGAAGTTGACCCTTGTTTTAGCGATCGTTCTTTCTTCTCGATTTACATTTGTTTGAGCTTTCCAACTTATTTCTTTGTCGTTTCTTATTGTTTCTTCACTTCACGTCCTTCTCCCTTGTAGATTTCATGGCTCGACTCTCGTCATTGCCCAAAATGTACCTCCATCGCCTTCATTTGTTTCATTTCCTACAAAACGTAAACAAAATATCCGGGATAACAAACTATGGATAAAAGCTACCAAAACTATACCTAAGGCATGTGAAATCGGTAAAAACGGAGGATAAAATGATACTAAATATGTATATGAACTGAGTTCATCACTTCTACCCTACCTAAAACCATGAGTTTATAACATATGCCTCCAACTCTGTCATTCGTTACATCAATCAATACTACTCCCCCCACTAAGAGTTTCCCACTTATTATTTTATTCCCTCACAATTGAATAAAAGTGAGAAAATCATTGTGGGAGAGGGAGTATATCATTTGAAAATATCATGCAACAAGAAATACCGCCTTGAATTGCCTTGTCAATTCGTCCATGACTATGACAAAGAGGAAATGACTAAGAGCTGAGCATTGAGGCACCCCAATCGTAATATGGTATTCTTCGGTCCTTCTCACGGTAGCACGTACACTTATACTAGGTTTTTCATACATGTCTCTTATGATGTCATTATATTTCTTTGATACACTATTTTTGGCAAATTCCCACGAAAGAATCATCTTTTGTAACTTATCATAATTCTTCTCCAAATCAGTAAAATTATGTGCAAGCCTTTCTTATTTTGATAATGTTACTTCATCTGTTTCATCAAAACTATTGCTTCTATAGTCGATCTTTCAGACATAAATCCAAACTGATTTTCTGATGTTCCCACACACTTTATAAGTCATTTTTTAATCAGTCGTTTCCATAATTTCATTGTATGACTCATCAACTTAATTCCCTATTAATTAAAGCAATTTTGAACATTGTCTTTATTTTTATATGAATGGACTAAATTATTTGTCCTCCATACTTGGAGGTTCAAAAACAGTCAACCATTCGACTTCCCTCTTTCCCAAACACCTCCATCCTTCCATAGGTATTCCATCTGACCCTTCTGTTTTTTTGAACCATTTACTTTGATGTCATTCATACTTCACCCTTTTGAATTCATCGTATAAAATCTCATCAACCTAATTTGAGGCAATACTTGCATCACCATTATTTTTCTCACATTGGCCATTAAATAAATTTTCAAAGTATGACCTCTATCTTTCTCGTATCTCTTGATATCCAACCAAAACCCTATGTTCCATATCCTTCACGCAATTAACTTTCTCAGCATCTTGTGTTCTCGTATCTCTAATACATATAATTTTATAATTATCTATTTCCCCTTAGTATCCAATTTTGTATATTTGATTGACCTTTGCTCTAGCATCAAAATGACTTTCTTGATTTCTCTTTTAGCCTCCTAATATATCTCAAAGCTTCTGACTCGGAAATTTTCCTATGCTTTGCCGCATTCACGTTTAGTTTTTATTGCCTGATTTACCTTACCTCACCATTTCACTAAGACGTGTCTTTGCCTGATGTCTTGAATTCTTTAGATTCATCTGAAACTTCTTTTGTTTCGTCCTTAATTTTATGGTCGTGATTTTTTTTCTAATGAGCTTTTACTTAATTTTAACCACATTTTAGCGCTTTACCTTGTTATTTCATCACATCAAAAGATATTATTTTTGCTTCTCTCTAAAAAAAATCTAAAAATTCAACCACCTATAAACACAACCATGAACCACTGTAAGCATTAGAACCGTTCGAGATCGGTGGGGAAAGGATGATTGGGGTCAAGGGTGGTGGGTGAGCAGATGGGTGAGAGTCGAGTCGGGCCCGACCTGGGTAGTGGGATGACTGAGTGGCTGGGTTCGGTCTGTGTGGTGGGTGAGTGTGGTTGGGGTAGGTGGTGGGGAAGGAAGGGCGGTAGGTTTTTTTTTTTTTTTTTTTTTTTTTTTTTTTTTTTTTAAGAAATATTTAAATTTCCTTCTTTTGTTACGAAGTATTTATCTATTTTTTTTTTTCTATGTAAATTTCCTTTTTTTTGTACTCCCTTCATTTTTAAAAGATTGCTCCTTGTTCCCTTTTTGGCAAATTTTAAATGTTTGTCCAATTTCTGCACTTTTTTTTATCTAATATCTTTACAAATTGTTCCTATCAAAGTCTATTATTTACACATTTGCCATTACATTCTCATCATTGTTTCTACTTTACCAATTAATGTCAAATCAATAAAACCAGTTTTATTCCTTAATCATGATGACTCATGCTTACCCCTAGTGTTTCATCATTGCACTTTTTCACTCACTTTTCCAGTACGTTAATTTATGTGCAAAACTCTATGGGACAATCTTTTAAAACCGGAGGGAGTATTATATATGTAATTTTTAATATATGTTTTATTTGTTGAAAATTTAAATTCAATTCGTATTAAGTAACGTATACCCTAATTCATTATACAGAAAAATCGTGTTCCGTTTTAAACACATAGTGAACTACCACGGGCACCCTCCCAAGCAGCCACCACACCAACCACCACTTACCCAGATGCTCCGTGAGGGGCACAATTGTCATTTTAAGCAACCAAAACTTGTTCACAATTGAAAGTACACTACATTTTGACGGGCCTATTGGGAGCCGAATGGAGTTCTATTTACTAATCCCTCCACATTTCATTGTTCCTCTCATTTGTTTTTGGCAGAACTCTTGGTAGAGTAGAGGAAAGAGGGGTAATTTTTATTGTAAACTAATGACAAGTGGGGTAGTTATAATTAAAATAGTGTAAAGTAATGTGAAGTGGAGTTATTGTTTTAGAAAACTAGTGAAAAGTTGGGTGGTTCTCAATTAAAATAGAGAAAATATTGTCAGATAAGGAAAGTTAGAAATGGGAGGAACAAAAAAATGTGTCCCAAAAAGGAAAATGGGAGGAACATTATGATGGGGAGGGAGTACCAATTACACATCATGAATGTCAATATTACCAAAGTTTCTCGAGAACTCCTGTATATGTAAATGTCGGGGGGTAGAGGAGCTCGATGTGCGGAACCTTACCCATGATTTCTGAAGTATACAGAGTCTTGTGACAATTGCGTCAAAAATACATCCAATGATTGCTACGTCGCATTAAGGAAAGTGCTAATAGGACAAGGAGCTAATATGATTCGTTACATCGTAGTATGTAACCAATAGAAGTAACAAGTCTTTGATCTACGGAAATGAAAACATCTACCTGATAGACATATATGTGAAAATTGAAGGTGGAAAAGGGACATTTATTTAATTATATTTATGTGATTAACTGAAGGGATGGGAGCCCTTATTAGAAGCCATGAAGAAAGTGAGGAGGTTAAACAATCACGTGTTTTCCATGCTCAAAGCACGTTGTCCTCTTGAAGACAAAGTAGCTTGTGCAATAAAGCAAAGTGGAACTCGTCTGCACCGAATCAAGTTTGAAAACACCGTCTCCGCTTATGAAACGCTTCCTCAGAGGGGAGCCTAATTCATCCAGTCATGTAACACCCTTTGTTGGTGTCTCTGCACCGAAGCTTTACGCTTCACTGTGGAATGCACACATTATATCCCTTTTTCCTTGGTGTCTAGTTGTTATAGATAGAGTAGAGTAGAGTTGTCTCGATGTACTCCTTGCCTTCCTGAAATGGTTGGTTGAGTGAGGATAAGAGGAAATAGAAATTGTAATAGTATATGCGTGTGTACATTGCATTACATTCTGGCTATTCGCTGTAGAATAATGTACTGTGCTGCTTGTGTATGGTATGCATCATTCCTACCATCTATTTTTTGTTTCACATTTTCACCCTGATTACAAAATGGATTAGGTTGCCATTCCCTCCATTTCAATCAGATAGTTTTTATTCGACTTCTTACCGAGGAGAATAAAGTCAGTTTAGGCATTTAATTGATTAGAGGGACGATATGCTTTCTGAGTTCTTACAGATAGCAGAACGGTTGCCAAGCTCTAAGAGTGCCGCTTGACTGCTTTGTTATGATCACTCAGAGGTTAGAGCATCCTTATCCATGGAGATTTTTTTCTCCATGGAAAGAATGGAGGAAAAAAAACCTTGATAATGTTTTTATCTATGAAGTATTTCTCCGAAGAAGTGCAAAAATATTCATGCGCATGGAGAAGCTATGGAAAAAAATTAGTGAAAGGTTACTCAAATTGTTCATAAACTAGGCGGAGTTCCTTCTTTTTTGCTTAAACTTGTATTGTTTTAAGGGTTATTTAACGACAATAATATCAGGACGTCTTTCCAAAATAATATCAATTTGAGAATAATACGTATTATTGGAGTAGTTAAACCAGAATAGTATAAGTGATTTTATAACTTGCTACATCAGGTCACCTAATTAATATTTAACTTGCTACTTATCCTCCTCCTTAGACCTAGATAACGGGTGAACCGAGTCAGGTTTGGTTCGGGTCAACTTCAGGTCGGGCCACTTTCGTGTTATAATAATCGGGTTGACTTCGGGTCGGTCGGATAATTTTGGGTCCAAGTCATTCTCGGGTTTGCTGTTTTCAACTTTTTTTTAGAGATATCGACTCGTTTAATATAATAATAGTTGGGTCAGTTTCGAGTTAGCTCGGGTCAATTCGGATTACGGGTCAAAATTAGGTCTTCAGTTCGGGTGTCAGGTCGAGTTCGGTTTGACTTATTCGTATCGGGTCAGTTTTGCCAGGTCTACGTACTCCTCCTTACTTTTCTCCTTCATCCTCACTCTCCATCACCAGCTTCATCCTTCTTCAATTTTTTTTATACTTTTCGTTTGGATTAACGTGTTGATTTCAGTGTACAATTGTGTTATTAGCTAGATTTGGTGAGGTTGAAGGAAGAGAAAGGCGGAGGATAATAATGACATTTAATGCTCCATACACTGAGTAAGTGAAAAAGAGTGAAGTAATATGAAATAAATTAAAAGCGAAAAAGAAAGGTGAACGGGTTCTACCAGTAGCTGGTCACCTATACTACTCCGGTTTAACTACAAAAAATACGTATTAGTCTCAAATTTATTAAAATTGAAATTATTTTTGGAAGACGCTCTATAGTTGGTATTATTGTCGTTAAATAAAATTAAAGGTGAAAAAGGGAGATAGATAGTCTACAGGTAACCGGTCATCTATACTACTCTGGTTTAACTACTCCAATAATACGTATTATTTCCAGATTTATTAAAATTGATATTATTTTGGGAAGACGCCCTATAGTTGGTATTATTATCGTTAAATAACCCTTGTTTTAATCATTCATGGATAGAGGTGTATTTTTTTTAAAGTTCATATAATTGAGAAATGATTTGGATGACTACGGTCCCATAGATGGAGAAAATTTTTATCCACTGATATAGATGCTCTTAGCATCGATGTGTAGATGATCATTCACACAGAGGACCCTAGGTGTCAAACATAGACAAACACAAGATATTATCAACTCAATTGTGTGGCGATGGTTTTTAGGACTCGAACAAGCGAGCTTTGGTCACGACTCATGCTAGCTCTACATACTCTCTCGTCCCTCCTAGACTTGGCAAACGGGTCAACTGGGTCGGGTTCGGGTAAAAAAACAAGATAGACGTTTTTGATAGTATGTGTCAGAAACACCTACTTTACCAATGCCAATCACCTTGCCCTGACTGTTGTCGCCGAAGGTCACCGTACCTATGCCGTAGTCTTCAAGCGAAATAAATTGTCGTTTAAATTAGGTTTGATTTTAGGTACTCAATTTTGGTTGGGTCCTTGGGGATTAGTGTACTTATGTACGTCTTTTTTTCGAACCCAAATTTTCTTTATTATGGGTTTGGCAGGTGTCCTTTTAGCGTGGACATTATTAGGCTTAGTTTGAGACGTGAGACGTGCTATAAGGTCTCTTAGCTTGAGACGTGTTTTTAGGCTTTTGATCAAACTGTGATTGTCGTTATAGTGCTGGTTACTATAACAGTGAGTAGATCATTATATTTGGGTTGTTCTTTTTTTACGATGATCTACCCATTGACTTTGAGCATTATAACTACGGTTAGGTTGATAGTAGCTACGGTTGTGACCTTGTTAGAATCTAGGTTAACGCTCCTTTTGGTGTGGCCTCCTATTGTCAGATGGTTGGTTCTGAGACCATTTATGAAGTTTATTCAGGCATAGGTTTTCTCTGGGGGTGCTCTAGGAATTCTCACATCACGAGTATTTCTCTTATCACGATGATAGTTATGATTGCTATTCTCTAGGGTGTATTTGGATAAGAAAATGAAAGGGAAAGGGAAAGGGAAAGGGAGGGGAGGGAGAAGGAGAGAAAGGGAGAAGGAGGGAATGGAAAGGAAAGGAAGGGTAAGGGAAGGAAATGGAAGACACAAAATTTTTCCTCCAAATCTTGCATATTTAGGTGAAGAAATAAATTGGTTTGAAGGAGGGAAATTGAGGGATCCTTCCCCAAATCCTTTCACCCTCATTTTTTACCCAAACAAAGGATATCATATCCATTCCTTTCCCTCCAGTTTCCCCTATCCAAACATACCCTTAGGGTCATGGGTGGAGGACTTGTCACAAGGATTACTTCTTTCGTGATATTGATTGTTACGATCACAATTTCTCTTAGGATCGCGACTTTAGGAAGACTTATCTTAGAAGGTATTTTTCCTAAGTAATCGTGGGCAAATTTGGCAAAGTAAACCTGAACCCGAAAAATCGATCGAAAATACCTGAATCGATAACCGATCGAACACTCAATATGATTAACCTCGAATAATACCCGAAGCCCAATTCAACCCGATTCGAATCGAAATTGTACCGAACTTAATATAATCGAATGATACCCGAACCAAATATAACTGAACCAATAATACTCGAACTGATTCACTTGATTAATAAAAATATATTTTTTTCATAAAAACAACCAAATTTTGGAATTTCTTCATTGATTCTTTATTTATCAATAGTTTTATGATTTATCATCTATAATTTGAAAAGTATGACAAACTCTAAAACAAATTATTTATTTTTTTAATCAAGAAATTTATGACCCAAGACTCACCTGACCTGCTATTGACCCAACCCGAACTGTACCTTACTCGAAATAATATAAACCGATAAAAGTAGCAAACCGAAATGAACTCAATCAAAATTGAATTGAAAATGAAAGTCAGGCTAAACCGATTTAACCCGATCCGAAATCGAATTGAATGACCCGTTTGTCTGGTCTAATTGTGGATACTTAGAGTCGTCTGATTTTGTTCTAAGTTGTAATCCCATCGAAGCTTATCATTTTGAGTTTCCTCACGATCTACTTCTTCAAAGTCTATCTCCTCTGTGGCCCTTTAAAGCTATCCAGATTGATGTTTGCTGATGACCTATTACTGTTTTGCAAAGGAGAGGTTCCCTCTATTATGGTGCTTCTAAGAACCTTCTCTACATTCTCCAAAGCTTCGGGTCTTAAAACGAGTCCAGAAAAGTCCAATGTTTATTTTAATGGAGTTAACCCTGCTTTGAGAAGTGAGATTGTTCAGATTTCTGGGTGTGTGGAAGGTGCTCTTTCTTTTAGATACCTGGGAGTTCCTATTAAGCCTACCAAGCTCAATTCAAAGGACCGTAGGCCACTTATTGATAAGGTCATGGAAAGGATCAGATCAATGGGCTCTAAGAAATTGTCTTATGCAGGGAGATTGGTGGTCCTTATCAAAGCCATTCTCAAAACTTTACATAACTACTGGGCTTCTATCTTCATTTTACCTACTGCAATTATGAAAAACATTTGAGTCCCTCTGCAGAAACTTCCTCTGGGAGGGAGGAACAAAATACAAAAGGGCCCCTCTTGTGGCCTGAGATACTGCTTGCAGGCCACTAAAGGAGGGAGGCCTAGTCATTAAGAAAGATTCAATCTGGAACAAAGTAGCAGTGGGAAAATGGCTTGGTGGATTCATTCTAAAGCTGACTCCCTTTGGGTACAATGGGTGAATAACATATACTTAAAGGGAGAATACTGGTTAAGCTATATACACCAAAATCTGATACCCCTTGGACATGGAGGAAAATTTGTAAGGTGAAGGAGGAGATAAAACCTGCACTTTTGGACCAACACTAGCGAACATTCCTAATAAGCAGTACACTATCAAGTCATGTTGTAATTGGCTTATAACTGAACACCCTATAGTATAATGATATCATTTTGTATAGAGTACCTGGACTTCCCCCAAACATAAGATTATAAACTGGCTATATCAGCATGAAGCCTTGAATACTAAAGGAAAGTTACTGAGATTTGGGGTGGTGCACGAAGACACCTGCTGCATCTGTGGCAGTGATGGTGAAACATTGAAGCACCTGTTTTTCAATTGTCCCTTTAGCAACCAGCTGATTCAATTGACAAACAGGTGGATGAGCTCAAATATACATACTATTGCTGTCAACTCATGGAGGCAGGCCAGGAGGGGGACAAAGCTCAAAAGAGGACTTCTGAATGGAATTATCAATGCTCTAGTATATCATATTTGATTGCAAAGGAACAAAACAAGGATTGAATATACATTATCTATACCATAGTAGGTTATGAAGAATATAGCTAGTGTACTCAAAATTAAGATTGATTTTTGTTGTAAAGGCAAGGTGTATATTAGAGACAAAGCTTATTTGGATACATTGTTGATGTACTGAAGATCTGTTAGACCTTCTCAGATTGGTAACTATTGAAATATAATTTTACCTTTTACAAATAAAAATTCTATCTCAGAGAGAGCTGTTTATCTTTTACACTCTTGTGGGCTTCCTCATGTAACGAACAACTTTAATTTATTCTAATGTCCGATTTTTCCACAATTCGTACATATGTGATCGCCCGCTATCTAGGATCGGTCGTTAGCGATTGATAGGGGATTAAACAATATTTATATGACTCGAAAATGACACAAAAACAATTAAATGTAGTCGTGGTAAGTTGAGGTCGGTCCACAAGGATGATGGTGAGTTGCTTGAGAGAGAGCGAATGCATTTGGGGTCTTTATGGGGAGTTTTAAGTCGAGTCTATACTAACGATGCAATAAATGACGAAGAGTAATCAATAAGGAAAAGGTGTTAGGGTGATTCGGGAATCGAAAATCAGGTTCTATGAGTCAAGAAATTATGGGGTCGGTCACAAAGTCGATAAAGGGAGAATGCCACCTTTCGATTTCTTCACCCAACTTATCTAAATCCTGCTTCTGTGGAGAAAATGGGTAAGTCTCAAGTCAAGGTAACTCCTACCCCGAGTTTCGCCATATTGATAGGAGTGAGTCAAGATCGATCTAGTTGGCCGGACTAAGTCAACAAAGACACAATAACCTCAAGCATGACAAATCAACAAGCATGCAACCAAACCACAAATCCTCATTTCATATTACCCAAGATCCTCCTCCCTTAACCCCCTAACAAGAAACTACTCACAATTCATGAAGAAGATGACAAAAACAATAACAATGGAGATTACCAAAAACATGCATGATGATGAAAACTAGAGGAATTAAGACCAAAATAGCGAAGGAAACTACGATTAACAAATGAAACTACAAAGCGATCTAAGAACGATACAAGAAAAATCAATGAAAATGATGCAATAAAGAGAGAGCAAGAGTAAAAACTAATCTAGAGAAAAAGGGAGAGGAAGAGAGTTATACGAACAATGGAGAAAAAATAACAATAAGGAAGATGAAGATGCATGGAAATAAAGAAGAAGCTATGACGAAGAAAACAATGGATTTGTCATTAATCCTTTGATGATCCCCAAAGAACTCCAAGATTAAAGCTAGAATTTCATACAATAACTTGAATCTAAAGCTAGATGAAAAAGATGAAGATTGATAAAAACTATGAATGTGCCTCTATCTAATCTAAGTAGTGTAATAAAAGTTGCTAATGAAGAGTTGATCTATTCTATTGCCTAATGCCTTCCTCTCATTTAGGTTAAAACTCGATCAAAATTGAATTGAAAATGAAAGTCAGGCTAAACCGATTTAATCGATTTAACCCGATCCAAAATCGAATCGAATGACCTGTTTGTCAGGTCTAATTGTGGATAATTAGAGTCGTCTTGTTCTAAGTTGTAATCCCATCGAAGCTTATCATTTTGGGTTTCCTCACGATCTACCTCTTCAAAGTCTATCTCCTCTGTGGCCCTTTAAAGCTATCCAGCTTGATGTTTGTTTGCTGATGACCTATTACTGTTTTGCAAAGGAGAGGTTCCCTCTATTATGGTGCTTCTAAGAACCTTCTCTATATTCTCCAAAGCTTCGGGTCTTAAAATGAGTCCCGAAAAGTCCAATGTTTATTTTAATGGAGTTAACCCTGCTGTGAGAAGTGAGATTGTTTAGATTTCTGGGTGTGTGAAAGGTGCTCTTCCTTTTAGATACCTGGGAGTTCCTATTAAGCCTACCAAGCTCAATTCAAAGGACCATAGGCCACTTATTGATAAGGTTATGGAAAGGATCAGATTAATGGGCTCTAAGAAATTATCTTATGTAGGGAGATTGGTGGTCCTTATCAAAGTCATTCTCAAAACCTTACATAACTACTGGGCTTCTATCTTCATTTTACCTACTGTAGTTATGAAGAACATTGAGTCCCTCTGCAGGAACTTCCTCTGGGAGGGAGGAACAAAATACAAAAGGGCCTCTCTGGTGGCCTGAGATACTGCTTGCAGGCCACTAAAGGAGGGAGCCCTAGTCATTAAGAATGATTCAATCTGGAACAAAGTAGCAGTGGGGAAAATGGCTTGGTGGATTCATTCTAAAGCTGACTCCCTTTGGGTACAATGGATGAATAACATATACTTAAAGGGAGAAGACTGGTTAAGCTATATACACCAAAATCTGATACCCCTTGGACATGGAGGAAAATGTGTAAGGTGAAGGAGGAGATAAAACCTGCACTTTTGGACCAACACTGGCGAACATTCCTAATAGGCAGTACACTATCAAGTCATGTTATAATTGGCTTATAACTGAACACCCTATAGTAGAATGATATCATTTTGTATAGAGCACCTAGACTTCCCCCAAACATAAAATTATAAACTGGCTATATCAGCATGAAGCCTTGAATACTAAAGGAAAGTTACTGAGATTTGGGGTGGTGCACGAAGACACCTGTTACATCTGTGGCAGTTAGACCTGTCAAAAACTGACCCGACCCGAAAACTCGACCCGAAACCGCTCGAAAAAAACCCGAAAAACCCGCCCGAAAATGACCGAAACCCGAAAGCGACCCGACCCGATAATAACCCGAACATATTAGGTCAAAACCCGCCCGAACCCGTTACCCGCCCGAAAATAGATAAATTAAAAAATATTACTTTTATAAACTAAAGTTTCTCAAAAAACTGTAAGAAATATTTTTTTATTTTCAAAATTTTAAGAAATAATAATTTATATATATCTTTAAAATCATATTTTTATCACATTCTCTATTATACAAAACAGCAACATTTAGAAGTCCCACATTTCGCCACGTAGGACTATTAATAGGATGATGACATGGATCATATGTGTCGTATGATGTGGCGCTTATGTGGCACCAAAAAAATCATAAATCACCCTTTAACTGCCAAATTGAAACCAACTGCCAAATTAAAGATTAAAAAGGAAAATCCAAAAAAAAGAAATGGAAGTTGCCGGCTGATTAGGGGGTTAACTGCCAAATTAAAAAAAGGAAAAAAAATCCAAAAAAATGAGGGGAAGTTGCGGCTGGAAATGAGGGGAGTTAACAGGCCAAATTGAAAATAACGGCCAAATTAAAAATTTTAAAAAAAAATCAAAAAAAAACAATGAAGGGAAGTTGCCGACTGATTAAGGGGGTAACTGCCAACTTAAAAAAAAGAAGAAAAAAAAATCCAAAACAAATGAGGGGAAGTTGCGGCTGATTTGGGGAATGAGGGGAGTTAACAGGGGAGAGTTAAATATTTTCATTCACACCTTCCACAATCTTAGTAACCTGAAACTTCTTTTCCCCACAACATATTAAATTAGTAACATTCAAATTACATTAAACACATCTGCAATTAAACACACCTAACCACGCTACCCCATTAAACACCACAAAATAAACATCCATTATAGATTTTGTTCTGCGTTATGTCTTTTCAATATGAGCCAATTCTAATTTATGAAATCAAGGATTCAACGAAGTTTGCACAGATCACGGTAAGAGTGATGCGAAAATGGTTAAAAACTCCAAGAAAATCAGAGATCGACGCGACCCAAATTCGACTATATAACAGTCTTTATGTGTATATCCAAAGAACTTTATTCTTTTTTCGGTCATTCAAATTCAATTGGCGTCTTTCCTTTTTCGACAATTTTTTGTACTAATGATGAGAAGGATTTGTCGTGGATCCCGCCACCAAATAAAAACCAACTAATCCTAACTGGGTAGATAGGGCAAGTCGGGTCGAATCCACAGGGACGGGAGGTCGGACTAAGGTATGCTACGGTCTAGGACTAGGTTCGAGACGAGCTAATCTAAGGAGGGGGAGACTAGGGCTAAGCTAGGTCTAAAGCAAGAAAACAAACAAGGAAAACGGGCTAGGATTAGGTCGGGGTCAAAGGGGTAACGAAATGGTCAAGGGAGAGCTAGAATGAAGGAGGTAGTAGGGTAATCTAGGTCGGTCCGGGCGGTCGCAACTTAAACCGACCTAGAGGTTCCTCATGGAACCCATTTTGGCGACACACATGACAAACGGGGTTCTAGCGTGTTATGGCCTAGATCGCATCCGGGTGGTCGCAACTTAGACTAACCTAGGGGTCGCCCTCACCGGGCTCTCGCAACTTAATGAGGGAACCGAACCCATAACAACTAACACCCACAAGGGAAAGGCAAGAAAAACAAGCAATCTAACTTACTTAGTCATTCAAGCAATTCATCAAACATGTCATATGCATCAACCAAGAGGAAACCCAAATCTTCCACCCACATCTCCAACAAACCCTTAATCACCCAATTAACACCCTAATCACCCTACTAACCCTAGCAAGAACACTACTCTAACATATCCAAACTAAAACTAACACTAACAAGATGAATCAACACAAACAACAAAACATACATAATGAAACTACCAAATATGATGAACAAAACAATAAACAAGAACTAAAGATTCAAACTTGATGAACAATAAAGGATTAAGAGTAAAAGGAGAAGATTATACCATACTAGAAGATGAAAGGAAGAAGAAAACTTGCATAGATGAGAAAAACCCAAAACAAACATCCAAGTTTGTCAAGCTTGGTGAAGATCTTGAAGAATTCCCAAATTACAAGCATTGAACTAGGATTAACGATAATCTCAAGAATAATCTACACTAATCTAATCTAATCTATGCTAAAACTAGGCTAGGGTTTATGGGTAATGTCTAACATAAACTTAACATAACAAGGGAAGAGTATATATAGGGTTACAAGTGAAAGGGAGAAGAGAAAACAAAGGCGCGGCAGCCAGGTGGCTCTTCCCGGCCGGGAGGAGGTGGTCCCGGTCGGGAAGGTGTCGGTCCCGGCCGGGAGGAGCTGGTCCCGGTCGGGATGGACCCAAAACAGCAACCCTCTCATTTGTGCACTTCATCCCGGACAGGATGAGGCCATACCCGTCGGGGATGAGTCTTGTAGGCCTCCAATATGATCTTTTTTGGTTCCTCCGTGCTTCACATGGACTTCTCATCGATTCTCGGGACTCGGGATCGGGTCTCGGAGGCTCGGGATTGGGTCCCAAGGTCTCGGGATCGAATCCAAGGCATCGAGTGATCGTTCCTCCGCTTCGTTGGCTCCGAAAAGTGTATGTATTGAGTCGGAATCACTCCAACTCTTCATGAATGGTCTCGGGAACCTGAAACGAACTAGAGGAAGCATAAGTAGCCCATAAATCGCTCCCAAGGAGCGATTCCACAAGGAAAATGGGACCAAAACACTACGAAATAGGCACTACAAACTACACTTATCAACTCCCCCACACTTAACCCTTACTCGCCCTCGAGTAAGCACATACTAACTACTATACTAGCCGAATGGGTATTAGCGCACCCTACGCCCTTTCAACTCACGCGAGTGCACTTAGAGGAAAAGTGCACTCCGCAAGGCAAGTCGGGTCTTGCGACAAAACTGCGGATGCAACCGGACACAAAACACATAAACAAACAAGCACACAAACAAACACACAAAAGGTTGCACCCAAAAGAAAAGAAATACCGCTTCCCTCAAACAAGCGGTGAAAGAAACACCGGTTTAGGACTCAAGGCAAGTGACAACGTTCCCAAGTTAGCAATACAAACCAAGATGGACTAAACCCTAATAGTATGACGACAAAGCAATAAAAACGTTGGTAACTTACCTCGGTTCCTCCTAACCTTCTAAGAACGTACTACGGGACGATCGGCGGAGTGGGAAGTGAAGAACCACGGTGTTAGTCGACACTGTAGGTAAGTGAGGCCCCGCCCCCTTTAGCAAAGAGCCAAGAGGGTCGTCCCATGTCCGAAACTGCCGAACTAGTCCAAGTAAAAAGGTGGAAAACATGCAAAATGAGGGAAGACCGACTAATGCCGCTATCATCCTTCCTCTGGACTCGGTCCTTTGGTAGGCTCTTCACGGCAAAAGTCGGAAAAAGGCTTATTTTGAGAGGTAGGGGTTATTTTTGTGTGACGGTTTTCTTTTGGCATTTTCTCTTTTCTTTTGCATTTTTGCCTTGTTTTGCCATGCCATTCTTTTTCATCTTTTCTATTTTCTTTTTGGCTTTTGTGCCTTTTCTTTTTCTTCTTTCTTTTCTTTCTTTCATTTTTTTCTTTCTTTTCTTTTCTTTGCCCCTTTTGGCAAGATTTGGCTTTTTGGCATTTCATTGTATGACAAGAAAGAGAGGAATCAACAAGTTGCAATTTATTGTGTGAAAATGAGTGGGAGGTAGGTAATGGGTGAGTCGGGGGTCGCGATTTCCATTCAAACCCACAAAAAAGGGGAGAAAACTTGGACTAATCAAACGATCCTAGACACGGTCACCTAAGGGACGAGACTCGGTAACCAAGGCCTTTTCACACCGTGGGTGGTCATAATGGTCAAACGTGCAAATCCCGAAGTAAATCCTTAGTAAGCTAGGTGGACTCGAGGTAAAGGACCAACGAAATCATTGATTTAGGGTCATTCTACTAGACTAAAGTCCAAGACTCGATTTATACAACTAGGAAGGGAAAGTAGACACTCGCACACTAGCCTCTAAACCGGGTTTTCGAAAACGGTTTACACACAAGACTCACAACAAAACACAAAGCAAAGACTCGACAAAAACAAAAGAAAGAGAAACAAGAGCAACAAAACAAGAACAACACAAAACGAACACAAATAAAAACACAAACACCACCCCTATCTTCAAACAAGTCTCCAAATCCACCACAATCTTTACAAAGCTCCTCCCGAGCACACATCATCACAAAACTCCTCCAAACTCACAAGAAGCAAAGAGGGAATAAGGGATGAAGAGATGTTACCGGAAGTCTTGAAAGCTCACCAAAGCTAATGGCGATTAGGCAACCTATAAGGAAAAGAGGGGGGCAAAACACGCACAACAAAACAAATATACAACACAATGACACAAGAGGAAAACACACAAAAGAAAAATCTTTTTGATTTTTGTGAAAATTTTTCAAATTTTTAGGGTTTTTAAAGATTTTTTCCAAAAACAAAAAAAACAAAACTAACTACGCTAGAATATCGCTCCCCCACACTTAAGTCGAGCCATGTCCTCATGCTCGACCGTAGTGCATGGAGCACAAAAGAAAAAGAAAATAAACTACGAAAATAAAGCTAAAAATCAAAAATAAGGGTGAAGAAAATGGTAGAAGGTGTCCGGCCGGGGTGTAGTCAAGTCACCATGGGCCGAGACAAGAAAAGATATGGAAGGGGGAAGAAAAAATAAAAAGAAGGAAATAAAAGGAAATGGGAGGGGAGGGCTAGGTGTAATCAAGTCACCTAGCCCGGATTCCGCCTAAATCCGATTAAATCCGACAAAAAAGGGTGAAAAACTTGTAAAATTTGGATTTTGAAAATGACTCTCGATGTAGTCACATCATCGAGAGTCGGGAGCAACCACTACTAAGGCCTCGAAGGCCGCTAAGGTACCATGACTCAAGGGGAAGGGAATAAACGCAAAAGAAAACAAGCTATAAAAGACGGGAAAGAAAGGATAGTTGCCGTACCAATAGGTTAGCAACTCACTCGCTCCATCGTCTCATAGATCAATATAGGCACAAAACTTGTCTTCATTATTGCTATTCCTCTTCATTCTCGATCAAACCGCATGGTGAGGTAGTAATGGTGAGAGGGGAGTGGGATTCGATGTGAAACTCGGTGTAAAGGGAAGAGAAATGAGGTGAGGGTATGTAAATGAAGTGTAATGGTCATATGACGTGAGCAAGGATGGGTAGGGAGGTTGGGTGGGGGTATACAATGGTTGGGTGGGCCCAAATGTCGAAGAAGAGGCCAAAAGAGGAGAGAGGGGACCATCCCGGTCGGGATGGGTGGTCCCGGTCGGGAAGACCCACTCGTCCCGGTCGGGAAGCCACCTTCCCGGTCGGGACGACACTCCAGTAAGCTCCAATTTTTGCACCTCCATCCCGATCGGGACGGCTCCTTCCCGGTCGGGATGGCATAACCTTCCCGGTCGGGAAGCTCCCTTCCCGCCCGGGATGGGTCTCCTTGACCTCCAAAACCCCAAAAGCTTCACCGAAGCTTCAAAAACCGACTTCCACAATCACGAACCAAGCTCTATCATTAACCATTCCTCTCTAGGAATCCTCTTCACTTCACACCTATGACAATAAGCTCAAATGCAACATCAAATTCTCTCCCTCACAACGCTCATCAACAATCCAAATGACAAGAATTTCACAAAACTACCAATCCTAGAGACCAAGGTACCAAACAAACATATATACACACACAAAAGCAAAAAGAACAAGAAAAAGAGATATATACAATAAGGTACTCTCACCAACTACACCTCCATAGCCATCAAGAGCTCGAAGGAGTAAGTCAAATGCCCTAGCAACATCTTCATTTAAGCTCACATGGCCAAGCCTAGCCACTTTCAAAAGCTTCCAAGTCGGAGGGAAGAAGCGATCATCTTCATTAGGCTCGGGGTTATCGTGATCTTCCAGGTCTTCAGAACCAACATAGCTACGACTCTTATGACCATCCGGTAGGTATAGTGGTCTAGAGTCGTGCTCGGTGTTATGATGTGGGAGATCACACCCTAGGGGTGTCGCTTCTTCTACGGGGTCGAGAGTGGGACTCTTTTCCACCACCCGACAAGGATCCTCTTCACCAATCGTTTCACAAGACAAGGGACTAGGCATCGAGTGCGGTAGAGGAGGAGAAGGCATCAAGTTTTCTTCATTGGAGGCTTTAGGATCCTCCAATTTCCCATACAAGGCAAGTTCCAAGGCATCTAATTCTTTTTCCCAAGTATTGCGCTCCTTTTCACTCACCTTGTCTATATGGCCTAGAGAAGGTATGTCTTCACTTGGCTTTGGATTGTCTAGTGGTTCATCACAAAGAAAATCAAACAAATCCAATTTGATAGCCAATACATCGGCTCCCCAAGAGTTATCTTGAGAATCATGTTCACTCCCCTCCTCATTGTTGGCCCTTGAAGTTTCAACTTCCTCTATTCTCTCCCTATCTTCACCACCCAAGCAACACTCAACAATGGTCTCTTGATCGACCCTCTCTTCTTCATTTGTAGCTTCAAGGTTGGGTTGACTTTCTTGTGGAGGCACCCGACCTTCTTGCCCAAATGAACCTTCCTCAACATGTAGTGGAGCTCGAGCGGCCAACATCGTGATATGAGCCATGAGTGCATCGATTCGAGCATCTTGCACCGCTATTTGGGCCTTGAACTCCTCCCTAACCCCTTGTATTTGAGTCACCATCGCTTGTTGAGTCTTTTGCAATAGATCTATCGAATCATGTTGACTCTTAAGCAATTGATGCATCATTTGAAAAGTCTCAAGGTTGGGATCTTGTGGTCGTGGGTTATGTGAGGGTGTTTGGTAGTTGTTAGGATGTGGGAACGATCCTTGACAACTTTCTTGGTAACCATAAGAAGAGGGTTTATAAGATTGTTGATGAGGTTGATATGGTTGGTAAAGTTGTGGGTTATGGTAATTCGCCCCATAGTTGTCCCGTGATGATTGATGGTAGCTTGGATGCGCCATGTCCATAACGTTGCTTTGGTACCTAGGATGAGCTAGAAGCACTTGAGCAAACGTTAGTATCCTAGTGCTTTTGAGGCACTAGGAAGGGAGAGTAACACACAAGAAGAAAAACGGAGATACACAAGGAGAAGAGAACACAAAAATCAAGAACAAAGTCCAAAACTAAGCAAACAAAAGTCTAAACTACGCCGTCCCCGGCAATGGCGCCAATTTGATGGGAAGGATTTGTCGTGGATCCCGCCACCAAATAAAAACCAACTAATCCTAACTGGGTAGATAGGGCAAGTCGGGTCGAATCCACAGGGACGGGAGGTCGGACTAAGGTATGCTACGGTCTAGGACTAGGTTCGAGACGAGCTAATCTAAGGAGGGGGAGACTAGGGCTAAGCTAGGTCTAAAGCAAGAAAACAAACAAGGAAAACAGGCTAGGATTAGGTCGGGGTCAAAGGGGTAACGAAATGGTCAAGGGAGAGCTAGAATGAAGGAGGTAGTAGGGTAATCTAGGTCGGTCCGGGCGGTCGCAACTTAAACCGACCTAGAGGTTCCTCATGGAACCCATTTTGGCGACACACATGACAAACGGGGTTCTAGCGTGTTATGGCCTAGATCGCATCCGGGCGGTCGCAACTTAGACTAACCTAGGGGTCGCCCTCACCGGGCTCTCGCAACTTAATGAGGGAACCGAACCCATAACAACTAACACCCACAAGGGAAAGGCAAGAAAAACAAGCAATCTAACTTACTTAGTCATTCAAGCAATTCATCAAACATGTCATATGCATCAACCAAGAGGAAACCCAAATCTTCCACCCACATCTCCAACAAACCCTTAATCACCCAATTAACACCCTAATCACCCTACTAACCCTAGCAAGAACACTACTCTAACATATCCAAACTAAAACTAACACTAACAAGATGAATCAACACAAACAACAAAACATACATAATGAAACTACCAAATATGATGAACAAAACAATAAACAAGAACTAAAGATTCAAACTTGATGAACAATAAAGGATTAAGAGTAAAAGGAGAAGATTATACCATACTAGAAGATGAAAGGAAGAAGAAAACTTGCATAGATGAGAAAAACCCAAAACAAACATCCAAGTTTGTCAAGCTTGGTGAAGATCTTGAAGAATTCCCAAATTACAAGCATTGAACTAGGATTAACGATAATCTCAAGAATAATCTACACTAATCTAATCTAATCTATGCTAAAACCAGGCTAGGGTTTATGGGTAATGTCTAACATAAGCTTAACATAACAAGGGAAGAGTATATATAGGGTTACAAGTGAAAGGGAGAAGAGAAAACAAAGGCGCGGCAGCCAGGTGGCTCTTCCCGGCCGGGAGGAGGTGGTCCCGGTCGGGAAGGTGTCGGTCCCGGCCGGGAGGAGCTGGTCCCGGTCGGGATGGACCCAAAACAGCAACCCTCTCATTTGTGCACTTCATCCCGGACGGGATGAGGCCATACCCGTCGGGGATGAGTCTTGTAGGCCTCCAATATGATCTTTTTTGGTTCCTCCTTGCTTCACATGGACTTCTCATCGATTCTCGAGACTCGGGATCGGGTCTCGGAGGCTCGGGATTGGGTCCCAAGGTCTCGGGATCGAATCCAAGGCATCGAGTGATCGTTCCTCCGCTTCGTTGGCTCCGAAAAGTGTATGTATTGAGTCGGAATCGCTCCAATTCTTCATGAATGGTCTCGGGAACCTGAAACGAACTAGAGGAAGCATAAGTAGCCCATAAATCGCTCCCAAGGAGCGATTCCACAAGGAAAATGGGACCAAAACACTACGAAATAGGCACTTCAAACTACACTTATCAACTAACTACCAAACTATCCTTATTCTACTAGCCGGATAATTATAAATTATTGTACTTTAATATTTCTTAAGCTTTTTCTGATCTACGAGGAACAGAGAAAATGTCTTATTGGTCCATTGGATATTAATGGAGGGGTAGTGTGTAAAGCATACTATAGCATAATACATGGTCTTAAAGATGAAAAATTCATATTTTCGTTGAGTAGTTGTGTGACCAAATTCCACCGTTAGAGTTGATTTCTACCAAAATTGGTACAAATTATATATATGGAGTACCAAACAAAACAAATAAAAATACATTAAAAAAGGTTAATTTAAGTGGTTTACAGGAAAAAAAAAGGTCGAAATTATGAGGCGTATATGAATTTAACACGAACTACCATATCCAAACCAGGGTTATTTCGTCTGAGACAAGATTATATTTACAACGATAATGCTCGCAACTAAGTCCTCAACCAGTACAGTGTCAAAAGGATGCTTAAGAAACACTAAAGCTATAAGATTATCATTTAAATTCATATTTTCGTTGAGTAGTTGTGTGACCAAATTCCACGGAAGATGATACACTTACACAGCGTGTATCATATTTTTCATACACAACGAATAAGAAGCTGCCACGTGTTTTTTTTTTAACCTAAGATGATTAGAATAAGGTTATGTTTGTAATTTTATGTCTTTAGTTATTTTTTAACCTTAATTAGTTAAGTCAGTTTTAGAAAGTTTAGTATTTTTATTTTTTTTTACATTTTTAAAAAAAATAATCATACTATAATATTGTTGATATAATTTCGGTTTAAACTGTACAGGAAAATTAATTATGAAGTAATATAATTACAATTTATGAAAAAAAATTTAAAATCTTAATTTTTTTTATTATATACTGTATGTATATTCCAATTTTTTATTATTATATTTTTTAAATTTATTAAAAGAAATAATTCTCTTAAAACATATAATAAAAAATAAATAAAAGAAAAAATATTTTCAAATTATTATAATTTCTAAACATTCCTTAATAAAAATTATAATAACTAAGTTAACAATCGTTTTATTGAAATTAAAATTTAAAATTTAAAATTAATTTCCTATCGTTAGGCGGACAATTAAAAGAGAAAACATAAATTGATGCTTGAAAGAAAAATAAATTACAACGTAATATTTAAAAAAAAAAAACGAAAATATATATAAAAAAGAAACAATTATACTGTTTTCCATAATTATAAAGTAAATTACTCGTAATAGATATTATTGGATCATTTATATTAAAAAAAATCTAACATATATTAGATCATATACTTAACATTTAGGAAACAAAATCATATTTTATTTCTTTTCTTTTTTAGTTTGACTTATTCACATAGGTAGTATGTTTATTAGGAAACAAAATCTTTTTTTTTCTCACAATTTTGTGAATTTTGTTTTATTTTTTTTTGTAATTTTTAAAAAAAAAATCAAAATAAACTAAACTATTTAATTCAAGCTTTAAAATTAAATAAAAATGATAAAATATTATCCTGAATTTATTTCAAAACATTAAATTCAAAAAATGAATATAAAATAAGTACATAATATTTATGAAATTATATGAAAATAATTATGATATAATTTTTTTCATAAAAATAATAATTTCGTTAATTATTATATTTATTAATTTTCTTTACAATCAATATGAACCAAAATTAAATGAGAGGTAAATAAAATAAAATTCATAAACATAAACATAGAATATTGGAAAAAAAAATAAAAATAAGAATATTCTATAATTAACTTAACCATAGTAAGGTAACAAATTAACTAAGGGGGTAAAATTACTAACATAGCCCTAAATTAACCCTTTCTAGGTTAAATAACAAATGACACGTGGCGCGATGTGATTTGCTGTGTATGAAAATTCTATACACTTCGTGTAAGTGTAGCCTTTTCGAAATTCCACCGTTAGAGTTGATTTCTACCAAAATTGGTACAAATTATATATATGGAGTACCAAACAAAACAAATAAAAATACATTAAAAAAGGTTAATTTAAGTGGTTTACAGGGAAAAAAAAGGACGAAATTATGAGGCGTATATGAATTTAACACGAACTACCATATCCAAACCAGGGTTATTTCGTCTGAGACAAGGTTATATTTCCAACGATAATGCTCGCAACTAAGTCCCCAACCAGTACAGTGTCAAAAGGATGCCTAAGAAACACTAAAGCTGTAAGATTATCATTTTGTTAAAACTCCCAAATAAAAATGTGTTTCTCGATTATTGTAATTGAGGTAATAACGGATAATTACCTATAATGTAACACGTAATAAACTTACTAAATACATATTTGACTAATAAATTTGTGGACATGACATAGGTCCACCCCGACGCGGCCACGCGCGGGTTTGGGGAGGCGAATGAATCTCCATGAGATGGTCAAATGGAAATTTAAATCGAAGTTCGAGTCGCCACCGAATTTTATGGTTATTCGGAACCGTTCGAGCCCACTCTATGTCGTAGTGGGCCGTGTACAAAATACGGCCCATTTCCGATGTCAGAGTTTATTGGGCTCGTCCCTTTGCATATCGATATAGATGTCGACTTGAGCGGTTAATCGTATATTGAATGACTCTCGTTGCCAATGGTCTCGGACATCCGGAAACCACGGTTCTGAGTAAGGGGTGAGGGTACGTGTTGGGAAGTTCACTAACAACACCCAACCCCGCCCGCACATTAGCGGCCTCTACTAGGATATCGAATGACGTTTTAATGCGCGCGTTAGTAATACGATGAATGATTATGCAAACATTGTTTTCTAAGCATGTGAAAAATTGAATGGGTTGCTAAGTCAATTTAATGCATGAAAATTGATTAACGTCAAAGTTGTATTTAGCATATGAGATTCGTTTTAGTATAATAAAACAAACGAAATAAAAGGATGAATTTGCTACAAAACAAACAAACGAATTAGTACCGATTTGTAAATAATAATATAACAAATAAAATAGACGAGATCGAGAAAATATATATTAATCGAAATCTGAAAAATATCGTTGAAAAGACGCTGTTTTGTATAAAAAATGAAGTTCGAAAAATAATAATAAGACGGAAAAAGGACACGGCAAGCAGCCGGCCGCGCGGCTCGCCCGGGACGCCGGCGGGTCGCGTGGCTGACTGTTTCGGTGTCGGTTTTCGAAAACTCGATGTTCGTATTGAGTTTCGTATGAATATTGCATGATTCGTACTCGAATTAATATTTTCGATATTCGTTATATTTGATAGTTGACTACGAAATCAATATCAAATATTCGAGATAGTTTTGGAAAAGATGTAAATTTTAGAAATCGTTCGAAGAACAAATAATAAAAAGAACGAAAAAGTAAAAAAATGGTCCGGATTGCGAGCCGTCCGGTTTTTGTATTTTGTTCGAAATTGCTAAATTTGATGAGTCGCGTACAAAATATGAATTAATTTGTATTCGATTCATGTTTTCGATATTCGTCATATCCGATATTCGATTATGAAATCGATATCGAATATTCGGAATGAACTAAAAAAAAGGGTTTTGAAAAATTAGTTTGTCTTGAACGAGAAAAGAATTTCGAATGCAAAAAGATGTAACGATTTTTAGTATCGTCGAAATCTTAATATAATTCTTTTCGATACAATATTCGATTATAGAAAAATCGATATCGTATGTTTAAGAATTTTTTTATGAAAATAGTTTTTCGTTAATAACGATATTAGGAAAAGAAAAAAAAACGACTCTTGACCCGTAAAAAGACACGACGGACGAAGGGGAGAAGAGGAGAGAAAGGAAGAAATCGGGTTTGGTACACCCTCAACCTACATGCTCTTGTTGACTCGGATCGGAGCTCGTTGGAATGTGGCTAGGCACGGGAGCGTCGAGTGATGTTAGGTTCGGTTTAGGGTGGCTCGGTTTGACGGGTGAAGGTGTCGGGTATCGGGGCCGGTTTCCTTTGGGTTTTGGATGTATTATCGGTTTCTCGATGCTAAGGAATTATGTGTGTCGGGATGATAGAAAGCTGATATGTATTATTGTTGATAAAATCGTGTTTATTGTGTTGGATGCAAGGGGCTATTTATAGGGAATTCCCGACCTTGGCTTACGAGAGTTTGACTACCGCTTAGGATAGGAAACGTAGGAATTTGAGGGAAATAAGAATTCCGCTTTCTTGTGAAGGAAGAAAGGGCACACGGCAGATTTGGGATGTTTTGGCCGAGTGTTTTACACTCGGTCGGGTGCTCGAATCGGTTTTTGAATAGGATTTCTGTTTGAGCTAGAATTACCGCTTGAGTAAGAAGGTGAGAGGAACGAGAATTCCGTTTTCTTGTGAGGGAAGAAAAGAAGAAAAACCGGCTGGTTCATGCTACTTGGCCGAGTAATTGCACTCGGTTGAGTGTTTGAATCGGTTCTCGGATAGGATTCCTACTCGAGATCGAATTCTACCTTAAACGGAATTGTTTATTGCTTTGTGTAGCTGATTTTTGTAGAATTGGAGTCCGAATAGGACGTGTGAGACCTCACGGTCAGCCTACAAGTCTCGAGAAATATCTTTGACCGGGTTTTGACTCGGTCGCTAAAAGACGGTTTTACCCCTGGCGTCGGATTCGACCCAAATTAGGGTTATTTGACTCGAAACGACCCACTGGGCCTGAATTTGAAGTTGGTTTTGTGAGATTTGTACTCCGTAAAATGCCTAGGCCAAATGCCATTGATTTCGAGTCCATTTCCGAGTACGTTAAAGCACGTTTGCGTCCGATCATCATCGGATGTTTGTCGGAAACTACTATAGACACCTGGCAGTCAAAATGTGAGTGTCTACAGAGCCCCCACTCTGACTGAGGCTTGGACAGGGCGAAAGTCAGAGTAGCCACCAGGTCAATCAAGGATTAAAACCTGGCAGCTTCCGGTCGGGTCGTTTAAGGTCCATTAGACCTGCGTGGAGGGCCCGCCGGCCATGGGCTAGAAATGTACCTGAACTGATGATGATAACTCCGTGGGGAATTGAACTCGTCGCATGAGACTTAAAATGGGCCTGTATGTGGGCTCATCTTGTTAAATGCCATTGGGGAGTTACGCAAATTTCATGGTCTTGCTTGAGTCGTTCTGTACATATTTATGCAAAGTAGCAAAGTTTTGCACATAATATTTGTAGGAAAAATGACTCGTGCTGGGGAATAAAAATTTTGGGAAAAGGTTTGAATTTTTGAATTTGCAAAAGCCTTTGAAAAAATTAAAGAATTTTTGTTTTGACTTTGAAAAAGAATAGGAATGCTCGGGATGACTTAGCTAAGCCTTAGGACAATGGCTTGTATGCTAAATGCTCTAGGATTGGGAATCCTAAGGTGAGGAGGAGAACTTATTTTTATGCTATAAATACCCCTTCTTGCTTCATAAATTTTCATAATTCCATAATTCCTCAATTCCTTAAAGAAAAGAATAAGTCCTGAAAATAATTATTCCTTCTTTTAGCAAATCAAGTATGGGAATCGACCGACTAGTCGGAATGTTGCACGAGTGGTCCAAATATTTTAGGGATGCCGATAGGGCTATTCTGAATCAGAATGGCGTTACCCAATTGTCCGTGATCCGTCAGATGCAAGTAGACTGCCACTTCTTGGATGCTTGCCTATCCTATTGGGATGATACCTATCATGTATTTAGTTTTCCTCGAGGAGAGATTTGCCCTATTCCTGAGGAAATTGCTGCTGCAGGAGGATGGAATCCTATACTTCGCCCTGCTATCCCTTTTTCAGTTTCTGACCCAAGGAGGAAGTTAAGGGAATTTTTAGGGCTTTCCCATATGGAGGTATCCCGTATGCTAGAAGAAGATACCGTTTCCCTGATCGACCTGGCTGAAAAATTCATGAACCAAGATGACGTCCGGGTCAGGCCGGTTCATAGCCGTAGGGCCTTTACTTTTTGTATGCTCCATGTTTATGCCTTTGAAGGGCATATGGACTTGTTATCTTGCATGGGCCATGTAAGACTTTTCACCGTGGCTGAACTGATGGAGACGGAGCACAGCCCGGCTTGGCTAATTACAGGAGAGATTATCCAGGGTTTGGATAATCGTAAGAGGGATCCGTCAGCCCGACTGACTGGGAGTACTCGGCTTCTACAGGTATGCCGTTTTTTTTTGATTTTTTCAGCTTTTCTGATTTTCCGGTTTTTTTCCGTTTCTGCGGTTTTTCCCGGTTTCTGCGGTTTTCTCGGTTTTCACGTTTTTTCACGTTTTTTTTGGACGTGATTTTGACGATTTTTGCGATTTTGATTTTTTTTTGAATTTTTTCAGCTGTGGCTATTCGAGAGGTTATCGATCTTGGATCCTCCTTTAGATGTGAGCCGATATCAACCCAGGCAAGTTATGTCGAGGAGACGAGCTATTGCTTTTTCTCGCTTCAATACCCAACAATATTGGGATGAGGTGCTATCTTTTCATGGAGGCCTGTTGATCCGTTAGGCCGTGCCATGGTGGCCAATTTACCTTTGGACTGGTCTAGAATCTCGAGATAGGGCTAGATACCAGGTAATCCTATCTTTTAGGCAAACAATTCACCTCTTTCCCGATCGCATACTTAGGCAATATGGTCGGGCGCAAAGAATCCCAGAAATCGAGGCCGTTGTGAGTGAATCTACTCAGCTGACGGATGTGATGTGTGACACCTGGATGCAAAGGTGGTACACACGGGCTACTTGGCCTGTTCTTAAAAATTCTCATTCGATCTGGGTAACCGATTCTTATGTAAGATGGACCCGAGCTGATTCAGCTAAGACTCAGGTTGCCCTGAAAATTGACGAGGCCTATGACCTGTTACGCCGGGAGCATGCTAAAGACAATAGGAGCTTCTTTACTGAAGGAGCTACTTCGACAGGTCAGAAAGGGAGATCTAGGACTCAGACTGAAGGGTCCAGTAATAAGGGTGCACGGGGGAAGGTGAGCCCCCAGACGGACTTAGAAAGGAGACTAGGGCCAAGACTGGCTGCTAAGGACCGACTTGGTCCTCGAGAAAGGCTTCCCGAGCCGGTTAGGGCTCGGCTTGGACCGGTGCAAAGGGTGGAAAACCCAAAATCGAAGAAGTGGGTTCGAACTAAGGAAATTCCCCTTGTGATTAGGGAACGTTCGCCCCCGCCCCGTCGGCCTCGGGCTCCGCGTGACCCGAAAGATAAGGGGAAGGGCAAAATGTCCGAGTAGTCTCCTAAATTTATTATTTAAGTATTACTATTATTTTTTTGTGGTGTGATTTTGTTGCTTTTTTTTGTGATGTATTTTTTGAAATAATAAAAAGACATATTAGTGAATACCGTTCCCGTCTTTTCGTTATTGCATTGGTTGTACCCTTTTGAGGGGTTACCTACGTATCCAAAATTAATGGAATCAAACCTTCCGTAGTTCAGAAGCATTTTTGCAATTTTTCGAAATACATCAAGATTATTAATTCAAGATGTGGAACGGTAGGATAAATGATCCTAACTTATTGACTTGCTTAAAATTTTGAAAATTCATAAAAAAGACATTTTTATAAACTTTTGCAAATGACATTGAGATAGGGTTTATGGGTAGTAACGCTTCAGTTGGTCCAAGTTTGTTGGATTGACGAACTCGTTCCCGTCCAAGTCTGTTAGCATCACTGCTCCTCCTGAAAGAATTTTCTTCACCAGATATGGCCCAGCCCAATTAGGTTTGAATTTTCCCCTTGGGTCAACTGGTAGCAAAGCTCGAACAGATTTTAGGACTAGATCGCCTTCTTTGATGTTCCTGGGCCTAACCCTTTTGTTAAAAGCCCGTTGGATCCTTTTCTGATATATCTGAATATTATTCAGAGCCCGGGATCGCCGTTCGTCTAAGAGGATTAGTGAGTCATATCGGGCTTGGACCCAGTCCGCTTCAGGTACCTGGCTTTCGAGCAGAATCCTAAGGGATGGACTTCTAGTTCGACCGGCTGGACTGCTTCCATTCCATATGTCAGATAGTATGGAGTTGCTCCGGTTGCAGTTCGAATTGATGTCCGATATCCTCATAAGGCAAAGGGTATCTTGTCGGGCCAGTCCCGGTAATTCTCAGCCATCTTTTTAAGAATGGTGACAATTGTTTTATTGGCTGCCTCCACCGCTCCATTTGTTTGAGGACGGTAAGGTGACGATGTATGCCTTTGGATCTTGTACTTTTCCAACAAAGTGGCAGTTTCAGCTTGGAAATGGGTCCCGTGATCGCTGATGAACTCGTGCGGAATCCCGTATCAACATATAATTTTGTTTTGGATGAACTTAGCCACGTGTTTGGCATTCAAGATCCGGTATGACTCGGCTTCGACCCATTTAGTGAAATAGTTGATAGCCACTAGGATGAAGCAGTGACCTCCCGTCCCGGAAGGGTTCACTTTCCCGATTATATCAATTCCCCATGTTGAGAACGGCCATGGTGATGTCATTGTATATAATAAGGATGAAGGCATATGCTGAACATTAGCGAAAATCTGACAATTATGACAGTGTTCAACATACATCTGACAATCCGTTTCCATGCTATTCCAATAGTAACCGAGTCTTGCGATTTTCCGGGCCAACATATGGGCGTTCATGTGTGGTCCGTTTTCGCCATTGTGCACCTCGGCCATAACTCTTTCGGCTCGAGTTTTGTCAATGCATAGAAGTAAAGCCCCCTGTGCTGTCTTCTTGTACAGCTGTCCATCGTCTGTGCAGATGAACTGGGTTGCCCATCTTCGCAGAGCTTTCTTGGCCCGGTTTTCAGCTCCCGGAGGATATTCCCCTGTGTAGACACCCGCATTTTGCCTGCTAGTGTCTATAGCAGTTCCCGACAAACACCCGATGATGATCGGACGCAAACGTGACTTAGTATACTCGGATTTGGACCCGAAATCAATAATATCTGACGTGGACTTTTAGCGGAGTAATAATCTCACAAAACAGACCTCAAATTCAGGCCCAGTGGGTCGTTCCGAGCAAAATAAGACTAATTTGGGCCAAAACCGACACCAAAAATAAATCCCGTCTTTTGGCGACCGGGTCAAAACCCGGTCAAAGACGAACCCGTCACAAAAACAGCCCAAGTGCACCTTCTAGAAGCTGGCGCCCAATCCCAAATTCAAAAAAGATAACACAATCAACAAAGTCAACCCCTTCCTTTTTTATCTCGGTTTACCTGATCCACTCGATCGAGTGGATTGACCCACTCGGTCGAGTGGAGCGTCAAAAACTGGATCAGGCCCATTTTCTAGGGCACTCGACCGAGTGCACTAGGGCCACTCGATCGAGTGACCCTAGGTCGTGGGGTAAACTCTATAAATACCCCACGACCTTCACTCATTTCACAAAGTTATGATCATCCATTTTTTACCCACATTCACCCCACATTTCAGCTATACTCTCTACCTTACAATCCTAAGCAAACACACATGAAAACCGAGTCCCTTGTCCCTCGAAAAAACCGACAATTCCTCCACACACACACACACCATAACTTGCATACATCCTCGATACTCCGACGTCCCGTCACTATTCGCGAGTCCATTTCCGAGGTCCTTACTAAGCATGTATGTTGAGGGTGTCCTAAACCCCATTTCGATCTTTGTTACTGTTGTTTACGTTTTTGTATCGTTAATATTATACCTATACTAGTATTATAATTCTAACATCCTAACACTTTACATTTTCGCATACTAACTTTTTATTCGCGTTACTAACATATTACTATCATACCGTGTATATATATTAGTATCAAAAATCCGGTTTTGAATACGTTTGACTATAATTGTCGCCTAAAATCCGTCTAATCCCTTTACGAGCAACGACGGAGGTGGAGCCCTTTCGAGGAGCCCCGCCCCAATGAACTCAAGGGCGTGACGTGATCGCGACTAATTGTAGTTGAACGTATTCGATCCCATTTTAATTAGTGCGGAACCCGTTGACACGAAAACCGACATCACATAACCCGAAAGGGTTAGTTTCGATGTCGTGACGTAGAGGGAGGCATTCCGTTGCTAATTTAAATTTTCTAACGTAAATGTTTTCATAAAATCCCGACAACGGTATTATAATCGTACATGTACACGATTATAGTACCGGAGGTCGAGTTAAATTCAAGTCGTGCGATATTTGCATTTAATTCGACCGACCGTCGATTTTAAACCCCAAAAACGAAACGAGTTAACACTCGTACAGGGGCTACTCGACCGAGTGCATAGGCCACTCGATCGAGTAGCGTCCATAAAACTGGGCAGAACCTTTTTCGAGGACGCACTCGACCGAGTCAGACCATGACTCGACCGAGTGGGTCCTGTAACCCAGAAAACCGAGAGCTTAAATGCAACATTTAAGCCTCGTCCTTTTTTACGACTTTTAGTCGACACGTGTAAAGCCAATCACGTGAATCCATTTTCCAAAACTCACGTTCATCACGACACCTTAACGACTTTGATCGATTTTTCGACGTGAAAAGTCGGGACAAGGCATCGAGGCATAGGGTCGGGCTAGCATCACGCCTAGGTCCTATGTCTCCGTCCTTCGTTTGATGTACAACATAATGTGCATTTAAACGGGGTTAGTCCGTCTACACATTTCGCGGTCAAGTTTACATACGGGTCCGTTCCTATCTTTTTATTATCTATTATTCCGTTTATTTTTGTATTGGCCGGGTTGTATTTCCGCCCGTGTAACTTGTACGTTATTTCCGAGTTTTATTTATTTACTTGCTTACCGCTTTATAAATGAACCTCGCATGCTAAATCACTTCGACCACAATTAAGATGCATTAAATGACGTAGTTCACATACTATTCATATGCTAGCCCGAAAACGCTGTTTGCATATCATTTAATCATTTTACTAGCGCGCGCACACGAACACGAGCGATGTCTTAGTAGAGGCCGCCATGTGCGGGCGGGGTTGGGTGTCCTTAGTGGGCTTCCCAACATGTACCCTCACCCCTTACTCAGAACCTTTGGTTTCCGGATGTCCGAAACCCTTGGCGCACGAGAGTCATTCTATATACGAAAGCCGGTTTAAACGGTATCGATATTGCAATGCAAAGGGACGAGCCCAATGAACTTTGAAATCGAAGTGGGCTTACTTTGGGTATAACCCACGACGACATAGAGTGGGCTCGTATGGTTCCGAATAACCACAAAATTCGGTGGCGACTCCATTTTGACTTAAATTTCGAACCCGAGAACAATCTCACCACGAGATTCATTCGCCTACCCAAACCCGCGCGTGGCCGCGTCGGGGTGGACCTACGTCATGTCCACAATTTGGCGACTCCGCTGGGGACACCTGATGTACCACATGTCATCGGGGTTCCTAGGGTGAGACTCGAAGAGAAATCGCTCGAATATTAGTGTGCGCGCATTAGTTTAATGATTCATGCATAACCCAAATTTTGCCCGGGCCGGTTACTTATGACCGACGTCCCACTATACCACGGTGCATTCCTACATGGGTGCACTAAAGACTTCGATGGCGGAACTCACCGGGGTTTTACGGCAGGTCCTAGTTCCAAATCGGCTAGGAAGTCCGTCCCGTTTCGTGAGAATGCTATCGTTGTTGGTATAGACCCTATTTTGACCGACCGAGACTTAGTGTAAAGCATACATAAGCGTCGTTATAATGCCTGTTTGACTACGTGCTACTTGGTTTCCGTGTCATTTTTCAAAAAAAACCGTCATTTCAAAAAATGCATCTTTCCAAAGACACCCAAATTTTAAAAAACCCGAAATGCTGTCCGTTTCGGGACCCGTCTTTTCAAAATATCCAACTTTCAAAACTCGGAATGCCGCCGAAATTTAGGATCAAATGATTTGACTCAAAATATCCTTTTTCTCTAGTCGGCATGCTGCCCATTTTAATTCGTGAATTTCCAACACCATCTCGATCTTCTGAATTTTCAAAATTCTAATCTTGGTTTTCGAAATTCCGTTTTTTATTTCCAAACTCTCGGAAATTCATCCACTTAATATTCAAATTTCAAACATCCAACCATCCTAGTAAACCTTCCTTATTATAGGACCTACCGTCTAGCCGTGTGTCGGGTCTTTGCATAGTATGTCGAAGGTCTATAGCGTCGAAACTCCGCTGATCCTATATCACGAGTTTCCCCCCTTTCCCGAGTCCGCCTTATCCGTCAAGGCACGACCGACCCGCCTAGGGCATACCCCTACAAAGGAAAGTCCGTCCATACACTCGAGTCAAAAGTCTGGGGAAAAGTCTCACGTGGACCTTCCTTCGAACGGGATTAGGCCCACAAAGCTAAAATCCTAAGGAAGTTATACCACCCATCGAGTCATCCGTCTAGATGTCTTTCTCGAGTCTTTAGTCTTCTTTCCTAGTGTCGCTCGGGATGTACTTTTCCTTCTTTCCTAGATCTGGGTTCAGTTTCTGATTACGCGGTGTTCTTACAGACAGGCCGCCAGCAACTAGACACGCTCGAAGGATGGCTACTTTGAACAGCCTACAAACCTCTTTGGACGCCATGGTCGCGAAGCAGACCGATATCGAAGCCCAACTGACCGAAATGAGGGCTGGCCAAGTGGCCATTGTTGCTCGCCTAGCTACGGTGGAGCAAAGGGCTCCTAATGTCGAGGCTAATGAGCCTCTAGCTGAACTAGTCAGCGCGGTGCGCCGACTAGAGGAACAAGTCCATTTGGCTGGGAGTAACAACATCCATCGGGAGAATAGTCGAGAGTACAACCCGCTGAGTGACAAGCTACCCGCGAACCTGAACCTCACAGGTTTGCCCATGTTTGAGGGAACCGAAGACCCGTTACTACATGTGCGGGCCTTCAAGGAATTTATGGCCATCAAGGGAGTGGATTCGACCATGTTCAAGAATCTCTTTGCTGCATCCCTTGAGAAGCACCCACGGGCCTGGTACTACAGGCTAGACCCGAAAAAATACCCTACATGGGATGATGCGGCTACCGAGTTCGCTCGGAACTATGCTGACAACACCGAGATCCAAACCACAATGCGATCTCTGGAGGTTATGGCCCAAGAGCCAAAGGAAGGTTTCACTAAATACCTTCAACGCTGGAGGGCCGAGAGCGTGAAATTGGTCGATAAGCCCAATGAGAAGACTTTGGTGGAGGCTTTTGTCAAGAACCTCCTCCCCTCCTACCGGGTTCACCTCCGGTACGCTGTCATACCCAATTTCACCACCCTTACTGAAATGGGTATGAGGATCGAAGACGATCTGAGACTAGAAAGCCTCACTAAGGCCGCTAGCAAAGGATACCAAGGGGCCTCTTCCTCCACCACTAAGCCCCAGGCTGCAACTCGCAGCATTTTTGACGCGGTTAATCTACTAGATGCCCCGTCCAAGAAGAACACCCCACCTCGGGTTTTCACTGATATAGGTACCACCTATACCTATGCCTTACAAAGGCTATCCTCCAAAGGCCTAATCCAACCGATAGGCCCAACTCCTGAAGTTCCGGTCGAGCGGCGCTCCAAGAACTACAATGCTCAGGCCTATTGCCAATATCACCGGGGCAATGGGCATGACACCGAAAAATGTTGGAAGCTGAAACACTTGATCCAGGACCTGATTGAAAGCGGTAAAATCCCGCTACCCGGAGATAAGCCAAGCAACAAGGAGAACCCTTTCAGCTCCCATGCCGTCTTTGCCGGGGAGGTGATTGACTGCTCTCACCTTATCTCTCCCTTCATCCCGCAAGTGAACGGGATCTGGTTTGACGACGAGGATGATGTCTACCTCGCTAAAGGGGAAACCGTTCCCATCACCCCTGAACAGATTCGAGAGGCCAAAACTCGAGTCCTAGCCAGCAACAACCTTGGTCGTCCCTATTTAGCCACAAGCACTAGGGACACCCCTATCCCGACAACCATCACCGATCCACTCGGGATGGAAGTCGCCCCTGAAGAGCCGACCGCTGAAACGGCTATTGTGAAGCAACTGAAGAGAACCTGAGTTGACCTCACTATATGGCAACTCTTAGTCAGCTCACAAGAACATCGAGAAGCACTTACAAAGGCTCTCGATCAAGTCAAGATCGACTCTTTGGCTACCCCTGCTGAAATGGTAGCCACGGTCCTACCCCACCTAAAGGGTAAGGCCAAAGAAGGAGGCCTAATGATCACTTTCTCTGAAGCCGACTTGCCACCATTCGGGGCCTCCCACAACCTGACCCTTTACATCACGGTGATTTGCCGGGGAAAGTACCTCCCGATGACCCTAGTCGATGACGGGTCAGCCGTGAATGTCCTTCCCCTAAGGACCGCCAAAGCCCTCGACATTACCGAGGCTGACTATATCCCGACTGCTCAAACCATCCAAGCCTTTGATGGGAGCCCGAAGACGGTATCTGGGGCCGTGAAGCTGACCATCATAACGGGCCCGATAGAAAAGGAGCTTGAATTCCAGGTGATTGATGTCACCTCATCATTCAACTTGGTCCTAGGAAGGCCATGGATTCACGCGGTGAAAGCCGTGTCCTCCACCCTCCACCGTAAGATCAAGATGCCTCTACTCGACAGTGTTATTACTTTAGAGGCAACCCCAATGACCGTGGCTAGCTGTAACGCCACGGGCCGCACGGACCTCTGGGGGTTTGACTTTGTGGGGATGATCGAGGAAGAGTACCTTTTTAGGCCTTACTTCACCACGAGCATTGACACGATGCTCCAGAACCTAGGGTACCTTCCGGGGGCTACCTCTCGACCCGACCTTCCAGCTGGGAAGATCATCGAGGTCCTCAAGGACGAAGACTCTCACTTCGGCCTTGGCTATGCCACCACTCTGGGCAACGTCGTCCGAGCAGGAATCGAAAAGGCCTGCAACATCATGATGGGCATCCACTTGAGCTCTTACAGCCCACGGTTGTCTGACTACTTTGTCACACCCGTATTCGGGGCTATCCAGGTTGGACTATACCAACCCAATGCTACGCACCTCGGGACCCACTTGGCCCGGGACTGCAACTACATCCCGGATGAGGTGTTCGTCCTCATCCAGTCCGATGGAGCGGATGATGCCGAGCCCGCGCTAGGGCTGCTCTTCGGGGAAGACACCATAGCCCCGACTCCAAAAGAAGACCTGGTCAACCTGATCCTCCGCAGCAATAGGTTTGACCCGACCAAGCTGATCTCGGATGTTGGCTCCGAGACAAAAAGCAGGGCCTAGAGGAAGAATGTCAAGTGGACTGACAGTCAAGGGAAGATCTACAAGCTGGTCACCGGAGAGGGAGACATGCCTGAGTCTGAGTCCGAGTCTGAGTCGGAGTCGTCTGAGGTCGAGTCTAGAGAAGTCGGTGCTAGAGTCACTCCTGTAACCCCCCTCCCTTCTATCATTCCTGCTGCTAGCACTTCGGGGTCTGTCCCGAGTGCTTTACCAATCCCGCCACAGACCAATGATCAGATGACTGCTCTCTTTGAGCTGTTTTCCAAGTTTTCAATCAATAATAACAACCGTTCTGCTTACGACTTGTCTCTTTTAAATTCTGCTTTCAAAAACGTTTTATGCTATGACATTGAGAAATCCGACGAACAGGTACCCTTACCTCCACATCTGATCGAGCAGCTAGAGCAAAGGGAATCCCGGAATCCGGTAATCGAAGAGACCGAGTCCATAAACGTGGGAACAACCTTAGAGCCTCAGATACTTAAGATAGGGTTATCCTTAGATCCCGAGGAGAAACAACAGTTTATAAACCTCCTCCAAGAGTTCAAAGATGTCTTCGCATGGTCCTACAAGGACATGCCGGGGATAGACCGGGAAATAGCCGAGCACCGCATACCTATCAAAGACGGATGCAAACCGGTCAAAGAGAAACTTCGTCGAATGAGGCCCGAATGGTCTCTCAAAGTAAAGGAAGAAGTCGACAAACAGTTCAAAGCCGGCTTCATACAAGTGTCCGAGTATCCGGACTGGGTTGCAAACATCGTACCGGTTCCTAAAAAGGACGGTATGGTGCGGGTATGCGTAGATTTTCGGGATCTTAACAAAGCAAGCCCGAAGGATGATTTTCCGTTACCACACATCGATATACTGGTGGATAACACGGCCGATCATGCCCTTCTGTCATTCATGGACGGGTATGCCGGATATAATCAAATCAAGATGGCGGAAGAAGATATGAGTAAGACTACCTTCACTACACCTTGGGGTACTTACTGTTACACCGTCATGCCATTTGGTCTCATTAATGCCGGGGCCACGTACCAAAGGACCGCTACCACTTTATTACACGACATGATGCACAAAGAGGTAGAGGTCTATGTAGACGACATGATCGTCAAATCCAAAGAACGGGACGGTCACATCACCGCCCTAAGGAAAGTTTTCACCCGATTGCGCAAATACAACATGAGGCTAAACCCTCAAAAGTGCAGTTTCGGGGTAACGTCAGGCAAATTACTGGGTCATATCGTTAGCCAACGAGGTATCGAGGTCGACCCAGCTAAAATCAAAGCCATTACCGAGATGCAAGCTCCTAAAACCGAAAAAGAAATAAGGGGATTTCTCGGGAAAGTCCAGTATATTAGTCGATTCATTTCCAAGCTAACCATGGTGTGTGACTCAATTTTCAAGAAACTGAAAATAGGGGAACGGATACTATGGGATGACAAGTGCCAAGCTGCCTTCGACAAAATCAAAAAAATTCTGTCTGCTCCGCCAGTTTTGATGCCACCTCAACCCGGTTTGCCTTAGTCGTTATACCTAACAACGACCGAGACAGCCATGGGGGCTATGCTGGCTCAGACAGTTGACTCCGAAGAACGAGCCATCTATTACATCAGCAAGAAATTTTTAGAGTATGAGTGCAAATATACCATGCTCGAAAAGACGTGCTTGGCTCTAGTCTGGGCCACTAAGAAGCTTCGACACTATATGCTCAGCTATGAGGTCCATGTTCTATCCAAGATGGACCCGATCAAGTACCTCTTCGAAAAGCCCATCCTCAATGGCCGGATTTCAAGATGGACTCTAATGTTGGCAGAGTTCGACCTAAAATTTGTACCGTTAAAAGCTATTAAGGGGCGAATAGTAGCTGAATTCCTCGCTGACAGCCCGGTAACCGAAGAAGGACACACCGACACCTGGTCCTTCCCAGACGAAGATATTTTCCATACCGATGCCGAAACATGGGATTTATACTTCGACGGAGCATCTAATTTTCGAGGGTTCGGAGTCGGGATCCTCCTAATTTCACCAAGAGGGGAGCATACTCCCGTCTCCATCAAGCTGGACTTTGATGTTGCCAATAATGCAGCAGAGTACGAAGCATGCATTTATGGGCTACAAGCCGCCGCCAACCTAGGGATCACAAATCTCCGGGTACATGGCGACTTATCCTTGGTCATTAACCAAGCACTCCAAAAATGGAAGACTCGAAATGCTAATCTCGTGGCCTACCAGGCACGAGTAAGGGATCTCGAGAAACAATTCCAGAAGTTAGAGTACATATACCTGCCTCGGGAAGAAAATCAGTTTGAAGATGCACTCTCAAAATTGGCGTCTCTACTGAACATTCCCGACCACGTGACCAGTATGCCAATTTGTGTCGAAAGACGGTCTGAGCCAGCATACATCCATGACATTGAAGACATCGAGATCACTGATCCCGAACCTTGGTACCAGGCTGTGTTAACATACCTGACCAACGGAGAGTATCCTCCCGGGACTGAGGGTCGAGCCAAAAAGGCCTTGCGAAGGCTAGCCAGCCAGTTCATCCGTACTGATGACGGGCAACTGTACAAAAAGACGGCACAGGGGGCTCTTCTCCTTTGTGTTGACAAATATAAGGCCGAGAAAGTAATGACCGAAGTACATGATGGTGAAAACGGCCCACACATGAATGCTCACATGTTGGTCCGAAAAATCATGAGGCTCGGGTATTATTGGAACACCATGGAAGCCGACTGCCAGCTATATGTCAAACATTGTCATAACTGTCAAATCTTTGGCAATGTGCAACATATGCCGTCATCTCTGCTCTATACCATGACGTCACCTTGGCCGTTCTCGACATGGGGCATCGACATAATCGGGAAGGTGAATCCTTCCGGTACTGGTGGACACTGTTTCATTTTAGTAGCTATCGACTATTTCACCAAATGGGTCGAAGCTGAATCATATCGCATCCTCAATGCTAAACATGTCGCCAAATTTATCCAGAACAAGATAATATGTCGGTATGGAATCCCACATGAATTTATCAGTGATCATGGAACCCATTTCCAAGCTGAGACCGCGGCCCTACTGGCTAAATACAAAATTCAAAGTCACACGTCCTCGCCCTACCGTCCCCAAACCAATGGAGCAGTAGAGGCGGCTAATAAAACGATTGTCACCATACTCAAAAAGATGGCTGATAATTACCGGGATTGGCCCGACAAAATACCTTTTGCCCTATGGGGGTACCGGACATCAATTCGCACCGCAACCGGAGCGACACCATACTACCTAACCTATGGGATAGAGGTAGTCCAACCAGTTGAGCTAGAGGTACCGTCCCTCAGAATTCTGCTAGAAAGTCAAGTACCCGAAGCTGACTGGGTTCGAGCACGGTACGATTCGTTGGTTCTACTAGACGAACGACGGTCCCGCGCTCTCAACAACATCCAAATCTACCAGAAACGGATCCAACGGGCTTTCAACAAGCGGGTAAGGCCCAGAAACATTAAAGAAGGGGATTTAGTCCTTAAGTCTGTTCGAGCCTTACTACCAGTTGACCCAAGGGGAAAATTCAAACCCAACTGGGCTGGGCCATATCTGGTGAAGAAGATCCTATCAGGGGGAGCAGTAATGCTGACGGACCTGGACGGGAATGAGTTCGTCAACCCAACCAACCTGGACCAGCTGAAGCGTTACTACCCTTAGCCATTTCTCAATGTCATTACCCTTTACGAGCCTAAAATCCGTCTAATCCCTTTACGAGCAACGACGGAGGTGGAGCCCTTTCGAGGAGCCCCGCCCCAATGAACTCAAGGGCGTGACGTGATCGCGACTAATCGTAGTTGAACGTATTCGATCCCATTTTAATTAGTGCGGAACCCGTTGACACGAAAACCGACATCACATAACCCGAAAGGGTTAGTTTCGATGTCGTGACGTAGAGGGAGGCATTCCGTTGCTAATTCAAATTTTCTAACGTAAATGTTTTCATAAAATCCCGACAACGGTATTATAATCGTACATGTACACGATTATAGTACCGGAGGTCGAGTTAAATTCAAGTCGTGCGATATTTGCATTTAATTCGACCGACCGTCGATTTTAAACCCCAAAAACGAAACGAGTTAACACTCGTACAGGGGCTACTCGACCGAGTGCATAGGCCACTCGATCGAGTAGCGTCCATAAAACTGGGCAGAACCTTTTTCGAGGACGCACTCGACCGAGTCAGACCATGACTCGACCGAGTGGGTCCTGTAACCCAGAAAACCGAGAGCTTAAATGCAACATTTAAGCCTCGTCCTTTTTTACGACTTTTAGTCGACACGTGTAAAGCCAATCACGTGAATCCATTTTCCAAAACTCACGTTCATCACGACACCTTAACGACTTTGATCGATTTTTCGACGTGATAAGTCGGGACAAGGCATCGAGGCATAGGGTCAGGCTAGCATCACGCCTAGGTCCTATGTCTCCGTCCTTCGTTTGATGTACAACATAATGTGAATTTAAACGGGGTTAGTCCGTCTACACATTTCGCGGTCAAGTTTACATACGGGTCCGTTCCTATCTTTTTATTATCTATTATTCCGTTTATTTTTGTATTGGCCGGGTTGTATTTCCGCCCGTGTAACTTGTACGTTATTTCCAAGTTTTATTTATTTACTTGCTTACCGCTTTATAAATGAACCTCGCATGCTTAATCACTTCGACCACAATTAAGATGCATTAAATGACGTAGTTCACATACTATTCATATGCTAGCCCGAAAACGCTGTTTGCATATCATTTAATCATTTTACTAGCGCGCGCACACGAACACGAGTGATGTCTTAGTAGAGGCCGCCATGTGCGGGCGGGGTTGGGTGTCCTTAGTGGGCTTCCCAACACGTACCCTCACCCCTTACTCAGAACCTTTGGTTTCCGGATGTCCGAAACCCTTGGCGCACGAGAGTCATTCTATATACGAAAGCCGGTTTAAACGGTATCGATATTGCAATGCAAAGGGACGAGCCCAATGAACTCTGAAATCAAAGTGGGCTTACTTTGTGTATAGCCCACGACGACATAGAGTGGGCTCGTATGGTTCCGAATAACCACAAAATTCGGTGGCGACTCCATTTTGACTTAAATTTCGAACCCGAGAACAATCTCACCACGAGATTCATTCGCCTACCCAAACCCGCGCGTGGCCGCGTCGGGGTGGACCTACGTCATGTCCACACCCTGACGTTAAGTAGGTTAGAATAGCCTAATACCAAGGTTCTGGATCAGTTATCTCAATATCTTGGATAGCGTGGATGTATCCCGGCTCGGATCGCCTTTCGACACAAATGGGCATGCTGGTTAGATGTGCTGGGATATTCAGTAAAGATGCTAACTTTGAGAGAGCATCTGCAAACTGGTTTTCTTCCCGAGGCAGATAAATGTACTCCACTTTTTGGAATTGTTTTTCGAGAACCCTTACTCGTGCTTGGTAAGCCACGAGATTTGCGTTCCGAGTCTTCCATTTCTGTAGGGTTTGATTTATGACTAAAGATGAGTCACCGTGGACCCGGAGGTTTGTTACTCCTAAATCAGCGGCGGCTTGCAGACCGTGAATGCATGCTTCGTACTCGGCTGCGTTATTAGTCACGTCAAAATCTAGCTTGATGGATAACGGGGTATGTTCTCCTTGTGGTGAGATTAGCAAGATCCCGACACCAAATCCTCGAAAGTTGGACGCTCCATCAAAGTACAAATCCCATGTGTCAGTGTTGGTATGGAATATGTCTTCATCTGGGAAGGCCCAAGTATCGGTGTGATCTTCCTCGGATACCGGACTATCGGCCAGGAATTCTGCTACTACTCGGCCCTTGATGGCTTTTAAAGGCACGAATTTGAGGTCGAACTCGGCTAGCATTAAAGTCCATCTGGATATACGACCGTTGAGGATGGGCTTCTCGAAAAGATACTTGATTGGATCCATTTTGGATAGTACATGTACCTCGTGACTAAGCATGTAGTATCGGAGTTTTTTAGTGGCCCATACTAAAGCTAGACACGTCTTCTCGAGCATGGTGTATTTGCATTCGTATTCCAAGAACTTCTTACTGATGTAGTAAATAGCCCGTTCTTCGGAATCGACCGTCTGTGCTAGCATAGCGCCCATGGCTGTCTCGGTCGTTGTCAAGTATAGTGATAGAGGCAAGCCATGCTGAGGTGGCATTAGCACCGGTGGAGAGGATAGAATCTCTTTGATCTTATCAAAAGCCATCTGACATTTGTCGTCCAATAGTGTTCGTTCTCCTATCTTCAGTTTCTTGAAAATGGGTTCACATACCATGGTTAGCTTTGAAATGAACCGGCTTATATATTGGACTTTCCCGAGAAACCCCCTTATTTCCTTTTCGGTTTTAGGCGGTTGCATTTCGGTTATGGCCTTGATCTTTTCTGGGTCAACTTCGATGCCACGCTGGCTAACAATGTAGCCCAGTAGCTTGCCCGATGTTACCCCGAAACTGCATTTTTGAGGGTTTAACCTCATGTTGTACTTGCGTAGTCGGGTGAAGAACTTTCTTAGGGCTGCAATGTGCCCGTTTCGGTCCTTGGATTTGACAATCATATCGTCGACGTAGACCTCCACTTCCTTATGCATCATGTCATGCAATAAAGTAGTAGCGGTTCGTTGATAAGTGGCACCGGCGTTAATAAGCCCAAATGGCATTACGGTATAGCAGTAAGTCCCCTAAGGTGTGATGAAGGTGGTCTTACTCATGTCTTCTTCCGCCATTTTGATCTGATTGTATCCGACATACCCGTCCATGAATGATAGAAGGGCATGGTCGGCCGTGTTATCCACCAGTATATCGATGTGTGGTAACGGAAAATCGTCTTTTGGGCTGGCCTTATTAAGGTCCCGGAAATCTACACATACTCGGACTTTGCCATCCTTTTTGGGTACTGGTACTATGTTTGCAACCCAGTCTGGGTATTCAGACACTTGAATAAAGCCCGCTTTGAATTGTTTATCAACTTCTTCTTTGACTTTGAGAGACCATTCGGGCCTCATTCTTCGGAGTTTCTATTTTACCGGCTTGTACTCGTCTTTGATGGTTATTCGGTGTTCAGCTATCTCCCGGTCTATTCCCGGCATGTCCTTGTAGGTACATGCAAAGACGTCTTTGAATTCTTGGAGGAGATCCGTGAATTGTTGTCTCTCTTCTGGATCTAAAGATAGGCCCAACTTAAGTATCTGAGGCTCTAAAGGGGTTCCTACATTGATGGAATCGGTTTCTTCGATTACAGGATTTCGGGACTCCCTTTGTTCAAGTTGCTCGACTAGATGCGGAGGCAATGGTACCTGTTCGTCGGGTTTCTCAATGTCATTGCAAGTAAGATTTTTGAAAACATTTTGAAAATAAGCCAAGTCGTAAGCAGAATGGTTATCGTTATTATTGATAGTAAATTTTGAAAAGAGCTCAAAGAGAGTTGCCATCTGATCATTGGTCAGAGGCGGGATAGGGAGAGCCCTCGGGACAGACTCCGGGGCTCCCGATGGTGTGACTAAAGAAGGGAGAGGGGTTACAGACTCGATCCTAGTACTGGACCCTCTAGACTTTGACTCAGACTCCGACTCTGACTCTGACTCGGACTCGGACTCAGATTCAGACTCGATAGCATGCATATCTCCTTCACCAGTAGTTAGTTTGTAGACTCGACCCTGACTGTCGGTCCACTTAGTTGTCTTCCTCCAAGCTCTCTTCCCAGTGTCGGCGCCAACTTCAGAGATCAGCTTAGTTGGATCGAACCTGTTGCTGCGGAGGATTAAGCTGACTAGCTCTTGCTTAGGGGTCGGGATGACCTTGTCTTCCCCAAAAAGTAATCCTAGAATGGGCTCAGTGTTGCTTGTGCCCTCCTTCGATTCGGCCTGGATAAGGGCGAATATGTCGTCTGGAATGAAATTGCATTCCCGAGCCAGTTTGGTCCCGGGATATGAGATGGTGGGCCGATAGAGGCCCGTTTGAACAGTTTCGAATACCGGGGTGACGAACGTGACCGCCTTAGTTTGGTTTGTGTAGTCGGACGCCATAGTATAGCCTAGACCGAGGTGAGATTGCCCGTTGTTCAGGGTTTCGATGATCTTTCCCGGTGGAAGATATGGCCTTGATGTGACTCCCGGTAGGCAACCCAGGTTCTGTAGCATCGTATAGATGCTAACGGTGAAGTACGGCTGGAAAAGGTACTCTTCTTCGATCATTCCCACAAAGTTGAATCCTCGTGGGTCGGCGGAGCCTGCGGTGTTGCAGCTTGACACAGTTATGGGAGTAGCCTAGAGAGTGACGATCCCATCCCGCAAAGGTAGTTTGACCTTCCTGTGAAGAGTGGAAGACACAGCTTTGACCGCGTGAATCCATGGTCTCCCAAGTAGCAGGTTGAAGGATGAAGTAACATCGATCACTTGGAACTCTAACTCCTTCTCGATCGGGCCCGTTATGATGGTTAGTTTAACGGCCCCAGCAACTGATTTTGGGCTCCCATCAAAAGCCTGGATAGTCTTTGCAGTCGGAAGGTAGTCAGCCTCGGTAATGCCGAGGGCCTTGGGTGTCCTTAAAGGAAGGACGTTAACTGCAGACCCGTCATTAATCAAGGTCATCGGGAGATATTTGTTTCGGCAGATTACCGTGATATACAGGGCCAAGTTATGAGTGGTCCCGAATGGTGGAAGGTCGGACTCGGAGAAGGTGATAAGTGGGCCTTCTCCTTTGGACTTATCCTTGAGGTATGGCAGGATCGTGGCTACCATTTCGCTGGGGGTAACCGATGAGTCGACCTTGATTTCATCAAGGGCCTTAGTAAGTGCCGCTCGATGCTCCTGAGAGCTAACCAAAAGCTGCCATATAGTAATATCGGTTCGGACCCTCTTCAATTGTCTGACTAGGGCCGTGTCAGTGTTTGGCTCTTCGGGAGCGAGTTCCGTCCTGGAAGGTTCAGTGACAGTTTCCGGAGTGGCTGTGATGGTGTGTGTACCGGCCAGAGCTTTGGCTTTAGCCCTCCGGATTTCCTCGATAGTGACGGGGACAACCTCCCCTTTAGCCAGGTAAACATCATCCTCGTCGTCGTTCCATATCCCGTTGATTTGGGAAATGAAAGGGGAAATGAGATGAGTACAGTCAACTATCTCTCCAGTAAAAATGGCATGAGTAGCAAGAGGATTATTCTTGTTGCTTGGCTTGTCACTAGGTAGCGGTATCTTCCCATTTTCGATCAGATCTTGGATAAGATGCTTCAATTTCCAGCATTTCTCCGTGTCATGCCCATTGCCTTGGTGATAATGGCAATAGGCCTGAATGTTGTAGCTTTTAGACCGTTTTTCCACGGGAACTTCCGGAGTTGAACCTATCGGTTGGATTAGGCCTTTCGAAGATAGCCTTTGTAAGGCATTAGCATAGGTTGTTCCTATGTCAGTGAATACCCGATTTGGAGTATTCTTTTTGGTTGAGGTGTCAAGTGAGTTTACCTCGTCGAAGATGCTTCGGGCCGCCGTTGTGGTGGCAGGCTTGCTGGAGGAGGAACTGGATCCTTGATACCCTTTGGTAGAGGCCTTAGTAAGGTTCTCTAGCCTTAGATCGTCTTCGATCCTAGTACCCATTTCGGTTAAAGTGGCGAAGTCGGGTATGATGGCGTACCTGAGATGGACTCGGTAAGCAGGGAGGAGGTTTTTGACAAAGGCCTCCACTAGAACTTTTTCGCTGGGCTTGTCAACCAGCTTAACACTTTCGGTCCGCCACCTCTGAAGGTATTTGGTGAAGCCTTTCTTAGGCTCTTGGGCCATAACTTCCAGAGTACGCATGGTAGTCTGGATTTCAGCATTATCTGCGTAGTTCCGCGCAAATTCCATTGCAACATCGTCCCAAGTTTTGAATTTCTTAGGGTCAAGCCTGTAGTACCAGGCTTTTGGGTGTTTCTCCACAGAGGAAGCAAAGAGGTGCTTGAACATGGTCTATTTGACCCCCTTAACAGCCATAAAGTCTTTGAAAGCCCGAATGTGAAGTACCTGGTCTTCAGTCCCATCGAACATTGGGAAGCCCGTTAAGTTAAGGTTAGAGGGCAGTTCATCGGTTAAGGGTGAATAGGTACGGGCATTTTCCGTGAGAATGGTGTTTCTGGTAGTCGAGTGGACCTGTTCCTGCAGCTTTTGGACCGCGCCGGCTAGTGCGGCCAGAGGTCCGTCATCTTCGATCGAAGCATTGGGGGTTCCCTGTTCCACGGCACTAACCCGAGTGAGGATGGCAATCTGGTCCTCCCGCATTTTCCTTAATTGGTCTTGGATCTGGGCCAACGAAGTGGTCAACTCATCTATGGCTTTTTGCGTCATGGTTCGAGTGAAGGGTGGCCTGTCTGTAAGAGCACCACGTAATTAGCAACTTAAACCGAATCCTAAGGAAAGTACATCCCGAGCAAGGGAAAAAAAAGAAGAGGACTAAAAAGACGGTAAATGACTCGGAAAAGACACCTAGACAGGTGACTTGTGAAGAGGCGGGCCTTCCTCAGGATCCAACGCTGTGGGTTGGGCCCTGTCCGAAGGAAGGTTCACGTGAGACATTCCCAGACTTCTAGACTCGATTGTGTAAATGGGCAAACCTTTGTAGGAGTATGTCGTACGTAGGTGGGCCTTGCCTCAGTAAAATAAGGCGGACTAGGATAGGGGGGAAAATCCGTGATTTAAGATCGACGGAGTTTCGACGCTAGAGACTTCAACGACTTATGACACGACCCGACACTGCTAAATACGGGAAGTCCTAAGAAGAGGAAGTTTTGAAATATGATTTTTTTTGAAAAGCCCGAAACGAATCGGGTGAAGAAATTCGGCCTTTTTTTTCGAAAAAGAAAAAAAAGGAGTGGGCCGAATGACGGGTTTTGAAAGTTTCGAAAATATTTTCGAGTTTTGAATTGGGCATAATACCGGCTAGAAAAAGGCTATTTTGAGTAAAATCATAAGTCCTAAGTTCGGTATATGACCCGGGTTTTGAAATTGGATAGTTGAAAAAAAAAAAGGATGCAAATTTTGAAAGGATGACGGTTTTGAAAAAGATGTGGATCAAGTAGCACGTAGTCATGGAAACAGTATAATGACGCCATGTATGCTCTTAATCTAAGTCTCGGTCAGTCTATAAGGGTCTATACCAGTGTACATAGCCTATCAAGAATCGGGGCGGACTCCCTAACTCGAGTTGAGATTAGGACATGCCGTAAAACCCATATGAATCGGCTAATGGACACCTTTGACATAACCAATTTGGACTATATCAACGGTATAGTGGGACGTCGGTCACGAGTACCGGCCCGGGAAAGTGGGGTTATGCATGAACCGTAAAACTAAAACGCGCATTGTACTAGTCAAACGATTTCTATTTGAGTCTCACCCTGAGGACACCGAAGGTTATTAACTCATCAGAAAATCCCAAGCGGAGTCGCCAAATTGTGGACATGACATAGGTCCACCCCGACGTGGCCACGCGCGGGTTTGGGGAGGCGAATGAATCTCCATGAGATGGTCAAATGGAAATTTAAATCGAAGTCGGAGTCGCCACCGAATTTTATGGTTATTCGGAACCGTTCGAGCCCACTCTATGTCGTAGTGGGCCGTGTACAAAATACGGCCCATTACCGATGTCAGAGTTTATTGGGCTCGTCCCTTTGCATATCGATATAGATGCCGACTTGAGCGGTTAATCGTATATTGAATGACTCTCGTTGCCAATGGTCTCGGACAACCGGAAACCACGGTTCTGAGTAAGGGGTGAGGGTACGTGTTGGGAAGTTCACTAAGAACACCCAACCCCGCCCGCACATTAGCGGCCTCTACTAGGATATCGAATGACGTTTTAATGCGCGCGTTAGTAATACAATGAATGATTATGCAAACATTGTATTCTAAGCATGTGAAAAATTGAATGGGTTGCTAAGTCAATTTAATGCATGAAAATTGATTAACGTCAAAGTTGTATTTAGCATATGAGATTCGTTTTAGTATAATAAAACAAACGAAATAAAAGGATGAATTTGCTACAAAACAAACAAACGAATTAGTACCGATTTGTAAATAATAATATAGCAAATAAAATAGACGAGATCGAGAAAATATATATTAATCGAAATCTGAAAAATATCGTTGAAAAGACGCTGTTTTGTATAAAAAAACGAAGTTCGAAAAATAATAATAAGACGGAAAAAGGACACGGCAAGCAGCCGGCCGCGCGGCTCGCCCGGGACGCCGGCGGGTCGCGTGGCTGACTGTTTCGGTGTCGGTTTTCGAAAACTCGATGTTCATATTAAGTCGCGTATGAATATTGCATGATTCGTACTCGAATTAATATTTTCGATATTCGTTATATTTGATAGTTGACTACGAAATCAATATCAAATATTCGAGATAGTTTTGGAAAAGATGTAAATTTTAGAAATCGTTCGAAGAACAAATAATAAAACGACCGAAAAAGTAAAAAAACGGTCCGGATTGCGAGCCGTCCGGTTTTTGTATTTTGTTCGAAATTGCTAAATTTGATGAGTCGCGTACAAAATATGAATTAATTTGTATTCGATTCATGTTTTCGATATTCGTCATATCCGATATTCGATTATGAAATCGATATCGAATATTCGGAATGAACTAAAAAAAAGGGTTTTGAAAAATTAGTTTGTCTTGAACGAGAAAAGAATTTCGAATGCAAAAAGATGTAACGATTTTTAGTATCGTCGAAATCTTAATATAATTCTTTTCGATACAATATTCGATTATAGAAAAATCGATATCGTATGTTTAAGAATTTTTTTATGAAAATAGTTTTTCGTTAATAACGATATTAGGAAAAGAAAAAAAAACGACTCTTGACCCGTAAAAAGACACGACGGACGAAGGGGAGAAGAGGAGAGAAAGGAAGAAATCGGGTTTGGTACACCCTCAACCTACATGCTCTTGTTGACTCGGATCGGAGCTCGTCAGAATGTGGCTAGGCACGGGAGCGTCGAGTGATGTTAGGTTCGGTTTAGGGTGGCTCGGTTTGACGGGTGAAGGTGTCGGGTATCGGGGCCGGTTTCCTTCGGGTTTTGGATGTATTATCGGTTTCTCGATGCTAAGGAATTATGTGTGTCGGGATGATAGAAAGCTGATATGTATTATTGTTGATAAAATCGTGTTTATTGTGTTGGATGCAAGGGGCTATTTATAGGGAATTCCCGACCTTGGCTTAGAAGAGTTTGACTACCGCTTAGGATAGGAAACGTAGGAATTTGAGGGAAATAAGAATTCCGCTTTCTTGTGAAGGAAGAAAGGGCACACGGCAGATTTGGGATGTTTTGGCCGAGTGTTTTACACTCGGTCGGGTGCTCGAATCGGTTTTTGAATAGGATTCCTGTTTGAGCTAGAATTACCGCTTGAGTAAGAAGGTGAGAGGAACGAGAATTCCGTTTTCTTGTGAGGGAAGAAAAGAAGAAAAACCGGCTGGTTCATGCTACTTGGCCGAGTAATTGCACTCGGTTGAGTGTTTGAATCGGTTCTCGGATAGGATTCCTACTCGAGATCGAATTCTACCTTAAACGGAATTGTTTATTGCTTTGTGTAGCTGATTTTTGTAGAATTGGAGTCCGAATAGGACGTGTGAGACCTCACGGTCAGCCTACAAGTCTCGAGAAATATCTTTGACCGGGTTTTGACTCGGTCGCTAAAAGACGGTTTTACCCCTGGCGTCGGATTCGACCCAAATTAGTGTTATTTGACTCGAAACGACCCACTGGGCTCGAATTTGAGGTTGGTTTGGTGAGATTTGTACTCCGTAAAATGCCTAGGCCAAATGCCATTGATTTCGAGTCCATTTCCGAGTACGTTAAAGCACGTTTGCGTCCGATCATCATCGGGTGTTTGTCGGAAACTACTATAGACACCTGGCAGACAAAATGTAGGTGTCTACAAAATTAAAACACATAATTACCTAATTTAACACTTAATCAACCTATTAAAATACATAATGAGCTAATTAAACACGAAATAAACTATTTTAACGTGATTACCTAATTTTCTTTTTTCAATCCACATTTCCTCAAAATTCGTGATTAATATTTCAATACATGTTTTTATAGCACAATTTAGGTGAATAACACAATTTTTGTAGAGGGTCTCATGTGAGACGAACTTACAATAATTTTATTGTAAGATCGTCTCACATGAGAATTTGTACAATTTTTTAAGGAACCACCGCGCAATTTGCGCGGGGTTAAAACTAGTGATTATTATATTGAGAAAAAAAAATCAATAAATCGAGTCAAAGTTCGTCATATATATCGTACCTCCTATAGAAATAAAATATCAAGGTATATTAAAAAATATATTAAATAAAACATACCAATATCTTATATTAAATGAGATGCTTAAGAAAATTAAAAATAAAACTGTATTTATGATAAAAAAAGTAAAGAAAATAATGTTTTTGAAGTGTGTTAATAACCCGTATTTGATCCAAAACCCGACCCGAAACCCGTATAAACCCGACCCGTATAAAACCCGTATTTTTTAAAGCCGAAATACACCCGACCCGTATTTTACCCGAACCCATATTGACCGAACCCGAAACCCGACCGCCCGACCCGTTTGACAGGTCTAGTGGCATTGATGCTGAAACATTAAAGCACCTGTTTTTCAATTGTCCCTTTAGCAACCAGCTGATTCGATTGACAAACAGGTGGATGAGCTCAAATATACCTACTACTGTTGTCAACTCATGGAGGCAGGCCAGGAGGGGGACAAAGCTCAAAAGAGGACTTCTGAATGGAATTATCAGTGCTCTAGTATATCATATTTGATTGCAAAGTAACAAAACAAGGATTTAATATACATTATCTACACCACAGTAGGTTATGAAGAATATAGCTAGTGTACTCAAAATTAAGATTGATTTTTGTTGTAAAGGCAAGGTGTATATTAGCGAGAAGGCATATTTGGATACATTGTTGATGTACTGAAGGTCTGTTAAACCTTCTCAGATTGGTAACTATTGAAATATAATTTTACCTTTTACAAATAAAAATTCTATCTCAGAGAGAGCTGTTGACAGGCTAAAGTCGTATGCCTCAAATTACAACTTATAAGCACTTAAATCTAAATACTAAAAACGTAGTAAAGTAGAAATAAGGGTCGAACCCAAAGGAATCAGATTAATCTAATTATGCTAACTAAAGTTTAGAAATCGACCTCTAACGTAATTAAAGACCGTAGTAACCGGGGGGGGGGGGGGGGGGGGGGGTTGTATGATTGATTATCTAACAAACTAAAATAAATAATACAATAACTTGAGGTATCAAATGATGAAAAAGAACTTAGAAACAAGCACAAATCCACACTCAATAGCGATCGATCATCGTAAGACGGTTTCAATTAATAACCTTGACCACTCTATCGTGAATATGAAATTTCAATTCTCTTAAGAATAGTTAACTAAAACGAATCCCGTTCTTAATTAACCCTAACCGTAAAACAACCTAAACAATCCAGTTCTAGGTTCAGTTAGACGGAAGCAATATAGATCTGAGAATTCGATAGAGAATAAATAGCACGTACAATCCAGTCGCGCCTTAGATATTTACATGAATCGCTTCTAATTACTAATATCAACGTATCCCGTTCAATATTAATTCCTAGTTGTTACTAATGTAAAGTTAATCAGTAAATCCTACTCAATTAACGATACTAACGATAGAACGATGCAATTAAATACTAGTTGTACATCTAGCAATCAACAACAACATTCATGAAATTAATAACAAAGTAATTCATAATAATCAAGGTTAATAATTAAAACATTCAAACTCACAAACATTTCTTGAGCGTTTCAAAGGCTTGAATCTAAGTAGAGAAGATTAGTTACACATACTTTGAGGAGGAAAATTAGGGTTCTTCAAAAGTTCTCCCTTTTCTTCTCTAATTACCTTAAACTCTAGATGTGATGAATGATGTGAATCATAATAATCTCCAACTAAGCTTAACCTAATAATAATAATAAAATAATATAAAAATCCTAGTGATACTAGTAATACTAATAATAAAAACTAGTAATAAAGTTTTCTAAACAAGACCAAAGTCTTAAAAACGTAATAAAGTATCACAAAATAAGACGGAATGCGTGCGAAGTTTCAGGCCTCCATGCGACTCGCCCATCTTTCGCGCGACTCGCCTGACCGCGCGACTCGCGTGATGTCTATGCGACTCGCCTGGCCGACTGTAGCTGCTTCTCGCGATCCTTCGATTCTATCGTTCCAGGTCTTCAAGTGGCCTTCCTCTTCCTTCATGTTTCATTCGCTCTTAGCCCAAATTGACGGTCCAATGATTAGCATCCTCAAAATAGCCTATATTACATTCATACCAAACTGACACAAATGCGATACAAGACAACTGATTTAGCTCACAAAATATACCATAACCGTCGTAATAAATACGACTAAATACGGCCCATCAAATATCCCCATGTAAGTTCTTTATATGAATTTATCATGTTCTTAATTAATGAATGAACGTAACGATAAACTCAAAAGCGGAAGCTAAATAATAAGATCTAGAAATAACCTCCAGCCATTGCTTATAGGATTCCTGAACAACTTTATCTACAACCCGAAAATACCGTCCACGAATACCGTCGACCGTCTTAACTATATTGTCGGTTCTAAACTCTTTCCTCTCAGATTTAGATGGTGTATAGATGAATAGAGAAGTTGAATCTAGTGACCCTGAATAGCGTTGTATTTATACTAATCTTTCCATCAAAGATAAAGTTACAACTAGATAAAGTTTCTGTATAGTGGTTAATGAAATATAGGATGGTAGGAGATAAGAGATAGATATTTAATAGAGTTTATGTTGATCACCAAATGGACCACAATTCTGTAACTCTAAACTGATCAAACTACTTAATCAGTTATTAAGTCGTCTATCATAAATTCTAACATTCTCCCACTTGGTCCATTTAAACGAGAAACCGCATATACGAATCATAGCGACTAATCCTCTTATTTAAAACGACAATTAACCTTCCATGTATTACAATATACTTGGTCTTTCACCACTCTCAACTTAATGAATAAACCATATGTTTACACTAGGTCAAAACAATATGATATTTCTCAATAAATAAAGGTAACAAAATACGTACGTGTATAAATTAAAATGAGATAATATCCAACTGAATGAAAGGTTCAAAACAACACAATAAATGTATCACATTTCGGGACCAAGTCCCATACTTACTACATGACCCTTGAAATTCTTAATTTGCATGTCTTTAGTCAAGGGATCAGCAATCATAAGATCAGTGCTAATGTGGTCAACAATCACTTTCTTCTCTTGAACATGTTCTCTAAGGGCCCGATACTTAATGTCGATGTGCTTACTTGCACCTCCACTTTTATTATTCTTAGCCATAGAGACAACACTTGTATTATCGCAATACATTTGTATTGGCCGACTAATAGAGTCAACAACTCTAAGACCAGATATGAAGCCTTTCAGCCATACACCATGTGAGGTAGCCTCAAAACAAGAAATGAACTCGGCCTCTGTAGAAGAAGTGGCTACCACTGTCTGTTTGGTACTCCTCCAAGAAATAGCCCCGTCAGCTAGCATAAACACATATCTTGAAGTGGATTTTCGTGAATCAATGCAGCCACCGTGGTCTGAATCGGAATACCCTACCACTTCAAGACTCTCAATTCGTCTATACATAAGCATGTAAGCCTTAGTACCCTGAAGGTATCTCAACACTTTCTTTGCAGCTGTCCAGTGATCGATTCCTGGGTTACTCTGATATCTGCATAATACTCCAACAACATTTGCAATGTCGGGTCTGGTACAGACCTGAGCATACGTAATGCTACCAACTGCTGAAGCATAGGGAATATTTTTCATTTGTTCCCTCTCAATGTCATTCCCGGGACACTGGTCCAAACTGAACCGGTCACCTTTCACAATGGGCGCTACATTTGGTGAACAATCTTTCATTCTGAATCTTTCGAGTACTTTGTTGATATAGGCCTCCTGAGACAAGCCTAAAATTCCTCGGGATCTATCTCTATGGATCTTAATGCCAATGACATAAGATGCCTCACCCATATCCTTCATATCAAAGTTACTTGAAAAAAAATGTTTTACCTCATATAGAAACCCCTTATCATTGGTTGCTAGAAAAATGTCATCCACATACAATACAAGAAAACAAATCTTACTCCCACTGACCTTAAGGTATATACACTGATCCATAATGTTTTCTTCGAAACCGAATGAAGAAATAACTTCGTGGAACTTCTTATACCATTGTCGGGAGGCTTGTTTCAAACCGTATATAGACTTATTTAGCTTACAAACCAAATGCTCACCATCACTAGAGAAGAATCCTTCAGGTTGTTTCATATAAACCTCTTCTTCTAGATCTCCATTGAGAAATGCCGTTTTCACATCCATCTGATTTAACTCGAAATCAAAATGAGCTATTAATGCCATGACAACTCGGAGAGAATCTTTCTTGGATACAGGAGAGAAAGTCTCTGTGTAATCGATTCCTTCCCTTTGATTGAATCCTTTAGCAACGAGTCTTGCCTTATGCCTCTTAATTTTGCCTAGCGAGTCTTTCTTTGTCTTAAAGACCCACTTACATCAAATGGTTTTTGCACCATCAGGCAACTCGACGAGATCCCAGACTCCATTAGATGCCATAGAATTCATCTCATCTTTCATAGCATTCATCCATAAGTTTGAATCTGTAGAACTTACAGCCTGTGAAAATGACAAAGGATCATTATCGACTTCAACACAATAATCCAATTCTTGTAAATACACCATAAAATCACCAGAAATAGTTGTTTTTCTTTCTCGGGTAGATCTTCTTAATGAAGCTTGTTCACCCTCAGGTGGGCCTTGTTCACCCTCGGCCCGAACCTCCGCAGTCTCTACCACATTTCGTTCAGCAGTATGTGGAGTTTCTTTATTTGGTCGTTTAACACTCGGTTGGACTTGAGGAGTGTGAATGACGACCAACCGAACACTTGAGTCAGATGGTGGAACCTCATTGTGATCCTTTTCAGGAATAATATCCCAAAATTGATCACTCCCACTGATCAAGTCATTCTCAAGAAATTTAGCATTTCTTGATTCCACAATTCTAGTGCTGTGAGATGGACAATAGAATCTATAACCCTTAGACTTCTCGGCATATCCAATGAAATACCCACTAATAGTCCTTGGATCAAGTTTCTTTTCTAGTGGGTTATAAATTCTCACTTCAGGCGGACATCCCCAAATGCGTATATGTTGCAAACTCGGTTTCCAACCTTTGAATAACTCAAAAGGTGTCTTAGAGACAGCCTTGGTAGGAACCCGGTTTAATATATACGCTGCCGTTTTGAGAGCATCAACCCACAAAAATGATGGAAGATTAACATTACTTCGCATACTCCGCACCATGTTAATTAATGTCCGATTTCTTCTTTCCGCTACACCATTCTGGTCCGGAGAACCAGGCATAGTGTATTGGCCAACAATCCCATGCTCTTGAAGAAATTTAGCAAATGAACCATGTGCTTGTCCGTTCTCGGTGTATCTACCATAGTACTCACCACCTCGATCCGATCTTAGCGCTTATCACATTGGTTCTCTACCTCAACCTTAAACAATTTAAAGGCGTCTAAAGATTCGTCTTTGGAACGAAGTAAGTAGGGATTCATATATCGCGAATAATCATCAATGAAGGTGATAAAGTATTTTGGATCATTAGCATTCATGTCCGGACAACAAATATCTGTGTGTATGATTTCTAATAACTCAGAACTCCTCTTAGCACCAGTTTTATGAGTATTAGTTTGCTTTCCCTTAATGCAACTAATACAATTCTCGAAATCGGTGAAGTCTAAGGTACTAAGTACCCCTTCTTTCACCAATCTCTTAACCCTCTGAATGGAGATGTGTCCCAATCTCCGGTGCCACAACATAGAAGAATTCTCATCCATAATACATCCTTAAACCAGTATTGACATGCATAGTACTTTCAGTGATATCATTTTGCAAACTGAGACGATATAAATTTTCAGACAAAATACCGCAACCAATTATTTCAGAATTCTTAAAAATATTAAAACCGGAGTCCGAAAATTTAAAAGAAAATCCAAAGCGTACAAGTCTGGAAATTGAAATCAAATTCCTAGCAAATTTAGGAACATAAAATGTCTCTTGCAAAACCAAATTAAAACCACTACTAAGAATTAAAGTGCATGTCCCGATGGCTTCCACATGTGATCCCATCCGATTTCCTGAATAGATAGAGGCTTCACTGCCCACCGGTTTCCTTAGGTTTGTCATACCCTGCAAGGTATTCGAAACATGGATTGTAGTGCCAGAGTCAGTCCACCTTGTATTATGATTCAAAACCATATTAAATTCATAACATACATGTGCCAGAAAATTACCTTTTCTTTTCAGCCAGGCTTTGAATTTAGGGCAATCTTTCTTCATGTGTCCCTTCTTTTTACAGAAGAAACACGAAGATTCCTTCTTTATGACTGACTGAGCTGGAACCTTCCCCTTTCCATTGTCTTTACTGTGATCATCACCCTTCTTTTCAGAAGTGGTAAAGTTCACCTTTTCACCTTCTTCCAGTAGCAATCTACCCTCCTCCTGAACACACATGGTCATAAGCTCATTAATAGACCATTTATCCTTATGTGTGTTGTAGGATATCTTAAATGGGGCATATTGTGAAGGAAGAGTGCATAAAATGAAGTGCACTAGAAAGGAGTCGGACATAGTAACCTCCAAGCCTTTAAGTTGAGCCGCAATGTCTCTCATGCACATGATATATTCACGCACGCCTTTAGTTTGAGTGAGCTTTAGGGATGAAAATTGCATAATTAAGGTACTGGCAAGAGATTTGTCTGAAGTTACATACTGCTCATCGATGACCTTAATTAGGTCTTTGACCTTATCATACTTTTCGACTGAACCACGAATACTAGCACATAACCTGGTCTTTATGAACATAATGGAGAGACGGTTAGATCTCTCCCACTTTTCATAAAGATCTACCTCATCAGGTTGACTAGCGTCTGTTATACTTGGCAGTTTGTCTTTCCTTATAGCATAATCAACATCCATCCATCCTAACTGCAGTAGTACCCTCTCTTTCCAGACCTTATAATTTTCACCATTTAATTCAGGAATGTCAAATTTGACATCAGAAGAACTACCAGACAAAATAACTGCAAATAAATAAATAACATGCTTATTAATAATTTGAGACATAACTATAACCATGGTTTACCAATGTAAAATCATGTTAATAAGAATCTTGTGACATAAAACTTGCCTGTGGGCTAAAGTCCTACTCAAATTAGACTCAATAATTTTTAATTATTTTAATTAACTTAATGATGAGACTATCAAATTTTTATTTCTTAATTCCTGTGGGTAGATCAAGAAATATAGTTTAATATTCATCCTAATTAATCATACAAATATAACAAAATTTCCTGTGGGTATATTTTATTATATTACGTACGATTGATTACAATTAATGTTTAGTTACTACATGTGATTCCAAAACGAAATTTCAAACAATTAGAGATGCTGTGGCTACTCCCTAACCAATAAAATTTACGAATCACTCAACATTACTTTATTAATCTATATATTTTCACTTAAGTTATATAGACAGCTCAAAACCGACATAATAATAGTACTGAATTTATTATGTAAACCTTAATATTCATATGACCCAAAACGTAACTTATTAATTTTGACTTAACAAAAATATCCGTACGTCATACGAAAACAATATATACATGTGAAAAAAAACTGAAGCAACGTATATATCACATGAGTACAAAAAAAAATACTCAAAATAAAAATAAATAAAACCGTGGCAGCTTGAAGACTCAACAAGACAACAAGATTCAACAGACCACTCAAGTACGCCATGCAACTTTATAGCTATCGGATAAAACTTTTTCAACCCAATGAAAGAGAAAGTAAAAACCCATCAATGTAACTTTATAGCTATCCAACCTCATCTTCAAAATTAGAAAATCAGTTCAGTAAAAATGAAACAAGTTTTCAGATTACAAAAAAACACCGTAACTAAATCTGAAAAAATCTGACATTCATAACGAAAATGAGCAGTACACAGCAATATATCAGTCGGCGGAAAAATCAATAGTATCAATAAGACTGACGAAATTCGACCAGAAAGAATAAGCAAGACAGAGGTATAAACTGAAGCTCTGATACCAAATGTAAGTTCTTTATATGAATTTATCATGTTCTTAATTAATGAATGAACGTAACGATAAACTCAAAAGCGGAAGCTAAATAATAAGATCTAGAAATAACCTCCAGCCAATGCTTATCGGATTCCTGAACAGCTTTATCTACAACCCGAAAATACCGTCCACGAATACCGTCGACCGTCTTAACTATATTGTCGGTTCTAAACTCTTTCCTCTCAGATTTAGATGGTGTATAGATGAATAGAGAAGATGAATCTAGTGACCCTGAATAGTGTTGTATTTATACTAATCTTTCCATCAAAGATAAAATTATAACTAGATAAAGTTTCTGTATAGTGGTTAATGAAATATAGGATGGTAGGAGATAAGAGATAGATATTTAATAGAGTTTATGATGATCACCAAATGGACCACAATTCAGTAACTCTAAACTGATCAAACTACTTACTCAGTTATTAAGTCTATCATAAATTTTAACACCCCACGCTTGAACCTTTACTCGTCCTCGAGTAAAACTCGAAGAACACCATAAACACAACCTTCACTGATCCAAAATGCGTGAGAATAACATTAACACACCGCCCCTCACTCGTCTTCCACCAATCTCCCTAGTTATGAGTTAAAGCACCTGCTAATCCATCATTCTCATGAAACTCAACTCAAATGCTCAATTGACTTGACACACCCAATATCAAATTATTATCATCGACCCAATTCATCAAAACAAGGAACGTCAACAAATAATTATAAGCAAAAATCCACATCTAACGCCCCTTATTTCTCCAATCCTAGAATGGATCACATGTGCTACAAATGTCACCGGTGGTACAAGTGAATACCACAATATTCCACAACCCACACATGTGATCAATCCTAAACGCCTCTAATAGTTCAATATAAACCAAACAAACACCACCAATCGCATAGTATATAGTGCTACAACTACACCGCACCGCGATTCTTCTCACCTTAGCCAACTAATCCTACTCTTCCGACCTTCTTTGTCACCCTTCTTATGACGGAAACACCAAAAATGGAGAAAGTAGTAGTGATTTTTTTCCTAATTCCCTCATTTTGCCTAGATCGTCCGCCCTTGCGGATTTTCACTCTAACTTTCACTTTTTTCCTCACACAACTCTCGTGGCACGCAACTCGATTTTTCTTTTTACCCGGAGCGCCCTTTCGGGTTTTCACTCCGTCCTCGGCCACATTCCCATTCTTGCCTAGGCGCCCTTTCTGGGTTTTCGCCTAGCCGGGTTTATTTATTTCTTTTTGTTTTTTTTTTTCTCAATTTTTCTTAATTTTTCTTCTTTTTTTTTCTCTTTTTTTTTTCTTTTTTTTGAAATAGAAATAAACGACGTAATACGAAATAACTACTATATACAACGAGATAATTTCCCTTCCCACGCTTGAATAACACATCGTCCTCGAATGTGTGAATTAAGGACAATAACAAAAATGGGAAAAGAAATACCTCGGGGGCTCAAGAGTGAGAAGAGGAGCCGTCGTCACGTGACTTAGCCTGACGTGCCGCCCTCCTAGATGATCTTGCTTGCTCACGGGCTGCAAGCTCTCCATAAAACTCGGGAGATGGTTCCGAGTAGTCATTAGGATGTAACTTCAATTGTAACCGATTCATACATCGACCAAATTCAGCGGCCAACCTACTGTTGTCAATAGATTCTTCCACTCGATCTTCTATTGCTTCGCGCCAATCGCTCCAATGCTCAAAATCAGACGTACCCTCGGGCTCCTCCACAACCGGGGCACTAGACTCGGTAGTCGGCTTAGTAAATTCCGCATCATGCGGAAGTTAAAACGCAGCCGCAGTAGGCCCCAATGGTAATGGTTTCCCATCCGGACGAGGCAAAATCATGAAATGACGGTGGGACGTGCCGAGCGTCCAGATTAGGTAGTGTTTAGCAATCGGTCGCGAAATCATAGAACAACTCTCCATGAACTTTATACTAATAGTAGTATCACCTACGACAGGAGAATCCGTCATCTTGGGTAAGCCAAGATACTGAGCTAGAAGAGTAATCATACCTCCCATCGGAATATTCCCCGAGACCGCCTTCTGGTCCTTCTCACAACAATTCAAGAATATATCGATCCAATCCGAGGTTCCCAAACATTCGGGCATCATGGCCCACAAATACATCAAATCCACCCTTGGTAGATGAGTCGGTTCACCTTTGCAAAGAAATGTGGAGTTCAAAAGTCAGTGAACATAACGAAGGGCAGGATGACGAATATCAGCATTCTTAGCTCCCTCATAAGCACTCCCAGCAATTTTCAACCAAAACTCATCCATCATACGCGTAGTAAGAGTCAGAAACTCCGTCCCCCCTCTCGGTGCTATACCCAACGCCTCCCTCAATTCTGTGAAGTCTACTTTTCGTTCTGAATCTCCGAGATGAAAAGTAATGTGAGGGAGGTCGTCTTCACGATGGACTTCTAAGGTGGACAAGAATTCAAGTGTGTAACGCTTATACGTGTTCGCGTGCATATCGTAAAAGTTTGCTAACCCAATACGAGTCAATAACGTCAACACCTCTTTTCTAATCCCGAGCAACTCCAATGCCAAATTATCGACAAACTTAGTCGACATAATAGCTCGATCAAATAGTTGACGCCATACCAATTTCTGCTTCGTACTCAAATTCTTACACCCCATATAGTCAACCGAGGTCGTTTTTTGTTTCTTTCAAACCATGATGACACAGACTGAGATAACCGACATTGACCCAAGACACACTAACGACTTGAAATCGACTACTAGACGGACGACTCACCGAGACTGACTTGGAGTCAACTAACTAGACTCACCAACCCTAAACACACCATTCTATCTCAATTACTAAAGTATTACTGCTTACGACCGAATACCGACTAACGATTCTCCGCTGACTACTGAAATCACAGCACACAGGTAAGCAAACCCGAAACAAACTCTACACAAGCTCAAACCAATCAATGGAAAATAGTGAAAGGAGGACAATGGCCAGAAACTTACGAAACTGGACAGAAGATAGCACCGGACGAAACCCGACGGAACAGATATGACGACATAACGCAACCCACGACTTGCCTATTACCGGAGCTCTATCACCGGCGACCAACTGACAGACCACGACCACCAGAAACAGACCCACACGCGACTCGCCTGACACCCACGCAAGTCGCGTGACCACCTATCGGACCACGAACAGCGACGACGACTCTGACCGGCGACCGACGACGACCAGTGACAAACCAGGCGACGCCCGTGAACACGGTGATTTTGAAGTGGGGAGGAGAGGATTAATGGTAAAAGCTTTGTGTTTTGAAATTGATATGGGGAAGAAGTAGATTTAAGGTTTTGAATTTGATTTGGCGAAGATGTAGATTTAGAGTTTTGAATTTGGGGAATAAGCATTTAATTGATTAGGAAAGAAAAGATTAGGGTTGCAGGAGTAAATTTAGGAAGAGTGGAAAAGATGAATGGGAGAGAGAGTTGGGTATTGTTGTTTTTAATTTTTGTTTTTAAAAAAAATAAAAAACTGACCTGTAGAGGAAAGAGGCACGCGAGTCGCATAGGGCTCGCGCGACTCGCGCGGATGCCTGTAAATCCGCTCTTTTTTCTTCAATTTCGCCCAGATTTTGAGGGATCTCCAAGCTAGTCGCCCAGGATCCATGCTAGTCGCCCAATCTCCTGGAAAATCGACACTCTTTTCCTATTAAAACATCAAAAGTTAGTAATAAAAACTAAGCTTAAGAAAAACAATGATTAAGAAAAACAACCAAATTAGTACTACGACCTATGACCCATAAAATAAAATTTTACAATAAAAATCTACAAAGCGGGTTGCCTCCCGGAAGCGCTTTTGTATTGTTTAAAGTCGTTCGCTCGACTGAGATGGTGGTTAGGTAGAAAACTCCATGTCCGAGAGATTGCTTCTCCCGACACCCGATTCATTACTCCTTTCACGAGTCGGCTTAAGTCTTATGCCGACTACATCTTTCACTTTTCCATTTTCAAATTGTAAGACCGTTGGACGCTTGCTTGAGCTCTTTCGAACCATCCATTGATTGAACCATGACCTTGGTTTACCTTTATTCAGATCCGCGTCCTTACGCGACTCCCAAAGAATGACACACTTGGGTCCCTTAGAAGGAGATTCCTGTACATCTTTAAACAACAATTCTTTGCTAGAAGGGGTAGACGAAATCGGTTTAGGAACCGATTTCACCACTTCATCTTGTGAGTTAGGAGATAAATGATCAAAAATATCAACACGACACAAGGTATTGTCTTTCGGGGAGTGGGAATTAAGTTTGTTTATGTCGAATTTAACGACTCTACCCTCAAATTCCATGCTAAGTGAACCATTAGGGACATCGATTTTTGTTCCCGCGGTCTTTAAGAAAGGTCATACTAAAATGATAGGAGTTGCGCTATAATCATGTTCCATGTCTAAAACATAAAAATCGGCCGGGAAGACCAATTTATCAACTTTAACTAGGACATTCTCGACAACTTCCTTAGGATAGACACTCGATCGATCCGCTAGTTGCACTACTTTCCCGGTTCCCTTCATAGGACCAAGTCTAAGAGATTTGTAGATAGAAAGAGGGATGACATTAATGGAAGCTCCCAAATCTAACATAAAATTTTCAAACAAGGTATCCTCTATGGTGCAAGGTATAGTGAACATGCACGGGTTGCCACATTTAGGGGGTAATTTCTTTTGATGAATAGCCGACACATATTCACTAACCTCCCCTTTATTAGCTCCCTTCAACTTGTTTTTCCTTTTAATAGTACATAATTCTTTCAAGAATTTAGCATATTTAGGAATACTCTTTAAAAGATTAAGAAGGGGAATGTTTACCTCACACTTTTCAAATACCTCGTAGATATCCTTGTCGTGCTCATAACGACGGGTGCGCTTGAGTGCCTCGGAAAAAGGAACATCCGGTTCCGACGGCGATGTAGTAGGAGCAATCAACTCCTTCTCTTGCACATTCGGAGTTTCCTCACCTTTCTGCTCGATCACTAGCTCCTCTTCTTGAACCATAGCCTCCTTGGCCTTCCTCTTCGGCTTGTCGGCCTCCACTAATTGTCTCCCATTCCTTAGGGATACCGCACTTATGTTTTTCTTCGAAAGAATGGTTTGACTAGGTAGTTTCCCCGAGTCTCGAGCCTCCAACCTACCAATGGCGGTCGCCATTTGGCCCATTTGAACTTCCAAATTTTGAATGCTAGCTTTGTTCTCCGTGTGATGTTGAAGAACCGTAGCTTGAAGATTGGACATTTGACTCGTAACTGTAGCTTGATTAGCAACTATGGCACGTATCATGTCCTCGGTGGACATTTGACTACTAGGTGGAGGTTGAGTAGGAACCGTGTTTGCAACTTGTTGCTTAGCAAAGAATTGTTGCTTCGATTGACCAAATTGATTACCTTGATTAATTTCTTGGTCGCCTTCCTGATTCCTCCACCTCATGTTGGGGTGATGTCTCCATCCGGGATTGAAGGTATTAGAGTAAGGATCCCACACTCCGTTCACTGGCCTCCTCTTGACCTTCTTCAAACATTTGAGGGCAACGCTCACTCGGGTGTCCCTCGGTAGAACGGATACCGCACATCATAACTTGATTGGTTTTCCCCGACATCATATTTTGGACAAGAGACGTTAAGCTATCAACTTTATGTTCAAGGCTCGAGGATGATGAATTACCTACGGCATGCACTCCCCGTTTATATTTTCGAAAAAAATCTCGAGAGCTTTCAGCTAGCTCCTGGATAACCTCTATAGCAGCATCTGGACTCTTTTTCACGATCGATCCCCCACATGCCGCATTCACAGTGCGAGCATCCTCCACACAAAGACCTCCACAAAAGTAAATCACAAGGTCTTGAGGATTGTAGCCACGATATGGGCATGTAGCACACAGTTTCTTAAAACGTTCCCAATACTCATACATCGTCTCACCATCTCGTTGCTCCGCATTACTAATCTGCTTCTTCAACTGGGAGGCTCGAGATGCCGGAAAGTACTTCTCAAGGAACGCCTTCTTCATCTTCACCAATGTATCAATACTTGCCGGTGGCAAGTAATATAACCAATCTCTCGTAGAATCCTTCAATGAGAAGGGAAAGACCCTCAGCTTGAGTTGCTCATCAGTGACGGAAGCCGGTTTCATACTCAAGCAAACAATATGAAAATCCGACAAGTGCTTGTTAGGGTCCTCATCGCTCAAGCCATGGACTGTGGGTAGTTGATGGATCAAACCCGACTTCGATTCGAAAGTGGCATTCGCACCTAATGGTGGGTACGTAATGCACAAAGGTTGCTGTGCAAGGCCGGGTGTTGTCAGCTGCTTAATTGTGATGGCCATGATATTCGACTCGTCTTCGGATTTGGAAGAAACTTCAGTATTCACGGGAATAATAGGAATATCGTTGTTAAACTCTAGATCCTCGAATTCCTGTGTTCCGATAACTATTGCTCCCTCTCCGATTCTCCGTGACCAGTTAAAGGTGCTTTCAATCTCTGAGTCGAATGTCTCGAGGATCAAGTTTGCAGAACGAGTATTATACATAAACTACACAAAATAAAATAAATAAAATTAGCTATAATAAAAAGAAAATTAAAAACTACACTAGAAAACACAAAAATAATTAATACCGGTTCCCCGGCAACGGCGCCAAAATTTGACAGGCTAAAGTCGTATGCCTCAAATTACAATTAATAAGCACTTAAATCTAAATACTAAAAACGTAGTAAAGTAGAAATAAGGGTCGAAACCAAAGGAATCAGATAAATCTAATTATGCTAACTAAAGTGTAGAAATCGACCTCTAACGTAATTAAAGACCGTAGTAACCAGGGGGGGGGGTTGTATGATTGTGATTAGTGTGTTTTGTAGTGCTTATTTGTTGTGTTTGGTCCCGGTTTCTCTTGTGGAATCGCTCTTTGGAGCGGTTTTCGAGGCTACTTACGCTTACTCTAGCTTGTTTTAGGTTTCTAAGACCAATATTGGAGAAATGGAACGATTCCGACTCGTTTTCGATACTTTTGGAGCCATCGAATAGAAGCGACGATCACTCGGTGGCTTAGACTCGATCCCGAGACCTTGGGACCCATTGCCGAGGCCCTTAGACTCGATCCCGAGCACCGAGAATCGATGACAAGCCTATGAAGAGCAAATAGGGACCTTTAGGATCATATTGGAGGCCTACAAGACCCTTCCCGGGCGGGAAGAGTATCCTTCCCGGTCGGGAAGGAGTGCAAGAAAGAAGTGTCTTCTGATGAGCCATCCCGACCGGGAAGAGCATAACACCGCCCGGTGTTATGCTTAACACCACCCGGTGTTATGCTTAACACCGCCCGGTGTTATGCATGATCCCGGTCGGGACCAAATCCTTCCCGGTCGGGACCACCACCTTCCCGGCCGGGAAGGAGCAGATGTAGCCGTGACTCTTTCTTTTCTTCTCCTTCACTCTTGTAACCTTATAAATACCCCCCTCTTGTATTGTTACACTATCTTATGCTTGTCCTAGACATTACCCACTAAACCCTAGACTAATTTAGGTTAGATTAGTTTAGATTAGTGTAGATTAGTCCTTAATTAGTCCTTAAGCTAGTTAGTTACTCTTGTATTATTGGAATTCTTGAAGATTTCTATCAAGATTGACAACCTTGGTGGATTTATTTTGGGTTTTCTCCATGTATGCAAGTTCTCATCTTTTCCATTCATCCTTTAGTTTGGTATAATCTTTCTCATCCCTTTACTCTTAATCTTTATTGTTATTCAAGTTTTCATCTTTATTCATTGTTTGTTGTTCATCCTTGTTTTCCATTATGAATATTTTGATTCTTGTGTTGGTTTCTCTTGTTTGTGTTAGTTTTAGTTTGATTATGTGTGAGTAGTTCTCCCCTAGGGTTAGTAGGAGGATTGGGTGTGATTGGGGATGATTAGGGTGAGATGGGTGGTTCTAGTTGTTGTTTTTGTTGTTTCCTATTTGCCTTGCACTCTACATGTTTGATGTAATGCTTGTGAGACTTGAGACGATCAATCCTTGTTTTCCTTGCCTCTTTTCTTGTATGTGTTTGTTTGGTTGTAGGTTTGGTTCCCTCATTAGTAGCGAGAGCGTGGTGAGGATGACCCCTAGGCCGGTTAAGTATCAAGAGCCCGATCGTAACCTAGGCTACGAAAGCATGCTAGTAACCCCCGTTTCCTCCTTTTGATCTCCTTGACATCCATGAACCCGACCTATCCCTAGTTTTCTTCTTGTTGATTTAATTCGCTTCTTTTGGTCATTAGTTACTTGCTTAGCTTAGTCACTAGCCATCCCTAGTCATCGCCTTAGTTTAGTTTCTCTCGAACTTAGTCTAGGACCCGTAGCTCACCCTAGTCTGACCCATTTTCCATCCTTGAGGATATCGACCCGACTTGCCCTATCTACCCAGTTAGGAATAGTTGGTTTACTTTGATCGGCGGGATCTACGGCAAATCCCTCCGTCAAATTGGCACCGTTGCCGGGGACGGCGTAGTTTAGACTTTTGTGTGCTTAGTTTTAGACTTTGTTCTTGATTTTTTTGTTTCCTTCTCCTTGTGTATTTCCGTTCTACTTCTTGTGTGCTATTCTCTCATCCTAGTGCCTCAAAAGGACTTGGCTACTAACGTTTGCTCAAGTGCTTCTAGTGCATCAATGTATCAAGGCAACGTTACGACAATGTGGCATCCGAGCTACCATCAATCATCGTGGGACGATCATGGGGCTAATTACCAAGACCCACAACTTTACCAACCATACCAATCTCATCAACAATCTTATGAACCCCCTCCATATGCTTACCATGAAAGTTGTCAAGGATCATTCCAACATCCTAACAACTACCAAATACCCTCACACAATCCACAACCAAGAATCCCCGACTTTGAGACTTGTCAAATGATGATTCAAATGCAAAAGAGTCAACAAGAGATGATGATTCAATTGCATAAGAATCAACAAAAGATGATGATTCAAATGTAAAGGGATAAACAGGAGTTCAAGGCCCAATTAGAGGTGCAAGATGCTCGAATCAATGCACACATGGCTCGTTTCACGATGTTGGCCACTCGAGCTCCACAATTTGTTGAGGAAGGTTCATTTGGGCAAGAAGGTCGGTTGTCTCCTCAAGGAAACCAACCCGATTTTGAAGCCACGAATGAAGAAGAGAGGGTCAATCAAGAGATCATTGTTGAGTGTTGCTTGGATGGTAAAGATATGGGAAGAATGGAGGAAGTTGAAGCTTCAAGGGTCGACAATGAGGAGGGATTTGAAAATGATTATCAAGGTAACTCTTGGGTAGCCAATGTATTGGCTATTAAATTGGATTTGTATGATTTTCTTCGTGATGAACCGGATGTTGACAATCCAAACCCAAGTGAAGAGATGACCCCTCAAGACCACTTTGACAAGGTGAGTGAAAAGGAACGTAATACTTGGGAAAAAGAGGTAGATGCCTTAGAACTCGCCTTGAATGGGAAATTGGAGGAGCCAATTAGGGGATATGTAGATGCTATGCTAGACCAAACCATCGAAGGCCTTGAGTCTCTTCATGGTGAAAATTCTAGTAAGAATGATGATGAGGCCCCTCATAAAGCTTCCAATGAAGAAAACTTGATGCCTTCACCTCCTTTATCGCACTCAATATCAAGTCCCTTGTCTTGTGAGACGGTTGATGAAGAGGATCCTTGTCGGACGGTGGAAAAGAGTGTTACTCTTGACCCCGTAGAAGAAGCAACACCCTTAGGGTGTGATCTCCCAAATCACAACGTCAAGCATGACTTTAGGCCACAATACCTACCGGATGGTCATAAGAGTCGTTGCTATGATGGTTCGGAAGACCCGGAAGATCACAAGAAACCCGAGCGTAATGGATTAGATGATTGCTTCTCGATTCCGACTTGGAAACTCTTGTTGATGGCTAGGATCGGCCACATGAGCGTTAATGAAGATGTTGCTAGGGCATTTGACTTACTCCTCCGAGCTCCTGATGGCTATGGAGGTGTAGATGGTGAGAGTATCTTATTGTAAATATCTTTTCCTTTTCTTTTAAGCTTTTGTCTTTGTATATGATTGATTGGATAGTTTGGTTTCTAGGATTTGTTAGTTTTTGTGGAATTCTTGTAATTTGGAATTTTCTTGAGTGATGTGAGGGAGGGATTCTTGATTGTGGTTATTGAGCCTACTTGATAGGTTTGAAGTGAAGATGAAGAATTAGAAAGGGGTATTGATGATAGAAGCTTCAAGGCTTGGTGGAGGAAGTCAGTTTTTGAGCTTGGTACAAGCTTTTGGGGACGGGATTCTAAATACCGGTGTATTAGTTGACTTGTGGGTGGAACTTTCAAGAGGAATGAAGGACTAGAAGAGTCATCCCGACCGGGATGAAGTGTGCACGAAATCTGGAGCTACTGACGGTGCTTCCCGACCAGGATGAACTTGCTCCCGACCGGTATTAGTTGCTCCCGACCGGGAAGAGCTCCTGTAGCCCCCTTTGCCTTGGTTTCTTCATTTAAGCCCCACCTAACCACTTTATACCCCCACCCAATCTCCCTACTCACCTTAGCCTCTATCATATGACCCCTACACTTCAATTATACACCTTCATCTCATCTTCTAAACCCTTTACGTCGAGTTTAACCTCAAATCCCACCCTCATCACACCAATGCAAGCCTAGAACTTCAACCGTGCTACTACATTGAGTAAGAAGAGGAACGGCGATGATGAAGACAAGCACCGTGCCTAATATGATCATTGAGGCGATGGAGTTAGTGAGTTGCTAACCGTTTGGTAGGCGACTCTCATTTCTTTTCCGTCTTTTATTGCTTGTCTCCCTTTGTATGTTCCCCTTCCCCTTATCATTTTTGGCGTCTTGGCGGCCCTCGGGGCCTTGGTTATTATTGCTCCCGATTCTCGACGACGTGACTACATTTAGAGTCCTTTGAAAAATCCAAACTTACAAGTCTTTCCACCTTTTCTTTATTTTCATTTTCTTTTGGTGGGATTTAGTCGGATTTAGGCGGAATCCGGGCTAGGTGACTTGATTACACCTAGCCCTCCCCTCCCATTTCCTTTTATTTTCTTCTTTTTATTTCTTCCCCCATCCATATCTTTTCTTGTCTCGGCCCTTGGTGACTTGATTACACCCCGACCGGACACATTCTACCCTTTCTTCACTTTCATTTTTCATTTTTTTAGCTTTATTTTCCCTTTTGTTTTCTTTTTAGTGTCTCCGCACACACTACCGATCGAGCATGAGGACATTGCTCGGTTTAAGTGTGGGGGAGCGATATATTAGTCTAGTTTAGCTTCATTTTTGTAGTTTTTTCGAAAAAAATCTTAAAAATTCCTAAAAATTTGAAAAATTTCATAAGAAACCAAAAAGATTTTCTTTTGTGTCTTTTTCTTTTGAGTCTTTGTGTCGTATATTTGTTGTGTTGTGTGTGTTTTTCTCCCCCGATTTTCCTTGTAGGTTGCATGATCGTCGATAAGTTTCGGGAAGCTCAAGACATCCGGTAATATCCCTTCATTTATTTCTCCTTTTCCCTTTTTGTGGAGTTTGGAGGATGTTTTGTGATGGTGTATGCTCGGGTGGAGCTTTTTGGAGTTTGTGGTTGATGTGGTGGCTCGCCTGGAAGTTTTGGGGTGGTGATTGTTTATTTTGGGTGTTTGATTTCTTGTCTCTTGTTTTATTTGGTTTTGTTGTGTTTGCCTCATTTTCTCTCGTTTTGTATCTTTGTTTTGTCTTGTTTAGTTGTGTCTAGTGTGTCAAAAAGGTTTCGAAAACCCAATTTTGAGGCTAGTGCGCAAGTGTTTACTTTTCCTTGCTAGTAATATGAGTCGAGTCTTGGACTTTAGTCTAGTAGAATGACTTTAAATCAATGATTTTGTTGGTTTCTTACCTTGTGTCCACCTAGTCTACTAGGGATTTACTATGGGATTTGCATTTTGACCATTATGACCACCCACGGAGTGAAAAGGCCTTGGTTGCCGAGTTCTGTCTCTTAGGTGACCGTGTTTGAAATTGTTTGATTAGTCCAAGTTTTCCACCTTTTTGTGGGTTTGAACGGAAGGACGCTCCCCGACTCACCCATTTCCCTACCTCCTACACATTTCCACAAATAAGTTGCAAATTGTTGAAATTCTTACTTGGTTACAAGAAATGCCTACAATACATGATTCATCAAAAGTTATCCAAAAGGCAAGCCAAGGAAAGAAACAAAAAAAAAGAGAAGAAAAAGAAAAGAAAGAAAAGAAAGAAGAAAAAGAAAAGGCACAACAAATGAAAAACAAAATACAAAAGAAGAAAAAGGATTGGCATAGCAACTGAAGAGCCAAATGAAAGAAAGAAAAATGTCAAAGGAAAACAATCTCACAAAAAGATTCTCACCCTCTCAAAATAAGCCTTTTTCCGACTATTACCGTGAAGAGCCTACCAAAGGATCGAGTCCCTAGGAAGGATGATAGCGGTAATGGTCGGTCTTCCCTCACTTTGCAAACATTATCCACCTTTTTACTTGGACTAGTTAGGCGACTTTTGGGCATGGGACAACCCTCTTGGCTCATCGCTAAAGGGGGCGGGGTCTTACTTACCTACTGTGTCGACTAACTCCGTGGTTCATCCTTTTTCCATCCCGCCTATCGTCCCGTAGTACGTTCTTAGAAGGTTAGGAGGAACCTAGGTAAGTTACCAACGTTTTTGTTGCTTTGTCGTCATACTATTAGGGTTTTGTCCATTTCGGTTTGTATTGCTAGCTTGGGAACGTTGTCACTTGCCTTGAGTCCTTAACCGGTGTCTTTTCACCGCTTTGTTGAGGGAAGCGGTATTTGTTTTGTCTTGGATGCAACCGATTGTTTGTTTGTTTGTTTATGTGTTTTCGTGTCTGGTTGTATCCACAGTTTTGTCTGCAAGACCTCACTTGCCTTGCGGAGAGCACTTTTCCTCTAAGTGTTCTCGCGTGAGTTGAAAGGGCGTAGGGTGCGCTAATACCCGCTCGGATTAGTAGTCTAGTGTCTTTTAGTTTTTAGTTAGTTTGTGCTTACTCGAGGGCGAGTAAGGTTTAAGTGTGGGGGAGTTGATAAGTGTGTTTTGTAGTGCTTATTTGTTGTGTTTGGTCCCGGTTTCTCTTGTGGAATCGCTCTTTGGAGCGGTTTTCGAGGCTACTTACGCTTCTTCTAGCTTGTTTTGGGTTCCTAAGACCAATATTGGAGAAATGAAACGATTCCGACTCGTTTCCGACACTTTTGGAGCCATCAAAGAGAAGCGACGATCACTCGGTGGCTTAGACTTGATCCCGAGACCTTGGGACCCATTCCCGAGGCCCTTAGACTCGATCCCGAGCACCGAGAATCGATGAGAAGCCTATGAAGAGCAAATAGGGACCTTTAGGATCATATTGGAGGCCTACAAGACCTCGAATATGGGCTCGAAATCACTGGTATTTGGCTTGGGCTTTTTACGGAGTACAAATTTCACAAAACCAACATCAAAATCAGGCCCAGTGGGTCATTTCGAGTCAAATAAGACTAATTTAGCGACCTAGTCGAAACCCGGTCAAAGATATTTTTCGAGACACACAAGTCAGCCGTGACATTTCACGAGTCGGTTTGAGCTCAAACACTACAAAAATGAGCCTCAAAAAACAAGTCCGTTAAAGGGTAGAGTTCGATCCCCAGTAGGATTCCCGACCGAGCACTCCACCAAGTACAAGGACTACTCGGCTGAGTACCCCAACACCAGCCCGATTTCGTGACTTCCCCACCAAGCAACGAAAGTCACGTTCCTCTCAAATTGCTTACCTTTCCTATCCTTAGACGGAATCCCACCTCATCTCGACCGGTGACTTTCTTCCTTTGCAAGTTAGCCATCTCCTATAAATAGGACCCTCCCGTCAACACAATTCAACACACATTCAATCCCCGACATCTGCGACATACACATACATCGACACATCTACGATCCCGTAACGTCCAAACATCAAACATAGCATCGAAAGAACGATAGTATAACCCGACTCCGACCAAAAACCGGCCACCACCCGCCACCTTTACACTACCCGAAACACCACCCTAAACTCACCCACATTATCTCGACGCTCCCGTGCCTAAGCCACATTCCGACGAGCCCTATTCCGAGAAGACAAAGCATGTAGGTTGAGGGTGTAAAAATCAATCCCGTTCTCTCCTTTCTCTTTCTCTTTCTCTCGTTTTTTTCGGGTCTTTGGTCCGTTTTTTTTTGTCATCGTCTCATCTTTTATTTATTTCATTTTTCTAATATCGGTACTACAAACTATTTTCATATAAAACAACGTTCTCAAAATACGATATTGACTCTATAGTCAAATATCGTATCTAACAAGAACTAAATTAATCTCGTTGATACTAAAAATCGTCACATGGTTTCATAAGACAAAACCCGACGATTTTTAACATGGAGAGAATCAAAACATCATTTTTTTTACAAAACGATTTACAAAATCCTTTCTTATAAAAAAGTCATTCCGAGTATTTGATATCGATTTCATAATCGAATATCGGATACGACGAATATCGAAAATATAAGTCGAGTATAAATTAATTCATGTTTGTACGCGATTTATTAAAACTAACAATTTTTGAAAATTCAAACCCGAGAGCAGCCCGAGACGCGAGCCGTACGCGTCCCGGGCGAGACGCCTTCCCGCGCGAGTCGCACCCCTCCCGGGCGAGTCGCGCAGATCCCTGAAACCGTGATGTTTTTTTCTCGTTCTTCTCTTTTTTTTTTAAGTTTCTTAAAACAACGTCTTCCTCGGCATATTTCAAGCTTTCGATAAATATTTTTGACCTCGGTCAACGCGTGTTTAATCCATCACGTGTCACAAACTTTTTTTTCAAACCATGCACTAAATTTACATTTTTTTTATACAATTTATCAATCGTTACTAACCCGTTTGTTCATGTCCTTAGCAATTTCTTTTCATTTGTTTCATTATACTAAAATGAACCTCGCATGCTAAAATACAACTTTGACGTTAATTTTTAGATGCATTAAAATGACTTAGCAAACATAATTCACATGTTTAGTCTAAAAATACTCTTTGCATATCATTCAATCGTCGAACTAACGCGCGTACATAAAAATCGAACGATATCTTAGTAAAGGCCGCTAAGTGCAGGCGGGGTTGGGTGTTCTTTCTGAACTTCCCAACACGTACCCTCACCCCTTACTCAGAACCATGGTTTCCGGATGTTTGAATCCATTGGCAACGAGAGTCATTCAATACTGGATTACCGATAATGTCGGTAACGGTATCAAATGCTAAGGGACGAACCCAATAAACTTTGACATCGGAAATGGGCCATATTTTGTACATGGCCCACTACGACATAGAGTGGGTTCGAACGGGCACGAACTCCCACAAAGTTCGGTGGCGACTCCTACTTCGATTTAAATTTCAACTTGAGATCCATCTCACATGAGATTCATTCGCCTCCCCAAACCCGCGCGTGGCCGCATCGGGGTGGACCTATGTCATGTCCACACACACCCAATATCAAACTATTATCATCAACCCAATTCATCAAAACAAGGAACATCAACAAATAATTATAAGCAAAAATCCACATCTAACGCCCCTTATTTCAGCAATCCTAGAATGGATCACATGTACTACAAATGTCACCGGTGGTACAAGTGAATACCACAATATTCCACAATCCACACATGTGATCAATCCTAAAGGCCTCTAATAGTTCAATATAAACCAAACAAACACCACCAATCGCATAGTATATAGTGCTACAACTACACCGCACCGCGATTCTTCTCACCTTAGCCAACTAATCCTATCCTTCCGACCTTCTTTGTCACCCTTCTTATGACGCCAACACCAAAAATGGAGAAAGTAGTAGTGATTTTTTTCTTAATTCCCTCATTTTGCCTAGAGCGTCCGCCCTTGCGGATTTTCACTCTAGCTTTCATTTTTTTCCTCACACTACTCTCGTGGCATGCAACTCGATTTTTCTTTTTACCCGGAGCTCCCTTTTGGGTTTTCACTCCGTCCTCGGCCACATTCCCATTCTTGCCTAGGCGCCCTTTCCGGGTTTTCACATAGCCGGGTTTATTTATTTCTTTTTGTTTTGTTTCTCAATTTTTCTCTTTTTTGTCTTCTTTTTTTTTTCTCTTTTTTTTTCTTTTTTTTGAAATTGAAATAAACGACATAATACGAAATAACTACTATATACAACGAGATAATTTCCCTCCCCACGTTTGAATAACACATCGTCCTCGAATGTGTGAATTAAGGACAATAACAAAAATGGGAAGAGAAATAGCTCGGGGGCTCAAGAGTGAGAAGAGGAGCCGGCGTCACGTGACTTAGCGTCACGTGCCACCCTCCTAGATGATCTTGCTTGCTCACGGGCTGCAAGCTCTCCATAAAACTCGGGAGATGGTTCCGAGTAGTCATTAGGATGTAACTTCAATTGTAACCGATTCATACATCGACCAAATTCAGCGGCCAACCTACTGTTGTCAACAGATTCTTCCACTCGATCTTCTATTGCTTCGCGCCAATCGCTCCAACGATCAAAATCAGACGTACCCTCGGGCTCCTCCACACTCAATAGCGATCGATCATCGTAAGAAGGTTTCAATTAATAACCTCGACCACTCTATCGTGAATATGAAATTTCAATTCTCTTAAGAATAGTTAACTAAAATGAATCCCGTTCTTAATTAACCCTAAACGTAAAACAACCTAAACAATCCAGTTCTAGGTTCAGTTAGACGGAAGCAATGGAGATCTGAGAATTCGATAGAGAATAAATAGCACGTACAATCCAGTCGCGCCTTAGATATTTATATGAATCGTTTCTAAGTACTAATATCAACGTATCCCGTTCAATATTAATTCCTAGTTGTTACTAATTTAAAGTTAATCAGTAAATCCTAGTCAATTAACGATACTAACGATAGAACGATGCAATTAAATACTAGTTGTGCACCTAGCAATCAACAACAACATTCAAGAAATTAATAACAAAGTAATTCATAATAATCAAGGTTAATAATTAAAACATTCAAACTCACAAACGTTTCTTGAGCGTTTCAAAGGCTTGAATCTAAGTAGAGAAGATTAGTTACACATACTTTGAGGAGGAAAATTAGGGTTCTTCAAAAGTTCTCCCTTTTCTTCTCTAATTACCTTAAACTCTAGATGTGATGAATGATGTGAATCATAATAATCTCGAACTAAGCTTAACCTAATAATTTACTAATAATAATAAAATAATAAAAAAATCCTAGTGATACTAGTAATACTAATAATAAAAACTAGTAATAAAGTTTCCTAAACAAGACCAAAGTCCTAAAAACGTAATAAAGTATCACAGAATAAGACGGAATGCGTGCGAAGTTTCAGGCCTCCATGCGACTCGCCCATCTTTCTCGCGACTCGCGTGATGTCTATGCGACTCGTCTGGCCGACTGTAGCTGCTTCTCGTGATCCTTCGATTCTATTGTTCCAGGTCTTCAAGTGGCCTTCCTCTTCCTTCATGTTTCATTCGCTTTTAGCCCAAATCGACGGTCCAACAATTAGCATCCTCAAAATAGCCTATATTACATTCATACCAAACTGACACAAATGCGATACAAGACAACTGATTTAGCTCACAAAATATACCAAAACCGTCGTAATAAATACGACTAAATACGGCCCATCAAATATCCCCACGCTTAAACCTTTACTCGTCCTCGAGTAAAACTCGAAGAACACCATAAACACAACCGTCACTGATCCAAAATGCGTGAGAATAACATTAACACACCGGCCCTAATTAACTCGTCTTCCACCAATCTTTCTCGTTATGAGTTAAAGCATCTGCTAATCCATCATTCTCATGAAACTCAACTCAAATACTCAATTGACTTGACACACCCAATATCAAACTATTATCATCGACCCAATTCATCAAAACAAGGAACATCAGCAAATAATTATAAGCAAAAGTCCACATCTAACGCCCCTTATTTCTCCAATCCTAGAATGGATCACATGTGCTACAAATGTCACCGGTGGTACAAGTGAATACCACAATATTCCACAACCCACACATGTGATCAATCCTAAACGCCTCTAATAGTTCAATATAAACCAAACAAACACCACCAATCGCATAGTATATAGTGCTACGACTACACCGCACCGCGATTCTTCTAACCTTAGCCAACTAATCCTACCCTTCCGACCTTCTTTGTCACCCTTCTTATGACGCCAACACCAAAAATAGAGAAAGTAGTAGTGATTTTTTTCCTAATTCCCTCATTTTGCCTAGAGCGTCCGCCTTTGCGGATTTTCACTCTAGCTTTCATTTTTTTCCTCACACTACTGTCGTGGCATGCAACTCGATTTTTCTTTTTACCCGGAGCGCCTTTTCGGGTTTTCACTCCGTCCTCGGCCACATTCCCATTCTTGCCTAGGCACCCTTTCTGGGTTTTCACCTAGCCGGGTTTATTTATTTCTTTTCTCAATTTTTCTTCTTCTTTTTTTTTTCTCTTTTTTTTATTTTTTTTGAAATTGAAATAAAGGACGTAATACGAAATAACTACTATATACAACGAGATAATTTCCCTCCCCATGCTTGAATAACACATCGTCCTCGAATGTGTGAATTAAGGACAATAACAAAAATGGAAAGAGAAATACCTCGGGAGCTCAAGAGTGAGAAGAGGAGCCGACGTCACGTAACTTAGCCTCACGTGCCGCCCTCCTAGATGATCTTGCTTGCTCACGGGCTGCAAGCTCTCCATAAAACTCGGGAGATGGTTCCGAGTAGTCATTAGGATGTAACTTCAATTGTAACCGATTCATACATCGACCAAATTCAGCGGCCAACCTACTGTTGTCAACAGATTCTTCCACTCGATCTTCTATTGCTTCGCGCCAATCGCTCCAACGATCAAAATCAGACGTACCCTCGGGCTCCTCCACAACCGGGGCACTAGACTCGGTTGTCGGCTTAGGAAATTCCGCATCATGCGGAAGGTAAAACGCAGCCGCAGTAGGCCCCAATGGTAACGGTTTCCCATCCGGACGAGGCAAAATCATGAAATGAAGGTGGGACGTGCCGAGCATCCAGATTAGGTAGTGTTTAGCAATCGGTCGCGAAATCATAGAACAACTCTCCATGAACTTTATACTAATAGTAGTATCACCTACGACAGGAGAATCCGTCATCTTGGGTAGGCCAAGATACTGAGCTAGAAGAGTAATCATACCTCCCATCGGAATATTCCCCGAGACCGCCTTCTGGTGCTTCTCAAAACAATTCAAGAATATATCGATCCAATCCGGGGTTCCCAAAAATTCGGGCATCATGGCCCACAAATACATCAAATCCGCCCTAGGTAGATGTGTCGGTTCACCTTTGCGAAGAAATGTGGAGTTCAAAAGTCGGTGAACATAACGAAGGGCAGGATGACGAATATCAGCATTCTTAGCCCGCTCATAAGCACTCCCAGCAATTTTCAACCAAAACTCATCCATCATACGCGTAGTAGGAGTCAGAAACTCCGTCCCCCCTCTCGGTGCTATACCCAACGCCTCCCTTAATACTGTGAAGTCTACGTCTCGTTCTGAATCTTCGAGATGAAAAGTAATGTGAGGGGGGTCGTCTTCACGATGGACTTCTAAGGTGGACAAGAATTCAAGTGTGTAACGCTTATACGTGTTCGCGTGCATATCGTAAAAGTTTGCTAACCCACACGCGACTCGCCTGACACCCACGCGAGTCACGTGACCACCCACCGGTCCACGAACAGCGACGACGACTCTGACCGGCGATCGACGACAACCAGTGACAAACCAGGCGACGCGCGTGAACACGGTGATTTTGAAGTGGGGAGGAGAGGATTAATGATAAAAGCTTTGTGTTTTGAAATTGATATGGGGAAGAAGTAGATTTAAGGTTTTGAATTTGATTTGGGGAAGATGTAGAAGAGTTTTGAATTTGAGGAATAAAGATTTAATTGATTAGTAAAGAAAAGATTAGGGTTGCAGGAGTAAATTTAGGAAGAGGGGAAAAGACGAATGGGAGAGAGAGTCGGGTATTGTTGTGTTTAATTTTTGATTTTTTTTAATAAAAAACTGACCTGTACGGGAAAGAGGCACGCGAGTCGCATAGGGCCCGCGCGACTCGCGCGGATGCCTGTAAATCCGCTCTTTTTTCTTCGATTTCGCTCAGATTTTGAGGGATCTCCATGCTAGTCGCCTAGGACACATGCTAGTCGCCCAGTCTCCGGGAAAATCGACACTCTTCTCCTATTAAAACATCATAAGTTAGTAATAAAAACTAAGCTTAAGAAAAACAATGATTAAGAAAAACAACGAAATTAGTACTACGACCTATGACCCATAAAATAAAATTTTACAATAAAAATCTACAAAGTGGGTTGCCTCCCGGAAGCGCTTTTGTTTAAAGTCGTTCGCTCGACTGAGATGGAGGTTAGGTAGAAAACGTCATGTCCGAGAGATTGCTTCTCCCGACACCCGATTCATTACTCCTTTCACGAGTCGGCTTAAGTCTTATGCCGACTACATCTTTCACTTTTCCATTTTCAAATTGTAAGACCGTTGGACGCTTGCTTGAGCTCTTTCGAACCATCCATTGATTGAACCACGACCTTGGTTTACCTTTATTCAGCTCCGCGTCCTTACGCGACTCCCAAAGAATGACACACTTGGGTCCCTTAGAAGGAGATTCCTGCACATCTTTAAATAACAATTCCTTGCTAGAAGGGGTAGACGAAATCGGTTTAGAAACCGATTTCACCTCTTCTTCTTGTGAGTTGGGAGATAAATGATCAAAAATATCAACACGACACAAGGTATTGTCTTTCGGGGAGTGGGAATTAGGTTTGTTTATGTCGAACTTAACGACTCTACCCTCAAATTCCATGCTAAGTGAACCATTAGGGACATCGATTTTTGTTCCCGCGGTCTTTAAGAAAGATCGTCCTAAAATGATAGGAGTTGCGCTATAATCATGTTCCATGTCTAAAACATAAAAATCGGCCGGGAAGACCAATTTATCAACTTTAACTAGGACATTCTCGACAACTCCCTTAGGATAGACACTCGATCGATCCGCTAGTTGCACTACTTCCCGGTTCCCTTCATAGGACCATGTCTAAGAGATTCGTAGATAGAAAAAGGGATGACATTAATGGAAGCTCCCAAATCTAACATAAACTTTTCAAACAAGGTATCCCCTATGGTGCAAGGTATAGTGAACATGCCCGGGTTGCCACATTTAGGAGGTAATTTCTTTTGATAAATAGCCGACACATATTCACTAACCTCCCCTTTCTTAGCTCCCTTCAACTTGTTTTTCCTTTTAATAGTACATAATTCTTTCAAGAATTTAGCATATTTAGGAATACTCTTTAAAAGATTAAGAAGAGGAATGTTTACCTCACACTTTTCAAATACCTCGTAGATATCCTTGTCGTGCTCATAACGACGGGTGCGCTTGAGTGCCTCGGGAAAAGGAACATCCGGTTCCGACGGCGATGTAGTAGGAGCAATCAACTCCTTCTCTTGCACATTCGGAGTTTCCTCACCTTTCTGCTCGATCACTAGCTCCTCTTCTTGAACCATAGCCTCCTTGGCCTTCCTCTTCGGCTTGTCGGCCTCCACTAATTGTCTCCCATTCCTTAGGGATACCGCACTTACGTTTTTGTTTGAAATAATGGTTTGACTAGGTAGTTTCCCCGAGTCTCGAGCCTACAACCTACAAATGGCGGTCGCCATTTGGCCCATTTGAACTTCCAAATTTTGAATGCTAGCTTTGTTCTCCGTGTGATGTTGAAGAACCGTAGCTTGGAGATTGGACATTTGACTCGTAACTGTAGCTTGATTAGCAACTAAGGCACGTATCATGTCCTCGGTGGACATTTGACTACTAGGTGGAGGTTGAGTAGGAACCGTGTTTGCAACTTGTTGCTTAGCAAAGAATTGTTGCTTCGATTGACCAAATTGATTACCTTGATTAATTTCTTGGTCGCCTTCCCGATTCCTCCACCTCATGTTGGGGTGATGTCTCCATCCGGGATTGAAGGTATTAGAGTAAGGATCCCACACTCCGTTCACTGGCCTCCTCTTGACCTTCTTCAAACATTTGAGGGCAACGCTCACTCGGGTGTCCCTCGGTAGAACGGATACTGCACATCATAACTTGATTGGTTTTCCCCGACATCATATTTTGGACAAGAGACGTTAAGCTATCAACTTTATGTTCAAGGCTCGAGGATGATGAATTACCTACGGCATGCACTCCCCGTTTATATTTTCGAGAAAAATCTCGAGAGCTTTCAGCTAGCTCCTGGATAACCTCTATAGCAGCATCTGGACTCTTTTTCACGATCGATCCCCCACATGCCGCATTCACAGTGCGAGCATCCTCCACACAAAGACCTCCACAAAAGTACATCACAAGGTCTTGAGGATTGTAGCCATGATATGGGCATGTAGCACACAGTTTCTTAAAACGTTCCCAATACTCATACATCGTCTCACCATCTCGTTGCTCCGCATTACTAATCTGCTTCTTCAACTGGGAGGCTCGATATGCTGGAAAGTAATTCTCAAGGAACCCCTTCTTCATCTTCACCCATGTATCAATACTTGCCGGTTGCAAGTAATATAACCAATCTCTCGCAGAATCCTTCAATGAGAAGGGAAAGGCCCTCAGCTTGAGTTGCTCATCAGTGACGGAAGCCGGTTTCATACTCAAGCAAACAATATGAAAATCCGACAAGTGCTTGTTAGGGTCCTCATCGCTCAAGCCATGGAATGTGGGTAGTTGATGGATCAAACCCGTTCAATTCGAAAGTGGCATCCGCACCCAATGGTGGGTACGTAATGCACAAAGGTTATTGTGCAAGGTCGAGTGTTGTCAGCTGCTTAATTGTGTTGGCCATGATATTTGACTCGTCTTCGGATTCGGAAGAAACTTCAGTATTCACGGGAATAATAGGAATATCGTTGTTAAACTCTAGATCCTCGAATTCCTGTGTTCCGATAACTATTGCTCCCTCTCCGATTCTCCGTGACCTGTGAAAGGTGCGTTCAATCTCTGAGTCAAATGTCTCGAGTTTCAAGTTAGCAGAACGAGTATTATACATAAACTACACAAAATAAAATAAATAAAATTAGCTATAATAAAAAGAAAATTAAAAACTACACTAGAAAACACAAAAATAATTAATACCGGTTCCCCGGCAACGGCGCCAAAATTTGACAGGCTAAAGTCGTATGCCTCAAATTACAATTTATAAGCACTTAAATCTAAATACTAAAAACGTAGTAAAGTAGAAATAAGGGTCGAACCCAAAGGAATCAGATTAATCTAATTATGCTAACTAAAGTGTAGAAATCGACCTCTAACGTAATTAATGACCGTAGTAACCAGGGGGGGTTGTATGATTGATTATCTAACAAACTAAAATAAATAATACAATAACTTGAGGTATCAAATGATGAAAAAGAACTTAGACACAAGCACAAATCCACACTCAATGGCGATCGATCATCGCAAGACGGTTTCAATTAATAACCTTGACCACTCTATCGTGAATATGAAATTTCAATTATCTTAAGAATAGTTAACTAAAACGAATCCCGTTCTTAATTAACCCTAACCATAAAACAACCCAAACAATCCAGTTCTAGGTTCAGTTAGACGGAAGCAATATAGATCTGAGAATTCGATAGATAATAAATAGCACGTACAATCCAGTCGCGCCTTAGATATTTATATGAATCGCTTCTAAGTACTAATATCAACGTATCCCGTTCAATATTAATTCCTAGTTGTTACTAATGTAAAGTTAATCAGTAAATCCTACTCAATTAACGATACTAACGATGCAATTAAATACTATTTGTACACCTAGCAATCAACAACAACATTCACGAAATTAATAACAAAGTAATTCATAATAATCAAGGTTAATAATTAAAACATTCAAACTCATAAACGTTTCTTGAGCGTTTCAAAGGCTTGAATCTAAGTAGAGAAGATTAGTTACACATACTTTGAGGAGGAAAATTAGGGTTCTTCAAAAGTTCTCCCTTTTCTTCTCTAATTACCTTAAACTCTAGATGTGATGAATGTTGTGAATCATAATAATCTCGAACTAAGCTTAACCTAATAATTTACTAATAATAATAAAATAATAAAAAAATCCTAGTGATACTAGTAATACTAATAATAAAAACTAGTAATAAAGTTTCCTAAACAAGACCAAAGTCTTAAAAACGTAATAAACTATCACAGAATAAGACGGAATGTGTGCGAAGTTTCAGGCCTCCATGCGACTCGCCCATCTTTCGCGCGACTCACCTGACCGCGCGACTCGCGTGATGTCTATGCGACTCGCCTGGCCGAATATAGCTGCTTCTCGCGATCCTTCGATTTTATCGTTCCAGGTCTTCAAGTGGCCTTCCTCTTCATTCATGTTTCATTCGCTCTTAGCCCAAATCAACGGTCTAATGATTAGCATCCTCAAAATAGCCTATATTACATTCATACCAAACTGACACAAATGCGATACAAGATAACTGATTTAGCTCACAAAATATACCAAAATCGTCGTAATAAATACGACTAAATACGGCCCATCAGCTGTTTATCTTTTACACTCTTGTGGGCTTCCTCATCTAACGAACAACTTTAATTTATTCTAATGTCCGATTTTTCCACAATTCGTACATATGTGATCGCCCACTATCTAGGATCGGTCGTTAACGATTGATAGGGGATCAAACAACATTTATATGACTCGAAAATGAAACAAAAACAATTAAATGTAGTCATGGTAAGTCGAGGTCGGTCCACAGGGATGATGGTGAGTTGCTTGAGAGAGAGCGAATACATTTGGGGTCTTAATGGGGGTTTTAAGTTGAGTCTATACTAACGATGCAATAAATGACGAAGAGTAATCAATAAGGAAAAGGTTTTAGGGGGATTCAGGAATCGAAAATCGGGTTCTATGAGTCAAGAAATTATGGGGTCGGTCACAAAGTCGATAAAGGGAGAATGCCACCTTTCGATTTCTTCACCAAACTTATCTAAATCCTGCTATTGTGGAGAAAATGGGAAAGTCTCAAGTCAAGGTAACTCCTACCCCGAGTTTCCCCATATTGATAGGAGTGAGTCAAGATCGATCTAGTTGGCCGGACTAAGTCTACAAAGACACAATAACCTCAAGCATGACAAATCAACAAGCATGCAACTAAACCACAAGTCCTCCGTTCATATTACCCAAGATCCTCCTCCCTTAACCTCCTAACAAGAAACTACTCACAATTCTTGAAGAAGATGACAAAAACAATAACAATGGAGATAATACCAAAATGATGATGAAAACTAGAGGAATTAAGACCAAAATAACGAAGGGAACTACGATCAACAAATGAAACTACAAAGCGATCTAAGAACGATACAAGAAAAATCAATGAAAATGGTGCAATAAAGAGAGAGCTAGTAAAAACTAATCTAGAGAAAAAGGGAGAGGAAGAGAGTTATACGAACAATGAAGAAAAAATAATAATAAGGAAGATGAAGATGCATGAAAATAAAGGAGAAGCCATGATGAAGAAAACAATGGATTTGTCATTAATCCTTTGATGATCCCCAAATAACTCCAAGATTAAAGCTAGAATTTCATACAATAACTTGAATCTAAAGCTAGATGAAAAAGATGAAGATTGATAAAAACTATGAATGTGCCTCTATTTAATCTAAGTAGTGTAATAAAAGTTGCTAATGAAGAGTTGATCTATTCTATTGCCTAATGCCTTCCTCTCATTTAGGTTAAAACTATATATAGTAGTAGCTTAATGGATCACTAAACCAAGCCCAAATCTGATTTTTGCACTTTGAGTGAAACTTTTGCCTAATGAATCTTCAAGGGGTGAAACTTCGCCCTGCGAACTTCTGTCATTCACGAGCCATTTCCGTTGGGTGAAACTTCACTCGGTGGTTTCACTCGGTGAACTTTCCTTCCAGATTTTGCATTTGGGGCCTTGTTACCGTCGGGTGAAACTTCACCCGTTGGGTGAAAGTTTTGCCCGATCATTTCGCTGGTGGGTGAAAGTTTCCTGAAGATCTTCGGAGAGATCGAATTGTCGGGCGAAACTTCGCCCGATGGGATCTCAGTGCGTGAAACTTCACCGATGGTTTCCTTGACCTCTTTTCGGGTTTCGCTCTTCGTTGTTTGATTGTTTGGACTTTAGGCTTCGTGTGTTTCTTTTGGACGGTATTCCACTCTCTTGTGCTCGTGGAAGCTCGGACATGCTCTTGGCGACGAATCCTATCAAAATAGATAGAAAAACTACCAAAAACACGTGAAATTTACAAGAGAGACTCTAATGCGAGAAAAACTAAGAATAGGGCGATAATCGCATTCTAATCTCATAAAAATGGAGGAAAACGAATCTAAATAGGAGGAAAAATGGGCTAAATTTAGCACACATCAAATCTCCCACACTAAACCGTTGCTCGTCCTCGAGTAAAGACCCAAAAAGAAATTGCATACTAATACTACTAGCTAGACTATGCTAAGCCGAAACGAGGCAATTAACGGGCCCGCTCCGTCCCTTCAACTCACATTCGAATACCTATGAGGTAAGGTACTTCAATGCATGGTAAGTTGGGTCTTGCTCAAAACGGTGGATGTGACTAAACACACAAAAACACATAAGCACAAAAGAATAGGCGCATCCAAAAAGAAAATAAAACACCGAATACCTCATCGAGACGGCGAGGAAGACACTGATTACTCACCCAAAACAATCATGAACATTCCAAAATAAATCACCCAAGTGGACATGGACCAAAGTCTAATAATATGACATTAAAGCAATACAAGTGTTGATGATTTAACTAGGTCCTCCTAATCTTCTAAAGGGGTACGACGGGGTGTTAAACGGAGTAGAGTGAGTGAACCATGGAGTCGTATGACACTGTAGGTAGGTGCAATCTTGCTCTCTTTGGCTAAGGCCAAAAGGGTCGTTCCAAACTCGAATTATCCGAATTAGTCCAAACAAAAAGTGGAGAGGTGTTTACAATTTGCGGTGGATCAACTATCTAATCACCGCTATCTTCCTTCCTGGGGACTCGATCCTCTAGTAGGCATTTCATGGCAAAAAGTCGATCAAAGGATTTTTTTTGAAGGAGATGTTTTTGATGATATGATTTTCATTGATGCTCATTTTCTCTCCTTTGATTTTCATATATTTTTTTGCCCTTTTCTCTTGCTTTGGTTTGCCCTTTTTTGACTTTTTGAGGTGGTTCGAAACCAAGCTTGGAGGTTTATTTTTGTAAATTTATTGTGATGATGTATAGGTGGAAGGAAAAATAGGTATCCAAGAACGCGTCATCCCCAGATAACCCGCAAAAAGATGAGAATAATTTGGACTAAAGATGCAATGGTCATTCAAGCAAGGTCACCTAAAAAACGGGATGCGGTAACCAAGGCCTAACTCCTCCGTGGGTGGTCAAGGTGGTCAAAGGAAATCCCCGAAGTAAACCTTTAGTAGAAAAGATGGACTCAAGCTAAAAGATCAACATATTCATTAATTTAGAGTCATTTTACTAGATTAGGGTCCAAAATCTACAATGGGTTATCCACAATGGAATGTAAATTCTTGCAATAAGTTCGTAATCGGATTTTCGAAAACTTTTAATCCTAAACACGCTATACAAAATTAAAAAGGAAAATAAGAAAAAGAAAAGGCAAAAGTAAATAAGGCAAAACACGAGTAAAGTCATGCACTCCACTCTCCATCGACATTCAAGCACACAATCAACCCCAATCCCAAAATGCTCATCTCTTCGAGAGCCTCCCACTAGCAACAACTCGCTCCTATAAAAGTGATGCGCGTCCGATTGTCGCCGATCAAACGCGGTCATACAATATTTATAAACTCCGAAATACTACTACGTAGTAGTGGCAAGTCGGGGATCGATCCACAGGGACGGTCGAGGTGTAGTCGGTTAAGTTTAAATTTCAAAATGATTGGAGTGGAGAAGGAGGGCGTTTTGGTCGAGAGAAACTAGACTAACTAGATGAGCTACGGAACTAAGGCGAGAAAAAATAATGCTAAAGCTAGAAACAATAATGGGAAAGGCGTTAGGGAGAGTCGGGGAGTCGGAAAACAAGATAAAAGTATAACGGCGTAAGAATTATCACAAGGTGTATAAGGGAGGTTCCACCTTTCGGTTTCCCTACCGGCCAAGTCTAAGCCCGCTTTCGCGACGAATAAACTAAGGTCTCTAGACAGAATTACCCAAACCCCGAGTTTCCCCATATTGGTCCGAGCGAGTCAAGTCAACCTAGGTGATCAAGCTAAGTAAAAAAAACACAACAATACCGTCAAGACAATATCACCCTCAAATGCAATAATTTCACAAGATAAAACCTTTTCCTAGAATTCTTCCTCCCCTAGCCCCCTAACTAAAATCTACTCACTACCCATAATTAAACTAACACGAAAGAAGCTAGGAGAAAGACTAAACATGATTAAACTAGAGGAGGAATAACTAATCTAACACAATAAAAGAAACTATACTAACAAAACAACACTAACTATGGAAAAACAATCTAAGGAGAAATAAACTAAGGAGAGAGATAAACAAACAAACAAAGAAAGAAAGAAAAACTACACTAACATAAAGATTAACAAGAAACTAAAGATTAAACTAATTAATGAAGAAAAGGAGAAGAAAGAAACTACCAACAATGGAGAAGACTAAGGAGGAAGATGAAGATTAGCATAAATGATGAAGCTTCAAGAAATAATACAAAGATCTTGTCACTAAACCCTTGCAAAACCCTTGAATCTTCAATATAAACACAATCTTCAACTAAAGATGGAAACTTGATTACAAACTAATAATTGATCTAAACTAATCTAAGAGAATTTTACTAAATTAATGGAGTTTTACTATGTGAACTACTACTACTACTACTACTATGGAGATCTCCTACACTAACCTAAGGAGGCACTAAATTAACACTCTACTTATGATGAGTGGCACAAAACCATAGGGTTGATATATATACTAACTCTTAATGGGTCACACTACTTAAGCCCATAATCCAATCCTTCTTCATTAAGCTAGACCTTCACCCTTTGCATCTTCGTGGGATGAAGTTTCACCATGTGGTTGACGACATTGACACCACCGGGTGAAATTTCACCCGGTGAGATTTTCTTCTCGAATCGTCATTTTTGGCGTTTTTCTCCATCGGGCGAAATTTCACTCGGTGGGCAAAATTTTGCCCGGTCGTTTTGCCCGGTCAGAACTGCCCACGAAAATCTTCGGAAGTGGAAAATGTCGTCGGGCAAAATTTCGCCCGGTGATGACTCACCGGGTGAAATTTTACCCGGTGATACTTCTCTTCAATTCCGGTCTTTTTCTTCGTCGATCAATTGGATTACTTGAACTTTCGGTTGTGTGCTTCGCTCTTTGGACCGTATCTCTCTCAAGCTCATACACGTTTTCGGTCGAAAATCCTATTAAAATAGACAGAAAACTACCAACAACACGTAAAATGCAAAAGAGAGACACAAATGCGAGAATTACTCAAAATACGGCGATAATCGCACTCAAGTCTCGTAAAACGGAGGAAAAACATGTCTAAATGGGAGAAAAAATGATCCAAATTTGGCAATGAACAATTCCCCCCACACTAAACCGTTGCTCCTCCTCGAGCAAAGACCCAAAAAGAAATTAGCTACTACTACTAAGCTAGACTATGCTAAGCCGATACGGGGCAATTAACGGGCCCGCTCCGTCCCTTCAACTCACATCGAGATACTCATGAGGTAGAGTACCTCCATGCAAGGCAAGTTGGGGCTTGCGACTAACACACACAAACACACAAAAACAAAGAAGACACACGAAAAATAGCCGCAACCAAAGAGAAAATAAATCACCGAATCCCTCATCGAACGGCGGAGAAAGCACCGATTTGAGCTTAAGAAAAGCGAGAACACTACCAAGTTAGTAACACAAATTGACATGGACAAGATCCTAATAGGATGACAATCAAACAATAAAACATTGAAAATTTACAAAGGTCCTTCTAATTCCACTAGAGATGCCTACAACGGGACGATAAATGGAGTGGATAAGTGAGAATCGTGGAGTTAGTAAGCATTGTAGGTAAGTGTTATGCCGTCTCCTAAGCTAAGCCTAGAGGATCGTCTCAAACTCGAGAAAGCCAATTAGACCAAAAAGATGGATAAGTGTTTGCGAAATGGTAAAGATTTCCAAATTACCGCTATTTTCCTTCCTCGGGGCTCGGTCTTCTAGTAGGGATTTCACGGCAATAAGTCAATCAAGGGATTATTTGGGTTTGGGAACGATTTTTGAGATTTTGATTTTCTTTTCGGTTTTTTCTTTCTCCATTATTTCGATTGAGGGCTTTTTTTTTCATAATGCCCTTCTTCTTCATTTTTCCCTTTTTCTTTTTGAATAGCTCTTTTTTTGCTAGATAGTTCATTTGAGATCAAGGTAAAGCATATTCTTGCAAACTTATTTGTGGAAATGGGTGAATGGTAGAAAAATAGGCTAGTCGGGTGTGCACCCCCACCGAACCCACAAAAGGATGGAAATTTGGACTAAAGAAATGGCTTCTCAAGTAAGGTCACCTAAGAGAATGGGGAACGGTAACCAAGGCTTTATCACTCCACGGGTGGTCAAGGTGGTCAAATGCAAATCCCTGTGTAGACTCCTAGTAGAAAAAGATGGACTTATGGTAAAAATTCAATGCAAAAATTGGTTCAAAGTCATTCTACTAGAAATATGTCCAAAAATAAAAAAGGGTCACTAACAAGGGAGTAATAAACACTCGGCCTAAACTCAAAATCGTGTTTTCAAAAACTTTACCTAGACTAGCTACACACAAAAATAAAAAGGTCACACCAACGATAAAAACACAAGAAAGCAAAACAAAATCACAAATATAGCCAAGCACTCCGAACTCCATCAAGTCAACACAATCCACAACCACCAATTCCAAAATGTTCACCAAGTGAACCTCCAAATAGCATAAATGGCCAAACTCCCATGCATAAGAGAAAGGGATAAAACGAAGGTAGAAAGTATTACCATGCGGTCTTCATTCCATTTCCGCTAGCTTACGTATCCATGCTAAATGGTTGGCGGTGTACCTACAAGAACGAGAATGCAAGGCAATACAAGTGACACAAAAACAAAAATAAAAGAAATGAAAACTAATATGAATTTTTTTTGGGTTTTTAATTTTTTAAATGAAAAAAATGAAAAAGAAAAGAAAGAAAAAGGATAGTAGATCCCTCCCTACACTAAAACTGTGCATTGTCCCCAATGCACAAACAGAGGAAGAATCGAAAAAGAATAAAAAGAGAAAAGAATGGAAAATCTTTTTGAATTTTTATGATTTTTCAAATGTTTTTGGATTTTTGATTTTTCAAATTTTTTTGAGATTTTTGATGATTTTTCAAAAGTTTTTGTATTTTTAATTTTTCAAAATGAATAGAATAAAAAGAACAGAAGTGAAAATGAAAAAGAAAGAAAAAGAAGTAAAAATAAAAGGAAGGTGAAAGGAAAAGGGAAAAAGAAGAAAAATTGATAAGTGAAAAAAGGGCGTAGGTGTAATCACGTCACCTCGCCCGGATTCCGCACGAATCGGGAAAATTAAAAGAGAAAAAGAAATTTTGGATTTTTCAAATTGGTCTTGGTGCGATCAAATCATCTATGACCAGGAGCAACAATCAGGTCCTTCTTCCCTAAGGCACCTGCAAATAAAACCTCACATTTGTAACGACCCAAGTAGGGCCACGTGAGAGGCTGACAATTCACCAAACCAACACAAATATTACCACAAATCAATGAACAACCAAATTTATCAAATGCCAAAAATTGGCGCTGCAAGGACTGACAGAGATTACTGAGATCCGAGAACAGATTACTAACGACTGACACTGACATCTAACACCCCCACACCAACACTGACGACACTCGACCACTCACATCGGACCTGGGGGACGAGGTGGCGGGTAGTAAGACCCTGACAGAGGCACACCAAAAAGTTGATCAAAAAAGCCCTGTTGCTACCGCAACATCCTTTGGTTCTCCTCCGCCGCCAACCTCGCTGCTTGGGCGTCCCTAGTAGCGTCCCTAGCCATCTCAAAACTACTCTGGGCGAACTCAAAGCCTTCCCTAGAGTACGTGTATGAACTATGCGCAGTATCGCGCGCATCCCGGGCTACGTTATAGGCATCCTGGGCCAAGTTCAGAGAGGTGGTCGAGTTCTCCCAAGTCTGACGTGTTCGGTCATAAACTTCCCCCCACTGGTTATAAAAGTCCTCCGATCCGGAGAACGAGGAGTGTCGCGGAGGACTCATGTTAACATCCTCCTGAAAACCTGGGGTAGACTGGGTGAACGTGTAGTGTCTGTGTGGTTCAAAGTTGGGAGTGAAAAACTGCGAGGTCTGGGGTTCGGTCTGATGGGAGGAAGAGGGTCTGTGTGATGATGACGGTAAAGTTCTATGACCCTCATCCCGAGAGGTTTCGACCTCCGGCTTCTCCTCCGACATGTCTACGACCTCAATATCATCGTCGCCATAATCTAAAGGTCCTTCGGGGTATTGAACTATATAAAACTTACCTCGGGTGTTATCCCGAACGTATTCCCCAGACCTCTTCGACATGCCGAAGTTCTCTTCAATATCTAGCCTAACCCATTGGGGCTAGGCATTGCAATGGCTCTCATTTCAGTAATCTTATACAGGAACAAACTGTTATAATCCCCTTTCTGGGGCTAAACAAGGAAAGGGCAATAAACTTCATCTATGAAAATTCCCGCCCCGTCAACTGGTGACAAATCGCTAAAATCGATGCCCAAGGCTTTAGCTAACATCGTTACAATACCACCACAAGAATATTTTTTGCGGCTGCCCTTCGCAACCTGGGCAAAATGAGTAGCTAAGGCCTCGGACATATCGATCGACGGGCCTCTGTTCAAAACCGCATCCTCCAACAGCTGTACAGCTGTAGCACTACAGTTATGGTGCGTATCAAAGCTTGACAGGAACGAGTTGGCAATGATACGCGCCAAATACCGAAGGATGGGGTTTCGAATAGAGAAAGAACACATCTTCCCTCCCTTGAAAGTCCTCTGGCGGGCTATTTTAAACCAGAATCGATCTCGGCCGAATTTATCGTTCCGAGTCTGTCCCGCCCTAGGCCTTCCAAGGACCGAAGAAGGTAAACCAAGCAATGCACCAAAGTCCCTCAAGTTAAGGACGTACAGAGTTTCTCGCAGCTGAAACGAGACAGTGGCATTATCGTCACCACTTAGCTCGAAAGTTGCGAAAAACTCGCACGTCAACTTCTGAAAAGTTTCCTCCTCGGAGGCATAAAATTTGATAAGACCAAGGCTTCGGCACATTGCTTGTACCTGCGGTTCTATGCCCATACGCTCAAGTACATCTCGAGCCGTCCAACGAGTTGGCTCGAGACGACAGACCCAAAATTTTTTACATTTATCATGGTGAGCTTTTTTAGCAAAATATAAAACAGAATCAGCATGACGGATATTACGACGAATTTTAGGGTAACGTACCTCTAGCGGAACAGGTTGTTCGCGCGGGATTGAGCCTTGCGTCTGAACGGGCATCGAGACAGATTCGTCTCGAGCCGCAGCCGTCTCCTCCGACCTAGAGGATGATGTTGACCCCAAATTCCGATTAAGCATTGAAGAAATCCGTTTCCTTGCCATTTGCTTTACTCTCCTCATCCTTGTTGCCTGAATTTGACAAATATGGTGATGACTGTCTCGGTTTGGGGTTTGTCGGAACTTGAACGATTTCTAAAAACAAACTCCAAGGAAGGGTTGGGAATGTGATAGGGATTAGGAATATATAGTTTGATTGAATTTTAGTGAAGGAATGGAAGGATTAGAGGTGGTTTAAGGTGGTGGATTTGGGGTTTGTTTGCGATTTTTGGGGTTTATTTGACACTACAACAAATTGGCACATGCGCCGCGAATTATGCCATGGGAATTTGTTATTTGTGGCTAAATTTTACCTAGCAACGGGAAAAATTTGATTCGCTACTTGGGAAAAAAAATATGCCACAGGAACATTTTTTCCCGTGGCAAAAATTCACTTGCGCCACGAATTTTATTAAAGTCGTGGCCAATAATCACTCTTGTCACGAAAGATGCCACACCCATGGCAAAAATATGTTTAGCCACGAATTTGTTCAGTGGCAAATATTATTTAGCCACAACATAATTTACTTCCGTGGCTATCAAATTACTTTCAACTTAAGCCGAGTGTCAAATATTGATCTTAAAAAATTCATTAAAATTCAAAGTTAAAGATAATATGAAAAAAATATTAACTTTGAAAATATTTTATTAATAAAAAATTGGTATTATTATATTTAGTTTTAAGAAAAAAAATGATTTTTTTTGTAAAATTAAATACAAGAAAACTTTGGTTGTCTAATTTGTTGATTTTTTTTTACTAATCATCATTTTTGAAGTAATAGATTTCTTTTAATTTGACCATATGTTTTATTAAAATACTATAATCTTAAGTATGACTTCTGAAAAACAACTTACATTTACACAGTGTTATATATATGCTAGCTAAAATGTGGCATACATAGCATATCAAGTAAAAGAAGCATGCGATTGATCATCCATCATTGAGATGTTTAATATTATTTAAGATTCTTTCATTTTTACCGCTTAATTAATTAATTTTTTCACATGTAATACACTTCTTTTTAAGACAAAAAAACTTAAAAAAGAAAGTGACTGAGAATGATTTTTTTTTTCCAAATTATTGATTCTCTTACAATATTTTCATTGTGAAAAAATTGCTTTATTAAATTCGTATTTAAGAATTCTAATCAGTCTATATATTTTTATGGAATTAACTTTGACTGTGAAAACAATAATTATTTTTGTAATTTAATTGTCTTTTAATTTGTTTGGTTTGGAAGAAAGATTAATATATTAGAAAGTTGTGCCTAAGTTCAAAAACCAGTTAAAATAATTTTTCAAAAAAAGAGAGGTATAAATAAGAAAATCGAATAATTAACAAATACAAGTAAGAAAATATAATAATTAAGAACTAATAGTGAGAAAATCCAAAATTAATTTATCGGCAACTTTTTAATTCAATAACTGTTTTGTAATATTAATTGGAAGATATTTTAAAAAATGAATTTAAAATAAAATTTACTTAATGAAAATTAAAATTCGGGTAAAACTTGAAGTAGGCAAGAGAAAACTCAATGAGGATAAAAAAGTGATGAAATAAAATAATGACCGATAACGAAAAGAAAAAAACATATCAAAAGAACTAGCAATAAGAGAACGTGGAAAATAGAAACTAAAATAGAAATATCGATAAATTAATGAAATCATGAGTCCGAAAATCAACTTCGAAACTCTCTTTTTTCCGGAATAATAATTTTTTAGTCATAATATGTAAATCATTGGGGAAAGAAATTAATTACTCAAAAGTAAATTTAGTTTGTGAAGAAAAACATTACTTTAAAAGAATTCAAACCAATGATTAAGTCAATAAAGTTCAATTTCATTTCTGGTAGCTGGCCATAAGAACTCCACAGTTAAGCGTGCTTGAGTTAGAGTGGTGTTAAGATGGGTGACCTACTGGGAAGGCCCTTCGATGCGTATGGTGAATTAAATAATATTGGAATGACTCAGCAATAAAGCTAGTAATCGTTCCAGATGTGACTACTATAGGGGTAGAGAATTCTTACGGTTATTAATTTATTTAATTTATTATATATTTTGTCACCGGAATAAATTTTTTCTACAAACATAATTAGCCACGTGATAATCCATGGCAAAAAATTAATTCTAGGCACGGGGGACTCCGTGGCAATAAAATCAATACTTGCCACGTTTTTTTTTCTCGTGGCTATTTGTTTGCCACGACCACTTGCACCACGGATGGTCTTTCCGTGGCAAAGTACTTTAGCCACGAAAATTTAGCACTTTTGCCACGAATTTAACCGTGGCCCAAGTGCTCATTTGTAGTAGTGTGAGGAGAGAGAGAGAAAAAGGTAGATTATGAGGATGGGTAAGGGTGTTTGGCTGGGTAAAGGGTCGCGGGGTGCTATTTCGCCTGGTGGTCACCATCGGGCAAAATTTCACCCGACGGTGTTCGGGTCAAAATTCTTCATTTCCGCGCAATTTCCCTACATGCCGAAATTTCGCCCGGTGAGATCTCACCGGGTGAAATTTAACACGGTCAGATTTTCGTCAAATTCCAAGCCGCAAAATATTTTTACCGCAGGGCGAAATTTCGCCCGGTGAGATTCCAACGGGTGAAATTTTGCCCGGCGGATTTTCCGTCAATTCCTTTAATTCGAGCAAAGTTGCCATCGGGTGAAGTTTCACCCGGTAAAATAATCCACTTCAAAATAGGACTTTGCTACGAAAAATCTTCTTCGACTTGACCCAAATCATCCTTAACTCTTCAATAAATTAATCCTCTCGATCCATGTATTAGCTACATGGATTAAAACTCTCAAAATTCATAGCGCAACCCAAAAATTCCAAAAGAAATCTTCACAATCCCTGCAGGTACCAAACACGCTCCAAAAGAAAAATCTAAAAGCTATTGTCCAAAGAGAATAAAAGGACAAAAAGAATATACAAATATTTACAAGGTGGTTATTATGGACACCACCAAACCGAATTGTATTGTTTGAGTTTAATCGGGGTTGCTTGAAAAGCAACCCGGAGTACCACGTTTCTTGTTCTTGAAGATAACGCCACCAACCATATGATCTCTTCTTGGCCTTGGCAAACCCATAAGGCGAGCTACGTCCGGTAGCATACCCCACTCATTTAGAACTTCTTCTTCGAAGGCTTGACCAAGTATAAGAAAAATGCCATCATCATCACTATCATTATAGTGGACATCTTCTTCGGATGGCTCCTCGGTGGCATTGTCAAATGTCGGCGCAAGGTTAAATGGATTAGGAGGTTGGTAATTATCTTGTGCTAGAAATTCGTCATCGATTGGTATTTCCACCATATGGTCCCACAATTCTTTTCCAAAAGGGATATTTGGTAAGAAAGCGGGTAATACAAATTGAACGGAGCTATTACCAACATTAAAAGATAATTTCCCTTTTTTTACATCGATAACCACTCCGCCGGTTGCTAGGAAAGGTCACCCTAGTAAGATAGGATTGCGTTCTTCAATGGGCATGTCAAGGACCACGAAATCAGTGGGTATGTATAAAGGACCTACCTTAACCAGAAGATTTCGTGCTAACCCAATTGGCGCTTTCGTAGTACCGTCGGCCATCTGAATGTTAAGCGGGAAGTGTACCATCCTTGGAATATTGATTGTCTGAGCAATGATAAATGGCATAAGGCTAATATCCGCCCCAAGATCACATAACGCTCGATGTATCTCTACATTGTCGATGGAACAAGGTATGCAGAAGCTACCGGGGTCACCAAGCTTGGTAGGTATGGTGACCTTTGGGGTGATTCTTGGGGGATAGGGAGCTCCTTCCCTCTCGGTGGGTTTCATAATAATGTCACGAATATAGTCGGACGGTGTGGGCATGGAAGGGCTTGTATCAATATTCTCTATAAGATCGGTGAAGGTTATCATGCCCAAAGCTTGGTTATTGAATGAGATTAGTGACTTGTCATTCAATGGGGGCACTTCGATCCTAGACACTAGATTTGTGTCCTCTATGGGAATTTGTTCAATAACGTACGCAGTGTCTCCTACAAGGTACTTTGATGGATCTCTTCTTGGTTTTTCGGTTATGTCCTTGACCACTTTCTCATCGGATTCATTGATTGAGGGATGAGATGTAGTTTGTGGGTCAAAGGGTTTCACCGGTTCCTTTTTACTCATTACCTTAATGGCATTCACAGATGCATTATTGGAAGAATTGGTCGACTCTTGAGAAGATCGAGCTTACGAGGCGGAACGTGCCTCTAAAGCTTCAAGTCTAGCTCGATTTGACGCATTTTCTTTCAATAGAAAATTGATTGTTTGTTGAATGTCATAAAGGGGTTGAAAGGTACCTTGAAAATGCCTTGGATGACCTTGATTATATGGAGGATATTTTCCAAATGGAGGACCATAGCTTGGTCGAGTTGGTCCTTGAGAATAAGAATAACCTTGATTGAATTGATTTGTGCGAGGAGGTCTCGGTTGATAATCGAAACCATGTGAATTAGAATAAACCCTTCGAATGGGGGCTCTTGGAAAAGGATATGATCCTTGAGTAGGCATGGAATAAAATCCGGTCCCCAAATTAGGATTGTTCGTTTGAGATTTTTCATGGGTTCTTTGGGTGTTGGCTTGATAAGCACTCTCCATCTTCATACACAATTCGGAATCGTGGTCATATCTCCCGCAATGATCACTAGGAATTTCAATATGATACAATTTAGGTGGTGAAATGGATGATCGTCTTGGTGAACTCACCCTTCTTGGTGGAGTCGATATTTTAGGAGATGTTCTATACTTGGGTGGAGAATTGCCTCTAGCAACATACACTTGAAATTGCTTAACCAACTCTTCAACCCTAGCTTCAAGTTCGGTTCTCCTTTCGGTTGACGATGTTGACTCACCACTTAGCTCTTCATGTTGATCATTTCCGAAGTATTCATCATTCTTGGCTATCCTTGCAATGAGTTTTGTGGATTCGATTTCATTTAACAAAAAGAAATCGCCTTTTGCCGCCGCATTGACATTTTCTTTGGCGTTGTCCAATAACGGGTGGAAGAATATATGAAGTAGAAGCTAACTAGGGATGCCGTGGTGCGGACATTTCCTTTTCAATGTTTGAAATCGGTCCCAGGCTTTACCTATGCTTTCATTTTCTTGTTGTTGGAATGTTTGAATTTCTCTTCGGAATTTGTTGGTCTTGGATGGTGGGTAGTAATTTTCGAGGAAGGTGTTACACAATTGCTCCCAAGTGCGAAAAGTATTGTTGGGGAAACTTTTAATCCATCTCCTTGCTCCACTACGCAAGGTACGAGGAAAAAGGATCCGACGTAGTTGGCACTCGGTGACACCTTCAAGCTTGACACCAATAAGACTTTCAAACATACTCTATCACATCTTCATCCGGCAATCCTCGAAAATTTTTTGTTGAATCAAATTGATGATGGAAGGTTTAAGCTCGAAACTCTCCGGGATGGCTCCAATGAAGACGGGTGAAGAAATATCTTCAATAGATGGTTGAGAATGGGACCCAAGTGTAGCCATACTTGAATGCTTGGATGTTGTTCAAAGATGGGGTGTTGAGAAATAACGAAATTGATGGAAGATGACAATATCAAGTTGTTGCTTCGGTCACAATGTTTCCAAGCGACTTGCTCTCCGAACGGGGATCAAGCAACCTAAATCAAAAGTATACCTAGCAAAAACTCAACAAACAATGAGTTCTCCTAGCACCTAATGGCACTATGGTAGGAGGAAAGAAAAACAATTATCCAAACACAATAGAAATAAAACTTGATTACCTATTCATCGTCCCCGGCAACGGCGCCATTGTGATGCGCGTCCGATTGTCGCCTATCAAACGCGGTCAAACAATATTTATAAACTCCGAAATTTCAAAGTGATTGGGGTGGAGAAGGAGGGAGTTTTGGTCGAGAGAAACTAGACTAACTAGATGAGCTACGGAACTAAGGCGAGAAACAATAATGCTAAAGCTAGAAACAATAATGGGAAAGGTGTTAGGGAGAGTCGGGGAGTCGGAAAACACGATAAAAGTATAACGTTGTAAGAATTATCACAAGGTGTATAAGGGAGGTTCCACCTTTCGGTTTCCCTACCGGCCAAGTCTAAGCCCGCTTTCGCGACGAATAAACTAAGGTCTCTAGACGGAATTACCCAAACCCCGAGTTTCCCCATATTGGTCCGAGTGAGTCAAGTCAACCTAGGTGATCAAGCTAAGTCAAACAAAACACAACAATATCATCAAGACAATATCACCCTCAAACGCAATAATTTCACAACATAAAACTTTTTCCTAGAATTCCTCCTCCCCTAGCCCCCTAACTAAAATTTACTCACTACCAATAATTAAACTAACACTAAAGAGGCTAGGAGAAAGACTAAACATGATTAAACTAGAGGAGGAATAACTAATTTAAGACAATAAAAGAAACTATACTAACAAAACAACACTAACTATGGAAAAACAATCTAAGGAGAAATAAACTAAGGAGAGAGATAAACAAACAAACGAACAAACAAAGAAAAACTACACTAACATAAAGATTAACAAGAAACTAAAGATTATAGCGGACAACTGGGCATGGAAACAGATTTGCAGGGTTAAGGAAAAAGTTAAGGATGGATACAACAATAACATTTGGTCTGTATCCTCGAATGGGTACACTATTCGCGAGGGATACGACTGGATGAGACCTAAACAACCTATCTGTGAGTGGGATACGGTTGTTTGGAACAGCTGGAATATCCCCAAGCATTCGGTGATAGCATGGTTGGTGAGAATGAATGGACTGAATGTTAAGAGTAAACTGAAGAAGATAGGCTGTTGTGAAGATGATTGGTGCTGTATATGCGGAAACAATGCCGAAACTTTGGAACACCTTTATTTCAGCTGTCCGTACAGCAGTAGACTGATTCAGTTTATTGAGACTTGGTTTGGAAAATTGCAGGGCGTGGATGACCTAATCCACACTCCGAGAAGCAATCCGAAATGGAAGACAAATGCCATGGTGTTGGTAGGATGTTACTATCATATATGGATCCAACGCAATAAAGCTAGAATAGACCATACCCTTGTAAGACCTGAGATTCTTTCCGATATCATTAGGAAGGAAATCGGGTATAGAAGAATGGCGGTGGCCCCTGGGTTCATATGTAATTGGAATTAGGTGGTGTACGCTAGATGATTCGGTACCTCCCATTGTAACTATCCTTTTTGGTTATATATAATCTCACATTTTACCAAAAAAAAAGAAACTAAAGATTAAACTAATTAATGAAGAAAAGGAGAAGAAAGAAACTACCAACAATTGAGAAGACTAAGGAGGAAGATGAAGATTAACATAAATGATGAAGCTTCAAGAAATAATACAAAGATCTTGTCACTAAACCCTTGCAAAACCCTTGAATCTTCAATATAAACATAATCTTCAACTAAGGATGGAAACTTGATTACAAACTAATAATAGATCTAAACTAATCTAAGAGAATTTTACTAAATTAATGGAGTTTTACTATGTGAACTACTACTACTACTACTACTATGGAGATCTCCTACACTAACCTAAGGAGGCACTAAATTAACACTCTACTTATGATGAGTGGCACAAAATCCTAGGGTTGATATATATACTAACTCTTAATGGGTCACACTACTCAAGCCCATAATCCAATCCTTCTTCATTAAGCTAGACCTTCACCCTTTGCATTTTCGTGGGGTGAAGTTTCACCCTGCGGTTGACGACATTGACACCACCGGGTGAAATTTCACCCGGTGAGATTTTCTTCTCGAATCATCATTTTTGGCGTTTTTCTCCATCGGGCGAAATTTCACGCGGTGGGCGAAATTTCGCCCGGTCGTTTTGCCCGGTCAGAATTGCCCACGAAAATCTTCGGAAATAGAAAATGTTGTCGGGCGAAATTTCTCCCGGTTATGACTCACCGGGTGAAATTTCACCCGGTGATACTTCTCTTCAATTCCGGTCTTTTTCTTCGTCGATCAATTGGATTACTTGAACTTTCGGTTGTGTGCTTTGCTCTTTGGACCGTATCTCTCTCAAGCCCGTAGAAGCTCATACACGTTTTCGGTCAAAAATCCTATCAAAATAGACAGAAAAGTACCAAAAACACGTAAAATGCAAAAGAGAGACACTAATACGAGAATTACTCAAAATAAGGCGATAATGGCACTCAAGTCTCGCAAAACGGAGGGAAAACAGGTCTAAATGGGAGGAAAAACGGTCCAAATTTGGCACACAACAACAAGCGTATAGGAAATACGAAGAGGAAAGAAGTTACCTAGCGGGTTGCTTCCATGATCTCCTCATCTTGTGATATCGAGGTGGTGGTTATCCTGTAAGAGTGGAGGACAAGACTATACAAAGGACACGAAAACATAACGAGAATGAGAAAAGAAAAGGAAAATATTTTTGCTTTTTAGAATTTTTAGAATTTTTATGATTTTTTGAAAAGATTTTTTTGAAAAAACAAAAGATAGTAGATCCCTCCCCCCCACTAAAACTGTGCATTTTCCTCAATGGATAAGTAGGGGAAAAATAAAAAATGACAGAAGGAAGAAAAATAAGAAAAATCTTTTTGGATTTTTATGATTTTTCAAATGTTTTTGAGATTTTTCAAAATTTTGGGGAAAAGAAAATGAAAGATAAAAGGGTGGCGGTCCTAGGTGTAATCACATCACCTAGACCCTAGCCAAGTGGGTAAGAAAATAAAATAAAATAAAAGAAATTAAGTGGAAAGGGAAAAGAATGGGCGTAAGTGTAATCACATCACCTAGCCCGGATTTCGAACGAATTGGAAAAATTTGAGAAAGATGAAAGGATTTGGATTTTCAAGTGTGGTCAATGGCGTAATCACATCGCCTAAAGATCAGGAGCAATACGAAGGCCGCAACGGCCACATCAATCAAAAGGATAACTTGCAAAGATTTGTTAGAAACTGAATAATCAATCACAATGATAACAAGATATAATAACCGGACACACTCTAGTACATGCAATTATAGACTCATCTAGACTCATCCATTCAGTCCGCTACAATATCCACAACACCGCTACCAACTCAGACAGAGGGATTAGTACGAATAATCATCCGACGTGTATGAAGCACTAGGAGACCCAGAGAAGTACGACATACCCTCGGAAGATGCCTGGGGAGAAAATTCCTTAGAACCGTCACTTAACGAGAGGGCGTAGTCTGACTCAATCTCACAGAGGTCGTAGATCGTACGACCCTCAGGCAATGTATAATGAGCGTACTCCCAGGCTCCCCTTCCTCCCGACTATGTTTTTGTCAGTCGATATTCACCGGGTCTTAGAGGTAGGTCCCAACTGTGGTGAAAGAGAATGGTGGTGCGGTGTGTGTTGGGTACAATTAAAGCATGTCCACGGCTAATATAGACGAGGCGATGATGAGGAATGATACGTGCGATTTATATATGATTATTCCGTCTTTTACGCACGCATTTCCATGCATATCGAGTAGCATTGTCTACTATTTTCCCCCGAATTCGATACTTTGTGGTCATGTTGCATCTTATGCAGGTTTGAACCTGTGGACGGATAAACAAGGCAAAAATCGTGCTTAAAGATGAAATCTTATGTGAAATAAGAAAAGAGAATGATCGTTTCCAAACAGGTCAAATTAAAACGTAAATATCTTGAGATCTACTACTTCAATTGTGCTGATTTTGATTGCGTTGGAAAGCTCTTTCTCTTAGTTTTCCAACGGTATATTATATGCCTGATTTAAAGAAGTAAAGAAAAAATGACAATCGTTTGAAGTTGAGCGCGCAGTGCTGAAAAACAGAAACATGTCAATAATTGTCGAACGACTATCAAAATAGTCGACCGACTATTCTCGAGACTGGACGAAGACCGAGACTTTCCTAATTTGATGTTTAGGGTTAATTAGAATGTTGGGCTTTGGTTTTAGCTAAGTATTTACGAAACTATTAGACTAGAATTCTAGGATCTCTTCTTTTATGCTTCTAATTTTCTTTAGACTTTTCTTTAGACTACTCTCTTTAGATTTCTCTCTACCCTCAACTTTTAGATCTAGATTTATGAATTTTTTTCTACTCTTCCTTTAAACTCGGTAATCTAATTCTTTCTTTGTTCTTCCTTATTCTCTTTGTTTTTAATTCTTTCTTTCTTAATCTTATTAATTCGTTTATGCTTATTTCTCTTTAGATCTATTAGTTATGCTTAACTTATTTATCATCTTTATTATTATTGTCTTAAATTTCTCTATGAGTAGCTGATTTCCATTGCTAGGATTTAGGGGATCTGCGAACTAAATGTGATCGCTAAATAATTTATAGATCTGTCAATAATATTGCGTATGAGTTGTTAATTGTAGCAATTAATTGAGATTGATTGATTAAGTCGACGTAATTGATTAATTGAATTGGTAAACTCGAACCTAAGATCGGAAGCCTGGTAAGAGTTAGACCAGCTACAACACGTTAGTTTGCCCTAATAATATCGGAAGCCTTTAGACGCATGCGTGGGTGAATAGCGGACCGGAAGGACCTATTCATTACCCCTTAGACCAATATCTGCGATAGACCTGTGACTTAGACCGTGACCATATGAGATTCGTAGTGAACCGACAATCCTAGTTTTCTCTCCATATAAATTTGTCTTAATCCATCCTATTTATTTTAGTTATTTTTTCTCTTTTTATTTTCTTTCTTTCACTACTTTAATTTAGTTAACCCAATTACAAACCCTCGATTTGGTTACTTAGATAGACTTTAATTGCAAGTAGAATTTATTTATCTCCTTGTGGATACGATCCTGACTTCCCTAGCTATATTTTTAGTTAGACCTAAGTTGGTTATCTTTGATAGGTGTACGACTAGCTTATCAAATTTTGGCGCCGTTGCCGGGGAGACGATTAATTTTACTTGTCGTTTTAGTTTATCTTTTGTCTCGTGGAACTTTCAGTTTCTTGGGACGATTATTATTATTATTATTGTTATTAATTTTTTCCTCTTAGTTTTATTTTCTTAGTTTTTATTTTTTTTATTTTTGTAGTCATTTTTATTTATTTATTTATTATTTTTTTTCATTATTATGACTATCTTCCACTTCCCTCAATTTGAACATGAACCTGCATACTTATTTAGACTTGACTCTTTTATTACTCAAAATGGCTATTATGTGAGTGTGTGGGAGGTGAGTCATATGATTTACGATGGTGTCGATGATGCGACACGGACTTATATTGAGAGAAACTGTGAAGACATGTTTAAATACATGTCTTATGTGAAACGATGGGCGCTACTCCAATATTTAATCCGAAACAGTTTGGAGTCAGAGATAAAGAGGAAGGCTGAGATATCGGAGCTTAAGGCGATGATGCAACAACTTATAGATATGCTAACTTTAAAGGAAAACAAGCATGATACTCCATGTAAGTTAGATACTAGAGTTAATTTCTCACATTCCACTGACTATGTTATGACTGAATCTGTTGCATCTATTAGACAGTACATATGCCCATTTGAGGAAGAAGATGATGATGTGTATAGTGTTCAATCTCACATCGTTCCCCAAACTCCTATGATTTCTAACTTGATGCAGGATGATGACTTGCATTCCTTAGATACTTGTGAACCACCTTATTCTCCTTCGGAGCAACTTTCACACCCTTTAATCATATATTCTTCTCATTTTGTGAATATTGTTGTGGCAAACAATGATTATGAGATGGAAAGTGTTATATTTGAGGAAAACGCGTGTTTGGATGCTTTGACTGATGTTTTTTCTGAGGATAACATTGAGGATTTCGGTTCATGTGAATTTGAGAGTGTGTCATTTGCTGTCAATTTTGAGGTTTTGGAAAGAGAGTTCAACAAAGGAGAAGCCCGTGAGCGTGAAAGGAAAGTTCAAACGAACGAGAGACGGGAAGAGAGTGCAGTTTTGAATGATACTTTGAGTCAAGAGAGTTTCATTATTGAGGACACTTGGGATTGCGAATCTGATTTCTTTGAAAAACCTATTTTAGAGAAATTTGACCTTTTCCATTGTTTTGAAGAGGAATCTCCTTCACCCATTGATTATATTGATCTCGATTCCCTTACACCTTTACTTGAGCCTATGATTATCGATGAGGATTGTGACACTCTTTTAGAAGAGGTTGTTTTGGCTCTTGGTTTCTCGTTTGATGGTTGTCTTCTTGAGAGCATTGAAGATGGTGATAGTAATAACTCCTTCGAGGGAGTTGAAGAGTATAAGTTTGATGCTTTGAGTAGTTTTGAGTTATTTAACTCTCCTCTTGTGCAATTTGTGTCAAATGATAAGACTTGGGCTAATTTTGAGATATTCGGTTTGTATGTCTTTTCTCATAAACTGCTCACTACTCTTCTCACTTATCATGCTTATTATTGGTCATGCTTATTAATGTTGATTCTCTATGACCACTTTGTTGCTGATTGGTCTAGCTTGTTTGACAAGCTAATGCGATCCTTGACCTATTTTTTAGGCGATTCACATAGGTTGCTAAGATGTGTTATATATATTTTCTTTGCTTCTCTTGTGTTTTTTTAGTTTTGTTGTTTTTTGTGTGTCGGTACCGTTTTTGCGACGGAGACATTGACAATTACGATTATGAAGAGGATGCTTCGATGCGGTTTGGGGATGTCTCCTTTATATGTATCTTGTAAGTAGTCTCATTTTTTTTCCTTTTACACTTTCATCGTCTTTCGTAACTTTCCCCATAATTTTTTATGCCTCTTATTGTTTATTGTACACAATGAGGGCATTGTGTGATTTGGTTTGGGGAGGGTATGCATCTGTTGTTTTCATCCATCTGCATATTTCTTGCATTTTCGCATGCACAAAAATTTCAAAACAAATCACAAAAATATGTTTTTTTTTCATATAGTCGAGTCGGAATGGTTATATAATGATGATGATATTGCTTTTATGTCTTCATTAGCTTGCTTATGCCTTGCATCATTATCGTTTTTGTATATATATACATGCATCATTCTCTTGTCATTGACTGATTGTACTGGACGAATAACCTTGACTCATTGTTGGCAAACTACTCAGATTTTTAAGGAATTAGAGCCTTAAACTGATATCATTCATGATCAGTTTCATTTAGGTTGAGAGTAGTACCCCTTATAAGACATGTAACATCAAACTGCATAAGCATGACATTCGTCTCTTAGGTACCTGTACTTTTTTGACTCGTGGTTTTGACATGTGCAAAAAAGGCAAATCCTTTCTTTTAATTAATTCCCATAAGCCTCACATAACCAAATTGACCTGTTTGACCCGTTTATTAACTACATGTCATAATTTGCCTACTCTAGTCAAGCTAGTAGATTAGTTGGACGAAATTATTTTTTCCGGGTTAATTTTGGTACCATGATGATAGAAAAAAGGGGAATTGAGAAAAAATATGAAAAAAAAAAATTATTTGAAAGAAAAAAAAAAAGAGAAAAAAAAAAGGAAACAAAGGAAACAAGAATAAAGAAAAAAAATGAAGTGAAACTAGAAGAAGAATGTGTTTTTGCTATGAGAAAAGAATTGATATCTCTAATTTCAAAGTTATTAGTGGGAAGCGGTTTTGATAAGGCGCTTGTTGTTATGCCTAATTTATTCGACTGGAGTTTGGTGAGAAAGGGATGTTTATTAATGGTTGGTGTAATTCTAGCTTGGCTATTAACTCCACATATCCATATCGTTTTGCCCCTTCTTACCCGATTAGCCTCACTTTATACCATATGTAAGTCCTTGGCACGTGTCTTTACCCGTTAGAATGCGTATGTACGGTTATTAGAGATTGATTTCATGTTAGATTGCATGCATGTTCTTGTAGGTCGCAGTTAGGTGAGTGTTTTATTTTTCCGAATTTACATAGACTCACAATATCACCCGTTTTGTGTGATGAGCGATCCGTGAGAGTCCGACATAGACGAGTCTTGCAAGGTTAAAGGTTCAGTATTGTTGTCGTTGATAAGGCTTGTTGTATGTGGTTGTGTGCATTGGCCTTAATCGATATGCATTAATTGGTTTAAGCGAGTTAGAAGCATAATTAGCTTTGAGTTGTATACGGTTCCATTAGGATGTTTTTCTTTGTCTTGTGCTTGCTTGAGGACAAGCAAGGGTTTGGTTTGGGGAGGTTTGATACGTGCGATTCATATACGATTATTCCGTCTTTTATGCACGCATTTCCATGCATATCAAGTAGCATTATCTACTATTTTCCCCCGAATTTGATACTTTGTGGTCATGTTGCATCTTATGCAGGTTTGAACCCGTGGACGGATAAACAAGGCAAACAGCGTGCTTAAAGATGAAATCTTATGCGAAATAAGAAAAGAGAATGATTGTTTCCAAACAGATCAAATTAAAACATGAATATCTTGAGATCTACAACTTCAATTGAGCTGATTCTAATTGCGTTGGAAATCTCTTTCTCTTAGATTTCCAACGGTATATTATACGCTTGATTTAAAGAAGTAAAGAAGAAATAACAATCGTTTGAAGTTGAGCGCGCAGTGCTGAAAACGGAAACAGGTCAATAATAGTCGAACGACTATCAAAATAGTCGACCGACTATTCTCGAGACTGGACGAAGACCGAGACTTTCCTAATTTGATGTTTAGGGTTAATTAGAATGTTGGGCTTTGGTTTTAGCTTAGTATTTACGAAACTATTAGATTAGAATTCTAGGATCTCTTCTTTTATGCTTCTAATTCTCTTTAGACTTTTCTTTAGACTACTCTCTTTAGATTTCTTTCTACCCTCAACTTTTAGATCTTAATTTATGAATTTTTTTCTACTCTTCCTTTAAACTCGATAATCTTATTCTTTCTTTGTTCTTCCTTATTCTCTTTGTTTTTAATTCTTTCTTTCTTAATCTTATTAATTCGTTTATGCTTATTTCTCTTTAGATCTATTAGTTATGCTTAACTTATTTATCATCTTTATTATTATTGTCTTAAATTTCTCTATGAGTAGCTAATTTCCCTTTCTAGGATTTAGGGGATCTGCGAACTGAATGTGGTCGCTAAATAATTTATAGATCTGTCAATAATACTGCGTCTGAGTTGTTAGTTGTATCAATTAATTGAGATTGATTGATTAAGTCGACGTAATTGATTAATTGAATTGGTAAACTCGAACCTAAGATCGGAAGCCTGGTAAGAGTTAGACCTGCTACAACACGTTAGTTTGCCCTAATAAGATCGGAAGCCTTTAGACGCATGCTAGGGTGAATAGCGGACCGGAAGGACCTTTTCACTACCCCTTAGACCAATATCTGCGATAGACCTTTGACTTAGAGACCGTGACCTTATGGGATTTGAAGTGAACCGACAATCCTAGTTGTCTCTCCATATAAATTTGTCTTAATCCATCCTATTTATTTTAGTTATTTCTTCTCTTTTTATTTTCTTTCTTTCACTACTTTAATTTAGTTTACCCAATTACAAACCCCCGATTTGGTTACTTAGATAGACTTTAATTGCAAGTAGAATTTATTTGTCTCCTTGTGGATACGATCCTGACTTCCCTAGCTATATTTTTGGTTAGATCTAAGTTGGTTATCTTTGATAGGTGTACGACTAGCTTATCAAGGAACATGAAAAATCCAAGTAGGGAAATAGGCCTCGTCAAGCCAAATGGAGTTGTCAAGCGGGGTGAGGTGGTCGGTCGAGTAGCCTAATTTGTTTGCTATAACCTGTAGACACCCAGATTCTGACCTGGTGGCTGCAGGAGCGTCCGACAAACACCCTATGACGATCGGACTGCAACACGACATGAGTTTACGATGTTTTAGATGGTTTTTCTATAAAACGGATCAAATAATTACTCGGAAAAATTAATTCAACTTCAAGACAGTCTTAGTTATGTCATTATGGTCACGTCGACACTAATTAGAGTCAATTCCGACACCGGGGCTCCGAATCGGTCCCGAAACACGCAAAGCCAAACCCAAGTCAGCGCGTCAGGCCGATCAAGCCTCGAGACGCACGCTCGAGGCCCATCGGCGGAACGCGCTATTTCACGGCGGAAACCTTAATGCCCAAGCAAAGTATGATGTATAATCTCCATTTTTGATGGTTTTGAAATCGTATCTTCAAAATTCCAAACGCCCCCCTCCGGGTGCCTCAATCCTGGTGCACACGCCACCAGGTGCCTGAGAGGTCGATTTGAACTGTGAGGAAAGCTATAAATACCCACATTCTCCGCTTATTACAACACACAATTTAGAATTCGAACATCATTCAAAATTCACCACTCTCCCTCCTCCTCTCTTTGAGCTTTGTGCTCTAACTTAGTGTCGCACTCTGACTCTAATTACGATCCATTCGATCGTTCCCTATCGATACGCAAATCGACACTACTCCTCGTAGTTCCTCTAGTCCTTGGATCGATCCGAACGAAAAGGGGCACCCGTGTTCGACTAGCCGACTCAAGACACCGTAGCGAAGCTCATCCAAATTTGCTGCAGGAAAGCTAGGAGGATCTACCAAAGAAGTCATATCGTCACTAGGTTGTCATCTAAACACAACTTTACATTTTGTACTCTTTACTTGTGCACTTCGATAACATCAAGTCCGACTTATATTGTCACTAAGTCCATGACGCGTCATAAACATACGTAACGTCCACAACTTCAACCATAAGCACTAAAACACTCTAACTAAACCCGAGTAGACATGAGATCCGTTCTCAACCATCTACGCATCGTGTCTCGTTTAGTGTACACTCCGAGGGTGCAATTCCTCACAATGTGATTTACTTACATTTCGTAGTTATCACTTTCGTATGATTTACCGCTTTTATGACCATAATCGCATGCTAAATCACCTAACAAGGAATTCAAAACGTAAACAAACTAAAACTGAACAAGTGGTGGTCGGGTTCCATATTAATCTCGATGCTCACCCCTCACACGCGGTTCGACGCATCCCTATTAATATCGAACCGACGCATCTTAAGCAGAATACCAGGTAAGGTATACCACGAGAATGACTAATATCCGTATTATCACGTTAAAACTAATCCACTAATACGTATAATATCCAATATTCTCTACTCTCTTACGTGCATCTTTTCATAACCTGCCTGTCACATGAAATCGCATGCAAATAATGTAAACGCAACTACTTTGACGACAAAAGCTTATTTGTCCTTAAACAACCAACTTAGAAAATATCTAGGGTTAAAACAACGGATGTTATCGTACTTCCGCCACAATTATGGAATGAAGTTATTAGCCCACCGATTGATTAGTAGGGGCCGCTACGTGCGGGCGTGATTGGCTGTTGACGTCTATCGGATGTTGGCTTCCCAATACGTACCCTCAGCCTTACTCAGAATGTACGGTTTCCGGATGTCCGAAACCATTGGCAATGAGAGTCATTCTAGACATGGAATGCTTAAGGGTACAAGTCTTTATCTTTTGGTCCCCATGTCACTCAACTTTGAGCCGACTAAGGATTAAAGTTGACTAGAACGGTTTTCGAGTTCCCAAAATTACTCGGTGGCGACTCCACAAATCGGCAACGAATTCGGTTCACTAAAAAGGTCGTCTTACCCAACACATCGGCCTTTAAACATTTACAACCACGTCTCGACCGATTCTAACAGAAACACGGATGTCTGCATCCGTCTAGTACAATTCAAATCGTCAACCAAATTGAGGTCCGACACATCGCCCCGTACGCGAGATCGGATCGGCCCCGACGACGAGGCCGAGTGGGTGGCCGCCGCGATTGGGTCCTGCGCGGGTGCGCACGGGGAGAGCGGTGTGGGCGAGCGTCCATAGTTTGGCGACTCCGCTGGAGATTGGGAAACAAGTTTCCAGCGGTGATATAACTCGAACGAGGTCGGTGAAGCTCATTCCCTAGTTCCTTTTTTGTGGTCACTACAGGTTTTGGCCCTAAAAAGCCCACCCTAACCAATTTTAGGACCAATCGACCTTTTCGCGGTAAGATCCTTAATGGACGCGCGGAGAGATCCTCGATTGACGTTCCGGTCGTCCAAGGTAGTCACGCATTCTGTGAATATGCCAAGCGAACTACCCCGAGTGAACGGGACGATGCTCACCTCCCCCAGTGACCCATCGCCACCTAAGCAAAGACTATTCGTTGGACGGTAGCCTACCCTAGCCTACCCGTGTCTCCATCTTGCATGAGTGTATGCATTCCTAGTTATATGTAGCGTGATTGTGACAACCCGAATAGAACAATAAAATCCGAATTCAACCACGACAACATATTCAACTACACCCAAACTCCATTTTCAAAAAGACATCCTTTTTTTCAAAACCACCCTTTAGCGCCGTTACTCCGGCCAAAATCAAACTCATTATTTTCAAAAACACACCTTAGCGCCATCACCCTGGCTAAGTTCACACTTACCATTTTCAAAACCATCTTTAGCGTCATTACTTTGGTCAAAATAAAACTCGTTATTATAAAAAACAACGATACACCGTTATTATCGCCAAATTCCCGACCAATGGGACTAAGGCATCCAAAACGGTTACATTTTGGTTTTCAAAACATTTTTCGCACACACCGTTAGCATTACCAAAATTTCAATTAACGAAATCAAGGAACCTAACACGGTTATACTCACGAATCATTTCACACACACCGTCACCATTGTTGAAATTCCAATCAATGGGATGGACGAACATGGTCGCACGTTTTCAAAGTTTTCTAAAAACACTTTCACCACCTAAGTTCCGTAACGAGAATTTGACTACATTTTCAAAAGTACCGCCACAAAGACCGTGTTTTCTCACAAAACACTCTTTACACCGCGAATGTCGAACTCTAAATTAATAGAAGTCTCGATAATGACGCGACATCACAATTTTCGAAACCGGTTCTTCTACAACCACACTTTTACAAAATCACAAATTCACACTTTTGCTATCGTCAAACTCTTGACGCCCATATAGCAAAAATTTCCGACACGCCACAAACGATGCTACTAAACCATCGTAATGACAATTTCACAAAAACTCTCACTTTCGAAAAACGTGCTTTCAAGCCCATCCATTTTCTAAAACATCAAAAATCTTTGATTCCGAGCCGGGATCGAGATTAACTCCTTACGTCGTACAACCGTGTGATTAACTGTCTGTGTTAGTTGCTAAGATTACCTCCGTTCGAGGTTTTATATTTTGGGTCATCTTATCTCGAGAGTCCTCTTTAAAATCTCAGCCCCGAGATTTGCGTGAAATCGTCTCGTTCCAGAGACCCAAGTTTATTAGGCGTTTCACCGAATACACCAAGAGTCTAACGCACCCAATTCCCAATCTGATAACCGCAAACACGCGTGAATCAAAGGGTCTCATTTCCTTGTCGCTCACCTATGAGCATTCCTCGAGTCTTCATGTCATCCGGTGGATCCGTTCTGATCTCCGACATTATTTTGTAGAACCGTCCTCCGACATCGCTACAACCCCGAACTTTAGCATCTAAAATTATACCAACATGGTCCGTAGCTTCCATCGAAGCCTCTATCCATAACCTTAATGAGTGGGTAGATTCCCTTAAGGCCAACCCCCAAATCGCTCCACCAAACCAAGTGAATAGTGATAAGGTCATTCAAAAGAAGAGAGTCTCTAGGAAATTCACTAATCTAGACATCTCATATGACGAAGTCCTGACACTCTCCACCCGACATTTTCTACAATCTTCTTTAGAGCCAACACCCGAACCTCCTTTAGGACAAATGAGCAAATCATGGGATCCCAAAGCTTTCTGCTTTTTTCACCAAGGGCATGGTCACAAAACTTAATCCTGCACCAAATTGAAACATGCCATCCAAAACCTGATTGAGGAAGGAACCTTTCCCCCTCGTAAGAATCCAAGATATATCCAGATCGATACCAATCAATTATGAACAGTACCAACATGACCATACCATTCATGGGGTGTTGGCAGACGATGATGACGACGTCTACATCCACAAACCAATAGTCATAATCCCTCCAACTACCTCACAAACCAAAGACATAAGCCACGTCACTAGATTAGGGCGACCTTATCAAAGTGTCGCCACCGACATACAAATCACCAACCATACCACCGAGAACACCATCACCACCGAGGATGTCACTATCACTACCCCCAAGGTTCGAATAGTCAAACAACTACAAAAAGCCAAAACCCACCTTTCCATATGGCAACTTATAGCTAGCTCCTACAACCACCGTATGACTTTGGTCCAAGCCTTAGGAAGAATGAACATAACCCCGACAGTCTCACCCGAGGACATGGTAGGACATGTCCTTCAAGAAACAAAAGAACTAAAAGATCCTATAACTTTTTCCGATGAGGATCTTCCATCTTTTTGACCAAAACACAACCTAGCCCTCTATGTTACGGTGATATACCTAGGTAAAAATATACCCATGACTCTTGTGGACGACGGCTCCACAGTGAACGTAATCCCCCTAACCCCCCCCCCCCCCCCCCCCCGCGCCCTAGGCATGTTAGACACCGATTTCATACCCACCGAATTCGGGGTGCGTGCCTACGACGACACTCGGCGACCACTCGCAGGGATCACAACCGTTTATAGCATCGTAGGGCCGATAAAAAGAAAAATGGACTTTCAGGTCTTAGACGTCAAAACAGGGTCATACCATCCACTTTACATCAAAAAGTGAAAGTCCCTCTCAATGGGAAAATAATCACCATCCATGCCTCACCCATGAAAGCCTTTATAGAAAAAGCCACCACCTCACAAGTCACGGAAGACGCCGACACCAAATTAAGGGGATTCCACATAGTGAACCTATTAGAGCAAGATCTAGCACCCTTCGACTTCGATCAATACTTAAACTTAGCCATTAACTTCATGATGAAACAACAAGGGTATTTCCCGGGATTATCATTAGGAAAAAACCTAGACACCGCAATTGAATTTCAAGATCCTGTTGGTCAAACACACAAAATAGGTTTTGGGTACCCCGTCTCAAGGATGAAATCCGTGAGCGCATAACCATCATCCCCGTTGATCCCAATGAGCTAGTCAACATGGTCATGACTGACAAGCAATTCGACCCCATCTCCCTCATAGTCAGTACCGATGAAAAACAAGAAAGTAAGCGGTGGAGGAAATCCGTCACGTGGGTCAACGAAAGTGGTAGGAGATTCAAGTTGACTACCGGAGAAGGGAGGATGTTCGAGGAGTCTGAGCCCGAGTCCGAAACAGAGTCTGAGTTCGAGTTTGAGTCCGAATCTGAGTCTGAAACAAGCTAAGAGTCTAGTATTCTCTATCTTCCATCCACTTCCGTGTCTATCCAGGATGAACCGGGGCCTGTCCCGGAAATCCCCATAATGTTGTCTCTGTCAAACGAACAAAGGATCTCTTTGTCAAATGTCCTCGACATGCTTGATTTAACTAATAATAAAAATACTTTCGCTTACGACTCGTCGCACTTAACATGCAATGCCATTTTCGATAGTGAACAACATGAGCAGGATGATTCTTGCAACTATTTCCTCCCGCCTAAAACCTTAAGGGAATTAGCGAAGCAAGAGTTAGGAGCACCAGTAATCGAGGACACCAAATCCATAAACGTTGGGACACCCTAGAAATCCAAAACCTCAAAATAGGAACTTACCTATATCTTGCTGAGAGAGAACGATTCATAAGCCTACTCACACAATACAAAGACGTCTTCGCCTGGTCTTACAAAGACATGCCAGGTACAGACCAAGACATCGCCGAATATCGAATCCCGATCAAACACGGATTTAAGCCAGTAAAACAAAAACTACGCCGTATACGACCTGAGTGGGCCCTTAAGGTTAAAGAGGAAGTAGACAAACAATTCAAAGCCGGATTCATTCATGTTTCCAAGTACTCCGATTGGGTGGCCAACATAGAATCCGGGTCTGTGTTGACTTCCGAGACTTAAGCAAAGCCAGCCCAAAAGATGACTTCCCCTTACATCACATAGATATCCTGGTAGACAACACCGCCGATCATGCCCTATTCTCCTTCATGGACGGGTATGCCGGCTACAATCAAATGAAAATAGCCAAGGACGACATGTCCAAAACAACCTTTACAAGACCTTGGGGAATATATTGTTACTCAGTCATGCCTTTCTGGCTTAAGAACGTCGGGGCAACCTACCAACGAACCGCTACCACACTCTTACACGACATGATGCGCAAAGAGATCGAAGTGTATGTAGATGATATGATAGTCAAATAGCAAAATCGAGAAGGGCACGTCCCCGCTCTCGAAAAAATTTTCAAACGCCTACGCCAATACAACATGAGACTTAACCTTAAAAAATGCGCCATTGGGGTTACATCAGGGAAACTTTTAGGTCACGTCGTGAGCCAACGAGGGATTGAAATAGACTTATCAAAAATAAAAGCCCTACTAGACATGCCCGCGCCTAAACATGAAAAGGATATCATGAGATTCCTAGGCAAAGTACAGTACATTAGTGGTTTTATCGCTAAACTAACCATGGTCTGCGAAACCATCTTCAAAAAACTCAAAATTACCGAACCAACTATCTGGGATGACAGATGCCAAAAGGCCTTTGACAAAGTAGAGGAGATATTGGCTCAACTACTAGTGTTAATGCCTCCAAAAAAGGAATACCACTTTCCCTCTACCTTACCGTAACCGAAACCGCAATGGGAGCGATGCTAGCACAAACCGTTGACAAGGAAGAGAGAGCCATTTACTACATTAGTAAAAGTTCCTCGGGTATGAAACAAAATACTTACCCTAGAAAGGACGTGCCTTGCCCTAGTGTGGTCAACCAAAAAACTAAGACACTATATGCTTAGCCATACCGTACACGTATATTCGAAGATGGACCCCATCAAATACATCTTCGAAAAACCCGTCCTCAATGAACGATTAGCCAGATGGACCCTCATGCTAGCAGAGTTCGACCTATACACCCCTTAAGGTCATCAAAGAAAAAGACGTAGCCGATTTCCTAGCCGAAAACCCAATAGAGAAAGCCCCCATAACCTGTTCCTGGTCCTTCCCCGACGAGGACATTTTATTCACCGATGAGGAATCATAGGACTTATACTTCGATGGCGCCTCGAGCATGAGGAGCTACGGTGTAGGGATCCTTTTAATATCCCCACAAGGTGATCACACATCCATATCAGTCAAACTAGACTTCCCAGTAACCAACAATGCAGCCGAATACGAGGCCTGCCTAATAGGGCTAAAAGCCGCAGTAACACTAGGGATTAAAAACCTTAGAGTCCACAGAGATTCACCCTTAGTAGTAAACCAAGCCACGGGAACTTGGAAAGTTTAATTTATAGCGAAAGCCTAGCTCCATACCAAACCAAAGTCGAGTCAATATCCCGAGAATTCACCGAAATCAACTTCATACACATACCCCGCGAGGAAAATCGATTCGCGGATACCTTATCCAAATTAGCCTCACTAATAAACATGCCCGACAACCTCTTCTCTATTCCCGTTTGTGTTGAAAGAAGTGAACAACCCGTCTATATCCACAACATCGAAACCGATGACACGCTCGAAGAACCCTGGTACAAAACGATCCTAGACCTCAAAACCAACGGATCATACCCACCTAATAAAAACACCAAAAACAAACGAGCCTTAAGAATGTAAGACACCCACTACGTCATGAACCATGGATGATTATATAAACGAACTCCACAAAGAGTGCTCCTTAGGTGCATAGACAAAGGCCAATCCAAAAAAGTCATGGAAGAAATACATGACGGAGAATGTGGACCCTACATGAGCGCACACACATTAGCCTGTTAGATAATGAGACTAGGTTATTACTGGACCACCCTTGAGACAGACTACCAACACCACGTCCATCACTATCACAATTGTCAGATATTCGCCAATATTCAACACCTACCACCATATCCACTCCACACCACAACAACACCATGACCCTTCTCCACGTGGGGAATAGACATTATAGGAAAAGTACACCCATCTGAAACTGGTGGACACTGTTTTATACTAGTGGTTGTTGATTACTTTACCAAGTGAGTAGAAGCAGCCTCATACACAATCCTAACCTCCAAACAAATAGTCAAATTCCTACAAAACAACATCATATGTCGCTACGGCATACCACACGAGATTGTTAGTGATCAGAGGGCTCACTTTAGAGCTGACACCCAAAACTCCTAGACAAATAAAAAATCCAACCACAAAAATCATCACCCTATAGACCTCAAACAAACGGGGCTGTAGAGGCAGCAAACAAAACCATCGTCACTATCCTTAAGAAGATGATAGACGATTACCGAGATTGGCCAAACAAAATACCCTTTGCATTATTGGGATACATAACTTCCTACCAAACTCCTACCGGAGCCATACCTTAATACCTAATGATGGTTGGACTTGCCGTGGGTCCCACCGATCAAATAGAGACCAACTAATCCTAACACGTAGCTAGGGTAAGTCGGGTCGAGTCCACGGGGAAGGTAATAGGTGTCTAGACTAGGGTCAACTCAAAAACAAGACTAAGTAACCAAAACAACACAAAGGGGAACAAACTAACGATAATTGATTAACTAGGATGATTGGAAGAGAAGAAACTAGATTAACAATGAACTAGGTATAACATGAACTAATTGAAGCAACTAAAGCTAAAACAATCAACTAACTAGATGAGAAATTGCTAACAAGAGGGAGAAATCAAATTGGGAAAGGGTAGGGTTAGTTTGGGTTCATAAGTGTAGTATGATGCTTGGGAAATCGAGGGTGTAAGCTTCACCTAGTTACTAAGGTCGGTCCGCGCTCTCGCGTCAAAGACAAAACCCGAATGCTCATGCAAGATACTACCCAATACACAAGAATTCAACCACAAATCAATCACACAATGAGAAGAGGAAGACTAGCATGAGAAGGATGGCCAATTCTACTCAAACAAGCAATTCAACAAACACATAGTGTGCTTAACATGTGACTAGCAACAAAGAATTCACCTTTACCCACAATCAAACCCTAATCACCCATAATCAACACTTAATCCCCCTACTAACCCCACAATAAGTCTACTCACACATAATCAAACTAACTATAATACAAACAAGAGAATTCAATACAAACATCAAGACATTCATAATAGAAAAGAAACTAGCAAGAACAATAAACAATGAACAAAGATTGACGCTTGAATAACAAAGGAAGATTAAGAGAAAAGAGAAGAATAATTATACCAAAGTAGTGAAGAGGAAAGATGAAAACTTTTAATAATAAGAAAACCCAAATAAATCTCCCAAGGTTGTCAATCTTGGATGAGTCTTGAAGAATTCCCATAATACAAGGATTACAAACTAGATTAAGCTAAGATTAACTAAAGATTAAGAAAAGATTAATGTAAAACTAAGCTAAGGATGAAGAGAGTCTAATTAGGGTTTAGAATAGTGTAGAGTAATGTAATCTCCTTAAACATTACAAAGGGAGGGTATTTATATGGGTTCACGAGCAAAGGAATTGAAAAGAAGTGACGCGGGCTATGCTGGCACCTTCCCGGCCGGGAAGGGTGATGATCCCGACCGGGATGGGTGGTCCCGACCGGCAAGGACCTTGGTCCCGGCCGGGATGGCATATCAGTGACGCTGCTTCCCTTTGCACTTCATCCCGATCGTGATGCTTGCAATCCCGACCGGGATGGGTCTTGTAGGCTTCAAATGAGATCTCAAGGGTCCCTACTTGCTTCTCATAGGCTTCTTATCGATTATTGGTGCTCGAGATCGAGTCTAAGGGGCTCGAGAATGGGTCCCAAGGGCTCGGGATCGAGTCTAAGCTACCGAGTGATCGTTGCTTTTGTTCGTTGGCTCCAAATGTGTCGGAAACGAGTCGGAATCGTTCCACCTCTCCAAGATTGGTCTTAGGAACCTAAAATGAACTAGAAGAAGCGTAAGTAGAATAGAAACCGCTCCAAAGAGCGATTCCACAAGAGAAACCGGGACCAAACACAACGAATAAGCACTACAAAACACACTTATCAACTCCCCCACACTTAACCCTTACTCGCCCTCGAGTAAGCACAAACTAACTAAAAACTAATAGAAACTAGACTACTAACCGAGCGGGTATTAGCGCACCCAACGCCCTTTCAACTCACGCGAGAACACTTAGAGGAAAAGTGTTTTCCGCAAGGCAAGTGAGGTCTTGCGACAAAACTGTGGATACAACCGAACACGAAAACATACAAACAAACAAACACATAAGCAAACAAACAAACAAACACCAAACGGTTGCATCCAAGAAGAAACAAATACCGCTTTCCTCTACAAAGCGATGAAAGAAACACCGGTTAGGGACTCAAGGCAAGTGACAACGTTCCCAAACTAATAACACAAATCGAAATGGACAAAACCCTAATAGTATGACGACAAAGCAATAAAAACGTTAGTAACTTACCTAGGTTCCTCCTAACCTTCTAAGAACGTACTACGGGATGCTAGGCGGGATGGAAAAAAGGATAAACCACGGAGTTAGTCGACACTGTAGGTAAGTGAAGCCCCACCCCCTTTAGCGATGAGCCAAGAAGGTCGTCCCATGCCCAAAATCACCCAACTAGTCCAAGTAAAAAGGGTGGATAAGGTTGCAAAATGAGGGAAGACCGACTAATTACCGCTATCATCCTTCCTAGGGACTCGGTCCTTTGGTAGGCTCTTCACGGTAATAGTCGGCAAAAGGATTATTTTTAGGGGTGAGAATTCTTTTTGTGAGATGATTTTCTTTGGCATCTTTCTTTTGCATTTTGTTTTTCATTTGTTGTGCCTTTTTTTCTTTTCTTTTTCTTTCTTTTCTTTCTTTCTTTTTCTTTCTTTTTCTTGGTTTGCCCTTTTGGCCAGATTTTTGTTTTGTAGGCATTTCTTGCAACCAAGTAACAACTTATACAATTTGCAACTTATTTGTGGAAATGTGTAGGAGGTAGGAAAATGGGTATGTCGGGAGCGCGCTTTCACTTCAAACCCACAAAAAGGGGGAAAACTTGGACTAATCAAAGCAATTCCGAATACGGTCATCTAAGGGACGGGACTCGGCAACCAAGGCCTTTTCACTTCGTGTGTGGTCAAAATGGTCAAAATGCAAATCCCGTAGTAAATCCCTAGTAGACTAGGTGGACTCGAGATAAGAAAGCAACGAAATCATTGATTTAAAGTCATTCTACTAGACTAAAGTCCAAGACTCGACTCATATTACTAGAAAGGGAAAGTAAACACTTGCGCACTAGCCTCAAAACCGGGTTTTCGAAAACCTTTTATTACACACTAGACACAACTAAACAAGACAAAATAAAGACACGACAAAAACGAAAGGAAAAGAGACAAACACAACAAAACAAAACATAACAAACAAACAAACACACAAAATAAACAATCACCACCCCGAAACATCCAAACAAGCCACCAGTCAACCACAAACTACAAAAAGCTCCACCCGAGCACACACCACCACAACACATCTCCAAACTCCACCAAAAGAAAAAAGGAGAAAGAAATGAAGGGGTATTACCGGATATCTTGAGCCTTTCGAAACTTGTCGACGATCGCACAACCTACAAGGAGTGAGGGGAGCAAAACACACAACACAACGAACATACGACACAAGCACACAAAAGAAAATCTTTTTGATTTTTTATGAAATGTTTCAAATTTTTAGGGTTTTTTAAGATTTTTCGGAAAAAACTACGAAAATAAAGCTAAACTAGACTAGGATGTCGCTCCCGCACACTTAAACCGAGCAATGTCCTCATGCTCGATCGGTAGTGTGTGGAAGACACTAAAAAAGAAAAGAAAAAGAGAAAATAACGCTAAAAGTCAAAAACGAAAGTGAAGAAAGGGTCGAATGCGTCCGGCCGGGGTGTAATCAAGTCACCAAAGGCCGAGACAAGAAAATATATGGATGGGGGAAGAAATAAAAAGAAGAAAATAAAAGGAAATGGGAGGGGAGGGCTTGGTGTAATCAAGTCACCTAGCCCGGATCCCGCCCGTATCCGACTAAATTCTCCCAAAAGAAAATAAAAAAAAAGAAGAAAAAGTGAAAAGACTAGTAAATTTGGATTTTTGAAATGACTCTCGATGTAATCACGTCATCGAGAATCGGGAGCAATGACTACCGAGGGCCCCGAGGGCCACTAAGACACCAAATATATAAAGGGAAGAGGAACAAACTAATAAAGACTAGCAATAAAAGACGGAAAAGAAAAGAGAGTCGCCTACCAAACGGTTATCAACTCACTAACTCCATCGTCTCAATGATCATATTCGGCACGGTGCTTGTCTTCATCATCGTTATTCCTCTTCTTGCTCAACGTAGTCACACGGTTGAAGTTCTAGGCTTGCATTGGTGTAAATGAGGTGGGATTTGAGGTGAAACTCGGTGTGTAGTGAAGAGAAGATGAGATGAAGGTATATGTATGAAGTGTAGGGGTCATATGATAGTTGCAAGGGTAGGTAGGGAGGTTGGGAGGGGGTGTAAAACGGTTGGGTGGGCTCAAATGACGAAGAAGAGGCAAAAGGGCAGCTGCGACACAATCCCGGTCGTGACAGACCTCATCTCGGTCGGGATGATTCCTTCCCGGTCAGGATGACCATGATCCCGGTCGGGATGGACAAGCAGTAGCTCCAGATTAGTGCACACATCATCCCGCTTGGGATGAAACCTTTCCCGGTCGGGATGACTCTTCTAATCCTTCAATCCTCTTGATAGCTCCACCTACAAGTCAACTAAAGCCTCGGGATCTAGAATTTCGTCCCCAAAAGCTCAAGAAAAGCTCAAAAACCGACTTCCTTGCTCAAGATCCAAGCTCTATCGACAAACACTTCTCTCAAAACTTCATCTCCACTATTAACCTATCAAATAAACTCAATAAACGCCATCAAAATCCCTCCCTCACATCACTCATCAAATAGCCAAATGACAAGAATTCCACAAGCAAACAAGACCAAAAATCACACAAATACAACTACATAACACAAAGGAGAGGGAAAAGATATATACACCTCGACGGTTCTTGAGGAACTCTGTCAAACCTAGGATGGTGGCTTCTTCATTCATTTTTCATCAACATGGCATACAACTCCATCGCATTCAAGAGCACGGAGTAACAAATCAGAGGCTCGGGAGAAATCTTCAATCAAGCTCGTGGAGTACCAATCCACAATCCAAGGTTCTTCACAACCTTGCCTCGACGTTCCCGGGGCATCCCGATCTACTAAGTTTAACGGCTCAAACTTGTACTTGCGATCCTTCGAGATATACATAAACTTCTTTTCATCTTCACAAGGCCTCAAGGGAGGCTCAACTTTCTTCTTAATAACCGACTTATCTTCAATCATGTCAAATGGGCATTCATCCGCCTCAAGCTCGGAATCATCATCTTGCATTCCACACAAGTTGTTATCTTTCAAGCTTTCACTCGACTCATTCCCTAGATCTTTGTCATTAAAGGCAAGGATCATATTACATGACTCTTCACATGTAGGCGAGGTGTTGCCTTGGAGGTCAAACACGAGCTTCTCGTCGCCTAGCTCAAAGTTGATCCTACCCTTCTTGACATCGATCATTGCACCAACGGTATGTAAAACTGGGCGCCCAAGGATAATAGGAGTGATGGCATCCTCCGGCATATCAAGCACAAGGAAGTCGACCGAAATGAAGAATTTTCCTATTCTTAATGGCACATCCTCTAACATTCCTAATGGTCGATTAAGCGAACGATCGGCCATTTGGAGTGTGATCGAGGTACATTTGAGCTCTTTCATCCCAAGTCGCTCACAAATAGAATAAGGAAGAATGCTCACACTCGCCCCCAAATCACATAACGCCCTTTCAATCTTCAAGTTCCCTATGGTGCACGGGATTGAGAAACTATCCGGATCCTTCAACTTAGGAAGTGTAGAGCCTTGTATGAGCTCGCTCACCTCTCTTGGGAACGCTATGGTCTCTTCCTTATCTAAGGATCTCTTCCTAGCCAATACTTCTTTCATGAACTTGCCATATGCCGGGACTTGGGTAATTAGCTCGGTGAAAGGGATGCTCACATCCAATTTCTTCACAATATCTACAAACTTGTCAAATTGAACATCCACCTTAGTCTTCACTTGCCTTGATGGGAAAGGTAACTTGATGTGTATCTTGTCTTGCTCATTAGGTTGGGACATTTCAATTGACACTTTCGTCTTTCCTTTGTCTTTCCCTTGGGGTGGGGGGAGCTTGTCTTCAATAGGTTTTTCAACCTCCCACAAGACTTGCTTTTCCATGAGATTTCCCCAATTTTCATTGCCTTGAGATGGAGATTTCACTTCTTTCATTGCTTCATGGTCAATAAAAAACAAGGGAGAGTCGTATGATGCAGCGCTCCTCAAGGTGATGGCATTCACATGTTCAAACTTCGTCGGTACACCTTGAGGAGGTAGTTGACCCTTTTGTCTTGAAGAACTACCCGAAGCAACTTGAGCTAGTTGGGTTTCGAGCATTTTCACATGCGTATCTCTTGCCTTGTTTTCCATTTGAAGGTGAGTATATAATTCTTGTTGAGCTTTTTGCATCTCCAATTGGCTTCTTTGTATCTCCAAAATTGCCTTTTGCATCTCCGGATCTCTAGGTGGAGATTGTTGATTGTGTGAGGTATTGGTAATAATGGCTAGGGGAATGCCATAATCATGAATTGGAGACCGGCTTCTTTGCTTGTTTTCTTGTTGAGTATTTTGGGATCCTTGTTGTTGTTGAAAGTTCCTTTGGAACCCTTGAGTATTGCCTTGATGTAGGCCTTGAGAGTTACCATGATTGTGATTGTGGTAACCTTAGTTGTTGCTTTGATATCCTTGAGAATGTTGGTTTCCTTTGAAACCACCTTGTTAATTGAAGTTCCCTTGATTATGAAACCCTTGATTGTTGTTGAAGGTACCTTGGTTATGTTGTTGGAAGTTGTTAAAAGGCCTTTGATTGCCTTGATAACCTTGGAAGCCTTGGTTGTTGTCCCTTAAGGGAGGAGGAACATAGGGTAAATGGTATTGTTGTTGAGCTTGTTGTTGGGAAGCTTGGATCATGTGAGGATTTTGCACATTTTGAGGCTTGTAAGGGAAGTATGGGACACCTTGCTTGTATGCTTGAAAAGCATGCACTTGCTCAATGCTACTTCGACAATAAGAGGGCTCATGTCCATGTATTCCACAAATCTCACATATCCCATAATAAGATGTAGGTGTAACCGTTCCCATAGCATTAACTTGATGAATCAATTGTTGATTGGAGGAACTAGTGCTTTGAACTTGATTAAAGTGATTTTGGAGCTTCTTGTCAATATTATCCATGTGTGTCTTCAATTGTGCTCCAAGGTCGGCACTTAATTGCGTAATGGCATCGATCTCGTGCCTTCCCCCTCTACTTTCCTTCCTTGGCCTAGAGTATTGAGAGTTATGGACCACCATTTCTTCAATTCTTGACCAAGTTTGGTCATCATCTACCTCGGTGAACCTTCCATTGGAGCCCATATTTAATATGGCTCTCGAATCCTCATACAAACCGTTCCAAAATTGTTGGACCAAGAACCATTGTGAAAGCCCATGGTGGGGGCACGATCTAACCAAAGCCTTGAACCGCTCCCATGCTTCATAAAGGCTCTCTTCATCCCGTTGTTGGAAACCGGTGATGGAGGCCCTTAGCAAATTTGTCTTCTCTGGAGGGTAAAACTTTTGGTAGAACTCCAAAGCAAGTTTCTTCCAAGTATCAATCCCCATGGTTGCCCTATCGAGACTTTTGATCCATTTCTTAGCTTTTCCAATGAGAGAGAACGGGAAAAGTACCCAACAAATTTGATCTTGAGTAACCCCGGGTTGAGAAATAGCGTCACAATAATTGGAGAAAGTCTCCATGTGTTAGTGCAGGTCTTCGGTGCGCAAACCACTAAATTGATTTCTTTATACAAGTTGGATGAATTGTGTCTTCGCCACAAAATTTCCGGCATAAGCGGCCGGTAAAGTGCTCGGTCCCGGCAAGACATCCTCGGTGAAGGTAGAATGAGATGAGAACTTCACCATTGTTGGATAGGCGGGAGATGATGGTGTAGATGGTGTTGATGTAGAGGTAGAAGGAGAACTAGGTTGAGAAGAGTGACTAGAAGAAGTACCAAAGGGATTGATGAAGGTCCCTTCGGTATTGCCTTGAGGTGGTTCGTTCAAGTCAAATCCTTGAGCTTGTTCTTCAATGATATTACTAGTACCCGGTTGAGAATTTCTAACCCGATCAATCGTCCATTGGCGGAAGGCTCTAAAGAGTCTCTCCGGCTCTGGATTGAAGAGCAAGAAGTCGTCTCTCCTCCTAGGCATGCACTACACACTTGGAACAAACGTGAGAATACCTAGTGCTTTATGGGCAATAGGTAGAGACAATAAACAAACACAACCCAAGACAAAGAGAGAAGAAAGCTATAGAAACAAAGAAAAAGACTACAAAATATGCACAATGGGTAGAAGAAGAACACAAAATGGTAAATAAGTCTAGCTAACAAGCAAACTAAGTCTAAACATGCACCGCCCCCGGCAACGGCGCCAAATTGATGGTTGGACTTGCCGTGGGTCCCACCGATCAAGTAGAGACCAACTAATCCTAACACGTAGCTAGGGTAAGTCGGGTCGAGTCCATGGAGACGGTAATAGGTGTCTAGACTAGGGTCAACTCAAAAACAAGACTAAGTAACCAAAACAACACAAAGGGGAACAAACTAACGAGAATTGATTAACAAAGATGATTGGAAGAGAAGAAACTAGATTACAATGAACTAGGTATAACATGAACTAATTGAAGCAACTAGAGCTAAAACAATCAAATAACTAGATGAGAAATTGCTAACAAGAGGGAGAAATCAAATTGGGAAAAGGTAGGGTTAGAGTTCATAAGTGTAGTAGGATGCTTGGGAAATCGAGGGTGTAAGCTTCACCTAGTTACTAAGGTCGGTCCGCGCTCTCGCGTCAAAGACAAAACCTGAATGCTCATGAAAGATACTACCCAATACACAAGAATTCAACCACAAATCAATCACACAATGAGAAGAGGAAGACTAGCATGAGAAGGATGGCCAATTCTACTCAAACAAGCAATTCAACAAACACATAGTGTGATTAACATGTGACTAGCAACAAAGAATTCACCTTTACCCACAATCAAACCCTAATCACCCATAATCAACACTTAATACCCCTACTAACCCCACAATAAGTCTACTCACACATAATCAAACTAACAATAATACAAACAAGAGAATTCAATACAAACATCAAGACATTCATAATGGAAAAGAAACTAGCAAGAACAATAAACAATGAACAAAGATTGAAGCTTGATTAACAAAGGAAGATTAAGAGAAAAGTGGAGAATAATTATACCAAACTCGTAAAGAGGAAAGATGAAAACTTGTAATAATAGGAAAACCCAAATAAATCTCCCAAGGTTGTCAATCTTGGATGAGTCTTGAAGAATTCTCTTAATACAAGGATTACAAACTAGATTAAGCAAAGATTAACTAAAGATTAAGACAAGATTAATGTAAAACTAAGCTAAGGATGAAGAGAGTCTAATTAGGGTTTAGAATAGTGTAGAGTAATGTAATCTCCTTAAACAATACAAAGGGAGGGTATTTATATGGGTTCACGAGCAAAGGAATTGAAAAGAAGTGACGCGGGCTGTGCTGGCACCTTCCCGGCCGGGAAGGGTGATGATCCCGACCGGGATGGGTGGTCCCGACCGGGAAGGACCTTGGTCCCGGCCGGGATGGCTGATCAGTGACGCTGCTTCCCTTTGCACTTCATCCCGGTCGTGATGCTTGCAATCCCGACTGGGATGGGTCTTGTAGGCTTCAAATGACATCTCAAGGGTCCCTACTTGCTCCTCATAAGCTTCTCATCGATTCTCGGTGCTCGGGATCGAGTCTAAGGAGCTCGGGAATGGGTCCCAAGGGCTCGGTATCAAGTCTAAGCTACCGAGTGATCGTTGCTTCTCTTCGTTGGCTCCAAATGTGTCGGAAACGAGTCAGAATCATTCCATCTCTCCAAGATTGGTCTTAGGAACCTAAAATGAACTAGAAGAAGCGTAAGTAGCCTAGAAACCGCTCTAAAGAGCGATTTCACAAGAGAAACCGGGACCAAACACAACGAATAAGCACTACAAAACACACTTATCACCTAACCTACGCCTCCAAAGCCGTACAACCAATTGAATTAGAAATACTCTTAAGGATACTAGCCGAAAGCGGTATCCCGAAGAAGAGTGAAACCAAAAACGTTATGATGAGCTAGTACTCCTAGACGAGCATAGAATTCATGCACTATCCAACGTGCAAGCCTACCAACAAAGAATACAACGAGCCTTTAACAAACGAGTTAAGTCTCGAAATATACACGAGGGAGACCTCGTAGTCAAATCCATTAGAGCACCACTTCCCATCGACCCTAGAGGAAAGTTCAAACAAAACTGGGTAGGTCCTTACCTTGCCAAGAAAATTCTCATGGGAGACGCCGTAATCATTACTGACCTAGACGGTCAGGAATTCTCAACCCCAACCAACATGGACCATCTTAAATGCTATTACCCTTAGCCTCATAAACCTCATCCTGAGCAATAAGCTGGGGTGAAAACCCATCATTCATAAATGCTTTGAAACACTTCGCGGCGATAATTGGCATTACGAGTCTAAAGCAAAATCACTCACATTTCTATGAACTACGAACAGGGTTTGATTCCGTCTAAACACGGATACGTAGGCAACCCTCTTGATGGTACAACCAAAATTATCAAAATCGATTACTCGATTCACATGCAAATCGGAACCATCCCACGCTCCGATTAACGAGTGATTTCAATAACGAAGCACAAACGACGAGCCGAGGACGGGGTGAAAACCCGAAAGGGCACACCAGGCAAATTAAAGAATCGAGTTGCAAGTCGTAAAAAAAGAGAGCAAAAAAAAATAAAAAAAAATAAAAGGGTGAGCCGAGGACGGAGTGAAAACCCGAAAGGGCGCTTCAGGCAAAATGAAGAATCGAGTTGCGAGCTACCACATAAAAAATGAACAAAAAAAGAATGTGCTTCTTATTAATGCAAAATTAATTAAATCAACCCTTTGTCGATGCCCTTTTACATCAAGCATCCATTACCCGGCTACTCCGGAAATAGGACAACGTGTCAAATAAAACCTCACAAAAAACTAGTACTAATGCGCCACATAATATCAAGTAACTAACGTTGAGGGCCGGAGTAGATAGTTATTCTGGTTGTTGTTGTGTCGATGATGCCCTCTGCCACCGCACATGGCAGAGTTTCAACCACCACTTCCCCAAGATCGGCCACCGCGCCCACCCTGGCGCTGGAGTAGGAGAGGCATCGTCATCGAATTCTGGCGACTCTGTGGCTGGAGCGGCAAGTGCCACTGCCGGAGTCGGGTCAGATCTAGTGTTCTGTCGTTGGGCTTCAAGTTGGAGCATGCTTCGGGCCGTCTCAAAATCGAGAAGTGTCTGATTGATGTAGGCCCCGTCGGTGTCGTAGGTAGTAGGCAGTCCCTGAACTAATTGAAGGACAAGTGCCTGGTTGAAGGATATTGTAAATATCGTAAATATTAATTACCTTAATTGTAGGATAACGTAATATGTATTGTTATTTTCGTTCCATCGAGGACACGAACTTTGTGTTGTATGTTTGTAATGGTATAAACGGGATGCAATTTTGATTTGGCATATTTCGAGGTGTCCTCATCTCTGGCCATGAGGAAGATTGGCTTGTGGTCGAGGCACACATGGGAAGACGAGAGATTATTTTAGGTTTTTGTGTTTGGTTCGAAAACCAAAGCTCTGATACCGTGAAAGTAATTGTAATTCCCTGACTAGGGTGATTGACTTTACCATTAATATATAGTGAATACAAAGATTACATAGAATTAGAGAGATACATAATACTTCTTCCGAGTTCCTATCATTGACACATATTTCCTTACTTATTGGCTAAGTTTGATCTTTTACCCACTTTCCATTTTAGGTCATAAATTTGTGGTTCACATTTACCCACTCATTTCTCTTTCTCTTTTTTTAACGACTCAACTCCCTTCCTTAATTTTCACCTCAAAAGTAAATGGGTCAATCATAAGAACTCGGATGGAGTATCCTATAAGGGTGGTAACTGCTAACAATACGGATTACGTTATCCTACAATTAAGGTACTAATAATATTTACGATGTTTACAATATCTATTAAGTATTATAAAACCTAAATCGTTTAGATACCTGGAGCATAACTATTTGAAATTGGTGTGCATCAACATGCTTAGCTAGGTTCTACACCATAATTTACTTAGGTTTCTCAAAAATCCCAAAAATAATTGAGGATAAATAGAAAAAAAAAACTGAATAAAAAAACTCAGAAATCAACTTATCCCAAAAATCAAATAGTAGCAGAGCTATTACGGCAGTGGTTTATGGTGGTTGAGCGCGTGTCAATGTCGATTAAACTCAGGCAAGTATATGGGAAATAGGTAGATGAGAAGGAAGGAAAAGTAGTAGAGAAGGAAAAGCTGGAAAAGGAAAGGCAAAGAGGAAAAGGAAAAGGCCGGAAGAGAGAACTATAGATAAGAGGAACACTGTTCCTAAAGGAAACACTGTTCATAAGACAACATTTAAGCAAAATTTTCTTTTTATTGTGTAAGGATTTACTTGTTGACTAAAATATTACTTCCACCATTTTTTTTATATCTTCCCATTTTAATATAATACTCCACCTATATATGTGGACGCCCGTCCGCACCGCCCGACGCCCCGCGCGTGCCCATGTGGGACCTCCAGTTTGTCGCAGCGGCCACCCACGCGACCTCCTTCCGTTGGGGGCCGGTCCGATCTCACGTACGGGGCGATGTATCGGACCTTGATTTGGTTGACGATTCGGATAGTACTAGACAGCTGCGGGCACCCGTGTTTCCGTTAGAATCGATCGAGATGTGGTTATAAATGTTTAAAGGCCGGTATGTTTGGTAAGACGACTTTTTTAATGAACCAAATTCGTTGCCGATTTGTGGAGTCGCCACCGAGTCACTTATGGGGACTCGGAAACCGTTCACGTCAACTTTGATCATTAGCCAGCTCAAAGTTGAGTGGCACGGGACCTAATGATAAAGACTTGTACCCTTAAGCACTCCATACCTGGAATGACTCTCATTGCCAATGGTTTTAGACATCCGGAAACCGTCGATTCTGAGTAAGTAGTGAGGGTACGTATTGGGAAGCCAATGTCCGATAGACGTCGACACCCAATCCCGCCCGCACATAGCGGCCTCTACTAATCAATCGGTGGGCTAATAACTTTGTTCCTTAATTGTGGCGGAAGTGCGATAACATCCATTGTTTTAACCCTATGTCTTTGCTATGTCGGTTGTTTAAGGACAAATAAGCTTTTGCCGTCGAAGTAGTTGTATTTACATTATTTGCATGCAATTTCACGTGACAGGCAAACCATGAAAAGATGCACGCAGGAGAGTAGAGAATACTAGATATTATACGTATTAGCAAATCAGATTTAAAACGATAATACGGATATTAGTCATTCTCGTGGTATACCTTACCTGGTATTCTGCTTAAGGTGCGTCGATTCGGTATTAATAGGGATGCATCGAACCACGTATAGTGAGCACCGGGATTAATATGGAAACCGACCACCGCTTTGTTTAGTTTTAGATTGTTTACATTTTGAATTCCGTGTTACGTGATTTAGCTTGCGATTATAAGGTCATAAAAGCGATAAATCATACGAAAGCGGTAAATGCGAAATGTAAGTAAATCATGTAGTGAGGAGATGGACCCTCGGAGTGTACACTAAAGGAGACACAATGCATAGAAGATTGTGAACGGATCTCGAAACTACTCGGGTTTAGTTAGGATGTTTTAGTGCTTATGGTTGAAGTTGAGGACGTTACGTGTGTTTATAATGTGCCATGGACCTAGTGTCCGTACTAGTCGGATTCAATGTTATCGAAGTGCATAGTAAAAGTACAGTATGTAAAGTTTTGTTTAGACGACAACCTAGTGACGATACGTCTTCAAGGCGGATCCTCCTAGCTTGTCCTGCGGCGAATCCGGCAGAGCTTCGTTACTATAATGGGAGGCGGCTAGTTCAGCGCAGGTGCCCCTCTATGTTCTTATCGAGTGGAGTGCTCAGGGAACGACGAGGAGTAGTGTCGATTCGTGGGTTGGAACAATGATCGAGTGGATCGTACTTAGTGTCGAAGTGCGACCTAAGTCAGAGAGAAAGAGGGGGAGAGCGAATTGTGAGAGAAAGAGTTCACGAATTAGTATTGTGTGTTCAAATGAGTGAAATGAGGGGGGTATTTATAGTTGTTCGTGCAATTCAAATCAACCTTTAGGACGCTTGACCTCTTGCACACCAGAACTCGGTCGCCTGGTGTCATGCGCGTGAAGACTGTGACGCCTGGTGTGAGGCGCCTGGAATTTTGAAGATCCGATTTTGAAACTTTTCAAAATGGAGGAGATGCGTATATTAGGTTAGATTGGAATTAAGAATTCCCGTTAAACCTAGCGCGTCGAGCGCCGGGTGGGCCTCGGGTGCATGTCTCGAGGTTTGCTCGTTCCGACGCATTGACTCGGGTTTGACTTTGCATATTTCGGGGCCGATTCGGGACCCCGGTGTCGGAATTGATTCTAATTAGTGTCGACGCAACCGTAATGACACGACTAAGACCATTTTGATGCCAAATTAATTTTTCCGACTAATTATTTGATCCATTATATAGAAAAACTATCTAAAACATCGTAATCTCGCGTCGCGTTGCAGTCCGATCGTCATCCGGTGTTTGTTAGGCACCAATGCAGCCACCAGGTCAAAATCTGGGTGTCTACAAAAGCCCCCACTTTGATCGAGGCTTGGACAAGGCGCAAGTCAAAGTATAGCCGCCTAGGTCAATCGAGGATTAAGACTTGGTGGCTGCCCGCTCGGGTCATTTTAAGTCCGTTAGACTACGTATTTGAGGCTCGTCAGCCAAGGCTTGGAAATCATACTTGACATCCTTGCCTGCGGTTGCTTGTCGGAGCTTGGATCCGGGCTTGCTAGCTTGTCTTGGGTTTGTTGTTTTAGTAGTTTTGGTCTTTGGCATGGGCCTTTTGCTTAAGTCTTTTATTGATGTCTTAGTTCTGGTTTAACATCCTTGGCGGATGGTTACGTTGATTTCGGTTTTTCTTTTCGCTTTAGGTATTCGTCTGGGGGGGTGTGAATTGAATGCTTAGGGACTCGTTTCAGGTTGATTTGATTGTTTTGAGTGCTTTGAGATTTTTTTAAAATTGACTTGAATTGAATTGAGTGCTACAGGGACTTATTGAATTGAACTGAATCGAGTTGGATTGAGTTGAATTGAGTTGACTTGACTTGAATTGAATTGAACTTTAGTTGAATTGAATTGAATTGAGTTGAATTGAATTGACTTGAATTGAATTGAAGTAGAGTTGAATTGAACTGACTTGAATTGAATTGATTGAATTGACTTCAATTGAATTGAATTGATTGAATTAAACTTGGATTGAATTGAATTGAATTTGAACTTGAATTGAATTGATAGAATTGAATTGAGTTGAATCGAATTGAACTTGAATTGATTGAATTGAACATGAATTGATTGACTTGAACTTGAATTGAATTGAACTCGAATTGAATTGAATTGAATTGAACTTGAACTTGAACTTGAACTTGAACTGAATTGAAGTGAACTAAACTTGAACTTGAACTTGAATTGAATTGAATTGACTTGAACTTGAATTGAATTGAACTTGAACTTGAATTGAATTGAACTTGAATTGATTGAATTGAACTTGAATTGAATGACTTGAACTTGAATTGGATTGATTGAATTGAATTGAATTAAATTGAATTGAACTTGAATTGAAGTTGAACTTGAATTGAATTGAATTGAACTTGAACTTGAATTTAATTGACTAGAATTACCTTCAGAATGCTTTTGAGATTCGTTTGGCTCACGGGTTTAAAACTTACCTTCAGAATGATTTGGGAGTCGTTAGGCTCACGGCTTTAAAGTTTACCTTCAGAATGCTTTGGGATTCGTTAGGGTTACGGGTTAAAAATTTACCTTCAGAATGCTTTGAGATACGTTAGGCTCACAGGTTTAAAATTTACCTTCAGAATACTTTGAGATTCGTTAGGCTCACGGGTTACCTTCAGAATGCTTTGGGATTCATTAGGTTCATAGGTTAATTTTTTTTCGAATGCTTCAGGATTCAATCGAATTTGTTTTGTTCAAATATCATGCTTGGGTTGTCATGTGCTTTGGTATCAGTGATCTTGTTAGCTAGAGATTTTTGTGTTCGTTTCCTTCTTTTGCTGGGGTTGATTTTGATTAGAGGAGGATTTCGGGGCTTGCTTTATCGGTAGGGGGTAGTAAACTGTCCCGTTGTTGTTTATTTTCTTTAATATAGGAGGGTGCGTCTTATGGCAATTGGATACCGTATCCCATTTGTTCCCTTTTTTTGCTTTGGGCTGATTAGTAAGGCGCTGGTCCTCGCCTAGCCCCCAGCAGCCCAATACAGGGACGCTTGGCTCGGGGCGCCTGGGATTTTAAGGGTCAGCTTTGTTTAAAGTCAGCGAAGGAAAGGGGGGTGGCTCATTCGTCTCAAAAGTGAAAGCGCGACACTCTTCGACCTAATCCCGCATTCTCGACTTCATTCAACCAATTTCCTTCTCAATCTTCGTCATATTCGATTATGTCGACCTCGGGTAAGTGTTCCTTACTCACCTATTGTCGATATGTGCTTAATTAAATTGATCGTGGGTCGATTTTGCTTAAATCCTAGACATCGCTTTGGGCGTTTTGTTTATGCTAGGTTTCGATGTTTATTCTTGGTTCCATTGTTAAATTAGGGTAGAATAGAGCTTGATAGAGTAGTTATTAGCTTGATATGAAGCTTGGAGGTGTTTCAGTAGCTCCCTACGGGTGGAATTCGAAATGCTAGGGTTTAGGGATCGTTTTCCCGGTTATTCCCGTACTTGACCTTTGTAATCTCGCTTGACTTATGCTTGTGATGTTATGGGTGACCTTCATGTCGACTTTTGTGAGTCAGAATGTACTCTAGGTCATCCCGTGAAGGTTTATGTGGCTTACGACAGGCCAGATGATACCGTAACGATGCCGGATTTTCCCGAAATCACTTTTATTGCGACTGGGGACGAAAATGGGGGCTAGTAGGTCTTTTAGAATTTTGATATCTCTGTTCAACATTTTGATCTTATTTTGACTTGTTTGGGTTGCTTTGACCTGACCTGAGGCGTATAATTTTTTGTTTTTGTTTGGTTTTGCAGCTAGAGATGACACTGAGCGTTCCGAGGGAGCTCCTTTGACTGGTACGAGTGGAGAGGCTGCCGGGTCAAGCTCGCTGACTCCCCGGGGGGTTCGTAAGAGGTGACGAAGCGTTCCTTCACATCGTCGTGAATCGGGAGCCGTGAATGAGGCTGATTTTGTTAGGGTTAAGAGGCGTAGATAGCCCGTGATGGTTGCCAGGAGGACCCATGTCCCGGATCCTGTCTGCGAGGGTGAGGAGGTTGTTTACGATGATCCCCCTTAGGCTCGAGATTGGGACGGTCATCAATTATTGTTTTGTCCCGATTTGCACGTCTCTAGCCATGTCGTGAACGACCTGGTGAGTACCTCAACTCGTGCATATTAGTTTAGGCTTTGATTTTGGTTTGCACTGGTTTGGTTTGTTTATGCTTGTATTATCTCGGTTTGTAATCGTCGGGTCTAATAAGGACCTTCTCAGGTTTTATGACGTGCTTGGAGATTTATTTTCAGAAGCTCAGCCCCGTGGCAAAGGAGATTATCGTGGGGATGGCTTTAGGCCCCGTGGTCGGACACTGGGTCCGATTGGTAGGTTGCAAGACTAAGTGCAACCTTATGGTGATTAAAGCGATGATAGATCATTTTCACGACACCGCCTCGACCTTCTATATATCTTTTGGAGAGGTCGGGATGACTTTGGAGGACTTTGGGGTTATTACGGGTTTGCCCTGGGCTCCTGAGGGTCCACGGTTAGGTAGTGACGAGGTCAGGAGTTTGATCGGGGATTGGTTACAGCGTGAGGCTTACAGTACGTCCCATGCTCTGGTGAGCTCACACATTATCGACCACTTCAAGAGGGTGGCGGGCCTAGAGGGTCAAGTACCTAACACACCGATGCAGGATGCCCGTCTGTGGTTGTGGTACTTCCTAGGGTCGACCCACTTCTCGGATTAGAGCGAGAGGTTTAGAACTAGGATTTTACCTTTCCTTGCTGATTTGGATCGGATGGGACCCTTTGATTGGGTGACCACGACTTTCGCGAAGATGACCCGTTGCTTACTAGTCATGGTAAGGCCGGAGAGGGTGGACTCTAGCTCGGGTTTACCCATCGTGGGTCTAGGTCTCGGACTGGAGGTTAGTGATTGTCTCTTGTGCTTGGTTTCAGGGTTTTACTTAGTTCAGTTTAATTTTGCTGACGATGTTTTTGGGTTTTGTAGGCTTGGATCTATTCTTACTTTCTTGCCTGGCATCTAAGACGGTGCGCGCTCGTCTGGTTAGGTGTCCGGCGGGGATTGAGTGGAGGTTGGCTCAAGCTAAAAGCATGACGAGTCACTCCTCGTCGGTGACTGTGCCGGTGAACCAGCTGCGCCCCGAGGATGTAAGTTTCCTTCTTACGATTTGTTTTCCTTAGTAGCCTCCAAGATTAGGATTATTGAAATGTCGGTTTGTTTATGCAGTTCGTGGCCCATCCTTGGGCCGAGTATGAGGGTCTGCCCGAGTATGTGGGGGCAGAGTTGAGGCCTGGGAGCTACAAGAAGATGCTTCTTCCTGCGTTGTTTCGCCCGGTAAGGTATCTGGGCGAGAGGTTGGTGTGTCGGTGGTTATATAACGAGTTCAGGGTGCCGATTGATCCTCCTTGGACTAAGTTTAGGCCACCGACCACCGCAGAGGCTCGTGAGGGTAGGGATGGAGAGGGAGGCGACACACTACTGGTGCCTGGTGCCTCCTATATGTCTCACGTCTGCAATCGGCTAGCTTGCCACCGTCTCGTGGTGAGTACTCGGTTCCTTGCCTTATTGTTTGCTTAGTTCTATGGTTTAGTGTTTGCTTGTATTTTGAACGACTTGCTTTTTCTACAGCTGGCCGATCCGGTTGATGCTGTTCCGCCCCCAGACTTCCCCTTGACACTGCTTAGGGTCGATGCGGCAGGGGTAGCCTTTACAGAGCTTCTTCCCCCGTGTTCTGCTGAGGAGATGGAGGCTGGGATGGAGTGGTGTGACCGAGTGTACCGGGTAAGTTTTGGGTTTTGCCTTGAACTCGGCTCTTGAGGGTTTGGTTTTGTTTGACTAATTAGTTTGGTTTTGTCTTTTAGGTTTCGTCAGTTTCCCATGAGCGGTTGTGGCAGGCTGCCAATTGCTTTCGGGCCTATGCGTCGAGGGCGGCTGCTGCCTCTTCCCGTGATACTTCGGGACCTCGATCGGTAAGTATGCTTTTTCAATGGTTGGTTTTCTAGGTTGGTTGTGTTTTTTTCCTAAACTATAGGTGTATTTTCAGGATACTCCGGATATGGTGAGGCAGTTGGCGACACGGGTGACCGAGCTCGAGACGGAAGAGGCCAAGCTGCTGCAACTCCTGCAATCTCGGGATAGTGAGATTGCCAAGCTTAAGAAGCAGTTGGCTCGGACTCAAGGCAAGACATCAGCGCAAGGTGAGGCTAGGTTCGGGGCCGAGGCGGAGAGAGAGGCTGAGGTTGAGGCTGAAGGACACACTATGGGTGCTACTGAGGACGTTGGAGGAGTTCCGGAGACAGCTACTATAGATATGTTGTCGGGCATGGATGGTACTGAGTCTCATATCCTCGATCTGGAAGATATATATCTAGATGAGGATATAGGTGAGTATGTGCTGGCCGTAGGGGCAGTCTCTAGGGGTCTCCCTATTTTGTAAACTTAATTTGTGTTTGGATTTTGTCTTTCTTTTGAAATGTTAACTTAGATGACAAGTAATCACTTCAAGTTGGTTTGCTTGCGGTTTCATCGTGGTTTATGACGTTTTAGATGCGTTAGGATTTCATGAGAGTTCGAAAATGCTTTTCGGAGTTTTTTTGAAATGGGTTAGTTTGAGCCGGGAGTTGGATCAAGTAGTACGTCGATTAAAACGCTTGACTCGAGACGTGTAAAAAAATGTAAGAAATGCTTTTTAGCTAAAGTGTTTCGACTGAATACGTGTTCGGTGCTGGGAGACAAGTGTGATTGTCTCGAGATTCATGTTTTAAAATGAGGCAAAAAATAAAAAAAGTTAGACCACTTTTGAAAAAAGTTAGACCACTTTTTATATATTCTAATGATAATGCCGTACCGGGCTACATACGCGAGTTGACGATGCCACTCGGGGCTACAACACTCCTAGGTGGGGTAGGTTATTCCCCTAAAAAGAAAATAAAAAAAATGCCTAAGTCCGGTGGATCCGATGGACGGAACATATCGTCCGTATGGACCTGTCACTCTTGCGCGGGCGTTTCGGCTTTTGGAAAGGGATTTAGTGACTTCAGGAGGTCGTTCCTGACGTTCGAGGTTGTTAAGTTATAACAGATATGGTGAAGCATGACTGACAGCGTGAAATTCGGATGCTTGGGAGGTTAATGGCCCAGGGCTTCGACGCCTGGGCCTGGGCGGCTTAAATATGGGTCGCTTGGGTTCGGGAGGCTCGGTCTTGGAGCGCCTGGGCTTAGGCGGCCCGATTCTCGGTTATGGAAATTTTCCGTAATTTCCTAATTGTTGTGGGATTAGGGCTATATATGCGGGTTATGGGTACTCGTTTTAGACATACTAGATCGTCACCCATAGTGTCTTTATAGCTTCTTTGTATTATTTTGAGTCATGTCGGGTTTCGGGAGTGTCTTAAACGAGTGGATGGGTCGTCTTAGGAAATGTGACCTTGAGGTTTTTCCAGGTGATGGTTTGTCTATGGTTACCGCACTAAAGCAGGTTAAGGTGCAAGATGACTTCTTGTTGGCATGTTCTAGTTTTTGGGATGTTAAAACCCATGTTTTCGCTTTCCCGGGAGGTAATGTTTATCCTCTTCCCGAGGAGCTAGATGCTATAGGTGGGTGGTGCTCAGTTCGACCTTGTATACCCCTTGGGGATGATACCCTTGTGGAACGATTCCATCATTTTTTGGACATTGCCTTGCTGGAGGAAGCAAAGGTTTTTTTTGGGGAGGGCGGTATTGACCTAAAGTTGCTTGTTAGGACATTCTCACAGAAAGGCTCTCGTGATATTTCACCTCTGGCTTGTAACCGGGCTCCTAATATTGTGTTGGCATGCTACTACCTTTTTGAGGACGCGACGGTGCATGAAGGTTGGGGTAGTCCTTGGATTTTGGATGTTGTAATGGGGATGGAACACGGGCGATCGCCCTCTTTGCTTATTCTAGGTGAGCTTATCATAGGTCTCGATGCTCGTTCGCGGATACATCGCGTGATCCCTTTCGGGGTTCTAGGATTGTTTTGCAGGTATGTCAGGGTACTTCTTTCCTTTTTCGGAACTTGCCCTAGTTCGAAATTTTTGTCGTTGTGTTGTGGTTCGTGCAGGTTTGGTTACAAGAGAGGCTTGGTTCGATTGAGCCTCCTCGATCCGTCAAGGGCTATAGCTATAAAGGTTTCACGGGTCGTAGGATAGCGCAACCATGGAACGACGGTTATATTGAGGAAGGATGGTGCTCCTACTTGCAGGCTAATGGGCGGGTTGACTTTAGGTGGATAATCCCGTGGTGGAATATCAGTGGACGGGTTGGGTTTCCGTTCTCATCATCGGTTCATACTATGCAGATACTGTCTTAAGGGATCAGGTTTACATTTTTTTTTTTTTTTGGTGAAATGTAAAAATTATATTAATATGTAACAAATGATTGGAAGAAATATCTTCCTTACAATATCAGGTTAGCTAACCAATCTTTATCTTTGCTATTTTGTAATTGCTTACATGACCCATTCATTCTTGTTCTAAACTCGTCTTTAATCCGACTCAGCACAACATCCGGCTGCATAATGACATGTTCAATTCTTGCCTTGTTTCGTTGATTCCAAACGTGATAAATGACCGCGTTTGTTATCCCATTTATCACGCCCCTCCTTAGCTTGGAGCCCCTTCTTGCTATTCGCCAGCCCGTCTCTCCCACCACTGGGATTTTCAAGCCCGTCCAATCATTCACCAAGCTTAGAACCCGCGAACTGTAATCACACTTGAAGAATAAATGTTCCAAAGTCTCGCTCATAGTCCCACAAAGACAGCAAGAATCCTCCTGAACAACTCCAAATCTGAGTAATTTGGACTTTGTATTCATCGCTCCATGATGATATGTCCAATTAATGAACTTGTGTTTGGGAATTGTCCACTCGTTCCACACGAGATATGACCACTGCATTTTTGTTGTTGCTATTCTCAAGCACTCATATGCCTTACTGACCGAATAACTATGACTCGGTCTCAGATTCCAAATTTGAGCTTGGTCTTTAATCTCCTCTTTGATCTTACAAATCTTCCTCCACGTCCAAGGGACATCAACCGGAGCACTATATGACTGCCATTCCCGTCCTTTCAGATATATATGATTTACCCATTGTGTCCATAATTTATCGGGTTTACAGTGTACCCACCATGCTAACTTTCCTACTGCAGCTCTATTCCAGGTTCGATCGTCTTTTATACCCAGTCCCCCTTCTATAATAGGTCTACAAGCTTTCTCCCAAGAGACCATCGGAGTTCGTTTGTACTCCGTCCCGCCATCCCAAAGAAAGTTCCTGCACAGGGATTCGATATTCTTTATCACGGCAGTAGGCAGGATGAAGATAGACGCCCAATAATTATGCATTGTCTTCAGGACCGCTTTAATTAGAACCAGCCTGCCAATATATGATAACTTTTTGGTTCCCAAAGCTCTAATTCTCTCCATAATTTTATCGATCAACGGGCTGCAGTCTTTAGCATTGAGTTTAGTCGGTTTAATAGGGACTCCAAGATATCGAAAAGGCAGTGTTCCTTCCACACATCCCGAGACCTGTATTATATCCGCCCTCACATAATTAGGAACGCCATTGAAGTAAACATTCGTCTTTCCTGGGCTCATTTTCAGCCCTGACGCAGCGGAGAATGTTGCAAAAGTTCGTAGGAGAACCATTATCGAGTCGACATCCCCCTTACTGAATAGGATTAGATCATCCGCAAACATCAGACTCGATAGTTTCATGGTGCTGCATAGGGGATGAAACTTGAATTTCATGTTCTGAGTTGTATAATTCAGCAGTCTAGAGAGATATTCCATACATATGGTGCTGCATAGGGGATCCCCTTTTCCCCCTGGCGAGGATCAGGTTTACATTTACCCGGGCGAGTTAACGCGCCAAATGAGTGTAAGGCAAACTGTATTTGAGGTTACTGATGAAGTCCCTAAGTCTTATCCGTGGACGAAAAGTTCTCTTAGGGAGTTTAAAGTGTCTTGGAGACAGAGGTTTTCACGTCCCGTTATTATAGAAAGTGCTCGACCGTTAAATCCTACTTGTTCCTGACGAGAAGCGTACGGATATCCGCCAGGACAAGGCAAGTCGAATGTTAGGAAGACCGCAATGCTAAAGGACAAGGAGGCGACTCGACTTGACGTCACTAAGTACTCGACCAAAGATAGTGTTACCGATCCTAGTGCCGTCAGTTCATCTAAACGGGCCAAGACTGACAAGACCCATATTGAAAATGTGAGTGAGGAGGGAAAGTGGGATTAGCTGGACTCGCCTTTGGCTAGGGTGGTGGAAGCTTGTGTTCAGAGGGTCTATGGTGAGAGACCCAAGCAAGCACACCTGAATGGCAAGGAAAACAAAAGTTGGACCGGTAGAGCCCAGCCGTGTAGTACTATGTTGTACTAATTGATTTTATATGGCGTATTAGTACTAGTTTTTTGTAGGGTATTACTTGACATGTTGTCATTTTCCGAGGTGGCCGGATATTAGATGCTCGATGTAAAGGGCCTCGACAAAGCCTCGATTTAGTTGATTTTGCATTAATGAGAAGCACATTTTATTGTTTTATTTTATTATTATTTTTTTTGTGGTGGCTCGCAACTCGATTCTTCATTTTACCCGGAGCGCCCTTTCGGGTTTTCACTCCGTCCTCGGCTCACCTTTTTTTCTCTTTTTTTTGGACGGCTCGCAACTCGATTCTTCATTTTGTCTGGAGCGCCATTTCAGGTTTTAACTTCATCCTCGGCTCGTCATTTATTTAATTTTTTTACGACGGATCGCAACTCGATTCTTCATTTTGCCCGGGGTGCCCTTTCGGGTTTTCACCCTGTCCTCGGCTCGTCGTTTGTGCGTTGTCTTTGAAATCACTCGTTAATCGGAACATAGGGGGTTCCGATTTGCATGTGAATCGAGTAATCGATTTTGTTATTTTTGTTGGTTGTACCCTTGGGAGGGTTGTCTACGTATCCCCGTTTAGACGAAATCAGATCATGTTCGTACTTCATAATAGATGTGAGTGATTTTGCTTTAGACTCGTTATGCCAATTATCGATGCGAATTGTTGTTTAAGCGTTTTACATTGGTTTTCTCCCTAGCTTAGAGATCAGGATGAGGTTGTTTTAGAAGGTTAAGGATAGTATCGTTTAAGCTGATCCATGTTGGTTGGGGTCGAGAATTCTTGACCGTCTAGGTTAGTAAGTATTACAGCGCCCCCTGTGAGTATCTTCTTGACGAGGTAGGGGCCCGCCCAATTTGGTTTGAATTTTCTCTAGGGTCGACAGGAAGGGGTGCTCTAATGGATTTGACAGCCAAATCTCCCTCATGTGTGTTTCGGGATTTGACTCATTTGTTAAAGGCTCGTTGTATTCTTTGTTGGTAGGCTTGCACGTTGGTTAATGTGTGTATTCTACACTCATCTAAGAGTACTAGCTCATCGTAACGTTTTTGGTTTCACTCTTCTTCGAGAATGCCACTTTCGGCTAGTATCCTTAGCGAGGGTATTTCTAATTCTATTGGTTGTACGACTTTAGACCCGTAGGTTAGGTAGTAAGGTGTGGCTCCGATGGGTGTTCGGAAGGAGGTTCAATATCCCCATAATGCAAACGGTATCTTGTTAGGCTAATCCCGATAGTTCTCTATCATTTTCTTAAGGATTGTGACGATGGTTTTGTTTGCTGCTTCCACTACCCGTTTGTCTGAGGTCTATAGGGTGAGGATTCGTGTCGTTGGATTTTGTATTTGTCAAGGAATTTTGGCTGTCGGCCCTAAAGTGAGCCCTCAGATCATTGATAATTTCGTGTGGTATGCCGTAGCGGCATATGATGTTGTTTTGTAGGAATTTGACTAATTGTTTGGAGGTTAGTTTGGTGTAAGAGGCTACTTCTTCCCATTTGGTAAAGTAATCGATGGCCACTAGTATAAAAACAGTGTCCGCCGGTTCCACATGGGTGTACCTTTCCTATGATGTCAATTCCCCAGGTAGAGAAGGGCCAGGGTGTTGTTGCGGTGTGGAGTGGGTATGATAGTAGGTGTTGGATGTTGGCGAATATTTAACGGTTGTGACAGCGACGGACCTGACGCCGGCAATCTGCCAATAGGGTGATCCAGTAATAACTCAATATCATTATTTTTCGGGTTAATAGGTGTGTGCTCATGTGGGGTCCGCATTCCTCGTCATGTACTTCTTCCATGACTTTTTCGGATTGGGTTTCGGTTATGCATCAAAGGAGTACTCCTTGTGGGGTTCGTTTGTATAGTAACCCTTGGACTAGGACATAGTGGGCGGCTTGTATTCTTAGGGCACGTTTGTTTTGATGTTTGTGTTAGGTGGGTATGATCCGTCGGTTTTGAAGTCTAGGATCGCTTTGTAGCAGGGTTCTTCAGGGGTGTCATCGGTTTCGATGATGTGGATGTAGGCGGATTGCTCACTTCTCTCTACGCAGATAGGCATAGAAAAAAGGTTTTTGGGCATGTTTATTAGTGAGGCTAGCTTTGATAAAGTGTTGGCGAATTGGTTTTCTTCGCGGGCCACTACTAGAAAACATGGCAAAGAAACCATGTTAAAATACCCTAAGACATCATTTTGGAGATGATCTCCAGGTCAAAGGTGTCTTTGGGTAAGAAACCACGTGAGAAAAATGATTTCTATGCTTATGCTTTAGAAACCAAATTTAAGAGATAAATGGTTTCTTTGATCCATGAGAAAGACACCTTTTGGGAGAGATAAATGGTTTCTTATCTAAACCTAATAAACCATGTAATGCACTTAAATAGTTTCTTTGCTTACCCTTAATAAACCATGTATCACAGTTAAATTATTTCTTTGCCTACTAACTAATAAACCATTTCATATTCTTGAATGATTTCTTTCCTTCCATTACAATTAATTAATAATGAAATTAATCTCTTTAATTAATTTTTTAATTATTTTAATATTTAGATATATAACTCAACTATTACAATATAATGTACTCCTTTTCAGGTATCAACCAAAAAAGAGACGGAATTTCACAAAATATCCCATATATATATATATATATTAGAAGCTTAAACTATCCCAAAAAATTAGTGTTCACTTAACTTGTAAACATAAATAGGCCCAAAAATATGGCAAGATGTGTCAAAAAATAACATATACTTCAAATAACATGACAAGAGTGTATATATATGTGTGTGTGTTTGCGCGCGCCAAGACGTGTAAATTATTTCATATATGCCAAGATGTATATGCTTAAAAAAAAGAGTATTCACTTTGTAATCAATCATCCTCATCTTCTACTTCTTTGTGCTTGAGAACAAACGTAATCCACATCTCTCGTACCTCGTCAATCATTTCTTGTGTATAAGATTTCGGTACATCTTTAAAATACTACAACAACAACAAAATCCACATTAGGCTCATACACTTGGAAAAGCATTATATGGAGTATTAACAATAAAAAGGAAAACATACTAATACTAAGAAGCACGAAGTATATAAACTATAAACCAAACACTCAAAAGAAACACATAATTTTGGTTCCTATTTCACAACGTAAGCAGTGCAACAAAATACTACGAAATACGTTTGGAAACCAACAATATGTTAATGCCCCTCTATTAAGGTTAAACTTTGCATCAGCACATTTATCATGAATTCAATGGTTATCAAGCGCATTTATATCATGAATTCATCAACGAATATTCAAGCTCACTTAGATGAAGTATCCCAACCAATTCAAAATCATAAGATGATAAATTTAGAGTAGATTTTTCGAAAACAAGATACTACATATATAAATCGTCGAGGACAGAAGATAGCAGCACTGCAAATATTGCCACCAACTATCAGATAGTTGCACCCATCAGTCCACTTATGCATATATTATTGTCTGATTCAACTCTTTGTTGGGAATGAAAGATAAAATAGCTCAAAGTCAAGCAAGGAACTCATTTATCTGCAGCAAAATACATACATACATACATACTCTCCGTATTATACCATCAATGTCCTAATTTAATTTAATGGATTGGTTTTAGCTTATTTTGATAATGTCCTCTACATAGAGTCATACATATATAAAATGAAGTAAAATTGTATGACATCTAAAACCGTCCTATTAACTGTATGCCGAATACAATTTTTTTTGCACAATAAGTGGATAATATTTGCAAAGACAGACCTCCTCAAGTGAAGCATTTCTTGTACGCTCTCCAATTCCATTAATGGTGACTTCTAATTGTCTTGCACCAGAACACGCCCCCTGCATCAACAAAAGTACACAACCTTTAATCCTCACATTTTAACTCTGTAAAAGTAATGTTATGCATGTTTAATAATTGATGGTATGCATACCGCGACAGTGTTAGAAGTAGAAAGTCCGAGATCATTCTGACATTGAGTTGAGATAATCACGTTCTCAATTTCAGGAGTATTAGCCTTAATGTCAGCTATCAATTCTACAAACTCTTTAGGGACAGTGTAACCCACAGTATCTGGAATATTTAGAGTCGTCGCTCCGGCCTTAATAACTTCCCCAAGAATCTCATACAGAAACTCTTTGTCCGATCTGAAATCAAACCACGCAACTACATATTCAGAATCAGTTTCTCATGTAAAACAACCTCAGATTTTCAAATGTAAGACAGTCTCATCAAATTCAAATGAAGGTTGTTCTCACATGTAAGACCGTCTACTACAAACTCAAAACTCGAATACTACAAATTCAACAAATTCAGAGCCGGACTTCACATATAAGACAGACTCATGATGATAAATCGTGTGCTAAAAACTACTCTGTACTAGAATACTAACAATGTAGAGTCTGTTTCACGTAGGAGACTGTCTCATTAAGTAAAAGTGTCTAATAAAAACTTCTCCACAAAATACTAAAAATTCACGGTCTCGTTCACATTTAATACGGTCTAATTAAATTCAAATGAAGGTTGTTCTCACATGCAAGACCATCTACTAAAAACTCGAACACAACAAATTCAGAGTCTGTTCTGTCTACTAAAAACTCCAATACTACAAATTCAGAGTCGATTTCACATGTAAAACTGTCTCATTAAATTCCGAAAAAAGAAATAGTACCTGCCAGCATCCTCAGGACTAAACTCGATATCATCACAGCCCAAGCTGCGAGCATAAGTGCAGTTATTTACACACAAAGCACGTCACAGCGTATTAATAGTAGTCACAAGAGTATGTAGATTCGTAGTATACCACTGCACACTTTCTGTGTTTCTCCTCCTTTTGTCAATTTCCCCTGCATTGTCGTCAAGTAAGATTCGGCCAAGGATGCTCTAAACCCTAAACAAATTGACACTAAATCAAAAAATAGAGCTGAGAAACCTAAATTGATGCTAAAGCACCAATGATGAGGGTTAATTAAGAACTAAATTGACCCTAAATTGATGATTATACGAACAAATTAGAAGAAATTTGATTGAATTGTTCCCTATTCCAAATTAGGGAAACAAATTAGAAGAAAATTTGATAATTATACTCAGATATGGGGTATGTGTATGAAGTTGATTTCGGTGAACTCTCGGGATATTGTCTCTATTTCGATTTGGTATGGAGCTAGGCTTTCGCTATAGACATTCCAAGGGCCTGTTGCTTGGTTGACTACTAAGGATGAGTCTCCGTGGAATCTAAGGTTTTTGATCCCTAGTGTTACGGCGACTTTTAGCCTTATTAGGCAGGCTTCGTATTCGACTGCGTTGTTGGTTACTGGGAAGTTCAGTTTGACTGATATGGGTGTGTGGTAGCCTATTGGTTATTGGTTGTATGGGTTTTCTACATTGAGTTTTTGGCTAGGAAGTCAGTTATGGGTTGGGTTTAGAAATAGTTGTTCCTGATCTCTTTTTAGGGTAAAATTAGGTGGGCTGTTATTTGTATCCCTTATGCTTTGATTGATTGCTATCGATAAATGGCATAGTTAACGAGTTTTTAGCGAGAAAATGCATTATTATAAATTAAGCGATTGTCGAGGCGCGTTGTAAAAAAAGGAAAATTTTATTTCTTTATTGATAGTAAGCGGGTTGTGCGCCCAAGATATTGTTTAGTGGAGGTGGAGGACACGTGCCCTCGCACCTTCTGACTCGGTAAAAAAAAACATTTATTAGTATAATTAAGTCTAGACCCTAAGATGAACTAGACTCTAAATAAGACCGATCACATCCTCAGGCGTCGAGGTTTCCTCCCGAGAATTGCACCTTAATGGCACCGCCTGTTTTAACCACTACAGATGTGGTTGCTTTGTTACTAGCGTCCCCGTGCTTTCACAGGGGGGAAGGTCCCGACATCCGCTAGATCTTGGATGTCACGCTTTAGGCAGTTGCAGTCCTCTGTGTCATGCCCTCTACCCTGGTGATATAGGCAGCAAGCCCCGGGATCAAAGTTTGCATCCCGAGCCACGAGGGGTGGGTCTGGGGTAGGAGCGAATTTGAATAATTGCCAGTCATCATTGGCAATTCTAAGTGCCTCGGCGTAGCTCATGCTGATATCTGTTAGGCTCCTAAAGGGACGTCCCCCATGAGCTGGGACGAACCTAGCCGGTCTGAGTCTCATCTCTTCCCTAGGGATGAGGGGCTTTTCATCTACCTTCTGTGGGTAGCCCGGTATTAGGTAATTTGCTTTGTCGGCGGTTCCTTCCAACCCACCGAGCTGAAGCATGATGTTATCGTGGGTGACGTTCATTTGAGCCATGGTGGTCTGGAGTTCTTTGACGAGGTCTAGCACGGTATTGAGTTTATTGATGTTGCTGCTGGAGGCCATCTTTTAATCTGCGGAATAGGACCGAAGATAAGGTTAGACCCACCAGACGACTTAAAGACTTGAGGAATTGTGGACGTCCGTCCGCACCGCCCGGCGCCCCGTGCGCGCCCGCGTGGGATCGACCCGGTTTTTCAATGTATGGCGGTGGCCACCCACGCGGCCCCCTCCCAGTCGGGGGCCGGTCTGATCTCGCGTACGGGGCGATGTTTCGGACCTCGATTCGAATGACGATTCGGACTTGTACTAGACGGGTGCGAGAACCCGTGTTTCCATTTGGAATCGATCGAGTCGTGGTTGTAAATGTTTAAAGGTCGATTCATTTGGTAAGGCGACCATTTTAGTGAACTGAGTTCGTTGCCGATTTGTGGAGTCGCCACCGAGTCAATTATAGGGACTCGGAAACCGTTCAAGTCAACTTTGATCCCTAGCCGGCTCAAAGTTGAGGGGCACGGGATCTAAAGATAAAGACTTGTACCCTTAAGCACTCCATGCCTGCAATGACTCTCATTGCGAATGGTTTCGGACATCCGGAAACCGTCGATTCTGAGTAAGGGGTGAGGGTACGTATTAGGAAGCCAACATCCGATAGATGTCAACACCCAATCCCGCCTGCACTATAGCGGCCTCTACTAATCAATCGGTGGGCTGATGACTTTGTTCTTTTGTTGTGGCGGAAGTACTGTAACATCCATTGTTTTCACCCTATACCTTTTGCTACGTCGGTTATTTAAGGACAAGTAAGTTTTGTCGTCGAAGTTGTTGTGTTTACATTCTTTGCATGCAATTTCACGTGACAAGCAGGCCATGAAAAGATGCACATAGAAGAGTAGAGAGTACTAGTATTATACGTATTAGCAAGTCAATTTTAACACGATAATATGGATATTAGTCATTCTCGTGATATACCTTACCTGGTATTCTGCTTAAGATGGGTCAGTTCGGTATTAATAAAGATGCGTCGAACCTAGTAAGGCGAGCACCCAGACTAATACGGAACCCGACCATCGCTTTGTCCAATTTTAGTTGTTTTACGTTTTGAATTCCATGTTAGGTGATTTAACATGCGATTATAAGGTCATAAAAGCGATAAACCATACAAAAGTTGTAAAAGCGAATATAAGTAAATCATATTGTGAGGAGTTGCACCTCGAAATATACACTAAACAGGACACAATGCATAGATAGTTGAGAACGGATCTCGAAATTACTCGAGTCTATTTAGTGTATTTTAGTGTTTGCGGTTGAAGTTGGGACGTTACATGTTTTAGTATGTGTTTGTGGACCTAGTGTTCATGTCTAGTATTATCGTACTGCATAATAAAAGAAAGTGCGAAAATGTAAAGTTTTGTTTAGATGACAACCTAGTGACGACTCAGCTTCAAAGGCGGATCCTCCTAGCTTGTCTAGTGATTTCGACAGAGTTCCGTTACTGTGGACCCCTCCTGCGGCTACTCTAGCAGAGCTCCGTTACTATTGGCTGATTTTGCGGCTAATCCGGCAGAACTTCGTTAGTAGACTATAGCTAGTCGAACACAGGCACCTCGGGATAGAGTGGAGTGCTCGAAGGTGAGGAGTAGGATCGATGTCTCCTTTTTTTATCGAAACTACGATCGAGTGGATCGTTTTCCTCGGGTGTCGGAGTGCAAGCCCTTAGCGAGAAACTCTTTACGAGTAAAGAGGGAAGAGAATTGAAGAAGTTGTGTGTCGAAATGAGGGGATGAAGGGGGGTATTTATAGGTGTTTTTGGCTCTCCTCACCCGGATGGACACCTGAGTCCAGGCGCACCAAGACTCAGGCGCCTGGGTTCAGGCGTGGGAAGACTTAGGCGCGCAAGGTGAGGCGCTCGGTGTTTTGAAGATACGATTACGATACTTTCCAAAACCGAGAGATGGGTGTATAATACGAAGCTTGGGGGTTAAGGTTTCCCTCCCTTGACCTAGCGCAGTGGTGCTTAGCGGGCCTCGGGTGTGCATCTCGGGGTCTGCTAGGCGCGGTGCAGACTCGGTTCGAGTTTCGGGACCGACTCGGGGTCCCGGTGTCAAAATTGACTCTAATTAGTGTCTATGTGACCATAACGACACGACTAAGGCTGCCATCATGTTAGTTTAATTTTTCCGAGTAATTTATTTGATCCGTTCTATAGAAAAACTACCTAAAACATTGCGAACCCGCTCGCATTGCAGTCCGATCGTCATTGGGTGTTTGTTGGGCACTTCTGCAGCCACCAGGTCCAAATTTGTGTGTCTACAGAAGCCCCCACTTTGACTGAGGCTTGGACAAGGCGAAAGTCAAAGTATAGACACCCAGGTCAATCGAGGATTACGACCTGGTGGCTGTCCGTTCGGGTCGTTTTGAGTCCATTGGACTACGTGTTGAGGCTCGCCAGCTAAGGCTTAGAAATCGTACCTGACATGTTTGTTTGCGGTTGCTTGCTTGGGCCCGGGCCGGTGCTTGTCATCTTGCTATCAGTTCTTCATGCTCGTGCGTTTTGCCTTTTTCAGATTGCTTAAAAGTTTGTTCAATTTTAAATGCCTTTGTGTATAGGTGACGCGTTAAGCGTAGATGTGAAGAATGTTCATATGTGTTGGCTTCCATTTGAACAAATGTCTTTGGGATGCTTGTGAACCCTTGGACTCAATGAAATAAAATGTTCGAGGGCGTCAGTCTCCACTCAAGCGGTCGTCTTCGGGATTCCTGTGACACCTAGGACGAAATAAAGCAAAATAAAATGTTCGAGGGCGTCAGTCTCCACTCGAACACTTGTCTTTGGGATGCCTCTGACCCCTAGGACAAAATAAAACGAGATAAACAACTCGAGGGCGTTAATCTCCACTCGAATAGCTGTCTTTCGGGATGCCTCTGACCCCTAGGACAAAGTAAAATGAGATAAATTATTCGAGGGCGTCAGTCTCCACTCGAATAGTTGTCTTTCGGGATGCCTATGACCCCTAGGACAAAGCAATACAAGATAAACTATTCGAGGGCGTTAGTATGCACTCGAATAGCTGTCTTTCGGGATGTCTATGACCCCTGGGACAAAGCAATATGAAATGCTCGAGGGCATCAGTCTCCACTCGAACACTTGTCTTTGGGATGCCTCTGACCCCTAGGACAAAATAAACCATTCGAGGGCGTCAGTCTCCACTCGAATGATAAATGTTGTGAAGGTATCAGACTCCTTCGAGGTCGTTGGTATCCACTCAAATTAAATTGTTGTGGAGGTATCAGACTCCTTCGAGGGCGTTGGTATCCACTCGAATTAAATTGCTGTGGAGGTGTCAGACTTCTTCGAGGGCGTTGGTATCCACTCGAATTAAATTGCTGTGGAGGTATAAGACTCCTTCAAGGGCGTTGGTATCCACTCGAATTAAATTGCTGTGGAGGTATCAGACTCCTTCGAGGGCGTTGATATCCACTCGAATTAAATTTTTGTGGAGGTATCGGACTCCTTCGAGGGCGTTGGTATCCACTCAAATTAAATTGCTGTGGAGGTATCAGACTCCTTCGAAGGCGTTGGTATGCACTCAAATTAAATTGTTGTGGAGGTATCAGACTTCAATGCCTCTCGGATAACTAAGACCCGTTAGGCAAAAATTGTTGTTGTTTATTTGTTTTAATTAAGTGGCTTTTGTTTCGCGGGTTTGTCTTATTTTGCTCGGGTTTGCTTTTGCTTTGTTTTGGTTTGTTATTCATTTGATATTTGTTCAGAGTTTGCTTAGATTGGTTCGGTTTAGGTTGCTTTATTACGTGTTCGGGTGCAGCATTCACCTTAAGTGCGGCTCTTATGCTTGTTTCATTATCGTTTTTTGTAACGGGCATGCTTTATCGATTAGTTAATTGTTTCGTCATTGTTATTTTACTTGTCTTAAAAGGTGCGTGTTTCGTGTATATCGAATGTTAAGCCTAGTTTTTTTTCGTTTTAGTATGTGTTGGGCTGTTCAGACGTGCGCACATCTGCGCCCTAATCTTCAGACGCCTAGCCCCTTGCAGTTCAGAATTCGGGTGCGTCACCAGAGGCGGTCGGGTTCTCGTGGATCGGGTTTGTTTAAGTAAACGTAAGCTGGGGGCGATTTGTTCATTCTACCCAAAAGCCGAACGCGTCACCCCCTTTGCCTTTATATCGCCTTCTCAATTTTTCTACGCGATTTCCGTCTCGATTTTCGCCATACGCGAAAATGTCGACTCCGGGTAAGTGTTCTTTACTCGTGTATTTTCGGTTTTGCTTGATTTGGATAATTGTGAGTTTGTTTTGTTGAAACCCTAGAAAATCGATTTGGGTGTTTTTAATTTACTAAGTTTCGATGCTTGTGATTAATCCCATTGTTAAATTAGGATCGATTAGAGCTTGCTAGGGTAACTATAAGCTTGATAAGGGATTTTGAGGTACGACAACGGCTCCCTATAGTGATAGGTTCGAGATGCTAGGGTTAGGGACCATCTTTCCGGATATCCTATGGGCTAGGGTGGCTCTTAGGGCTTTCCGTGAGGTTTTGTGTGTCTTACGACGGGCCAAAAGGTGTCGTAGCGATGCCGGATTTTCCCGAAACCACTTCCATCGTGACCGAGAACGAAAATGGGTGTTAGCGGCCTTTTCGGAATTCTAATATCCTTATCCAAAACTTTGACCCTATTTTGACCTGTTTAAGCTGCTTTAGCCTGGCCTGAGGCATGGGTTTTTCACGTTTTGTTTGATTTTACTGTTAGAGGTGATACCGAGCGTCCCGAGGGAGCTCCCACGGTTGGTGCTAGTGGCGAGGCCATCGAGACGAGCTCGCAAACTCCCCGTGGGATTCGCAGGAGACGACGGAGTATTTCATCTCAACGTCGTGATCCGAAGGCCATAAATGAGACCGATTTTGACAGGGTGAGGAAGCGCAGCGCAGGCTTCTCGAGCCAGTTGCTACGAGGGCCCATGTTCCGGCTCCCGTACCGGAGAATGAGGAGATTGGCTATGAGGATCCTGAGTGGGCTCAGAACTGAGATGGTCATTAGTTGTTGTTTCATCTCGACCTACATGTTTCTCACCACATCGTGCATGGTCTAGGGAGTGTCCTATTCGTGTTTATTAGTTATGTATTGGATTTTGGCTCGGGTTAGGTTAGGTTTGTTTCGTTTATACTTGTATTACTTTGGTTTGCAGTCCCCAGGTCCGATGAGGACTTTCTCGGGCTTTACTACATGTCTCGAGATGTATTCTGAGAAGTTGATCCCCGCGGTAAAGGGAATTATCGCGAGGACTGCTCTAGGTCCCGTGGTCGAGTAGTGGGTCCAGCTGGTGGGTTGCAAGACTAAGTGCAACCTCATGGTGATTAGAGCGATGGTAGATCGCTTTCATGATACTACCTCGACCTTCCATATGGCCTTTGGGGAGGTCGGGATGACTTTAGAGGATTTCGGGATGATTACCGGTTTGCCCTGCGGTCCGGAGAGGATTAGGTGGGCTGCCGAGGGCCCTAGGCTAGATAGTGATGAGGTGCGGGGCCTTATCGGAGATTGTTTGGAGCGTGAGGCATATAGTGCGCCTCACACTTTGGTAAGCTCGTACATCACTGACCACTTCGAGCGGGTGGCGGTGTTAGAGGGTCGAGGACCCAACACGTCGGAGTAGGATGCCTGGTTTTTAGGTTGTGGTACTTCCTAGGATCGACCCACTTCTCGGATAAAGGCGAGAGGTTTAGTACTAGGATTTTGCCTCTCCTAGCTAACCTGACTCAGCTAGGACGTTTTGATTGGGTAACTGCGGATTTCGCGGAGATGACTCGCTGTTTGAAAGTCATGGTGAGGTCGTTGGAGGTGGAGTCGGCCTCAGCCTTGCCCATCGTGGGTCCAGGCCTTGTACTGGAGGTTAGTTGCTATTCCCGCTTTGCATCTTAAGTTCTGCTTATTTTTGGCTTAGTTTTGCTAAGGTGTTTTGGAAATTTGCAGGATTGGATCTATTCCTACTTCCCTTTTTTGGCACCTAAAATGGTGCGGGTTCATCCGAAGTGATTCCCGGCGGGGATCGAGTGTAGGCTGGCTCAGCCTAAGAGTACAATCATCCACTACCCATCGAAGAACGTGCTGGTTAACCAGCTACGCCTCGAGGATGTACGTTTTCTCCTTATAGCCTATTTTATTTAGTAGCCCTCAAGGTTTCGGATATATTGAGATGCTGATTTTGTTGGTGTAGTTTGTGGCCCGCCCTTGGGCCAATTATGAGGGCGTGCCTGGGTATGTGGCTGCGGAGCTGAGGCCTCGGGGTTATAGGAGGATGCTCCTTCCTGCGTTGTTTCACCCGGTTTGGTATCTGGGCGAGCGGTTGGTGCGTCAGTGTTTGTATGACGATTACAGGGTGTCGGTCGATCGTCCTCGAACCATGCTTAGACCACCAACCACCATAAAGGTCCTCGAGGTTAGGGATGAAGAAGGAGGCGATGCGCTCATGGTGCCTGGTGCCTCCTATCTATCTCTCGTCAGCCAGTGGCTAGCTTGCCACCGCCTTGTGGTAAGGTTTTAATCTTTGGTTCTAGGGTTTGTTTCATGGTTTAGTGTTTTCTTGCCCCTGACCGACTGATTTGTTGCTCTCTCAGCTGACCGATCCGGCTGATGCTATTCAGCCCCCAGAGTTCCCCCTGACGCTGCTTAGGGTGGACGCAGCCGAGATAGCTTTCACTGAGCCTCTCCCCCCGTGTTCTGCCGAGGAGTTGGACGCTGGGATAGAGTAGCGTGACCGGGTATACCGGGTGAGTTTTGGCTTTTGTTTTTGGTTTGTGTCTTAAGAGTTAGGGTTCGTTTGTCTAACTTCTGTGGTTTTACCTTTCAGGTTTCAGCAGCTTGCCATCAGCGGTTGTGGCAGGCCGCCACCCGCTTCTGGGTCTATGCCTCGAGGGTTTCCCGTGACACTTCAGGACCTCGATCGGTGAGTTTGCGCAACTAGAGTGATCTTCTAGGCTGCTTGTGTGTTTTCCTAATGTTTAGGTGTATTTGTAGGATGTCCCGGATATGGTTGGGCAGATGGAGACTTGGGTGACTGAGCTTGAGGCGGAGGCGGTTGAGGCGCGACGGCTCCTGCAATCTCGGGCCGACGAGATTGCCCAGCTTAAGGAGCAGCTAGCTCGGTCTCGGGGTGAGACCTCCGCGCAGGGTGAGGCTAGGCATCGGATTGAGAGGGAGGCTGAGGCTGAGGCCACGGGTCATGCTACGGATGCTACCGAGGAGGTTGGAGGAGTCCCCGAGGCGGTTAACTTAGACATGTTGTCGGGAATGGATGGTAGTGAGTCTCCTCTTCTGGATCTGGAGGATCTAGGTTTAGACAACGACATTTGGGAGGTCGTGATAGCCATTGGCGCGGCTTCTAGGGGTCCTCCCTAGTCTCGATTTGTGTACGTATTTGTATGTGTTGTATATTTTCTTGAGATTTTTAGTATTTGAATTAGTCTTGTGTTTTCGTTTGGCGAATTGTTTATCTAGATTGACAAGTAATCACTTTTGCGTTCATTTATTTGTGATTCGATCTTAGTTTTCGGTGCGTTCGTGTTGCATGGGAGTACGAAAACAGTTCCTTTTAGATGTTTCGAAATGTGTTAGTTTGAGCCGGGAATCAGATCAGATAGTACGTCGATTAAAATGTTTTGACTTGAGACGGGCGAGATGTAAAATGTTAACGTGTTCTGACCGAGTGTATTAGGAGATGAGTGTAGTTGTTTTGATATTCAGAACGAGGTCGAAGTCAAAATCCGGGCAACTTTTGGAAAAAAAGTTATACCACTTTTTGCATACTCATAACATTGTCTTATTAGGCAACAGGCGTGACTTGACAATAACCGTTAAAAGGCTACAACACGCCTAGGTGGGGTAGCTTATCCCCCCTAAAAAAATAAAAAAAACGCCTAAGTCTCATGTGTCCGACGGGTGAAATCGCACCTGTAACTCTTGCATGTGTATTTCGGTCTCCTGAGAGGGCTTTAGTGACTTCGGGAGGTCGTTCCCGATGTCCGAGGTGTCATGTGGTAGCTATGGTGATAATGCGGGATCGGTGTCTTTATTTTTGGGTTGCTTTAGATGTTGTCCGCCTAGGGATAGGCGCCTGGGCTAAGGCTCTCGGGTTCTGGGTCGCCTGGGCTCGGGTGGCTGGAGACTCGGGCGCCTGGGACTGGGCGGTTCGAGTCCCGTTTATGGAAATTTTTGTTGTTTCCTAATTGTTGTGTGATTAGGGCTATATATACGGGTTGTGGGTACTCGTTTTAATTTAGACATACTAGAATATCCATAGGGTCTAGAATATCCACTTTTAGAGTCATGTCAGGTTTTGAGAATCTCCTAACCGAGTGGGCGGGTTCTTTTAAGAAATGCGACCCCGATGTTTGTTCAAATGATGGTTTGTCAACGGTCGTTGCGCTGAGTCGGGTCAAGATACAAGATGACTTCTTATTGGCATGCTCTAAGTTTTGGGACTCAAAAGGCCATATTTTTGCTTTCTCCGGGGGTAAAATTTGTCCTCTTCCCGAAGAGATAGATGCTATAGGTGGGTGGACTTCTGTTCGGCCTTGCGTGCCTTTGGGGAATGACGCTTATGTAGAGCGGTTTTGTCACTTTTTGGACATTTCTTCATTGGAGGAGGCTAAGGTTTTCTTTGGGAGAGATGGCATTGACTTAGGTTTGCTTTTTAGGACATTCTCACAGGCTGGTTCCTACGATATTTTGGCCTTAGCATGTAGGCGTGCTTTTAACATCGAGGTGGCTTGTTATTATCTTTTCGAGGATGTGAGGGCGCGCGAAGGTTGGGGTAACCCTCAAGTTTTAGATGTGGTGATGGGAATGGAACATGGACGATCACCCTCTTTGCTTATTTTCGATGAGCTTATTCTAGGTCTCGACGCTCGTGCTCAACTCCACAAGACATCTTTTCGGGGTTCCAGGATCATTTTACAGGTGCTTTTGGTGTCATGTTTCCTTGTAGCTTGGCTTTTCTTTTTTTTGTTTTTGTGGTTGCTTTGGTTTGAAGGTGTGACGTTTTGTCGTGGTTTGTGCAGGTTTTATTACAGGAGCAGCTTGGTTTGGTCGACCCTCCCCGAGGCTTCAAAGGTTATAACTACTGGGGCTTCACGGGCCAGAAGACAGTGCAGGTGTGGAGTAAAATTCATGTCGAAAGGGAGTGGTTCTCCTACTTGTCTAAGGGGCAGTTGGTCCTTAGGTGGTCCATCCCGTGGTGGAATATCAGTGGGCGCGCCGGGTTTCCATTTTCGTCTTTGACCGAGACTTTGTTAATACTATCCATGAGGGATCCGGTTTATATTTACCCGTGCGTGTTGTCGAACCAAATGGGTGTCAAACCACTCACTTCGGAGACTGCTGAGGATATTTCTAGTTTCGACTCATGGACAGAGGATTCGCTTAGGGAATTTAGGGTGTCTTGGGAACATAAATTTTCGCGTACCGTCGTTATTGAGAGCGTCCGACCGACCGACATTGCTTCCGTCCGGCGGGGGGTTTGTGAACACCCGTCAGGACAGAGCAACTCAAAAGTTAAGAAGACAGCGCCGCTAGGGAACGAGGAGGTGACTCGAAGGAATGTCACTAAGTGCCTGACCAAAGACAGTGTTACCGATCCTAGTTCCGTCAGTTCATCTATGCGGGCCAAGACTAACAAGACCCATATTAAAAATGTGAGAGAGGAAGGAATGTGGAATTGGTTGGACTCGCCTTTGGTTTGGACGGTAGAAACTTGTGTTCAAAGGATCGATGATGAGAAACACAAGCAGGTACACCCGAATGGCAAGGGAAAGAAAAGGATGGATCGTTAGAGTTCAACCGTTTTGTATTATGTCTTATTAGTTGATATTATAAGGCGTATTAGTACTAGTTTTTGTGGAGTTTTGCCACGTTGTTGCTTTCCGGCATATCCGGGTTTCAGATACTTGATGTAAATGCTTCGACAAAGGCTCGATTTAACCAAATTTTATTATTTATGAGAAGCGAATTGTTATTATTTTTTCTCTTTTTTTTGTGGTAGCTCGCAACTCGATTCTTCATTTTCCCCGGAGCGCCCTTTCGGGTTTTCACTCCGTCCTCGGCTCACCATTTTTTTTACGGCTCGCAACTCGATTCTTCATTTTGCCTGGGGCGCCTTTTCGGGTTTTAACCCCGTCCTCAGCTCGTCATTTTTTTTTCACGACGGCTCGCAACTCGATTCTTCATTTTGTCCGGGGCGGCCTTTCGGGTTTTCACCCCGTCCTCGGCTCGTCGTTTGTGCTTCGTCACTTAAATCACTCATTAGCCAGAATGTGCAAAGAGTCCCGGTTTGTACATGAATCGAGTAATCGATTTTTTTATTTATTTGTTTGTTTGTTTGGTTGTACCCGAAGGAGGGTTGCCTACGTATCCGCTTTTAAACGGAATCAAACCATGTTCGTAGTTCTTTCAAAAATGTGAGTGATTTTGCTTTAGACTCGTTATGCCAATTATCGATGTGAATTTATTTTTTTTTCTTTTTTTGTCGTTTTGCATGGCTTTCCCCTAGATCGAAGGTCGGAATGTGGTTGTCAGGATGTTTATGGGTTGTATCGTTTGAGTTGATCCATGTTGGTTGGAATGAGAACTCTTGACTGTCTAGGTCGGTGAGGATCACGGCGCCCCCCGAGAGTATTTTCTTAACGAGGTAGGGGCCCGCCCAGTTTAGTTTGAATTTTCCTCTAGGATCGACAGAAGAGGGTGCTCTAATGGATTTGACTACTAAGTCTCCCTTGTGTATGTTTTGAGATTTCACTCGTTTATTAAAGGCTCGTTGTATACGTTGTTGGTAGGCTTGTAAGTTGGATAGGGCATGTATCCTACGTTCGTCTAAGAGTATTAGCTCGTCATATCATTTTTGGTTCCATTCTTCTTCGGGAATACCGCTCTCATCTAATATCCTTAGTGACGGTATTTCTAGCTCTACGGGTTGTACGGCTTCAGAACCGTAGGTTAGGTAATATGGTGTGGCCCCAGTGGGTGTTCGATAGGATGGTCGGTACCTCCATAAGGCGAAGGGGATTTTGTTTGGCCAATCCCGATAATTGTCTATCATTTTCTTAAGGATCGTGGTGATGGTTTTGATGGCTGCTTCTACGGCCCCGTTTGTTTGAGGTCTATAGGGTGAGGATTTGTGTCTTTGGATTTTGTACTTGTCGAGGAGTTTTTGAGTGTCGGCTCTGAAGTGAGCTCTCTGATCACTGATGATTTCGTGAGGTATACAGTAGCGGCAGATGATGTTATTTTGTAAGAATTTGACTACTTGTTTTGAGGTTGGTACAGTGTAAGAGGCGGCTTCTACCCATTTGGTGAAGTAATCGACGGCCACTAATATAAAGCAATGTCCGCCGGTCCCGGATGGGTGTACTTTTCCTATGATGTCTATTCCCCAAGTAGAGAAAGGCCAGGGTGTGGCTATATTGTGTAGAGGATATGGCGGTAGGTGTTGGATGTTGGCAAATATTTGGCAATTGTGGCAGTAACGAACGTGACGTCAACAGTCTGCTTCTAAGGTAATCCAGTAATAGCCCAGTCTCATTATTTTTCGGGTTAGTAGGTGTGCGCTCATGTGGGGTCCGCACTCTCCGTCATGTACCTCTTCCATGACTCTCGGATTGGTTTTTGCTTACGCACCTAAGGAGGACTCCTTGCGGGGTTCGTTTGTATAATAGTCCTTGATTCAGGACGTAATGGGCGGCTTGTATTCGTAGGGCTCATTTGTTCTTGGTGTTAGTGTTGGGTGGATATGACCCGTGGGTTTTAAAGTCTAGGATTGCTTTGTACCATGGTTCCTCGGGGGTATCGTTGGTTTTGAGGTTATAGATGTGGGCTGGTTGTTCGCTTCTCTCTACGCAGATAGGCATAGAGAAAATGTGATCGGGCATGTTTATTAGTGAGGCTAGTTTGGATAGCGCGTCAGCGAATTGGTTTTCTTCGCGGGGTATGTGTATGAAGTCGATCTCGGTGAATTCCCAGGATATTGTTTCCACTTTGGTTTTGTATGGGGTTAGGCTTTCGCTATAAATCTTCCAGGTACCCGTGGCTTGGTTGACTACTAAGGATGAATCCCCGTGCACTGTAAGGTTTTTTAACTCCTAGAGATATGGATGCTTTTAGACCTATTAGGCAGGCCTCGTATTCAGCTGCGTTGTTGGTAATGGGGAAGTTTAGTTTGACGGAGGTTCGTTGGTTGCAAGATCATTGTCGTTTGGTCAGGGGGTCAGTGATGGGTTGAACCTAGAGCTTTTGTTCCCGATCTCTTTTTAGGGTGAAGGTAAGCGAGCCATTTGTTGTAGCCCTTACGTTTTAGTCAATTGTTATCGATAAGTGGCATAGTGTCAAGTCTTTAAGCATTAAAGTAAGTTATTGAAAGAAGTCAAGCGATTGTCGAGGCATGTTTGTAAAGAAAAGACAGTTGTTTTATTGATAAGTAGTAAACGGGCTAAATGCCCGTGATTAAGTTTGTTTTGGGGGAGGTGGAGGACATGTCCCTTCGCACCTCCCTGGACTCGATAAAAAAAGACATTATTATTATTACTAGCAAGCCTAGGCCCTAGGATGAACTAGACTTTGACTCTGATCGAATCACCGCCTTTAGGATTCGGCTGTCAAGGCCTGGTCACATCGCGACGCTGACCTCGCACATTTTTCAGGCTTCAATGTCTGTCACATCCTTCGGAGGATGTTCCCCTTAGAGCGGTGTCTGGGGGTTGTTCTCATAGGTGACTTGTTGCGGGGTTTAAAGTGACTCGTGATGACTACTGATGTTAATATCTCCCCCTCGGCCACCAAGAAGGCAAAGTCGGCCTTTTGCCGCTTCGCCGGAAAGAACGTTCCTTCCTCGATCAGTTCCTCGATGATATGTTTGAAAGTGAAACATGCCTCGGTGTCGTGCCCATTTCCTTGATGGAAAAGACAGAGAGATTGGGGTTCCAAGTTTTACTCCGCTTACCAACTGGTGGGTCTGGGGTGGGTCCTAGAGGCTTGAGCAGACCTTGATCTATTAATTGTTTGAGAGTTTTGGTGTATGTCAAGCCGATTTTAGTAAACTCCTTTCGAGGTGTATTTGCTTTGCTGGCTAATGTTTTGCGGGGTGCCGAGGTTATTTCTCTCTTAGGAGATGTCGTCCTGACGGAGTACCGGGGTGATCCGTTTGGGGTAGGTTCCTGGGTATGATAATTGATTGAACTGGTATCTGCCTCGTTCTCCGTTCCTCCGCTTTCGAGGAAATTAAGGCGGCTGTCAATGTGACAAACGAAGCAGGACAGGCAATCTATCGAGGTGCGAACATCATGAACCACCTCGGTCAGGGTATTAACGTCGATGCAGAGGTTTTCAATCACTCCTGGTTCTGCGGACATGTTGGGGAAATATTTCTAGCAAAGTAGCGCCGATGGTCAGGATGGACCCGTTGGATGATTTAGAGACTCGAGGAACTCTCGTAATCGAGCGACATGGAAATGAGACCCTTGACTAGCGTGTGTGTGCTGTCACTGGCTTAGGGACTCGGGTGCTTTAGAATCTTGGAGTATCCGGTGAAACGCCTAATAAATTTATGTCTCTGTAACGAGACGACTTGACCCAAACCTTGGAGGTGAGGTTTAAACAGGACTTCTCGGGATGAGACGACCCAAAATGTAAGACCTCGAGTAGAGGCGACCCTAGCTACTAACACAGACAGTTAATCACACGGTTGTACGATGTAAGAAGTTGATCGCGATCCCGGCTCAGGATCAAAGAATTTTGATATATGTTTTTTTTTTGAAAACGACCAATCTTTGCAGAGGAAAATTTTTGAAAAGGATGATTTGTAAAAATGGGGTGACGATGGCGTGGCGACATCGCTTGTGACGTGAAAGTGTGTTGCTTGTGCGTCGGGAATCCGGCGATAGCGAAAGTGTAAATGGGCTCCCTTTTTTTTAAAAAAGAGCATGGTTCTTAGGGGAACCAGTTTTGAAAATGATGGCGTGGTGCTTTTATCGAAACTACTATTAATTAGATAGTTCGATAGTCGTGGTGTATGTGGTGCTCGTGATAGAACATGATGTTTGGTGATGGTGTTTTGAAAATGATGTTTTGTGAGTGTGACCGTTTCAGGTTCCTTGACTTCATTAATTGAAGCTTTGGGTTGTGTTAACGGTATGTGTGTAAAAAAACATTTCTTCTTTTTTTTGAAATAAAATGTAATCGTTTGAGGTACCTTGATCCCATTGATCGGGAGCCTCGATGGTATTAACGGTGTTCGTTGTTGACGACATTTAAAAGTTTTTGAAAATAGTGATTGTAAAATTTGCCATGATAACGGCATCCCAAAATTTTTCCTTTTTTTGGAAATTACGGTTTAACCGGAATATTGGTATTCAAAAAGTCGTTTTAAAAAGAGGAGGTATTTTTCAAAAACGGAATTGGGTGCGGTTGAATATGTTGGCGTGGTTGAATCCACATTTCTAGTGTCTTATTTGGGTTCTTCAAACACGGTACACGTAACTAGGAATGCATACACTCATGCGGGATGCAGACACGGGTAGGTTAGGGGAGGCTACCGCCCACGAATAGTCTTTACTTAGGTATTGACAAATCATCTAGGGAGATGAGAGTCATACCGTCCGTTCGGAGCTATCCGCTTACTATTTCCGCGAGGTACGCGATAGGCGGCCGGAGCGTCAATCGAGGATCTCTCCGCGTGTCCCTAAGGATCTTACCGCGAAGAGGTCGATTGGTCCTGATTTTGGTTTGGGTGGGCTTTTTAGGGCCAAAACCTGTAGTGACCACAACTAGGAGATAGGAAATGAGCTTCACCGACCTCGTTCAAGTTACACCACTACTGGAAATTTGTTTCCAAATCCCCAGCGGAGTCGCAAAACTGTAGACGTCCGTCCACACCGCCCGGCGCCCCGCACGCCCCCGCGCGGGACCGATCCATTTTTTCAATGTATGGCGGCGGCCACCCACGCGGCCCCCTCCCGATCGGGGGCCGGTCCGATCTCGCGTACGGGGCGATGTTTTGGACCTCGATTCGGATGACGATCCAGACTTGTACTAGACGGGTGCAGGCACCCGTGTTTCCGTTTGAAATCGATCGAGTCGTGGTTGTAAATGTTTAAAGGTCGATTCGTTTGGTAAGGCGACCTTTTTAGTGAACTGAATTCGTTGCCGATTTGTGGAGTTGCCACCGAGTCAATTATGGGGACTCAGAAAGCGTTCAAGTCAACTTTGATCCCTAGCCGGCTCAAAGTTGAGGGGCCCGAGACCTAAAGATAAAGACTTGTACCCTTAAGCACTCCATGCCTGGAATGACTCTCATTGCCAATGGTTTCGAACATCCAGAAACCGTCGATTCTGAGTAAGGGGTGAGGGTACATATTAGGAAACCAACATCCGATAGATGTCAACACCCAATCCCGCCCGCACTATAGCGGCCTCTACTAATCAATCGGTGGGCTGATGACTTTGTTCTTTTGTTGTGGCGGAAGTACTGTAACATCCATTGTTTTCACCCTATACCTTTTGCTACGCCGGTTATTTAAGGACAAGTAAGTTTTGTCGTCGAAGTAGTTGTGTTTACATTCTTTGCATGCGATTTCACGTGACAAGCACGCCATGAAAAGATGCACATAGGAGAGTAGAGAGTACTAGTATTATACGTATTATCAAGTCAGTTTTAACGCGATAATACGCATATTAGTCATTCTCGTGATATACCTTACCTGGTATTCTGCTTAAGATGCGTCGGTTCGGTATTAATAAAGATGCGTCGAACCTAGTAAGGCGAGCACCCGGACTAATACGGAGCCCGACCATCGCTTTGTCCAATTTTAGTTGTTTTACGTTTTGAATTTCGTGTTAGGTGATTTAACATGCGATTATAAGGTCATAAAAGCGATATATCATACGAAAACTGTAAATGTGAATATAAGTACATCATATTGTGAGGAGTTGCACCCTCGGAGTATACACTAAACGGGACACGATGCATAGATAGTTGAAAACGGATCTTGGAATTACTCGGGTCTATTTAGTGTGTTTTAGTGTTTGCGGTTGAAGTTGGGACGTTACATGTTTTAGTATGTGTTTGTGGACCTAGCGTCCATGTCTAGTATTATCGTAGTGCATAATAAAAGAAAGTGCGAAAATGTAACGTTTTGTTTAGATGACAACCTAGTGACGAATCGGCTTCAAAGGCGGATCCTCCTAGCTTGCCTAGTGATTTCGGCAGAGTTCCGTTACTGTTGACCCCTCCTGCGGCTACTCCGGCTGAGCTCCATTACTATTGGCTGATTATGCGGCTAATCCGGCAGAACTTCGTTAGTAGACTATAGCTAGTCGAACATAGGCACCTTGGGATCGAGTGGAGTGCTCGAAGGTGAGGAGTAGCGTCGATGTCGCCTTTTTTATAGGAACTACGATCGAGTGGATCGTTTGCCTCGGGTGTCGGAGTACGAGCCCTTAGCGAGAAACTCTTTACGAGTGAAGAGGGAAGAGAATTGAAGAAGTTGTGTGTCGAAATGAGGGGATGGAGGGGGGGGTATTTATAGGTGATTTAGGCTCTCGTCACCCGGATGGATGCCTGAGTCCAGGCGCACCAAGACTTAGGCGCCTGGGTTCAAGCGTGGTAAGACTTAGGCGCACAAGGTGAGGCGCTCGGTGTTTTGAAGATACGATTTTAATACTTTCCAAAACAGAGAGTTGGGTGTATAATACGAAGCTTGGGAGTTAAGGTTTCCCTCCCTTGACCTAGCGCCATGGTGCTTGGTAGGTCTCGGGTGTGCATCCCGGGGTCTGCTTGGCGCGGTGCTGACTCAGTTCGAGTTTCGGGACCGACTCGGGGTCCCGGTGTCAGAATTGACTCTAATTAGTGTCTATGCGACCGTAACGACGCGACTAAGTCTGCCATCATGTTAGTTTAATTTTTCCGAGTAATTTATTTGATCCGTTCTATAGAAAAACTGCCTAAAACATCGCGAACCCGCGTCGCATTGCAGTCCGATCGTCATTGGGTGTTTGTTGGGCACTTCTGCAGCCACCAGGTCCAAATCTGGGTGTCAACAGGAATGCTCGTAGTTGAACGACACAGAAATGAGACCCTTGATTTGCGTGTGTTTGCGGTCATCAAATTAGGGACTCGAGTGCTTTAACTACTTGTGTAATCGGCGTAGCGCCTAACAGACTTGTATCTCTAGAACGAGACGATTTGACATAAATCTCGAGAGTGAGATTTAAAGAAGAGGACTTCTCGAGATGAGACGACCCAAAATGTAAGACCTTGGGTGGAGGTGACCCTAGTAACTAACACAGACAGTTAATCACACGGTTGTACGACGTAAGGAATTGATCTCGATCCCGGCTCGGAATCAAAGAGTTTGATGTTTTCGAAAACGAATGGGTTTTGAAAACAAACATTTTCTCTTTTTTTTTAAAGTGAGAGTCTTTGTGAAATCGGTGTTATGATGGCTTAGTGACATCGCTTGTGGTGTGTGGAAAAAGTGTGGCTATGTGAGCGTCGAGGTTTCAACGATAGCAAAAGTGTAAATTGTGGCTTTGTAAAGGAAGTGCGGTTGTGAAAGAACCGGTTTTGAAGAATTTTGAAGTTGCATTTTTATCGAAACGACTATTAATTAGTAGTTCGAAGTTCGCGGTGTAAACGGTGTTCGTGAGAGAACATGGTGTTTGCTGTGACGGTGCTTTGAAGGTGTGACCAAATCCTTATTACAGAATTTAGGTGGTGAAAGTGATTTTTTAGAAAAAGTTTTTTAAAACGTGCGACCGCACTTGTCGATTCCATTGATTGGAATTTTGATGGTGGCGACGGTATGCGTGGATGTTTTGTAACCGTTTTGGGTTCCTTGACTTCATTAATTGAAGTGTCAGTATGTTAACGGTATGTGCTAAAAATGTTTTGAAAAAAATGTAACCGATTTACTTGCCTCGATCCCATTAGTCGGGAGTTTGGTGGTAGTAACGGTATGTGTGTGAATGTTTTGAAAGCAAAATGTAACCGTATAAGGTACCTTGATCCCATTAGTTAGGATTTTGGTAGTAATAACGGTATATCTTTGGTGTTTGGAAATGATGAGTTTTGTTTTGGCCGAAGTAACGGCGCTTAAAAGTGTCCCTTGAAAGTGATGAATGTAAAACTGGCCATGGTGACGGCGCTAAAGTGCTATTGAAAATAACTTTAATTTGGCCGGAGTATCGGCACTTAAAAGGCAGTTTTGAAAGGATGTTCTTTTTCGAAAACGGAGTAGGGTGCGGTTCAATATGTTGTCGTGGTTGAATCTGTTAGTGTTTGTGGACATGACGTAGGTCCACCCCGACACGGCCACTCGCGGGTTTGGGTAGGCGAATGAATCTCGTGGTGAGATTGTTCTCGGGTTCGAAATTTAAGTCAAAGTTGGAGTCGCCACCGAATTTGTGGTAATTCGGAACCATTCGAGCCCACTCTATGTCGTCACGGGCTATACACAAAGTACGGCCCACTTCGATTTCAGAGTTTATGGGGCCCGTCCCTTTGCATTGCGATACCGATACCATCTACACCGGTATCGTGTAAAGAATGACTCTAGTGCGCCAACGGTTTCAGGCATCCGGAAACCGAGGTTCTGAGTAAGGGGTTAGGGTACGTGTTGGGAAGCCCACTAAGGACACCCAACCCCGCCCGCACAATGGCGGCCTCTACTAAGACATCGTTCGTGTTCGTGTACGCGCGCTAGTAAAACGACTAAATGATATGCAAACAGCGTTTTCGGGATAAACATGCGAATTATGGGTTAACTACGTCATTTAATGCATCTAACTATCGTCGAAGTTATTTAGCATGCGAGGTTCATTTATAAGGCGATAAACATCAAAATAAACAAAACCCGAAAATAAATAACGTACAAAATACACGGGTGGAAATACAACCCGGCCAATACAAAAATTACAAATAAAATAACAGACGGAATAAATGACATAAACGTAAACAAACAATAAATAAAGACTAGAAACGGACCCGTATGCAACAAATACAAATTAAACCGCAAGTCGTGTAACCGGACAAACTTTAATTAATTACGCATTATATTGCGTATTAATCAAAGGACGGAGGTATAGGACCTAGGCGTGGTGCTAGCCCGATCCCGAACCTCGATGCCTTATCCCGACCTATCGCGTCAAAAAATCGATCAAAGTCCCTTTAAGTGTAATGATATGCATGGGTTTTGAAAATTAGAATTACATGATTGACTTTGCACGTTACGACTAAGTCGTAAAAAAAATGACGAGGCTTGAATGTTGCATTAAGGCTCTCGGATTTCTGGGCTACAGGACCCACTCGATCGAGTCAAGGCATGGACTCGGTCGAGTGCGTCTTCGAAGTAGCCACTGCCCAGTTTTTGGGGTGCTACTCGATCGAGTAACCTATGGCACTCGGTCGAGTGCCCCCTGTACGAGGCATGGCTCGTTTTGTTTTTACGCTTTAAATCGATGATTGACCGAGTTGTATGAAAATATTGCATTATTAAAATTCAACTCGACTTTTTGGCGTCATGATCGTGTGTTGTACGATTATGAGACCGTCATCGGGATTTTATGAAAATGTATTATTATGGAATTGAAATGGTTTGATTAGTGACGAAATTGTAGTCCTCCGCGTCACGACATCGATACTAATCCTAACGGATTATGTGATGTCGGTTTTCGCATCAAGGGATCTCGCACTAATCTTAGAAATGGAGTCCTACGCGTTCAACTATGAACAACCACGATCTCGTTATGCCCTTGAGTACATTGGGGCGGCGCTCCTCGAAAGGGTGCCACCTCCGTCGTTTCTCGTAAAGGGATTGAACGGACTTTTGGATTGTCGTCATAGTCAAACGGGTTAGGATCCGTATTTTAATACTATTATAAATATACGCGGTATATAATGTGTTAGAGACGAAAGAATAAAAGTTAGTAAATGATGGAAATGTTAATATAATGTTAAAGTTAGTGTTAGTATACTAATTTGATTATAGTATAAAATGCAAAAATGTAAATTAAAAAACGAAGTAGTAAGGATCGAGATGGGGTTTAGGACACCCTCAACATTTATGCTTAGTAAAGGCCTCGGAAATGGACTCGTAATAGCGGCGTGAACGCGGGAGTATCGAGGATGTATGCAAGTTATGGTGTGTGTGTGTGTGTGTGTGTGTTTGTCGGTTTTTTGAGGGACAAATGGCTCGGTTTTTGTGTAGTATTACTTGGGATTGTAGTGTAGAGAGTTTAGGTGAATTAGGGTAGAAATGTAGGGTAGAATTGCATTAGACAAAACTGAAAATGCAAATTGTTTGAGGGGGTATTTATAGAGAATACCTCACGACCTAGGGTCACTCGATCGAGTGGCCCTAGTGAACTCGATCGAGTGCCTTTGAAAATGGGTCTGTTCCGATTTATGAGGCTCCACTCGACCGAGTGGGTCAATCCACTCGATCGAGTGGATCAAGGGAATCGAGTCAATTTAGGAAATAGTTGACTCCTTGATTTTTTGAATTTTGAGCTTGGGCACCAGCTTCTAGAAGCTCTCTAGGCTGGTTTTGAGGACGGATTCGTCTTTGACCGGGTTTTGATCCGGTCGCCAAAAGACGGTTTTTATTTTTGGTGTCGGTTTTGGCCCAAATTAGTCTTATTTTACTCGAAACGACCCACTGAGCCTGGATTTGAGGTTGGTTTTGAGAGATTTGTACTCCGCTAAATGTCCACGTCGGATATTATTGATACCGAGCCCATATTCATCATCGGGTGTTTTGTCGGGAAGTGCTATAGACACTAGCAGGAAAAATGCGGGTGTCTACAGAGCCCCCACTCTGACTGAGGCTTGGATAAGGCGAAAGTCAGAGTAGCTACCAGGCCAATCGCAGATTACGACCTGGCAGCTTTCCGGTCGGGTTGTTTATAGTCCAGTGGACTTGCGTGAAGGGCTCGCCAGCCATAAGCGGAGGGTCATACCTGTCCTGACTATGGTAGCTCCGTGGGGAGTTAAACTTGCTTCTGAAGGTGTAGGTGTACCCGTATGCTGATACATCACAGCTCTGATTGTAGCATTCCGGGATAAATATTGACTCACGTTGGGGAGTAAAGTAGTTGCGCGGAGACTTGCTTCTGAAGTCTGGGGTGTACCTGTATGCTGACACATAACAAATTGCATGTAACACATAGGCAAAACACCGACTCGTGCTGGGGAAACAAAATATATTGAATTTTGAAAAGCTAAAAAAATTTGAAAGATTTTTTTATCACGTTTTTCACAAAAATTTTAGAAATTCACAGGAAAGATCGGCACGACTTGATTCCTATTCTGAGTTCTTGTCTGAAATCAGGCATGCGCATGCATAGGGCCCAGGTTTGCTGAGGAGGCATGGTAGTTAGGGTTACAGTTAGGGTTTCCTATTATAGATATAGGTCTCCCTGCTTCAGCTTACTGTATCTCGAATCAAACTCCTACTTCTCCTCAAAATCCTTTATACTTTCAAGAAGATTCAAACCTCTCCCATGGGTATCGATCATCTTACTTCAATGCTTTTTGCTTGGTCCCAATATTATCGTGATGATGACAAAGTTCAACTGACCCAAATGGGGATTGTCAGTCTATTTCCTCTTCGACGTCTGATAATTGATTCACACTTTTTGGACGCCTGCCTGTCGGTTTGGGATACTACCCATCACGTCTTCGCGTTCCCGCGAGGAGAAATATGCCCTCTCCCCAGCGGAGTCGCCAAATTATGGACATGACGTAGGTTCACCCCGACGCGGCCATGCACGGGTTTGGGTAGACGAATGAATCTCGTGGGGAGATTGTTCTCGGGTTCGAAATTTAAGTCAAAGTTGGAGTCGCCACCAAATTTGTGGTAATTCGGAACCATTCGAGCCCACTCTATGTCGTCATGGGCTATACACAAAGTACGGCCCACTTCGATTTCAGAGTTTATGGGGCCCGTCCCTTTGCATTGCGATACCGATACCATCTACACCGGTATCGTGTAAAGAATGACTCTCGTGCGCCAACGGTTTCGGGCATCGGAAACCGAGGTTCTGAGTAAGGGGTAAGGGTACGTGTTGGGAAGCCCACTAAGGACACCCAACCCCGCCCGCACAATGGCGGCCTCTACTAAGACATCGTACGTGTTCCTGTACGCGCGCTAGTAAAACGACTAAATGATATGCAAACAGCGTTTTCGGGATAAACATGCGAATTATGGGTTAGCTACGTCATTTAATGCACCTAACTATCGTCGAAGTTATTTAGCATGCGAGGTTCATTTATAAGGCAATAAACATCAAAATAAACAAAACCCGAAAATAAATAACGTACAAAATACACGGGCGGAAATACAACCCGGCCAATACAAAAATTACAAATAAAATAACAGACGGAATAAATGACATAAACGTAAACAAACAATAAATAAAGACTAGAAACGGACCCGTATGCAACAAATACGATCTAAACCGTAAGTCGTGTAACCGGACAAACTTTAATTAATTACGCATTATATTGCGTATTACTCAAAAGACGGAGGTATAGGACCTAGGCGTGGTGCTAGCCCGATCCCGAACCTCGATGCCTTATCCCGACCTATCACGTCAAAAAATCGATCAAAGTCGCTTTAAGTGTAGTGATATGCATGGGTTTTGAAAATTAGAATTACGTGATTGAATTTGCACGTTACGACTAAGTCGTAAAAAAAATGACGAGGCTTGAATGTTGCATTAAGGCTCTCGGATTTCTGGGCTACAGGACCCACTCGATCGAGTCATGGCATGGACTCGGTCGAGTGCGTCTTCGAAGTAGCCACTGCCCAGTTTTTGGGGTGCTACTCGATCGAGTAACCTATGGCACTCGGTCGAGTGCCCCCTGTACGAGGCATGGCTCGTTTTGTTTTTACGTTTTAAATCGATGATTGACCGAGTTGTATGAAAATATTGCATTATTAAAATTCAACTCGATTTTTCGGGGTCATGATCGTGTGTTGTATGATTATGAGACCGTCATCGGGATTTTATGAAAATGTATTATTATGGAATTGAAAAGGTTTGATTAGTGACGAAATTGTAGTCCTCCGCGTCACGACATCGATACTAATCCTAACGGATTATGTGATGTCGGTTTTCGCATCAACGGATCTCGCACTAATCTTAGAAATGGAGTCCTACGCGTTCAACTATGAACAACCACGATCTCGTTATGCCCTTGAGTACATTGGGGCGGCGCTCCTCGAAAGGGTGCCACATCCGTCGTTGCTCGTAAAGGGATTGAACGGACTTTTGGATGGTCGTCATAGTCAAACGGGTTAGGATCCGTATTTTAATACTATTATAAATATACGCGGTATATAATATGTTAGAGACGAAAGAATAAAAGTTAGTAAATGATGGAAATGTTAATATAATGTTAAAGTTAGTGTTAGTATACTAATTTGATTATAGTATAAAATGCAAAAATGTAAATAAAAAAACGAAGTAGTAAGGATCGAGATGGGGTTTAAGACACCCTCAACATACATGCTTAGTAAAGGCCTCGGAAATGGACTCGTAATAGCGGCGTGAACGCGGGAGTATCGAGGATGTATCCAAGTTATGGTGTGTGTGTGTGTGTGTGTGTGTGTTTGTCGGTTTTTTGAGGGACAAATGGCTCGGTTTTTGTGTAGTATTGCTTGGGATTGTAGTGTAGAGAGTTTAGGTGAATTAGGGTAAAAATGTAGGGTAGAATTGCATTAGACAAAACTGAAAATGCAAAGGGTTTAAGGGGGTATTTATAGAGAATACTTCACGACCTAGGGTCGCTCGATCGAGTGGCCCTAGTGCACTCGATCGAGTGCCTTTAAAAAAGGGTATGTTCCGGTTTATGTCGCTCCACTCGACCGAGTGGGTCAATCCACTTGATCGAGTGGATCAAGGGAATCGAGTCAATTTGGGAAATAGTTAACTCCTTGATTTTTTGAATTTTGAGCTTGGGCGCCAGCTTCTAGAAGCTCTCTAGGCTGGTTTTGAGGACGGATTCGTCTTTGACCGGGTTTTGACCCGGTCGCCAAAAGACGGTTTTTATTTTTGATGTCGGTTTTGGCCCAAATTAGTCTTATTTTACTCGAAACGACCCACTGGGCCTGAATTTGAGGTCGGTTTTGAGATATTTGTACTCCGCTAAATGTCCACGTCGGATATTATTGATTCCGAGCCCATATTCGAGTATACTAAGTCACGTTTGCGTCCGATCATCATCGGGTGTTTTGTCGGGAACTGCTATAGACACTAGCAGGCAAAATGCGGGTGTCTACAGAGCCCCCACTCTGATTGAGGCTTGGACAAGGCGAAAGTCAGAGTAGCTACCAGGCCAATCGCAGATTACGACCTGGCAGCTTTCCGGTCGGGTCGTTTATAGTCCAGTGGACTTGCGTGAAGGGCTCGCCAGCCATATGCGGAAGGTCATACCTGTCCTGACGATGGTAGCTCCGTGGGGAGTTAAACTTGCTTCTGAAGGTGTAGGTGTACCCGTATGCTGATACATCACAGCTCTGATTGTAGCATTCCGGGATAAATATTGACTCACGTTGGGGAGTAAAGTAGTTGCGCGGAGACTTGCTTCTGAAGTCTGGGGTGTACCTGTATGCTGACACATAACAAATTGCATGTAACACATAGGCAAAACACCGACTCGTGCTGGGGAAACAAAATATATTGAATTTTGAAAAGCTAAAAAAATTTGAAAGATTTTTATCACAATTTTTTATCACAAAATTTTTAGAAATTCCCAGGAAAGCTCGGGACGACTTGATTCCTATTCTGGGTTCTTGTCTGAAATCAGGCATGCGTATGCATAGGGCCCAGGTTTGCTGAAGAGGCATGGTAGTTAGGGTTACAGTTAGGGTTTCCTATTATAAATGTAGGTCTCCCTGCTTCAGCTTACTGTATCTTGAATAAAAAAAAACTCCTACTTCTCCTCAAATTCCTTCAGACTTTCGAGAAGATTCAAACCCCTACCATGGGTATCGATCATCTTACTTCGATGCTTTTTGCTTGGTCCCAATATTTTCGGGATGATGACAAAGTTCAGCTGACCCAAATGGGGATTGTCAGCCTGTTTCCTCTTCGACGTCTGATAATTGATTCACACTTTTTGGACGCCTGCCTGTCGTTTTGGGATACTACCCATCACGTCTTCGCGTTCCCGTGAAGAGAAATATGCCCTCTTCCCGAGGAGGTCGCAGCTATTGGAGGTTGGAGCCCTATCGCTCGTTCTGCTATCCCTTCATTCTATTCGGACCCGAGAAGGAGGCTGAGGGATTTCTTGGGTCTGTCTCACGCTGAGACAGATCGAATGGAGTGGGGAAATAATGTTTCCCTCTTTGACATGGTTGACAAGTTTATGAACAGTCAAGATGTAAGGGCTACCCCTTCTCACAGGCGTAGGGCTTTCGTCTTTTGCATGTTACACCGCTACGTTTTCGAAGGGATGATGGACGTTGACTCATGCTTGGGTCAAATCATGCTGATTGGAGTGGTTGACCAGATGGAGACTGGTCACAGCCTTGCTTGGCTAGCCACCGGGGAGATCATCATGGGTCTGGATGCGAGACGACTTGACCCGGACCGACATCTGACGGGGAGTACTCGTATTCTGCAGGTATACATCTTGCGATTTTTCTCTTTTTTGTTTCGCGCGATTTTCTTGACGTCCGTAAGTCACTCGATCGAGTGGACCTGTCACTCGATCGAGTGACATCTTCGAAGTGCTTCTGTCCATCTTTGGAGGGCTTACTCGATCGAGTCAGATGCTGTACTCGATCGAGTGGGCTATAGCGGACCACTCCGTTGCTTACGTATTTTGTATACATTTTTCAGATTTGGTTGTCGGAACGTCTGTCGATCATAGAGTCCCCTCCGAGCATTCCCAACTACCGCAGCAGCCAGATTAGTTCGAGGGGGCGTCGAATAAGCTCAAGTCACCATATAAACCGAGCTTATTGGGATGAGGAGCTGGTGTTCCATGCTGGTCCCTTAATCAGGTGGACTGTCGCTTGGTGGTTCCTTTCCAAGCTGACGGGACTGGCCAAGAGGGACCAAGCCCGTTACTTGGTGATCATGTCCCTTGACTGGACAGTTCACATTTACCCGGACCGCATCCTGAGGCAGTTCGGTTTGTCTCAGCGCATTCCTGAGACTGAAGCCATTATCAGCGTCTCGCTCCAATTGACAGACGCCATGTGCGACACCTGGTTGCAGATATGGTTCACCCGTCCTACATGGACTATTCCCAACCCTTGCCAATCCGATTGGGTTTCACGGGCTTACGAGAAATGGACTTCCGAGGAATCCGAGGAAGCTCGTAAAGCTCTGAAGGTCGATGAGGCCTTCGAACTGGTCCGTCGGGAGACGGTAAAGGACAACAGGGGCTTCTTCGATGAGGGAGACACCCCTGCTACTTTAGTCCGACTAGAATCGGGTCTTAAGTCACATACTAAGACTCGAGCTAAGGATGCCGGTGCTAGCAGCACGCGGGGGCAGCTAAGCCCCCAGACTGATTTGGAGAGACGACTCGGGCCAAGATTGGCGGCTAGGGACCGACTAGGTCCACTCGAACGGCTGCCAGAGTCCGTGAGGGCCCGACTTGGGCCTATCGATGTGGATGAGGATTCGAGTTCCAAGAAACGAGTCCAGGCTAAGGAGGTTCCTGTGGTGATTCGATAACGCTCTCCTCCACGTCGTCGTCAGTGAACGGCCAAGGAGGCCAAGGATAAGGGGAAGGGCAAGATGCCCTGAATACCGAGTCCTTAGTTTTTATTATTTAAATATTATTATTATTATTTATTTTGGAGTGTCGTGTGTTTTTCTGTTTTTGTAATTTTTTTGAATTCCTGCATTTTGTAATTTTCCCGAGTTTATCGGGGTTTTTTTTTGTGATAATTAATAAAAGAAATTTATTATTAAACCGTTCCTGTCTTTTCTTGATTGCACTGGTTGTGCCCTTTTGAGGGGCTGCCTACGTATCCGCAATTAGCAGAATCAAACCAAACGTAGTTCAAGCTCAGTAAATTTGCAATCTCGAATTATACAAAGACTATTGGTTCAAGATGTTTGCGACAGTAGAATAAGTAATTCTAGCTTATTGACTTGTTTTTCGTGAAATAATTTTTAAAAAAGTGCTAATGACATTGAGAAAAGGCTAAGGGTAGTAACGCTTCAGCTGGTCCAGGTTGGTGGGGTTGATGAACTCATTCCCGTCCAGGTCCATCAGCATCACTGCTCCTCTGGATAGGATCTTCTTTACCAAATATGGCCCAGCCCAATTGGGTTTGAATTTTCCCCTTGGGTCAATCGGTAGTAAGGCTCGGACAGACTTAAGGACCAGATTCCCTTCCTTAATGTTCCTGGGCCTTACCCTTTTGTTGAAGGCCCGTTGGATTCTTTTCTGATAGATTTGGATGTTGTTGAGGGCACGAGACCGTCGTTCGTCTAGTAGAACCAATGAATCATACCGTGCTCGAACCCAGTCAGCTTCGGGTACTTGACTTTCTAACAGAATTCTGAGGAACGGTACCTCCAATTCAACTGGTTGGACTGCCTCCATCCCATAAGTTAGGTAATACGGCGGGTCGCCCCGGTTGCGGTGCGAATTGACGTCCGGTACCCCCACAGGGCAAAAGGTATTTTGTCGGGCCAGTCCCGGTAATTATCAGCCATCTTTTTGAGTATGGTGACAATCGTTTTATTGGCCGCCTCTACTGCTCCATTCGTTTAGGGACGATAGGGCGAGGACGTGTGCCTTTGAATTTTATATTTAGTCAGCAGGGCTGCGGTCTCAGCTTGAAAATGAGTCCCGTGATCACTGATAAATTCATGTGGGATTCCATACCGACATATTATCTTGTTCTGGATAAACTTGGCGACATGTTTAGCGTTGAGAACGCGATATGATTCAGCTTCGACCCATTTGGTGAAGTAGTCGATAGCTACTAAGATGAAACAGTGTCCACCAGTACCGGAGGGATTTATTTTCCCAATTATGTCGATACCCCATGTCGAGAACGGCCAAGGCGACGTCATGGTATAAAGCAGAGATGACGGCAAATGCTGCACATTGGCGAAGATTTGACAGTTATGACAATGTTGGACTTATAACAGGCAGTCGGCTTCCTTGGTATTCCAGTAATACCCGAGCCTCATGATTTTTTGGACCAGCATGTGAGCATTCATATGTGGGCCGTTTTCACCATCATGTACTTCGGCCATAACTTTTTCGGCCTTATATTTATCAACACAAAGGAGAAGAGCACCCTGTGCCGTCTTTTTGTACAGTTGCCCGTCATCAGTACAGATGAACTGGGTGGCTAGCCTCCGTAAGGCTTTCTTGGCTCGGCCTTCAGTCCTGGGAGGATATTCTCTGTTTGTCAGGTACGTTAATACGGCCTGGTACCAAGGTTCGGGATCAGTTATCTCGATGTCTTCAATGTCATGAATGTATGCCGGCTCGGACCGTCTTTCGACACAAATTGGCATACTGGTCACGTGGTCGGGAATATTCAGTAAAGATGCCAATTTTGAGAGTGCATCTGCAAACTGATTTTCTTCCCGAGGCAGGTATATGTACTCCACCTTTTGGAATTGTTTCTCGAGATCCCTTACTCGTGTCTGGTAGGCCACGAGATTAGCATTCCGAGTCTTCCATTTTTGAAGTGCTTGGTTAATGACCAAGGACGAATCGCCATGTACCCGAAGATTTGTGATCCCCAGATTGGCGGCGGCTTGTAGCCCATAAATGCATGCTTCGTATTCGGCTGCATTATTGGTAACATCGAAGTCCAGTTTGATGGATACGGGAGTATGCTCTCCTTTTGGTGAAATTAGGAGAATCCCGACTCCGAACCCTCAAAAATTGGATGCTCCGTCGAAGTATAGATCCCATGTTTCGGTATCAGTATGGAAGATATCTTCATCTGGGAAGGACCAGGTGTCGGTGTGTCCTTCTTCGGCTACCGGGCTATCGGCGAGAAATTCATCTACTACTCGCCCCTTAATAGCCTTTAAGGGTATTAATTTTAGGTCGAATTCTGCCAGCATTAGAGTCCATCTGGAAATTCGGCCATTGAGAATGGGCTTTTCGAAGAGGTATTTGATCGGATCCATCTTGGATAGAACATGGACCTCGTGGCTGAGCATATAGTGTCGGAGCTTTTTTGTGGCCCAAACCAGACCCAAGCACGTCTTTTCGAGCATGGTATATTTGCACTCATACTCTAAAAACTTTTTGCTGATATAATAAATGGCTCGTTCTTCGGAGTTGACTGTCTGAGCCAGCATAGCCCCCATGGCTGTTGATGGTGAGATTTGTCGTGGATCCCACCGCCAAATAAGTAGCCAACTAGCACCTAACGGTAGTTAGGGTAAGTCGGGTCGTGTCCACGGAGACGGTATTGCAAGGTTTAGACTAAATCGGCCTAAAACAAGACTATGCTACCAAACAAACACAAAGAGCTAATAATTGATGAATTAAGATGAGGGGAGGAGAAAGTAGAATAATGATGAGCTATGATGAACTAGACTATCAAATACTAACTAAACACAAGCCATCTAGCAAACTAAGAGAAATGCTAAACAATGCTAATGATCCAACTACTAACAACCTAAAGAAATGATGATTAACTAACAAGGTGAATCAAATATGGAAAAGAGGGGGTGGGTTAGGTCGGGTTCATAAGTGTAGTAGGGTGACTTGGGTTGATTAAGGGTGTAGGTGCCTCCTAATTGCTAGGTTCGGTCCGGGCAATCGCAACTTAAACCGATGTCGATGACTATGCTCAACATAACCACACACAAAGCAAACAATGAGTAGAAGAAGACTAGCATGAGAAGCATGGCCACTACAACCCATACAAGCACATCAACAAACACATGGTGTGCCAAATGTGTGACTAACAATAAAGAATCACCCTTTACCCCCAATCAAACCCTAATCACCCATAATCTACCCTTAATCCCCCTACTAACCCACAAATAAACTACTCACTCATGGTCAAACTAACTACAACAATGAAAGGATAAAACAACTTCACAATCCAAACATTCATCATCAAGAACAATATAAACAATAACAACAAACACTAAGTAGAGATTCCAACTTGATTCAATAACAATAAACAAGAGAAAAGAAGGATTATACCAACACTAGATGAAGGAAAAGATGAAATCTTGCATAAAAGAGAAACCCAAATAATCCCAAGGTTGTCAATCTTGGAGAAGTCTTCAAGTATCTTCTTAATACAAGCACTAATTAACTAGGATTAACTAAGATTAACTAAGAATTAATGAGAGATTCAAACTAATATGAAGAACTAATTCTAGGGTTTATATGTTGTAGAGAGGCTTAAGAGAGGCTAAACTAATGTCAGATCCATAAACAATACAAGAGGGAAGTCTTTATAGGGTTACAAATGGAAGGGAATTGGAAGAAAAGAAATGCGGGTTACAGCCTGTTGGTCCCGACCGAGACGGATCATCCCGACCGGGACGGGTTGGTCCCGACCGGGACGGCCTTGCAGTAGCTCCATCAAACTCGCACTTCATCCCCGACGGGATGAGGTGCATACCCGTCGGGGATGGGTCTTGTAGGCCTCCAATATGACCCTTTTGGCTCCTCCTTGCTTCATATGAACTTCTCATCGATTCTCGGGACTCGGGATCGGGTCTCGGGACTCGGGATTGGGTCCCAAGGTCTCAGGGTCGATTCCGAAGCATCGAGTCATCGTTCCTCCGCTTCCTTGGCTCCGAAAAGTGTATGTATTGAGTCGGAATCGCTCCAACTCTTCATGAATGGTCTCGGGAACCTGAAACGAACTAGAGGAAGCATAAGTAGCCCATAAATCGCTCCCAAGGAGCGATTCCACAAGGAAATGGGACCAAAATACTACAAAATAGGCACTACAAACTACACTAATCAACTCCCCCACACTTAACCCTTACTCGCCCTCGAGTAAGCACAAACTAACTACTAAACTAGCCGAGTGGGTATTAGCGCACCCTACGCCCTTTCAACTCACGCGAGTGCACTTAGAGGAAAAGTGCACTCCGCAAGGCAAGTCGGGTCTTGCGACAAAACTGTTGATGCAACCGGACACAAAACATATAAACAACAAACACACAAACAAACACACAAAAGGTTGCATCCAAAAGAAAACAAATACCGCTTCCCTCGAACAAGCGGTGAAAGAAGCACCGGTTTAGGACTCGAGGTAAGTGACAACGTTCCCAAGCTAGCAATACAAACCGAGGTGGACTAAACCCTAATAGTATGACGACAAAGCAATAAAAACGTTGGTAACTTACCTAGGTCCTCCTAACTCTCTAAAAACGTACTACGGGACGATCCGCGGGATGGAAAAAGGATGAACCACGGTGTTAGTCGACACTGTAGGTAATTGAGATCCCGCCCCCTTTAGCAATGAGCCAAGAGGGTCGTCCCATGTCCGAAACCGCCTAACTAGTCCAAGTAAAAAGTGAAAAACATGCAAAATGAGGGAAGACCGATTAATGCCGCTATCATCCTTCCTCGGGACTCGGTCCTTTGGTAGGCTCTTCACGGCAAAAGTCGGAAAAAGGCTTATTTTTGTGGGGTTAAGATCTTTTTGTGAGACGATTTTCTTTTGGCATTTTCTCTTTTCTTATGCATTTTTGCCTTGTTTTGCCATGCCATTCTTTTTCTTCTTTTCTATTTTCTTTTTGGCTTTTGTGCCTTTTCTTTTTCTTCATTCTTTTCTTTCTTTCATTTTCTTTCCTTTCTTTTCTTTGCCCTTTTTGGCAAGATTCGGCTTTTTGGCATTTCATTGTGTCAAGAAAGAGAGAACTCAACAATTTGCAATTTTATTGTGTGGAAATGTGTGGGAGGTAGGTAAATGGGTAGGTCGGGGGTCGCGATCCCTCATCAAACCCACAAAAAGTGGAGAACTTGGACTAATCAAACAATTCCGAACACGGTCACCTAGGGGACGGGACTCGGTAACCAAGGCCTTTTCACACCGTGGGTGGTCATAATGGTCAAAGGTGCAAATCCCGTAGTAAATCCCTAGTAAGATAGGTGGACTCAAGGTAAAGGGCCAACGAAATCATTGATTTAGGGTCATTCTACTAGATTAAAGTCCAAGACTCGATTTACACTACTAGGAAGGGAAAGTACACACTCACACACTAGCCTCTAAACCGGGTTTTCGAAAACCATTTACACACAAGACACACAACATAACACAAAACAAAGACTCAACGAAAACAAAAGAAAAAGTAACAAAACAAGAACAACACAAAACAAACACAAATAAAAACACAAGCACCACCCCTATCATCCAAACAAGCCACAAAATCATCCACACTTTACAAAGCTCCACCCGAGCACACAACATCACAATCTCCTCCAAACTCCACAAGAGATAAAGAAGAAAAAGGGATAAAGATGTTACCGGAAGTCTTGAAAGCTCTCCAAAGCTAATGGTGATTAAGCAACCTATAAGGAAAAGGAAGGCAAAACACACAACAAAACAAATATACGACACAAAAGAAAAACACACAAAAGGAAAATCTTTTTGATTTTTGTGAAAAAATTTCAAATTTTTAGGATTTTTTAAAGATTTTTAGAAAAACTACAAAAACAAAGCTAACTATGCTAGAATATCGCTCCCCCACACTTAAGTCGAGTCATGTCCTCATGCTCGACCGTAGTGCATGGAGCACAAAAGAAAAGAAAAGAAACTACGAAAATAAAGCTAAAAATGAAAAATAAAGTGGAGAAAAGGGTAGAAGGCGTCCGGCCGGGGTGTAGTCAAGTCACCATGGGCCGAGACAAGAAAAAGATATGGATGGGGAAGAAAATAAAAAGAAGGAAATAAAAGATAAAAGTGGCTGTCTCGGTCGTCGTTAGGTATAACGATAGAGGCAAACCGGGTTGGGGTACATTAAGACCGACGGAGCAGACAAGATTTCCTTGATTTTGTCGAAAGCGGTTTGGCACTTGTCATCCCATAGTACCCGTTCTCCTATTTTTAGTTTTTTGAAAATTGGTTCACATACCATGGTTAGTTTGGAAATAAACCGGCTGATATACTGAACTTTTCCGAGGAATCCCCTTATTTCTTTTTCGGTTTTAGGAGGTTGCATCTCGGTAATGGCTTTGATTTTAGCTGGGTCGACCTCGATACCTCGTTGGCTAACGATATGACCCAGTAATTTGCCTGATGTTACCCCGAAACTGCACTTTTGAGGGTTTAACCTCATGTTGTACTTGCGCAATCGGGTGAAGAATTTCCTTAGGGCGGTGATGTGACCGTCCCGTTCTTTGGATTTGACGATCATGTCGTCTACATAAACTTCTACTTCTTTATGCATCATGTCATGCAATAAGGTGGTAGCGGTCCTTTGGTAGGTGGCCCCGGCATTAATGGGGCCAAATGGCATGACGGTGTAGCAGTAAGTACCCCAAGGTGTAGTGAAGGTAGTCTTACTCATATCTTCTTTCGCCATCTTGATCTGATTATACCCGGCATACCCGTCCATAAATGATAGAAGAGCATGATCGGCCGTGTTATCCACCAGTATATCGATGTGTGGTAACGGAAAATCATCCTTCGGGCATGCTTTGTTAAGATCCCGAAAATCTACGCATACCCGGACCTTACCGTCCTTTTTGGGAACCGGTACGATGTTTGCAACCCAGTCCGGATACTCGGACACTTGTATGAAGCCGGCTTTGAACTGTTTATCGAATTCTTCTTTTACTTTGAGAGACCACTCGGGCCTCATTCGGCGGAGCTTCTGTTTAACCGGCTTGCACCCGTCCTTGATTGGTATGTGGTGCTCGGCTATTTCTCGGTCTATCCCCGGCATGTCCTTGTAGGACCATGCGAAGACATCTTTGAACTCTTGGAGGAGGCTCGTGAATTGTTGTCTCTCCTCGGGATCTAAGGATAACCCTATCTTAAGCATCTGAGGCTCTAAGGTTGTTCCCAAATTGATGGACTCGGTCTCTTCGATTACCGGATTCCGGGACTCCCTTTGCTCTAGTTGCTCGATCAGATGTGGAGGTAAGGGTACCTGTTCGTCGGGTTTCTCAATGTCATTGCATAAAACATTTTTGAAAGCAGAATTTAAAAGAGACAAGTCGTAAGCAGAACGGTTGTTATTATTAATTGAAAATTTGGAGAACAGCTCGAAAAGAGTAGCCATCTGATCATTAGTCAGTGGCGGGATTGGTAAGGCACGCGGGACAGACCCCAAAGTACCAGCAGCAGGAACGACAAGAGGGAGAGGGGTTACAGGAGTGACTCTAGCACCGACTTCCCTAGACTCGACCTCAGACTCTGACTCAAACTCCGACTCAGACTCAGGCATGTCTCCCTCTCCAGTGACCAGCTTGTAGATCTTTCCTTGACTGTCAGTCCACTTGACAATCTTCCTCCAGGCCCTGTTTCCCGTCTCGGAACCAACATCCGAGATCAGCTTGGTCGGGTCAAACCTGTTGCTGGGAAGAATCAGGTTGACCAGGTCTTCCTTCGGAGTCGGGGCTATGGTGTCTTCCCCGATGAGCAGCCCCAGCGCGGGCTCAGCATCGTCGGCTCCATCAGCCTGGATGAGGGCGAACACATCATCCGGGATATAGTGGCAGTCCCGGGCCAATTAGGTCCCGAGGTGTGCAGCATTGGCTTGGTACAGACCAACCTGGATAGCCCCAAACACGGGTGTGACAAAGTAGTCAGTCAACCGTGGGCTATAAGGGCTCAAGTGGATACCCTTAATGATGTTGCACGCCTTTTCGATTCCTGCTCGGACAACGTTGCCCGGAGTGGCGGCATAGCCAAGGCCGAAGTGAGAGTCTTCGTCCTTAAGGACCTCGATGATCTTCCCAGCTGGAAGATCGGGTCGAGAGGTAGCCCCCGGAAGGTACCCTAGGTTTTGGAGCATTGTGTCAATGATCGTGGTGAAGTAAGGCCTAAAAAGGTACTCTTCCTCGATCATCCCCACAAAGTCGAACCCCCAGAGGTCCGTGCGACCCGTGGCGTTACAGCTAGCCACGGTCATTAGGGTTGCCTCCAAAGTAATAAGATTATCGAGCAAAGGCATCTTGATCTTACGGTGGAGGGTGGAGGATACGGCTTTGACCGCGTGAATCCATGGCCTCCCTAGGAGCAAGTTGAAGGATGAGGTGACATCGATCACCTGGAATTCAAGCTCCTTTTCAATTGGGCCCGTTACAATGGTTAGCTTTACGGCCCCGGATACCGACTTTGGGCTCCCATCAAAGGCTTGGATGGTTTGAGCCGTCGGAACATAATCGGCCTCGATAATACCGAGGGCTTTGGCGGTCCTTAAGGGAAGAACGTTCACAGTGGATCCGTCATCGACTAGGGTCATCTGGAGGTATTTCCCTCAGGAGATCACCGTAATGTAGAGGGCCAGATTATGAGAGGCCTCGAACGGTGGCAGGTCGGCTTCAGAAAAGGTGATCATTGGGCCTCCTTCTTTGGTTTTGCCCTTCAAGTGGGGCAGGACCGTGGCTACCATTTCAGCAGGGGTAGCCAAAGAGTCGATCTTAACTTGATCGAGAGCCTTAGTGAGTGCTTCTCGATGTTCTTGTGAGCTAACCAAGAGTTGTCATATAGTGAGGTCAACTCGGGTCTTCTTTAGTTGCTTCACGATAGCCGTTTCAGCAATCGGCTCTTCAGGGGCGACTTCCATCCCGAGTGGATCGGTGACGATTGTCGGGATGGGGATGTCCCTAGAGCTAGTGGCTTGATAGGGATGGCCAAGGTGGTTACTGACTAAGACTCGGGATTTGGCCTCGCGAATCTGTTCAGGGGTGATGGGAACAGTTTCCCCTTTAACGAGGTTGACATCATCCTCGTCGTCAAACCAGATCCCGTTCACTTACGGGATAAATGGAGAGATAAGGTGAGAGCAATCAATCACCTCCCCGGCAAAGATGGCATGGGAGCTGAAAGGGTTCTCTTTGTTGCTTGGTTTATCTCCGGATAGCGGGATTTTACCGCTCTCGATCAGGTTCCGGATCAAGTGTTTCAGCTTCCAAAACTTTTCGGTATCATGCCCATTGCCTTGGTGATATTGGCGATAAGCTTGGGCGTTGTAGTTCTTGGAGTATCGCTCGACCGGAACTTCAGGAGTTGGGCCTATCGGTTGGATTAGGCCCTTTGAGGACAGCCTTTGTAAGGCATAGGTATAGGTGGTACCTATATCAGTGAAAACCCGAGGTGGGGTGTTCTTCTTGGACGGGGTATCTAGTAGATTAACCGCGTCAAAAATGCTGCGGGTTGCAGCTTGGGGTTTGGTAGTGGAAGAGGAAGTCCCTTGGTATCCCTTGCTAGAGGCCTTGTTGAGGCCTTCCAGCCTTAGGTTGTCTTCAATTCTCATACCCATTTCAGTAAGGGTGGTGAAATTGGGTATGACAGCGTACCGGAGATGAACCCGGTAGGAGGGGAGGAGGTTCTTGACAAAAGCCTCCACCAAAGTCTTCTCACTGGGCTTATCGACCAGTTTCACACTCTCGGCCCTCCAGCGTTGAAGGTACTTAGTAAAACCTTCTTTTGGCTCTTGGGCCATAACCTCCAATGACCGCATTGTGGTTTGGATCTCGGTGTTGTCAGCATAGTTCCGAGCAAACTCGGTAGCCACATCATCCCAAGTAGGGTATTTTTTCGGGTCTAGCCTATAGTACCAGGCCCGTGGGTGCTTTTCAAGGGACGCAACAAAAAGATTCTTGAACATTGAAGAATCTACCCCTTTGATAGCCATGAATTCTTTGAAGGCCCGTACATGTAGTAACGGGTCCTCGGTTCCTTCAAACATGGGCAAGCCCGTGAGATTCAGGTTTGCATGCAGCTTGTCACTTACCGGGGAGTACTCTCGGCTATTCTCCCGATGAATATTGTTACTCCCAGCCAAATGGACTTGTTCTTCCAGTCGGCGTACTGCGCTGACTAGTTCAGCTAGAGGCCAAGTAGCCTCGGCATTAGGAGCCCTTTGCTCCACTGCAGCCATACGAGCAACGATGGCCACTTGACCAGCCCTCATTTCAGTCAGTTGGGCATCAATGTCGGTTTGTTTGGCGGCCATGGCATCCACGGAGGCCTTCAGGTTGTTCAGAGCTGCTTCCATTTTGCGGTTGTGTCTGGTGGACGATGGCTTGTCTGTAAGAACACCGCGTAATCAGAAACCGAACCCAGATCTTGGAATCATAAAAAAAGTACATCCCGAGCGACACAAGGATAAGGACTACAAACTCGAGAAAGACACCTAGACGGATGACTTGTGGGTGGTATAACTTCCTTGGGACTTTGGCTTTGTGGGCCTAATCCCGTTCGAAGAAAGGTCCACGTAAGACCTTTCCCCAGACTTTTGACTCGAGTGTATGGACGGACCTTCCGTTGTAGGGGTATGCCCTACGCGGGTTGGTCGTGCCTTGTCAAATAAGGCGGACTTGGGAAAGGGGGGAAACTCGTAATATAGGATCAACGGAGTTTCGACGCTATAAACCTTCGACATACTATGCAAAGACCCGACACACGGATAAACGGTAGGTCCTATAATAAGGAAGATTCACTAGGAAAGTTGGATGTTTTGAAGTTTTGGAATTTGAATATAAAATGAGCGAATTTCCGAAAGTTCGAAAATCGAAAATCGAAAACGGAATTTCGAAAACCAAGATTAGAATTTTGAAAATTCATAGAATCGGAATGGTGTTGGAAATTCGAGAATTAAAACGGGCAGCATGCCGGCTAGAAAAAAAGGATATTTTGAGTCAAATCGTTGATCCTAAATTTCGGCGGCATTCCGAATTTTGAAAGTTGGATTTTTTTTTTGAAAAGACGTGTCCCGAAACGGACAGTATTTCGGGTTTTTCAAAATTTGGTGCTTTTTTTGGAAAGATGCATTTTTTCAAATGACGGCTTTTGAAAAATGACACGGAAACCAAGTAGCACGTAGTCAAACAAGCATTATAACGACGCTTATGTATGCATTACGCTAAGTCTCGGTTGGTCAAAATAGGGTCTATACCAACAACGATGGCATTCTCGTAAATCAGGACGGACTCCCTAAGCCGAGTTGGTCTTAGGACATGCCGCAAAACCCATACGAGTTCCGCCATCGAAGTCTTTAGCGCACCCATGTAGGAATGCACCGTGGTATAGTGGGACGTCGGTCACAAGTAACCGGCCCGGGCAAAAATGGGTTATGCATGAATCATTAAACTAATGCGCGCACACTAATATACGAACGATTTCTCTTCAAGTCTCACCCTAGGAACCCAGATGACATGTGGTACATCAGGTATCCCCAGCGGAGTCGCCAAATTGTGGACATGACGTAGGTCCACCCCGACGCAGCTACGCGCGGGTTTGGGTAGGCAAATGAATCTCGTGGTGAGATTGTTCTCGGGTTCAAAATTTAAGTCAAAGTTGGAGTCGCCACCGAATTTTTGGTAATTCGGAACAATTCGAGCCCACTCTATGTCGTCATGGGCTATACACAAAGTACGGCCCACTTCGATTTCAGAGTTTATGGGACCCGTCCCTTTGCATTGCGATACCGATACCATCTACACCGGTATCGTGTAAAGAATGACTCTCGTGCGCCAACGGTTTCAGGCATCCGGAAACCGAGGATCTGAGTAAAGGGTGAGGGTACGTGTTGGGAAGCCCACTAAGGACACCCAACCCCGCTCGCACAATGGCGGCCTCTACTAAGACATCGTTCGTGTTCGTGTACGCGCGCTAGTAAAACGACTAAATGATATGCAAACAGCGTTTTCGGGATAAACATGCGAATTATGGGTTAGCTACGTCATTTAATGCATCTAACTATCGTCGAAGTTATTTAGCATGCGAGGTTCATTTATAAGGCGATAAACATCAAAATAAACAAAACCCGAAAATAAATAAAGTAAAAAATACACGGGCGAAAATACAACCCGGCCAATACAAAAATTACAAATAAAATAACAGACGGAATAAATGACATAAACGTAAACAAACAATAAATAAAGACTAGAAACGGACCCGTATGCAACAAATACGAATTAAACCGTAAGTCGTGTAGCCGGACAAACTTTAATTAATTACGCATTATATTGCGTATTAATCAAAGGACGGAGGTATAGGACCTAGGCGTGGTGCTAGCCCGATCCCGAACCTCGATGCCTTATCCCGACCTATCACGTTAAAAAATCGATCAATGTCGCTTTAAGTGTAGGGATATGCATGGGTTTTGAAAATTAGAATTACGTGATTGACTTTGCATGTTACGACTAAGTCGTAAAAAAAATGACGAGGCTTGAATGTTACATTAAGGCTCTCGGATTTCTGGGCTACAGGACCCACTCGATCGAGTCAAGGCATGGACTCGGTCAAGTGCGTCTTCGAAGTAGCTACTGCCCGGTTTTTGGGGTGCTACTCGATCGAGTAGCCTATGGCACTCGGTCGAGTGCCCCCTGTACAAGGCATGGCTCGTTTTGTTTTTACGTTTTAAATCGATGATTGACCGAGTTGTATGAAAATATTGCATTATTAAAATTCAACTCGATTTTTCGGCGTCATGATCGTGTGTTGTACGATTATGAGACCGTTATCGGGATTTTATGAAAATCTATTATTATGGAATTGAAAAGGTTTGATTAGTGACGAAATTGTAGTCCTCCGCGTCACGACATCGATACTAATCCTAACGGATTATGTGATGTCGGTTTTCGCATCAACGGATCTCGCACTAATCTTAGAAATGGAGTCCTACGCGTTCAACTATGAACAACCACGATCTCGTTATGCCCTTGAGTACATTGGGGCAGCGCTCCTCGAAAGGGTGCCACCTCCGTCGTTGCTCGTAAAGGGATTGAACGGACTTTTGGATTGTCGTCATAGTCAAACGGGTTAGGATCCGTATTTTAATACTATTATAAATATACGCGGTATATAATGTGTTAGAGACGAATGAATAAAAGTTAGTAAATGATGGAAATGTTAATATAATGTTAAAGTTAGTGTTAGTATACTAATTTGATTATAGTATAAAATGCAAAAATGTAAATAAAAAAACGAAGTAGTAAGGATCGAGATGGGGTTTAGGACACCCTCAATATACATGCTTAGTAAAGACCTCGGAAATGGACTCGTAATAGCGGCGTGAACGCGGGAGTATCAAGGATGTATGCAAGTTATGGTGTGTGTGTGTGTATATGTGTGTGTGTTTGTCGGTTTTTTGAGCGACAAATGGCTCGGTTTTTGTGTAGTATTGCTTGGGATTGTAGTGTAGAGAGTTTAGGTGAATTAGGGTAGAAATGTAGGGTAGAATTGCATTAGACAAAACTGAAAATGCAAAGGGTTTGAGGGGGTATTTATAGAGAATACCTCACGACCTAGGGTCACTCGATTGAGTGGCCCTAGTGCACTCGATCGAGTGCCTTTGAAAATGGGTCTGTTCCGGTTTATGAGGCTCCACTCGACCGAGTGGGTCAATCCACTCGATCGAGTGGATCAAGGGAATCGAGTCAATTTAGGAAATAGTTGACTCCTTGATTTTTTGAATTTTGAGCTTGGGCGCCAGCTTCTAGAAGCTCTCTAGGCTGGTTTTGAGGACGGATTCTTCTTTGACCGGGTTTTGACCCGGTCGCCAAAAGATGGTTTTTATTTTTGGTGTCGGTTTTGGCCCAAATTAGCCTTATTTTACTCGGAACGACCCACTGGGCCTGGATTTGAGGTCGGTTTTGAGAGATTTGTACTCCGCTAAATGTCCACGTCGGATATTATAGATTCCAAGCCCATATTCGAGTATACTAAGTCACGTTTGCGTCCGATCATCATCGGGTGTTTTGTCGGGAACTGCTATAGACACTTGCAGGCAAAATGCGGGTGTCTACAGTGTTTTATTCGGGTTGTCAAACACCCTACACATAATTAGGAATGTGTACACTCATGCAGGATGCAGACACGGGTAGGTTAGGGTAGGCTACCGCCCACGAATAGTCTTTACTTAGGTAACGACAGGTCACCTGGGGTGGTGAGGGTCTTACCGTTTGCTTAGCACCACTCGTTTGGTACATCCACGGAATGCGTGGCTACCTTAGACGACCGGAACGTCAATCGAGGGTCTCCGCGTGTCCAAAAAGGATCTTACCGCGAAGAGGTCGATTGGTCCTAATATCGGTTAGGGTGGGCTTTTTAGGACCAAAATCTGTAGTGACCACGACAAGGAACTAGGAAATGAGCTTCACCAACCTCGTTCGAGTTACACCACCGTTGGAAACTTGTTTCCAAATCTCCAGCGGAATAGCCAAACTGTGGACGCCCGTCCGCGCGCGCCCGTGCGGGACATTTGGTTTGTCGCGGCGGCCACCATGCGGCCGCCTCCCGTTGGGGCCGGTCCGATCTTGCGTATGGGGCGATGTGTCGGACCTCCATTTGGTTGACGATTCGGATAGTACTAGACAAATGCGGCCACCCGTGTTTCCGTTAGAATCGATCGAGTCGGGGTTGTAAATGTTTAAAGGCCGATATGTTTGGTAAGATGACCTTTTTACTGAACCAAATTCGTTGCCGATTTGTGGAGTTGCCACCGAGTCAATTATAGGGACTTGGAAACCGTTCAAGTCAGCTTTGATCCTTAACCGGCTCAAAGATGAGTGGCACGGGACCTAAAGATAAAGACTTGTACCCTTAAGCACTCCATGCCTGGAATGACTCTCATTGCCAATGGTTTCGGACATCCGAAAACCATCGATTCAGAGTAAGGGGTGAGGGTACGTATTGGGAAGACAATGTCCGATAGACGTCGACACCCAATCCCGCCATCACATTGCGGCCTCTACTAGTCAATCAGTAGGCTACGTTGTTTTAACCCTATGTCTTTGCTACGTCGGTTGTTTAAGGACAAATATGCTTTTACCGTCGAAGTAGTTGTATTTAAATTCTTTGCATGCGATTTCACTTGACTAACAGACCTTGAAAATATGCACGTAGGAGAGTAGAGAATACTAGATATTATACGTATTAGCAAATCAGATTTAACGCGATAATACGGATATTAGTCATTCTCTTGGTATACCTTACCTGGTATTCTGCTTAAGGTGTGTCGGTTCGGTATTAATAGGGATGCATCGAACCACATATGGTGAGCACCGGGATTAATATGGAACCCGACCACCGCTTTGTTTAGTTTTAGCTTGTTTACGTTTTGAATCCCGTGTTAGGTGATTTTGCATGCGATTATAAGGTCATAAAAGCGATAAATCATACGAAAGCGGTAAATGCGAAATGTAAGTAAATCACGTAGTGAGGAGTTTCACCCTTGGAGTGTACACTAAAGGAGACACGATGCGTAGAATGTTGAAAACGGATCTCGAAACTAATCGGCTTTAGTTAGGTTATTTTAGTGCTTATGGTTGAAGTTGAGGACGTTACGTGTGTTTATAACGTGCCATGGACCCAGTGTCCATACTAGTCGGACTCGACGTTATCGAAGTGCATAATAAAAGTACAGTATGTAAAGTTTTCTTTAGACGACAACCTAGTGACGATACGTATTCAAAGCGGATCCTCCTAGCTTGTCCTGCGGCGAATCCGGCAGAGCTTCGCTACTATAATGGGAGGCAGCCAGTCGCGCAGGTGCTCCACTATGTTTTAATCGAGTGGAGTGCTCGCGGAACGACGAGGAGTAGCGTCGATTCGCGGGTCGGAAGAACGATGAGTGGATCGTACTTAGTGTCGGAGTGCGACCTAAGTTAGAGAGAAACAAGGGGAGAGCGAATTGTAAGAGAAAGAGTTCACGAATTCGTATTGTGTGTTCAAATGAGTGAAATGAGGGGGGTATTTATAGTTGTTCGCGCACTTCAAATCGACCTTTAGGATGCTTGACCTCATGCGCACCAGAACTCGATCGCCTGGTGTCATGCGCGTGAAGACTGAGACGCCTAGTGTGAGGCGCATGAAATTTTGAAGATCCGATTTTGGAACTTTCCAAAACGGAGGAGATGCATATATTAGGTTTGCTTTGGGTTTAAGAATTCCCGTTAACCCTCGCGCTTCGAGCGCCGGGTGGGCCTCGGGCGCGTGTCTCGAGGTTTGCTCGGCCCGATGCATTGACTCGAGTTTGACTTTGCATATTTTTGGGTCGATTCGGGGCCCCGGTATCGGAATTGACTCTAATTAGTGTCGACGCGACCGTAATGATACGACTAAGACCATTTTGATGTTAAATTAATTTTTCCGAGTAATTATTTGATCCGTTATATAGAAAAACTATCTAAAACATTGTAATCTCGCGTCGCATTGCAATCCGATCGTAATCGGGTGTTTGTTGGGCACCCCCTGCAGCCACTAGATCAAAATATGGGTGTCTACAATATATTGAGGGGATGAGAAGATACAAAAAAATGGAGGAAGTAAATACATTACCCAAATAATTGTCATCCTTAATATGCTACTTTGATTAACACATAAATTTGCAACTTCTTATTAATCGTATTTTGTTAATTTCTTCAACTTTAAATATATAAAAAAAATACACTTTTATGAACACAAAATCCATGAGATTTAAAGTTAACTTGAAATGTATTTATATAAATAATCAATATAAAAATCTATTAAAATAAAATTATTATACCTGAAAAATGAGAAATTTCAGACTTGATTATTGGATTCTCATAAAATCACTAAACAAAAACAAATGCAAAAAGATAAAATTAGCACTAAAATTAGAATCAACGATGAACAATTACAAAACTGAAGAGAATATTTGTAAAATAGAATGAATGAAATGTGAATAAGAACTCTAAAAATACAAATGATTTTTTAATCCAACTCTCCATTATATTATTTTTTTAGTTATATAATGATAATGAAGTTCTTCATAATACAAAATATGGTTATTAATATTAAATTTGATTATTAAGATAAAAGTAGATGAAAAGGTGTAACCTCCAAATGATTAAGTTTTTTTTCCCTCAAAAATCATTTTTTTTTTGGTAAATGGTAAGTATATTAATCAAGTAACTTTTGTACAAATTACAAAGCCTAAATCAGGCTAGTGATAAAGTTTTTGTCTTTATCACTCATCTTATGTTACACTTTGGAGCCAAAGAACAAGCCTAGTTCCGTTCTAATTCTCTTAGCAACATTTTCAGGTCGTAAAATACTTCCTTCCATTCTACCCTTGTTCCTTTGTTGCCAGATGTGATATATAATCGCATCCAGCGCACTATTCCTTATTGCATGTTGTAGTTTTGTTCCTCGTATGTGGCTTCTCCAATCACTCGTGATGATACTCTGAGCTTGCATCTTCACCCATTCTGCTACTCCTGTGCAAACCACATTGCTATAATCACAATGGCAAAAAGATGCTCAGCGTCTCCACAGCAGCTGCACAAATGCAACGCTCATCTTCATTGACAATCCGCAGTTGCGCAAGCTTGGCCGTTGTGTTAAATGCCCGATGTTGGTGCAGCCACGCAACCACACTATGTTTAGGCAAGGACCACCTTTTCCATATGTACTTATGCCAGTTAACAACAACCCCTTTCTCACGCAACCAGTGATAAGCTTTAGATATCGTAAAGCTTCTTGGCCCTGAACCTGCCATTCATCATTATCATACCCCGGTTGAAGTTTAACTCGTGCCTTACAAATCTTCTTCCAGCTCCAACTACTATCCATTGCAGGTGTATAATCCACCCAATTCTGCCCTTTCAAATAAATATGATGAACCCATTGGACCCATAATATATCCGCAGAACTGGTCACTCACCAAGCTAACTTCCCAATAGCAGCCAAATTCCAATGTTTTGTCTGGATTATGTTCAATCCACCTTCATTGTGCGGAACGCATACCTTATTCCAGGCCACCAAGGGGACACAATGGAATTCCGCTGAGTTATCCCATAGATAATTCCTACATGTTATCGATTTGCTTGACAACACCTGCAGGTAAAAGGAATATCCGCGCCTAGTAGTTATGAAGCGACGCTAAGACAGATTTGATTAGCATTATCCTCCCTGCGTAAGATAGCTTCCTCGCCCCTAATTTTCTTATACGCTCTACTATCTTCTCCACAAGTGGTTGAGAATCTTTAGTACTCAGCCTAGTAGCCTTGATAGGTACCCCCAAAGTATCTAAAGGGTAGCGAACCCTCAGAACACCCCGAAACTCTGATAATATCCTGTTTTAGCTGAGTCGAGACTCCATTAAAGTATGCATTGGACTTTCCAGGGCTTAGCTTGAGTCCGGATGATTGTGAGAAAGTTGCAAAAAACCTCAACAAGACCATCATGGACTTCAAATCTCCTTTGCTAAACATAAGCAGGTCGTTAGCAAACATGAGACATGAAATCTTGAGAGGCTTACATAGGGGGTAGAACTTGAATTCCATGTTATTTGTAGAACAAGTAAGCATCCTATGTAAGTACTCCATACATATGGTAAACAATAGGGTAGATAACGGATCTCCTTGTCTAAGTCCTCTTTTCCCTTGGAAAAACCCTAACGATTCTCCATTAAGACTGAGAGTGTAAGTGGCCGTAGTCACGTATTGCATAATGAGCCTCTGGAAGTGGGGAGGGAAATTCAGTTTCGAGAGCATTTTCTCTAGAAATTCCCACTCGATTGTGTCGTAGGCTTTCTGCATATCAAGCTTAAAGAGGCATCTTGGGGAGACAGCCTTTCTATTGTATTGTCGCACCAAGTCTTGACAAATCAAGTTATTTTCAATAATGCTGCGACCCTTGATGAAACCTCCTTGTACTGTCCCAATAATGTCAGGAAGAACATTGCTTAATCTTCTACATAGGAGTTTAGATATGAACTTATAGACTACATTGCAACAAGTAATTGTTAGTCTTTATTTAGTTATTAAATTATCATGTGTATTATCAAGAATTGAAGATAATGGATATGGAAATGTTTACCTTGATCCATGATTGATTTCTTAAATTAAGGTGGAAGAGAGGGTCTTCCTACTCTAAACCTCTCACTATTATTTTTCTCACTAAGTTGATGGGTTTGCTTAGTTAAGTGGTGAGATGAATTAGTCTTTATTTAGTTATTAAATTATCATGTGTATTATCAAGAATTGAAGATAATGGATATGGAAATGTTTACCTTGATCCATGTTTGATTTCTTAAATTAAGGTGGAAGGGAGGGTCTTCCTACTCTAAACCTCTCACTATTATTTTTCTCACTAAGTTGATGGGTTTGCTTAGTTAAGTGGTGAGAGGAATGAGTTAGGGACCAACTTCCTATTTATAGAAGTTCTACCCTATTAGGCCCATCAAATAATAAGGTAGAAATAATATAAGGTATCTACACATATTAACCCATATTATAATTTAGATATCATAAGCCTTATATACAATAGTTGATCACTTAAGTAGGCTACTTATAAGATGACTAAATACAATCATATGACCATACATGTAGACCCACATAATAATTATTTATATTTAACAATCTCCCACTTGGGTCACATGTGCATCACATATGATATGTAAAACCTTATGAGCTCCAAAAATTGTCATCTTTTCAAATGATATCTCTTAACAATCTCGTCCATTGACCTTGTCAACGTAGAACCAAAGCGACTTTTGTCATAAATAATGACTAAATCCTCAATGATTACAAACATTAAACAAAATCAAATGACATAGATCAATATGGATGTGTAGCATGGAAATTTCATGAAATGTGATCGTAACATGTCTATTTCCAACTTGGTCCAACTTTAATTTTTAGCGAGATCACACTAAAAAAAATATATATATATATAAGGGGAAACTGAAAACCTTTCCGAAAATACCTGAAACCAAAGTTGACGTCATCCTGAACTGTAATTTTGTGTCTACTTTGTAGAAAATCATATTACAAACTCCCACTAATTCTTTATATCCTTAAACAAAATAACACCCATATGAGCAACATGCTCATGAAACATTTTGGGTGGTAATCCTCTAGTGAGCGGATCCGCAATCATGGAGTTTGTTCCAATATGTTCTACACACACTTCTCCCCTTTGAATTCTTTCCTTTTTGGCACGAAACTTGAGCAAAATATGCTTAGACTTTGTCGCACTAGTGTTGTTATTGGAATACAACACCGCTGCTCTATTATCACAAAATATCTTTAGTGGTCTTTGAATTGTATCCACAACTCGTAACCCTGTAACAAAGTTTCGTAACCATATGGCATGATTGGATGCTTCAAAACATGCTATGAGTTCTGCCTCCATAGTAGAAGTGGCAATAATCTCTTGTTTGGCACTTCTCCATGAAATTGCCCCTCCTGCTAGCAGATAAACATAACCTGAAGTGGATCGACTACTATCTAAGCATCCGTTGTGATCAGAGTCGGAGTACCCAATGATCTCTAAATGATCTGACCTTTTGTATGTGAGCATATAATGTTTTGTTCTTTGTAGGTACCTTAAGACCCTTTTAACCGCCTTCCAATGATCCATTCCCGGATCACTTAAGAATCTGCCTAACATTCCAACAATGAACGCTATATCTGGACGCGTACAAACTTGGGCATACATGAGACTTCCAACTGCCGAGGCATATGGAATACTAAGCATTTCCTTCCTCTCAAAATCATTTTTAGGGCACTGGTCGAGACAAAATTTATCTCCTTTCGAAACGGGGTTATCTCCTGGTTTACAATTTTGCATGCCAAACCTATTTAGGACCTTATCGATATAGTTCCTTTGTGATAACCCAAGGATACACTGAGAACGATCTCGGTGGATCTCAATTCCTAATACAAAGGATGCTTCACCAAGATCTTTCATCTCAAACTTGGTTGATAGAAATCTCTTGGTTTCGCATAACAAACCTATATCGTTGCTGGCAAGCAGTATGTCATCCACATATAAAACCAGAAAGATATGCTTGCTCCCACTGAACTTATGGTAAATACAATCTTCCACTTTACTCATCTCAAAACCAAATGAGAGTATAATTTCGTGGAATTTGAAATACCACTGTCGAGACGCTTGCTTGAGACCATAAATGGATTTCTTTAATTTACAGACCATTCTCTTTGAATCTTCTAATACAAAGTTTTCAGGTTGCACCATATAAATTGTCTCATTAATGTCACCATTAAGAAACGCAGTCTTAACATCCATTTGATGAAGTTCAAGATCAAAATATGCCACTAATGCCATTATGATTCTAAAAGAGTCTTTCGAAGAAACCGGAGATAAAGTCTCTTTATAGTCAATGCCTTCCTTTTGAGTAAAGCCCTTTGCGACAAGACGTGCCTTATATCTTTCTACATTTCCCTTTGTGTCCCGTTTGATTCTAAATACCCATTTAGAGCCAATAGGTTTTCCACCTTCGGGTAGTGTAACAAGATCCCAAACATCATTGTCTTTCATGGACTTAATTTCCTCGTTCATGGCATCAATCCACTTTTGAAAATTAGGACTTTCCATGGCCTGATGGAAGTTGATAGGATCACTATCTTCTAATATTCCATCGTAATCCTCGTGCTCCAGAAGATACAAAACGTAGTCATCTGGAATTGCACTTTTCTTTTCTCTAGCAGATCTTCTTAATGGCGTAGGTTCTTGAGGTGTTTGAGTTTGTAATTGAGTTTGGTCTTCCTGAATGACCGACTGATCCTGAATAGGGAGATTCACAACAATGTCTTCGACTTCATCATTATTCATGATAACCGCAGGAAGAGAAATTGCTTCCTCCTCAAAGACAATGTCTCTAATCTTATCTTCTCCCCCAAACTCAATATCCTCAAAGAACCGGGCATTACCCGTCTCAAAAAATGTCCTGTTAGTGGGATTGTAAAACTTATACCCCCGAGATCTTTCAGAATATCCAACAAAATAGCTACTAATTGTTCTGGATTCAAACTTCTTTTCATTCGGCTTATAAGGCCTTGCTTCCGCTTGACAACCCCAAATGTGCAAATGCCTTATACTGGGTTTCTTTCCAGTCCATAACTCATATGGGGTTTTATTAGTAGCTTTAGTTGGAACTCTGTTAAGGATATATGCTGCAGTCTTAATTGCCTCTCCCCAGAGTGATTCAGGTAAATTAGTATGACTAATCATACTTCTTCCCATATCCTTAAGTGTCCTATTACGCCTTTCGGCTACACCATTCATGCTAGGTGACCCTGGCATAGTGTATTGCGGGACAATTCCACACTCATCTAGGAATTTGGCAAATGGACCTGGACGTTGTTCACCTGATCCGTCGTATCTACCATAGTATTCCCCACCACGGTCAGACCTAACGGCTTTAATCTTTTTCTCAAGTTGGTTTTCAACTTCAGCTTTAAATGATTTGAAAACGTCTAATGCTTGAGACTTCTCGTGAATAAGAAATAGATAGCCATACCGAGAAAAATCGTCTATGAACGTGATGAAATATTGTTGACCATTCCAAGCAGGATTAGGAAATGGTCCACAAATATCCGTATGAATTAGTTCTAAGACGTCTGTAGCTCTATTGGCATCTAATCTCCTTTTGTTTGTCTGTTTTCCCTTGATACAATCAACACAAAGTTGAAAATCCGAAAAATCAAGAGAATCGAGAATTCCATTTGACACAAGCTTTTCAATTCTTTGTCTCGAAATGTGTCCTCAGCGCTTATGCCATAACGAAGCAGAATTCTCATCTGCTAACTTTCGCTTTGTACCTCTAGTAGTCGTATGTAGGGTTTCATTATATGAAGCAATAGTATCTAGCATATAAAGCTTATCATAATACGACAAAGTACCGGTTCCTATTACATTTGTATTTAGAGAAAGACTAAACTTATTATTTCCGAATGAACAAGAGTACCCTGATTTGTCCAAAACAGAAACAGAAACTAGATTTCGTCTGAAAGACGGTACGACAAAAGTTTCATCTAAATCCAAAAAGGAACCGGTCTTTAGTAGTAATCTAAAAGTCCTTATTGCTTCAACTTCAACCGACTTCCCATCGCCCACAAAGATGCGTCTTTCATCATCACTTGGCGTTCGGTAGTGCAGGCAACCCTGCATAGACACACTTATGTGAGTAGTAGCACCGGAGTCTACCCACCAAGTATGAATAGGCACTGAAGCTAAGTTAACCTCAGAACAAACTAAACTGAGAAGTGTACGCCAATTATGATAATTGGAGCAATCTTTCTTTACATGTCCATCCTTCTTACAAAAGAAACATTTAATAACCTCCTCAACTTTATCAGGTTGTTGTTTCTTTTGTGAAGGACCAACTGCAGCAACCTCATTATTTTTCCTCTTTCTGTGTCTGTCCTTTGATGTACCAGCTAAGTGAGCACTTTCTGTCTTTTCTTGCCTCAACCTCTCTTCCTCTTGTACACAATGAGAAATGAGCTCATTGAGAGTCCACTTCTCTTTTTGACAGTTATAACTAATTTTGAACTGATTAAACTGTCCAGGAAGAGAAATTAAGACCAAATGCACGAGCAAATCATCAGATAGCTCTAACTTTAGTGCCTTTAGTTTTGAGGCAAGATGAGACATGGTCATTATGTACTCCCTTATATTTGCTTTATTACCCTTATACCTTAGGGAAATTAGGTTCAACGAAGTTGTACTTATTTCCACCTTATCATTTTTAGCAAAACGTTTCTCAATTTCCTCAAGAAACTCCTTAGCATCGACCTGATCAGACACAGAAGCCCTAAATGATTCTGGAATTCCTCGCTTTATGATCATAAGACACATGCGATTAGAACGTTCCCACTTCTCATATTCCCGCTTTTGCTCCGCGGTACTCGCATCCGTAGGAGAAGCAGGTTTTGTTGTTCTTAACGCGAGGTCTAGATCCATGCAACCGAGGACAATGCTTACATTTTCTTTCCATTCCTTAAAATTAGTGCCATTCAGTAACGGAATGGAGTTGATGCTAGCAGATATTAATGATGCGGCATTAGTAACTGAAAACAAAACAAGCTCATATTATATCTTTATTATAAAGATTCAGACAATGTTAAGGCCCATCACAAAGTACCGAGTACAACATTAATATTTAATCTTTGAACAAAATATCAACTTGTAAGTTAGTACTTCCTTTAGTGGTAGATAATCAAATATTGACAATAAAATCCTGTCAAATAATAAAATAATCTTTGGACTAATTTATCATTCACATGGAAAACTGAAAATCGTCACATATTTGTTACCACCCATGTATACATAATTCAGCCAAATATTGATCGTCCTTTGGGACGGTTAATATTCGCATGAAATATATATATATACACAATCATCCAATATTCATTACAATAAAATCTATGTAAGAGAATCCGTTTTGGCGAACTTTACTTACTTCAATTAAATCGTATCAAATATTAGACATATATACTATAGTTGTCTGAACTTATATATTAACAATTTATCCCAAAATTGTGAAGCTCAACCCAAAACTTCACATTTTATGATCAATTCATGCGGAATACTTAACATGCAACAACGATTTACCGTATGATTAAACAATGAAACTAGCATGCATGTATGCCAAAAATAATGTTCAACATAATGCATGCAAAAATCTTGATCATCAAATACAAAATATCATAAAACTTGTTGCATGCAAAAATTTTGATCATATATCAAATAAACAAAATCACATGCATGCAAATATTTTGATCATCAAATAAACAAAATCACAAAACGAGTTGCATGCAAAAATTTTGATCATCAAAATAAAAACATCATAAAAGTAGTTGCATGCAAATATTTTGATCATCAATTAAACCAAATCACAAAACTAGTTGCATGAAAATATACACATGGATCATCAAGACCACATCAAACACATGCATGCAAAAGAAAGTTGAAAAATCAACAAAAAAAATGACATGCATGAGTAATTTTAATACTTATTAACTTGATCTTTGTCATAACTAATCATTTTATACAATAATATAAAATGAAACAAAGAAAAACATGTAATGAAGAATCTCTACAAAATAGGTAGACATGCCAACACAACATGCATGCACAATCTTGATCATGTTCTTATTAGTGTGATCAATTAACTTGACATGCATGATAAAAATGACATGATCGAAGACCCCCAAAATGAGATAAACTCAACAATTCTCGATAATACTTACATGATTGGCTCTGATACCAATTGTTAGTCTTTATTTAGTTATTAAATTATCATGTGTATTATCAAGAATTGAAGATAATGGATATGGAAATGTTTACCTTGATCCATGATTGATTTCTTAAATTAAGGTGGAAGGGAGGGTCTTCCTACTCTAAACCTCTCACTATTATTTTTCTCACTAAGTTGATGGGTTTGCTTAGTTAAGTGGTGAGAGGAATGAGTTGGGGACCAACTTCCTATTTATAGAAGTTCTACCCTATTAGGCCCATCAAATAATAAGGTAGAAATAATATAAGGTATCTACACATATTAACCCATATTATAATTTAGATATCATAAGCCTTATATACAATAGTTGATCACTTAAGTAGGCTACTTATAAGATGACTAAATACAATCATATGACCATACATGTAGACCCACATAATAATTATTTATATTTAACAGTAATTGGTCTAAATTGCAAGACAGTTGTAGGTTTATCCACCTTAGTAATAAGAGTTACATTCGTTGTATTAAGCTGTTTGAGTAATAAACCCTCGCTGAAGAAATCCTAGACAGCAGTGCAAACCTCCATCCCAAGTATATGCCAAGTAACCTTAAAAAAATTGCTCGAATAGCCATTCGGACCCGGCGCCTTGTCATTAGGAATACTATGAACCACCCCCTAATTTCCTCTTCAGTGACAGGGATGATTAGTTGCTGCCAGTGTTCCTAATTGCATTTAGGTCCCTGATCAATAACCATTTGACTCACCTTTTTTGTTGCAGTCCTTCCTCCTAGTAGTTTTTTATAATATTGTAGGAAACAACTTTGGATCCCTGCAACATCAGAAAAAACCGTCCCCTTTTGATCCCTAATCTGGTGGATTGTGTTCTTGCCTCTTCTTGCCTTTAAAGCACCATGAAAATAGGCAGAGTTCTCATCTCCTTGCTATACCCTTTGAGCTTTAGATTTCTGTAGCATGAACTCATGACAGGCCTCACTAAGAAGTTGATACTCCTTATGTGCCTGCTGCTTCTGTTGCCTGAATAGCTCGGAAGAAGGGTTAGTTGCTAGTGCCTTTTGTGCCTGATATAACTTCAGCAGTGCAATGCTAGCACTTCTCTCAATATCACTGAAGTGCTGGTAATTCAGACCTTTCAGAGGCTGCTTGAGATGTTGCAATTTATTGACCAAACGATAACTAGGCATCCCATGAACCTCATCTTGCCAATCAGTTTTCACAATATCATCGAACTAATCTGAGTAGCCTTACTCAACATGTTAAAATATTGAAAGCTCCTCTTCGACCCCCTCTTCAGTCCCTTGAGATATCAAACTAGGGTTATGGTCGAAAAGACCCTCAGGCATATAATTCGCTCTCATCTTGGGGAATTGTTGCAACCATTCCTGGTTAACAAGACACCTATCTATCCTGCTGAAAATTTGATCCTTAGGTTGCTGCTTATTAGTCCATGTGTAGAAAGCCCCAATAGCTGGACAACCCACAATTTCATATTTATCTATACAGTCTTGGAAGTCTTTAGCATCTGCCACTGAAAAACTGCCCCCTAATCTTTCTTCAGGTGTTAGCACACAATTGAAATCTCCATTAACCACCCAAGGCCCCTGCATAGTAAACCTTATTTGGTCTAGAGCGCTCCAAAGTGGCTCCCTTTCTTGAGCTTTATTAAATGCATATACTACTGTAGCATACCAGCTGTTATTAGTATTCCTATCAGTAACTCTACAATATATCAGCTTCGGATTATATATGATAGGTTGAATATCACATTGGCTATGATCCCAAACCACCCATATCTCCCCTGGATACACATTATTATTGGTAGTCACACTCCAGTTATGAAACGTTGATGTGACCACTTTATTCTGCGAAGTCGCCTTAACTTTAGTCTCAAGGAGACCACAAAAACCAATTTTATTGTTCATAAAAAATTTATTGATTTCCTTTTGCTTCTTAACCCTATTCATCCCCCTAACGTTCCAAAAACTCATATTCATCATCATAAAGGTAGTTGGTTAGTGGGTTTACCATCTCTTAATTTTTGCACACTCCTTGGAGAAGCATCTCGTAGTCAGGTGACCAAGACAAAACCTGCTGGTATGTAGGCAAATCGGAGTCTTAGACTATTGTATAGTCCCTTCACCTGTATCATTCTTCCCTGGGTTGGAGATAGGCTGATTATTAGACACTGAAATCTGCTCCAGTCCCTTATCCTCCACCACCTTGTTGTTCACTTGAGTAGCACTGGTAATCTCCACTACAACCTGCACAGGTTTAATAGTCTGCACAGGCTGTATTAGTTTCCATTGTTTCTTCTGAATCTTTTGTCACGCCATATTTGTCTTTTGGGCCTTCCTCCTACAATGCTCTTTTATATGTCCCACGCTATGACAAGCCTGGCAACCACAGGTTGCCATTCGTATTCTATTTTAATCTCCAGAGATTCACCATGCTTATCCTTAAACCTCACCTGCTGCATAAGACATTGACCCATCTTCAACTCAATCATAACCCTAGCAAAACCTAACTTGGTCTTGCTAGAGGTGACTTCATTTGCCTTCACTACAGGGCCAATCAAGGATGCAATCTGATGCGCTCTGTCGCTGACACGCATGCAAAAAATATTTATAGGCCCAACTAGCTACTATGTAGTAGTGGTAAGTCGCGGTCGAACCTCAGGGAGACAGGGTGACGTAATTGGTCAAGTTTGGGACTAATTGCGATTGGGGTCTAAAAAGGGGGGTTTGGGACGAAGTAATAAGCTAAGGCAAACGAATTAAATAACTAGAGATGAGAAACAATAATAGGAAAGGCATTAGGGAGAGTCGGGGAATCGAAACTAAAGACAAGGATACAAGAATCACAAGAATCATCACAAGGTAAATAAAGGGAGGAGCCACCTTTCGGTTTCCCTACCCAACCTAGCCTAAACCCGCTTTCGCGACAAAAAAACTAAAGTCTCAAGACGAGATTACCCAAACCTCGAGTTTCCCCACATTGGTTCAAGTGAGCCGAGCTGAGTGAGTTGATCAGGCTAGTCAACAGGACACAATAATCCCAAGCGTGATAAATCACCCTCAAATGCAATAGTCCTCGTAAAACGAGACCCAAATCTAGAATTCCTCCTCCCCTGACCCCCTAACTAAAATCTACTCACTATCCATACTAGACATAACAAAACAAATAATAAGAAGGCTAAGAGAAAGGCTAAACATGTTCATCAAGAGGAATGAAAATTAATCTAATACAAGGGAAAGGAAAATACTATCAAAATGATGACTAATTAAGAAAATAGACAACAGGGCAAAATAAAGGGAAACAAATGCTATAAATGAAAATGATGGGAACAAACAAAGGAGAGAGAAAATAAGGAATTACTAACAATAAAGATGTAAAACAACTTAAACATAAAGAAGACAAAGGCAAACAACAAAGTAACAAGAAATTAAAGAGGAAACTAATTAAAAGAGAAAGAGAGAAAGAAAGTACCAACTATGGAAGAAAAACTCAAAAGAGGAAGATGAAGATTAAAATAAAATATGAAGCTTCAGGAAATAATACAAGAATCTTGTCACCAAATCCTTGCAAACCCTTAAATCTTCAAATGTTGCAAAATGTAAAGAAGAATTAATCTAAAACTAAGAAAGCTTTCTAAATCTATGGAGTTTTCGAATGGAAGCTACTACAATGGAGATCTAACTAAACAAGGCTTAATCTAAGAGAGGCTCTATTGATCAGGGGTCTTTTGAAGAAAACTTAGGGTTAACTATATATATATACTAAGTCCTTAATGGGTCACACAACTAAAGCTCAAATCCAATCCTTCTTCCATTAATGAGACTTTCACCCTATGCATCTTCACACGGCAAAACTTCACCCTGCGATTAATTGGCATCCACGAGCTAGTACCGCCAGGTGAAACTTCACCCGGTGGTTTCACCCGGTGAAACTCTTCTCCAAATATATAATTTGGCGCTACTTTACCATCGGGCGAAACTTCACCCGGTGGTGACGTTTTGCCCGGTCATTTCGCCCGGTGGTGAACATTTCTCGAAGATCATCAGGGAGGCAAAAATGTCGTCGGGCAAAACTTCGCCCGGTGGTGACTCATCGGATGAAACTTTACCCGATGGTCTTCTGCCTCTTTTCCGGTATCTTTCTTTGCCGATTGATTGGATTACTTGAACTTTCAGTTTCGTACTTTGCTCTTCGGACGACCTCCCTCTCTCTCGTGCTCATAGAAGCTCAGACACACTTTTGGTCGAAAATCCTATCAAAATAGACAGAAAACTACCAAAAACACGTGAAATGTAAAAGAGAGATGTTAATGCGAGAAATACTAAAAATACGGTGATAATCGCACTCTAATCTCGCAAAACATAGGAAAAATGGTCCAAATTTGACACACAACACAATCTTACCAAGACTTGCCCCCCAAAATATGAGAGGCAATTTATGCAATCGCACCCAAACAGGAACAACTTTAACATCCTTTTTCTCCAAATTCACGTCCTCTTTCCACGCCTTAACAACCGAAGGTTTGTTATCAAAGAGGTAATACCCTCCAATCAACATTGCCTCCTGCATTGCAGACGACGCAAAACGCACCAGAAAAACACCATTTGGCAAAAAAGATATTTTGCCAATGGTGTGTTTGGCCCATATCCTCTTCAAGAATCCCTCCATGACTTGCCATGGGGGATTGGCCCCTACAACAAAGCCATAGACAATAGTTCGCTAGTTGTCAATCTCCTCCTGGACGTCTTCCTTTGTTATTGTATCATGTCGTCCCTATTTCCTTCCTGGTTCTCTAGTATCTCCGGGACAACTTTTTTTCCTTGTTTGATGAACCACGGTTCATGATTATCCTCTTCATCACGTTCAGGTTCCTCCTTCCCTTCCTCCACGTTAACTTCTTCTCCTTCGTCATCAGAACCCAAGTCATACGCCGGAAATCCCACAATATCCTGCATGGATCTTTCCTTAGTCCGCATGTGAACATTAGGTTTAGGCATGTCGCTAGAATTCTTGCTGTAATCACCCTTTCCTTTGCTCTTCCTTGTTGTGATGTTGCGTAAGGAAGCGATTTCGAGGCGTGGCCCTTGGCCATGGATGTCGGTAGGACCCCTTGAATCTCCTTCGTCACTGACTTTGTAATCCCCTAGAAAATCTAACGCAATACAGTGGCGGAAACATTGTAGATTTGGGATTAAAACACACTGATATTTTATATTTTAATAAAAGAACGGTCGGTCAATTCAGAGGTCAATTTTTACGAAAGGGCGAAAATAAATATTCTCCAAACAGGGTTACAAAATTCCATAAATTACAATAATAAAGAAATAGTAGGATCCACACTACTCGCTAGCTCACACCCAAAACCCAGCAGCAAATACCTGTCAAGTTATAAACATAACAGCCACGTCAGTGGGGAGTAACTCGGACGTTCTCCCAGCCATATTATATCATATGAAAAATAATAGTATTATTATATCAAAATAATTAAAATGAAAAACATTAAATGATATAATAAAAATAAGCTTTCGGAGAAAACTTAAAATATTGGAACAATAATATCAGAACAAGTTTTCAGAAGAAAATTCAGATATTTGCCAACCTGAAAACCAAAATGTATCGATAATAATAACAATATTCAAAATTGCGTTATGGATAGAGTTAGTGTTGACGGCTAGACTTTCACTAGGAGAATACTAAAACTAGCTTCGAGAACTTAGTTCAAACAAATCAAAATTCGGTCTCCAACTAGGCTACTCAACCATAATAGGACGGCGACTTATAAATGCATGGCCCTTGTTTAAGATAATATGCACACCCCTCCCGAGCACCATAAATACTCAGTTCATCTCAACGGCATCTTACAGTGCGAGGCACGAGTTTAAGGTCAAAATGTACACACACTCCCGAACACCATATATGCTCGGTTCAACAACCAGTGTGTCCCATAAAGACACACCAGCCTTATAGTTGATGGCAAGAACGTAAACCCCAGAATATATTACTCTAACCTCACACTTGTCTTTATTCCATAACTCTAAAACAACCATTATCGATATATACAAAAGATGTAATCATTATGAATAATATGAAGATAAAAGAAATAAACATTTATATAAAAAGGGAAACTTTATATAAATGGAAACGTACTAATTTTAGAAACTTACGTAAAATAGAAATATTCTTATAGAAAATACGTAAGTGATTAAAATAAGTGAAACGTATAAAAATAGCATTTCTAACAAAATTAACATTTTATTATTATCGTCGTTATCGTAACTTTAATATATTTCTAAATTTGTTACTCAAAATATAAATAAAATATAATACGTCAATATATAGTATTTTATAAATAATTAGGAAATCGAGCTAAAACTATAAATTGTTGAAAATAGATTTTTTAAGAAAAACGACGTCAAAATTAATTGAGTCGACGAGTTTTATAAATTAAACGAGATTTTATAAAGCTTTCAAATTAGTTTTAGCAAATAGATCATATCAATAAATAATACTGATTTTAATAAAAATAATCAATCGTAGACAAATGAGAATTTATTAGGGAAAATAGTCTCGACTAAAAAATATATTTAAAACAAAATCGACTATTTTCTCATTTATTAGTATAAATCATAAAATGAAAATTAATTCATTAAACAAGTATGCAAACCTCGATTATAATATAAAAATACGAATTTGAGTTAAAATTATAAATTAACGAAATATGAAGAAAATATGAAATCGATATTATTTAGTTATTAGTGTCACGATAACCAACAAAATATTATAACGATCATAAATACTAAAATTATTAACGATTTATAAAATGATATCGAAAGTTGTAAAATTATTATCTTGCAAATAATAATAAAAAGCTAGAGAGATGAGAGAGAAAAACCCTAGAGAAATCCAAAAAACTGTAGCAGCCAATGCATGAATATGGGAAAATCTAAGAAAAATTCTTCAAAAAGCTTCCAAAAATATAATAAAAGAGTGTTACGTAGTTCCGATCCTTTCTACAAATCTAAGCCTAAGCAACAAATGACTCCAGATCCTAAGAAAGCGGCTGAATTCATTGCACCTTATGAGCTGGAAGGATCTTCAGGAAATTCAGCGGAGGAAGTGAATGATATGCCATGGACTGAGGTTTCAAAGAAGTCGGCTGATAAAGGTAAGGCGAAGGAAAGTGATTCTCCTCTCTTGCAATTACTTGATAGTGATGTAGAAGATGAGGTTGAATACTGGAAAACGGCAATTTATGGTTACATTGTTGGAGCAAATCCACCTTGGTTGGTCATCCAGGGATTTTTGAATAGATTGTGGAAGAAGGAGGAGGTTGATAAGGTTTCTTTTATGAACAATGGTGTTTTCTTAGTTAGGTTTAAGACTAAGGAACTACAGCAGGCTGCGCTTCAGCGTTGGGTTATGTTTGATAACAAACCGGTAGTGATTAAACCTTGGACTGAAGATGCAATTCTTGAGAAGAGTGAAGTTCATGAGATACCAATCTGGATGAAGATTCATGGATTAAGCCTTAAGTTCTGGGGAGAGGAGTGTTTAAAGAAAATTGCAGGGATTATAGGGGGCTATGTGCAGTGTGATGTTGTTACTCTTAGTAAATCCTTCTTAGGCTTTGCAAAGGTAATGGTGACAGTCCAGTTGGGACAAGACTTCCCGTCGGAGATATCTTTTTTGGATGAGAAAGGTGGTCTTCAATGTGTTCGCATAGAATATGATTGGGTTCCTTCAAGATGTGAGAAGTGTAAAGGAATAGGACATAAGACTGATCAGTGCCGTAAAGATGACAGGAAGCAGACACAATGGAAGCCAAAGGGCAGTCAGAAAGTAGCTGCTGTTGCTCCTGAACAGACGCCAGCAATTGTGATTCCGCCAGCAGCTAGTCAGGCTCCATCACCTGCTAGGATTATATCTAGGATGAGTAGGGAGGATGGTGGTCTGTTCTTTAATACCAATAAAGAAGGAACTAGTATTATAAAGACCTTACACTCCATGTTGATTTCTTCACAAAAGGAACCTGGGGTTGGAACCAGTATGAATATTGATCATGGGTAGCCTCGGATTCTGGAATATTAGAGGCCTAAACAGCATCAATAAGCAACTCGATATTAAGTGGTTTATCCATAGGAATAACATAGGGTTGTTTGGGCTTTTGGAGACTCGAGTTAGAAATAAGAATTGGCTTAATATAGGCAATAATATTTGTAGTGACTGGTCGATATGTACTAACAGTTCTCTGCATCCAGGAGGGAGGATTTGGGTACTGTGGAATCCAGTAAACTATGAGGTAGCTATTAAGGATATGAAACCTCAACTTATCCATATGATGGTGAGTGATAAGGTTCGCAATAAGTCATTTAGGATGACTATTATATATGCTTATAATAAGTTGGGAGAGCGACAATCTCTTTGGAAGGATCTCCGGGGGTATAATCAGCAGGAGAAGGGGTCTTGGCTTATTGGGGGTGACTTTAATAATGTCTTGAACTTTGATGAAAGGATTGGATCGAGAGTAAACTGGGCTGAAATCAAGGACTTCAAGGAATGTGTTGATGAATGTCAGGTACAAGATTTACCGGGTATGGGTGCTAAATTTACCTGGAATAATAAACATATTGATGAGTCTCGCGTATACAGTAAGATTGATAGGATGATGGCAAACATTGACTACTTGATGGATTTCCCTGATCAAATAGTTCACTTTATGCCTGAAGGAGTATATGATCACTGCCCTGCAGTGATTTTTGAGAAGAGGAATCAGATGAAAGGCAGATCCTCTTTCAAGTACTATAATATGTGGGCTGAATCAGAAGACTTTTTACCCTTGATAACAGCTAATTGGGATGCAGGAGTTACAGGAACGCCTATGTTCAAATTAGTGAAAAATATGAAGCAGTTGAAGTATCATCTGCGACAGTTCAATAAGGAACTGTTTCACAATGTTGACAATGCTGTAAGTATCGCTAAAGCAGCCTTGGATGCCTTGCAAATTGAAATTCAACAGTGTGGGGATAAGGCGTTGTATGAGCTCGAAGGAAAACTTATCAAGGATGTGATTATGCTTAGTAAAGCAAAACACCAGTTTTGGGTGCAAAGAACAAAAGCGAACTGGTTAAAAGATGGGGACGCGAATACTAAATTCTTTCACAGTACAATCAAAACAAGGAACGTTAGAAATAAGGTAATGTGTATAGAGGATGGGCAAGGGGTTCTACTCTTTGAACCTTCGAGCATCAAAAAAGCTTTTGAAGATTATTATTTCAATCTTCTGGGGAAGGAAAGTAGGGTTACCAGCGTGCATAAACACACTGTCAAGAAAGGGAAAGTGTTGTTGCAGGAGCATCATGATATTCTGCTTAGTCCTGTGACGAGCAAGGAAATTACTGATGCCCTATTTAGCATTCCTAATCATAAGAGTCCAGGGCCAGATGGGTATGGTAGCAAATTCTTTAAAGACACATGGTCTATTACTAGCAAAGATGTGATCGCTGCTGTAAAAGATTTTATGAAGCATGGAAGACTTTTAAGGCAGATTAATCATACTGTTTTAACTTTGATTCCTAAGGTAGAACGGCCTACATCTGTGTCACAATTTAGGCCTATAGCCTGTTGTAACACGGTATATAAGTGTATTACTAAGATTCTAGCTAATAGAATGGGGAGAGTCCTTCCTGAAGTGTTAAGCTCAAACCATAGCGGGTTCATTAGAGGGAGAGATATTGTTGAAAATATCATGGTATGTCAAGATCTTATAAAGCTTTACAATAGGAAATCTTGTTCTCCTAGAGCATTGATGAAGATTGACTTGAAGAAGGCCTATGACTCGGTTTCTTGGAGTTTTATTGAAGAAATGATGATGTCTCTGAATTTTCCTGTCAAATTCCAGAAACTGGTGATGGAATGCATTTCCACTACTTCCTTTTCACTCTCGTTGAATGGGGAAGTTTTTGGTTACTTTAAAGGAGAGAAAGGGCTTAGACAAGGCGATCCAATGTCACCTATCTTGTTCGTCATGGGTATGGAGTATCTGAGCAGAGTTTTGAGAACTGTACAGAATGACATAGGGTTTAAATATCATTCCCTTTGTCGTTCTTTGCAGCTATCACACCTATGTTTTGCTGACGACCTGATTATGTTCTGTAGAGGGGATATGGGATCCATCAAGCTACTGCTAAGTGGGTTCTATACCTTTTCTTATGCTTCTGGGTTAGAGATGAATGTGGAGAAATCTAGCATTTATTTGAATGGGATGACTGTGGAAGAGAAACAAGAATGCTTGAATATTACAGGTATGAAACTTGGGACGTTGCCCTTTAAGTACCTCGGTGTCCCAATTTCACCTAAGAAATTGTCCATAAATGATTGCGCAGTTTTGACTGAAAAGATTGTGAAGCGTATTCGAAGTCTGGGGGCTAGGTACTTATCGTATGCGGGGAGATTGGAACTCATACAGTCAGTGATTAGTCACTTGCACAGTTACTGGGCACGCATTTTTTTACTGCCAGCAACTGTGATCAAGAAGATAGAGATGATTTGTCGTAACTTCTTATGGAGTAGTAGTGAATATCATTGTTCTACTCCTGCTGTGGCATGGGAACAGGTCTGCAACGGGAAGAAGAATGGCGGGCTAGGCCTTCGTAATCTGGCGAACTGGAATGTTGCCTGTATTGGGAAGCTGTGCTGGTGGCTGTATAGTATGGCTGATTCACTGTGGGTCAAGTGGATAAATGCTGTTTACTTGAGGAGGAAAAAGTGGGAGGATTATCAACCGGGATCGAATTGTAGCTGGACCTGGAGGCAAGTTTGCAAGACTAGGGACAAGCTTCAAATAGGGTTCCAAAACAATGTCTGGAAGGAGAGTTATACTGTGAAACTCGGGTATGCGTGGCTGCAACCAGTAGAGAGTAAAAGCAGGGTTGCTCCTTTGGTTTGGGATTCTTTGTCAATTCCGAAGCACTCATTTATGAGTTGGCTAGCAAGCAAGGGTCGACTTATGACGAGAGAGAGAGTAAGTAAATGGTTTATGGACGCATCAAAGAGCTGTGGAATTTGTGAGAAGGAAGTGGAGACTCATGAACATTTATTCTTCCAATGTCCATATAGTAATCAAATTCTTAAGGGGGTGAATACTTGGTTGCATACCGAAATTCCTTCCATGGGATGTTTTGAATGGTGGTATAAGAAGAGATGCAAGATTTTTAGCCACAAGAAAGTATGGGCAGCTAGTATAAATGCTATTATTTATCATATTTGGTGGGCACGGAACCAAAGCGTACATGACCAAATCCTCCCTATGCCTAGTAAAGTATGTGGGTTAATAAAAAATGATGTATGTAGTAGACTAATAGGTTGTAATTCGAAGATGCAACGGCAAATTAGATGCTTCCTAAATTAGTCTATTATGTATTGTTGTCGATATGATTGGATGGTGATCAAGATGTAATGTTTTTTGGTTGGAATGAAATTACTTGCATTTTACCAAAAAAAAAAAGAAAAAAAAAAGATATCGAAAGTTGTAAAATATTTATAAGGTAAACAATTTTAAAAAAAATATAATTAGCAAAGAATAAATAGCTAAAATTAGAAAAGTGAAGTTAAAATATTTACTACATACTACTACTCAAACATACGATATAAAATCGAGTAACGTCCTAAACTTACCTTGAGTCGACATCCGGAACAAACACGTACTCGTCCTTCTTAATTAGTCCAAGCTTAACCTAAAAAAAATTGAAAGTTATGCTCCCACTCTTGCTCTTCAATAAAACTTCGAGACCTTGATAAACCAGAAACGAACGAGATTGGGACGATGAGAAAATGGAACAAAGAGTCGGACTTAAAGAAGATTGGAAAGGGACAAAGGAAACATGGAAAGCAAGACAAAGCTAAACCGAGGAGGGGAAAACGGAATCAAATTGACCAAACATGATAAGATTCTAAGACGAGACACGGGAAACGAACAAGTTAGAAGTAGAACAGCAGCGAGATCGACAAAATAACATCCAGGAGCAACAACAAATGACGATAACCAAAACAGGACGAAAAAAATTGCAAAGAAGAAGAAGAAGGAAAACAGCAGGTGCAATCAGACCGACAACAAGGCAGAACAAAGAAGAAGAAGAAGAAGAAGAAGAAGAAGAAGAAGAAGAAGAAGAAGAAGAGAGAAGAACATAAGAGACGGAGAAACAGCAGCAGTAAAACGAGGTACGTAGCAGCAGCAGCAGACAGATCGACGAAGAAAAAGAAGCAGCAATAGAACCACGAAAACGAGGCAACTACATCAGAATACGAACGACAAAACAGTAGCAGCATTTAACGCAGTAGCAGCAGCTAAACTAAAAGCAACACGAGCAAAGACAAAGAGCAGGCAGCGGGACAAAATAGACTCGAAACAGAGTTAAACAACAGTCCGAAAGACGACATCTACGGAATGTAGCAATGACAGCAAAAGCGTGACAACAGCAACGACGCAGCACAAAGGCAGCAACAGAACGAGGCAGCAACAGAACGAGGCAGCACAGGACAACGAACAAGAACAAAACAGAGGACATCAACGAATAACATCAGTGAATAAACCATCAACAGCAACGAAAGAAGTAACAGCGACTGCACCAACGAACGACAGTAATAATAACGATGACAGCAGTGTGTAGCCGCAACAAAACGTGGTAGAAGAATAAGAAAAGAAGAAGAAAATGGAGAAGAGAAAAGGCGGCAGCAGAACACGTAACAGCAGCACAAAAATGATGCCATTAAAGAACAAACCCGAAAGAACATGAAGAAGAAAATGACACGACAAGGACGAATCTGAACGACGCCCACCACCACTGTTACGTAGCAAAGCAACCGCAGCAATGAAAAAGTGAGAAGAGATTGAGATCTCTAATCCAGACCAGGCGAACAAAGCGAACAGGGTGAAGGAGAAAGTCGGCTGATGGAGGACGTGAAGAGGAAAGGAGGAACAAGGAGGTAATGATAGGGGAAAGAACAAAACGTTACAATGATGTACGAGTGTAAATAGGGGGTTGAACGAAGCGGTGGCTCAGACATAAAACAAAATGAGTTTTTATTTTATTTTTGGGTTTTTATATGGGGTGCCGCTCAACTATTGGCTTTTCCAAGTGATACCCCACCTTTTTTGAATTACAAAGTGTACCCCTAAACTTTACTTATCACTCCATATCATAACCAAGTGACAAGTGTATTACAATTATTTTTAAAAAAATAAATAATTAACATATTAATCAATCCAATTTAAGGCTTCAAACCACCCCTTTTTCTTTACCATTCACCAAGCCACCAAATGCTCATCACAACGCACCTCTATTGTCGACCGACGTCGACGTATCTCCCTCACTCTTTTAAATCCTTCAACCTCAATCTCTTCGTCACTCCTATGTCGTAGTGCAGTGGAATGAAGTTTTTTGAGAAAATGATGCAAATTGAAGAAATATATCATGGTTGATGAAAGTTAAATAGGGAATAATTACTATTTATATCATCAATTGAGAAATTTTCGTTGGAAAATTTTAACTTTGGTTACAATATAGAATAATTTACAAAGTTTAGGGGTACACCTTGTAATTCCAAAAAGGCGGGGATACCACTTGGAAAAGCCGATAGTTAAGGGGTAGGCATAGAAAAACCCTTTATTTTTTTAAGAAAAAGAAAGGGGGAGATACGGAGGATAAAAGAAAAAGGAAATGGGGATGGACTAAGTGGGGGTATGAATGATCATTAAGCAAGTAGGAAGAATCAAACATAATTAAATGAATCGGGTTGGAAACACGGTTTAAACAAATTCCGTATCGATAAGTTGGCTGACCCACGAATCGAATTAAACGAGTTAATAAAATTAATAAATAATCGGATTGTCAAATAAAATGATTAAATAAAGTATTCGAGACGAAAATGAAGCTCAAAGAAATAAATGATTAGATGATGAAATAGTATTTTCCGAAAAATAAGAAATCTTCGATTAAGTGTATTAAATTGATTTCACGAATAAAAATAATAGATGTTTTGACGAAACATTAAATAAATGAGCTTCGAGCCGAAAATAGAAATTTGAGCTTAAATATAAATAAATAAATATAAATTAGAATTTAAATCACCGAAATAGACTTTCGATAAGAGTTAAATTAAATGTATAAAATAAATCAAAACAGAAATAAAAATGTTTAAATATAAGAATGGTTTCCAACACAAATAAAATTTTAGGAGTTTGAAACGATTAAAAGATAAATTCGTTTTATAATAATTTTAATAGTTACGAGTTAAATCGTAAATAAAATAAAAATATGAATATAACTTTTAAAATAATTTAATTAATAAAATCAGGGGTGTTACACACTTTCTCTAGCCACTCTCTCTAGGGTTTTTGGGATTGTAGAATGTTTCTAAAAAATCGTTCATTTTTATTAATAACAATAAATTTATGTTTTAAGTGAAATATTAAGTTTCTTTTCATTACCTTCAGAAAAACTTTGACATGTGAAATAAAATTTAATGTTTTAAGTTGTCTTTTGAATATATTATATAGGAAAAGTAGTAAATATAAATTATAATAATGTAAAGTTGTTGTGACCTTAATAATGTAATTAATTATAAATATAATAAAAATAAAACTTTACAACATATATATAATAAATTAAATAAAGATAAACTTTACAACATATATATATATAGAGAGAGAGAGGGATAAGATCCCATCTAAACCTTAGTTCAGTACGAACCGTCCGAACTAACCTTTAAAGACTCTAGTTACACTTTTAAGGTTAAAACAAATTGAAGAATAATTGAATTCCCCTTACTCCCTTAATTTTTGAGTTGTTAGAAATTACACTCTTTAGCGACCCCCTTGTCCCCTCATTTTTTGTTTTTTTTTTCTCAAAAGTGTAACCGAGATCCTTAAAAGTGTAAGTGGGGTCCTTACAAGTGTAACTAGTTGGTTCGGACGGTTCGTACCAAACTTGTGGTTCGGACGGCCGGACGGGATCATAATTATATATATATACACACACACACGTATAGGTTTAGGTTCATGTGAGAACCACTCCTTTAATGAGAACCGTGAGAACTATAATATGAGCCATTAGATCATAGTGTTCAATCTCATTCGTTGGATCCTTCAAAAAAATTCAATAATCCCATCAATTAATCACAATTTGCTTGAGCCTTCAACCCGTAAGGTAGTAACTCCTCCTACAAAATTCTTCGACCCGTAACCCTTTAATCCATAATTCTTCAATCGACCATTGAATCCGATTTTCAATCTATCAATTTTTCAATCGACTTTTCTTCAATTCATCATTTCATCACAATTGGGTATTGAATCCCAGTAACCTAAGTAACTTTTTTTTTTAAATTAATTTTTTTATGAATTAACTTATTCGATTAAATCATTATTTTATTACAATAGTAATAGTATTATCGTCAGCAAATGTAATTGCAATCATTCTAGCTATCGTTTTTTTGTCGTTTTTTTCTTCCCAAATTTCCTCATTGACTTACGAGTTCATCTAAATATCGTCCTTTAATTTCTTTTTGTACGGATTTTATATGGAATACAACACTTCTTCTTCAAGCCCTACTCGATATAATTTCCTTTTTCAATTTTAGCGTACCATTTTTCAATTTTAGCATACCATTGTCGTACGCTCTTTTAATTATGGTGTATCCCTTTTCAATTTTGGCGTACCCTTTCTTAAATTTATCGTACTCTTTTTCAATTTTAGCGTACCCTTTTTCAATTTTAGGGTATCATTTTTCAATTTTAGTGTACCTTATATCATACCTTTTCTTAATTTTATCGTACCCACTTTTAATTATGGTGTACCCTTTTTCAATTTTAGCGTACCATTTTTCAAAATTAGTGTACCCTTTTTTCACAGAATGAATCAAAGTTTTTCTGTGAAACTGGAAATTTCTTCTTTTGTTTTTTTAGAATAGTTGACAGGAAGGAACGAGAAAGAGAGAGGAAGGTATGACATTTTTTTCAATGAAGGTAGTAAATGATCAATGTTGAGCGTAGGTAAGAGATTCATTTAATTAATCTCCATCATTAGATGTAGTAAGATCTAAGGGATGTGAGAGGTTCTCACGGTTCTCAGTATACTATAGGTTCCCACCGGATCTTGACTCTCTCTCTCTCTATATATATATATATGTGTGTGTGTGTGTGTGTAAATATGTATGTGTGTGTATGTATATATATGTATGTATGTATATATGTATATATAAATATGTATGTAAATACATACGTATAAATATATATATATATATATATACACGTATATACATACATACGTGTATGTATATGTGTGTGTGTGTATATATATATATGTATGTAAATATGTACATACATATTTATATATACATACATACATATATATATTTATATACATATATATATAGAGAGAGAGAGGAGTGTAGGTTCAAATAAGGTAAACAACTTTTTTAAGTTCATAAGTTCTAGTGTTAAAGTTACACAAAACGTGCTTAAAGTTACATGAGATGAGTGATAAAGTTGCATTTTATCACTCGAAGTGATAAAAGTGCTGAATGTTATAATTACATATCAATTTTGAACAAATGCAACTTTATTGTATGTCATCTGTAACTCTAATATACACTTAAAAAAGTTGTTGACCTTATTTGAACCTATCTCTCTATATATATATATATAGTAGAGATCAGGTAATCTCTCTCTCTCTCTCTCTCTCTCTCTCTCTCTCTCTCTCTCTCTCTCTCTCTCTCTCTCTCTCTCTCTCTCTCTCTCTCTCTCTATATATATATATATATATATATATATATATATATATATATAGTAGAGATCAAGTAAGTTCACCATATGTAAGTATGTCTATATTAAAGTTACAGATAACATACGATAAAGTTTGTGGACATGACATAGATCCACCCCGACGCGGCCACGCACGGGTTTGGGGAGGCGAATGGATCTCATGTGAGATGGATCTCGAGTTGAAATTTAAATCGAAGTAGAGTCGCCACCGAACTTTGTGGGAGTTCGGGCCCGTTCGAACCCACTCTATGTCGTAGTGGGCCATGCACAAAGTACGGCCCATTCTGATTTCAGTGTTTATTGGGTTCGTCCCTTAGCATTGCGATACCGATACCGACATTATCGGTAATCAAGTATTGAATGACTCTCGTATGCCAATGTTTCGGACATCCGGAAACCACGGTTCTGAGTAAGGGGTGAGGGTACGTGTTGGGAAGTTCACAAAGAACACCCAACCCCGCCCGCACTTAGCGGCCTTTACTAAGATATCGTTTGTTTTTGGAGTACACGCGTTAGTTCGACGGTTGAATGATATGCAAACAATGCTTTTTAGACTAAACATGTGAATTATGTTTAACTACGTCGTTTAATGCATATTGAACTAAGTCGGAGTTGTTTTAACATGTGAGATTCATTTTAGTATAATAAAACAAGCGATGAATAATAAGAAATAAAGAACAAACGGGTTAGTAGCAGTTTGTAAATTGAATAAAGGATGTAAATATGATATGATGCATGGTTTTTTAAAAGATAGTTCGCGTGATGGATTAAGCACGCGTTGACCGAGGTCAAGAAAATAATTACCGAGACCCGAAATATGCTGAAAAGCCCGCTGTTTTATTAAAAAGGAAAAGATGTTTGAAAAATTAAGATGCAATAGCCTTTCGGTGTGATGGTTTTCAGGGGTTTACGCGACCCGCGCGGGAGTGGCGCGACTCGCGTGGCCATGCGACTCACATGGCGGACTGCTCTCGAGATTTTTTAGAAAACCGACTCTTTTGTTAAATCGCATACAAATATGGCATAATTTATACTCGATTTAAATATTGATACTCGTAATATTCGATGCTTGATTATAGAATCAATATCGGATATTTATAGTGAAGTAAAAAAGTTGTTTAGAAAATCGTTTTGAATGTTGTTAAGACGAAATAATTCCTCCACGTTGTAATATCGTAATTACTCGGCTTCAACAGTATTATGCTTAACATGATTTGATGATTGATTCTTTTAGATCCGATATTCGACTATAGAGTCGATATCGAATCCTTAGGGACGACTCCTTATTGAAAATAGTACGATAATATCGATATTAGAAACGAGAAAATAAAAAAGAAAACACGTGACGATGACCCGTATAAAAAGACAGACGGACGAGAGAAAGAGAATAAAAGGGAGAAGTCGGGATTTGTAACACCCTCAACCTACATGCTTGATTATCTCGAAAACGGACTCGTAGTAGCGGCCTAGGCGCGGGAACATTAAGATGTATATAGGTGAGTTATGGTGTGTATGGTTAGGGATTTGGCGAGTTTTGCTCTCGGGTTTGTATACGGTTTGCCTAAAATTGCCTAGAATTTTGGGTTGTGAATGGTCGGGAATCCTATAGGATTTCTAGAGGAAAGATTGGAATATAATATGCCTAGTATTGCTGGAATTCCGGGTTGTAATTTGTGTGTCGGGATTTGAATTGTTGTGTTGATGTTGTAATTGATGTCGGGAATTGTGTGTGTGTTATATTTGATGGGAGGGTCCTATTTATAGGAGATGGCTAACTTGCAAAGGAAGAAAGTCACCGGTCGGGATGAGTCGGGATTCCGTCTAAGGATAGGAAAAGTAAGCAATTTGAGAGGAACGTGACTTCCGTTTGCTTGATGGAGAGGTCACGGAATTTGGCTGGTATTGGGGTACTCGGCCGAGTACTCCTTGTGCTCGGTGGAGTGCTCGGTTGGGAATCCTACTGGGGATCGAATTCTACCTTTTAACAGAATTGTTTATTCTTTTTTTAGGCTGATTTTTGTAGTGTTTGAGCTTAAACTAGACTCATGGGGTGACACGGCTGGTTTGTGTGTCTCGAAAATATCTTTAACCGGGTTTTGACTCGGTCGCTAAAAGACGGTTTTGCCCCTGGTGTCGGATTTGACCCAAATTAGTCTTATTTGACTCGAAATGACCCACTGGGCATGATTTTGAGGTTGATTTTATGAGATTTGTACTCCTTAAAAAGCCCAAGCCTAATGCCCATGATTTCGAGCCCATATTCGAGTACGTTAAGCATGCTTGCGTTCGATCATCATCGGGTGTTTTTCAAAAACTAGACACCTGGCGGTCAAAATGTGGGTGTCTACAGAGCCCCCACTCTGAGTGAGGCTTGGACAAGGCGAAAGTCAGAGTAGCTATCAGGCCAATCAAGGATTAAGACCTGGCAGACTTCCGATCGGGTCGTTTATAGTCCGTTAGACTTGCGTAGAAGGGCTCGCCAGCCATAAGATAGAAATCATACCTGAGTTCTATTGTAGGGATAGCTTCGTGGGACTTGTCTAAGAAGCCTTGGGTGTGCCCGTTTGCAGACGCATCCCATCTTGGAGTTGCGCGGGAGCTAGCATAGGAAGCTATGGGTGTGTCCGTTTGCAGATACATCCCGATTCAGAATTACGCGGAAGCTTGCATAGGAAGCTATGGGTGTGTCCGTTTGCAGACACATCTCGATTCAGAATTACGCGGGAGCTTGCATAGGAAGCTATGGGTGTGTCCGTTCGCAGACACATCCCGGTTCTTTAGTAGAAATGTCGCCTGAGCTTTCCACTGGGGAGTTTTTGCGAGGAGACTTCCTTCTCGAGTCTGGATGTACATGTATGGTGCCGACACATAGCAATTCGTATGTAACATTTAGGCGAAACACCGACTCACGCTGGGGAAGTAAAAACTTGATGTTCCTTTGGGAAGCACAAGCTGGTACCTAAAATGTTAGATATATAGGCAGAAATAGCAAATATAGCAAACAGCAAGATAGCATACAGGAAATGCATTTAGCATCTATAGACTGATTTGCGCTGGGGAAAATGATTTTTGCTTCATTTTGAAATCGAAGTCCTGAAAGCAACTCACGTGCTAGGAGATAGGTTTTCAAAATTGAAAAAGGTGAAAAAGAAGTTTGCAGTTTTAAATAGACTGAAATTTGACCTTTCGAAAAGGATTTTCTCAAATGGTTAAGTTTTGTAAGTTTTAAAATGAGGATTCGAAGAGAGAGGCCTACCGACAGACTTGACTCTAGACGCGACCGGACGAGTTAACAGACACGACTGGACTCTCGAGAGGTTGGACCGTGACTCGGTAGGGGGTGGGCCGCCTACTATGACAAGACTCTTAAGTTGCGCTAATCCGTAGCCTAGGCGAGTGGCAACACGGTCGAACGTCGAAATGGGATAGATGTGCTATACGGGGTTGCAGTAGTCTGTAATGAGACTGTTCTTGTACGACAGAACTTAGTAGTAGACTTGTGCTCTTTTGGATCTTCTTTGGTTTCGGGGTATATTCCCAAGGTAGGTGCTTATTTGAGTCCCTGACAAATTCTTGTCTTCGACTGAGTCGAGTACTAGAACATTCTATAGAAAGGAGGCTAGTGTTTTGACAGTATTTGGATTATGTGAGTGGATGGAGAACTTCTGTCTAGGAGAAGCCCCCAGGACGACAAAGCTGACTATTGAGAACATGACTGTGTCGTGACCGGAATGATGGTGCTTTTTGAATGTGTGTCAATGTGGGTGGTTGTGCCTCTGTTGAAAGGCTGCCTACGTATTCACGTGTGGTGAAATCAAACCATGCCGTAGTTCAGTGATTGAAAAATATATTATGATACCTAGTTTATTAGGGCTTTGTGTGCAACTAGCCATAGCAAGGGTGTAGGCTAGGTGCATTCCCAATGATGCTTTGATAAAAAGGCTAGAATAGTTAGGATGTTGATCCTGTGACTGTGAGCATTCTCCGGGGTAGCCCCCAGAGGTGGCGTGAACTATTTGGGCATGTTCTATGCCGACCGCAGGTTGAGTTCCCGTGTTTAGGGTTGGTAACTAGTTTGGATGTTTTTGGAAATGTGGTGCTAGGTCCTAAGTGGCTTTGATGTTTTGACATCTGGAGCTTGATTTTGTGGAGCTACAGCTTCGAGGGTAAGGTATTGTAATGTGGTAGGAAAAGGGGAAGTCGAGTAAAAATGACTCGGACTTCGATCAGGGTAGGTTGATAATGCGGGATCTGGTTTCCATGTCTGGCCCTAATGGTTAGGGGTATTCTATGGAGCTTGAATCCTCAAAAATTCCGGGTTGTCTCTTAGCCTAGGTCTCGAGAAGGTCTTGAGGGTTGTAATGTGGGAAGGCTAGATGTGGTGTCATCTGACCAGCTTGTTTCTCCCCCTATTGGATGGTATGAGTATTGATAATTTTGAATTGACCGTTTTTACTACGGTCATGGATTTTTGAATATTTTTTGGTTGACCTCTTAGCCCCGGTCTTGGGATTCTTCACTTGGATTGACCGTTTAACCTTGGTCATGGATGCCTCTTTTTTTTTATGATAGCCTGCTTTTTTTTTTGTTTTGGCCTTTTGCTTTTTTTTCTCTTGGACTTTTGATTTTATTTTTGTCCAACTTTTTCTCTTTGTTCTGTTGGTCAGATTAACACCTAAGGTAGGGATTGGTCAGTCTTATTGGAAGGGTGTTTATTGTGGGAAATGGGCTTGCCTCCCGTCTTGAACCCAAACTAGGAGACTACCTAGATTTGTCATAGGATTTGATACTGCTCATGCTAGGGGTAGTTATGTAACTTTTCTACACCAGACATGGAACAGGTAAAAGGAAAACACGGGCTCGGTTTCCTGCAGTCATTATAGATGTGTCTATAATAGTCACGTGCATGTGCTCACAGTGTATGATGGTGTTAATCATGTTCTCGGAAACACGTAAGGAAAGTATATATGAGAAATAGAAAAGCTGATTTTATTGAAATGTGAAAAGAGGATAGAATACAGCTGACTCTGACACTGACTTTGAAATTGAAAGAAATAGTACATCCTAGACTCGGACTCGGACTCAGACTAGGACTCAAATCAAATCCGGACTCTTGGATATATGGGAGGTAGATTGGATGCTTTGGTCGTTGGGCCCTGTATAGTCCATGAGGGGCCTTGCAAGTGACAACGTTTCCTGACGGGTGTTCTCCCGGCATCAAGGGAATCTTGGATGAGGTGTTTCAGTTTCCACCACTGGTCTGTATCGTGTCCCCTCCCTCTGTGGAATTTGCAGTAATGCTCAGCGTTCCATGCTTTGGAGCGTTTTTCCAAAGGTACGTCGGTTGTTGGGCATATGAGTAATATTAGGCCCTTTGAAACCAACCTTTGGAAAGTGACGGTGTAGGACATATCCAAGTGGGTAAATGTCCTTACCTTTGACTGGTTCTTGATTTTCGGAGAGGTGACTTGTGGATTACCTCTCTCGGACTTGCCATCTTGGGGGTATCGGATGGTTTCATAAGAATCCTCACCCTTTAAATGGCCTGGTTGGACGATTGGCTGCCTTACCCGTTCTAGTTTTGTTAGACGGGATTGGGTTCTTGCAAGAGCCTCTTCGATGATGGCTACCCTGGAACCTAGGTTATCTAGGGCGGTATTGATTTTCGAGAAGATATTGTTAATGGAGCAAGATAGCATAAACATGCTTCCTTGGATATCCCCTTTCTCGATAGCGCGGGCTTTGTCGTGGTTAGGTAGTGCCTCGTTCATCGGGTCCCTGGTAGGAAGAAGCGTAATGCGTTAGAACTCGCATATGCCCGGTTTTGCGCAGGTGCAAGAGAAGGAGTCAAACTAAACATGGCCCGGGGTGACAGAAATGACTAAGGCTCTCGGATCGGGATATTCGAAGTTGATCTAGATAAGGTAACGACTCTGGCTTAGACTCGACCATGAGACTTAGGGTGCGTGAGGGCGAGTCCGAAAATGGGGCAACCGTGTTTGACCGCGTCGCGTGCTCAGACCAACCGTGGTGATCTAACCCTAGGTGACTCGAGTATTCGTAGCATAGGTACAACTCGAAGAAGGCATCATAAGGATGCCAATGTATGATGAACGTGGGGTGCCCTTAACGTGACTGTGGTTGACTGCTCGGGTGGAGGACAACCCCCGAGTGAGACTAAAGACTCTGATAGGACTCAGATGATGTGACATCTAGGTGACTCGGAAGTGGGGTACGTGAGACACGTGTAAGACATGACCCTTAGAGCAATCGTGATTGATTGCTCTACTGAAGGATAGCCCTCAAGTGAGGAAAAGCCTGAAAAGAAAATGACTCGGAAAGGACACCTAGACGGGTGACTCGTGAAAGGTGGGCCTCCCTTAGGATTCGGCGGGTGGGCCGAGTCCTGTTCGTAGGAAGGTCCACGTGAGATATTCCCCAGATTTTGGACTTGAATGTGTAAACGGGTCCGCCTTTGTAGGAGTACGTCCCACGTAGGTGGGCCGTGCCTTGACAAGTAAGGCGGACTGGGATAGGGAAGAAACCCGTGATGTAAGATGGACAGAGTTTCGACGCTAAGGATTTTGACAACTTATGACAAGACCCGACACTACCAAATACGGGAAGTCCTAAGAAGAGGAAAGTTTTGAAAAAGGAGTTTGTGTTTTTTTTTAGAAAGATCCGAGAAAGTCGGATGGATGGCCCGATTTTTTTGAAAATCAAAAAAAATTATCGGGCCGGAATTTCGGAAATTTTGATAAGGTTCGGGCAGCATACCGGCTAAAAATAGGCTATTTTGAGTCAAAAATCATAAGTCCTAAATTCGGTAGCTTTCCGGGTTTTGGAAAATGGATAAATTTGAAAAGATGCAATTTTTTTTGAAATAAAGGTTTTTGAAAAAAGATGACAAGTAAATCAAGTAGCACGTAGTCATGGAAACAGTAAATGACACCATGTATGCTCTTAATCTAAGTCTCGGTCGGTCGAAATAGGGTCTATACCAACGACGATAGCTTTCTCGCAAATCAGGACGGACCTCCTAAGCCGAGTTGGACTTAGAATATGCCGTAAAACCCATGCGAGTTCCGCCATCGAAGTCTTTAGTGCACCCATTTAGGAATGCACCGTAGTATAGTGGGACGTCGGTCACAAGTAACCGGCCCAGAAAAAATTTAGGTTATGCATGAACGATTGAACTAAAACGCGTACATTACTAATCGAACGATTTCTTTTCGAGTCTCACCCTAAGAACCCCGATGACTAGTGGTACATCAGAAGTCCCCAGCGGAGTCGCCAAATTGTGGACATGACATAGGTCCACCGCGGCCACGAGCGGGTTTGGGGAGGCGAATGAATCTCATGTGAGATGGATCTCGAGTTGAAATTTAAATCGAAGTAGAGTCGCCATCGAACTTTGTGGGAGTTCGGGCCCGTTCGAACTCACTCTATGTCATAGTGGGTCATGCACAAAGTACGGCCCACTCCGATTTCAGAGTTTATTGGGTTCGTCCCTTAGCATTGCGATACCGATACCGACATTATCGGTAATCGAGTATTGAATGACTCTCTTATGCCAATGGTTTCGGACATCCGAAAACCACGGTTCTGAGTAAGGGGTGAGGGTACGTGTTGGGAAGTTCACAAAGAACACCCAACCCCGCCCGCACTTAGCGGCCTTTACTAAGATATCGTTCGTTTTTGGTGTACACGCGTTAGTTCGACGGTTGAATGATATGCAAACAATGCTTTTTAGACTAAACATGTGAATTATGTTTAACTACATCGTTTAATGCATATTGAACTAAGTCGGAGTTGTTTTAGCATGTGAGATTCGTTGTAGTATAATAAAACAAGCGATGAATAATAAGAAACAAAGAACAAACGGGTTAGTAGCAGTTTGTAAATTGAATAAAGGATGTAAATATGATATGATGCATGATTTTTTAAAAGATAGTTCGCGTGATGGATTAAGCACGCGTTGACCGAGGTCAAGAAAATAATTACCGAGACCCGAAATATGCTGAAAAGCCCGCTGTTTTATTAAAAAGGAAAACATGTTTCAAAAATTAAGATGCAATAGCCTTTCAGTGTGACGGTTTTAATTCGATGTATGTAGTAGACTAATAGGTTGTAATTCGAGGATGCAACGGCAAATTAGATGCTTCCTAAATTAGTCTATTATGTATTGTTGTCGATATGATTGGATGGTGATCAAGATGTAATGTTTTTTGGTTGGAATGAAATTACTTGCATTTTACCAAAAAAAAAAAGAAAAAAAAAAGATATCGAAAGTTGTAAAATATTTATAAGGTAAACAATTTTAAAAAAAATATAATTAGCAAAGAATAAATAGCTAAAATTAGAAAAGTGAAGTTAAAATATTTACTACATACTACTACTCAAACATACGATATAAAATCGAGTAACGTCCTAAACTTACCTTGAGTCGACATCCGGAACAAACACGTACTCGTCCTTCTTAATTAGTCCAAGCTTAACCTAAAAAAAATTGAAAGTTATGCTCCCACTCTTGCTCTTCAATAAAACTTCGAGACCTTGATAAACCAGAAACGAACGAGATTGGGACGATGAGAAAATGGAACAAAGAGTCGGACTTAAAGAAGATTGGAAAGGGACAAAGGAAACATGGAAAGCAAGACAAAGCTAAACCGAGGAGGGGAAAACGGAATCAAATTGACCAAACATGATAAGATTCTAAGACGAGACACGGGAAACGAACAAGTTAGAAGTAGAACAGCAGCGAGATCGACAAAATAACATCCAGGAGCAACAACAAATGACGATAACCAAAACAGGACGAAAAAAATTGCAAAGAAGAAGAAGAAGGAAAACAGCAGGTGCAATCAGACCGACAACAAGGCAGAACAAAGAAGAAGAAGGAGAAGAAGAAGAAGAAGAAGAAGAAGAAGAAGAAGAAGAAGAAGAAGAAGAGAGAAGAACATAAGAGACGGAGAAACAGCAGCAGTAAAACGAGGTACGTAGCAGCAGCAGCAGACAGATCGACGAAGAAAAAGAAGCAGCAATAGAACCACGAAAACGAGGCAACTACATCAGAATACGAACAACAAAACAGTAGCAGCATTTAACGCAGTAGCAGCAGCTAAACTAAAAGCAACACGAGCAAAGACAAAGAGCAGGCAGCGGGACAAAATAGACTCGAAACAGAGTTAAACAACAGTCCGAAAGACGACATCTACGGAATGTAGCAATGACAGCAAAAGCGTGACAGCAGCAACGACGCAACACAAAGGCAGCAACAGAACGAGGCAGCAACAGAACGAGGCAGCACAGGACAACGAACAAGAACAAAACAGAGGACATCAACGAATAACATCAGTGAATAAACCATCAACAGCAACGAAAGAAGTAACAGCGACTGCACCAACGAACGACAGTAATAATAACGATGACAGCAGTGTGTAGCCGCAACAAAACGTGGTAGAAGAATAAGAAAAGAAGAAGAAAATGGAGAAGAGAAAAGGCGGCAGCAGAACACGTAACAGCAGCACAAAAATGATGCCATTAAAGAACAAACCCGAAAGAACATGAAGAAGAAAATGACACGACAAGGACGAATCTGAACGACGCCCACCACCACTATTACGTAGCAAAGCAACCGCAGCAATGAAAAAGTGAGAAGAGATTGAGATCTCTAATCCAGACCAGGCGAACAAAGCGAACAGGGTGAAGGGGAAAGTCGGCTGATGGAGGACGTGAAGAGGAAAGGAGGAACAAGGAGGTAATGATAGGGGAAAGAACAAAACGTTACAATGATGTATGAGTGTAAATAGGGGGTTGAACGAAGCGGTGGCTCAAACATAAAACAAAATGAGTTTTTATTTTATTTTTGGGTTTTTATATGGGGTGCCGCTCAACTATTGGCTTTTCCAAGTGATACCCCACCTTTTTTGAATTACAAAGTGTACCCCTAAACTTTACTTATCACTCCATATCATAACCAAGTGACAAGTGTATTACAATTATTTTTAAAAAAATAAATAATTAACATATTAATCAATCCAATTTAAGGCTTCAAACCACCCCTTTTTCTTTACCATTCACCAAGCCACCAAATGCTCATCACAACGCACCTCTATTGTCGACCGACGTCGACGTATCTCCCTCACTCTTTTAAATCCTTCAACCTCAATCTCTTCGTCACTCCTATGTCGTAGTGCAGTGGAATGAAGTTTTTTGAGAAAATGATGCAAATTGAAGAAATATATCATGGTTGATGAAAGTTAAATAGGGAATAATTACTATTTATATCATCAATTGAGAAATTTTCGTTGGAAAATTTTAACTTTGGTTACAATATAGAATAATTTACAAAGTTTAGGGGTACACCTTGTAATTCCAAAAAGGCGGGGATACCACTTGGAAAAGCCGATAGTTAAGGGGTAGGCATAGAAAAACCCTTTATTTTTTTAAGAAAAAGAAAGGGGGAGATACGGAGGATAAAAGAAAAAGGAAATGGGGATGGACTAAGTGGGGGTATGAATGATCATTAAGCAAGTAGGAAGAATCAAACATAATTAAATGAATCGGGTTGGAAACACGGTTTAAACAAATTCCGTATCGATAAGTTGGCTGACCCACGAATCGAATTAAACGAGTTAATAAAATTAATAAATAATCGGATTGTCAAATAAAATGATTAAATAAAGTATTCGAGACGAAAATGAAGCTCAAAGAAATAAATGATTAGATGATGAAATAGTATTTTCCGAAAAATAAGAAATCTTCGATTAAGTGTATTAAATTGATTTCACGAATAAAAATAATAGATGTTTTGACGAAACATTAAATAAATGAGCTTCGAGCCGAAAATAGAAATTTGAGCTTAAATATAAATAAATAAATATAAATTAGAATTTAAATCACCGAAATAGACTTTCGATAAGAGTTAAATTAAATGTATAAAATAAATCAAAACAGAAATAAAAATGTTTAAATATAAGAATGGTTTCCAACACAAATAAAATTTTAGGAGTTTGAAACGATTAAAAGATAAATTCGTTTTATAATAATTTTAATAGTTACGAGTTAAATCGTAAATAAAATAAAAATATGAATATAACTTTTAAAATAATTTAATTAATAAAATCAGGGGTGTTACACACTTTCTCTAGCCACTCTCTCTAGGGTTTTTGGGATTGTAGAATGTTTCTAAAAAATCGTTCATTTTTATTAATAACAATAAATTTATGTTTTAAGTGAAATATTAAGTTTCTTTTCATTACCTTCAGAAAAACTTTGACATGTGAAATAAAATTTAATGTTTTAAGTTGTCTTTTGAATATATTATATAGGAAAAGTAGTAAATATAAATTATAATAATGTAAAGTTGTTGTGACCTTAATAATGTAATTAATTATAAATATAATAAAAATAAAACTTTACAACATATATATAATAAATTAAATAAAGATAAACTTTACAACATATATATATATAGAGAGAGAGAGGGATAAGATCCCATCTAAACCTTAGTTCAGTACGAACCGTCCGAACTAACCTTTAAAGACTCTAGTTACACTTTTAAGGTTAAAACAAATTGAAGAATAATTGAATTCCCCTTACTCCCTTAATTTTTGAGTTGTTAGAAATTACACTCTTTAGCGACCCCCTTGTCCCCCCATTTTTTGTTTTTTTTTTTCTCAAAAGTGTAACCGAGATCCTTAAAAGTGTAAGTGGGGTCCTTACAAGTGTAACTAGTTGGTTCGGACGGTTCGTACCAAACTTGTGGTTCGGACGGCCGGACGGGATCATAATTATATATATATACACACACACACGTATAGGTTTAGGTTCATGTGAGAACCACTCCTTTAATGAGAACCGTGAGAACTATAATATGAGCCATTAGATCATAGTGTTCAATCTCATTCGTTGGATCCTTCAAAAAAATTCAATAATCCCATCAATTAATCACAATTTGCTTGAGCCTTCAACCCGTAAGGTAGTAACTCCTCCTACAAAATTCTTCGACCCGTAACCCTTTAATCCATAATTCTTCAATCGACCATTGAATCCGATTTTCAATCTATCAATTTTTCAATCGACTTTTCTTCAATTCATCATTTCATCACAATTGGGTATTGAATCCCAGTAACCTAAGTAACTTTTTTTTTTAAATTAATTTTTTTATGAATTAACTTATTCGATTAAATCATTATTTTATTACAATAGTAATAGTATTATCGTCAGCAAATGTAATTGCAATCATTCTAGCTATCGTTTTTTTGTCGTTTTTTTCTTCCCAAATTTCCTCATTGACTTACGAGTTCATCTAAATATCGTCCTTTAATTTCTTTTTGTACGGATTTTATATGGAATACAACACTTCTTCTTCAAGCCCTACTCGATATAATTTCCTTTTTCAATTTTAGCGTACCATTTTTCAATTTTAGCATACCATTGTCGTACGCTCTTTTAATTATGGTGTATCCCTTTTCAATTTTGGCGTACCCTTTCTTAAATTTATCGTACTCTTTTTCAATTTTAGCGTACCCTTTTTCAATTTTAGGGTATCATTTTTCAATTTTAGTGTACCTTATATCATACCTTTTCTTAATTTTATCGTACCCACTTTTAATTATGGTGTACCCTTTTTCAATTTTAGCGTACCATTTTTCAAAATTAGTGTACCCTTTTTTCACAGAATGAATCAAAGTTTTTCTGTGAAACTGAAAATTTCTTCTTTTGTTTTTTTAGAATAGTTGACAGGAAGGAACGAGAAAGAGAGAGGAAGGTATGACATTTTTTTCAATGAAGGTAGTAAATGATCAATGTTGAGCGTAGGTAAGAGATTCATTTAATTAATCTCCATCATTAGATGTAGTAAGATCTAAGGGATGTGAGAGGTTCTCACGGTTCTCAGTATACTATAGGTTCCCACCGGATCTTGACTCTCTCTCTCTATATATATATATATATGTGTGTGTGTGTGTGTAAATATGTATGTGTGTGTATGTATATATATGTATGTATGTATATATGTATATATAAATATGTATGTAAATACATACGTATAAATATATATATATATATATATACACGTATATACATACATACGTGTATGTATATGTGTGTGTGTGTATATATATATATGTATGTAAATATGTACATACATATTTATATATACATACATACATATATATATTTATATACATATATATATAGAGAGAGAGAGGAGTGTAGGTTCAAATAAGGTAAACAACTTTTTTAAGTTCATAAGTTCTAGTGTTAAAGTTACACAAAACGTGCTTAAAGTTACATGAGATGAGTGATAAAGTTGCATTTTATCACTCGAAGTGATAAAAGTGCTGAATGTTATAATTACATATCAATTTTGAACAAATGCAACTTTATTGTATGTCATCTGTAACTCTAATATACACTTAAAAAAGTTGTTGACCTTATTTGAACCTATCTCTCTATATATATATATATAGTAGAGATCAGGTAATCTCTCTCTCTCTCTCTCTCTCTCTCTCTCTCTCTCTCCCTCTCTCTCTCTCTCTCTCTCTCTCTCTCTCTCTATATATATATATATATATATATATATATATATATATATAGTAGAGATCAAGTAAGTTCACCATATGTAAGTATGTCTATATTAAAGTTACAGATAACATACGATAAAGTTTGTGGACATGACATAGATCCACCCCGACGCGGCCACGCACGGGTTTGGGGAGGCGAATGAATCTCATGTGAGATGGATCTCGAGTTGAAATTTAAATCGAAGTAGAGTCGCCACCGAACTTTGTGGGAGTTCGGGCCCGTTCGAACCCACTCTATGTCGTAGTGGGCCATGCACAAAGTACGGCCCATTCTGATTTCAGTGTTTATTGGGTTCGTCCCTTAGCATTGCGATACCGATACCGACATTATCGGTAATCAAGTATTGAATGACTCTCGTATGCCAATGTTTCGGACATCCGGAAACCACGGTTCTGAGTAAGGGGTGAGGGTACGTGTTGGGAAGTTCACAAAGAACACCCAACCCCGCCCGCACTTAGCGGCCTTTACTAAGATATCGTTTGTTTTTGGAGTACACGCGTTAGTTCGACGGTTGAATGATATGCAAACAATGCTTTTTAGACTAAACATGTGAATTATGTTTAACTACGTCGTTTAATGCATATTGAACTAAGTCGGAGTTGTTTTAGCATGTGAGATTCATTTTAGTATAATAAAACAAGCGATGAATAATAAGAAATAAAGAACAAACGGGTTAGTAGCAGTTTGTAAATTGAATAAAGGATGTAAATATGATATGATGCATGGTTTTTTAAAAGATAGTTCGCGTGATGGATTAAGCACGCGTTGACCGAGGTCAAGAAAATAATTACCGAGACCCGAAATATGCTGAAAAGCCCGCTGTTTTATTAAAAAGGAAAAGATGTTTGAAAAATTAAGATGCAATAGCCTTTCGGTGTGATGGTTTTCAGGGGTTTACGCGACCCGCGCGGGAGTGGCGCGACTCGCGTGGCCATGCGACTCGCATGGCGGACTGCTCTCGAGATTTTTTAGAAAACCGACTCTTTTGTTAAATCGCATACAAATATGGCATAATTTATACTCGATTTAAATATTGATACTCGTAATATTCGATGCTTGATTATAGAATCAATATCGGATATTTATAGTGAAGTAAAAAAGTTGTTTAGAAAATCGTTTTGAATGTTGTTAAGACGAAATAATTCCTCCACGTTGTAATATCGTAATTACTCGGCTTCAACAGTATTATGCTTAACATGATTTGATGATTGATTCTTTTAGATCCGATATTCGACTATAGAGTCGATATCGAATCCTTAGGGACGACTCCTTATTGAAAATAGTACGATAATATCGATATTAGAAACGAGAAAATAAAAAAGAAAACACGTGACGATGACCCGTATAAAAAGACAGACGGACGAGAGAAAGAGAATAAAAGGGAGAAGTCGGGATTTGTAACACCCTCAACCTTCATGCTTGATTATCTCGAAAACGGACTCGTAGTAGCGGCCTAGGCGCGGGAGCATTAAGATGTATATAGGTGAGTTATGGTGTGTATGGTTAGGGATTTGGCGAGTTTTGCTCTCGGGTTTGTATACGGTTTGCCTAAAATTGCCTAGAATTTTGGGTTGTGAATGGTCGGGAATCCTATAGGATTTCTAGAGGAAAGATTGGAATATAATATGCCTAGTATTGCTGGAATTCCGGGTTGTAATTTGTGTGTCGGGATTTGAATTGTTGTGTTGATGTTGTAATTGATGTCGGGAATTGTGTGTGTGTTATATTTGATGGGAGGGTCCTATTTATAGGAGATGGCTAACTTGCAAAGGAAGAAAGTCACCGGTCGGGATGAGTCGGGATTCCGTCTAAGGATAGGAAAAGTAAGCAATTTGAGAGGAACGTGACTTCCGTTTGCTTGATGGAGAGGTCACAGAATTTGGCTGGTATTGGGGTACTCGGCCGAGTACTCCTTGTGCTCGGTGGAGTGCTCGGTTGGGAATCCTACTGGGGATCGAATTCTACCTTTTAACAGAATTGTTTATTCTTTTTTTAGGCTGATTTTTGTAGTGTTTGAGCTTAAACTAGACTCATGGGGTGACACGGCTGGTTTGTGTGTCTCGAAAATATCTTTAACCGGGTTTTGACTCGGTCGCTAAAAGACGGTTTTGCCCCTGGTGTCGGATTTGACCCAAATTAGTCTTATTTGACTCGAAATGACCCACTGGGCATGATTTTGAGGTTGATTTTATGAGATTTGTACTCCTTAAAAAGCCCAAGCCTAATGCCCATGATTTCGAGCCCATATTCGAGTACGTTAAGCATGCTTGCGTTCGATCATCATCGGGTGTTTTTCAAAAACTAGACACCTGGCGGTCAAAATGTGGGTGTCTACAGAGCCCCCACTCTGAGTGAGGCTTGGACAAGGCGAAAGTCAGAGTAGCTACCAGGCCAATCAAGGATTAAGACCTGGCAGACTTCCGATCGGGTCGTTTATAGTCCGTTAGACTTGCGTAGAAGGGCTCGCCAGCCATAAGATAGAAATCATACCTGAGTTCTATTGTAGGGATAGCTTCGTGGGACTTGTCTAAGAAGCCTTGGGTGTGCCCGTTTGCAGACGCATCCCATCTTGGAGTTGCGCGGGAGCTAGCATAGGAAGCTATGGGTGTGTCCGTTTGCAGATACATCCCGATTCAGAATTACGCGGAAGCTTGCATAGGAAGCTATGGGTGTGTCCGTTTGCAGACACATCTCGATTCAGAATTACGCGGGAGCTTGCATAGGAAGCTATGGGTGTGTCCGTTCGCAGACACATCCCGGTTCTTTAGTAGAAATGTCGCCTGAGCTTTCCACTGGGGAGTTTTTGCGAGGAGACTTCCTTCTCGAGTCTGGATGTACATGTATGGTGCCGACACATATCAATTCGTATGTAACATTTAGGCGAAACACCGACTCACGCTGGGGAAGTAAAAACTTGATGTTCCTTTGGGAAGCACAAGCTGGTACCTGAAATGTTAGATATATAGGCAGAAATAGCAAATATAGCAAACAGCAAGATAGCATACAGGAAATGCATTTAGCATCTATAGACTGATTTGCGCTGGGGAAAATGATTTTTGCTTCATTTTGAAATCGAAGTCCTGAAAGCAACTCACGTGCTAGGAGATGGGTTTTCAAAATTGAAAAAGGTGAAAATGAAGTTTGCAGTTTTAAATAGACTGAAATTTGACCTTTCGAAAAGGATTTTCTCAAATGGTTAAGTTTTGTAAGTTTTAAAATGAGGATTCGAAGAGAGAGGCCTACCGACAGACTTGACTCTAGACGCGACCGGACGAGTTAACAGACACGACTGGACTCTCGAGAGGTTGGACCGTGACTCGGTAGGGGGTGGGCCGCCTACTATGACAAGACTCTTAAGTTGCGCTAATCCGTAGCCTAGGCGAGTGGCAACACAGTCGAACGTCGAAATGGGATAGATGTGCTATACGGGGTTGCAGTAGTCTGTAATGAGACTGTTCTTGTACGACAGAACTTAGTAGTAGACTTGTGCTCTTTTGGATCTTCTTTGGTTTCGGGGTATATTCCCAAGGTAGGTGCTTATTTGAGTCCCTGACAAATTCTTGTCTTCGACTGAGTCGAGTACTAGAACATTCTATAGAAAGGAGGCTAGTGTTTTGACAGTATTTGGATTATGTGAGTGGATGGAGAACTTCTGTCTAGGAGAAGCCCCCAGGACGACAAAGCTGACTATTGAGAACATGACTGTGTCGTGACCGGAATGATGGTGCTTTTTGAATGTGTGTCAATGTGGGTGGTTGTGCCTCTGTTGAAAGGCTGCCTACGTATTCACGTGTGGTGAAATCAAACCATGCCGTAGTTCAGTGATTGAAAAATATATTATGATACCTAGTTTATTAGGGCTTTGTGTGCAACTAGCCATAGCAAGGGTGTAGGCTAGGTGCATTCCCAATGATGCTTTGATAAAAAGGCTAGAATAGTTAGGATGTTGATCCTGTGACTGTGAGCATTCTCCGGGGTAGCCCCCAGAGGTGGCGTGAACTATTTGGGCATGTTCTATGCCGACCGCAGGTTGAGTTCCCGTGTTTAGGGTTGGTAACTAGTTTGGATGTTTTTGGAAATGTGGTGCTAGGTCCTAAGTGGCTTTGATGTTTTGACATCTGGAGCTTGATTTTGTGGAGCTACAGCTTCGAGGGTAAGGTATTGTAATGTGGTAGGAAAAGGGGAAGTCGAGTAAAAATGACTCGGACTTCGATCAGGGTAGGTTGATAATGCGGGATCTGGTTTCCATGTCTGGCCCTAATGGTTAGGGGTATTCTATGGAGCTTGAATCCTCAAAAATTCCGGGTTGTCTCTTAGCCTAGGTCTCGAGAAGGTCTTGAGGGTTGTAATGTGGGAAGGCTAGATGTGGTGTCATCTGACCAGCTTGTTTCTCCCCCTATTGGATGGTATGAGTATTGATAATTTTGAATTGACCGTTTTTACTACGGTCATGGATTTTTGAATATTTTTTGGTTGACCTCTTAGCCCCGGTCTTGGGATTCTTCACTTGGATTGACCGTTTAACCTTGGTCATGGATGCCTCTTTTTTTTTATGATAGCCTGCTTTTTTTTTGTTTTGGCCTTTTGCTTTTTCTTCTCTTCGACTTTTGATTTTATTTTTGTCCAACTTTTTCTCTTTGTTCTGTTGGTCAGATTAACACCTAAGGTAGGGATTGGTCAGTCTTATTGGAAGGGTGTTTATTGTGGGAAATGGGCTTGCCTCCCGTCTTGAACCCAAACTAGGAGACTACCTAGATTTGTCATAGGATTTGATACTGCTCATGCTAGGGGTAGTTATGTAACTTTTCTACACCAGACATGGAACAGGTAAAAGGAAAACACGGGCTCGGTTTCCTGCAGTCATTATAGATGTGTCTATAATAGTCACGTGCATGTGCTCACAGTGTATGATGGTGTTAATCATGTTCTCGGAAACACGTAAGGAAAGTATATATGAGAAATAGAAAAGCTGATTTTATTGAAATGTGAAAAGAGGATAGAATACAGCTGACTCTGACACTGACTTTGAAATTGAAAGAAATAGTACATCCTAGACTCGGACTCGGACTCAGACTAGGACTCAAATCAAATCCGGACTCTTGGATATATGGGAGGTAGATTGGATGCTTTGGTCGTTGGGCCCTGTATAGTCCATGAGGGGCCTTGCAAGTGACAACGTTTCCCTGACGGGTGTTCTCCCGGCATCAAGGGAATCTTGGATGAGGTGTTTCAGTTTCCACCACTGGTCTGTATCGTGTCCCCTCCCTCTGTGGAATTTGCAGTAATGCTCAGCGTTCCATGCTTTGGAGCGTTTTTCCAAAGGTACGTCGGTTGTTGGGCATATGAGTAATATTAGGCCCTTTGAAACCAACCTTTGGAAAGTGACGGTGTAGGACATATCCAAGTGGGTAAATGTCCTTACCTTTGACTGGTTCTTGATTTTCGGAGAGGTGACTTGTGGATTACCTCTCTCGGACTTGCCATCTTGGGGGTATCGGATGGTTTCATAAGAATCCTCACCCTTTAAATGGCCTGGTTGGACGATTGGCTGCCTTACCCGTTCTAGTTTTGTTAGACGGGATTGGGTTCTTGCAAGAGCCTCTTCGATGATGGCTACCCTGGAACCTAGGTTATCTAGGGCGGTATTGATTTTCGAGAAGATATTGTTAATGGAGCAAGATAGCATAAACATGCTTCCTTGGATATCCCCTTTCTCGATAGCGCGGGCTTTGTCGTGGTTAGGTAGTGCCTCGTTCATCGGGTCCCTGGTAGGAAGAAGCGTAATGCGTTAGAACTCGCATATGCCCGGTTTTGCGCAGGTGCAAGAGAAGGAGTCAAACTAAACATGGCCCGGGGTGACAGAAATGACTAAGGCTCTCGGATCGGGATATTCGAAGTTGATCTAGATAAGGTAACGACTCTGGCTTAGACTCGACCATGAGACTTAGGGTGCGTGAGGGCGAGTCCGAAAATGGGGCAACCGTGTTTGACCGCGTCGCGTGCTCGGACCAACCGTGGTGATCTAACCCTAGGTGACTCGAGTATTCGTAGCATAGGTACAACTCGAAGAAGGCATCATAAGGATGCCAATGTATGATGAACGTGGGGTGCCCTTAACGTGACTGTGGTTGACTGCTCGGGTGGAGGACAACCCCCGAGTGAGACTAAAGACTCTGATAGGACTCAGATGATGTGACATCTAGGTGACTCGGAAGTGGGGTACGTGAGACACGTGTAAGACATGACCCTTAGAGCAATCGTGATTGATTGCTCTACTGAAGGATAGCCCCCAAGTGAGGAAAAGCCTGAAAAGAAAATGACTCGGAAAGGACACCTAGACGGGTGACTCGTGAAAGGTGGGCCTCCCTTAGGATTCGGCGGGTGGGCCGAGTCCTGTTCGTAGGAAGGTCCACGTGAGATATTCCCCAGATTTTGGACTTGAATGTGTAAACGGGTCCGCCTTTGTAGGAGTACGTCCCACGTAGGTGGGCCGTGCCTTGACAAGTAAGGCGGACTGGGATAGGGAAGAAACCCGTGATGTAAGATGGACAGAGTTTCGACGCTAAGGATTTTGACAACTTATGACAAGACCCGACACTACCAAATACGGGAAGTCCTAAGAAGAGGAAAGTTTTGAAAAAGGAGTTTGTGTTTTTTTTTTAGAAAGATCCGAGAAAGTCGGATGGATGGCCCGATTTTTTTGAAAATCAAAAAAAATTATCGGGCCGGAATTTCGGAAATTTTGATAAGGTTCGGGCAGCATACCGGCTAAAAATAGGCTATTTTGAGTCAAAAATCATAAGTCCTAAATTCGGTAGCTTTCCGGGTTTTGGAAAATGGATAAATTTGAAAAGATGCAATTTTTTTTGAAATAAAGGTTTTTGAAAAAAGATGACAAGTAAATCAAGTAGCACGTAGTCATGGAAACAGTAAATGACACCATGTATGCTCTTAATCTAAGTCTCGGTCGGTCGAAATAGGGTCTATACCAACGACGATAGCTTTCTCGCAAATCAGGACGGACCTCCTAAGCCGAGTTGGACTTAGAATATGCCGTAAAACCCATGCGAGTTCCGCCATCGAAGTCTTTAGTGCACCCATTTAGGAATGCACCGTAGTATAGTGGGACGTCGGTCACAAGTAACCGGCCCAGAAAAAATTTAGGTTATGCATGAACGATTGAACTAAAACGCGTACATTACTAATCGAACGATTTCTTTTCGAGTCTCACCCTAAGAACCCCGATGACTAGTGGTACATCAGAAGTCCCCAGCGGAGTCGCCAAATTGTGGACATGACATAGGTCCACCGCGGCCACGAGCGGGTTTGGGGAGGCGAATGAATCTCATGTGAGATGGATCTCGAGTTGAAATTTAAATCGAAGTAGAGTCGCCATCGAACTTTGTGGGAGTTCGGGCCCGTTCGAACTCACTCTATGTCATAGTGGGTCATGCACAAAGTACGGCCCACTCCGATTTCAGAGTTTATTGGGTTCGTCCCTTAGCATTGCGATACCGACACCGACATTATCGGTAATCGAGTATTGAATGACTCTCTTATGCCAATGGTTTCGGACATCCGAAAACCACGGTTCTGAGTAAGGGGTGAGGGTACGTGTTGGGAAGTTCACAAAGAACACCCAACCCCGCCCGCACTTAGCGGCCTTTACTAAGATATCGTTCGTTTTTGGTGTACACGCGTTAGTTCGACGGTTGAATGATATGCAAACAATGCTTTTTAGACTAAACATGTGAATTATGTTTAACTACATCGTTTAATGCATATTGAACTAAGTCGGAGTTGTTTTAGCATGTGAGATTCGTTTTAGTATAATAAAACAAGCGATGAATAATAAGAAACAAAGAACAAACGGGTTAGTAGCAGTTTGTAAATTGAATAAAGGATGTAAATATGATATGATGCATGATTTTTTAAAAGATAGTTCGCGTGATGGATTAAGCACGCGTTGACCGAGGTCAAGAAAATAATTACCGAGACCCGAAATATGCTGAAAAGCCCGCTGTTTTATTAAAAAGGAAAACATGTTTCAAAAATTAAGATGCAATAGCCTTTCAGTGTGACGGTTTTCAGGGGTATACGCGACCCGCGCGGAAGTGGCGCGACTCGCGTGGCCATGCGACTCGCACAGGACGCGCGCGTGCGACTCGCATGGCGGACTGCTCTCGAGATTTTTTAGAAAACTGACTCTTTTGTTAAATCGCGTACAAATATGGCATAATTTATACTCGACTTAAATATTGATACTCGTAATATTCGATGCTTGATTATAGAATCAATATCGGATATTTAGAGGGAAGTAAAAAAGTTGTTTAGAAAATCGTTTTGAATGTTGTTAAGACGAAATAATTCCTCCACGTTGTAATATCGCATTTACTCGGCTTCAACAGTATTATGCTTAACATGATTTGATGATTGATTCCTTTAGATCCGATATTCGACTATAGAGTCGATATCGAATCCTTAGGGACGACTCCTTATTGAAAATAGTACGATAATATCGATATTAGAAAAGAGAAAATAAAAAAGAAAACACGTGAGGACGACCCGTATAAAAAGACAGACGGACGAGAGAAAGAGAATAAAAGGGAGAAGTCGGGATTTGTAACACCCTCAACCTACATGCTTGATTATCTCGAAAACGGACTCGTAGTAGCGGCCTAGGCGCGGGAGCGTTAAGATGTATATAGGTGAGTTATGGTGTGTATGGTTAGGGATTTGGCGAGTTTTGCTCTCGGGTTTGTATATGGTTTGCCTAAAATTGCCTAGAATTTTGGGTTGTGAATGGTCGGGAATCCTATAGGATTTCTAGAGGAAAGATTGGAATATAATATGCCTAGTATTGCTGGAATTCCGGGTTGTAATTTGTGTGTCGGGATTTGAATTGTTGTGTTGATGTTGTAATTGATGTCGGGAATTGTGTGTGTTATATTTGATGGGAGGGTCCTATTTATAGGAGATGGCTAACTTTCAAAGGAAGAAAGTCACCGGTCGGGATGAGGCGGGATTCCGTCTAAGGATAGGAAAAGTAAGCAATTTGAGAGGAACGTGACTTCTGTTTGCTTGATGGGGAGGTCACGGAATTTGGCTGGTATTGGGGTACTCGACCGAGTACTCCTTGTGCTCGGTGGAGTGCTCGGTCGGGAATCCTACTGGGGATCGAATTCTACCTTTTAACGGAATTGTTTATTCTTTTTTTAGGCTGATTTTTGTAGCGTTTGAGCTTAAACTGGACTCATGGGGTGACACGGCTGGTTTGTGTGTCTCGAAAATATCTTTGACCGGGTTTTGACTCGGTCACTAAAAGACGGTTTTGCCCCTGGTGTCGGATTTGACCCAAATTAGTCTTATTTGACTCGAAACGACCCACTGGGCATGATTTTGAGGTTGATTTTGTGAGATTTGTATTTCGTAAAAAGCCCAAGCCAAATGCCGATGAATTCAAGCCCATATTCGAGTACGTTAAGCATGCTTGCGTCCGATCATCATCGGGTGTTTCTCGGAAACTACTATAGACACCTGGCGGTCAAAATGTGGGTGTCTATAAAGTTACATTAGTTCAAAATTGATGTGTAACTGTAACATTCAGTGCAACGTTAGACCCATCTCGTGTAACTTTAATCACTTTTTGTGTAACTTTAACACTGTAACTTATGAACTTATAAGAGTTCTTGACCTTATGAGAGAGAGAGGAGATCAAAGAAGTTCGTTAAAGATTGGGTTGGAGAGTTTCAGTACTAGCCATTGATTGTGTAATAAATTGATGGCTTAAATTGATTTAGGTAAACACAAAAAAAGAAAAAAAGAAGTGAGATGTGATAGTGGCAGTGGAGAGAGAGTACTCTCTCAATCAATCACTCACTCCTTGTCTTCCACATGCTCCCTCATCACAACCCCAAATTCATTAATAAAAATAATAATTATTCTTCAACCTTCGCTCATCCTCATCTTCATTTTCAACAAAAATAAAAAAGAAATCATCATCATCATCATCTTCATTCATTCACACAAAAAAGAAACTCATCACAACTCTAACTTTTTGTAATCTCCTAGAAAATTCTAACGCAATACAGTGATAGAAACACTATAGAATTGGGATTGAAACACACTGACAAACTATATTTTATTAAAAGAAAGGGTAACTCAATACAAAGGCCACTTTTTACAAAAAAGGGCTAAACAGAAAATTCTCCAAACGGGTTTATAAAAATCCATAAATTACATGAATGAAGAAAGAGTAGAATCCACGCTACTCGCTAGCTCACACCCAAAACCCATCAACAAATATCTGTCATGTTATAGACATAACAACCACATCAGTGGGGAGTAAATCGGATGTTCTCCCAAACTTATTATATCATATGAAAAATAATGGTATTACTATATCAAAATAGTTAAAATGGGAAACATTAAAACGATATAATAAAAATAAGCTTTCGAAGAAAACTTAAAATATTTGCCAACTTGCAAATCGAAACCAATCGATAATAGTAATATTCAAAACTGCCGTTATGGAAATTCGATCAATGTGCACAAGCCTAGACTTTCACTAGGGATATACTAAAACTAGCTTTGAGAACTTCAGTCTTAACACATATCGGACTTCAGTCTCTAATCTAGGCAACTCAACCATAATAAAACGGTGTCTTATCAATGCGCTTGGACACCAATTGTATCTAGTTCAACTGAAGGCGATTAACACGATACGATATCTAGCTTAGGGCACAATGCACATATACTCCTGGACACCAAATGTATCCAGTTCAAGAACCAATGCATCCCAAATGGATACACCACCCTTATAATTGATGGAAAAATAGTACATCCTAGAATGTATTACTCTAACCCCACACTTGTCCTTATCCATAACTCAAAAACAAGTCATTATCGATATTCAAACGAGATAATTATTGTAAATAATATTAAGATAAAAGAAATAAACATTTTATAGTAAAAGGAAACTTTTGTTGTAAAAGTAAAGGAGAAGAGAAACTAGATAGAAATAAAGGAATGAGAGAAATAAGAGAGATGTGTTTATTCATCCCATCAAGGGGCATATATATAGTATATGGTACATCTAGGGTTACATCATAATGGGCTATAAGACCCGATGGACATCCACGTATTATGTTTCATAACACTCTCCCTTGGATGTACATCACTAAAGAAAATGTCTCGTTAAAACCTCAACTAGAAAAACCCAGTGGGAAAAACACTAGTGAAGGAAAAAGAGTACATAAATCTTCATACACGCGTAACAGGCTGCCTCATTAAAACTTTTCCATGAAAAACACAGTGGGAAAAAACCATGGCTTAGGAAAAAGAGTGCAACGCGTGGTTACTCCCCCTGATAATCACACAATTTGATATTTGATAAAATAATTCATGTCTTCATGGAACTTTACGACGATGTTGAAATGGATTGTGTAGTAACTGATAAACTTGGTAGCTTCAATCAATAGGAATCCTTGATAATTTCAATATCACATTTCTTCGAAACTTGCAACCTGGACATAGTCATTCATGACTTTTTGATGTATAACCAAATATGTATCTCGTCATCAAAATTATGATGATCATAACTATAGCGTATTAACACGTCTATAGCGCTACCTCGTTAAAAAACCTTGCTAGGAAAAACCCATTGAGATAAAAACCTAGTCGAAGGGAAAAAGAGTGTAGTTAACATTATTTCTCAACTGATTATCGATCTTCAGGAGAATCAATCAATCCGATTTATCGTAAATAATAATTGATTTCTTGCCATTGTACGGATTGACATACTCATTGTAGCATTCCACTACATTATTTTCAAACTATTATGGCGCTTCTGGGCCATAAAGTATTTTCACTAGGCAAGAAATTTATTCAGGTATGATTTCTCATACGCTCAACTTCAAGTTCAGACAATAAAACCGTGCATTCATACCATATCACATGCATGTTAAATGCTTTCATAAATACACTTACGTGTAGAGGTTCATATATACTTAATCACGAGTCCTTCAGGAACTCATTCAATCAATCATTGTCATGTGCAGATCATTTATAATATAATCTCCTTCCCGGAGTACTTATCAATATACTTTTAAACATATATCCTGCAATATATAACAATAATAATCTCGTGCATGCATGTAATATGAACAATGTCCTATGGTGTATATATTCTAAATTAATATAATGATGTAGTCTTAACTAATATGCAATGATAAAACAACTATATTACATGCACATGAGACTCAAATGCAAATTGTACAGTATATTCACCAATATTCATAATTGGATTGACTTCAAGCCAATACGTGAACTACAAGTCTATGAGCTCATTTTTAACCATAGATTGTACGTCAACAATTAAAATGGACTTTTATATAAGATCCCTATTAGGGTCGAATGCGCGCAACTATTATTCGGTTCCACGAATTAATATATCGATATAATCTCTTATTATTAGTACTGATTATTGATATCTGAGTCTAAATATATGTGGTACCAATTCTTTTATATAGGCCATCTATTATCATCAGATATCTATGCCACTTCGGGACGTTCAATTTCATTACTCTTTACGAGTACCAACTGCACATGCTTGCCATTTTCTTATAACAAATGAACCGAATAAGACCTTCACACTATATCATGTGTGATTATCGAAAATTTGGCAAGAATCTCAATGTTTATTACATCTACTATCCATGACTGATCTATAGCTTGCTACGCCACAAGGAGGGTGAATTTGTCTATAGTGAAATCATAAATTTCAATGTATAACATATTTAACAAGGTAATCAAGCTGATATAACATCGTATACATCATCATAACACAATGATCAAATCACTATTCATATTTCATGAACCTCTAATTGATGTATTTCATATTCAAAACAAGTCTCTGAACTTCTGGTTCAGTTGGGATCAACATTAGTTATTTGTTTTTACCAGCTTATCCTTATCAATCTCCCCCTAAGGTGGTAAAAACTATCATTACTTGATAGATTTAACGGGTAAAATCCACCTTAGTATTCGTCTCATATTTCAAGGACTTTATCAACTGATTCTCTTCAGTAAAATAATATACTTGGGAGGGCAACTTAACACAGTTGGTTTTCCACGTGCTGAATTAAAATTGCCCATTCGGGAGATCACCATATTCAAATAATATTTACATTGTAAACTTTAATTACATGAACTACTCGTAAAATTCTCTGTGACTATAGGTCACATAATTAAAACCTTAAAGCTAAGGTCAATCGGATATGGATGTTCATCTCCATTATCCAACTACGAGTAGTATTTAGATCTCCAATATTTCACATACTCAATCTCAGTGTATTGTCTTGCCTTAAATATAATTTTAATGGTACACTAGAGAGTTTGATCAGCACGCCATTAAATTCTTTCGAGATAAATATCAGGTTTATCGAAACGGGTGTAAGAAGAACCCGGATGGCCTCAATTTGTCACATCTGTAATATTTTCATGTCAATTTTACCAGTTGACCGATTCTCATCCTGCTAAACTTTTGTTTAGCTACATTCAATCATATGTGCACACTAATTTTATTTAGTCATATGGTCATAGCAAATGACAATGACATGACACAATTGGTGTCTAATACAATAGGCAAGACCCGTCAATATTCTTTCTCGGAATATGACTGTATATACTATTCTTTAGAGTAATTCAATTTCATGTGATAATAACTGTAAATTGATCATTAATCAACTGATCATTTATTTCAACATATTAATACATGGTCGTATTATCACGTTGCCTTCACAAGATAGTGTGATCTTTACTCTACCGTTTCCGGTAAAAATATTTAAATTTTTAAATACACACATAATTAAAATATTCACCAACTTGCACTTATTCAAAGTCGATGACATAATTTTCATCACTTAACCAATATTTTATTCGATGCCATATTCGTTTCACGAAATAATGGTCGTTAATCGAATATTTTGTTTATGTCATATCCATTATCAGGAAAAATGACTAGTAATCACCTAAACGAGACACGATTTTAATATCACATTAATTTGCTCAACCATGACATGCAGATACGAGACATCACGCACAGTTTCTTTAAACCATTTTCAAAATAATGTGTCTTTACGACTACATAATTTGTATGAAATAAAATATACGAGTATTACATCTTGAAAATATGATAATATCATTCGCTTCAGGAAATGGTTTATATTATTTTGATACGAATATCAACTGTTAAAAGTATCTCATACTTTGCAAACATCCGTGAATAAATTTCAAGTTTATTCTTAATTTTGATACTTGAAACAATATTTGCTACACGCAAAAGGAAGTTGTTTCAATATTGGTCAACAATTCAACACTATGATTTCTCGTCATAGGTTCAGTATAGGTAAGCACTATGAATTTCAGGTCATAGTGTGCGTGTCAAAAGTTCTAACTCGTATATAATTTTTCTTCCTCTCATATCGAAACTTCGCGTATATGAGAGTCACATGAATCTTCATGAGATATTTACTTTCATCAATTAATGAATTTGACTCAATTAAGTCACATCATAAGGCTCAATTAAGACCGCAATATCAGGCTTAACACTATGTCATGATCTCGATCTATTCTTCGAGCACGGTCTTATAAGATGTCATATTCATTTCATGGAATGGACTCAACCAATTGAAATAAATTCTTCGTCTTTCAATATTAATTATATTATTCTGTTCAACTTCGGGTGAACATGGAATTAATCCAGAGGATTTCTCATTACCTCTCTTCACGATATCTTGACAATAAGTGATATTAAACATGGTACAATTTTATGTACTTTCTCTCCCAAATAATTTTAATTTCAATTTGAAATTGATATGAAAATAGTACAATTCATGTACTTTACTCACAAATTTTATCAACTTCAACTTTAAAGTGATACTTATCTCGGTACAATTTCATGTACGTACTCACAAGAAATATATTTTTCATGATACAATGCCTTTGAGGCTACTTTATTTCCGCGATATCATGATAACATATTTTCTGGGACAGCTGTATCAGCATATTTATCACCCAAAATAATCGTGTATACTTCAGGTATACGATCTTTTATGAAAGATCTGTCCAAAATATTTGTCACCATACAAGATAACATTATTTCCACCGCTCATAGTTATAAATTAAAATATCTTTGGAACTTCGAGTCCAAAATTATATGAGCATTCATCATATGGATATTAACATTGAAATTGATCCATAGATACATATACAATTTACGTGACTGAATTAATTAAAACACATTTTATAAAAAGGTTGAACGATAGAAAATATTGTATCCTCGTATGAATTCTATGGTCTATTAAGACCGATTTCTCATAAATCTTCTACTAAAAGAAGAAAATCATCAATTTTGGCCTCTTGCCATATCCTCGTCTTGATAATATCGTCAAGATCATTAGTATGTAGGTGAATTTCATTATTCACCACCGCTTATAAGTAATTAAGTAGTGCTCATGAATAATTTCCATTGTCACAAATTTTATAAAATTTTAAAAATTTGGTCAAATTGACCCAATTAAGTATAAAGAAAACAAACTAAATAATAGTCGAAAATTTATCCTAACAAAACGCGAGAAGAAATAGAGTAAACTAATCGAACAAAATTCAAGACCTACGCACGTAAGCACATGTGCTGCCATATGTAGGATTATATAATTAAAAACATGAAAACCTAGATCATCAAGACCCTATGAAATGAAGATACTTAGATTATGTAGCATTACATATTGAATTTAGAAGAGAAAAAAAAAATTGGGTAAACAATTGGATGTATGTTAAAGAAATCGCCGTGAAGCCACGTACCAAAAAATCATGAATGAATCAAGATACATTGATGTACATATTTCAAAAATTAGTCTATGAAATCAAGATAATCAATGACATACATAATAATTAATTATGTACGGATGTGAATGAATCGCCACACATAATAAGTCGGCTATCATATAATTGATGAGCATGAACTGATTACGAAGTCAGTTATCATATGAAATTATGATACTTAGGAAAAATAAAATTAGAGAGGGTTAGAGACTCGTGCTGATAACGTGTTGTAAAAGTAAGGGAGAAGAAAAACTAGAGAGAGATAAAGGAATGAGAGAAATAAGAGAAACGTGTTTATTCATCCCATCAAGGGGCACATATATAGTATATGGTACATCTAGGGTTACATCATAATGGGCTATAAGACCCGATGGACATCCACGTATTACGTTTCATAACAACTTTCTATAAATAGAAAGTTACTAATTTTAGAAACTTAGTTAAAATAGAAATATCTTATAGAAAATGCGTAAGTTGTTAAAATAAGTTAAACGTACCAAGACAACATTTATAGCAAACAAACGTTTTATTAATATCATTGTTATCGTAAGTTAATATATTTCTAAATTCGTTACTAAATAAAATATAAATCAAATCTAATACGTTAATCAATAGTCTTTTATAAATATTAGGAAAATCGAGTTAGAACGATAAACTTTAGAAATGAGACATTTTAAGAAGATGACATCAAAATCAAATGAGTCGACGAGTTTTATAGATCAAACGAGATTTTATAAAACTTTTAAATTATTTTTAGCAATTAGATATTATTAATAAATAATAAGGATTTTATCAAAAATTGTCAATCATAGATAAATGAAAATTTATTAGGAAAAATAGTCTCGACTAAAAATGTATTTAAAACAAAATCGACTACCTTCTCATTTATTAATATAAGTCGTAAAACAAAACTAATTGATTAAACGAGTATATAAATCTCGATTATTATATTAAAATACGATTTTAAGTTAAAATAGTGACTTAACGAAATATGACAAAATTTTGAAATCGTTATTATTTAATTACTAATGTCACGATAATCAATAAAATATTATAACGAGCATTAATAATAAAATTACTAACGGTTTATAAAACGATATTGATTACTTGTAAAATATTTATAAAGCACACGATTTAAAAATATATTTTTAGCAAATAATACATAGCTAAACATAAGAAAATCAAAGGTAAAATATTTACTACATACTACTACTCAAACATACGATATAATACCGAACAACGCCCTAAAGTTACCTTGAGACGATATCGAAATGATCATGTACTTGTCCTTGCCGAGGTCCTCATGTCCAAACTCCTACGAAAGCAGATAAACGTATGGTATAAGAGCCATATAACGAGAGTAGAAGGAAATTGGAGAAATGTGTAATTGAATCGAATTACTCATAAAAGATTGGATGAATCGGAAGATTCTAGGTAGAACTAAAGTAATAAAATCGGGAGAGCACGCACCAAAGAACCCAAAAAGAAACAAGGCAAGAGGGACTACGATATGGTAAATCGGAATACCCAAATTAGAGAAGAAGAAAAAGGTGATGCGAGCAAGAACAAAACAAGAGAAGTAGATACAACGACGAACGGAACATAAAGGAATCGAGTAGCAGCAACAAGTAAGCAGAAGAAGCGGACAATAGTAGCATCATAAGGGCAACAACAACCAGCAGCAAACATCACAGCAGTAGCAGTAATTAAGAAGAAGAAGAAGAGAAGAAAAGGAACGGAGAAGAAGAACAAAACAGAAATAGACTGAGCATCAGCAGTAGCAATAATGGCACGTCAATAGCAGTACATCGAAATCAGTATCATCAAGCAAGAACAGCCGAGAACAACAACAAACAGCAACGACAATAAGGACCAAAACAGCAGCAAACATCAATAGTAATGACACATACAATAGCTGCAAACACATCAGATTCTAACGAAATCATAGTAGCAGCATAGCGAGAGTGACAAGAACATGCACGAACAATAACAACAGTATCAGCGTATAACAATGGCAACGTAAACGAATCAGCAGTAGCGCAGCAAACACCACGCATACCACAGTAATAACGAAATCAGAAGGAGAACATCTGCAGCACCGTAACAGCAGAACATCAATGACAAGAGGACAAACCAACAGAAGACAGATAGAAGGAAGAAGAAGTAGAAGAAGAAGAAAGGAAAACGAAGAAAAAAGAAGAACAGAAGGAGAAGAAGCAATAAGACCAAAGAAGAAGAATAAGAGAAGGAGGCTAACTCGACAAATAGCAGCAGCGACCGTACCGAGGAGGAGAATCAAGCAGCAGTAGCAACAATGGCATCAGAAAAATGAACAACGGTTTGAAATCGAAACAGCAGCGACACGACGACATAGCAGGAGTGAGGGAGATGACGAAGGAGATAACTGAAGATTAGGCTGATTGATTTAGGACATAAAAAAGGAAAAATGAAGGCACAGGAGAAGGTGATGATGGTGATGGTGATGGTGATGGTAGACAAAGAAAGAAGGGAAGGGGATCTGACAATTAGGTTAGAAACGAATAGAGGTCGGGTATTACAGTACAAGACATGAGGTCCGAAGTAGGCCCAAGTAAGAAAACTGGGTTAAAATCGAGCTAGAGAAATAAGTAAATAGATCCAAGTCGTGCTAAATTAAAATGAATATTCGACAAGCTCAAAGTTAGGAAAATGAATAATTAAATCGATGAAATAAAAAGTGTCTCGAATTAAAATAAGTTATCGGGATGAATAATAAACAGGTTTTGACAAAAAGGCATAATTGATTACTCGAGGGAAAATAATAAATGTTTGACGAGGCTTAATTAAAATGAGCTTCAAGTTTAAAATAAAATTCGAGTTTATATAAAAATGAACTTAGAAATTAAAACCGTCAAAACAGGAACTCGAATAGGAATAAAATGAATAAGTAGGATGAAACGAAAGTAAAGTACATTTTTAGCGTACACATGACTTTTCGAGGCAAATAGGATTTTAGGATTCGATTGAAACATAAATTCGTTTTATAATACTTTTGAGAATTATGAGTTAAATCGTAAGTAGAATATAAAAAAATGAATAAAATTTTATTTATAAATATCAGGGGTGTTACACTTTCGATTTTGTTGATTGGTAATTCATGTGATCTTAAATAAAGTTCTTATGTTGGAATTGTGGTGAACTTGTTTTCGTTGATTTTATGCGTGACTATGAGGTGGAAGTTACGTGACTCTGGTTATAATTATGTGTGACTTTTATGTGTAACTTGCGTGATTGTGGCTTTATTCTGGGTGACTTATATTTGTATTCTGGGTTGTTTGGGTCAATAGTCTGCAATACTCTTGTACACCAGAATGTGTGACTTTTGTTTGTATTTTGTGTGACTTTGATTGATTCATATGTATTTTGTGGTGACCTTGATTGATTCACATTCTTGAATAATGAAAAATTATTTTAGGGTTTTAATTATTTTTAGGGGAGGCTTAAATAAAGAAACTTAAATGAATATTTTGGTCTTTAAACTATTTATCCAATAAAAAAACATCTTTATCATCAAGCTTCATTCATCTAAAAAACCATAAATTTGGTTCTTCGTTAATTTTGTCTGTGGACGAGATATTTTTGGAAAAGTGAGATTTTTGGATTGTGAGACTTTTGCATGAAAAATGTGTGACTTTGATGTACAAAATGTGTGACTGTAAGCGCGATTTGAGTGGTTCATGGAGATTGCGTTACATAGTTGTCTAATGAACTTATTTATAATTTTCAATCATTCGAGAAAATATTTAAACATCAATTAAAGAAGATATCATACATTAGGAAAAACATCTTCTAATACTTAGAGCATATATCCGAACAAACACGCATAAAAACGTAAGAACATTCATATTACTAGACACCATTTTTCTAGAACTAATCTTCATATTTCATAACTAAACTCTTCAAAGTGACCACGTGCTCTTGGAAATCATTCTCAGCTGAAAAGCGCTCCCTAAACTACTCCAACAACATAGTTTGGATGATTAGTTTATGAAATAAAGCAGTCAAAATCACACAAAGTACATTCAGAGTCACACATTTTACATGCAAAAGTCACACATCGTACATACCAAAGTCAGAGGTCCATGTGAATCCATTAGACATACTACTGTAAGAGTCACACAAAATACATACAAAGGCACACATTCATGCGAAATAAAAATAACTATGAATCCAACGAGTCACAGTCACAATCACGCAAATTGCACATAACAGTCACAATCAACTACAACCACAGTCACGTAAGTTACACCTCATAGTCACGCATCCAACCAACGAAAACATGCCCATTAAATACATGTGCAACAGTCAAAGTCATTGTAGACACCCGCATTTTGACTGCCAGGTCTCTATGGCAGTTTCCCAAAAAACACCCGATGATGATCGGACGCTAACGTGCTTCTATGCGCTCGGATACGGGCTCAAATCCATTAACCGCTGGCTAACGCACTTACAGAGTACATATCTCACAAAATCAACCTCGAACCCAGGTCCAGTGGGCCATTTCCAATCAAATAAGGCTAATTTGGGCCGAAACCGACACTGGAAATAAAACCGACTTTTTACGATTGGGTCAACCCCGGTCAAAGTCGTTTCCGAGACACACCAAAACAACCCCTCGAACATCAAAAGTCCAATTCAAACACAAACCCATCATATATCCATGGTCACGATCCAAAACAAGAGACCCGCGCGACCCAGCTAGAGCACTCGATCGAGTGCCCTACCCACTCGATCGAGTGGGCCTCTATTCAAGCCCGACGACTGGCATAACGGGCCACTCGACCGAGTTAATCACCTACTCGGTCGAGTAACCCTAAACCGGAACCCTAGCTTTTCCTATATAAGCAACCATTTGCACACACTTCAAGACACCCTTTTCAACACCTTTTTTTTTAGAATTTGGCACCTCTTTACACCTCAAAAGCTCAACCCTAATACACCCTAATCAAACCCCAAGCAATACACTAGCAAAAACCCTAAACCTAGTTTAGGAATCAACAAACCCGAGCCACCATAACTCAACCTCCATAAACCTCGAAGACTCTTGTGTTAAAGCCACGGTTACGAGCCCGCACCGAGACAAGAACATGTAGGTTGAGGGTGTCAAAACCCTCTTTTTCCCCCCTCTTTTCTCCACGTCGTCTTCATCTCCCTCTCGTCCTCTTGTTTTCGTTTTTTTATTTATTTATTTCATTGTACCATAATATCGGTAATACTAGTATCAAAAACATTAAAATACCTATCAATTTGTGTCGAGTATGAGTGATATCGGAATGAGGAAACACGAGCATACAAGTGTACTGCACACAGCGTTGACGGTCGCTCGTTCCGATATCCCGATTACTTGATTATTGAGATAGGTTAACTTCAACAATAATTTTTATATCGTTTGTATCATTATTGTTATTCGCATGTCACATCGATTTCTCAAAGAACAAACATCGTATTTCAATAAGGGTCGAAACCCATTGACACGGATCCGACATCACAATCCCTAGGGATTTATTTCGATGTCGGAGAAGTCGAGGGAATCAAGTCCTTTTTTTTATTCAAGTAAAGCGTCGGTTTTGTAGATTCGATACCAATTCCATAGTTGGATGTCGAATCTAACAATTCAGTCAATTAATTCAATCAATTCGATTTTCTTATTGATGCTAACGTAGACGTCACGCTATAATTATGACACTACGAACGCGGAGAGAAATTCTTGTCGTTTTGATCGACTTAAAGCGACTAAAATCAATTCTTTTTTTTTTACTCTGATATCCCATGTCGATTCAAATAATCGAATGTGGGATACAACGAGTATTCAAATTTGAATCGAGTATAAATTCAACAATATTTATATTCGGTTCAACAAAATTCGCGATTTATAAAAAAACCAAGTCGAACATAAATTGTGCAATATTATGCCCGATTCGGTAGAATCGTTGAATTATCAAAAATCGAAAGCAATTTCAAAATCAACGATTAAATTTGCAAACGAATTACAATTCGTACAGGGGGCACTCGACCGAGTGCCTAGCCCACTCGGTCGAGTGGCGCCCCAAAAATCGAACCATAATGTTTTTCCTGACCTCCACTCGATCGAGTCTCACAGTGACTCGGTCGAGTGGCCATGTACTCGACCGAGTTGGTCAATAACTCGGCCGAGTATGGTCTATAATGCAGAACAGAAACCTCTTTTCAGGGTCTACTCGATCGAGTCCATCGACCACTCGATCGAGTGATCCCATAACGATGAAAGCATGAATCGTACATTATTCTATTTTCAAAACCCGATAGTATTTCACGACTTAGGTCAACACGTGCATAATTAATCACGTGTATACTATCTTTTCAAACCATGCATCATCTTGTCCATCATTCAATTCAAATCAATTCATTATTTGCACAAACCGTTATTATTCGTTATATCATTGCATCGTTACTAACGCGTTTGTTATTTCTTTTGTCAATTTAATTCTTGTTCGTTTATTGTACTAAATGAACCCGCATGCTAAATTCCACTTTGACGTAGAATTAATTGCATTAAATTGATTTAGAAACCCCTTTTCAATTCAATTCACATGCCTAGGAAAACAATGTTTGCATAAGCTTTTTTCCCGTTTAACTAGCGCGCGTATTGTAAGTCATTTGAATTCTTAGTAGAGGCCGCTAATGTGCGGGCGGGGTTGGGTGTCCTTTGTGGGCTTCCCAACACGTACCCTCACCCCTTACTCAGAACCTCGGTTTCCGGATGCCCGAAACCGTTGGCACACGAGAGTCATTCAATACACAATATCCGATAATGTTGGTATTTGTATCAAATGCAAAGGGACGAGCCCCATAAACTCTGACATCGGAAATGGGCCGTATTTTGTATACGGACCACTACGACATAGAGTGGGCTCGAATGGTTCCGAATAACCACAAAATTCGGTGGCGACTCCACTTCGACCTAAATTTCAATTCGATCCATTCTCATATGGAGATTCATTCGCCTACCCAAACCCGCGCGTGGCCGCGTCGGGGTGGACCTATGTCATGTCCACAATTTGGCGACTCCGCTGGGGATTAACTGATGCGTGACTTACCATCGGCATCCTCAGGGTGAGACTCGAATAGAAATCGTTTGACAAATACAATGCGCGTGTTAGTTCTACGGTTCATGCATAACCCATATTTTTCCGGGCCGGTACTGGTGACCGACGTCCCACTATACCATTGATGTACTCCAACATGGATATGTCAAAAGGTGTCCATAGTCGATTCGAGTGGGTTTCGCGGCATGTTCTAAGCTCAATTCGACTTAGAGAGTCCGTCCCGATCAACGTCTAGACTATGTACACTGGTATAGACCCTTATAGACCGACCGAGACTTAGTGTAGAGCATACATGGCGTCGTTATAATGCTTGTGTGACTATGTGCTACTTGGTTTCCGAGTCGTTTTCAAAAATGTCAACTTTTCAAAAATTGCATCTTTTTTTTTCAAGATATTCAATTTTCAAAACCCGGGACATACCGAATTTAGGACTTATGATTTTACTCAAAATGGCCTATTTTTTAGACGGTATGCTGGCCAATTCAAAACTCAAAATTACTTTCAAAACCCGTGGCCCAACGCTCTTTCGTTCTTCTCGAAAATTGGGCCCTCAACCGAGTTTTCTCGGATTTCTTCAAAAACAATCAACTTTCAAAACCTTCCACTTCTAGAACTTCCCGTATTTAGCAGTGTCGGGTCGAGTCTTAAGTTGTCAAGGTCTTTAGCGTCGAAACTCTGCCGATCCTACATCGCGAGTTTCTTCCCTATCCCAGTCCGCCTTATTAGACTAAGGCAAGGCCCACCTAAGTAGGACATACTCTTACGAAGGAGGGCCTGTCAACACAATCGAGTCAAAAGTCTGGGGATGTCCCACGTGAACCTTCATTCGAACAGGACTAGGCCCACTTGCCGAATCCTAAGGAAGGCCCACACTTCACAAATCACCCGTCTAGGTGTCTTTCTCGAGTCATTTCCCTTTTAGTCTCATTCGGGATGTACTTTCTATTCCGGGATTTCTGGGCTAGTTTCTGATTACGCGGTGTTCTTACAGACAGGCCAGCCACAACCCGACATCAACGCAAGATGAAAGAATTGAAGAATGCCCTAACCAAAATCGAGACCCAACTGACCTCCATCCTTGCTAACCAAGCAACTTTGGACACTCGCCTGAGCACTGTAGAGAAGACGGTCCCGGTTGAAGGAGCTGATTCTACTGGGCCCATAGCCGAATTGGTCAGTGTTGTTCGCAGGCTCGAGGAACAAGTTCACTTATCGACGAGCAACTCAATCCACTCCGAAAATGCTCGCATTTATTCACCTTTGAGTAACGAGCTACCTGCCAACCTCAACTTGACGGGAATTCCCATGTTTGAGGGTACCGAAGACCCGGTCCATCACATCCGGGCCTTCAAAGACTTCATGGCGGTCAAAGGGGTAAAGTCCACCATGTTCAAGCACCTTTTCCCTTCCTCTTTGGAGAAGCATCCCAAGGCCTGGTTCTACAGGCTCGACCCCAAGAAATACAAGACTTGGGATGATGTGGCGACCGAATTTGCTCGGAACTACGCCGATAACACTGAAATCCAGACTACAATGCGTACTCTGGAGGTGATGGCCCAAGAGCCCAAAGAGGGGTTCACAAAATACTTGCAGAGATGGAGGGCCGAGAGTGTGAAGCTGGTTGACAAGCCCGGCGAGAAGGCCCTAGTGGAAGCCTTCGTCAAAAATCTACTCCCATCCTACCGGGTCCATCTCCGGTATGCTATCATCCCAAACTTCGCTGTCCTTACTGAAATGGGCACGAGAATCGAGGATGACTTGAGACTAGAGAGCCTGACTAAGGCCTCTACCAAAGGTTATCAAGGGGCAAGTTCATCTACGATCAAGCCCACACCCGCGGTTGCAACTCGCAGCATCTTCGACGAGGTAAACCTGCTTGACACCTCATCTAAGAAGAATACACCAAATCGGGTATTCACAGATATAGGGACTACCTATACTTACGCCTTACAAAGGCTATCATCAAAGGGCCTGATCCAGTCGATAGGCCCAACTGCAGAACCTCCAGTAGAAAAGAGGCCCAAAACTTACAATGCCCAAGCCTACTGTCAGTATCACCGGGGTAACGGGCATGATACTGAAAAGTGTTGGAGGTTAAAACACCTGATCCAAGACCTTATCGAGAGCGGGAAAATCCCATTGCCCGGAGACAAGCCGAGCAACAAAGAAAACCCGTTCAGCGCCCATGCTATCTTCACCGATGAGGTAATTGACTGTTCTCACCTCATCTCTCCCTATATCCCACAAATCAACGGGATATGGTTCGACGATGAGGATGATGTGTACTTAACCAAAGGGGAAGCTGTCCCCATCACCCTTGAAGAGGTCCGAAAGGCTAAGTCCAAAGCCTTAGCCGCCAATCATCTCGCCGCAGCTGGGCGTTCTATTCCTATATCCGTCACTGAACCTGCCAGGACGGAGCCTACCCTCGAAGAACCAAGCCCAGACACGGCTCTGGTCCAGCAAATGAAGAGGGTCCGAGCTGATCTAACCATATGGCAACTGTTGGTTAGCTCGCAAGCTCATCGGGAAGCACTGACTAAGGCTCTCGATGAGATCAAGGTTGATTCAGAGGCTACCCCTGCTGAAATGGTAGCCACCATTATGCCCTACCTTAAGGGCAAATCCAAAGAAGAAGGCCCGCTCATAACCTTCTCCGAAGCTGACCTACCGCCGTTTGGGCCCAATCACAATCTGGCCCTATACATCACGGTCGTCTGCAAAGGTAAATATCTCCCGATGACCCTTATCGACGATGGATCAGCCGTGAATGTCTTTCCTTTAAGGACCGCAAAAGCACTCGGCATCACCGATGCCGATTACCTTCCGACGGCGCAGACTATCCAGGCTTTCGACGGAAGCCCAAAACCTGTCGCAGGGGCCGTGAAATTGAAGATCATAACAGGCCCAATCGAAAAGGAGTTGGAATTTCAGGTGATAGATGTCACCTCATCATTCAATCTCTTATTAGGAAGGCCTTGGATCCACGCAGTCAAGGCCGTGTCATCTACCCTCCATCGAAAAGTCAAGATGCCTCTCAAAGACGGTATTATCACATTGGAGGCGACCCCAATTACCGTAGCAAGCTGCAACGCTACGGGCCGGGCCGACCCACGAGGATTTGATTTCGTGGGCATGATCGAAGAAGAGTATCTCTTTAGGCCCTACTTCACAACTAGCATCGACACGATGCTACAAAATCTGGGTTACCTACCCGGGATAACCTCAAGGCCAAATCTTCCAGCTGGGAAGATTATCGAGGTCCTAAATGATGGCGAATCACATTTCGGATTGGGGTATGCTATAACCCCGGAGAACGTGGTTCAGGCCGGTATTCACAAGGCCGTCGACATTCTCAAGGGTACTTACATAAGCCCTTATAGCCTGAAGTTAACGGATTACTTCGTCACTCCAGTCTCCGGAGCTATCCAAGTGTGCCTTTACCGACCCACCGTCACATATCCCGAGACCAAAAAGGCTCGAGAATGCAATTTCATCCCTGATGATATATTCACCATCGTCCAGGTCGAATCAAAGGAGGGCGAAAACAACTCCGAGCCCGTACTGGGGCTCTTATTCGGGGAAGACAAAGCCGTCCCCGCTCCGAAAGACGACTTGGTCAACCTGATCCTTCGCAGCGATCGGTTTGACCCCACCAAGCTAATCACCGAGGTCGGTACCAACACCGAGATGAGGGCTTGGAGGAAGACCATAAAATGGACCGATGGCCAAGGACGGGTCTACAAGCTGACCACCGGCGAGGGAGACATGCCGGATACCGAGTCTGAGTCAGAGTCAGAGTCGGAGTCTGAGTCCGAGTCTAGAGGGTCTGGTGCTAAAGTCGAGTCTGTAACCCCTCTTCCCTTATCCACTGAGGTCTCGGGGCCTGTCCCAAGACCTCTCCCTATCCCGCCACTGACCAATGATCAGATGGCAGCTCTATTCGAGCTATTTTCAAAATTTACCATCAATAATAATAACGAACACCGCTCTGCTTACGACTTGTCTTATTTCCAAAATTTTCTCAATTTCAAAAATTTTATATGCAATGACATTGAGAAACCCGACGAACAGGTACCCCTACCTCAACATCTGGTCGAGCAGCTCGAGCAAAGGGAATCCCGAGATCCGGTAATCGAAGAAACCGAGTCCATCAATGTGGGAACCACTTTAGAGCCCCAGATGCTTAAGTTGAGCCTATCTTTAGATCCAGAGGAGAGAAAACAATTCGCAGACCTCCTCCAGGAATTCAAAGATGTCTTTGCATGGTCCTACAAGGACATGCCGGGTATAGACCGGGAGATAGCCGAACACCGAATACCCATCAAAGATGGGTGCAAGCCGGTAAAGCAAAAACTCAGAAGAATGAAGCCCGAGTGATCTCTTAAAGTCAAGGAAGAGGTCGATAAACAATTTAAAGCAGGCTTTATACAAGTGTCTGAATATCCAGACTGGGTTGCAAACATCGTGCCGGTACCCAAGAAGGACGGTAAGGTGCGGGTTTGCGTGGACTTCCGGGATCTTAACAAGGCAAGCCCAAAAGACAATTTTCCGTTACCACACATCGACATACTGGTGGATAACACGGCCGATCATGCCCTTCTATCATTCATGGACGGGTATGCCGGGTACAATCAGATTAAAATGGCAGAAGAGGACATAGGTAAGACCACCTTCATTACACCTTGGGGTACTTATTGTTACACCGTCATGCCATTTGGGCTTATCAACGCCGGGGCCACTTATCAACGGACTGCCACTACTTTGCTCCACGATATGATGCATAAGGAAGTGGAGGTCTATGTGGACGACATGATCGTCAAATCCAAGGACCGAAGCGGGCACATTTCAGCCCTAAGAAAGTTCTTCACCCGGCTACGTAAATACAACATGAGACTGAACCCACAAAAATGCAGTTTTGGGGTAACGTCGGGCAAATTACTGGGCCATATCGTTAGCCAACGCGGCATCGAGGTTGACCCAGCTAAAATCAAAGCCATCACCGAGATGCAACCACCCAAGACCGAAAAGGAAATAAGGAGGTTTCTCGGGAAAGTCCTATACATCAGCCGGTTTATTTCGAAACTAACCATGGTATGCAAACCCATCTTCAAAAAGCTAAAAATCGGAGAACGGGTGCTATGGGACGGCAAATGTCAAGCGGCTTTCGACAAAATCAAGGAGATTCTGTCTGCTCCGCCGGTACTAATGCCACCTCAACACGGTCTGCCTTTGTCGTTATACCTAACGACGACGGAGACGACCATGGGGGCTATGCTGGCCCAGACAGTCGATTCAGAAGAACGGGCTATTTACTACATCAGTAAAAAGTTCCTCGAATATGAGTGCAAATATACAATGCTCGAAAAGACGTGCCTAGCATTGGTTTGGGCCACTAAAAAGCTCCGACATTACATGCTCAGTCACGAGGTACATGTGTTATCCAAAATGGATCCTATCAAGTATTTATTCGAGAAGCCCATCCTCAACGGCAGGATGTCAAGATGGACTTTAATGTTATCCGAGTTCGACCTCAAATCTGTACCATTAAAAGCCATCAAAGGTCGGGTAGTTGCCGAGTTCCTCGCTGACAGCCCAATCTCCGAAGAAGGCCACACCGATACATGGGCCTTTCCTGATAAAGACATATTTCATACCGATACGGAAGTATGGGATCTATATTTCGATGGGGCATCCAACTTCCGAGGATTTGGAGTCGGAATCCTGTTAATTTCACCTCGAGGGGAACACACTCCCTTATCCATCAAGTTGGACTTCGACGTGACCAACAACGCAGCCGAATACGAAGCATGCATTCACGGGTTGCAAGCCGCCGCTGATTTAGGGGTAACAAACCTCCGGGTCCACGGTGATTCATCATTAGTCATCAATCAAGCACTCCAAAAATGGAAAACTCGGAACGCCAATCTCGTGGCTTACCAAGCACGAGTAAGGGTTCTAGAGAAATAATTCCAAAAGGTAGAATACATTTATCTGCCCCGGGAAGAGAATCAGTTCGCAGATGCACTTTCCAAATTAGCATCTTTACTGAACATCCTGGATCACCTGACCAGCATGCCAATCTGTGTCGAAAGACGGTCCGAGCCAGCCTACATCCACGCCATTCAGGATATCGAGATAACTGACCCGGAACCATGGTATCAAACTGTCCTAACCTACTTGGCAACGGGAGAATATCCCCCGGGAGCTGAAAACCGGGCCAAGAAAGCCCTGCGGAGATTGTCAACGCAATTCGTTCGCACGGACGACGGGCAACTGTACAAAAAGACGGCACAGGGGGCTCTACTCCTATGCATCGATAAAATACAGGCCGAAAAGGTAATGGCCGAAGTACACGACGGTGAAAACGGCCCGCATATGAACGCCCATATGCTAGCCCGAAAAATCATGATACTCGGGTACTATTGGAACACCATGGAAACGGACTGTCAGGTGTATGTCAAACACTGCCATAACTGTCAGATCTTTGCCAATGTACAGCATATGCCATCTTCCCTCTTATATACCATGACATCACCATGGCCATTTTCGACATGGGGTATAGACATAATTGGAAAGGTGCATCCTTCCGGGACGGGAGGTCATTGCTTCATTTTGGTGGCCATCGACTACTTCACCAAATGGGTCGAAGCCGAGTCATACCGTGTCTTGAACGCCAAACACGTGGCCAAATTTATCCAAAATAAAATAATATGCCGATATGGGATCCCTCACGAGTTCATCAGCGATCACGGGACCCACTTTCAAGCCGAAACTGCCGCATTGCTGGCAAAATATAAAATTCAAAGGCATACATCTTCGCCTTACCGACCTCAAACAAATGGAGCGGTAGAAGCGGCCAATAAAACAATTGTCACCATACTTAAAAAGATGGCTGAGAATTACCGGGACTGGCCCGACAAGATACCTTTTGCCCTATGGGGATATCGAACCTCAATCCGCACCGCGACCGGGGCAACCCCGTATTACTTGACATACGGAATGGAAGCGGTCCAACCAGTCGAGCTAGAAGTGCCATCCCTCAGGATTTTACTTGAAAGCCAAGTACCTGAAGCAGATTGGGTCCAAGCCCGATACGATTCGCTAGTCCTTTTAGACGAACGGTGATCCCGGGCTCTCAACAACATTCAAATATATCAAAAAAGAATCCAACGGGCTTTCAACAAACGGGTTAGGCCCAGGAACATCAAGGAAGGAGATCTGGTCCTGAAATCGGTTCGTGCCTTACTACCGGTTGACCCAAGGGGTAAATTCAAACCCAATTGGGCTGGGCCATACTTAGTCAAGAAGGTCCTATCAGGAGGAGCGGTAATGCTGACAGACTTGGACGGGAACGAATTTGTCAACCCAACCAACTTGGACCAGCTGAAGCGCTATTACCCATAAACCCCCATCTCAATGTCATTTGCAAAAATTTATAAAAATTTGTCTTTTTATAAATTTTCAAAAATTATAGACAAGTCAATAAGCTAGAATTAATTATTCTACTGTTGCACATCTCGAATTAATGATCTTGATGTATTTCGAAAATTGCAAAAAAAAAAACAACAAATCAATCAAATCAAAATTTTGAACTACGTTTGGTTTGATTCCGCTATTTGTGGATACGTAGGCAACCCCTCAAAAGGGTACAACCACTGCAATAAACGAAAAGACGGGAACAGTGTTCAATAATATGTCTTTTATTAATGTCTCGATAAACTCGGGATTACAAAAAAAAAAAAAAAACGCCAAAACGGCATACACAAAAAAAAAATCACACCACAAAAATAATAATAATACTCAAATAATAAAATAAAAGGACTAATATCCGGGCATCTTCCCCTTTCCCTTGTCCTTCGGGTCACGTGGAGCTCGAGGTCGCCGAGGTGAAGGTGAGCGTTCCCTAATCACAAGGGGAATCTCCTTAGCCTGAACCCGCTTCTTTGACGACGAGTCTTCAATCACGGTCTTCGGCCCAAGTCGGGCCCGCACATGCTCGGGTAGCCTATCCCGTGGGCCAAGTCGGTCCTGCACGGCTAGCCTAAGGCCTAGTCTTCTTTCCAAGTCCATCTGGGGGCTCACTTTCCCCCAAGCACCTTCAGCACTAGACCCTTCAGCTTGAGTCTTAGTCTTCTTCTTATGACCTAACATTAGACGAACTAGGGTAGCTGGAGTGTCTCCTTCATCAAAGAACCCCCTGTTGTCTTTGGCTTGCTCTCTTCTCAGCAGGTCGAAGGCTTCATCGACTTTCAAAGCGGCTCGGGCTTTAGCATCTCCTGCTTTGGTCCACTTCGTGTAAGAATCTGAAACCCAGATTGAGCGACGAGATTTGACAATGGGCCAAGTATGCCGTGTGTACCACCTTTGCATCCAGGTATCACACATCACATCAGTCAGTTGGGTAGGGTCACTCACAACTGCTTCAACTTCGGGGATGCGCTAGGTCCATCCATACTGCCTTAGTATGCGATCTGGGTAGAGATGAACCGTCTGCCTGAAAGAAATGATCACCTGATAGCGGGCTCTGTCCCTCGGGTCCAAGCCACTCCAAAGGTAGATGGGCCACCACGGAACTACCCATCGAATTAACGGGCCGCCATGAAAAGACAAAACCTCGTCCCAGTACTTTTGCGTAATCTGGCGAGAAAAGTCAATGACCCGCCTCCTCGTCATCACCTGGTTATGACGGTAATTGCCCGCATCAAGAGGAGGATCTATCACCGATAGCCTCTCATATAGCCAAATCTGCAAAAGGAAGCAAAAGCATGAGTTTCCAAGGCAAAATAAGCGTTCGCCTAAGGCCAGTCGGTCGAGTGCTTGGGATACTCGATCGAGTGGTACCCCTGAACGCGAACAAGGGGCTTTTCTACGAGGGCACTCGATCGAGTGCCAGGGTGACTCGATCGAGTGGCACCTCCGAAGACAGATCAGGAGGGTTTCGTCGAGGGTACTCGAGCGACTGCCTGGGTGACTCGATCGAGTACCCCCTGCAAAGGAATTTTCGCAAAAAAATCAAAAATCGAAAAATTGAAAAAAAGAAAAGGCCAAGTGACATACTTGCAACAAGCGGGTGCTCCTGGTAAGACGAGTTGATGAGTCCCTCTTAAGATTGTCCAATCCTTGGATAATCTCGCCCGTAATCAGCCAAGCCGGGCTGTGTTCGGTCTCCATCAAATCTACCACGGTCAAAAGACGGGTGCTCCCCATGCAAGATAGCAAATCCATGTGACCCTCGAAAGCATATACATGGAGCATGCAAAAAGAGAAAGCCCTACGACCATAAGCCGGTCTAACCCGAACATCAAGAGGATTCATAAATTTCTCAGCCAAGTCGATCAGAGAAATATTATCACCTTCCATCATACGGGACACCTCATTGTGTGAGAGCCCCAAAAATTCTCTCAGCTTCCTCCTCGGGTCATAGATCGAGTACGGGACGGCGGGACGGAGTATCGGGTTCTATCCTCCTATGGCTGCAATCTCCTCAGGCAAAGGACAAACTTCGCCCCGGGGAAAAGCAAAGACATGATATATGTCATCCCAATAAGCCAAGCAGGCATCCAGAAAATAACGGTCAACCACCATCTGACGGAATGGGTACAATTGGGTTATCCCCGTCTGATTCAAAGCCACCCTATCAGCATCCCTAAAGCGACGGGACCACTCCTGCAACATCACACTCAACCTATCGATTCCCATGGCTAAACTTCTTAAGAAGATAAAGAGACTTTCTTTTGCCTAAAGGGAAATAAAGAGACTTTCTTTGATTGGTGATGGGATTTATGAAGAAATCAAGAGCAAGAGGGGGCTATATGTAACATTAGCCTTGCAAACTATTTAGGAAAATTTCCTAGTCTCAATAGGAATCAAACCGCAATCCTAGTCTCAATACTAGCACGGAAATCTCCATCCCGAACTTTCCTAATCTTTGTTAGGAGTCAAAATATCAAAGTTTCCAAAATTCAAAAATCTCAAATTTTGAAGATTTCAAAAATTCAAATTTCAAAATCATTTCTCCCCAGCGCGAGTCATTTTACTGCCTATGTGCTGCATGCATTTTATGTGACTTGTACAGGTACAACTCAAACAGGGACATGCAAACCGCTATACCTCCCCAGCACTTTCACGGGATGGACCAACAGACAGGCACACTCAGGACTTACGCGACAAGTCCAATTCCCCACGGAGTTATCGGCTCAGGTATGACTTCTAGCTTGCGGCTGGCGAGCCCTTCACGCGAGTCTAATGGACTATAAACGACCCGGCCGGAAGTCCACCAAGTTTCAATCCTCGATTGGCCTGGTGGCTACTCTGACTTTCGCCCTGTCCAAGCCTCAGTCAGAGTGGGGGCTCTGTAGACACCCGCATTTTAACTGCCAGGTGTCAATGGCAGTTTCCCAAAAAACACCCGATGATGATCGGACGCTAACGTGCTTCTATGCGCTTGAATACGGGCTCAAATCCATTAACCGCTGGCTAACGCACTTACAGAGTACATATCTCACAAAATCAACCTCGAACCCAGGTCCAGTGGGCCGTTTCCAATCAAATAAGGCTAATTTGGGCCGAAACCGACACTGGAAATAAAACCGACTTTTTACGATTGGGTCAACCCCGGTCAAAGTCGTTTCCGAGACACACCAAAACAACCCCTCGAACATCAAAAGTCCAATTCAAACACAAGCCCATCATATATCCATGGTCACGGTCCAAAATAAGAGACCCGCGCGACCCAGCTAGAGCACTCGATCGAGTGCCCTACCCACTCGATCGAGTGGGCCTCTATTCAAGCCCGACGGCTGGCATAACGGGCCACTCGACCGAGTTAATCACCTACTCGGTCGAGTAACCCTAAACCGGAACCCTAGCTTTTCCTATATAAGCAACCATTTGCACACACTTCAAGACACCCTTTTCAACACCTTTTTTTTTTCTTCAGAATTTGGCACCTCTTTACACCTCAAAAGCTCAACCCTAATACACCCTAATCAAACCCCAAGCAATACACTAGCAAAAACCCTAAACCTAGTTTAGGAATCAACAAACCCGAGCCACCATAACTCAACCTCCATAAACCTCGAAGACTCTTGTGTTAAAGCCACGGTTACGAGCCCGCGCCGAGACAAGAACATGTAGGTTGAGGGTGTCAAAACCCTCTTTTTCCTCCCTCTTTTCTCCACGTCGTCTTCATCTCCCTCTCGTCCTCTTGTTTTCGTTTTTTTTTATTTATTTCATTGTACCATAATATCGGTAATACTAGTATCAAAAACATTAAAATACCTATCAATTTGTGTCGAGTATGAGTGATATCGGAATGAGGAAACACGAACATACAAGTGTACTGCACACAGCGTTGACGGTCGCTCGTTCCGATATCCCGATTACTTGATTATTGAGATAGGTTAACTTCAACAATAATTTTTATATCGTTTGTATCATTATTGTTATTCGCATGTCACATCGATTTCTCAAAGAACAAACATCGTATTTCAATAAGGGTCGAAACCCATTGACACGGATCCGACATCACAATCCCTAGGGATTTATTTCGATGTCGGAGAAGTCGAGGGAATCAAGTCCTTTTTTTTATTCAAGTAAAGCGTCGGTTTTGTAGATTCGATACCAATTCCATAGTTGGATGTCGAATCTAACAATTCAGTCAATTAATTCAATCAATTCGATTTTCTTATTGATGCTAACGTAGACGTCACGCTATAATTATGACACTACGAACGCGGAGAGAAATTCTTGTCGTTTTGATCGACTTAAAGCGACTAAAATCAATTCTTTTTTTTTTACTCTGATATCCCATGTCGATTCAAATAATCAAATGTGGGATACAACGAGTATTCAAATTTGAATCGAGTATAAATTCAACAATATTTAGATTCGGTTCAACAAAATTCGCGATTTATAAAAAACCAAGTCGAACATAAATTGTGCAATATTATGCCCGATTCGGTAGAATCGTTGAATTATCAAAAATCGAAAGCAATTTCAAAATCAACGATTAAATTTGCAAACGAATTACAATTCGTACAGGGGGCACTCGACCGAGTGCCTAGCCCACTCGGTCGAGTGGCGCCCCAAAAATCGAACCAGAATGTTTTTCCTGACCTCCATTCGATCGAGTCTCACAATGACTCGGTCGAGTGGCCATGTACTCGACCGAGTTGGCCAATAACTCGGCCGAGTATGGTCTATAATGCAGAACAGAAACCTCTTTTCAGGGACTACTCGATCGAGTCCATCGACCACTCGATCGAGTGATCCCATAACGATCAAAGCATGAATCGTACATTATTCTATTTTCAAAACCCGATAGTATTTCACGACTTAGGTCAACACGTGCATAATTAATCACGTGTATACTATCTTTTCAAACCATGCATCATCTTGTACATCATTCAATTCAAATCAATTCATTATTTGCACAAACCGTTATTATTCGTTATATCATTGCATCTTTACTAACGCGTTTGTTATTTCTTTTGTCAATTTAATTCTTGTTCGTTTATTGTACTAAATGAACCCGCATGCTAAATTCTACTTAGACGTAGAATTAATTGCATTAAATTGATTTAGAAACCCCTTTTCAATTCAATTCACATGCCTAGGAAAACAATGTTTGCATAAGCTTTTTTCCCGTTTAACTAGCGCGCGTATTGTAAGTCATTCGAATTCTTAGTAGAGGCTGCTAATGTGCGGGCGGGGTTGGGTGTCCTTTGTGGGCTTCCCAACACGTACCCTCACCCCTTACTCAGAACCTCGGTTTCCGGATGCCCGAAACCGTTGGCGCACGAGAGTCATTCAATACACAATATCCGATAATGTCGGTATTGGTATCAAATGCAAAGGGACGAGCCCCATAAACTCTGACATCGGAAATGGGCCGTATTTTGTATACGGACCACTACGACATAGAGTGGGCTCGAATGGTTCCGAATAACCACAAAATTCGGTGGCGACTCCACTTTGACCTAAATTTCAATTCGATCCATTCTCATATGGAGATTCATTCGCCTACCCAAACCCGCGCGTGGCCGCGTCGGGGTGGACCTATGTCATGTCCACAGTCATACAAAAATATATCAAAGTCACGCAACATAGAAATAGTAATTCATAAAGAGGATGAAGATGATTAAGAAAAACCGTCAATTAAGTAATTCATAAACAGCCCCAATCAAAGTCACAACATACAAACAAAAGTCACACGGTCAATCTTCAAAATCTCATAAAACATAACATATAAATTGAAATCTTATAAAACATAACATATAAATTGATTGAATAACAAATTTGTATATTGAACAAATAATAAATATTCCGTAACATAAAATAATTGAATAACTAGTGATGTGAGAGGTGGAGTGAGAGAGTGACTGATGCGTTCGTCATGCTCCCTCCTATCATTCTTTTTTTTAATGAAATCCCATCCAATCATCCATCTTGAGATGGATGAATGGTGTGGATCAAGAGTAAGGGACTCTCCAAGAGTCTCAAACTTCATTGATCCACTATATATATGTAGAGAGAGAGAGAGATGGGTGAGTTCAGATGAGTCTTCAATTTATTTTGAGTCCTTAAGTCGTTATATTATCAACCATTAGATCTAAAATTAATTGATGAAGGAGATTTAAAGAAACAAAATACAATAAGAGTAGTTATTGACTTTTCCTAAATTAATTCTCCTCCTCTCTCTCTCCTATCTTAAATTATTAACTATCTCTTTCTCACTCCGATCTTACGTTAAATTAATTATCAGTTCTTTCAATAATCTTTTTTATGATCTTCATCTCATTTATGCCCTACTCATATAGAGTAACACATAACTGTGCTAGAATAACACACAACTCTCCTAGAATAACACACTTTATTACTATATTTATACATTAATGTTGAATATTTCAAACTGAGATTGAATATTTCAAATTGAAATTAATTATTTTGAAATGAAATTGTATATTTCTTTGATAGAGTTACACACTTTGTGTACTAGAGTAACACAGTTTGCATATTAGAGTAACACACTTTATTTACTAGATTTATAAATTAAAGTTGAATATTTCAAACTGAGATTGAATATTATAAATTGAAATTGAATATTTTGAATTGAAATTGCATTTTCTCTTATAGAGTTACACATTTTGTGAAATAGAGCAACACACTTTTGTGTATTAAAGTAACACACTTTGCGTACTAGAGTAACACGCTTTATTTACTAGATTTATTCATTAAAGTTGAATATTTTAAACTGAGATTGAATATTTCAAATTGAATATTTTGAATTAAGATTACAATTACAAACTAATATTGAAGGAACTGCGTGTTAAGCGGGTGGAATTTGAGAGAGAAATTAATTAGATAAGAGAGAGAGAGGGAGTAATGTTGACTAAAATAAGAAGAGAGAGAGAGAGGAGGATATGCTATTAACTAATTGATTGCAAATCAGTTAATTGATTTATTTACCCAATCAGATCACAGACATCCATCTTCCTCTAATCCAAGGGATGTAGTAGGACTTACGGACTCAAAACTAAAAAGTGGACTCTCTTGATCTCTTATATATATTTATATGTATGTATGTATGTATATAGAGAGGTTCTTATGAGACCCTATCATATAATGAGTCCCTAAGTCCTCATACCATCCATTGGATGGTAGAGGGATGGATGGACAAGATGAATCGTAGCTTCCTTTATTGAAATAAAAATAAAAATAAAAATGAAAGATACTGCTTCCTATAATGATGGAACGTGATTGCCATCAAAATAGGAAACAATATCAAAGTATAACGCTTTCATTCATACTCTCATTCATAGCAGTATACACGTTCATACTCTCATTCATCACTTTCAACCAAAACAATCTTCAATCAAAGTATACACGTTCAATCAACACACTCAATAACACGTTCAATCATTCATCTGCTTCTTCCTCACACGGCTGCAACCTCTCCTTGGATGGCGGATATGAAAATTGTCGAATACACCAGCGGTGAGTTTTTGCTTTGTAATTTATACAGGAAATGCCATGGAAGTCATTAAGATGCTCCATATTATTAGATTTTACGTTTATAGTATGAAAACTGCATATTATTAAAGTTCTGATTATTCTATGAATTTTTTGCTCAAACATATATCTGGTGTTACTTTAATGCACATCATCTATTACTTTAATTCATGTCATCTGTTACTTTAATACCTAACCTCTGTGAATAAGCATCTTCTGTTAATTGAATGCCTATTCTTTACATTTTTGCTCAAACATATATTCAGTGTTACTTTAATGCACTTCATCTGTTACTTTAATTCTTATCATCTGTTACTTTATTGCATTGGAGTAACATCGGATTTAGAATACCGTCATGTTTCGAGTTCTGATTGTTTGTTTGTCGCCACATTTATTGGCACTGTTCTTGTTTTTGTAGTAGACGCAAAAGTACAGGAATGGTGTAGGGATGTGGGTGAGAGTTTCACTCCATACATAGGGCAGATCTTCAAGGACGTAGATGAGGCAGTAAACTTCTATAAAATCTACGCTTGGCTTGTGGATTCGATGTGAGGAGGTACACAACGAAAAGATGGAGCGGTGGTGAGATTAAATCAAAGCTACTCGTATGTAACAGGCAGGGTTTTGCAAAAAAGAAAAATGTCAACCCGGAAGCGGCAACCAAGGAGGCGTCATCCAAGGAGGAAGCAGTGAAGAAGATAGCCAAGGGAGTCACTGTCAAAGTACCGAAAAGGAAGACCAAGGTCCGTCACGTTGGTTGCAAAGGAAGGATTAGGTTGTACAACAAAGGCGGGCCTCTCAAAATAGATATTTTACGCAGTGGGCACAACCACGAACTAATTTCACCAAAGGACAGAGAATTCCATAAGATATCGAGAAACCTTACAACGTACCACAAGCAAATGATCCTGAACAATTCGCGGGTATGTGTAAAATAGTTTCTTGGTGGTTCAATTAGAGTAACACATCTTATGTGTTAGAGTAACGGTTGTTTAGTTATGGAGTAACAGAATTCATGTGTTGTAGTTTCAATGTTTCTGATTATCTTGTTGGGCATATAGTTGATAAGTGTAGTTTGTAGTGCCTATTTCGTAGTGTTTTGGTCCCATTTTCCTTGTGGAATCGCTCCTTGGGAGCGATTTATGGGCTACTTATGCTTCCTCTAGTTCGTTTCAGGTTCCCGAGACCATTCATGAAGAGTTGGAGCGATTCCGACTCAATACATACACTTTTCGGAACCAACAAAGTGAAGTAACGATCACTCGATACCTTGGATTCGACCCCGAGACCTTGGGACCAAATCCTGAGCCTCCGAGACCCGATCCCGAGTCCCGAGAATCGATGATAAGTCCATGTGAAGCAAGGAGGGACCAAAAGGATCATATTGGAGGCCTACAAGACTCATCCCCGACGGGAATGACCTCATCCCGTCCGGGATGAAGTGCACTTTTGGAGAGGCCACTGTCAAGCCGTCCCGGTCGGAACCAACCCGTCCCGATCGGGATGACAGACCGTCCCGGTCGGGATGATCCCGTCCCGGTCGGGACCAAGTTGCTGTAGCCCGCAATTGTTTCCCTTCTCCTCCCTCATTTTTGTAACCTTATTAATACTTCCCTCTTGTAATGTTTATGGATCTTACCTTACCCTAGACTATCTACAACATATAAACCCTAGATTTAGTTCTCCTCTCATTAGTTTAATCTCTCTTTAATCTCTAGTTAATCATCGTAATTAGTTCTTGGATTAAGGGAATACTTGAAGATTCATCCAAGCTTGACACACTTGGAGTTGATTTGGGTTTCTCTTTTATGCAAGTTATCGTCTTTTCATCATTTGGTTGTTGGTATAATCTTCCTTTCTCTTGTTTATTGTTATTTATTCAAGTTTGAATCCTTACTTAGTGTTCTTGTTATTGTTCTTGTTTTCTTTCATTATGGATGTTTGGATTGTGATGTGGTTTTCTCTTATTGTTGTTAGTTTACCTTTGATTATGAGTGAGTAGTCTCCTTGTGGGTTAGTAGAGGGATTAAGGGTAGATTATGGGTGATTAGGGTTTGATTAGGGGTAAAGGGTGAATCTTTGTTGTTAGTCACATACTTGGCACACCATGTGTTTGTTGAAATGCTTGTTTGAGTTGTAGCGGCCATGCTTCTCATGCTAGTCTTCCTCTACTCATTGTTTGTCTTGTATGTGGTTATGTTGAGGATAGTCGTAGTCACGAGAGTGCGGACTAGGGTCTAAGTTGCGAGAGCCCAGACCTACCTCGACATCGGTCTAAGTAGCGAGAGCCCGGACCTACCTCGGCATCGGTTTAAGTTGCGAGAGCCCGGACCGATTCTAGCAATTAGGAGACACCTACACCCTTGATCACCCAAGTCACCCTACTACACTTATGAACCCGACCTAACCCACTTCTTTCCATATTTGATTTCATCTTATTAGCTAGTCATCATTTCTTTAGTTCATTGTTTAGTTTGTGTTTAGTTATTCCATTTTAGCCTTGTTATAGTCTAGTTCATTGCTAGTCCAATTCCTTCTTCTCCTCTCATCATAATTCATCAATTAGTACTTCTTTGTGTTTGTTTGGTAGCATAGTCTCGTTTTAGACCGACCTAGTCTAAACCTTGCGACACCGTCTCCGTGGATACGATCCCGACTTACCCTAACTACCGTTAGGTCTTAGCCGGTTATTTATTTGGTGGTGGGGATCCACGACAATTCCCACCATCAATAATTCTGTAGTAAAATGGGATCATAATCAAATTGATTCTCGTTAGAGTAACACCAGATGTCTGATAGAGTAACACTACTATAGAATAAGAATAACACAAGACCCCCCCCGGAGGTACTGAACCTACAAACCCCCCTTTAATTTTGTTGGTGTAACAAAGAGACAACATAAGAGTGTCGCAATGTTGGTTATGGAGAAAAATAGTGATTGATTTAATAATTTGTTTTTCACTGATTGTTTTAGCTTAAGATCGGAGCTACGCGGACGTGCAAGATGTGTAAAGAGCAGGTTGAGGGGTTCGCAAACGTAGGTGCCAGCTTGGTTGACTTCAAGAAATTTGGTAGAGATATAAAGTGCTTCATACATGAGAGAGATGGTCAATTATTCATCGATCGTTTCATGGACATGGCGGAAAATTGGCAAGGTTTCTTTTTTGATTACGAACTGGATGATGATGGGAGTTTGAGCAGGGTCTTTTGGGCTGATGGTGTTGCTAGGAGAAACTACAAATTGTTTGGAGACGCCGTTTCGTTCGACCCAACCTACGGGACCAACAAATATAAATTGATATTCACCCCGTTCACCGGTGTCGATCATCACAAGCGATCAGTGAATTTTGGTGGCGCTCTCATCGCACAAGAGGATTTTGAATTGTTCAACTGAGTGTTCAAATGGTTCCTGATGGCAATGGGCGACAAGGAGTCTGAGTACATTATTACTGATCAGAACGCGAGGATTATAAAATCAGTCATGAAGATGTTCAAGACGGCGTGACACCGGTTTTGTATGTGGCATATCATGAATAAGGTCCCAACAAAATACGGTGCCTCGAGGAGTGACTACCAAGAATTTCTGAAGAAATTAAATGCAATAGTGTGGGACGAGGAGATCAATGCAGCTGAATTCGATGCGCGGTGGTTGGAAATAATGGAGGAGCACAATATGGAGGATGTTCAGTGGTTCGCATCTACCTTTTCGATTAGGCCGCAGTGGGTCATGACACACTGTAGGGATCTAAAGATGGGTGACTTAATGCGAACAACCCAAAGATCCGAGAGCGAAAACAGTTTCTTCAAACGGTTTGAGAACCAGCACAAAACGTTGGTTGAATTCTGGATGCGGTTAAAGAGCGCTATGGATCAACAGAGGTATACTCAGAAAAAGCTTGACAGCGAGAACATACAATCATTTCCGCTAACAACAACCCACCTGCCAATAGAACAATATGCCGCAAGGATCTACACCCACGTCGTGTTTGACAAATTTCAAGAGGAGGTCAAGTGTTCCGTGTACGTGCAGTGTGAGAGGATTTGTTGAAAGAGATGGGATTGAAGTAACTACGGTGAGGGATGCTACTAGGGATAATAAAGAGTTTCTAGTCCACTATAACCCGGGTACAGTCTTTCTTTCTTTGTATTTTATGAGTTAGAGTAACACACAATATGAGTTAAAGTAACACGGTTTGTAGGGTGTAGATTCAATTTTCTGATAGCTGGAATAACCTCGTGCAGGAACGATAACCTCGTGCAGGAACGTCAGACGTCAGCTGCACATGTAAATTGTTTGAGTCAAGAGACATACTGTGTCAACACATAATCTGGATATATTCATCGAAGGGGCTAAACTGTATACCCGATAACTATGTTGCCAAAAGGTGGTCAAGGAGTGCATTGCGCACAACTCGTTCTGGTGATGACGGAATAGAAGGCGAAGATACTGACATCATAGATGGAAAGCAAATAGAGATGTCAAACTTATGGTTGGAGGTTCATGAGACGATGGGTATTCTACGGTCTTCTGATAAAGCAGATGTGGAGAGCATGTGCGCTTTGATCCGCGAATTCAGGCAGAAGCTTAAGCCGATTGGGGGTCCCAAGACATTAAATAAAACCCAGGAATTGGAAGAGATGCTTGGATGTACGTCAACTACAAAGATAATGATACTCTCGCCAAAGTTTTGCAAGACAAAGGGAAGCGGCAAAAGATTGTTATCAAGCAAAGAGAAATCAGTTGCACTTGCAAAAAATTCCAAGCGCATGTGCAACATTTGCAAGCAAATGGCGCATCATGACAAAAGGAATTGTCCCAATCCTTATGCAGAATGCCCACCACCGACTACCGAACCATCTGACGGTGAAGAAGAAGAAGAATTAGAAGAGGAAGAAAAAGAAGAAGGAGCAGGAGAAGAGGAAGAGGAGGATGATGAAGAAGAAGAAGAATAAGTAGAATTCTGAGTAGGATAGTATATTGTTAGAGTAACATACATTATTCTTTAGAGTAACACACTGAATAAGTAACTGTAACACAGTTTATGAGTTTGATTGATTTACCAATATCCATTCCTTAGAGTAACATCCTTTATTGGAGTAAGATTGAGTTAGAGTAACACACATTATGTGTTAGAGTAACATACTTAATGAGTTACAGTAACACATATTATGAGTAACATGTGTGAAAAATTAGAATTGTAATGGAGTTGATTCAGTTGGAACTTCTGTACCACTTTTTTTGTTTTGGAGTATCCTTAATAAAAACAAACATTATTCTTTTGGTTAATTGGAACTCCTGGGTTTGCAAGAGACTATTATGCAACATAACAGATTTTACGAGTTAGAGTAACACTGTTCATGAATTACAGTAACACATCGTATGAATTAAAGTAACATAGTTTATGAGTTATGATAACATTAGGATGCGTCAAAATGACAGTACTTGTTTGTTTGCCATCATACTACGTCAATCATGTACAAAATCGTACTTCATTTTTTTCAACTAAATGACAATTCATCCACCGGGTGAACCATGCACAAAAACATACAAATGATGACATAATTTTTTTTCAACATTAGTATTTCTGACTCTTAATTCGCTTAGCCTTGCCTTCTTCAATTAGTTTAGGTCTCAGTTCCAGGAACTTGGTTATATTTTCAATCAGCCGGGTTTCGCCTCTTGTTCATGTCTGCTAGCAGAAGAGTGGCCATAAGTTGGACAACCAGATATCTTCGGTTCACCTTCCTCTCGAGGTCTACTTGTCAGAAATCACAGCCCTCGTACATAAGCATGTTCATCAATAGGAACGCTCCCGACTCATCCTTGTTGGTGACCTTAGACTGCCACTTCAGCTCAACCTCGCGGAAACTGTACTTCACTATATCTTCCGCACCGCTGGCAGATTTAGAGTCACGGTAATCGCTCATTGCCCTCACCTGAACATCGATGATGGCAATATAAGATGACCTCTTCTTTACATGACACACGATAGGGTGATAAATATTAAAAGATTTAAATAGAGGAAGCTCACGATTATCTTCACAGCTTTGAAAAGTTGTGTCTCTTTCATGTTTGGGTAGCAACAATGGTCAAGGAGTTCGACTGTCCTTTTCTTTCGGTTGATACATACGCAAGAGAAGTACCCATCTATATTGATCGACACAAAAATCATATCAGCATCCAGTTGCAATGTACCGCGACATTTTGACCTAAAAATCTCCCATTGCTTCAACAAGGAGTCATTATTCTGTGTGGATGGACACTCCTCATTTTCGTCAAGAATCATCATAATGTAATCCTATAAAAGATTCAATTTGTGTCACCATTCATAGTTAATATAAAGTAATTCGTTGGAGATTTTTCCCACCTAAATTAGAGAAAAATGTTGTGCGTATAGACTTGTTTGTACTATAATGCAATATTGTATTCGGGTTACTGCAGCATCTAGTGAATGTTACTCCAATATTGTTTAGGTGTTAGTCTAACAAAAAAATTCAAAATATCAGAAAATGAGGATGCATACTATATATCCTACCACATCCTACCTCATCGCAAATTCTATATATCAATTTCTGAACAATAACTCATAAGGCATACCGTCTGTCGGAGACCATAGAAACTCATCCTTGGAGAATCCTCCGACTCACCCCCATTTGCGACAAGCCTGTTCATCAACATTGACATGCACTCAAGGATGCATGACGACATGTAGTTCCCCGGGAGCATGGACACTATATCAATCCGGGTGATTGTAGCCAAGCTTGCAAACTCTGCCATGATTTCGCTGCATACTCTGCAACGATCGTAGCCAAGCATTGCGAATAACAGACCAGTGACAAAAATTTAGACAATCATATATTAATAAGAGGTGTAGTGTTCATCTTACTTACCAATTATTGTAATTGTTGTGTTGATATAGGCAGTATTCCACCGTGTTTTTTCGCAAGACGTGGAAATTGCTTAAGAGGGTCTTATTGTTTTCAAGAAACGGGGATGCCGTCACGAGGTTTGGATCTACGTTGCACAGTCTATGGAGTAGCCTAAGCCGTCCCCCTTCCCTCAAGGGCGACTCCTCAGGACATATATTGTCTGAGTGGTCGCCGGTGATTCATGCATGGTTTCTGCTTGTGGTGTTGTTGGACTGGATGGTGACATACGGCTCTTCTTCGCTGCTATTTCCTTGGGGATCGCCTCTCCTACCCTCTTATCAGACTCGCATATTTACCCGACCACAGTTGACATCGTCTTACCAATGACCACGTTCACTTTATCAGCTACGGACGAGGACGCCCGCGCTATCACCTCGTCCCTCTCCTTGTTGATGTCGCAAAGACACAGAGTCGCGACAATTTCTGATCTATAGAGATTGTTCATCTTACTCGTGCCTAGAGGACACTCGAATGACTTCCCGATGTAAAACATCATGTGTGTCATGAGGTACACGCCATAATCATTAGCAGAGAACTCGCTTCTCTGCCATCTGACGGGACATTGGCAAGAGGGAACGACGAGACCTTCGCCCCCTTAGTAATTCCTTTCTGCACCAAATAGTTTCCCATTTCTTTGGCCTTAATGATACACAAGAGAAACCCGTATAAGAATGACGGATGACAAAACGTCATTTGTTTGTTTGTCATCCTTATATACAACATTTTGTATTTAAGGATGTTTGAGTATATATCAAAATGAGTACACGTACTGAGAGGCGTGCCATCCCAACATATGGTAGGCTATCCAATTCCTCCTCTTTGTAAGACCTGTTATCAAGATATTTTATCTGCTGTGATACGAAATTGATACACGCACAACTGTAGCGGTCATTGTTTTCCGACAACACCGATACGAATACCTGTAGATAGAGTATAAGTAACGTGTTCATGATTATTAGTGAAAAAGCATCGTTCAAGTAGTTGCCAGTATGAGAATTAAATTTAAAAATACCATATCGGAATCTAGCTGGAGGTTGCCTTCATTTTCATCAAGCCAAATGTTCCAGAAGTTGATGAACAATTGTTCGCTCATGTCCACAAAAACAACCTTCTTCATGCTTCTCCAAATCTTCAATGATGTATCCTGCATCATATTTGTTGGAGTAACGGGTCATCATCATTAGAGTAACAAACAGAATGTATTATAGTAACACGTTTGTGGAATTATAGTAACGGGGCGTTTGGTTCGCGTGAAGGTATAGGGTTGGAATCAGGAATCAAACCAGGGTGGTATGGGATTGAAAGTTGATTCCTCATACCTGGTGTTTGGTTCGTTTTTTAAATGATCATGAATCAAATTAGAATTATAGTTTTGTAAAGTACTTCGTATTTAATAATCTAATTTTAAATATATATAAAGCTTTATACGGTAATGTTATACGGAGTACTACAAAATAAAATAAAAATCAGTTAAAAAAAAGTAAAATAAATTTTATTAAGAAACTAGTTATTGGGAATATGAAATCTCAATTACATTTAATAATAATTTTGAAGATATTTTTTTTAGTATTTTTTTATTAGCTTTTCCAATAAAATATTTTAATTAAGACATTTTACAAAAAAAAGAAAAAAGAAAAAAAATCGGAAAAATCAAATACGAGTACAAGTACTCTGATTCCAAGGTATGAGTTTCATACCCACCTCCTCCCTTGGGTATGAGAAACCCATACCCGGGAGGTTTGAGGTATGGGTATCAAACTCATACTTTTGCCAACCAAACAAGAGGTATAGGTTTGGTTTACTCTAAACCCATACCTTATACCTCTTTTTGGCGAACCAAACGCCCCCTTACTGGTATGAGTTACTACAGTGACAATATAAATTACTTAGAGTAATACCCTTTGTTGGTTACAGCAACTGATCTGATGACATTATATTGATATTACTAGGTTTCTTGTTGATATTTATACTTATCGTTTTGGTTGAGCATAAGGTCACCGTGGGTAAGAATAACAAAGCTTATGCTATGGTTAACACCAAAGTAGCAGCGTGATGTTCACCGCGGTGTAGTCTGAGAAGCCGCCATGTAGTTCATTAGTATACACCAACTGTCAATAACAGCGTCTGAAAGTTGCTCCCCAAGCTCCAGCGTGGCCAGCTCTCCGTAGGGTACTTTGAAGAAGTTGCTGAACCTTACAATCATCTTCCTACAAAATTTGAATGGATTATGTAGCACTCAAATAAACTACTCAATTCACGGAAAACAATGGGTATTGTAAAATACTTACGATGTGCTGTACTTTTCATTTTTGTAAAAGACATAATCAATTACGTCTTTACTTACACACAGAACAGACCTGAACAATCTGCTATCCCTACCCAAAAAGTCCGACAGGGTAAGCTGGTTGATGTGTGCTAAATTTAGACCGTTTTTCCTCTCATTTAGAGTCGTTTTTCCCTCGTTTTGTGAGATTAGAGTGCGATTATCGCCTTATTTTGAGTCTTTCTCGCATTAGCGTCCCTCTTGTGCATTTTACATGTTTTTGGTAGTTTTTCTATCAATTTTGATAGGATTTGGCGCCGAAAGCATGATTGAGCTTCTACGAGCACAAGAGAGGGGAATACTGTCCGAAAAGCAAAAAATAAAACTTAAAGTTCAAAGTCATCCAATCATACGACGAAGAATGAGACAAGAAAAGAGGCCAGAAAACCATCGGGTGAAATTTCACCTGATGAGAAACGACCGGGTGAAGTTTCGCCCGACGATAATTTTACCTCCCCGAAGATCTTCAGGAAAGCCTCTCCACCGGGCGAAATGACCGGGCAAAACTTTCACCCATCGGGTGAAGTTTCGCCCGACGGTAAAGACATCTAGAAACGCAAAACTGGAAAAAGTTCACCGGGTGAAACCACCGGGTGAAGTTTCACCCGGGGGTATTGACTCATGCATGGTAGATCTCAAAGGGTGAAAGTCTCACTAATGGAGCAAAAAGTTGGATTTGGGCTTTGGGTTAAGGATCTATTAAGGCTTTACTATATATATGTATACCCTAGTTAGTTGCCTAAGACAACTCCATTACCATTCATTAGGCCTCCTTTAGTAGATCATTCTAGTAGTAATTTTATTAGTTCTCTACAATTCCATTTGCTTAGATAGTAAGTGTAATCCCCAAGGAACTTTAACGCAATACAGTGGCGGAAACACTGTAGAAGTGAGATTGTAACACATTGTAGCTATGTCTTGATTAAATAAAAATGGTAAGTCAATACATAAGCCATAAAATAAAAATGGCTACAAAATAAAATAAAATAAATAAAATCCATAAAAAAGGGTTTTAACAATCTATAATACAGTGATCTTATTAAAACAAGCAGGATCCATAACTGCTCGCTAGCCCACCCGAAGGGAAACACATACACCTGCCATGTTAAAACATAACAGCCACAATCAGTGGGGAGCAACGTCAACGTTCTCCCAGCCGCATAACAGGATTTTAAAACTGTAATTATTATTATAGAAAAATAGTAAAAAGGAAAACAGTAAAACATCATATTAAAATAAGCTTTAGCGTAAAACAAAATAATGAAAAGGGTTTCCGAAGAAACATAAAAATATTTGCCAACCTGCAAACCAATTTATATTGATAATAAATAAAATATTCAAAACAGGCGTTATGGAAATTCGATCAGTGTGCACAAGGCTAGACTTTCAATAGGAATAATACTGGAAACTAGCTTCGAGAACTGTAGACTTAACTCATAACAGAATCCAGTCTCTAACTAGGCAACTCAACCATAACAGGACTGCGTGCAGCGAGGTCCTGGTTTAAGTAGTATACACCCCTCTCGGATACCAAATGTATCCAGTTCAACTGACGGCGACTAACACGATGCGATATCTAGCTTAAGGGCACAATGCACACTCTCCTGGGCCAAACTACGCCTAGTTCAACGACCAAATGTGCCCTAAAAGGGCACACCGGTTTTATAGTTGATGGCAAAAACGTACTTCCCAGATTGTATTACTCTTACCCCACACTTAACCCTATTCCATAACTCCAAAAAAAAGTCATTATCGATATTCAAAAGATATAATCATTATAAATAATAAGAGAACAAAAGGAAAAAGGACCACTTTCCAAAAGAAGAAACTTTCTATTTTAGAAAACTTTACTAAAAATAGCATCATATAAAAATAGCAAAAATATTAGTTTATACTAATACAACATTTTTAGTAAACGATATAGATTTATAAAACTAGTACTTCGGCCTTAACGATATTAATTGATAAAAGTGAGAACATTTAGGTTTATGAAATTATTGAAACATCATACGAGTGTTTATAAAATGATTAAAAATGTCTTAAACATCTTAAATACTACTAATTAGGGTGTTTCCAAAATTTACAAAACTAAAATTCCCTAATTATTAATAGTTTCGACAATACAAATATAAATAGGATTTTACGGCAAATGCCAAATTAAATACTTTAACGTCTTTTATTTAATTAAACCATTGAATATATTTGGAATATGTTAAGGGATGATTTAAATCTTAAAATTTTAGATTTAAATATTTTCAAAATAGCTGGAAAAATAATTCTTTTAGGTAAGACGAAGCATTTTAATGATAAATCTCAATTTGTCCAAAAATCAATACTTATTAATTAAGGACTTTAATAAATAGAAAAAAAATTACATAAAATATCAAAAATATATTTATGGACATTCTGTCTAGAAAAGAAAATTTTCCAGAATCCTAAAACTCGGTTTTAAAAGCGTTTTCTCGTTAATCGTCTAATCTCGACAATAACGATTAATGAAAATAGTAATTACAAAACGATTTAAGTATTAATGTCCAAAAATTATCATTAAACTTAAAAATCATCATTTTCCAGAATATACTAATTTCCCAGATTTCCAAAAATTCCAGATTTAATAAATCCCGTCAAAACCGTCTTTAAAACCCGTTTTCACAATTAACGATTCCAATAATAAAACTTATCGTTCCTAACATTTTATTAAAGTACTAAAAATCATAAAATTACATTTTACTATCAAATCATCATAATCATATTTTTTCCCAGATTTACACAAAAGACCAGAAATCGAGAATTTAAATAGACAAACACGGTTTTAACGATAAACGATGATTTAAAGTAATTAATTAATTCATCCACTTAACAATTCCCAAAAATTATGAAAAAAATCAGAAACTTCTATTTCATCAGAAAGTTTCACCACGTCAAAAATCAGATTAAAATAAAATGTTTAAGTACTAGAACTAAAAATCAGCTTTTAATCGTTTTTGTCCGTAAACGGTAATAATTAAATAATTGATAACTAAAATATCAGAAAAATGATAAATTATTAAAAATCATCAAAAACCTCATTTTTATAGAATATAATCATATATTACAACTTTAGGCCGAATATTACGATTTTATAAATTAATACGACAATTTAATCATTAATCTCGTAAAAGCGATAAAAATATCGAAACATGCAAATTTTCAACTTTTAAAAGTTTTCCAGATTTTATGACATACATATATTGCCAAAAATAAAATTATAAATATATATATATATATATGCAATTACAACAATAAAATCAAGCAATACCGAGTGACACCGACGTTACCTTCACTCCAAATCCGAGTCTACGATAAATTCGTCAGCTTCGGGGTCGACCAAGACTCCTAAATCGCATGACATACATGGTACAAAAATACCATGAGAAAACTGAAAGAAACAAGGTAAATAACGATCAGAAATAACATCGATTATTACCTTAACGAAGGGAAACGATAGACGATTAATTTGGAGATGAAAATGGGATGATCAAGACTCGATTTTGAGACAAATCTAGGCTGGAAAATCTGCTGAAACTCGTGGCCAAAGGAGAGGAAATGAAGGATATTTCTTGTTTAATGTGTTGAATAAAAATGAATGAATAAATTATGATGAGATGAGTGTATGAATGTGGACTATTAAAATGATAACAACTATGTTAAACCATCCAAAACACCAGCCAAAATGAATAAGAAGGGAGTGTGAAGAGTCTTGTAATAAGTCCAAAAATGATTGTAGGAAAATAAAATATCTAAGGCATTTAATCAAGTTATAATACCAAGTGTTAAAAAAATGTGAAAGTGTGTGACCAAGGGTGTCATGGTCCAAAAAGAAGTCAAAAGTATTTCTTTTAATTGTGGGTTGCTTAAAAATAAGAATCATAAAATTATTAAAAGCATTTCAAAGCAATTTGAGTAAACCTCGCGTTGGAAAATAATTATTTACGAAACTTCATATTAAAATCATAAATGGTTAATTTTTAGTAAATAAAAATATTTACTAGTTGAAAATATTATAAAAATATGTTTAGACATGTAGAAAGAGGAATAACTTAAATCCGAGCTTAAAAACGTTAATTCGTAGAGAAATAAAATTCCTCGCGGAAAAATAAATAGTTTACGAAGAAAATCAAATAAATAGATTTAAAAGAATTAAAATCTTTTAAAATAAAAAAAAATATCATTAAACTCAAAATTAAAAATAAGCTTGGAAAAATGATGAAACCTAAGGCCAAAATGACAGAGTTATGACGAAGTCATAACAGAAAGGATAAAACGCTAGGAAAAATAGCGGGTGTTACAATCCTCCCCACTAAAAGAAAGTTTCGTCCTCGAAACTAAAGATAAGCAAAAAGGAATCAAGATTACCCCACTCGAAAAGGTGAGGACGAAATTAAGAGTCAAATAGAACTCTCAAGGATTGAAGAATAAATTAACCATCTCGAGATTCCCAGTACGACTCCCACAACACGGGTTCCTAATTGGCCCATCAAATAACGTTAAGTCCAATATTAGGCACTAGGTGGTAATACTCGGTCACAATCTCCAAAAATGTCTTACGTGACTATCCAATCGTTCAAACGACACGATACTAATCCACAAATGCTTTAGAATCAAATCCATAATTAAGATTCCAACGGTTAACAAAACATACCCAAACCCTTGATCGATAAGGCTCCTAATTTCAAGACTCATAAGGTTTGAACTCGAGGTATGCTCCAAATTTCTCGAGTAAGGATCACTAAACAAGGTCCACCAATATAACAATGCTCCGGCACAGAATCCTCAAATTACCAACATGTTTATAATGCCACAAGTAAAGAAGTTGGGGAAAGTATAACAAATCCTCAAACACGCTCAAACCTATTGGTAATGGCGCAAACACTCACATCTTCAAACACGTCATTGGGCTAAAGTTTCTAAAAATTCCACCAAATTTCATATTGTATCAGCGAAACCACCAAAATATTTATTAACTCAACGAAGCCACAATCTCGTTGGTCTAAGGCTATAACAGTCCCACTAAGATGATTCGTTTTATAGTATTTCTCAAAACAGCACAATAAAACCAAACTGTGATTGTGCAAGATAGCTCTCTTCTCTAGGGACAACAACAATTTATCTAAGTTAGATCACTCAACTCCAAAGTTAATAGGTTACAACCTTAAACGACGATCAACGATCTAATCCTTAAGAAATACGGGTAATCTATGTCAACCAAAATTTCTAACGACATTAATGAAAACCTTCAATGGTACCACAACATTCAGGCTAACACCTTAAACAATACTCAATGATCCAAAATATTCGCGATGCATCCATTAAATAAGCATTAGGTAAGAATCCAAAGTAATATTATCAGTTACACTTAGTTCGGTTCTAGGGTAGGTACCAAGTATCCATCAAATATGATATACTCTGACTACTCCAAAAATATATTCAACTCTAAGTACTCCAAAATAATCAAAGTAACCTATAACCCTAGGTTCAGTGTCTAAAGTATCATCCTAATTCCATCAATCAACAATTTGCTATTCAAATCAATCCTCAAGAATTTCTTACTTGCTAAAAAGATAGGGTAGACTCACAATCCTCAAATCATGTAATAAGGGTTTACCAAACCTCAAACATTTATAACTTAACTCTCATGGGGTTTGCTAAGACAGAACCGGTCACACCAAAGAATCTCAAGTGGGAAGATGGTAAATGAGGGAATTAATCAAAGATTTATCTCAAAAATGAAGACAAGAATTTATAAGAAGGGTTGGAAGAAGTAGAGGCAAGGAGAAAAAAAATATCAATGGTTCTAGATGATTAAGATCTAAAACGAGAGGGGAATCTTCGGACCTCTACGGTTCCACAAAGGAATTCACGGGATATCTTCTTCATCTCGTAGGGACACGAGCAGACTAGTCTTGTGTTGCTTCGTCCAGATCCAAAGTGAAGTGAAGTCGCATCTAAGTCTACTGCACGATCATGGAACTTGAATCTACTCTTGATCATCTGGCTTGTAGCTTAAGCAAACTGAACCAGAGCTGAAAAGTCACCATCGGCATCTTTCTTGAGGCACCAAGTAGTCCACTCGAGTCAACAGGTGTTGAGAGTTCTAAGCAGATCTTGTTCTGATCTGGAGCAGCCTCATATCAATATCTTGTTCATTCATCGTCTTCCAACAAAAGCAACAAATATTCAATGCTAATCATTGAGTTTCAGGAACAGGAAAGCTAAACAAATTAGTCCTTACTTGTTTCTACCCATCTCCAATAATATTTTTATTTACTGTTTAAATAATTTACTGGTATTTTCCCTATTTTCAGGTGTAAGCGTTGGGAGCAGTGATGCTCTGATACCAACTGTAATCCCCTAGGAATTCTAACGCAATAGAGTGACGGAAACAATGTAGAAGTGAGATTATAACACACTGTAGCTATGTCTTGATTAAATAAAAATGGTAAGTCAATACATAAGCCATAAAATAAAAATGGCTACAAAATAAAATAAAATAAATAAAATCCATAAAAAAGGTTTTTAACAATCTATAATACAGTGATCTTATTAAAACAAGCAGGATCCATAACTGCTCGCTAGCCCACCCGAAGGAAAAACACAAACACCTGCCATGTTAAAACATAACAGCCACAATCTGTGGGGAGCAACGTCAACGTTCTCCCAACCGCATAACAGGATTTTAAAACTGTAATTACTATTATAGAAAAATAGTAAAAAGGAAAACAGTAAAACATCATATTAAAATAAGCTTTAGCGTAAAACAAAATAATGAAAAGGGTTTCCGAAGAAACATAAAAATATTTGCCAACCTGCAAACCAATTTATATTGATAATAAATAAAATATTCAAAACTGGCGTTATGGAAATTCGATCAGTGTGTACAAGGCTAGATTTTCACTAGGGATAATACTGGAAACTAGCTTCGAGAACTGTAAACTTAACTCATAACAGAATCCAGTCTCTAACTAGGCAACTCAACCATAACAGGACTGCGTGCAGCGAGGTCCTGGTTTAAGTAGTATACACCCCTCTCGGATACCAAATGTATCCAGTTCAACTGACGGCGACTAACACGATGCGATATCTAGCTTAAGGGCAGAATGCACACTCTCCTGGGCGAAACATCGATTATTACCTTAACGAAGGGAAACGATAGACGATTAATTTGGAGATGAAAATGGGATGATCAAGACTCGATTTTGAGACAAATCTAGGCTGGAAAATCTGCTGAAACTCATGGCCAAAGGAGAGGAAATGAAGGGTATTTCTTGTTTAATGTGTTGAATGAAAATGAATGAATAAATTATGATGAGATGAGTGTATGAATGTGGACTATTAAAATGATAACAACTATGTTAAACCATCCAAAACACCAGCCAAAATGAATAAGAAGGGAGTGTGAAGAGTCTTATTATAAGTCCAAAAATGATTGTAGGAAAATAAAATATCTAAGGCATTTAATCAAGTTATAAAACCAAGTGTTAAAAAAAATTTGAAAGTGTGTGACCAAGGGTGTCATGGTCCAAAAAGAAGTCAAAAGTATTTCTTTTAATTGTGGGTTGCTTAAAAATAAGAATCATAAAATTATTAAAAGCTTTTCAAAGTAAACCTCGCGTTGGAAAATAATTATTTACGAAACTTCGTATTAAAATCATAAATGGCTAATTTTTAGTATATAAAAATATATACTAGTTGAAAATATTATAAAAATATGTTTAGACATGTAGAAAGAGGAATAACTTAAATCCGAGCTTAAAAACGTTAATTCGTAGAGAAATAAAATTCCTCGTGGAAAAATAAATAGTTTACAAAGAAAATCAAATAAATAGATTTAAAAGAATTAAAATCTTTTTTTAAAAAAAATATCATTAAACTCAAAATTAAAAATAAGCTTGAAAAAATGATGAAACCTAAGGCCAAAATGACAGAGTTATGACGAAGTCATAACAGAAAGGATAAAACGCTAGGAAAAATAGCGGGTGTTACAGTAAGCTAGTAGTAGATCTTCATAGTTTTCTTCATCAATTCTCTAGATTTACATTCAAACTTTATAGAATTCAAGTTTTTATTGAAGATTCTTGGAGATTATTAAAGGATTGGTGACACATCCTTTGTCCTCTTCATCAAGCTTCATCTTATTTATTTATTTATGCAAGCTTCTTCTTTATTGTTGATCTACATAGTAGGTATATTTCTTTTTCTCTCTCTAATCTCTAGACTAGATTTAATCTCGTTTTTTCATTATTGCACCGTTTCTATTTATTTTACTTTCATTGTTCTTTGACCGTCTTATAGTTTATTTTAGTAGATCTTTATTTTCCTCATTGTTTTGTTGTTAATTTCTCTAGATCTTATTTATGTTGTTTTAGGTCGTTTTATGTTTCATTTTGTTGATTGTTCTTTTGTTCATCGTTTTGTTGTTATTTTCTCAAGATTTTGTTTATGTTGTCTTAGATCGCTTACTAGTTTAATTGGTAGATCGTAATTTTCCTTATTGTTTTGTTGTTATTTTCCCTAGATTTAATCATTATGCTTGTTTTTGTTGTTTTCCCTATTGTCTTTGTTTTATTAGTTTCCATTATGATGTGTGAGTAGATTTCTTGTTGGGGGGTTTAGGGAGGAAGATCTTGGATTATTTGAATTGAAGAGTTTTTGGTTGGTTGTTGCTTGTTGGTTTATCTTGCTTGAGGTTGTTGTGTCATTGTTGTTTTAGTCCGGCCAACTAGACCGACCTTGACCCATTTCTATCAATATGGGGAAACTCGGGGTAGAAATTACCTTAACTTGAGACTTACCCTTCTTCGCCGCGAAAGTGGTTTTTTAGGTGGGTTGGGTGAAGAAACCGAAAAGTGGCATTCTCCCTTTACCAATGCTGTGACCAACTCGATTCCAATTTTCTTAGACCCCAATTTCTGATTCTCGACTTCCCCCTAACACCTTTCCCTTATTTGATCATCTCTTGTTAATTATTGCATTTTAGTATAGACTCGACTCTTAAAACCCCACTAGATCCCAAACACGCCGCTTTTACTCAATACCGTTCCGTTTTCCTGTGGACCGACCTCGACTTACCACGAATACACTAGTTGTTTTTGTGTTATTACGAGTCTATAAATATTGTTTGATCCCCCATCCTTCGCTAAAATGACCGATCCGATTCGGCGGTCACCAAAATGGCGGCGTTGCCGGAGAACGACGAATTAATTGAGTTTTAGTTATTGTGTTTGGTTACTTGTCTTAATTTTATTTTTCTCTCTTTTCCCTAGTACTGATAGGTGCCAGAAGACTTACCGTTTAATTGAGTTTATGCCCAAGAATACATCATCTCCCTTGTGGTTCGATCCGGAGAGGACATTTAGAGCTTTGCGATTTTGGGGTAATAACTCAACCACTATTATTCCACATCCTTCATTATCTCCTCCTAATGAAGGATGTGGAACCACTTGATTCCCCACCGCTTGAAGATGAGTGCTTACATGAAGAAAAGGTAGAACCACTACCGGTGGGTAAGAGTATGCTATCCTCTCCTCCTAATCTTAAACTTAAGCCACTCTCCTCTTCTCTCAAATATGCCTTCCTTGAAGGAACTAATTATCCCGTTATCATCAATGCCACACTTGATGGACCTCAATTGAAAAAACTCTTGATTGTTATGCGAAAACACAAAAATGCCATCGGGTATAGCATTGCCGACCTCCAAGGCATAAGCCCAAATGTTTGTTTGCATAGGATCATCCTTGATGATGACCACCGCCCTTCGGTTGAGGGTCAACGTAGGTTGAACCCCATTATGAAAGAGGTTGTCATGAAGGAAGTCCTCAAATTGTTTGAGGCTAACATCATATACCCAATAACCGCAAGTAAATGGGTTAGCCCCGTACAAGTTGTGCCGAAAAAAGGAGAAATGACGGTTGTGAAAGGAGAAAAAGGTGAGTTAATTTCTACTAGGACCATCACCGGGTGGCGCATGCGTGCGTATAGATTTTCGAAAATTAAACATGGCCACCATCAAAGACCATTTCTCCCTTCCCTTCATTGATCAAATGCTTAAACGATTGGCGCATCATTCTTACTTTTGTTTCCTTGATGATCATTCGGGATTTCTTCAAATTCTCATTCACCCCGATGACCAAGAGAAGACCACTTTTAGATGTCCATATGGCACCTATGCCTATCGAAGGATGCCATTAGGATTGTGTAATGCGCCGGGAACGTTTCAAAGATGTATGATGGCTATTTTCTTCGATTTTATTGAAAAATCCATGGAAGTTTTTATGGATGACTTTAGTGTCCATGGTACATCTTTTGATTCTTACCTTGAAAATCTTGATCAAGTGTTAGTTCGATGTGTATAGACTTATTTTGAATTGGGAGAAATGTCGTTTTATGGTTGAGCAGGGTGTTGTCTTAGGTCATATTATTTCTAATAGAGGAGTTGAAGTTGATAAGGCTAAAGTCTTAGTGATTGAGAACTTGCCATCACCAACAGATGTCAAAGGGGTGAGGAGTTTTCTAGGTCACGCCGGCTTTCATAGGCGGTTTATTAAAGATTTTTCTAAGATTGTCAAGCCTCTAACTTCTTTGCTTATGAAAGATGCACCTTTTGTTTTTGATGACTCGTGTCTTGAGGCCTTTTGCAGGATAAAGACCGCTCTCACCACCGCTCCAATTATCAAAGCACCCAAATGGAATCTTCCATTTGAGATTATCATGTGCGATGCCTCCGATTTTGCTGTTGGTGCCGTTTTAGGACAACGGATTGATAAGAAGCTACATGTGATATATTATGCAAGCAAAACCCTAGATGAGGCCCAATCAAGATACACCACAACCGAAAAAGAAATGCTAGCCGTTGTCTATGCCATGGAAAAATTTCGAACATATGTTACCGGTTCCAAAGTCATTATTCGTACCGATCATGCGGCCATTCGATATATTATGTCCAAAAAGGAAACAAAATCCCGACTCTTTCGATGGGTTCTCCTTTTACAGGAATTTCATATCGAGATTAAAGACAAAGCCGGATCGGAGAACTTGGTAGCGGATCACCTTAGTAGACTAACGGTTAGTAAAGAAAGCAATGAAGATGATGGTATACCCATCAATGAAGCAATGAGAGATGAGGCCTTGATGGCCATTGAAAATATTACACCGACCTTGGTATGCCGATATCATCAATTTCTTAGTGTCTCATTTTATTCTGGACGATTAATCCAAGCAAGAGAGGAATAAACTGCGTTATGAAGCCCGACGCTATTATTGTGATGAATCCTATTCGTTCCGCCGTTGTATAGATGGAATTTACCGATGATGTGTGACGGCCGACGAAGGATTTGATATTGTGAAGCTGTAATCCCCTAGAAAATCTAACGCAATACAGTGGCGGAAACACTGTAGAGTTGGGATTAAAACACGCTGACAAACTATATCTTATTAAAAGAAATGGTAAGTCAATACAAAGGCAGGTTTTACAAAAGTGCTAAAAAGGAAATTATCCAAACGGGTTAAATACAAATCCATAAATTACATGAATAAAGAAAGAGTAGGATCCATGCTATTCGCTAGCTCACACCCAAAACCCAGCAGCAAATACCTGTCATGTTGTAAACATAACAGCCACGTCAGTGGGGAGTAACTCGGACGTTCTCCCAGCCATATTATATCATATGAAAAAATAATAGTATTATTATATCAAAATACTCAAAACGAGAAAACATTAAAAATGATATAATATAATAAAATAAGTTCTCGGAGGAAACTTAAAACGTTTGCCAACCTGCAAATCAAACCAATCGATAATAATAAACATATTCAAAAATGGCGTTATGGAAATTCGATCAGTGTGCACAAGGCTAGACTTTGACTAGGACAATACTGGAAACTAGCTTCGAGAACTGTAGACTTAACTCATAACAGAATCCAGTCTCTAACTAGGCAACTCAACTATAACAGGACTGCGTGCAGCGATGTCCTGGTTTAAGTAGTATACACCCCTCCTGGATACCAAATGTATCCAGTTCAACTGACGGCAACTAACACGATGCGATATCTATCTTAAGGGCACAATGCACACTCTCCTGGGCGAAACTACGCCCAATTCAACGACCAAATGTGCCCCAAATGGATACACCGACTTTATAGCTGGTGGCAAAAACGTACATCCCAGACTATATTACTCTAACCCCACACTTGACTTTATTTCATAACTCCAAAACAGCCATTATCGATATTGAAAATAAATAATCATCGTAAATAATATGAATAAAAAGAATAAACAATTTATATTAAAAGGGAAATTTCTATAAATAGAAAATTACTAATTTCGGAAACTTACTTAAAATAGAAAGTCTTATAGAAAATACAAAAGTTATTAAAATAAGTGAAAATTGTATAAAAATAGAATTTTTAATGAAATTAACATTTTATTATTATCGTTGTTATTGTAACTTTAATATGTTTCTAAATTCGTTACTCAAAATATAAATAAAATATAATAAGTCAATATATAGTATTTTATAAATAATTAGGAAATCGAGTTAAAACTATAATTTTTAGAAAAGAGATGTTTTAAGAAAAACGATATCAAAATTAATTGAGTCATTAGATTTTATAAATGAAATGAATTTTACAAAGGTTTCAAATTATTTTTAGCAAATAGCTTGTATTAATAAATAATACGGATTTTAAAAACAGTCAATTGTAAACAAATAAGAAATTATTAATGAAGATGGTCTCAACTAAAAATATATTTAAAACAAAATCGACTATTTTCTCATTTATTAGTATAAATCGTAAAGCAAAAAATTAATTTATTACACAAGTATACAAACCTCGATTTTAATATAAAAATACGATTTTGAGTTAAAATTATAAATTAACGAAATATGAAGAAAATATGAAATCAATATTATTTAGTTACTAGTATCCTGATAACCAACAAAATATTATAACGATCATTAATAATGAAATTACTAACGATTTATAAAACGATGTTGACAGTCGTAAAACATTATAAGGCGTACGATTTAAAATAATATAATTTTAGCAAATAATAAATAGCTAAAATTAGAAAACCGTAGTTAAAATATTTACTACATACTACTACTCAAACATACGATATAAAATCGAGTAACGTTCTAAAGTTACCTTTAGATGACAACCGACTCAAACACGTACTTCACCTCGTCTTTGTCCTCACAGAAACCCCGAAAACAAGGAGATGAACGGGAAGGAAAGCGAGAGAGGAGTAATAAGTTGGAGGGACATCGCTCGTCCAGAATCGCGAGAGTAACATCTGAACAATGCAATAAACCGGGACATAAACAAGATCAACAACAAGGAATCAGGTACATGATTCCGAACAGAAAACCGTAGAACAGAAGGGCAGCAGTAGAAACACAGAAGCAAGACGACGACGACGAAAAAAGCACGATACAGATGAATTCAGAAGGAGAAGAAAAGGGAAACAGAAGCAAAATCGACATGGAACCGAGCGTAACGGGACACGAATCAAGTGACAGCAGCATGGAAGATAGCATGAGACATGAATAACAACAACACGACCTCAATCAAAGGCAATAATAGAGGCGTAGAACAAAACAAGGGAAGAAAAAAAGAGGAACAAAAAAGAACTAGGAAACAGGGGCGTCGACAACAAAATGAACAGCAGCAACAAAACAATGTAAGAAGAAGAAAAGAATAAGAAGAAGGAGAAGGATGATAGCAGTAATGAACAGATGACGAAACCGAAACAGGACGGGAAGACGAACAACAATCGAAGAACAAACGAGTATAAAAAAAAAAGGGTAAGACACGAAACAGCAGCCACGCAACAACAGATGACAGCAGAAACAGGACGAAACAGCAGCACCAACCGTAACAGCAACGAAAAGAGGAGGAAGAAGAATATGAACGAGGGCAGCAATGGACATAAACACAACAACAGCGACATCAACAAACGCAGCAGCGAAAACAGGCGAAGAAGGAGAAGGATCGAGAAGGAGATTACCTTGACGAATAGTAGCAACTAACAGCGAACTGCAACAGCAACTCACGCAGTAGCAGCAACAACATCGGCAGAAATGGAGGAGAAAGGGGAAGAAAATGGAGGAAATCGGACATAGCAGCAACGGCAAACGCAGGCACAAAACGTAGCAACAGTAGCAGAACAAAAAGACGAAGAAAAGGGAAGAAGGAAGCGGAGGAAACAAGAGAAGAAGAGGGGAATGAAAAGGTGACTAAGAATGTGGGAACCAAAAATATGAAGCGGTGGAAAGATAAAATGAAAAAGGGGATGTATATAATGAATGGATCAAGTTGGTGAGTTGAATCAAAGAGTGCAAGGGAGGGTGTACGTTAATTAGTGGGAAGAGGAATGAATTAAGGAGTCCAAAAATTATGATACGAAAACGGCTTAATTAAATGAATCGGGTATGAACCGAATTTCGAAACGATAAGTTGACTGACCCAAGAATCGAATTAAAATCAAGTCAAAAGGAAAATTAATAAATAATCAGACCGTCTAATAAAATGAGTAAATAAAGTACTCGAGACGAAAACGAAGTTAATAGAAATAAATAAATAATTAGAAGATGAAATAGTAGTTCCCGAAAATAAAATTTTCGATAAAGTGAATTAAATTGATTTCTTGAGGAAATAAAATAAATATTTTGAAGAAACTTAAAATAAATGAGCTTCGAGCCGAAAAATAGTAAATTCGGGTTTAAATATAAATAAACAAAAGAATTTATAAATCGTCGAATTAGACTTTCGATAAAATTAAATTAAATTTACAAAATAAATCAAAATAGAAATAAAAATATATTTTAAATATAAGAAGAGTCTCTGAGACAAATATGATTTTAGGAGTTTGAAACGATTAAACGATAAATTTGTTTTAATATAATTTTAAGAGTTACAAGTTAAATCGTAAAAATAAAAATACAAACATAATTTTAATTTAGTTTAATTTATAAAATCAGGGGTGTTACAGAAGCACCTTCACTCGACACCTTATGGTCAACACTTGGCCAACCAAAAGACAATTGCCAAGGTTCTCCAAAGCGAGTTTTGGTGGCCTTCCATGTTCAAGGATATTAGAGCTTTTATTCTCACGTGCGATGTTTGACAAAGAAGTGGGAATATAACGAGAAGAAATGAGATGCCCCTTCAACCCACCTTGGAAATTGAATTGTTCGATGTTTGGGGCATTGGTTTCATGGGTCCGTTCACATCCTCTTTTGGCAACAAATACATCCTAGTCGTGGTTGATTATGTCTCAAAGTGGATCGAGGTCGTAGCTTCTCCCACCAATGACTCCAAGGTAGTAATCAAGCTTTTCAAGAATGTAATTTTCCCGAGATTCGGTATGCCTAGAGGCATAATTAGCGATGGAGGCTCTCATTTTAGGAAAGATACCTTTGAACACCTTCTTAGGAAATATGGTATCACTCACAAGATGTCCTTAGCCTACCACCCTTAATCAAATGGGAAAGCCCAGATTTCTAACCGACAAAACAAATGAATTTTGGAAAAAGTTGTAAATACACACTGAAAGGATTGGTCATTAAAATTGAATGACGCCCTTTGGGCATTAAGAACGGCTTACTAAGCACCGATTGGAACCACCCTTATCGACTTGTGCATGGTAAAGCTTGTCATTTACCGGTGGAATTTGAATATAAAGCAAATTGATGGAAATATTGTTGGAAATAACCGCCTTTTCCAACTACAAGAATTGGAAGAATTAAGACTTGAAGCCTACAAAAATTCAAAGATTTACAAGGAGAAAACACGGAAATGGCACGATTCTCGAATACTTCGTAAGGAGTTCTCCGTAGGTGATAAGGTATTACTTTTCAACTCTCGTTTTAAGCTTTTCCCCGGTAAGTTGAAATCAAAATGGTCGGGTCCATTTGAAGTGACCAAGGTGCAACCATATGGATCGATAGAGATTTCTAGCTCGGAAATCGGGAAATTTATGATTAATGGGCAACGCTTGAAGATTTACCGTCCCGGTCACGTTCGTGAGACCTTTGTTACCGTGAAACTTGGTGAGCTCCCGTTGGGGAGCGTTGTTGAACCCCCTCTCAAATTGATGTAGGTTTGGTGGTATTCTCAACAACCACCTTGTATATATGTATCATATTCTTTGTGTTTGTTAGTTTTTTTAGTTTGAGTTGAATGGATGAACTTGTATTTCATCATGGAGCAATTATTTGGATGAAGATATGTTTGTGGGAGAAATTGATTATGTAATGTGAGTCATGTTATTATTTGAAACTTTAGGTGATTATTGAAGAGCCATGAAATGGCAAGGCGGAGAAATAAAGTAAACAAGACCGTCGGGATAAACTTCGCCTGGTGAGATCATTGAAGATTTCCGTCGGGTGAAACTTCACCCGATGAAATTTTTGCCACGCCATGGGATTTGCTGAAATTTTTCCGTTGGGTGAAATTTCACTCGATGAAGTTATGACCGGGCGAAACTTCGTCCTACGAAAAAAATCCCAGAATTGCCAAATCTACCAGAATTGACGAGTTACCGTCGGGCGAAACTTCGCTCGATGAGATTTCACTGAGTGAAACTTTACCCGGCGGAAAAAGTTTGTGACTTTGGCTGGATCACCTATCCTATTTACTCACTACACTATCAATTCCCTCCTTCCCAAATACCCCACATAACTTTCCCTCCAAAACACAAACACCAAATTTTCACAATCTACTTTAAAAATTTTCATTTCCCTCCTCAACTACCTTAATTTATATCACCTTTACCTCACTCCTCATTTCACCTTATCACTCCCCACATTAATTAAAAACACCACCTTCCATACCCCAACCACATTCATATTTCCATCTCCATCTATCTTAGGTGATTATATTTTGGGGTTTTGAAGAAGGTACAGCTAAAGTTTTTGGGATTACTCTTGCAAGTATATTATTATGGAGACAAGAGCAAGACGAGTTGCTCGTAAGAAAGGCATGACTTCAACTTCTTAATCTTCTAAGTCTTCTAAGCCTTTAAATTTACCTTGTCTTAATACTTCTTCAGCTCGAACCTTCTCTGAAAAGATCTTTCAGAGCACTAGGTGGCCTTGTCCCCACACAATGACCAATCTAGGAGTAGTAGACGATATTAAGGAATTATCGTCGAGGACCGGAACTTGCGAACTCCTTAGCCTCGCGGCTTATACATACAAAGACCTTACTTGTGAGTTCCTCAGAACTTTTTCCCTTGACAAAACCGACCACACCACGAGCTGTTAAATTTAGACTATTCGGTAAACCCCATCATTTGACTATTTCCGAGTTTGGCCTCGCGCTAGGCCTACCCTCATCGGGTACTGGACTTAGTGAACCCTCAAGCAATTTACAAGCTTGTGTGTTTAGGAGAGACCTTTGGAAGCGCATATTACGCTGTCAAAGGGGTTACGAGCCTAATTCTTCCTTTGCCTCCGAAATCCGTAACCCCACAATTCGTTACTTCTCTGAGATGCTCTCCCACTGCTTGTTACCCTCGACCGATAATATTTATACTCTTAATGTGTGTGTCTTGCAATTAACCTGTGACTCTTTGCTCGGTAACCCTAACCCCGTAGACCTACCACTCGTCGTGGCGTTGCACTTCCACCGTATCATTGCCACCCAACGCCCTTACGTAGATTATGGAGGTCTTGTGGTGATAATTGCGAAAAATTGGGCTATTCGACCGACCATCTTACCCCGCTTGATGATTCCATTTGGCTTGACGAGGCCTATTTTCCGACTTGGATTTTTCGTTTACCCCATCAACGCCTCGTCTACATTATCCATGAAAGAGCTTTACTCGTTCCAAACGCACACCGAAGCACTATCTTTGTTCACCACAATTGGGACCTACCTTTGGGACCCGGTGAATTCCGACTGATCAAGACCGAGTCAGGAGGAAGGTGAGTTTAGGAGTATGCACACTACATTTTGCCCGAAGGTCGTACGATCTACGACCTTTGTGAGATCGAACCCGACTATGCCCTCTCGCTTAGCGACGGTCCAGAGGAGTTTTCACCCCAACCATCCTCCGAGGGTATCCCATTCTACCCTGGGTCTCCTAGACCATCCTACGGGAATGATCCTTCAGACTAGACCCTTTCCCGGAGTCGGTAGATAGTGTGGTGGGTGTGTGTGCGGGTTGTGTCGGTGAGTCTTTATGTGTTTATAATTGATTGTCCTTGGGTGAATTTCGTTCCTTGTTCCATTATCATTATCATGATCATTGTGATTGTTTTACCTTTAACCAAAATTTGCAAGTTGTCCCATTGTTTGATTGTTGCGGCCGAAGCGGCCTCGGTATTGCTTCCGGTCTTTAGGCAATATGATTACGCCATTGACCTTTTGAAAATCCAAATTCTTTTCATTTTTCTCATTTTAGTTTGCATTTTTCTCAAATATTTCTTTAATCCGGGATAGGTGACGTGACTACACCTACGCCCAATTTTTCACCCTTTTATTTTAATTTCTCTTCTTTTATTTCGTTTTCATTTTCTTAGCCACTTGGCAAGGGTCTAGGTGATGTGATTGCACCTAGGCCCGCCACTCTCTTACGTTTTTTTGTTCATTTTCTTTTTCCCAAGAATTTCAAAAATTCCAAAAAACATTTGAAAAATCACAAAAATCCAAAAAGATTTTTCTTATTTTTCTTTTCCGTTTTTTTTTATCTTCCTCTACTCGTCCATTGAGGACAATGTACAGTTTTAGTGTGGGGGTGAGATCTACTATCTTTTATTTTCTCAAAAATCTTCCAAAAACCATAAAAATTTGAAAATTCCAAAAAACCAAAAAAATTTCTCTTCTTTTTCATTTTCTTTTCTCGTTTTCGTTATGTTTTCCTGTCCCGTGTATGGTCTTGTTCTCTACTCTTACAGGTAACCACCACCTTGAGAGCACATTTTGAAGAGATTATGGAAGAAACCCGCTTGGTAACTTCCTTCCTCTTATCTTTTTTCTTTACTCTTGTAGAGGAGTTAGGTTGTTGCTATTTGGAGGCTCTCGAAGATGAGCATTTTAGGTATTGTGGTTGATTTTGTGCTTGATTGACGATGGAGTACATGACTTTACTTTTGTTTTCTTTTATTTGCCTTTTTTTCTTGTGTTCCTTTTTCCTTTGTATAGAGGGTCTAGAACTAAACGTTTTCAAAAACCCGATTACAAACTTATTACAAGAGTTTACATTCCATTGTAGATAACCTATTGTAGATTTTGGACCTTAGTCTAGTAGAATGACTCTAAATCAATGAACTTGTTGATCCTTTAGCTTGAGTCCACATTTTCTACTAGAGGTTTACTTTGGGGTTTGCATTTGACCACCTTGACCACCCATGGAGGAGTTAGGCCTTGGTTTCCGCATCCCGTTTTCTAGGTGACCTTGCTCGAATGACCGTTGCACCTTTAGTCCAAATTCTTTCCGCCTTTTTGGGGGTTATCCGGGAATGGTGCGCGTTCTCGATTACCTTTTTTTTTCTCCACCTATACATCACCACAATAAGTTTACACAAAAATAACCTCCAAAGCTTGGTTTCGAACCACATCAAAAAGACAAAAAGGGCAAACCAAAGCAAGAGAAAAGGGCACATAAATATGAAAAACAGGGAGAGAAAAGGAGTTTCAAATGAAAATCATATCATCAAAAACATCTCCCTAAAAAAAATCCCTTGATCGATTTGTCGCCATGAAGTGGCTACTAGAGGACCGAGTCCCGAGGTAGGAAGATAGCGATGACTAGTCGATCCACCAAAAATTGTAAACACTCCACTTTTTGTTTGGGCTAATTTAGGAAATTCGAGTTTGGAACGACCCTCTTGGCTTAGCCAAAGAGAGCGGGATTGCACCTACCTACAGGGTCAAACAAATCCATGGTTCACTTTTTCCACTCTGTTTAACGCCTCATCGTACCCTTTTAGAAGATTAGGAGGACCTAGCTAAGTTATCAACATCTTTATTGCTTTAATGTCATAGTATTAGGCTTTGATCCTTGTCTACGTGGGGGATTTATCTTGGAAGTTTATGATTGTTTTAAGTAAGTAATCGGTGTCTTCCCCGCCGTCTTGATGAGGGATTTGGTGTTTTATTTTTTTGGATGCGTCTACCCTTTCTTGTTATGGTTTTTTTTGTGTTTAGTCGCATCAACCATTTTGAGCAAGCCCCAACTTGCCTTGCATGGGAGTACTCTACCTCATGGGTATTTCGATGTGAGTTGAAGGGACGGAGCGGGCCTATTAATTGCCCCGTATCGGCTTAGCATAGTCTAGCTAGTAGTAGTAATTTGTAATTTCTTTTTGGGTCTTTGCTCGAGGACGAGCAAAGGTTTAGTGTGGGGGATTTGATGTGTGCTAAATTTAGACCATTTTTCCTCCCATTTAGACTCATTTCGCCCTCGTTTTGTGAGATTAGAGTGCGATTATCGCCTTATTTTGAGTCTTTCTCGCATAAGCGTCGCTCTTGTGCGTTTTACGTGTTTTTGGTAGTTTTTCTATCAATTTTGATTGGATTTGGCGCCGAAAGCATGATCGTGCTTCTACGAGCACAAGAGAGAGGAATACCGTCCGAAAAGCAAAGCACAAAACTTAAAGTTCAAAGCCATCCAATCATACGACGAAGAATGAGACAAGAAAAGAGGCCAGAAAACCATCGGGTGAAATTTCACCCGATGAGAAACGACCGGGTGAAGTTTCGCCCGACGATAATTTTACCTCCCCAAAGATCTTCAGGAAAGCCTCTCTACGCAGCGAAATGACCGGGCAAAACTTTCACCCATCCGTTAAAGTTTTCTTCCGACGGTAAAGATGTCCAGAAACGCAATACTGGAAGAAGTTCACTGGGTGAAGTTTCACCCTGCGGTATTGACTCGTGCATGGTAGATCTCCAAGGATGAAAATCTCACTAATGGAGCAAAAAGTTGGATTTGGGCTTTGGGTTAAGGATCCATTAAGGCTTTACTATATATATGTATACCCTAGTAAGTTGCCTAAGACAACTCCATTACCATTCATTAAGCCTCCTTTAGTAGATAATTCTAGTAGTAATTTTATTAGTTCTCTACAATTTCATTACCTTAGATAGTAAGCTACTAGTAGATCTTCATAGTTTTCTTCATTAATTCTCTAGATTTACATTCAAGCTTTGTAGAATTCAAGTTTTTTTTATTGAAGATTCTTGGAGATTATTAAAGGATTAGTGACAAATCCTTTGTCCTCTTCATCAAGCTTCATCTTATTTATTTATGCAATCTTCTTATTTATGGTTGATCTACATAGTTGGTATATTTCTCTTCCTCTCCCTAATCTCTAAACTAGATTTAATCTCGTTCTTTCATTATTGCACCTTTTCTTTTTATTTTTCTTGCATTGTTCTTTGATCGTCTTATAGTTTATTTTAGTAGATCGTTATTTCCCTCATCGTTTTGCTGTTAATTTCTCTAGATCTTATTTATGTTGTTTTAGGTCATTTTATGTTTCATTTTGTTGATCGTTATTTTGTTCATCATTTTGTTGTTATTTTCTCTAGATTTCGTTTATGTTGTCTTAGATCGCTTCCTAGTTTAATTAGTAGATCGTAATTTTCCTTATTTTGTTGTTGTTATTTTCCCTAGATAAAATCATTATGCTTGTTTTTGTTGTTTTCCCTATTGTCATTGTTTTATTAGTTTCCATTATGATGTGTGAGTAGATTTCTTGTTGAGGGGTTTAGGGAGGAAGATCTTGGATTATTTGAATTGAAGAGTTTTTGGTTGGTTGTTGGTTTATCTTGCTTGAGGTTGTTGTGTCATTGTTGTTTTAGTCCGGCCAACTAGACCGACCTTGACTCATTTCTATCAATATGGGGAAACTCGGGGTAGAAATTACCTTAACTTGAGACTTACCCTTCTTCGCCGCGAAAGCGAGTTTTTAGGTGGGTTGGGTGAAGAAACCGAAAGGTGGCATTCTCCCTTTACCAATGTTGTGACTGACCCGATTCCAATTTTCTTAGACCCAATTTCCGATTCCCGACTTCCCCCTAACACCTTTCCCTTATTTGGTCATCTCTTGTTAATTATTGCATTTTAGTGTAGACTCGCCCCTTAAAACCCACTCTATATCCCAAACACGCCACTTTTACTCAATACCGTTATGTTTCCCTGTGGACCGACCTCAACTTACCACTAATACACTAGTTGTTTTTGTGTTTTTACGAGTCTATAAATATTGTTTGATCCCCATCCTTCGCTAAAATGACCGATCCGATTCGGCGGACATCACTGGTCCGGGTCCGGCGTGTCATAATCATATGAGCATTCAAGCCTCTCATCGACGACTTGCATGCATTCCAGTTGCTTTCCAGAATAAAAAAAATAAGGGTGGAAGACCTTCCTTCCATCTACTTCCACCCACAAACATTCACCGACCTCCTCTTCGGCTTTGTCCTCTTTCCACAGAGACAACACCAACTGGCGGTCATCATTTAACTCCCATCCGTCCTGCATAACCTCGTTAATCTCTGCTGTCGAGTACGGTTCAAAGTTAAAATCGTCTTGACCTTCTGCTTGTGTGTGTTGAGCCTGCAATACCGGCCCCTTCGACGACAACTCCCTCGCACATCGCAGTGCCTCACAAACTTCGCCCACCATCCGGTAGAGTTCTGCTCCACCCCAAAATCCCTGAGATGCTTGTGATGGGACCGGGTCATCTGGTGATGGTTTACCTGATGTTATCCTTTTGATCTTTGCAGCAACTGAGACCCACCAATCATGGAAGGCAACTGTATTCCTTCCCATCATCAGGTGCAACTCATGTACCTCCAGCATCAAACAATAACTGTGCTACATATATACTGTATGTTAGAGGAAAAATGCATAGAATGAGCGTTCAAGTAACAGAAAATGCTTAGTCGCAGAGGTTAGACATTAAAATAACAAATGATAGAATTTATAAGTAACAAATGATGTGCATTAAAGAAACATCATATATATGTTAAAGAAAAAATGCAGAGAATACACATTAAAGTAACAAATGATAGGAATTAAAGTAACAGATAATGTGCATTAAAGTAACGCCAGATGTATGTTAGAGCAACAATGTAAAGAATAAGCATACTTACATTCCAGATACAGATACATTCCAGATTTATTGATTTTCAAATTTACATAAACTAAACCATGGTTTTCTAGTCATACATTCCAGATTTACAGATAACATACAGTTTAGCACATTGTAGAATACTCTAACATAATGTTATTAATGAATTTAAATGATTTTATTGATGACATTTTAGATTACTTACGTCGATCGTCATGGACCTCAAGTCACTGTCATCTTCAACACCATGAGCTAACTTGATGTTGATGGACTTATCGCCTCGTGTGCAGTTGATAATATTAGATCATCAAGCTGTCGGTTATGCGTAAGCCTCAGCGACGATGTCGTATCTCCCCCCTTCCCCACATGTAGGCAACAGGGGTATTCCACCTTTGATCGGGTAAGACGACCCAGCCCACCACCGAGGTACTCACCCACTATCCGTTCAAACATGCGCTTACTATCCCAATGCTTGATCAACGGTAGATCATGCGGGCACGGGCGGTTCCGGTAGACGAACTGCTGGAAGTACGTAATCATTAGAAATGACACACACCCAAGTAGATATGTTGGTTTACGAATTAATAGGTCCTCGCATGCTTCCGCCAGCCCATCCAGTATAAACGTGCAGCAGTCAATTTTTTTAATTTGCTGTACATCCTGCACAGCCTTCAACAGTCTCAAATCAACACCATAATCGGACGTCGGATTGAAGAAGATCGATATGTTGTACCGCACGAACAGTTTACAAAAATCTTCTCCACCCTCTACGTCCTGCTGGAGTTTGTTTAGGACCCTTGTAAGAGGGATTAAATCACAACCATCACCGACTTCAAACTGATCCCTCAACTCTTTTCTCAGCTTCATAACCGGCTCCTCCAAGGCTGCCTTTGATCGACCCATTGGCAACAACTCGATAAGATCCGGTCCATACGAAAGCAAGAAGCAATTGTGTACGTCATGCTACGTGACCAAGAATTGATTGCTCCCGCATCTGAATATTAACGTGTCATCATTGAATAACTCCATGAAGTCCGGCGCATGCCTCACAGGGTAGTTTGTAAGATGCATTTCCAGTAGACCAGCAAACCCAATACTGGAAATCGCATCCCGCTGCCTCTGATTTAGAGTAGATATTAGCTCAACGAGACTCACGGGCCTGCACTTGACCTGCAATGTATTCCCAGTTTTGTTGTCACTAGCCTCTTTCGGTCGTACTTCTTTCGCCTTTGGTTGTTTGTCACCAGTTTTTTTTTTTTTTTTCTTTAGTCTTCTAAAAAGGGGAAACATGTGAGTATAAATCAGTATATAGACACATAAAATGGTATGGTTACGGAAAAATTTCCAATACTCATGGCCTGCACGTAACCTACATTTTGCCCTTCTCTTTTTTCTCACCAGGCAATATCTCTGTGTCTCCTTTAGCCATCTGAAATGGGACAAATATGGTATCATAAGAATATAGACACAATAAATGGTTATGATACCAACTGCATAGGGAATACATACACCACATCCACATTGACAGAGGATGCGCATTAAAGTAACAGATGATAAGAATTAAAGTAACAGATGATGTGCATTAAAGTTGTAACACCTCTGATTTTTATAAATTAAATTTTATTCATATTTTGTTATGTTTACGATTTAACTCGAATTTCTTAAAATAATTATAAAACAGATTCATTTTTCAATCATTTGAACTCGTAAAATTCTATTTGCCTCGAAAAGTCTTTTATGTTTAAAACATATTTTTGATTTCGTGTCGATCAATCTATTCTTTTAGCTCAAAGTTCATTTTAATTACGCCTCATCAAACATTTATTTTTTTTCCTCGAGAAATGAATTTAATTTCATTTTCATCAAACATTTATTAATTTTCTCGTGAGACGTTGTTTTATCGCCAAAATCTATTTTAATCTCGAGATACTTTTATATTTCTTTCTACGGCCCAATTATTTATTATTTTTATTAACTCGATTTTAATATGTTGCTGTTGGTGGACTGATTTATTGTCTCGTGGTTTACTCCCAACACCCGTTTCCTATTCCATTTAAATTTCCACTCAATTTTCTAACCTAGTGGACAACCCCACTTTCCTATTCTACCGTTACCCTACTGCCTCTCTTTCGGCATCCTCCTATCTTCTTCATTTTCCTTATCATACATCACCATCATCCCTCTGCTCCTCCATCATCGATCATCGTTGCTCGATCCTCCCTGGCTCCGTTCGTAACTCCAACATCGTCGCCCCTGTCTTGTCCTGGTTTGTTCCATCGCTGTCGACAGTATGCCTCCCAGATGCCTGCGTTTTCTCTTGATTTTGATTGAGATAGTGACTCTGTCTCTTCCTTCTTCTTCTTCTTCTTCTTCTTCTTCTTCTTCGTCGTCTGCTACGTTTTCTGCTGCTGTCCTTGTCGTGTCAATTTTTGTCAATGTTGTCATTTGGTGCTACTGCTATTAATCTGCGGCTCTTCTTTTCTTCTTCCTCTCCTGATTTCATTCGTTTGATTGTCGTCTCGGCTACTATTGTCATTATTATTCTGCTGTTGTACGTTGTGATTGAATTGTTGTGGTCGTCACGTTGCTGTTGTTATTTACGGATTTTATTGCTTTGTTCGTGTCGGTTCGTTCCTGCTGATGTTGTTGTTCATTATCGTTGTTGCTCTTGTGATCCGTTATTGCTGCTACTGATGTCGTCCGCCGTTGTGTTTCGTGGTTTTGGTTCATCTGCGTTGAAGTCGTATAGTTGCTGTTCGTTATTCTTCGTGGCTGCTACTTTGTTCGTCTTCCTCTTTCCTTCCGTTCGATCGTTGTATTCTCGTTGGTTGCTGCAATTGTTGTTGTCGTGGTTCTTGTCTTCTTCTTCTTCTTCTTCTTCTTTTTCTTCTTATCTTGTTCATCTTGTGGTGATTTTCCTCTTGAGGTTGATGTTATTCAAGTCGGTATTCATTCTTCCATCTCATTTTGTATCCATATTCTGCTCATTCTTCTCCTTTGCTTAGTGCTTCGGTTGCGAACTATGTCAGGTCATTATGTGGTCATATACGACTCGATTAAATTCAGCCGTCGTGTTCCATTTGACACGTTAATTCCCTTTTTCATCTTGTGTCGAATACCCTTGTCTCATTCTTTCGCTTTGTCAACTCGTTTGTCGTGAGGAATCATACTTGGAGCTTAAAGACGTTACTATTGGAGCTTGGACTACAAGTACGACACGTTATTGAAGGCTTTACTCAAGTTAACTTTAGGGCGTTACTCAGTATTATATCGTATGTTGAGTAGTAGTATGTAGTAGATACTTTACCTTCGGTTTTCTATTTTTAGCTACGTATTATTTCCTAAAAATATAATTTTAAATCTTGTGCCTTAATTATAATTATGTTACGACAATTCAATTTTGTTTTATAAATCAATAGTAGTTTTATTATTAAAGCCTTTATAATATTTTTTTCGTTATCGCAACTAGTAACTAAATAATATCGATTTCATAATTTCGTCATATTTCATCAATTTATTATTTAAATTAAAATTGTATTTTAATATAATGATCGAGATTTGTATACTCGTTTAATAATTTAATTTCGTCTTACGACTTATATTAATAAATTAGAAAATAGTCCTTTTTGTTTTAAATACATTTTTGTCAAGGTTATTTTCTCTAAATAACCCTTTATCATTTATGATTTATTATTTTTAGTAAAACCCGTATTGTTTATTAATAAATTTAATTACTAGAAACAATTTGAAAGGTTTTAAATCTCATTTCATTTCTAAAACTCCTCAATTATTTATATCTTATCTATATTTATCATTTCGTTTCTAAATCGTACATTTTCTAAAATTTATCGTTTCAACTCGACTTCCGTAAATATTTATAAAGTACTATATGTTCACTTGATTTATACCTTTGATAACGAACTTAGATATATATTAAGTTACGATAACAACGATATTAATAAAACGTTTGTTTGCTAGAAATGCTATTTTGATACATTTAACTTATTTTAACAATTACGTATTTCCTATAAGAATATTTCTATTTTAAGTAAGTCTCTAAAATTAGAAAGTTTCTCTTTTAAATAAAAATGTTTATTTCTTTTATCTTCATATTATCCACCCTGAACATTATATTTTTAATATCGATAATGCCTTTGTTTTGGAAGTTATGGAATAAGAACAAATGTACGGGTAGAGTAATACAATCTACGGTATACGTTTTGCCATTAGCTATAAAGTTGTTGTGTCTATGTGAGACGCATTGGTCGTTGAACTGAGCATGATTTGTGTTCAGGATTGTGTATATTTTGACCTTAAACTTAGATATCGCATCGTGTAAGTCGCCGTCGCGTTGAACTGGATTACGGTTGGTGTCCAGGAGGGATGTACATTACTTAAGCTAGGATCTTGCTGCACGTTGTCCTGTTATAGTTGAGTTGTCTAGTTAGAGACCGAAGTCTGATTTGTTTTGACTAAGTTCTCGAAACTAGTTTGAGTATTATTCTAGTGAAAGTCTATTCCGTTGCACCGATTGATTTCCATAACGTCATTTTGAATATTATTATTATCGATTGGTTTTGACTTGCAGGTTGGTAGTCACTAAGTTTCTCTGAAAACTTATTTTTACTATATCATTTTAATGTTTTCCATTTTATCTATTTTAATATAGTAATACTATTATTTTCCATATGATATAATATGACTGGGAGAATGCCCGAGTTACTCTTCACTGATGTGGTTGTTATATTTATAACATGACAGATATTTGCTGCTGGGTCCTAGGTGTGAGATAGCGAGTAGCATGAATCCTACTCTACCTTATTTATGTTTACTAAAGGATTATATAAACCCTTTTAAGGAATTTTCTTTTTATCTCTTTTGTAAAAAGTGTCCTTTGTATTGACTGACCGTTCTTTTTTGTAAAATATAGAACATCAGTCTGTTTTAAACCCAAATCTACAGTGTTTTCGCCACTGTATTGCGTTAGAATTTCTAGGGGATTAAAAAAGTAACACCAGATATATGTTGGAGCAAAAATGCAGAGAATAGGCATTCAAGTAAACAGAAGATGCTTATTCACAGAGGTTAGGCATTAAAGTAACAGATGATGTATATTAAAGTAACACCAAATATATGTTAGAGCAAAAAATGCAGAGAATAAGCATTCAAGTAACAGAAGATTCTTAGTCATAGACGTTAGACATTAAAGTAACAGATGATAATAATTAAAGTAACAAATGATGTGCATTAAAGTAACATCGGGTATATGTTATAGCAAACATGCAGAGAAACGCATACATACATAGTAGATGAATCAAAATAGACAATAAAGATGCATAACCAGTTGAGTACATACAAACTAAACAATAGTTTTTCCATTCATACATTCCAGATTTACAGATAACATACAGTTTAGCACATGCAAAGTAGAGGATACAAATGAAGGGAATTCATAACTCGTTACACATACATTCACTCACAACCCATTAATCATTAATTAGCATCACCACCAATTAAATTAGTAAAAAATACAACTAAACCCAGTACAAAGCACAAACTCAGTACAATAAACTATAAGAAAACTATAATAAGTAAAAGCCCAAACACAAACCTAATTTCCCTTAAGTTTGAGGATAATAACTGATAGAGCTGCGGCGTTTGGTGAATATGAAGATGACCTTTAATCTGTAATAAGTGATAAAACTGTAATCTACGAGTGATTGTTAGAAGTGTACATACAATGGCAGTAGAGAAATGATGATTTTTGGAAGAAGATGAAGATGAAAAGACAGAGAGTATATTAGGCAGGAGGGTTTGGGAATCGAAAAACTTAATTTTGATGAAACGTGTTGTGTGAGAGAAACGGTCGGTGAAAAAATTGATAAGAGAGAGAAGATTACAGTGAGATAATTAGGGAGGAAGAGAGAGAGGAATTGAAATATTTACCAAGATTATGTCAATTATTTCTTTAATTGACAAAATAAGTCAGAACCATTCATCTATCTCTAATCTAAGGGTTGAAGTGAGGACTCAGAGACTCAATTATGAGAAATGGACTCACCTGATCCCTCTTCTATATATATCAGGTGAGTCTTTATATATATATATATATTGAGTCCATGAGTCCTTCTTGATTAGGGGTAGACTAATGTCACTCTAACGTATGACTAATGTTACTCCAACAATGGTAGTTTGGTTCATTATAGATTTCTATTTGTGTTACTCTAATAGATACTCTAACGTATGAATGATGTTACTCCAACGTTAGAAACATGTTATTCTAATATATATATATATATATACACTGTGTATTATAGGAACATTGTAACTCAAACATATGAATGATGTTACTCCAACGCTACAAACTTGTTACTCTAATAAATACTGTGTGATACTCCCAAGTAATTCTGTTACACACTTGTTACTCCAAGTCATCTCATCCATCCATTGAATTATCATCCAATGGATGATATAAGAACTTAGAGACTCAATTAATATATATATATAAGGACTCATCTGAACCCGTAAGTCCTTCTTATGAGTCTTTCTTTAATATTGAGTCCCTAAATCTCCTCTCCCATCCATTGGATGACAATAAAATGGGTGGATGAGATCATTTCATTAATTCCTTCATTTAAACAAAAAGACAAAGATATTGTTTCCTATTTTGAAGAAACATTAACAGACAACTTATTAGGAAAGAGTATCACGTTCATTAGGAAACACATATTTTGCTTGTTAGAGTTACACATTGATAATGTTAGAGTAACACAGTGACATGGTTAAAGTAATGCAATGACAAGGTTAGAGTAACATAGTGACATAAATGATCAATCTTTTGGAGTTACAGTAACTTGTTGTTAGAGTAAGACAATAACAAGGTTAGAATATCACTGAACAAACTCTGGAGTAACACACTGACATAAATGTAATAATTTTGGATTTATACAACTCACCATAATGTGACATTTAAGATACAACAAATATTTCCATCAAAAATAGTTTATATAACAATTGAAAAAATTGAGGCATACAATTCTGAAATCAATGCAAGCATATTTGAATGATGTTCGTTAGAGTTTCACCAAACTTTAGCTAGAGTAACAGTTTGATATAATAAGAGTAATACAAAATAAATTAAGGAGATGAAAAGAGAGAAGAGACGGTAATCTTTTTTAGTTCAATATACTAATAGTTCTATTTTTTAAATGAAAAAAAACTTAATTGTAAGGAAACTCGTGTGCGAGAACTGAGAAGAGATGTGATAATTATTTTTTATAGGAGAGAGATTCAATGATGAGTAAATTAAGGAGAGGGAGAGAGTGAAAGAAATATTTACCAAATAAATCAGTTAGTTGCTTTAATTACTCAAACAAATCACAATCATCCATCTTCCTTTAATACAATAGATGTAGTGAGGACTCACGGACTCAATTTTAAGAAGTTGTCTCACCTGATCTCCTCTCTCTCCCTCTCTCTCTCTATATATATATAGGTAGGTTCAAATAAGAGCAACATGTTTCATTAAGTGTAGATTAAAGTTACAGATGACATACGATAAAGTTACATTTGTTTAAAATTGATATGTAACTATAACATTCAGCTCTTTTATCACTTCAAGTGATAAAGTGCAACTTTATCACTCATCTCGTGTAACTTTAAGCACTTTTTGTGTAACTTTAACACTTGACCTTATTTCCTTAAAATAGTTGTTGCACTTATTTGAACCTCCCTCCCCCTCTCTCTCTCTCTCTATATATATATATCAACTAATCAAAGTTTAGAAGATAATAGATGTTAGTAAAGTATACTATACAATTTAGGTAAATATTGAATAGGTCATGTACTACATGTATATGTATTAGATAGTAAATTTCTAGATTTAATTCAAAAAAATACATTTTCGGAATTTATGGTCACCGTAGAAAAATATGGGTACTATTCTTTTAATTGTTGCTTTATTTTAAGTTGGTATTCAATGCTAGTTTTGTAATCTTGCATCAATTAATTTTTACGTAAACTATTTTCTATGGTTTTGATTTATATATATTTATCATTGAATATTTTCTATGGTTTTGATTTATATATTTATATATTTTTACGTAACCATATATTTTCTATGGTTTTTATATTTATATAATAGAGGCAGGATCTAGTACATTGAGTGATTTTGCTACATTTTACCTCTTAATGATGACCATTGGATTTAATGAGATCAAGGGCTAAGATGTGCATATTTTACAATAATAGAATCTCATACTCCATAACAGTTACACATCTTACCCATCTCCTTCATTCTTTGACCCAAAACAGAATCAAAATAAAATAAAAATCAACGTAATATATGTTATTATACGCTTATCTACAAAAAAATGAATCAAATATAAAAATAAAAATCAATCTAATTCAATTTCGTTATTCAGCCTAATTCAATTTTGTTCTTCAATATATATTTTTCGTTATTTCTTCTAGCTAGATGGCATTATACAATTGTTGAGTTTCTATATTTCTTGGTTAATCAATTTCAATTTTATAATTAGTTGTCACAATTCCTTTCGTTTATATAGACTTGAAACACATAATTTTGATCATTCTCCAGGTAATTGTAATATTTTGATCATTCTCGAGTTCTCAAGTTTTATGAGTTATTCCAATGTAGATACTTAGTTATTGCAATGTACAAACTCAGTTATTATAATGAATAACTCTTGTTATTGTATTAAAATAAAATTCAAATATAATTAATTTTAAAATAATGTATTTGATTTTAGGTAGTTATTCCAATGTAGAAATTCAGTTATTGTAATAAATAACTCGTGTTATTGTATTGCAATGAAACTCAAATATGATCATTTTTAAAATAATATTATCCGATTTTACGTAGTTATTCCAATATATTAACTCAATTATTGTAATGAATAACTCGTGTTATTGTATTGAGATGAAACATCTTATGTATCATTGAAGGCGCACCCACCAAATAAACTTCACTGAAAGACAAAAAAAGGAGGTTAGTTACGTTAAAAGTACAAAAAAATAAAATTGAAATACAATAATTACATATGTGCAATAGAATAACTGTAAAAATACTATAAAATAATTAGTTGTAAAACACAGTAACTAATACTATAATGAAATAACTGCAAGAATAATATAGAATAACCGCAACAATAGTATAAAATAACTGAAATAACATAATAAAATAATTGGGTATTTCATAGAAATAATAATGTACCAAAAACAGAAATTCATGCCGTGAAATAATGTGTAGTTATTTTATTGTTCATATTCAAGTATTTCATTGTTCATATTCAATTATTGTTCATATTTAATCTTGTAATAAGAAATACATAAATTATTCCAATAATGTATCCTAGAATAATCACAAACTATACATATTATTGGTGAACAATAACATGAAATAAACAAAAAAAATCGATACAATAAGAAACCCTAGAATTTGATAACACGAAATCAAATAACACGAAAGAAGAGATATTCAATTCAATACCCAGAACGAAATCAGAAACCCTAGAATTAATAACACGAAATCAAACCTATTAATGAATCAAGAAATTGATCGCGAAAAACTGAAGCGCATTGATGAAGATATGAAATCACGAAATTGAACAAAAAATTGATGATTGAAATCAAGATACAAAATTAATTGAACACAAAAAATTAATTGAAGAATTGTTTGTAAAAAAATTATTAAAGAAAAAATAGATGAACGTAAAACAAACAACATAAGAGAAGGAGAAAGAAGGAAGGGGAATAATGAGAATAATTAGGGTTGGTTATGATCTCAAGTTTTAATCTATCCACTAATCTAGTCAAATCCAATGGTTTAGAAAAGAAGGTAAAATGTAGGAAAACAAGGTGGATGTAAAAGATCTACTTCTATATTTAGAAGTCAATCGGAATGGTAGATAAAAAGGGCAACTTTAATGAACATACCAAATTCTTCAGAATCGAGAATACGACACTCCACAACTACATCATCATAGTCCACTTCAGCAAAAAAGGGTACTTCAGGTGGTTCTGATTCAAACATCGATAGAGAGACTTTGCGGCGACCATAGAAGTGCAAACGAAAGGAAGCTATTCAGTCAGTTATTGCCACACCCCTCACATATTCGTAATCATCACACTGCTGCCATGCAATGTTCATCAAAAGGAACATACATTAAATTCATTAGAAACCAATAATAACAATTATGGTGAACGAGATACCGAGTCATTGAAATAAAGGACAAGTGATAGGGCGAGGAAAAACCTCATTAGTGTTGTTAAAATATTCCAAAGCGAGCTGAGCATTTTCCTCAATCAGTTGGGCATCCGTCGGAAACACCATACGTTCACCTTTGTCAAATGTTTGGGCGTACCATCCAATATATGAACAAGGATGTAAGCAAGCTGCCTTAGCCTCATCTCCTAATGCAGCGAACCATTTACAATAATGTTTCGGCAAGAAGACGTTTCATCGACTTCAGGTCCCAATGACATGAACCAATCAATATAATGTTTCAGGTGTACGACTTCAGGGTCACCCGATTTTATCTTCTCTAATTCTTGAAGCCTGAATGTCAGGAAATACTAGCAAAACTTACAAACTCCAAATCTTAGAGTTTACTAGTTTAACAGCAACAACAAGAATTAAATTAATAACTGACGTTTTATGATCGAGAAGTCGACGAGGTCGCTTATGGGGAGGAGAATCAGAAGATCTGCAAGTAAATTTGTGACTTTGAATTGAATATTTAGAATGAAGAAAAGAAAGTAATGACGATATAAAATCCTATCTTTTAATTTTAATTTTAATTTTAATCCGCCTCAAGTACATAATTTTCGACACTCTATATATAAACAATCAAATGGAACGGATGGAGTATCAGATTTTTACGATATTTCTAAGAAAGATCGATCGGACCATCCGTCTCATAAGAGACCGACTGATTTTTAAGTACCTTGTAATAATATTTGAACTTTTAATTAAGTAAAAGATTTAGCATATTACCAAACTTTTAATTAACCTAAAAATAGTTTGCATTAATTAAAAAATAATAATTAATTTTTTTGTTCTAATTACTTTGGTCGTTTTTTTTCCTTCCCCTTTGGAGGGGAAACACATCTAAGCTTCATTGAACTTTAATTTCTTGATTTGTTTGAATTGATTTAATTATTATATATATTAATATGTAAATTATTTATGTATTATGAATAATATTGTTGGGAAATTATGAGTTGTTTTCCTTGTATAAGTCCTAGGAAACGTGTTGCTATTGGTTTAACTTCTATACTTTTATTTTGATTCTGTTTTGGGTCAAAGAATGAAGGAGATGGGTAAGATGTGTAACTGTTATGGAGTATGAGATTCTATTATTGTAAAATATGCACATCTTAGCCCTTGATCCCATTAAATCCAATGGTCATCATTAAGAGGTAAAATGTAGCAAAATCACTCAATGTACCAGATCCTGCCTCTATATATATATATAAAGTTAGGATCTTTTACCTTTATTTGTCAGTTTTTTGTACAATTTACATACCTTTCACAACCATTAGATATATCAAAGCTGAATGGCCAAGATTAAAACTTGAAATCAAAAGTAAGCGTCAGACCCCTACCCAAACAATATACCTAAAATCAAAACTCTCACGCTCTTCAAATTCTCTCAGGGAGATTATCTTCCATTTTCAATCCAATTCAAAACCCTTACGAAATCCCGGAATCAAAACACTCACAAATCGCGTCAATCTCTCAAGAAATCCTCTCACGAAATTGCATCCAAATTAGGTATTTCAATCTTTAATTTGATCAATTTTGTTGTATTGATCGATATCCTTGATTGATACCTTAAATTTATTAAATTTTGTATCTTTAAATCTACTCAATAATAAATTTTGTATCTTGAGTCAATTTCATGTGTAATTTTTGCTATAATGACAGTCTTGATTTCGTTATAGTAGTCTTGATTTCGCTATAATAACAACAATATTTGAAAAAACAACAATAATAGTCTTGATTAATCGATTTTTTTTGAGAAACTTGTTCAATTTCGTAATTTCGTATCTTCATCAATCTGCTTCAATTTTCGTAATCAAATTCTTGATTCATTAATAGGTTTAATTTTGTGTTATTAACTCTATGGTTCTGATTTCGTTCTGGGTATTAAATTGAATATCGTTTCTTTTATGTTTGATTTCGTGTTATCAAATTCTAGTGTTTCTTATTGAATTGAATTTCGCTTATTTCGTGTTATGTTTTTTTATTTTGCTTTTGATTTTGTGTTCTGTTGTTTGCTGGGTAACGTGATCTTGCATATTTCAATTTTTTTTTCAATTTTAGTAAACCATATTTGATTATCACATGTAAGTTTGAACCGAAGACATGATTTCTGGGTATTGGGGTTCAATTATTTTATAGTTTTGCCCCAGTGATTCTAATATCCAAATATAGTCTCTACTAATACTAGGAGATTGTATGCTTTATTCCTTTGACATACTTAGTTATTGTATAGTGTTGTTACAATTATTCTAATTGTTACAGTTATTTCAATTATTCTTACATTATTGATAAGGGTAAAGTCGTATCACCTTAATCAAAATAATCCTAACGAACAACTAACAGGTAGCTAGCAGTAAGTAAGGGCTGAATCCACAGAGAGACAGATGAAAATTGCTAATTATCTAATAATCGATTCTAAACTATTTAAATTTCGGTTTGTTTAAATTGTTTTTCTAAACTACTGCAATAATGTAAATTAAGAGGTTCTAATGATATTAAAAGGATCTAGAGTCTTCCAGTTCACTATGTAATTAAATTGGGTAAAGTTAATTAATCTTGCAATCAATCAATCACAGTTATTTAGGGTAAAGACACGGCCACTCGGATCTTATGTCAACCTTAGGATAGATTCTGACGGGCTCTCGCAACTTACCAGATTATCCTACCAACTTACTTGTAAGTCTACCCTTACCAGGCTTTCGATCTTAGGTTCGGGTTCCTAAACATTCAACGAGTTCAACGTCTCAAAATAATCAAACAATAATACAAGACACGTAGTAATTCAATAACATATGAATGATCAATCAAATAAATAATTAAACTAACATCTCCAATTCAATTAACATAGATTCTCTTCAACCCTAGATAAATAAATGGGTTATTTCACGAGAATAATCCAAACTATTGACCATCTTCTTAAAATAATACATAATTTACTAAATTTGAAAATAATACCAACTATCAATACTATTATTTCATATCAGACTCAATGACCGGTTAGCTGCCTAACAGGTCATTGTTAAACTAATAAAAAACATTATAATATACTTATCCATCACCATTATTCCATTAGTCACAAAAATGTAAACTTTCACTAATCACCCTCCACTAATCAAACCACCACTCCACCACAGTCCAACCTACCTTTCCACTGACAACATAACTCTACCAACGGAAACTGAAAACTACCGGAACCCATCTTCACTCCTCAGATGAACGCCTTTCACGTACCTCAATCATCAATCGCCTTAACCAATTTAAACCATTGGAAGCATGTGCCACCACACATCAACTATGATTCACATGCTCTTTCTCATGTCTAATTAGTAATTACACCACCAATTAGCTGAAACTTCTCCGTCGAACCTCCATCACGTTTAAACCGGCTCCGATGAACCCAGTTCAATAGACGCACACCATTCCCATTCATCGATTTTACGAGACTACTCTCTGTCAGATCCAGCCGATGTCGGAGTTAGTCATAGCTGCTCTAGAATCCACACCCACCTTGATTAAATGTAAATCCACCACCGAAATTGAGTTATTGTCGCATTACCCAGCCGACAGAGCCCAGAGGTACTCTGACCAAAGATAATGTTGGTGAGTTATTCAAGGGAGATGAAAGGAGATTTGGATGTGTAGGTCTGTGGCCGTGGGGGAATGCATCTGATGGAACGCCGGAAGATCAGGGTGTGGTGTTAGATTCATTTGGGTAGGATTGGAGATTAAGGTTAAGGGATTAAGGTTGGAGTAATTCCGTAAATAGTACATTGTTATTTTATTTTTTTAATTTTAATTTTATTATTATTATTATATAGTACAGTAATCATTGCCAACTCAATAACACATCATCTCCACTGCTTCCATGTCATCAATTACCTGATACAACAGGTAAATTAATGAAGGAGTCCATTTTGAGAAGAGTCCTTCCAAAATTGAGTTTATTTTGAGATTTAGTAAAGTAGGTATTATTTTAAGAAGAGGCGTAATAGTTTGGATTATTCGTGTGAAATAACCCTAAATAAATTAGCTACTCATAATAAACGATAAAGCAATAAAAGAATTAAGCATAATAAAGAACAATATGAAAATAAGATAATATGAAAAGATATCAATTACGTAGAACTGAAAGATTAACGATCTAAAAGTATGGCTACAAACTTGAAGAATTCTAATGCTAATAAAAAGTCTAAACTAAACTAATGAATATGAAAGTGTTCATAAATCTAACCCTAAGGAGGGTATATATATACTAATAATAATAAGGAGTCATTACTCCTAATTTCCTAATGACTAGGAGAAACTAATTAGGAAAGAATATCCCGTAAAATAAAAGTAATGGTAAGTTACGAAGTCTATAAACTAGAAAATCCCGCGAAACAGCTTCAAACCGATCGGTTCGGGTCTGTACCGACCGGTTCAATGTTGTGCCGACCGGTTTGGGTCCGTCCCGACCGGTTGGGGTTTCCTGCACTGCGCGACGAATTTGAAATGCTTGTTGTTTCTTCGTTACTTATCGGATTTGGACGTGTGATATATCGTTGAAAAGCTAAGAGAAAGAGTTTTCCAACGCCACAAAAAATCAGCTCAATCAGAGTTGTAGAACTCAAGATATTCACGTTTGAAGTTGACCTTTGTTTTAGCGATCGTTCTTTCTTCTCGATTTGCATTTGTTTGAGCTTTCCACCTTATTTCTTTGTCGTTTTTATTGTTTATTCACTCACGTCCCTCTTCAAGTATTCATTTAGTATCCTCTAACTTTTATCACTTCTTCCTTGTAGATTTCATGGCTCGACTCTCGTCATTGCCCAAAATATAGCTCAATCGCCTTAATTTGTCCCGTTTACTACAAAACGTAAACAAAATACCCAACATAAAAAAGAAGAATAAAAAGCTTGAAAAATGACTCCTAGGACACATAAAAGGAACCAAAATAAAGGAAAATTTGGGGTTAAATATATACGAAATGAGTTCATCAAATCCCCCCAAACCAAACCTTTGCTTGTCCCTAAGCAAAGCAATCATCAAAGAATATGGACAAGACTTAAAACAATGGCTCAGAGCTAACTTCATCAACATGCATCATCCCAAATCTAATACTCTAACAAGTGAATGACACCAAAGCTAAAGAAACGAATTCTAAAGCAAAGAATGAAGAGTAAAAGAATTTCAAAAATCAAGCTTCAATCAATATTCAAATGTCAAACTTTTAATCTTGCATAACCTTCTATGTCGAGATTCCTCACGGTTTACACTCAACACTCAATAAAACATTTTGAAAAGGTATTTAGCATGTGAGTTTCGTTTTAGTACAATAAAACAAACAACAAATATAAATTGCTAAAAACATGAACAAACAAGTTAGTAACGGTTTGTAAATTGAATAAATGACATGAATATAAGGCAATGCATAGTTTTGAAAAGATGAATCACATGATGGATTTAAGACGTGATGACCGAAGTCATTAAAATATTTTTATCGGGACTCGAAAGATGATGAAAGACTCACGGTTTTGATGAACTAGGAGCCACTCGATCGAGTCACTGTGGTACTCGACCGAGTGGTCTCGAAAAAAGTATTCTGCCCGATTTTTGGGGTGCCACTCGATCGAGTGGGCTAGGCACTCGATCGAGTGCCCCCTGTACGAACTGTGGTTTGTTTCGTTTCTGGTTTTGAAATTGCTTTTTGTAAAATCGATAATTTTGATAAATCGGGTATAAATATAGTATGATTTATACTCGACTTAAATTTCGATATTCGTCATATTCGACACTTGATTATGAAATCAATATCGAATATTGGGAATGTGTTTTTTTAAAAAAAAAAGATGTTTTATAAATTGTTTGAAGATCGAGAAAAAAAATAAACTCTCTCCGCGTCGAAATCGTCGTATTTCGTTTTCAAGATTATGTGACGATTATCTTAGCATCAACGAGATAAATTTAGTTCTTTTAGATACGATATTCGACTATAGAGTCGGTATCCTGTTTTAAGAACGTTCGTTTTGTATAAAAATAGATTGTAGTGATAATATCGATATTAGAAAAAAACGTGATGATGACCCCTATGAAACCGGACCAGCGACACAAAAAAACGAGAAGAGAGAGAGAGAGAGAGGAGAAGACGGGATTTGATTTTACACCCTCAACCTACATGCTTTGTACTCTCGGAACGGGGCTTGTCTAGCTGTGGCTTAGGCACGAGAGCGTCGAGATAATGTGGGTGAGTTATGGTGGTTTAGGCGTGTAAGGTGTATGGATGTCGGGTTAGAGGTGGCCGGATCTTCGAGGGAGGGACGGCGTAATCTCGCGTGTGCGTGTTTGATGATTGTCGATGTGAGTATGAATTTGTGTTGATTTTGTGTAGTTGTGATAGATGTGTGTATTGGTGTGTGCAAGGGGGTCTATTTATAGTAGAGGTCCCCGATTGAAGCTAGAAGAGGTAGCTTAACCTGGGTGACAAGAAACACCGCTTTGGATAGGAAAAGCAAGCAATTTAAGAGGAAACAGGATTTCGTTGTTGGGTGGAAGAGAACTCCTCATCCGACTGAAAAAGGAGTCACTCGACTGAGTGACTCTAATACTCGGTCGAGTGCCCGACTTTGATACCGGTTCAACATGCTTCACGAGCCTACTCGACCGAGTGGGCCGGTCCACTCGATCGAGTGGGTCTAGCTCGGGTAAGAAACTCCTTTTAGAGATCAAACTCTATCTCGGACGGATTTGTTTATTATTTTTTGTGGTTGATTTCTGTAGTGTTCGACTTCTAGTCGGATTTCCAACGTGACGCAGCTGATATTTACGTCTCAGAAATGTCTTTGACCGGGGTTTGACTCTGTCGCTAAAAGACGGTTTTGCCCTTGGTGCCGAATTTGACCCAAATTAGTCTTATTTGATTGGGAACGACCCACTGGGCCTGAATTTGAGGTTAGTTTTGTGATATTTGTACTCCGTAAAAAGCCCAAGACAAATGCCAATCATTTCGAGCCCATATTCGAGTACGTTAAAGCATGCTTGCGTCCGATCATCATCGTGTGTTCTTTGGAAACTGCTATAGACACCTAATAGCCAAATGTGGGTGTCTACAGAGCCCCCACTCTGACTGAGGCTTGGACAAGGCGAAAGTCAGAGTAGCTACCAGGTCAATCGAGGATTAAGACCTGGCAGACTTCCGGTCGGGTCGCTTATAGTCCATTAGACTTGCGTGAAAGGGCCTGCCGGCCATAAGATAGAAATCATATATGAGTTCTGTTGTCGGGAGTAGCTCCGTGGGACTTGTTTTTTAAGCCCTAGGCGTATCTGTATGAGGATACATCCCGTCTTGAAGCTGCGCGGGAGCTTGCCTAAGAAGCTCTGGGTGTGTCCGTTCGCAGACACATCCCGATCCGAAATTACGCTGGAGCCTGCCTAAGAAGCCCTGGGTGTGTCCGTTTGCAGACACATCCCAATCCAAAATTACGCGTGAGCTTGCCTAAGAAGCCCTGGGTGTGCCTGTTTGCAGACACATCCCGATTCAAAATTACGCGTGAGCTTGCCTAAGAAGCTCTGAGTGTGCCCGTTTGCAGACACATTCCGATTCAAAATTGCACGGGAACTTGCCTAAGAAGCCCTGGGTGTACCTATATGTAGGCACATCCCGTGTTTCTTTTAGGAGAAATGCCACCCTGGGCCTTCCGCTGGGGAGCTTAGTGAGTTTGCGCAGACCTACGACTCACGCTGGGGAATAAAAACTTGATGTTCCGTTGGGAAGCCAAGCTGGTACCTGAAACGCTAGATATATAGGCAGAAATAGCAAATATAGCAGATAGCAAGACAACATACAGGAAATGCGGTTAGCATCTATAGACTGACTTGCGCTGGGGCAAATGATTTTTGCTTCATTTTGAAATCGAAGTGCTGAAAGCAACTCACGTGCTAGGAGATACGTTTTCAAAATTGAAAGGGGTAGAAAAGAAATTTGCACTAAAATAGACTGAAATTTGACCTTGTCGAAAAGGATTTTCTCAAATGGCTAAGTTTTGCAAATTTTAAAATGAGATTTTGAAGAGAGACATACCGACAGACTCGACTATGGACGTGACAGGACTCTTGAGGGGTTGGACTGTGACTCGGTAGGGAGTGGGCCACCTAAGATGACAAGACTCTTAAGTTGCGCTATTCCGTAGCCTAGGCGAGTGGCAACACGGTCGAACATTGAAATGCGAAGGATGTACTATAAAGAGGTTTGTAGTAGTCTGTAATGAGACTGCTTCTGTAAGACTTAGGAGTGGTAATGCTGTGGTCTAGTGCTCTTTTGAAAATTTAGTTCTAGGGTACATTCCCAAAGTGGGTGTCCCTTCGAAACCCTGGAAGATTATTGTCTTTGACTGAGTCGAGTACCAGGACACACTATAGAAAAGAGGCTAAATTTTGAAAGTATTTGGATTTTGTGAGTGGATGGAGAACTTCTGCCTAAGAGAAGCCCCCAGGATGACAAAGCGAACTGTTGAGAACATGACAGTGTCGTGACCGGAATGATGGTGCTTTTTGAATGTGGGTGGTTGTGCCTCTGTTGAAAGGCTGCCTACGTATTCACGTGTAGTGAATCAAACCATGCCGTAGTTCAGTGGATTGAAAGATATATTATGGTGCCTAGTCTAATAGGACTTTATGTGTAACTAGCCATATCGATGGTGTAGGCTAGGTGCATTCCTAATGATGGCTTGATCAAAGGTTTAGAATAGTTAGGATGTTGATCCTGTGACTGTGAGCATTCTCCGAGGTAGCCCCCAGAGGTGGTGTGAACTATTTGGGCATGTTCTATGCCGACTGCGAGTTGAGTTCCCGTGTTCGAGGCTGGTAACTGGTTTGGAGGTTTATGGAAATGTGGATCTAGGTCGCAAGTGGCTTTGATGTTTTGACATCTGGAGCTTGATTTTGTGGAGCTAAGGCTTCGAGGGTAAGGTATTGCAATGTGGTAGGAAAGGGAAAGTCGAGTAAAAATGACTCGGACTTCGATCGGGCAGGTTTGATAGTGCGGGATCTGGTTTCCATGTCTGGCCCTAATGGTTAAGGTGTATCCTATGGAGCTTGAATCCTCAAAATTTCGGGCTGTCTCTTAGCCTAGGTCTCGAGAAGGTCTTGAGGGTTGCTATGTGGGAAGGCTAGATGTGGTGTTAGTGGACCAACTTGATTATCTCTCCTATTGGATGGAATGGATATTGATAATTTTTTGAATTGACCGTACCCCGGTCAAGGGGCTTTCACTTGAGTTGACCGATAACCACGGTCATGGGTATTTGAATTTTTTTTGGTTAGTTGACCTCTTAGCCCCGGTCATGTGATTCTTCATTCGGATTGACCGTTTAACCTCGGTCATGGGTATTCGAATTTTTTTTTTGATGATGGCCTGCTTTTTTGTTTTGGCCTTTTGCTTTTTTCTTGGACTTTTGATTTTTTTTTGTCCATTTTTTTCTCTTTTTTTCTGTTGGTCAGACTAACACCTAAGGTAGGGATTGGTCGGTCCTATTGGAGAGGTGTTTCTTGTGGGAAATGGGCTTGCCTCCCGTCTTGAACAGGGTTCAGGAGACTACCTAGATTTGTCATAGGATTCAATACCGCTCCTGCTAAGGGTAGTTTTGTGGCTTTCTATGTCAAACATGGAATAGGTAAAGGAAAACACGGGTCTCGATTTCCTGCAGTCATTATAGATGTGCCTATAATAGTCACGTGCATGTGCTCAAAGTGTATGACGATGTTCATCATGTTCTCGGAAACACATAAGGAAAGTATATATGAGAAATAGAAAAGCTGATTTTATTGAATTTTGAAAAAAGAGGACAGAATACAACTGACTCTGAATCTGACTTTGACTTCGGAAGAAATAGCACATCCTAGACTCGGACTCGGACTCGGAATTAAATCAAATCCGGACTCTCGGATGTTGTCATTAGTCGTCGGCTTCTAAGGACTCGAGTTGATGTCCAGTATAGCCTTCAGTAGAAGCTTCACCCAGATCTTCATTATGTCGAAGATCATCTTTAATCTTAATGCCCATTTCGGTAAGCACCGCAAAGTTTGAAATGCCGGCATACCTAAGATGGACGCGGTAGGAAGGTAGGAGGTTGTTGATGAACGCCTCCACTAGTGTCTTCTCGTTGGGCTTGTCTACCAACTTCACACTTTCTGCCCTCCACCTTTGAAGGAACTTGGTGAAACCTTCTTTGGGCTCTTGGGCCATGACCTCCAGAGTACGCATAGTAGTCTGGATCTCGGTATTATCCGTGTAATTCCGAGCAAATAACGTTGCTACATCGTCCCAGGTCTTGTACTTTTTGGAATCAAGCCTGTAGTACCAGACTTTTGGATGCTTCTCGAGGGAAGAAGCAAACAAGTGCTTAAACATGGTGGATTTCACCTCCTTGACAGCCATGAACTCCTTGAAAGCCCGAATGTGATGAACCGGGTCTTCAGTACCCTCAAACATCGGTATGCCCGTAAGGTTGAGGTTGGCGGGTAGCTCGTCATTCAGAGGCGAATATGAGCGAGCATTTTCCGTATGGATCAAGTTGTTTGTTGACAAATGGACCTGTTCTTCAAGCTTGCGAATGGCGCTGACCAGTTCAGCTATGGGCCCAGTGGTTTCATTCTCGACCTTAGGAGTCCCTTGCTCCACGGCACTCAAACGGGTGGTAATGGCTATTTGGTCGGACCTGATAGTTGTCAATTGGGCCTCGATCTTAGCCAGCGCAGCAGTCAGTTGGTCCAAGGTTTCTTGCATTTTCTGGCGTCTGGTTACCGGTGGCCTGTCTGTAAGAATACCGCGTAATCAGTAAAGTTGCTTCGGAACTCAAATTCACCAAGGCATAGGAAATAGCACGGGAGGAGAGACGACTCCAGTTTGACTCAGGTTAGACTCTCCTAAGACAAATGTGTAGGGTACGATTCTCGGAGTGACCGTGATTAATCGCTCCGTCGGAGAATAGCCCCCAAGTGAGACTAAGAACTCAGATAGGACTCAGATGGTGTGACATCTAAGTGACTCAAAGGTGGGGTACGTGAGACACGTGTGAGACATGACCCTTAGAGCAACCGTGATTGATCGCCCTGCTGAAGGGTAGCCCCCAAGTGGGATCGAAGGTTTTGTTAAGACTCGAGTGTTGGACGAGTGACCCTTAGACGTAAGGGTCACGAACCATTTGCTATAGGGCTATGCCTTGTAAAAGGTTGACTCGGCCTCAAGGAAAGGCAGACGGGGTAAGGGAAGAAACTTGCGATGTAAGATCGACAGAGTTTCGACGCTAGAGACCCTCGACTCGACTCGAAAAAAGGATGACCCTGTGATTAGGGTAGACCCTTAAGTTAAAGGATTCTCGAATTAGGATGACTCGACTAACGGATTGAAAGATGGGCGAAATTCCCTTAGGAAAGGTCGTGGGGACCGTCCTGCTAGAGGGAAAGATCGCGTGGGACTTGCTAGTTTGGACTCGAGTGTGTAAACGGGCTTTCCTTGGTAGGGGTATGTCCTACGTAGGTTAGCCTTGCCTTAGTCAAATAAGGCGGACTGGGATAGGAAGGAAACCCGTGATGTAAGATCGACGGAGTTTCAACGCTAAAGACCTTCGACGACTTACGACGAGAAAATCGGTGGATGGCCCGATTTTTTTTTGAAAATTGGGAAAGTGCCATCGGGCCGCAATTATAAAGGTTTGAAAATTTTTTGAATTTTGAAATGTGCAGCATACCGGCTAGAAATGGGCTATTTTGAGTAAAATCATAAGTCCTAATTTTCAGTAGCATTCCGGATTTTTGAAAAGTTGAATATTTGGAATTTTGAAATTTGAATATTGAAAATAAATTTCCGAGAATTTGAAAATCGAAAACGGGATCCCGAAGATTTGAAAATCAAAAACGGCATCTCAGAGATTTTGAAAATTGAAAATGGCATCTCGAAAATTTGAAAATCGAAATTGAATTTTGAAAATTTGAAAATCGAATGGTGGATCGAAAATTTGAATTTTGAAATGGGCAGCATGCCGGCTAGAAAATAGGCTTGTTTTGAGTCAAATCTTAAGCCTACATTTCGGCAGCTTTTCGATTCTTTTTGAAAATTGGATATTTTCAAAAAGATGCATTTTTTGAAATGACGGTTTTTGAAAATGACACGGAAACTAAGTAGTACATAGTCACGTAAGCATTATGACGACAGTATGTATGCTTTACACTAAGTCTCGGTCGGTCTAAATGGGGTCTATACCAGTTTACATGGCCTTTCCGAGAATCGGGACGGACTTCCTAAGTCGAGTTGAGCTTAGAACATGCCGCGAAACCCATACGAAGTAGCCATGGATACCTTTGACATATCAATGTTCGAGTACATCAACAGTATAGTGGGACGTCGGTCGCCAGTACCGGCCCGGGAAAAGATGGGGTTATGCATGAACCGTAAAACTAAAACGCGTATTGCACTGGTCAAACGATTTCTGTTCGAATGTCACCCTGAGGATGCCGATGGTAAGTCACGCACCAGTTAATCCCCAGCGGAGTCGCCAAATTGTGGACATGGCATAGGTCCACCCCGACGCGGCCACGCGCGGGTTTGGGGAGGCGAATGAATCTCCATATGAGATGGGTCGAATTGAAATTTAAATCGAAGTGGAGTCGCCACCGAACTTTGTGGGAGTTCGGGCCCGTTCGAACCCACTTTATATCTTAGTGGGCCATGCACAAAGTATGGCCAATTCGGATGCCAGAGTTTATTGGGTTCGTCCCTTTGAACTTGATACCGATACCGACATTATCGGATACCGTGTATTGAATGACTCTCGTTTGCCAATGGATTCGGACATACGGAAATCATGGTTCTGAGTAAGGGGTGAGGGTACGTGTTGGGAAGTTCACAAAGAACACCCAACCCCGCCCGCACATTAGCGGCCTCTACTAAGATATCGTTTGATTTTAAAATACGCACGTTAGTAATTCGATTGAATGATATGCAAACAATGTTTTGACTAAGCATGCGAATATTTGAATAAGTTTCTATGTCGATTTAATGCATCTAAATTAACGTCAAAGTTGTATTTAGCATGCGAGGTACGTTTTAGTACAATAAAACAAACAACAAATATAAATTGCTAAAAACATGAACAAACAAGTTAGTAACGGTTTGTAAATTGAATAAATGACATGAATATAAGACAATGCATAGTTTTGAAAAGATGAATCACGTGATGGACTTGATACGTGATGACCGAAGTCATTAAAATAATTTTATCGGGACTCGAAAGATGATGAAAGACTCACGGTTTTGATGAACCAGGAGCCACTCGATCGAGTCACTGTGGTACTCGACCGCGTGGTCTCGAAAAAAGTATTCTGCCCCATTTTTGGGGTGCCACTAGATCGAGTGCCTCCTGTACGAACTGTGGTTCGTTTCGTTTCTGGTTTCGAAATTGCTTTTTGTAAAATCGATAATTTTGCTAAGTCGGGTATAAATATAGTATGATTTATACTCGACTTAAATTTCGATATTCGTCATATTCGACACTTGATTATGAAATCAATATCGAATATTCGGAATGTGTTTTTAAAAAAAAAAGATGTTTAATAAATTGTTTGAAGATCGAGAAAAAAATAAACTCTCTCCGCGTCGAAATCGTCGTATTTCGTTTTTAAGACTATGTGACGATTATCTTAGCATCAACGATATAAATTTAGTTCTTTTAGATACGATATTCGACTACAGAGTCGGTATCGTGTTTTAAGAACGTTCGTTTTGTATAAAAATAGATTGTAGTGATAATATCGATATTAGAAAAAAAACGTGATGATGACCCGTATGAAACCGGACCAGCGACACAAAAAAACGAGAAGAAGAGAGAGAGGAGAAGACGGGATTTGATTTTACACCCTCAACCTACATGCTTTGTACTCTCGGAATGGGGCTCGTCTAGCTGTGGCTTAGGCACGGGAGCGTCGAGATAATATGGGTGAGTTATGGTGGTTTAGGCGTGTAAGGTGTATGGATGTCGGGTTAGAGGTGGCCGGATCTTCGAGGGAGGGACGGCGTAATCTCGGGTGTGCGTGTTTGATGATTGTCGATGTGAGTATGAATGTGTGTTGATGTTGTGTAGTTGTGATAGATGTGTGTATTGGTGTGTGCAAGGGGGTCTATTTATAGTAGAGGTCCCCGATTGAAGCTAGGAGAGGTAGCTTAACCTGGGTGACAAGAAACACCGATAGGAAAAGCAAGCAATTTGAAAGGAAACAGGATTCCGTTGTTGGGTGGAAGAGAACTCCTCATCCGGCTGGAAAAGGAGTCACTCGACCGAGTGACTCTAATACTCGGTCGAGTGCCCAACTTTGATACCGGTTCAACATGCTTCACGAGCCTACTCGACCGAGTGGGCCGGTCCACTCGATCGAGTGGGTCTAGCTCGGGTAAGAAACTCCTTTTAGAGATCAAACTCTATCTCGGACGGATTTGTTTATTATTTTTTGTGGCTGATTTCTGTAGTGTTCGACTTCTAGTCGGATTTCCAACGTGACGCAGCTGATATTTACGTCTCGGAAATGTCTTTGACCGGGGTTTGACTCGGTCGCTAAAAGGCGGTTTTGCCCTTGGTGTCGTATTTGACCCAAATTAGTCTTATTTGACTGGGAACGACCAACTGGGCCTGAATTTGAGGTTAGTTTTGTGAGATTTGTACTCCGTAAAAAGCCCAAGCCAGAAACTAACGATTTTGAGCCCATATCCGAGCGCTTAGAAGCACGTTTACGTCCGATCATCATCGGGTATTTTTTTGGAAACTGCTATAGACACCTAACGGCCAAATGTGGGTGTCTACAATAAGTTAAACGAAGTGGGTAGGAAACGAATTCCGTAACGATAAGTTGACCGACCCACGAGTTGAATTAAAACGAGTCAATAAAATTAATAAGTAATTTGACCAAATAATAAAATGAGTAGAATAAACTTTTTTCGATATATAAATAAACATTCGAGACGAAAATGAAGTTTATAGAAATAAATAATTAGACGATGAAATAGTATTTTCCGATAAATAATAAATCTTCGATAAAGTGAATTAACTTGATTTCTTGAGGAAAGGAAATAGAAGTTTTGACGGGACTTAAAATAAATGAACTTCGAGCCGAAAATAGGAATTCGAGCTTAAGTATAAATAAATAAAAAGAATTTAGAATTTAAATCGTCGAAATAAATTTTCGATAAGAATTAAATTAAATGGGTAAAAAAAGATCGAAACTAAAATAAAAATATGTTTTAAATATAAGAAGAGTTTCCGAGACAAATAGAATTTTAGGAATTTGAAACGATTAAACGATATATTCGTTTTATAATAATTTTTAGAATTACGAGTTAAATCGTAAAAATAAAAATACGAACATAACTTTAAATTAATTTAATTTACAAAATCAGGGTGATACAATCTTCCCCACTAAAAAGAAGTTTCGTCCTCGAAACTAACAAAAACATAATAATCTTATAGAAATCAAAATATTAGCAATTATAAAAGTTTCCGTAAAACTTAAGCATGCTTTAAAATTGAAATTTGGTACAATTCCGAAATACATTAAAAATAAATTATTAAGGCATTTTGAAGCATGACTAAATATGTGTTATCAACCAAATATAAAACAAAAGAAACGAAGTACAAAGTTTTGAAATTTATTATTCAAAATGTTAAAATTTCACGATAGCAAAAAAAATTTAAGTTGCTCAAAGTTTTTACAAAACGGAGAGTTTTAAAGTATGAAATTATGATTCAAAATGTTAAAATTTCATGAAAATAAAAAATTTTAAATTAGTCAATCTTTTTATAAAATAAGTTCGGGAAAAATGGTAAACGGATAAATAGAGTCAAGGTCAACGACAAATCGAAATAAAAGTTTTCAAACCCGATAAAGAAGTTGACGGGATTGGCCAAAGAAGAACTACCAAGATTCAAGAAAAGCTAAGCAGATGACGAAATTGAGAGTCAAAGAGAGCTCTCAAGGACAAGAGAATAATTTAACCATCTCGAGATTCCCGGTACGACTCCTACAACACGGGATCCTAATTTCCATCAAATAATGCTAAGTCCACTATTACGTACTAGATGGTACTACTTAGTCACAATCTCCAAAAATGTCTTACGTGACTATCCAATCGTTCAAACGACATGATACTAAACCACAAGTGTTTTAGAATCTAATCTCATTACTTAAAATTCCAACGGTCATCAAAACACACCCAAATTTGCAATAGATAAGGTTCCTAAATCCAAAGCTCATAAAGTTTGAACTCGAGGTACACTCCAAATTTCTCGAGTAAGGACCAGTAAACAAGATCCACCAATTTAACAATGCTCGGGCACGAAATCCTCAAAATAATCACCAACATATTCTTAACACCATAAACAGGCAGGGATTAGGAAGTACACCAACCTAAGGTACACTCAACCTCAATATATAATAATAGATACTCACATCTTCAAAACACGTCGTTCAACTAAGGTTCCTGAGAAGTCCGTCAGATGATTGACTACAACAAGGCAACCACAAAATGTTTAATGACTCAACGAAGCCACAATATCGTTGGTCTAAGGTTCTAAACTGAAAGTCACAAAAAGTTGATCTGTATTATAGTATTCCTCAAAACAACACAATAAGCCCAAATTACGGTAGTGCAAGATATTTTTCTTCTTCAAGGTTAAAAATAATTCATCCAAGTTTAGATAACTCAACTCCAAAGCTCATAGGTTACAACTTTAAACAACGATCGACGAACTAACCCTTAAGAAACACGGGCAATCTATGTCAGCCAAAATTACTAACGACAATAATGAAAACCTTTAGTGGTACCACAACACTCAGGCAAACACTTTAAACAATACTTTATGATCCCAAATATTCACGATGCTTCCATCAAACAAGCATTAGGTAAGAATCCCAAAGTGATATTATCAGTTACACTTAGTTCGGTTCTAGGTTAGGTACTAGGTATCCATCAAATATGACATACTCTTACTACTCCAAAATATATTTAACTCTAAGTACTCCAAAATAATCAAAGTAGTAACCTATAACCCAATGTTCAGTGTCTAAAGTATCATCCTAATTCCATCAAGCAACATTTCGCCATTCAAATTAATCCTCCAAAATTCTTACTTGCTTAGAAGATAGGGTAGACCCACAATCCTCAAATCAGGTAACAAGGGTTTATTAAACCTCAAACATCTATAACTTTACTCTCACGGGGTTTAAAGAATTCGGTCAAACCAAGAATCTCAAGAGGGAAGATGGTAAAGTAGGAGAATAGAACAAGGATTCACCAAGCGAATAAAGATGAGAATAAAAAAGAGAAGAATTGGAAGAAGTAGAGGAACGAAGAAAAGAATCGATGATCCTATATTACAAAGTTCTTGAACCGGAGGAAAAATCTTCGGGCCTTCAGAGTTCACAAGGGAACTAAATGGATAACTTCATCTTCTTGTAGAGGAACGAGCACACAAGTCTTGGGTCGCTCCATCTGAATCTACTGCAACATCATGGAACAGGAATCTACTCTTGATCATCTAACTTGTAGCTTGAGCAAACCAAATCTGGGCTGAAAGGTCATCATTGTATCTTCCTTGTAGCGCAAAGTTGTCTACTCGAATCAAGGCGTCGAGAGTTCTAAGCAGGTCTTGTCCCGATCTTGAGCAGCATCGTATCAACATCTTGTTCATTCATCTTCTTCTCGACAAAAGCAACAAATATTCAATGCTAATCATTGAGTTACAAAAACATGTAAGCCTAACAATTAAGTCCTTATTTTGGTTTCAACCCATCTCTCACTAATATTCTTTTAATGTTCATATCATTTACGAGTATTTTTCCTAGAATCAGGTGTAAGTGTCGGGAGCAACAACGCTCTGATACCAACCGTAATCCCCTAAGAAATCTAACGAAATAAAGTGACGGAAACACTGTAGAGTTGGGATTAAAACACACTGAAAAACTATATCTTATTAAAAGAAATGGTCAGTCAATACAAAGGCCACTTTTAAAAAAAAGGGCTAAAATAAAATTCTCCAAGCGGGTTTATACAAATCCATAAACAAACATGATTGAAGAAAGAGTAGGATCCACGCTACTCGCTAGCTCACACCCAAAACCCAACAGCAAATACCTGCCAAGTTATAAACATAACAGCCACGTCAGTGGGGAGTAACTCGAACGTTCTCCCAGCCATATTATATCATATGGAAAAATAATAATATTATTATACCAAAATACTTAAAATGAGAAAACATTAAATGATAATAAAAATAAGTTTTCGGAGGAAACTTAAAATATTTGCCAACCTGCAAATCAAAACAAATCGATAATAATAAAAATATTCAAAATGGCGTTATGGATATTCGGTTAATGTGCACAAGGCTAGACTTTCACTAGGGATATACTAAAAACTGGCTTCGAGAACTCAGACAGCAACTTCACACGCAGCGAAGATTTAAGGTCTCTAACTAGGCAACTCAACCATAATAGGATGGCGACTTATCAATGCGAGGTCCTAGCTAGCTTAAGTAATATACACCCCTCCGGGATACCAAATGTATCCAATTCAACTGACGGCGACTAACACGATGCGATATCTAGCTTAAGGGCACAATGCACATATACTCCTGAACACCAAATGTGTTCAGTTCAACAACCAATGCATCCCAAATGGATACACCAACCTTATAGTTGATGGCAAAACAGTACATCCTAGACTGTATTACTCTAACCTCACACTTATCCTTATTCCATAACTCCAAAACAGCCATTATCGATATTCAAAAGATATAATCATTATAAATAATATGAATAAAAGGAATAAACATTTTATATTAAAAGGGAAACTTTCTATAAATGGAAACTTGCTAATTTTAGAAACTTACTTAAAATAGAAATATTGTTAAAATAATCGTAAGTTATTAAAATAAGTGAAATGTATAAAAATATCATTTCAAATGAAATTAATATTTTATTATTATCGTCGTTGTCGTAACTTTAATATATTTCTAAATTCGTTAATCAAAATATAAATAAACTATAATAAGTCAATATATAGTATTTTAAAAATAATAAGGAAATCAAGTTAAAACTTGTAGACACCCGCATTTTGACAGCCAGGTGTCTATGGTAGTTTCCCAAAAAACACCCGATGATGATCGGACGCTAACATGCTTCTGTGCGCTCGGATACGGGCTCAAATCCATTAATTGCTGACTAACACACTTACAGAGTACAAATCTCACAAAATCAACCCCGAATCCAGGTCCAGTGGGCCGTTTCCAATCAAACAAGATTAATTTGGGCCAAAACCGACACCGGAAATAAAATCGACTTTTTTACGATTGGGTCAACCCTAGTCAAAGTCGTCTCCGGGACGTGCAAAACAACCATTCACGACATCAAAAGTCCAACTCAAGAAGCAAAACCAACAGTCCACCTTCAGACGGGCCATCAGGTCAAGTCCATCAAGGCACAAAACCCTAAACATCCAAATACATGGGCAATGCCTATATATACACCCCATGCAACACCCCATGACACAACTTTTACCACTTCAAAAAGAACCCTAATCTTATACATGCAACCCTAATCAAACCCTAGCAATTCTACACTAGCAAAAAAACCCTAAACCTAGTTTTAGAAATCAATTCCGAGCCACCATAACTTAACCTCCATAAAACCTCGAAGACTCTTGTGTTAAAGCCACGGTTACGAGTCCGATCCGAGACAAGAACATGTAGGTTGAGGGTGTCAAAACCCCGTTCTCTCCTTCTTCTCTCTTCCTCTCGTCATCTTCCTCTCGTCATCTTCTTCGCTTTTTCTTACTTTTTTATTTTTTATTTTTTTTCTTAATTGCATCATAATATCGATAATAACTAATACAAAACATTAAAATACTTATCGATTTGTGTCGAATAAGAGGGGTATCGGAATAAGGAAACACGAATATACAAGTGTACTGCACACAGCGTTGACGGTCGCTTGTTCCAATACCCCGATTATTTGATTATTGAGATAAGTTAACTTAAACAATATTTTTTTTATTTTGTTTGCATCATTATCATTAGTCGCATATTTACATTAATTTTCAAAAAATAAGCATTATATTTAATAAGGGTCAAAACCCGTTGACGCGGATCTGACATCCTAATCCTTAGGGATTTATTTCGATGTCGGAAAAGCCGAGGGAATCAAGTTTTCATTCAAGCAAAGTGTCGATACGTTAGATCCGATGCCAATTCCATAATTGGATGTCAAGTCTAATAATCTAATCAAACAATTTAGCCAATTCAATTTTTCGTTGATGCTAACGTAGATGTTATTTAATTCGTTCGAATCATGACACTACAAACGCGGAGGAATATTTATATAGTCTTGGTTATTTTGAACGATTCAAATCAATTTTCTTTATCTTTTTCACTCTAGTATTCCTTATCGATTCCATAATCGAATATGGGATATGACGAGCATCACAATTAGAATCGAGTATAAATCATTCCAAGTATTTAATATCGATTTCATAATCGAATATTTAATATAACGAATATCGAAAATATAAATCGGGTATAAGTTAATCCATACTTGTACGCGATTTACAAAAATTGACGGTTTTCGACAAATAAAAAAAAGCAGACATACCCCCACGCGAGTCGCGCGCCTGTCAGGCGACTCGCGCGGAGGCCTGGTTCGTCGGGTTTTTTTGTTTTCTCGTCTTTTCTATCCTTTTCCGATCTTACATAAAACAGCGACTTTCGCGACATATTTTCCAGAATTCGATAAATATTTTTCTTGACCCCGGTCAACACGTGTTAATCCATCACGTGACATATAAAGCTTTCCAAAATCATGCATTCATCACATCTATATATTTATTTAATTTATTACTCGTTACATCGTTACTAACGATTTGATTGTTTCCTTTGTCGATTTTTGTCGTTTATTTTATTTTACTAAAATGAACTCACATGCTAAAATTCCACTTTGACGTAGAATTAATTGCATTAAATTGACTTAGAAACCCTTTTCAATTCCATTCACATGTTTAAGGAAAATAATCTTTGCATATTTTTTTCCCGTTTAACTAACGCGCGTATTGGAAAGTCATTCGAATTCTTAGTAGAGGCCGCAAATGTGCGGGCGGGGTTGGGTGTCCTTCGTGGGCTTCCCAACACGTACCCTCACCCCTTACTCAGAACCTCGGTTTCCGGATGCCCGAAACCGTTGGCGCACGAGAGTTATTCAATACACAATATCCGATAATGTCGGTATTGGTAACAAATGTAAAGGGACGAGCCCAATAAACTCTAACATCGAAAATGAGCCGTATTTTGTATACGGACCACTACGACATAGAGTGGGCTCGAATGGTTCCGAATAACCACAAAATTCGGTGGCGACTCCACATACACCTAAATTTCAATTCGATCCGTTTCATATGGAGATTCATTCGCCTACCCAAACCCGCGCGTGACGGGGTGGACCTATGTCATGTCCACAATTTGGTGACTCCGCTGGGGATTAACTGATGCGTGACTTACCATCGACATCCTCAGGGTGAGACTCGAATAGAAATCGTTTGACAAATACAATACGTGTTTTAGTTTTACGGGTCATGCATAACTCATATTTTCCCGGGCCGGTACTGGTGACCGACGTCCCACTATACCATTGATGTACTCCAACATGGATATGTCAAAAGGTGTCCATAGTCGATTCGAGTGGGTTTCGCGGCATGTTCTAAGCTCAACTCGACTTAGAGAGTCCGTCCCGATCAACGTCTAGACTATGTACATTGGTATAGACCCTCTCAGACCGACCGAGACTTAGTGTAGAGCATACGTGGCGTCGTTATAATGCTTGTGTGACTACGTGCTACTTGGTTTCCGAGTCGTTTTCAAAAATGTTAAATTTTCAAAAATTGCATCTTTTTCAAGACATTCGATTTCAAAACCCGGGACATGCCGAATCTAGGACTTATGATTTTACTCAAAATAGCCTATTTTCTAGACGGTATGCTGCCCAATTCAAAACTCGAAATTACTTTCAAACTTTCAAAACCCACGGCCCAATGCTCTTTCGTTTTTTTCTCGAAAATTGGGCCCTCAACCGAGTTTTCTCGGACTTCTTCAAAAACAATCGATTTTAAAAACTTCTCTCTTCTTAGGACTTCCCGTATTTAGCAGTGTCGGGTCATGTCATAAGTTGTCGAGGTCTCTAGCGTCGAAACTCTGTCGATCTTACATCACGGGTCTCTTCCCTATCCCAGTCCGCCTTATTAGACTAAGGCAGGGCCCACCTAAGTAGGACATACTCTTAAGAAGGAGGGCCCGTCAACATAATTGAGTCAAAAGTCTGGGGATGTCTCACGCGAACCTTCCTTCGAACAGGACTCGGCTCACATGCCGAATTCTAAGGGAGGCCCACCTTTCACGAGTCACCCGTCTAGGTGTCTTTTCCGAGTCAACCTTTTTTACAAGGCATAGCCCTATAACAAAAGGTTCAAGGGTCCTTACGTCTAAGGGTCACTCGTCCAACAATCGAGTCTTAACAAAATCTTTAATCCCACTTAGGGGCTACCCCTTAGCGGAGCGATCAATCACGGTTGCCCTAAGGGTCATGTCTTACACGTGTCTCACGTACCCCACCTTTGAGTCACTTAGACGCCACACCATCTGAGTCCTTAGTCTCATTTGGGGGCTATTCTCCGACGGAGCGATTAATCATAGTCACTCTGAGAATCGCACCCTACACATTCGTCTTAGGAGGGTCTAACCCAAGTCAAACATGGTCGCCCCATTTTCGGACTCACTTTTCTGCAGCTCGAGTCTAATTTGCGGTCGTTACCTCGTCTAGGTCAACATTCAAGTATCCCGGTCCGAGAGACTTTGTCGACCCGTCACCCCGGGCCGTGTCTGGTTTGACTCTCTCTCTCTCTCTTGCGCAAAGCCGAGTTTAGGCGAGTTATAACACCTGTCGTTTCTTCCGATCAGGGACCCTATGAACGAGACACTATCAAACCACAACAAATCCCATGCCGTCAAGAAAGGGGATATCCAGGGGAGTATGCTTATGCTATCTTGCTCCATTAACAACATCTTCTCGAAAATCGATACTGCCCTAGATAACCTAAGTTCCAGGGTAACCATCATCGAAGAAGACCTTGTAAGAACCCGATCCCGTTTAACACAGCTAGAGCGGGTAAGGCAGCCAGTCACCCAACTGAGCCATTCGAAGGGTGAACACTCTTACGAAACTGTCCGATACCCTCAAGATGGCAAGGCCGAGAGAGGTAACCCTCAAGTCACCTCTCCAAGAATCAAGAACCAGTCAAAGGAAAGGACATTTACCCACTTGGATATGTCCTACACCATCGCTTTCCAGAGGTTGGTTCCGAAGGGCCTAGTGCTACCTATAGGCCCAACAGCCGACCCACCTGTGGAGAAACGTTCCAAAGCATGGAACGCCGAGCATTACTGCGAATTCCACATAGGGAGGGGACACGATACAGAACAATGCTGGAAGCTGAAACACCTCATTCAAGACTTCCTCGATGCCGGGAAGACTCCCGTTTTGGAAACATTGTCACTTGCAAAGCCCCTCGTGGACTACACAGGGCCCGATGATCGAAGCATCCAATCTACCTCTCATGCACCCAAGAGTCCGGATTTGATTTAAGTCCGAGTCTGAGTCTGAGTCTAGGATGTTCTATTCCAAAGCCAAGGTCAAAGTCAGAGTCAGAGTCAGTTGTATTCTGTCCTCTTTTTCAAAATTCAATAAAATCAGCTTTCAATATTCTTTCTCATATATATTTTCCTTATGTGTTTCCGAGAACATGATGAACACCATCATACACTGTGAGCACACGCACGTGACAATTATAGGCACATCTATAATGACTGCAGGAAACCGAGCCCGTGTTTTCTTTTTACCTATTCTGTGTCTGGTATAGAAAAACCACATAACTACCCGTAGCAAGAGCGGTATCGAATCCTATGACAAATCTAGGTAATCTCCTAGTTTGGGTTCAAGACAGGAGGCAAGCCCATTTCCCACAATAAATTACCCCTCCAATAAGACTGACCAATCCCTACCTTAGGTGTTAGTCTGACCGGCAAAAAAAAAACAAAAAAAACACTGGACAAAAAAATCAAAAGTAAAAAAAAAAACAAAAAGAAGGCCATCAAAAAAGAAAGGGCCAAAACAAAAAGAAGACCATAAAAAAAAGAAAACTGGACAAAAAAAAACCGAAAGTCCATGAGAAAAAAAAGCAAAAGGCCAAAAAAAAAGCAGGCCATCATCAAAAAATTCAGAATACCCATGACCGAGGTCAACGGTCAATTCAAGGGAAAGCCCCACGACCAGGGTACGGTCAAAATTATCAAAACCCATGACCGCGGCTAAGAGGTCAATCAAAAATCAAATACCCATGACCGTGGTCAATGGTCAACTCAAGTGAAAATCCTTTGACCATGATACGGTCAAATTCAAAATTATTCATGCCATCCAATAGGGGAGTAACAATGAAGCTGGTCAGCTAACACCACACTCAGCCTTCCCACATTACAACCCTCAAGACCTTCCCGAGACCCAGGCCAGAGAGAGCCCGGAATTTTGAGGATTCAAGCTCCATAGGATACCCCTAACAATTAGGGCCAGACATGGAAACCAAATCCCGCATTATCAAACCAGCTCTCGAAGCCTTAGCTCCACAGAACCGAGCTCCAGATTTCGAGTCATCAAAACCAGATCCCACATTATCAAACCAGCCCTCAAAGCCTACAGAACCGAGCTCCAGATTTCGAGTCATCAAAGCCATTTACTTCCTAGCACCACATTTCCAAAAACATCAAATTTCCCGAGAGCAAAACTCGTTAAAAATCCCGAGAGCAGAACTCGTTAAAAATCACGAGAACAAAACTCGTTAAAATTCTCCGAGAGCAGAACTCGTTAAAAATCCCGAGAGCAGAACTCGTTAAAAATCCCGAGAACAAAACTCGTTAAAATCCCATCCAAACCAGTTACCAACCCCAAACACGGGAACTCAACTTGCAGTCGGCATAGAACATGCCCAAATAGTTCACACCCCCTCTGGGGGCTACCCCGGAGAACGCTCACAGTCACAGGATTAACATCCTAACCATTCTAGCCCTTTGATCAAGACATCATTGGGAATGCACCTAGCCTACACCATCGCTATGGCTAGTTACACACAAAGCCCTAATAAACTAGGCGCCATAATACATCTTCCAGTCCACTGAACTACGGCTTGGTTTGATTTCACCACATGTGAATACGTAGGCAGCCTTTCAACAGAGGCACAACCACCCACATTGACACAAATTCAAGAAGGGTCATCCTTCCGGTCACGACACCGTCATGTTCTCAAGAGCTAGCTTTGTCATCCTGGGGGCTTCTCCTAGGCAGAAGTTCTCCTTCCACTCACAAAATCCAAAATACTTTCAAAAACTAGCCTCCTTTCTGTAGTGTGTCCTAGTACTCGGCTCCGTCGAAGACAGGAATCTGTCAGGACTCGAAGTTATACCCATTTTGGACTGTACCCTAAAATCGGAGATCCAGAAGGGCACCAGACTAAAACAGTCTCATTACAAACTACTGAAGTCCCCTATAGCATATCCATCCCATTTCGATGTTCGACCGTGTTGTCACTCGCCTAGGCTACGGAATAGCGCAACTCGAGAGTCTCGTCATCTTAGGTGGCCCATCCCCGACCGAGTCACGGTTCAACCCTTAGAGAGTCCAGTCCGTGTCGGTCAACTCGTCCTGTCGCGTCCAGAGTCGAGTCTGTCGGTATGTCTCTCTCCAAATTCTCATTTTAAAATTTGCAAAACTTAGCCATTTGAGAAAATCCTTTTCGACAAGGTCAAATTTCGGTCTATTTAAACTGCAAATTTCTACCCCTTTTCCATTTTGAAAACCTAGCCCATGGGTGCTTTCAGGATTTCAATTTCAAAAATTTCAAAAAAATCAAAAATCATTTTCCCCAGCGCGAGTCATTTTACTATCTACGTGTTGCATGCAAATTTTATGTGACTTATACAGGTACGACTCAAACAGGGATGTGCAACCCACTACATCTCCTCAGCGGAAGCCAACAGCGGCATTTCACGGGATGAGCCTACATACAGGCGCACCCAGGACTTATGCGACAAGTCCAATTCCCCACGTAGTTACCGTCATCAGCTCAGGTATGACTTCTAGCTTGTGGCTGGCGAGCCCTTCACGCGAGTCTAATGGACTATAAACGACCCGACCGGAAGTCCGCCAGGTTTCAATCCTCGATTGGCCTGGTGGCTACTCTGACTTTCGCCTTGTCCAGGCCTCAGTCAGAGTGGGGGCTCTGTAGACACCCGCATTTTGACTGCCAGGTGTCTATGGTAGTTTCCCAAAAAATACCCGATGATGATCGGACGTTAACATGCTTCTGTGCGCTCGAATACGGGCTCAAATCCATTAATTGCTGGCTAACACACTTACAGAGTACAAATCTCACAAAATCAACCTCGAATCCAGGTCCAGTGAGCCGTTTCCAATCAAACAAGATTAATTTGGGCCAAAACCGACACCGGAAATAAAACGGACTTTTTTACGATTGGGTCAACCCTAGTCAAAGTCATCTCCGGGACGTGCAAAACAACCATTCACGACATCAAATTTCAACTCAAGAAGCAAAACCAACAGTCTACCTTAAGACGTGCCATCAGGTCAATTCCATCAGGGCACAAAACCCTAAACATCCAAATACATGGGCAATGCCTATATATACACCCCATGCAACACCACATGACACAACTTTTACCACTTCAAAAAGAACCCTAATCTTATACATGCAACCCTAATCAAACCCTAGCAATTCTACACTAGCAAAAAAACCTTAAACCTAGTTTTAGGAATCAATCCCGAGCCACCATAACTTAACTTCCATAAAACCTCGAAGACTCTTGTGTTAAAGCCACGGTTACGAGTCCGATCCGAGATAAGAACATGTAGGTTGACGGTGTCAAAACCCCGTTCTCTCCTTCTTCTCTCTTCCTCTCGTCATGTTCTTCGCTTTTTCTTACTTTTTTTTATTTTTACTTTTATTTTTTTTCTTTATTGCATCATAATATCGATAATAACTAATACAAAACATTAAAATACTTATCGATTTGTGTCGAATAAGAGGGGTATCGGAATAAGGAAACACGAATATACAAGTGTACTGCACATAGCGTTGACGGTCGCTTGTTCCAATACCCCGATTATTTGATTATTGAGATAAGTTAACTTAAACAATATTTTTTTTTATTTTGTTTGCATCATTATCATTAGTCGCATATTTACATTAATTTTCAAAAAATAAGCATTATATTTAATAAGGTTCAAAACCCGTTGACGCGGATCTGACATCCTAATCCTTAGGGATTTATTTCGATGTCGGAAAAGCCGAGGGGATCAAGTTTTCATTCAAGCAAAGTGTCGATACGTTAAATCTGATGCCAATTCCATAATTGGATGTCAAGTCTAATAATCTAATCAAACAATTTAGCCAATTCAATTTTTCGTTGATGCTAACATAGATGTTATTTAATTCGTTCGAATCATGACACTACAAACGCGTTGGAATATTTATATCGTCTTGGTTATTTTGAACGATTCAAATCAATTTTCTTTATCTTTTTCACTCTAGTATTCCATATCGATTCCATAATCGAATATGGGATATGACGAGCATCACAATTAGAATCGAGTATAAATCATTCCAAGTATTTAATATCGATTTCATAATCGAATATTGAATATAACGAATATCGAAAATATAAATCGGGTATAAGTTAATCCATACTTGTACGCGATTTACAAAAATTGACGGTTTTCGACAAATAAAAAAAAGCAGACATACCCCCACGCGAGTCGCGCGCCTGTCAGGCGACTCGCGCGGAGGCCTGGTTCGTCGGGTTTTTTTGTTTTCTCGTCTTTTCTATCCTTTTCCGATCTTACATAAAACAGCGACTTTCGCGACATATTTCTCCAGAATTCGATAAATATTTTTCTTGACCCCGGTCAACACGTGTTAATCCATCACGTGACATATAAAGCTTTCCAAAATCATACATTCATCACATCTATATCTTTATTCAATTTATTACTCGTTACATCGTTACTAACGATTTGATTGTTTCCTTTGTCGATTTTTGTCGTTTATTTTATTTTACTAAAATGAACTCACATGCTAAAATTCCACTTTGACGTCGAATTAATTGCATTAAATTGACTTAGAAACCCTTTTCAATTCCATTCACATGTTTAGGGAAAATAATCTTTGCATATCTTTTTCCCGTTTAACTAACGCGCGTATTGGAAAGTCATTCGAATTCTTAGTAGAGGCCGCTAATGTGCGGGCGGGGTTGGGTGTCCTTCATGGGCTTCCCAACACGTACCCTCACCCCTTAATCAGAACCTCGGTTTCCGGATGCCCGAAACCGTTGGCGCACGAGAGTCATTCAATACACAATATCCGATAATGCAAAGGGACGAGCCCAATAAACTCTGACATCGGAAATGAGCCGTATTTTGTATACGGACCACTACGACATAGAGTGGGCTCGAATGGTTCCGAATAACCACAAAATTCGGTGGCGACTCCACATAGACCTAAATTTCAATTCGATCCGTTTCATATGGAGATTCATTCGCCTACCCAAACCCGCGCGTGGCCGCGTTGGGGTGGACCTATGTCATGTTCACAAAACTATAAATTTCCAGAAAAGAGATGCTTTAAGAAAATGATTTCAAAATTAATTGAGTCGACGGATTTTATAAATTAAACGAGATTTTATAAAGCTTTCAAATTAATTTTAGCATATAGATTTTATCAATAAATAATACTGATTTTACTAAAAATAATCAATCGTAGACAAATGAGAAATTATTATGAAAAATAGTCTCGACTAAAATTGTATTTAAAACAAAATCGACTACTTTCTCATTTATTAGTATAAATCATAAACGAAATTAATTTATTAAACAAGTATACAAACCTCGATTATAATATAAAAATATGATTCTGAGTTAAAATTATAATTAACAAAATATGAAGAAAATATGAAATTGATATTATTTAGTTACTAGTGTCACGATAACCAACAAATTATTATAACGATCATAAATAATAAAATTACTAACGATTTATAAAACAATACCGAATGTAACACCCGCTATTTTTCCTTGCGTTTTATTCTTTCCGTTATGACTTCGTCATAACTCAGTCAAATTTTGGCCATATGTTTCTTCATTTTCCCAAGCTTTATTTTCGATTTTTGAGTTTATTTAATGATATTTAGTTATATTTTAAAAATATTTTTAATTCTTTTAAATATATTTATTTGATTTTCATCGCAAATTAATTATTTTTCCGCAAGGAATTCTACTTCTCTACGAATTAACGTTTTAAAGCTCGGATTTAAGTTATTTCGTTTCCAACAAATGTCTAAAAATATTTATATAATATTTTCAACTAAGAAATATTTTCATTTACGAAAATTTGGCCATTAATGATTTTATTACGAAGTTTCGTAAATAACTATTTTTCCAACGCGAGGTTTACTTGAATTACTTCGAAATGCCTTTAACTATTTTACGATCCTTCTTTTTATCAACTTACAAATTATTTGAGATAATTTCCCCATGTTTTGGACCGACTCAGCCCCCTTGTGACTCACCCATTACATTTTTTTATAACCTTTCATTTTATAAAAACGATTTAAGAAATTAGATAATTCTTCACTACCATTTATTGGGATGACTCATGCACAACTCTTCATGCTCCATTCTCTTTATTTTGGCTGCATATTTTGGTCTAGTTTCACCTTGTTTTCATCTAACATTAATATTATTCAAACATGAAACCATCCATTTTTCATTATATTCATTTCTACACTTAAACAAAAAAAATCTCTTTCTTCTCCATCTTTTGGCCGTGTCATCAGCAGCCCCTCAAGGCTTATTCTTGCTTCAATTCAAGCCATAATCGTCTCGTTTTTATCGTCATATTAATCGTTGTTCCGATCCTTTCGTTAAGGTAATAATCGATGTTGTTTTCGATCATTATTTACCTTGATTTTATGAGTTTTTCTCATGGTATTTTCTGCCATGATTCTCGTGTATTTTAGGCTCCTTGGATGATCTCAAAGCCGACGAATATTTGATCGATTCCGATTTGGACTAGAGGTAACGTCGATGTTATTCGGTATTAGTTGATTTTATTTGTGTAATTGCATGTATATAATTATAATTTTATTTTTGACAATATATTTATGTCATATAATCTGAAAAATTTTTAAAAGTTGGAAATTTGCATGTTTCGGTAATTTTTATCGCTTTTACGAGATTAACGATTAAATCGTCATATTAATTTGTAAAATTGTAATATTCGGCCTAAACTTGTAATATATGATTTTATTCTGTAAAAATGAGATTTTTGATGATTTTTAATTATTTGGTATTTTTCTGATATTTTTGATATCGATTATTGAATTATTACCGTTATCGGACAAAAATGATTAAAAACCGATTTTTAGTTCTAGTACTTAAAATTTTTATTTTAATCTGATTTTTGACGTGGTGAAACTTTATGGTAAATTAGAATTGTCTGATTTCTTTCATAATTTTTTGGAATTGTTAAGTGGATGAATTAATTAATCACTTTAAATCATCGTTTGTTGTTAAAACCGCGTTTGTTGTTTAAATTCTCAATTTCTGGTCTTTGGATTAAATCTGGAAAAAAATATTTTTTTGACGATTTCATAATAAAATGTAATTTTATGATTTTTAGTGCTTTAATAAAATGTTAGGACGATAAGTTTTATTAATGCAATCGTTAATTATGAAAACGGGTTTTAAATGATGGTTTTATTGGAATTTGGTAAATCTGGAACTTTGGAATATCTGGAAAATTAGTATATTCTGGAAAATGATGATTTTTAAGTTTAATAATAATTTTTGGACATTAATACTTAAATCGTTTTGTAATTACTATTTTTATTAATCGTTATTGTCGAGATTAGACGATTAGCGAGAAAACCCTTTAAAAACCGAGACTAAGCATTCTGGAAATATTTCTTTTCTGGACAGAATGTCCATAAATATATTTTAGCTATTTTACATATTTTTTGTACTATTTATTAAAGTCTTTAATTAATAAGTATTGGTTTTGGACAAATTACGATTTATCGTTAAAATGCTTCGTCTTACCTAAAAGATTTTTTTTCCAGCTATTTTAAAAATATTTAAATCTAGAACTTTAAGAGTTAAATCATCCCTTAACATACTCTAAATATATTTGTTGGTTTAATTAAATAAAGACGTTCAAATATTTAATTTGATAGTTGCCGTAAAATCCTATTTATAATCGTATTGTCAAAATTAATAATAATTAGGGAATTTTAGTTTTGAAAATTTTGGAAACACCCTAATTAGTAGTATTTAAAATGTTTAAGACATTTCTAAATCATTTTATAAACACTTGTTCCAAAAGAAACACAGTATTGATGTCATTCTGGTATTTAAAATGTTGTTGATAAACGCAGCATTGATGTCATTCTGGTTCGTTCGGCCGTTCATCTTAATCACAAAAGAAACACATAATCAATGCTAATCATTGAGTTCAGGAACATATAAACTAAACAAGTAAGTCCTTGTTTTGGTTTCTACCCATCTCTCACTAATATCTTATTTAATGTTTAACCAATTTACTGATATTTTTCCTAAAATCATGTGTGAGCGTCGGGAGCAACGATGCTCTGATACCAACTGTAATCCCCTATAAATTCTAATGCAAAACGGTGGCGGAATCACTATTGAGTTGGGATTAACACACTGATAACTAAATTTTAATAATGAAAAGGTAAGTCAGTACAACTGCCACTTTTATAAAAAGGGCAAAAATTTAAAATCCTTAAAAATGTTAAACATACAAACCATAGTATGAAAATAAATTCAACGGCGCAAGACCAAATGCCGCTCGCTAGCTCACACAACCCGAACAGATAATACCTGCCATGTTATAAACATAACAGCCACAATTCAGTGGGGAGTAACGACGACGTTCTCCCAGCCATATTACATGATATTATTGCACAATTACTACAATATCAAAATAGTTGAAAAATGGAAAACATTTAAAATGATACGGTAAAATAATTCGAAATGATTGTCAACCTGCAAATCCATGTCAATCAATAAAATAACGGCGCTATGGAAGTCAATCAGTGTAACGGAATAGACTTTCACTAGGATCATACTAAACTAGGTTCGAAAATTTAGTCAAAACAAATTAGACTTCAGTCTCTAACTAGGCAACTCAACTATAACAGGACTGCGTGCAGCGAGGTCCTGGCTTAAGTAATGTACACCCCTCCTGGACACCAACCGTAATCCAGTTCAACCCGACGGCGACTTACACGATGCGATATCTAAGTTTAAGGTCAAAATATACACACTCCTGAACACAAACCATGCTCAGTTCAACGACCAATGTGTCTCTAACTAGACACACCAGCTTTATAGTTGATGGCAAAACGTATACCCTAGACTGTATTACTCTACCCGTACACTTATCCTTATTCCATAACTCCAAAACAAAGCCGTTGACAAAACGTTCTAAAAAGGAAACTTTCTAATATAGGAAACTTTCTGATTTAGGAAACTTTATATTTTTAGGAAATTTTCTATTTTAGGAAATTTTCTCGGAATAACAATACGATGAAAATAGCGTTATAGAAAAATATCGAGAATAGTAATTTACTCTAACTATAAAGTAAATATTATTAATTTCGCAAACTACTACTTTCGGCCTTAACAATTTTTAAGTTCTAAATCGAGTATAAATTGTTTATAAGAAATATCGAAATACTTCACAAACGTATTATTATTATTATTATTATGAATTAGGGTGTTTCGAAAATATATAAAACTAAAATTCCCTATTTATTATTAGTTTCGACGGAACGAGTATAAAATAATGTTTTACGACAATCATCTTTATAAAAGTAATTTATTTAACCTTCTTTATTTTATTAAACATTTAAATTATTTTTGAATAACATAAAGGGTGACTTAAGATGAAACGGTTAAATTTTTAGAAGGTTCGAAATTGCTGGAAAATTAAATAAGTTGCTGTAAAATCGTGTTTTAACGATTATTCACGATTTCGCTTAAAAATTGATTCTATCATTTAAAAGCTTCGAAAAATAGTGTAAAAATTACGATAAATAATTAAAACTAATATTTAGACAATCTGTCCAGAAAATAATTTTTTTCAAAATCTGGAAACTCGTTTTTAAAGGCTTTTACGGAAAACGCGTTAATAAACGTTAACGATTAAAAATAAAAGCTAAATTCAAAACGATTTGTGCACGGTTGTTAAAAATCATAACTTATCAAGGAAATAAAAATTATCCAGAAACTTTTCAGTTTTTAAGAAAAAAAAAAATCCAGAATTAAAAAAAATAGGAAAAACCGTCTTTTAATCATCGGTTTCGTTTTAAAAGGTTAAATAACTATTTATCGCTCTTTTTATTTTATTAAATCTCGAATGTCACAAAAATAATTATTTTGTTAGAAAATATCAGAAACTTTATTTTGAATCGAGAATAAAAAATAAAAATCAAAAATTAAAAGGAATATTCGGTTTTAACGATAAACGGTGTTTTAGGACTATTTATTTTTTTTCACCCACTTATAAAATTCGAAAAATTACGAAAATTTACAGAAAATTAAATTTGGTCAGAATGTACGTACACAAAAAATTTCAGATTTAAATACGTAATTTAGGCATTTGAACATTAAATCGGTTTTAAATCGATTTTGTACGAAATCGGTTAAAAATCCATTAAACGACTCAAAAACTCGAAATCTGTAAAATTTATTTTTTTGGCAGGAACTTTAAAATTATATTAGTGTATCGGCCAAATATTATGATTTAATAACTATTATAACGATTTATTCGCTAATCTCGTAAAAACGAACATAACAACGAAATAATTGAAAATTAACGATTCTGAAACTTTTAAATTAAAAAAATTAATGACATACTATAATAGCCAAACAAAACTTAAATTCTATACATGTAACTACGACAAAATATCAAGCAATACCGAGATCGTCGTGTTACCTTAATCAAGATCTGAGTCAATAATGTACTCGTCTTCCTCGGGGTTGTCTCGAAAACCTATATAAAAAAATATAAAAAGGTACAAGACCCCTATTAGCGTCGTAAATCGAGAAGTAGGAAGGAGGAATAGGGGTTTCGATGATTACCCTTGAATTAAGATGAACACGGAATGAAAAGAATGATCGAAAACGGGAAAAAAAATTGAAGAACAGTGCACTGTTGTTGTTTACGTTCTTCTTCTTTTTTTTTTTTGAGTAGAGGAGAGGAGAACGTACATTGTAAAGAGGAATATGGTTGGAGTTTAAAAGGGGTTGGGTAACTGCCAAAAGACGGTTAAAGGGGTAACTTGTAATAAGATAAAGAAGGAAATAGAGGAGTCGGTTTTGACTCTCAACCGACTTCGAAAATATCTCAGTCTGCTGAGGGAAACGGTCGGGTCTGCTACAATCTGAGCCCGATTCGCGATTAAAAATAATAACAATAATAATAATAAGACGGAAAACATATGAGAACATGTTTATGAGAAAGAAGTATTAAAATCACGTTTCGAAAATAATTATATACGAAATCGCGTAGAAAAATATTAAATAGCAATTTCTCGAGATTAATTAAAATTCTCGCGAACAAGGATATTAAAATTGGTTTTGAACGAAAATTTATTAAAGTGTTATACGAAGATCGAAATTAAGCTGGATGAAAAATAACGAGACTCGATAAGAGTCGATTTAATCGCAACGGGACGGATATCAAAGTTGTAAATTTTACGGGTGTTACAGGCTAGGCATTAGGAGAGCATCCGTGTGGAATGTGGCAGCTGTGGGTAAGCTCGTCAGCAGGATATATGAGGATAGAAGTAGCCTGTGGGTGAAATGGGTTTCTATTATTTACATAAAACAGCATAGCTGGCACGATTACACCCCCCTGCAGATTGCTCTTGGACCTGGAAGTTTATATGCAAGACGAAGGAGATCCTTAAGCAAGGTTTTCATAATGGCTCGTGGAGTTTGGATCTGAATGGATATTCCATCAAGGGTGGTTATAGTTGGCTCCTACCTTCCCCCAACCCTCCGCCTTGGACTAATATTGTTTGGAATCAGTGGGCATTCCCTAAACATGCTGTTATAACATGGTTGGTTCTGAATGGAGGAATGAATATGAAAGATAAACTCTACAGACATGGATGCATTGACGATGATACTTGCTGCCTTTGCCATAACTCTACTGAAATGGTGAATCATATATTTTTTGATTGCCAATTCAGTAGAAGACTTATGCGTAATGTAGCTGACCTTATTGGATGTAATCTCAGCCTGAACCATATTATCGACGGAGGAATGCACCAGCTGCATCGAAAAATGCACGCTGCCATTCTTATGGCCTGCTACTATACGACCTGGAATCAACGAAATAAAGCTCGAGTTGAGGGGTATATTGAGCAACCAGCACAGTTGGCTCAACGTATTATAGGGGATGCCAGAAGAAAAATCAAGTTGAAAGAAAAAGACAAGGTACTTATACAGATTTGCACTTTTTTAGACAGATAGGAATCAACTGTTAATATGTTGGGAGCAAGTTTCCTTTGATTAACTTCTCCTATATTGATTTGGCTGTGATTATACTATTTGTGTATAGCATATGATTTGTAACTCCTTTTTTTTATGAATGAATTACTCACATTTCACCCAAAAAAAAGTTCTTATAGTATGAATGCAAATATAACCATACTCGAGAAAACATGCTTGGCACTAGTCTGGGTGACCAAAAAGCTTTGGCATTATATGCTCAGTTACGAAGTTCAGGTATTATCCAAAATGGATCCCATCAAATATTAATTTGAAAACCCCATCCTCAATAGCAGGATATCTACGTGGACTCTAATGCAGGCAGAATTCAACCTAAAGTTCGTGCCATTAAAAGCCATCAAGGGCCAGATAGTAGTTGAGTTTCTCACTGATAGTCCCATAACTGAAGAAGGGCACACCGATACTTGGTCCTTCTTAGACGGAGACATATTCCATACCGATGCAGAAACATGGGACTTGTATTTCGACGGCGCGTCCAATTTCCAAGGATTCGATGTTAGGATTCTTCTAATCTCACCGAAAGGGGCGCATACTGCCGTATCCATCAAACTGGACTTCGACGTGACTAACAACACCACCGAATATGAAGCATGCATCCATGGGTTACAAGCCGCCGACGATTTAGGAGTCACGAATCTTCGGGTACACGGCGACTCGTCCTTACTCGTCAATCAGGCCCTCCAGAAGTGGAAAACTCGGAACACCAACCTCGTCGCCTACCACACGCGAGTAAGGGTTCTTGAGAAGCAATTCCAAAAGGTAGAATACGTATACTTGCCTCGGGAAGAAAACTAGTTCGCAGATGCACTTTCCAAATTGGCATCTTTGCTGAAAATCCCTGATCACCTGACCAGTATGCCAACTTGCGTCTAAAGACGGTCCGAACCAGCATATATCCACGCTATCAAAGATATTGAAATAGCTGATCTCGAACCTTGGTATCAAGCCATTTTAACATACATATCGACGGAAGAATGTCCTCCTGAAACTGATGGTCGGGCCAGGAAAGCCCTACGGAGATTAGCTACCCAGTTTATCCGCACGAATAACGGGCAACTATATAAAAAGACAGCACAGGGGGCTCTTCTCCTATGTGTCGAAAAAGTAAGGGCCGAAAAGATTATGGCGTGAAATACACGACGGCGAGGGTGGTCCAAATATGAATGCCCAGATGCTAGTCCGAAAAATCATGAGGATCAAATACTACTGGAACAATATGGAAACTGACTGCAGACAGTACATTGCACACTTTCATAATTGCCATATCTTCGCCAATGTACCACATATGCCATCATTCCCATTGTACACCATGATGTCACCATGGTCGTTCTCGACATGGGGAATTGACATAATTGGAAAGGTAAACCCTTCAGGATCGGGTGGACATTACTTCATCTTGGTAGCCATCGACTACTTACCAAATGGGTTGAGGCCGAGTCCTACCGTATTTTGAACGCCAAGAATGTAGCTAAGTTCATCCAGAATAAAATTATATGCCGGTACGGGATCCGCATGAGTTCATCAGTGATCATGGGATCCATTTCCTAACGAAAACAGTAGATCTGCTAACAAAATACAAAATCTAGAGGCATAAATCCTCGCCCTACCGTCCCCAAACAAATGGACCACTAGAGGCAGCCAACAAGACAATTATCACCATACTTAAAAAGATGACTGATAATTACCGAGAATGACCCGACAAGATACCCTTCGCTCAATGAGGACACCGAACATCAAACCGCACCGCAACCGGTGAAACTCCCTATTATTTGACATACGGGATGAAGGCAGTTCAGCCATTCAAGTTGGAAGTACCATCCCTCAGAATTCTGTTGGAAAGCCAAATACATGAAGGTGATTGGGTCCAAGCGCGATATGACTCGATGGTGCTATTATACGAACGGCGAATCAGTGCCCTCAACAACATTCAGGTATAATAGAAGAGGATACAATGAGCCTTTAACAAGAGAGTTAGACCAAGTCATATCAAAGAAGGGGATTTAGTCCTCAAATTTGTCCGAGCTCTATTACCAGTTGACCCACGGGGAAAGTTCAAACCCAATTGGGTCGGGCCATACCTGGTGAAAAAGGTTCTATCAGAAGGTACTGTGAAGCTAATAGACTTAGACAAGAATGATTTTACTAACCCTACCAACCTAGACCAGCTGAAACGTTATACCCTTGATCCTTTCTTAATGTCATTTGCTAAAGTTTATCAAAGTTATCTTTTCAAAGAAAACAAGTTAATAAGCTAGGATTATTTATCCTACTGTCGTACACATCTCGAACCATTGGTCTTGATGTATTTCGAGATTGTAAAATTTAAAAAAACTTGAACTACGTCTGGTTTGATTCCACTGACTGTGGATACGTAGGCAGCCCCCATAAAGGCACAACCACCACAATCGCAAAAAAAGGCAGAAGCGGTTTAAATAATAAAACTTCTTTATTATTACCAAACCCCCGATAAATTCGGGAATTTCGAAATTCAAAAAAGCACACACGACACTACAAAAATAGTAGTATTATTTAAATAAATAAGTAAATCTAAGGAGCAGGGTATTCAGGGCATCTTGCCCCTACTCTTATTCTTTGGTTCCTTCGGGGTCCACTGACGCCGAGGTAGGGGCGGGCGTTCTCGAATCACCACGGGAGTCTCTTTAGACCGAACCTGTTTCATTGAAAGAGGATCATCCACCACGATAGTTGGCCCGAGCCAAGCCCTCACGTGCTTCGGCAGCCTGTCTCGAGGACGAAGTTGGTCTATAGCCGCCAATCGCGGCGTAAGCCTCTTCTCCAAATCGGTCTGGGTGCTCAACCTATCCCACACACCTTTAGTACCGGTCTCTTTAACTTGAGGCTTAGTCTTCCTCTTCGGACCCGACGTCAGACGAGCCAAGGTAGCAGGAGTGTCACCATCATCAAAGAAACCTTTGTTATCCTTAGCCTGCTCCTGGCGAACCAGGTCAAAAGCTTCGTTGACCTTGAGAGCATCATGAGCGTCTGCAGAGCCTTCTTTCGTCCAATTCTTGTATGAGTCTGATACCCATGTCAAATTAAGAGACTCAGGAACGGACTAAATGACTCGGGTATGCCACCGCTGGAGCCAAGTGTCACACATCACGTCAGTCAGCTGAGTGGAGTCACTGACAACTGCCTCATCCTTCGGGATCCTTTGTGACCAACCGAATTGCCTAAGGATACGGTCAGGATAAAGGTGAATTATCTGGTCAAAAGATAGAATCACTTGATAACGAGCCTTATCTCTCTTCGCCAAACTCGTCCAAGCGAGAATGAACCACCATGGGACCACCCACCGGATCAATGGGCCGAAGTGAAACGACAACTCCTCATCTCAAAACTTCCTATTGGTCAAACAGGAGGAATCAATAGTCCGTCTCCTCGTCGTCACCTGACTAAACCAATACCTGCTCGGGGTCAAGAGGAGAGTCCATGATAGACAACCTCTCATACAACCAAACCTGCACACAGGTAGGCGCGGCTCAAACACAATCTTGCGCCTAGATCACGAAAAAATAGCACTCGATACCTGCAGTAGCCGGGTGCTCCTGGTCATATGAGCAGACTAATCTCTTTTACGATCATCCAAACCCTAGATAACCTCCCTCGTGATCATCCAAGCCGGACTGTGCTCTGTCACTATTTGATCAACAATCTTCAGGACTCGAGTGTGACCCATACACTACACCCAGTCCATATGACCCTCAAAAGCATAGACATGGAGCATACAGAAAGCAAAAGCTCTACGATGATGGGACGTAGTGACCCGGACATCCTTGTGGTTCATAAACTTCTCAGCCAGGTGTAAGAGAGAAATGGTTTCCCCGACCATCATTTGGGTCACCTCCGAGTGGGACAAGCCTAAGAACTCTCGTAGTTTCCTCCTCGATCTGGTTAGGTAAAAAAAAGGGACAGCAAGTCAAGACCTAGGGTTCCATCCCCCCCCTCCCCACAACAGCAATCTCCTTGAGCAATGGACAAATTTCGCCCCGAGAAATTGCACAAACGTGGAAAATATCGTCCCAGTACGATAAACAAGCATCAAGGAAATAAAAGTCTACTTGCAACTGATGGACAGTAAGCAGCTGAGAAATACCCATCTGGTTTTGGGCCACCTTTTCCTCGTCCTTGAAGTTTCGGGACCAAGCTTGCAGCTTCAGAGACAGCAATTCGATACCCATGTCAAATGTTTCGCGAGAATGCAAAGAAGAATTTTTATTCTTTGAGTTTGTCGCGAGAATACAGAACTGAGGCAGGCAGGTCGTGTATATAAACACGAAAACCTTACGGAACCTTGGGATCTGCACCGCAGTGCAAAAAAGGAAAATTTGAAAGTAAGGGTACCCGGGCCCTGGCACCTGAAAACCAGGGCGCGCGGGAGCCCGTGCCTAAATGTTGGGCCGCCCGAGTATGCGCGCCTATGCGCACGGGCCCAATCCATGTTACAATGCCTTTCTAAGCCCAGTATAGGAATCAGAATCAAGTCATCCCGACCATTTCTCCTTTAAAAGGGATCCTGAATTTCAAAAACATCAAAAAATTTACACCATGGCAGATAATCGAGTTGGTGTTTCTCCTAAATCCTACATCCAAGATATTATGTGTCGGCATACAGGTACACCCATGATGGGAGGGATTTGTCGCGGATCCCCACCGATCAAATAAAACCGGCAAAACCTAACTAGGGTAGCTAGGGTAAGTCGGGTCGAATCCACGGGGACGGTAGAGGCGTATAGACCAAGTTCGCCCAAGAACGAGACCAAGTCAACGAGCTAAGCTAGGGAATGATAGAAGGAGAGAAGGCTAGACTAAGACTAAAGTACCGGAGAAACAAACAAGGAAAACGGCTAGGATTAGATCGGGGTCAAAGGGGTAACAAAATGGTCAAGGAGGAGTTAGAGTGAAGGAGGTAGTAGGGTAATCTAGGTAATCTAACTTAGACTCACCTAGAGGTTCCTCATGGAACCCATCCGGCGACACACATGACAAAGGAAGGCAAGAAAAACAAGCATTCCAACCTACTTAGTCATTCAAGCATTCCAACAAACATGTAATATGCATCAACCTAAGAAGAAACCCAAATCTTCCACCAACATCTCCAACAAACCCTTAGTCACCCAATTAACACCCTAATCACCCTACTAACCCTAGCAAGAACACTACTCTAACATAATCAAACTAATACTAACAAGAACAAGAGAAATCAACACAAGAATCAAAACATCCATAATGAAACTATTGAAAAAGATGAACTAAGAACAATACAACAATCAAAGATGCAAACTTGGATGAATTAAACAAGATAAAGAGTAAAAAGGAAGAGGATTATACCATACTAGTGAAGGAGAAAGATTGAAACATGCATTAATGAAGAAAACCCAAAACAAACCACCAAGGTTGTCAAGCTTAGTGAAGATCTTGAAGAATTCCCTTAATACAAGTACTAAACTAAGATTAACTACTAATTACCGACTAATATACACTAATCTAAACTAATCTAACCTAAAAATAGTCTAGGGTTCAATATCTAATGTAGTGCCTAAGCTCTACAAAACAAGGGAAGAGTATATATAGGGTTACAAATAGAAGGGAGAAGAAAGAAAGGAAATGCGGATTACAGCACTTGGTCCCGACCGGGACGGGTCATCCCGACCGGGACGGACCCACCATCCCGACCGGGACGGGTTGGTCCCGCCCGGGACGGCCTTGCAGTAGCCTCCTCCAAAGTGCACTTCATCCCCGACGGGATGAGGTGCATACCCGTCGGGGATGAGTCTTGTAGGCCTCCAATATGACCCTTTTGGTTCCTCCTTGCCTCACATGGACTTCTCATCGATTCTCGGGACTCGGGATCGGGTCTCGGAGGCTCGGGATTGGGTCCCAAGGTCTCGGGGTCGATTCCAAAGCATCGAGTCATCGTTCCTTTATCTCGTTGGCTCCAAAATGTGTATGTATCGAGTCGGAATCGCTCCAACTCTTCCAAATCGGTCTCGGGAACCTGAAACGAACTAAAGGAAGCATAAGAAGCCCATAAATCGCTCCCAAGGAGCGATTCCACAAGGAAAATGGGACCAATACACTACAAAATAGGCATTACAAACCACACTTATCAACTCCCCCACACTTAACCCTTACTCGCCCTCGAGTAAGCACATACTAACTACTATACTAGCCGAATGGGTATTAGCGCACCCTACGCCCTTTCAACTCACGCGAGTGCACTTAGAGGAAAAGTGCACTCCGCAAGGCAAGTCGGGTCTTGCGACAAAACTGTGGATGCAACCGGACACAAAAACAAACAAACACACAAACGAACACACAAAAGGTTGCACCCAAAAGAAAAGAAATACCGCTTCCCTCTAAAAAGCGGTGAAAGAAGCACCGGTTTAGGACTCAAGGCAAGTGACAACGTTCCCAAGCTAGCAATACAAACCAAGATGGACTAAACCCTAATAGTATGACGACAAAGCAACGAAAACGTTGGTAACTTACCTCGGTTCCTCCTAACCTTCTAAGAACGTACTACGGGGCGATCGGCGGAGTGGGAAGTGATGATCCACGGTGTTAGTCGACACTGTAGGTAAGTGAGACCCCGCCCCCTTTAGCGTGAGCCAAGAGGGTCGTCCCGTGTCCAAAACCGCCTAACTAGTCCAAGTAAAAAGGTGGAAAACATGCAAAATGAGGGAAGACCGACTAATGCCGCTATCATCTTTCCTCGGGACTCGGTCCTTTGGTAGGCTCTTTACGGCAAAAGTTGGAAAAAGGCTTATTTTTGTGGGGTGAGGTTTCTATTTTTGTGAGACGATTTTCTTTTGGCATTTTTTCTTTTCTTTTGCATTTTTGCTTTGCATTTGCCATGCCATTCTTTTTCTTCTTTTCTATTTTCTTTTTGGCTTTTGTGCCTTTTCTTTTTCTTCATTCTTTTCTTTCTTTCATTTTTCTTTCTTTTCTTTTCTTTGCCCTTTTGGCTTGATTTGGCTTTTTGGCATTTCTTTGTATGACAAGAAAGGGAGAAATCAACACTTTGCAATTTATTGTGTGGATATGTGTGGGAGGTAGATAATGGGTATGTCGGGGCTGCGCATCCCCTTTCAAACCCTCAAAAAGTGGAGAACTTGGACTAATCCAACAATCCTAAACATGGTCACCTAAGGGACGGGACTCGGTAACCAAGGCCTTTTCACACCGTGGGTGGTCATAATGGTCAAAATGCAAATCCCGTAGTAAATCCCTAGTAAGCTAGGTGGACTCAAGGTAAAGGACCAACGAAATCATTGATTTAGGGTCATTCTACTAGACTAAAGTCCAAGACTCGATTTGCACTACTAGGAAGGGAAAGTACATATTCACACACTAGCCTCTAAACCGGGTTTTCGAAAACCATTTACACACGCGACACACAACAAAACACAAAACAAAGACACAACGAAAATGAAAGAAAAAGAGACAAAACAACACAAAACAAAACAAAACAAAACAAAACAAGGAAAAACAACACATAAACAAAACAAACACCACCCCGATCTTCAAACAAGTCTCCAAATCCACCACAATCTTTACAAAGCTCCTCCCGAGCACACATCACCACAAATCTCCTCCAAACTCACAAGAAGCAAAGAGGGAAAAAGGGATGAAGAGATGTTACCGGAAGTCTTGAAAGCTTACCAAAGCTAACGACAATTAGGCAACCTATAAGGAAAAAGGGGGGCAAAACACGCACAACAAAGCAAAAATACGACATAACGACACAAAAAGGAAAACACACAAAAGAAAATCTTTTTGATTTTTGTGAAATTTTTTCAAATTTTTAGGATTTTTTTTAAAGATTTTTCGAAAAACTACAAAAATAAAGCTAACTATGCTAGAATAACACTCCCCCACACTTAAGTCGAGCCATGTCCTCATGCTCGACCGTAGTGCATGGGAGCACAAAAGAAACTACGAAAATAAAACTAGAAATCAAAAGGAAAAGTGGAGAAAAGGGTAGAAGGTGTCCGGCCGGGTGTAGTCAAGTCACCATGGGCCGAGACAAGAAAAAGATATGGATGGGGGAAGAAATAAAAAGAAAGAAATAAAAAGAAATGGGAGGGGAGGACTAGGTGTAATCAAGTCACCTAGCCCGAATTCCGCCCAAATCCGACTAACTCCTATAAAAGGGGTGAAAATCTTGAAAAATTTGGATTTTGAAATGACTCTCGATGTAGTCACGTCATCGAGAGTTGGGAGCAAGCACACCAAGGCCTCGAAGGCCACCATGACACAAATGATAAGAGGGAAAGGGAATAAACAAAGAAGACAAGCTATAAAAACGGAAAAGAGAGGATAGTTGCCGTACCATACGGTTACCAACTCACTCGCTCCATCGTCTCATAAGTCAATATAGGCACTTGCTTGTTGTCGTCATTGCTATCCCGCTTCAAGCTTGATAAAACCGCACGGCTAAGGTGGTGGGTTCATAATGGTGTGAGGGGGTGGGATTTGATGTGAATACCGGTCTAAAGTGAGGAGGAAATGAGGTTAAGGTATGTAAATGAGGTACATGGGTGGTATGATATGAGAAAGGAAGGTAGGGAGGTTGGGTGGGGGTATACAATGGTTGGGTGGGCTTAAATGTCTGAGAAGAAACACACAAAAAAAGAGTAGGGGGTCATCCCGGTCGGGATGGGTGGTCCCGGTCGGGATGACATACCCGTCCCGGTCGGGAAGCCTCCTTCCCGATCGGGATGACACTCCAGTGGACTCGATTTTTGGCGCCCTCATCCCGGTCGGGACGGCCCCATCCCAGTCGGGACGACACACCCTTCCCGGTCGGGAAGGGTCTTCATGACTCCCAAGACCCCAAAAACCGACTCCCTTACTCACGGTCCAAGCTCTATCACTAATCACTCCTTTCTAGGAGTCACCTTCACTTCACCTATCACAATAAACTCAAAGTACACATCAAATTCACTCCCTCACATCGCTCATCAAAATACCAAATCAATTACAAGAGCTTCACAAAACAACCAAAAATCAAGAGAAAGATCACACAAATACAAACACAAATACTCTAAAGAGGAGAGGAGAATGTACAACATGACGGTTCTTTAGGAACTCCGTCAAACCTAGGATGGTGGACTCTCCTTCAACCGTAGCCCTCGAGGGCATGGAGGAGCAAGTCGAACGCGCTACCGACATCATAATGAATGCCCAAGAAGCGCTCGAGCCTAGCTAACCTCCACGGCCTCCAAGGAGGAGGCAAGAAGTAGGAATCCCAAGACCCAATATCATCATTCATGTTGTCTCCGGGGTCTATCCATCCTACGAGCCTAACCGACCTCTTCCTCCCTAAGCATCGTCTCCAATCACAAGCAAGCTTCATCTCCAAGAAACAAGGCACAAAAAGCGGTTTTGGCCTCATCTCCTCAATGCGCACCCCCACACTTTCCTCAAGTTGTGGTTCCCCATCTTCATCACTAGGCCCCACATTATCTTGGAGGAGAGGATCGAAACTTCTACCGGCGGTTTCAATCTCTTCCAAGTCATCTCTCGGTGTGCTAGCAAGGGGCTCTTGACGCGTGGTCACATTCTCGCACAAGGGCAACTCGAGGCTAACAATTTCACCCAACAAATAAAACCGATCAAATAAACCCGGCAACGGCGCCAATTTGATGGGAGGGATTTGTCGCGGATCCCCACCGATCAAATAAAACCGGCAAAACCTAACTAGGGTAGCTAGGGTAAGTCGGGTCGAATCCAAGGGGACGGTAGAGGCGTATAGACCAAGTTCGCCCAAGAACGAGACCAAGTCAACGAGCTAAGCTAGGGAATGATAGAAGGAGAGAAGGCTAGACTAAGACTAAAGTACCGGAGAAACAAACAAGGAAAACGGCTAGGATTAGATCGGGGTCAAAGGGGTAACAGAATGGTCAAGGAGGAGTTAGAGTGAAGGAGGTAGTAGGGTAATCTAGGTAATCTAACTTAGACTCACCTAGAGGTTCCTCATGGAACCCATCCGGCGACACACATGACAAAGGAAGGCAAGAAAAACAAGCATTCCAACCTACTTAGTCATTCAAGCATTCCAACAAACATGTAATATGCATCAACCTAAGAAGAAACCCAAATCTTCCACCAACATCTCCAACAAACCCTTAGTCACCCAATTAACACCCTAATCACCCTACTAACCCTAGCAAGAACACTACTCTAACATAATCAAACTAATACTAACAAGAACAAGAGAAATCAACACAAGAATCAAAACATCCATAATGAAACTATTGAAAAAGATGAACTAAGAACAATACAACAATCAAAGATGCAAACTTGGATGAATTAAACAAGATAAAGAGTAAAAAGGAAGAGGATTATACCATACTAGTGAAGGAGAAAGATTGAAACATGCATTAATGAAGAAAACCCAAAACAAACCACCAAGATTGTCAAGCTTAGTGAAGATCTTGAAGAATTCCCTTAATACAAGTACTAAACTAAGATTAACTACTAATTACCGACTAATCTACACTAATCTAAACTAATCTAACCTAAAAATAGTCTAGGGTTCAATATCTAATGTAGTGCCTAAGCTCTACAAAACAAGGGAAGAGTATATATAGGGTTACAAATGGAAGGGAGAAGAAAGAAAGGAAATGCGGACTACAGCACTTGGTCCCGACCGGGACGGGTCATCCCGACCGGGACAGACCCACCATCCCGACCGGGACGGGTTGGTCCCGACCGGGACGGCCTTGCAGTAGCCTCCTCCAAAGTGCACTTCATCCCCGACGGGGATGAGTCTTGTAGGCCTCCAATATGACCCTTTTGGTTCCTCATTGCCTCACATGGACTTCTCATCGATTCTCGGGACTCGGGATCGGGTCTCGGAGGCTCGGGATTGGGTCCCAAGGTCTCGGGGTCGATTCCAAAGCATCGAGTCATCGTTCCTTTATCTCGTTGGCTCCAAAATGTGTATGTATCGAGTCGGAATCGCTCCAACTCTTCCGAATCAGTCTCGGGAACCTGAAACGAACTAAAGGAAGCATAAGAAGCCCATAAATCGCTCCCAAGGAGCGATTCCACAAGGAAAATGGGACCAAAACACTACAAAATAGGCATTACAAACCACACTTATCAACCCACTATAGCCTTTACTTTCGAAAACCTATCTTCTAGCACGTCAGCTGCTGTCAGGACTTCGATTTCAAAATGAAGCAAAAATCTTTTTCCCCATCGCAAGCCGGTCTATGGATGTTAACTGCATTTTCTATATGCTATCTTGGTATCTGTTATATCCGCTATTTTGCTTGCGTATCTAACATTTCATGTACCAACCTTTACTCTCCAGTGGAAAACTCAAGTCGGTGTTTCTCCTAAAATGCTACATCCAAGATATGATGTGTCTGCATACAGGTACAACCAATACTTCAAAATCAAGTTCCCACGGAGCTATCAAGACAGGTATGACCCTCTACTTATGGCTGGCGAGCCCTTCACGCAAGTCTAATGAACTATAAACGACCCGACCGGAAGGCTGCTATGTTTTAATCCTCGATTGACCTGGTGGCTACTTTGTCTTTCGCCTTGAACCACCCTCAATCAGAGTGGGGGCTCTTTCGGCACCCGCATTTTGCCTGCTCGTGTCTGTAGCAGTCTCCAACAAAACACCCGATGACGATCGGACGTTAACATGCATCGATACGCTCGAATACGAACTCAGAACCAATAGTATCTGATGTGAGCGCTTAGCAGAGTACAAATCTCTCAAAACTGACCTCAAATTCAGACTTAGTAGGTCATTTCCAATAAAATAAAGCAACATTAAGCCAAAACCGCAACCGGGGGCAAAACCGTCTTTGTTGACCGAGTTAAACCCGGTCAAAGCCAAAAACCCGAAACAAGCTAAAGTACGACATTGCATCCAAATACATAATCAAATCAAAGTCAAACGGAATAAAATCATACCTCAAATAAACACGGATATCGATCCGTATTTTGAGCAACTTCTGATACGTGCGATTTCAACTACCTTTAACCCTGAGGGAGGCACCTGAATTTCGAGGCGGTAGCCTTCAGACGCATGATTTTCAAAATCAGAACATTTTGCAAAACTCTATAATTACACTCTTGTGCACACCATTTCAAGTGGAACTTCCTCATTTCCGGAACCCTCTATCAAAAGTCCGAAAGCTTTTCTCTCCTTCACATACACCTTAACTCGTCCAATATACCCCGAATCGCTCCCCGTGTCTACGACGATTCTCCGCGAGGCTTTTTTCGAAGCAATTGACATGTAGGTTGAGGGTGTCTAAACCCCATTTCTAATCCCTAAACTCCTTTATTTATCGTATTCTAACAATACTAACTTTTTATTAACGTACACTAACATTTATTTTCCCGCATCTAACATTTATTTTTCGTTCCTAACATCTAACTACTAACTTTTAGATGATAAAATACTCGTTCTTTTAAACACCGAGTAGTAAGGGTTACGAAATAAGGAAACCGGAACACAAGAGTATTGCACTCGCGTAGCCGGTCGCTTATCTTGTCACCCCGTGTATTTGGTTTTTTAAGATGAGTCAACCCCATTACTTTGGCCAAATTAAACCCGTCATTTTCAAAAAAAATGACATACAGTTAATAACACAAAACTCCCAACCAATGGGATCAAGGTACCTTTTACGGTCACATTTTGCTTTCAAAATATTCCTGCACACACTGTTACTATTGCCAAATTCCCGACCATTGGGACCGAGGCGCCTAAAATGGTTACATTTTTTTTTTTTCAAAACACTTTTTGCACATACCACTAGCATTACCTAAAAATTCAATTAATGAAGTTGAGGAATGTAAAACGCGGTTATATTGGCAAAGCATTACACACGCACCGTCACCACCTTTGAAATTCCAATCAATGAATCGACGAATACGGTCGCACATTCTAAAAAAATTTCTATAAAAAAAGCACTATCACCACCGAGATTCATAACAAGAACTTGGTCACATTTTCAAAAGCACCATCACGAGTACCGTGTTCTCTCACGAAACACTATTTACACCGCAAAATTCGAACTTCTGATTAATAGAAGCTTCAATAAAAATGCGATGTCACGATTTTCAAAACCGATTCTTCCACAACCGCGCTTTTACAAAATCACAATTTACACTTTTGCTATCGTCGAGTCCTCGACGCTTACATAGCAACACTTTCCACATACCACAAGCGATGTCACTAAACCATAGTAATACCGATTTCACAAAGACTCCAACTTTCAAAAAAGTTTGCTTTCAAAATTCATCCATTTTCGAAAACATCAAAACTTTTTGATTCCGAGCCGGGAACGAGATCGATTCCTTACGTCCTACAACCGTGTGATTAACTGTCTGTGTTAGTTATCATTGGTCACCTCTATTCGAGGTCTTATGTTTTGGGTCGTCTCATCTCGAGAAGTCCTCTTCTTTAAATCTCACACCGAGATTTATGTCAAATCGTCTCGTCCTAAGAGATACAAGTCTATTACGCGCTTCACCGAACACACCAAGATTCTAAAGCACCCGAGCCCCTAATCCGATGACCGCAAACACGCACGAATCAAAGGGACTCGTCTCCATGTTGCTCACCTACGAGCATCCCTCGAGTCTTTAAGTCGTCTGGTGGATCTAGCCTTATCTTCGGTTCTGTTCTGCAGATCAAGGATGGCCTCTAGCAGTAAGATCAATCAACTCAATACCATGTTATACCTCGTCAAAGAACTCCAGACCACCATGGCCCAAATGAACGTCACCCACGACAATATCATGCTTCAGCTCGGCGGGTTGGAAGGGACCGCCGACAAAGCAAAAGACCCAAGACTCGACTACCCACAAGAGGTGGATGAAAACCCCCTCATCCCAAGGGAGAAGATGAGACTCAAACCGGCTAGGTTCGTCCCAGCTCAAGAAGGACATCCCTTTAGAAGCATAACAGACTTAGGCATGACCTACGCCGAGGCGCTTAGAATTGCCAATGATGAGTGGCAATTATTCCAATTCACTCCTACCCCGGATCCACCCCTCATGGCCCGAGATGCAAACTGGGACCCCAGGACCTATTGCTTGTATCATCAGGGTAGAGGGCACGATACAGAGGACTTCAACTGCCTGAAACACGACATCCAGGATCTAGTGGATGTTGGGAACTTCCCTCCCGTGAAAGCACAAACCATGCGCCTCACCATCAAGGACGCTAGCGACAAACCAACCACATCTGTTGTGGTTAAAACAGACGGTGCCATCAAGGTGCTCTTTCCGGGAGGAAGCCTCGACGCCTGAGGACATGACCGGTCCTAGTTAAAGTCTAGTTCATCTTAGGGCCTAGACTTAATATAATAATAAATGTCTTTTGTTTTTTTACTATCAAGTCAGAAGGTACGAAGGGACCTGCCCTTCACCTCCCCAAAAAACCATGTCTCGGGCACATAGCCCAAATACACTTGCTATCAATAAAATAAATCAACTTCTCTTCTTTATTACGCGCCTCGACAATCGCTTGATTTAAAATAACGCACTTTCTCGCTTAAGACTCGATACTATGCCATTTATCGATAGAAATCAATAAAAGCATAAGGGCTACAACTAACAGCCCACCTAATTTCACCCTAAAAGAGATCAGAAATAACTATCCTCGACCCAGCCCATAGCCGATTTCCTAGCCGAAAACCCAATAGAGGAAGCCCCTACGACCGATATTTGGTCCCTCCCTGACGAAGATATTTTATTTGCCAACAACGAGTCATGGGACCTATACCTCGATGGCGCTTCGAGCATAAGGGGCTACAGTGTAAGGATCCTTCTGATATCCCCACAAGGTGACCACACACCTATATCAGTCAAACTAGACTTCCCATTAACCAACAACGCAGCCGAATACGAGGCCTGCCTAATAGGGCAAAAAGCCGCAGTAGCACTAGGGATAAAAACCTTTGAGTCCATGGATATTTTTCCTTAGTAATCAACCAAGCCACAGGCACTTGGAAGTTTTATAGCGAAAGCCTAGCTGGATACAAAAGCAAAATAGAGACAATATCCCAAGAGCTCACCAAAATCAACTTCACACATGTACCTCGCGAGGAAAACCAATTCGCTGACGCCCTATCCAAGTTAGCCTCACTAATAAACATGCCCAACAACCTTTTCTCTATGCCTATCTGCGTGAAGAAAAGTGTGCAACTCCCCTATATCCACAACGTCGAAACCGATGACATCCACGAAGAACCCAGGTACAAAGCGATCCTAGACTTCAAAACCGACGGATCTTACCCGCCTAACGCAAATACCAAAAACAAAAGAGCCTTAAGAATACAGGCCGCACACTACGTCCTAAACCAAGGGTTACTTTACAAACGAACCCCACAAGGAGTACTCTTTAGATGCATAGACAAAACCCAATCCGAAAAGGTCATGGAGGAAGTACATGACGGGGAATACGGACCCCACATGAGTGCACACCTACTAGTCCGTAAGATAATGAGATTGGGCTAGTACTGGATCACCCTAGAGGCAGACTGTTGGCATAACGTCTGTAACTGTCACAACTGTACTCCACACTACAACAACACCCTGACCCTTCTCTACCTAGGGAATAGACATTATAGGAAAGGTACACCCATTCGAAACTGGCGGACACTGTTTTATACTAGTGGCCATTGGTTACTTTACCAAATGGGTAGAAGCAGCCTCGTACACTATACTAACCTCCAAACAAGTAGTCAAATTCCTACAAAACAACATCATTTGCCGCTACGGCATACCACACGAAATCATCAGCGATTAGGGGGCTGACTTTAGAGCCGACACCCAAAAACTCCTAGACAAATACAAAATCCAACAACATAAATCCTCACCCTACAGACCTCAGACAAACGGGGCGGTGGAAGCAGCAAACAAAACCATCATCACTATCCTTAAGAAAATGATAGACAACTACCGGGATTGGCCCAACAAAATACCATTTGCATTATGGGGATACCGAACCTCCTACCGAACTCCCACCGGAGCGACACCTTACTACCTAACTTACGGCTCCGAAGCCGTACAACCAATAGAATTAGAAATACCCTCGTTAAGGATACTAGCCGAAAGCGGCATTCCCGAAGAAGAGTGGAACCAAAAACGCTACGATGAGCTTGTACTCCTAGATGAGCGTAGAATACATGCACTGTGCAACGTGCAAGCATACTAGCAAAGAATACAATGGGCCTTTAATAAACGAGTCAAATCCCGAAACATACATGAGGGATACTTAGTAGTCAAATCAATTAGAGAACCCCTTCCCATCGACCCTAGAGGGAAATTCAAACCAAACTGGGCAGGCCCCTACCTTGTCAAGAAGATACTCACGGGGGGCAACGTGATCCTCACCGACCTAGACGGTCAAGATTTCTTAACCCCAACCAACATGGAATAACTTAAGCGCTATTATCCCTAACCTCCTAAATAACATTATCCAGATCTCTAAGCTAGGGTGAAAACCCATACAAAACGCTTAAAAACAATCCGCATCGATAATTGCCATAACGAGTCTAAAGCAAAATCACTCACATCTATTATGAACTACAAACATGGTTTGATTCCATCTAATCACGGATACGTAGACAACCCTTCAAAAGGTACAACCAACAAAAATAGCAAAATCAATTACTCAATTAGCATGTAAATCGAAACAACCCCTACGTTCCGACGAACGAGTGATTTCAATGATGAAGCACAAACGACGAGCCGAGGACGGGGTGAAAACCCGAAAGGGAACCCCGAGCAAAATGAAGAAATGAGTTGCGAGCCATCGTAAAAAAAAATAATGACGAGCCGACGACTGAGTGAAAACCCGAAAGGGCGCTCCGAGCAAAATGAAGAAACGAGTTGCGAGCCGTAAAAAAAAGAGCAAAAAAAAATAAATAAATAAAAATAAATAAATAAATAAAAGGTGAGCCAAGGATGGAGTGAAATACCGAAAGGGCGCTCCGGGCAAAATGAAGAATCGAGTTGCGAGCCTCCGCAAAAAAAATATAAATAAAAGTGCTTCTCATTAATGCAAAATTAGTTAAATCAAGCCTTAGTCGAGGCCCTTTACATCGACCATCTATCACCCGGCTATTCCGAAAAATGACAACGTGTCAAGCAAACCCCTTCAAAAACTAGTACTAATATGCCACATAATATCAATTAATACAACATAGTACTAAACGGCTGGGCTCTACCGGTCCAACTTTTCCTTTCCCTTATCGTTCGAATATGCTTGTTTAGGTCTCTCACCATAGACCCTCTGAACACAAGCCTCCGTCATCTTAGCCAAAGGCTAGTCCAGCCAATCCCATTTCCCCTCCTTATTCACATTTTCAATATGGGGCTTTCCAGTCTTGGCCAGTTTAGATGAATTGACGGAACTAGGAATGGTAAAACTGTCTTTGGTCGAGTGCTTAGTGACGTTAACTCATGTCGCCTCCTTATCCTGTAGCACCGTGGTCTTCCCAGCATTTGACTTTCCCCGTTCTGTCGAATACCCGTAAGCTCCCCGCCAGGAATGAATAGGGTCTACCGGTCGAACATTTTCCATAGGGATCGGACGTAAAAACCTCCGTCTCCAAGACATTTTGAACTTCCTAAGAGAACTTTCCGTCCACGAATGAGATTTAGTAACGGCGGTAGCAACCTCTGACACAATTGGCCTCACGCCCATTTGGCGCGTTAACCTGCCCGGGTAGATATAAACATAATCACTTAAGGACAATATATGCATAGTAGGGGCCGATGATGAAAACGGGAACTCAACATGTCCACTGATATGCAACCACGGTATCGTCCACCTAATATCAACCCGTCCATTAGCCTTCAAGTAGGAAAGCCATCCCTCTTCAGTGTAACCGTCGTTCCATGGTTGCGCCATCTTTCGACTTCGATGCCTTTATAGCTATAACCCTTAACGGACCAAGGAGGCTCTATCAAACCCAGCCTCTCTTGTAGCCAAACCTACGCGAATCACAACATAGAGTCAAATTTTCAAACTAAGGCAAGTTTCGAAAAAAAAAGTACCCCAACATACCTGCAAAATGATCCTGGAACCCCGAAAGGGGGCACGATGTACCCGTGCACGTGTGTCGAGACCCATGATAAGCTCACCTAGAATAAGCAAGGAGGGTGATTGCCCATGCTCAATTCCCATCACCACATCCAAAACCCAAGGACTACCCCAGCCTTCATGCATCGATGCATCCTCGAAGAGATAATAACATGCCACCGCAATATTAAGAGCCCGTTTACAAGCCAAAGGCAAAATATCACGAGAGCCTTTCTGTGAGAATGTCTTAACAAGTACCTTTAAGTCAATGCCACCTTCCCAAAGAAAGCTTTAGCATCTTCCAAAGGAATATCCAAAAAATAACGAAATCGCTCTACGGAGGCATCATCCCCAACGGGTATACAAGGTCGAACCGAACACCACCCACCTATAACATCTAGCTTCTCGAGAAGAGGGCAAACCTTACCTCCTGAAAAGCAAAAAAGTAGTTCTTAACATCCCAAAAGCGAGTGCATGCCAACAAAAATTCATCTTGCACTTTAACCTGCTTTAGTGCAGAAACAATAGATAAACCTTCACCCGGAGAAGTCTCAAGGTCACCTTTCCTCAGAAGACCCATCACTCGGTTAAGAGACTACCAAAACCCGACATGACTCCAAATAATACAAAGAGGCTATAAAGACACTATGGATAGTCTAATATGTCTAAAACGAGCACCCATAACCCGCATATATATCCTTAATCGCACAACAATTAGGAAATTAAGGAAAATTTCCATAACCGAGAATCGGGCTGCCTGAACACTGGCGCCCCGAGACCGGTTGCCCGAACCCAAGCGTCCTAGAATCGAGCCGCCCAGGGCCAGGCGTCAATGCCCTGGCCATCAGCCTCTTAGCGTCTGAATTCTATGCTGTCAACCATGCTTTACCCCCTCAGCTATCACTTGACAACCCCCGGATGTTAGGAGCGACCTCTAGAAGTCGCTAAACCCCTTTCCAAAAGACGAAGCGTCCGTTACAAGCCCCACACAAGAATGATAGGTCCACACGGACGACACATTTTTGTCCATTGGATCCACCGGACTTAGATGTTCTTTTTATCATTTTTTAGGGGGATAAGCTACCCCACCTAGGCGTGTTGTAGCCCCGAGTGGCAGCGTCAATTCGCGTCTGTAGCCCAACGCGGCATTATCATAAAAGATATAAAAAGTGGTCTAACCTTTTCCGTCGTACACTTGCTTTTTAGCATCGAACACGCACTCAGTCAAAACACTTTAGCTACGAAGCGCTTCTTACATAATTTGCACGTCTCGAGTCAAACATTTTAATCGATGTACTACTTGATCCAACTCTCGGCTCAAGCTAAAGCATTTTTAGAACTCCGAAAAACCTTTTTCGTACTCTCATGCAATCCTAACGCATTTAAAACGTCTTAAACTATGACGAAACCACAACCAAACCAAACTTGAAGTGATTAATTGTCATCTGAGTCAACATTTCAAAAACGCAAGACTAACAAATCAATCAAAACACTAAAAGTCAGGAATGTACAAAACATACAAAATCCAAACATAAATCAAGTTTACAAACTAGGGAGGACCCCTAGAGGTGTAGACACCCAGATTTGGACCTGGTGGCTGCGGAAGTGCCCGACAAACACCCGATGATGATAGGACTGCAACGCGACACGGGTTCGCGATGTTATAGGTAATTTTCCTATAGAACGGATCAAATAATTTATCGGAAAAATTAGAAACTAATTAACATGATGGCAGCCTTGGTCGTGTCGTTACGGTCACATAGACACTAATTAGAGTTAATTCCGACACCAGGACCCCGAGTCAGCCCCGAAACTCAAACCGAGTCAACACCGTGTCAAGCGAGCCTCGTGATGAACACCCGAGGCCCGCTAAACCCACGACGCTAGGTCAAGCCGTTGGAAGCCTTAACGTCCAAGAAACATATCATACTCCCGCTTCACGGTTTTGGAAGGTATCAAAACCGTATCCTCGAAATCCCAACTGCCCCACCCGACGAGCCTGGGTCTCACCACGCTAGGCGCCTGAGTCTTGGTGCGCCCCAGCTCACGCGTCCACATGGGCGACGAGGGCCGAAAACACCTATAAATACCCCCCTCCGCCTCATTCATTCGACATAAAAAAATTCATTCTCTTCTTCTCCCTCTAAACTTTCGCTAAGGGCTCGCACTCCGACACTCGAGGCAAACGATCCACTCGATCGTAGTTCCGATAAAAAAGCGACATCGATGCTACTCCTCACCTTCGAGCACCCTACTCGATACCAAGGTGCCTGTGATCAACTAGCTCAAAACTAGTAACGAAGTTCTGCCGGATTAGCCGCAGAACTAGCCCTTAGCAAACGAAGCTCTGCCGGAATAGCCGCGGGAAGGTCAAACGGTAACGGAGTTCTGCCGGAGTCACTGGTCAAGCTAGGAGGATTCGCCTGTTGATCGAGTCGTCACTAGGTTGCCATCTAAACAAAACTTTCCATATTCGTACTTTCTATTATTATGCACTACGACAAGTCTAGATGTGGGCGCTAAGCCCACCAGCATCTACTAAAATACGTAACGTCCCAACTTCAACCACAAATACTAAAACCCACCAAAATAGACCCGAGTAATTCCGAGATCCGTTCTCAAAACTATCCATGCATCGAGTCCCGTTTAGTGTATACTATGAGGGTGTAACTCCTCACAATGTGATTTACTTACATTCGCATTTACAGTTTTTCGTATGATTTATTGATTTTATGACCTTATAATCGCATGCTAAATCACCTAACACGGAATTCAAAATGTAAAATAACTTAAAAATGAACAAAGTGATGGTCGGGTTCTGTATTAGTCAGGTGCTCGCCGTATTAGGTTCGACGGATCTTTATTAATACCGAACCGACGCATCTTAAGCAGAATACCAGGTAAGGTATTGTAATACCCGTATTTTATAGAAGGTCAAACCGTAAGTCAAACGAGTCAAGACGGTAGAGTAAGTTTAAACCTTAAGTCAAACCCGAACAAGTACTCCGTAAGTTGTTTAGCCCGTTCCTATTACTCGTCGTTTATATTTTATCGGATTCCCAAGGGCGGATACTTGTCTATATAATTAGGTGGGCCAAACTGGGTTCTTTCTTATATAGTATCAAACCTGTTCAATGAAACCAAAGCCCACGTATCTCATTGTAATACACTCACCCCTCATTCTTGTTTTCTCCTTTTGTCTCAGCCGCATAGTAACTCCCATCCTCAAACTTATTTCCTTCTTCTTCAACCTTTAGAACCTCCACCTCGCTAGCCGCCATCATCGACCCACATCACTACCCCTAGCATTAATCAGTCACCGTCATTATCTTTAGCCAGAATCGGCTTCCCGGAGAGCCAGTTGATGCGCACAGTCGCGCCTCCCCTGCTTTCCCTGAGTTTTTGCTGCACCTAAGGCTCTCGTGTTCATGTCTCTAGCAGGACGTAGGGTCCTATACGTAGTCGTTTGCAAGGTATGATTGCCTTACTCGTTATTATTGTCGTTGTCGTGTCGTTATTGATTGTCATACTAGTACCGTGTCTGCTATTCCTGCGTCGTGCTATGGTTGTAGTTCAAATTCTGTTGTTGGCGATGTTGGGTTATATTTGTCGTGGTGTGGGGCTGATGTCGGGTTAGGGATTGTTGTTCTGGGTTAGTTCGGTTTCGGGTTCCGTCATGGTCTCAAGCAAACCTTCTTTTAAGCCGAGTTGTGTCTACTCTTAAGTGCTAGCGAGTCATGGTAAGACAGAAGTAATAAGATAGAACGAGGTTGTCTTTGAAACAGGTCACTTCAGTGAATAAAGTTAACGACTTATTACAACAACCTAAGTCAGTGAATAGCGTGTTATAATTTAGCTAGGTCGATTCGATTCCATTTTATAGGTTAGTTAAGTCATTGTCGGTCCCGTAACTTTATTATGACATTAAGATTGATATTAATTTAAGTATATAATATTTTACTAGGATCGGACTTGGTAGAGTTTTCGTGGATATATGTACTACCAACACGGTGGTGACCTACTAACTAGGTAAGGTTTTCCTTACTTAGAATATGTTAATATTATGATGCATGTATGAGTTATGAGATCGTTGTTATATTGTGCTAATGAGAATGATGGTGAATAATGATGATGGAATGATCGATGAATATTATATATTGGAGTTGGTGAGGCTAGCTTTAGACCTAGCCGGGGCCTTTGATCACGGTCCCCTCCCTGATTTCTCCTCGCGGATTGTTGAACCTGCGGGGGGTGTGCACACTCGGAATGAAAGGGCCTGCCAGAAGAGTTGAGATGAGAAAATTGATATGGTACCGTGATGGTACTGGGTGTTGAGATGAGATTATTGATTGGTACCGTGATGGTACCGTGAATGTGGAGATGATATTATTTATTGGTAACGATGACGGTACTAAGACGGTTGAGATCGAATGTTTTATATTATGTACCTGTGTTATGATGTTAGCATGTTCTAACCGTATTCTCTGTTTAAATTGTTACCCTATTTTATTGGGGACCTGCGACGATTCAATTGACTTTTCCGGTCTTTTGGGGAGCAGTGCTGGTGTGCAGGTTGATGATGTGTGATGGTTGTATTCTGGTTGACTGTACGGGATGGGTCTGCGCTGTCACTGATCACGTCTATACGTTGTAGACATATTAGTTGTGCTTTCGCTGCTGTAACCGTGTAATCGTGTTCTGTAGATACGAGGTTGTAATAAATTCATTTTTTTTAGTTTTAAATGGTTGGTTTCATAATTGTATTGTAATGGACTACTACCTCGGGTAATACCGAGATGGTAACATCTTTATTTACTTAGAAATGTCTTGATAAGGCTTCTGGGTAAATGGGGGTGTTACAAAGTGGTATCAGAGCGATCGATCTTGGATCCTGAATAAATGAACCTAGGAAAATAAAATGAACCCCGGTGATGGACCATCAGGAGCCCCTCTAAAACTCGGTTGAGGAGACGTCCTTATACCAACCCTAGCCCTCCTGGTCTTGACCCGGTAACCGCGTGTGAGAAATGAGATGGGGTATACATTAGGAAGGGATACGTTGTGATGCAATGAATGTTTTGTGATGACTGCCTGTGATAACTGATTGCATTGTTTGATGTATGTGATGTTGTGATCGAACTGTATAAGCTAAGATGTGACTAGTACGTACTTACGGTATTAGCATGTTATAGTAATTAGTACGAGACCCTATGAGGAATATGTTACAACATGTAAGGTTTGGGTAAGAGTCAATCATCCTGGGTGAGAGTAAGTTCATAGTCAGATTTGGTATTAACATTAGATACAACGTCGAGGTGTCTTTACATAGTAGAGTCGTAAGTGATAAACGATTTTTAATTAGTGGATTTGGTGGTAATCTGTGTCTGTCTTGTTGAAGTAATATAATGGAGTCGTTCATCTTACTGGAAAGGGATTGTTCTTTGGGGATGGTACATGTATCGCAATATGTTTAGAGGGTCGATAATTTATGTGGTTTAAGTGAGTCGTAATGTGAATGTTATTCAAAAGTACTTGAATACTTGTGTTCCGTTTGTAGTGTTATGTGCTTCCTTGTTGATATAATTTATTAGCTGACTTCGAGTCACTCAATGAAGATATATAGTTAGAAGTATAATGGTTCGTAATGTGTCCATGAAGGGTGTCATATTGCGAATAAAGTACGAGTTAATGAGCCTAAGAGTCGAACAATGTAAGAATACTTGAGACCCATTCCGAGTTAATGTGATTTACTTGCTTTAAATCGTTCTGAGTGGTGTCCTTATTGGTCTTCATCCTTCTCTCGTTATGGCGTAAATGAACTTGTCTATTAATCGATTCTTGAAAGCATATGTGGTACCTGGAATTATGTCGACTTGTTTGTATTATAGGCTTTGGGATAAGCCGGGGGCTGACTGTTCCTTGGCCGCAGGTGTTAGTCTGGAAAAAACTCCGCCTGACCTTTCCCCTAAGCGTTTGACATAGGCTCCCTGGGCCTCATGCGCTCCTGTAATCCTTGAGATAAGCCTCCCTGCCCTCCAGACGCCGATTCTGTCGTGTGAATAGAGAACGCCTGCTGGACAGGTGGTTCTGGTTTGTCAGTGGTAATGCGCCTCTGCACATGCGTATACACTTGGGCTGTTCTTCTCGCTTTTCTCTGAGCGTTTCTGGCGGCGGTCCGCCTCGTGCCCCCGGCCTCGTCCCTGCTGACTGGGGACGGTTGCCTAGGAGCCGATGCGACCCTGCCTACCAAGTCCTCAGGTGTGAATTCCTGATCCAGCATCGCAGAGAAGAACGCGGCTGCCTGTGCCATCTGAGCTAGGGTCAGATTGAGAGCACGTCCAGGGCGTGCCCCCAGCTCGGGTGTCACAGCAGTGTTAGATCTACCGAGGGGATTGGTTCCCTCTACCCCAAGGATTGTGGCAGGAGGGACCCTCTCCAACAGCGGCATTCCGTACAGGGGGGTCATCGGAGGGACCGTCGGACCCGCTCCTGCACTGTCATCGACGATTTCTGGCATAATTGTGTTTAATTTTGTGGTTATGAGTGGTTGATTTTAGTGGGTAACTCGTGAGCACAACCGTAAGTTCCCCACAGACGGCGCCAAATTGTTCCGGTTACGGAAACAATTTACCCGGCTCAGAATCCGGATAGTATAATTGAATTGGTGATGGATAATCAGTCGCTTGATTTCCTCGATCTCCCCTTCCTCTCACTCTTGGAATCGGACTTTCCCGGCGGAAAGCAGCCTGCCCCCTGCACAAAGAGCGCACAGGGCCCCGGAGGTTGTCCGAGGGAACCCTCTCCGATGCCTAAGTCAGTCCGTGAAATGCCTTTATGAACCTAGCTCGTGAGGAACTAGGTGGCGTTTTAAGAGTAAGAGTCTAGAGAGAGAAAATCCCACCCCTCTCATGTGGGAAATGGGGAGGTATTTATACCTTCCCACAAGAGAGAGAAGAGAAAGAGGAATGGTTGGATGGGAAAGTGACAAGTGGCGGCTTCCCATCCACCCATTCCCAATTACCTTAGGCAAAATGACGAGAGGGCCCCTGGGGGTCCTGACCCTGTCGGCCAGGGATTTTCCCAGGGCAGACAGTCTCCAAGTAGGGGACTGCCAAGCTCTGACAGGCTGAATTGGCCTGCGCTCTCGGCGGCTGACGGCCAACCTTTAGTGATTTCGTGCTTTGTTCTTGGTCCCTGCTGGGGGCTAGTCTTTCGACTCTCCGACAGGAATCGTCTCGGGGCCTGCATAGCAGGCCGTTGATTGACAGGCGGCCCACCCCCAATCAATTGGCCCTCGTCAGTAGGAGGGAAGTGAGACTTCTCCTCTGCTGGCGGCTCTTGCTTGGAGGGGGGTTGACTTCCATGTCTGTCGCAGCATTTAATGCTTTGCGCCTTCCCAATGAAACTTTGTACTGTTCCTGTCAGGAATGCAAAGAGGCAAGAGTACTTCCGTAATGATTGCCCTTTTCTTCTGGGCGGATTTTGGGGAACCGTGAGGAGTTCCTGATTGGTGGCTCTCCTCCCAGGGTGGTTGGAGCGCTCATTAATGCGGAGTTTTCCTTGGTATAAAGTCTTTAGCTTCCTTGATCACTTGTGCTTCATTCCACTTTCAATCTTTCCATTTTCTTCATTTTAAACATGGCTTGGATCAAGAAAAGTGTAGTTCGCCGCGGAGTCAAACATGTTTCCTTCATCTTCAGAGGGTTTTGGCGACTTAGATATGCACGAGCCGCTTATTTAGCTGTTCGCCGGAGCCGTTGTTCACGACTTCGCCTTCGCCGGAGGGGTCGGAAGGCCTCTATTAGGATGGGCAAACACCCTAGGATGTCCTCTCCTCCTGCCGCGCCTAGATTTAGGCGTTGCTCCCAGGGAGGGGGCTGCTATGATAGGGGGTGCCATGAGTGTTTTCCATGGCTGCACCCTGAACAATTCGGCCCTAACTCTGACACTGATTCCTCCCTGGAGTCGGGCCCTTCTTCGCCTGTAAAGAAAACAGGCTGTCGCACTTGCGACGAGTCCCGAGCTGTCCCTTTTGGAAGGGATTGGGAAGACAGCAGCCATGATTCTGACGACAGCGAAGGTCTCGGCTGCCTGAGCGATAGGGACGAAGACGGGGCTTCAACTGACCCCTTTCAGGGTTCCCCAAGTTGGGACTGGGGTTCGGCTCTCGGGAGTCCAGGCAGTCCTGGAGATTATTCTCCAGATTTGGGGGACGACTAGGCCTGCGTGGCAGGGCCTTTGATTTCTGTCAGGCTGGAACTTTTTCCGAGCCTTATGTAATTTTTCTTTCATGCCTGTCTCACGATGTATTTTCCCCTTGCGGGGTTTTCAATGAAATGAATATTTTGCGTATTTGAATTTTTTTTTTTTTTTTTTTTGAATGAGGTCGTTGATTGACCTTTCTCTCTGACGTTTCTGTTTACCGAGGCTCTTCTTGAAAAAGGTGAGCAGTCGGTGTTCAGCGTGTGACACGTGGAAGGTCTTCGCAGGTTTTGTCAGGGATTCCACCTTTCGAACTTCTTTGGGCTTTTATATAAACCCATCTCCCCCTTCATTCTCTTCTTTTACTCTTCTTGGTATTCTTACTCCCCATAACACTTCTTGAATTTCCTTCATTGATCGAGCGTTTCTTTCTTTGAGGAGCAAGGATCATCTCTCGTCGCCATCTTTGACAACTTCACCGGCGTTTTTTAGGTTAGAACTTTTTTGAATCTTTCGCTTCTTTTCTTCCCTTCTATAGCCTAAATGTCGCGAGCCCGCCCCCTTTCCCTCGATTCTTTGCTCGGAGGAACTAGCGGCGGCGACGGTGTTCGTCGTGACGTAGCTTCTTCCTCCGGGGTTGGCCCCCGGGAGGGAGATGATCACAGGGGGGAGGGTTCTGAGTCACCCGACCCAGCTCCCTTCGATGTGATTGATTCTGATGACGAAGCCCTGGAGGTGGACCCTGCCAGGGTGGCCGGTCCTCTCATCCGCAGGGAGAGAGGGAGGACCTACTTTCTAGACAAAGAAAAGTACGTGATTCCCTTACAGACCTATCCCGAGGCTAAGAATAGGGACCTGCTCTTGGAATGCGACGCGGCTAAGGCCATCGAGCAGTTTTATAATTTTGGGGAGGGGTACACAGTGGTGATCCCTGGGGAAAGAGACACAGTATGTTGTCCCCCAGATGGGTGTGTAGCCGTCTTCCATAAGGCCCTAGAGTTCGGCCTGCGATTTCCGTTGCATCCCTTCCTGGAAGATACTTTCAGGAGGATGAACGTTGCCATTGCTCAGTTAACCGCCACGGCTATTAGGGCATTAGTGGCTTATACTTGGACATGTTTATTCCATGGTGAGGGGCCATATATCGACGCCCTTCGCTTTATGGTTGGCCTCCAAATGGTGTCTTCATCTGGGGGAGATGGCTCCCCTGGTTACTGGTCTCTGCTGAGACAGAAAAAGTACGCCCTGGTATGGCCACCCCTGAGCGGTCTCAAAGGCTGGAAAAACAATTTTATATATGTCCATAGTGCGTCGGGGTGGAAAATTCCCAGACACTTTAGGAATCATGTTCATACTCGCATGGAGACGCGTGAGGAGTATCATCCTCGCGTTGGGGGAAAGGCTCTGGAAGTCAGGCTGAGCGAAAAGGAGAAGATTTTGATTAAAAAGTTTGAGATCGTGACGGATAAACATGGGAACTTTTGCCCTGTTTTCTGGCTCCCTCACGCGGAGCTTATCACTACTGACGAGTACCTGCTTCCCATGGGCCTGATTCGTGGCCTTGAAGGTAGTTCTAGGGTTTTCTTGTTGTCACGATTTTCCAGGGATTTTATTTCTCCCTGCTTTTTAAATGATCGCCTCTCCTTTTCTGCAGATTCCTACTCTTGGACCTGGACCAAGAAGCAGGTCAGAAGGTTAGGCTTGAGCGAGGAATTGCACGTCCTTTCAAAGCGTCCTTCTCTTCCGCCAAATTTTAAGAAAGGAAGTAAGGCCCTGATGAAGCTTGTGAAAGACTTCGCCGCAGGTCGAAGATTGCCTCTTCCCCCCCGGCTGCCCTCGTCGAAGCCGGCGACTCCTACTCCCAGTATTCATGAGGGGGAAGCGGAGGTTACTTCAGGGGCTACCCCTTCTCCTGGCCAAAAACAGGGTGCTTCTTCAGCGGGTCCTCGGATCTCGCAGGGAACACAGCCTGGGGATTCGGAAGGGACCGGGGAGAGTGTTCCCTTGGAAACGAGGAGAAAAAGGGAGAGGGAGCCTCCTAGTGCCGACGTGGTGGATTTGGAGGCGGACGTCTCTACCCCTGATGCGAAACGTCCTGCTCGTGAGCCCTCTAGCATTCCCTTCCCAGAGGAAAATGTGGAGTTCCACTATACGGCTGGGGATAGCGTGGACGTTTCGGGCCTGCTTTCTGACTCTGGGGCTGTCTTGGCCGACCGCCTTACAAAGATGGTAACTTCCACCTCTCATCAAGTGCTTCAATACATCCAACGCACCTCCAAGGTCATGCTGGCGTCTGCGGAACTGGCGGCCCTCAGCCGCCTGAGTGATGAGGAGCTAACAGTTACCCCTGGGGCTCCTCCTCCCGACCGCCTGGCCATGATAGAGAGGGACGTCTCCCTGATAAGCTCTTTGAAGGACAAAATGACAAGGCAAGAGGGGGAGTTGGAAGAGGCCAAAAGGCAGGCTGATCGTTGGAGGTTGCAGGGGGAAATGGCTGTGAAGGAAGTTTCCAAGTTAGGGGCCGAACTGCAGGAGAGCCGTCAATCGTTGGATCGTGCTAACATATCTTTGGCCGAGATGGGCCATTTGAAGGGAAGGGTGGCTGTCTTGGAGGAGCAGCTGTCACAGGCAAAGTCGGCTTTTGACCAGGCCAAGGGAGAATGGACGAAAGAGAAAGAGTCCCTGGCTGCGGAGACTGAGGAAGCGGTGGGTGCCAGCTTTGTGAGCGGCGCCAACTCTTCTCTGGAATTGGTTATGGAGGTGATAGGGGAGATGTTCCCTTCCTTTGACGAGGACACTTTCCGGAGCCTCTATTCTGCCAAGGACGAAGCCCGGGTGACCAGGCAGCCTGAAGCAGACGCCAACGCTCGCCAGGATGCTGCGTGATGCCCCTTCTCTTTTATGAAAGCTTTTCATTTTCTTGTGCTGAACCAGCGTTTCATGGTTTTTCTTGTAATATTTTGCTACTCGGTTTTTTCTTTGACTTTGTAAAAAATTTTCCACCCTTCACGGGTTGTTTGTAGGATATTTCTCTTTGCTTTCTATGGCGTAACTGTTTTAAGGATCTTCTCCTCGTACGTTTGATTGCGCCTGTCATGGCCTGTCCCTGGCTTTTCGTTCAAAGTCCAGGGGACCTGCCCCCTGCCTGCCCAGAGGTAAGCAGGGTAGCTTTTGCGTTTTTTATACAAGGTTGGGGGGCCTGCCCCCAGTCCTTGTTGGTACGGCCTGCTCCTGGCTTTTCGTTCAAAAGTCCAGGGGGCCTGCCCCCTGCCTGCCAAGAGGTAAGCAGGGTAGCTTTTGCGTTTTTTATACAAGGTTGGTGGGCCTGCCCCCAGTCCTTGTTGGTATGGCCTGCTCCTGTCTTTTCGTTCAAAGTCCAGGGGGCCTGCCCCCTGCCTGCCCAGAGGTAAGCAGGGTAGCTTTTGCGTTTTTTATACAAGGTTGGGGGGCCTGCCCCCAGTCCTTGTTGGTACGGCCTGCTCCTGGCTTTTCGTTCAAAGTCCAGGGGGCCTGCCCCCTGCCTGCCCAGAGGTAAGCAGGGTAGCTTTTGCGTTTTTTATACAAGGTTGGGGGGCCTGCCCCCAGTCCTTGTTGGTACGGCCTGCTCTTGGCTTTTCGTTCAAAGTCCAGGGGGCCTGCCCCCTGCCTGCCCAGAGGTAAGCAGGGTAGCTTTTTGCGTTTTTTATACAAGGTTGGGGGGCCTGCCCCCAGTCCTTGTTAGCCTGTCCCCTGCCTGCCCAGAGGTAAGCAGGGTGGCTTTTTGGTTTGCGTTGGAGGGTTCACTTTTCCCAATTTTGGCAACAGGGGGGCCTCCCCCTATTGCCCCCTACTCGTTTGTGTGTGAAAGATGCGAGTGTGAACAGGCAACGAGTATAAATCTGTATCTTCTCATTTATCTTAAAATTTTCTTTCTGACATAGGGGTGGTCGGAGCCGTCGACATTTCTGATCGTCCTCCGCCTTTTTTAGTAAAAACTGCCTATATTCCCGATTAGACGTAGTATTTCTTTAGTGTGTCTGCATTCCAGTGAGCGCTCAGCTCTTGTCCCTCCAGATTGGCTATCCTGTACGTGCCTGGACCCAAAACCTGAGTTATTTGGTATGAGCCCTCCCAATTGGCACTTAGCTTCCCATGCTCTCTTGACTTTCCAACTGCCTGTGTTTTTCTCAGAACCAACTCGCCCACCTGGAAGCTCCTCTGTCGGACTTTGCTATTGAAAGCTTTCCTCATTCGCTGCTGGTAGGCAGCGATATTGGTATCGGCTTCTTCTCTTAGCTCACTTACCAGGTCCAGGGCCTCAACCATCGCAGCTTCATTCTCAGCCTGGTTGTACTGCAGGGAACGTAGAGAGGGAATCCTTGTCTCAACTGGCAATAAGGCCTCTGCTCCATATACCAAGCCAAATGGGGTCTGGCCTGTAGACTCCTTCCTGGTAGTTCGGATGGACCAGAGTATACTGGGGAGTTCATCAGCCCACCTACCTTTGCAGTCATCCACCATTTTCTTCAGGCCATTCAGAATTTGTTTGTTGGCTGCTTCCGCCTGTCCATTGGTTTGAGGATGACAGACAGCTGAGTAGGCGACTGAGATGTTGTGGCTTTCTAGCCAGATCCTTAGTGGGTCATTATCGAACTGCCTGCCGTGGTCAAATACCAGCATCTTTGGTACACCGAATCGGGTGATGACATTTCGCCAGATCACCTTCCGGACCGCCGGCTCAGTGATGTTGGGTACTGCTTCAGCCTCCACCCATTTGGTGAAGTAGTCTATGGCAACAATTAAGAATTTTTTGCCCCCTGTGGCCACTGTGAAGGGCCCTAGGATGTCCATCCCCCATTGAGCAAAGGGGATGGGAGATAGGATTGGCCTGAGCTCCTGGGCCGGGGCATGGATCGACGGGGCAAAGAGTTGACATTTTCTGCATTTTTGGGTCAGGCTCTTGGCATCTGCCAGCATGGTAGGCCAGTAGTAGCCTGCCCTGAGGGCCTTGTGGGCCAGCGACCTCCCGCCAATGTGGTGTCCACAAATCCCTGAGTGGATATCATCCAATACCTCAGCGGCCTGATCCGCCCGTAGGCATTTAAGCAGGGGATAAGTAAAAGATTTCTTGTAGAGCTCTTCGTTGATGAGTATGAACCAGGCTGCTTTAGCCTGTACCTTCTTCTTTTGCAATGAGTCTGATGGCAAGATGTCGTTCCTCTTGTACTGGATGAATGGGGTCATCCAGCTTTCCAGCTCTTCTTCTATGGCATTAATCATTTGACCGGGATTAGTAGACCTTTCGTGTAAAACGTCAACCCATACTGACCTCCGGATGTCCTGCAGACTGGAGCTTGCCAGCTTTGACAGGGCATCTGCTCTGTTGTTCTGGGATCGGGGAATTTGTTTGATCTCATATGATTTCAGGCTGGACAGCTCTCCCTTTACCATTTCCAGGTATGCGGCCATTGCTTGGTCTCTTGCCTCGTATTCTCCATTAATCTGGTTGGCGATGAGTTGGGAATCTGTTGCCAAGATAATTCGTTCTGCCCCTGCGGCCTTAGCTAACCTGACGCCTGCGAGTACTGCTTCGTACTCTGCTTCATTGTTTGATGCTGGGAAGACGAATCTGAGAGCATGCTCAAAGTCGGTCCCTTCTGGGCTGGTTAATACGACGCCTGCGCCTGCGCCATTGGCCGTTGAGGACCCATCAGTGTATACGACCCACTCCTGGGCAGGGGCTTCCTCTTCCCCTGAATGGGAGCACTCAGCCAAAAAGTCTGCCAGAGCTTGGGCTTTGATGGCTGTTCTCGGCTGGTAAGATATACCTAGCCCACTCAGCTCAATTGCCCATTTCAACAATCTTCCCGATTTTTCGAATTTTTCCAACACCTTTTTCAGGGGTTGGTCGGTGAGGACTATGACTGGATGCGCGTCAAAATAAGGTCTGAGCTTTCTGGCTGCAATTATGACCGCGTAGGCGGCTTTTTCAACCATCGGATAATTCTTCTCAGCTGCCCCCAGCGCATGACTCACAAAGTATATAGGTTGCTGGGTGCCTGCCTCTTCCCGTAGGATGACCGCGCTGACAGTTATATTAGTTACTGCAATATAGAGGAAAAGTTTTTCTCCTGCTACTGGTCTTGCCAGGGTAGGGAGCCTCTTAAGATGGTCCTTCAGTTGCTGGAAGGCCTCTTTCTGCTCGCTTTCCCATTTGAACTGTTTGTTTCCTTTTAGAATTTTGAAAAAAGGAGTGGCTCTGTCTGCTGATCGGGCAATGAATCGTGCCAAGGCGGCCATTCGTCCCGTCAGGCGCTGGATGTCCCTGATGGTCTTGGGCTCAGGGAGGTCTAGAACTGCCTGAATTTTTTCAGGGTTGGCATCTATACCCCGAGAACTGACCAAGAACCCTAGGAATTTTCCGGAGCGTACTCCAAACGTGCACTTTTTCGGATTTAGTTTCATTTTGTAAGCGCGCAGAGAACTGAAGGTTTCCTGCAAGTCTGTCAGGTGTTCCCTGTCTTCCCTGCTTTTTACGATGGCATCATCAACGTAAGCCTCAATGTTTCTGCCTTTTTGTTTTTCAAACACTTTATCAACCAGACGCTGGTACGTAGCTCCCGCATTTTTGAGCCCGAAGGGCATCATCTTATACATGTAAGTGCCCGAACTAGTGATGAACGCACACTTCATCCTGTCCGGCTGCCACAAGTACACTTGGTGGTAGCCTGAAAAGGCGTCTAAGAAGCTTAGCATGGTGTAGCCACTGGTGGCGTCTACCAATTGATCGATCCGAGGGAGTGGATAGCAGTCTTTCGGGCAGGCTTTGTTCAGGTTCGTAAAGTCGACGCACATTCTCCATGCTCCAGACGACTTTTTGACCATGACAACATTTGCCAGCCATTCTGGGTAGTCGCAGACTTCAATGAAGTCTGCCTTCAAGAGTTTGTCGATTTCTTCCTTGATTGCTGCGTCTTTTTCTGCAGACATGTTTCGTTTCTTTTGTTTTACAGGGCGAGCATCCATGCTTACGTTCAGCTTGTGAACGATGCATGAGGGATCAACGCCGGGCATCTCGTCTGCAGAATAGGCAAACACGTGTTTGTTCTCTCTCAGAAGTTTGACCAATTCGGCCTGGTAGGATTCCTCCAAGCCTGTTCCTACCAGGACCTGTCTTCCTGGTTCTAAGTCCACCAGCATGCTTTCGCCTCCTGGTTCCAGGCGGTCGGGCGTCGGGTGCTCAACTGGGACTTCGCCTTCCCTGCAGGGGGAACTGTCAGCTTTTCTTTTTCCTTTTCTGTCCCTCTCGTGCTCTTGTAGGGCCACGGAGTAGCATTGTCTGGCTGACTCCTGGTCCCCACGTATCTTTCCTTCCAGCCCGAAGTCTGTGACATACGCAATGGTGAGAGCTCTGATGGAGATTGCGGCCTCGATTTCATCTAGCGTGGCCCTACCAATCAGGGCATTATAGGCAGACCTTGCGTCCACAACAACAAAGGTTGCCCTGACATTCCTGGCTGCGGAACCTTCCCCGAAGGTTACAGGCAAGTCGATGACGCCCATGGGCAGCACGCCGGCCCCACTGAATCCATACAGGGATCCGGGAGCAGGCCGTAGATGCCTTTTTTCCAGGCCCATTTTTTCGAAAGCATCCTTGTACAAAAGATTTGTATATGCGCCTGTGTCTACCATACATCTTCGCACAATATGGTTGCTGATTTCCAGGGACAGCACCAGAGGATCACTGTGCGGATATATCACTCGCCCTGCATCATCAGGGGTGATACTTAGTGTCACTCCCTTTGGGCTCCCTTCTTTCTCAGCGTAGCAGATCTGGTTTCTCAGTTCGCGCATTTGCCTTTTTTGACTTCTTCGACTGAGCTGGCCCTCATTGCCCCCTGAAATCACGTGGATTACCATCCGATTCTGCACTGACCCCTCGGGTTTCTCCGACACTTCCTTCTGAGACTTGTTTTTAGCTGCGTAGTTGGCCAACCATCCGTTCCTGATTAATTTCTCAATTTCATCCTTCAGGTGACGGCACTCTTCGGTGGTGTGGCCAATACAGTCGTGGAAAGTGCAGAATTTCTTTGGGTCGCCTTTTGGGCTGCGAGGCTTGCTTGGACGGTTCCATTTGGCAGTTTCTTTTTCCAGTTCGAAGATTTCCGCCCTGGATTTGTTCAGAGCGGTGTAACTATCGAATCTGGGTTGGTAGACTGGGCGTTCTTTCTTGGGAGTGTCTCCCTCTTCTTTTTGCTTACCTGGTTCACCTCTGCCCCTTCCACCCTGCGGTCCCCCTTGAGGCTTTGTTTGGCCTGCAGGGGTATCCGTCAGGCCGTGGAACTCCTCCTGCAGAATGAACCCCTCGGCAATCTTTCTGGCCATGGCCAAGGTTTCTGGCTGGGCCCTGATCATCTGGTTTTTCATTTCCCCTGGGAGTAGGGAGATTGTCAGCGCGTAGGCGGCGGTGGAATCGTCGATCTCCCTAACCTGCTGGTAGGATAGATCGAATCTTCTCATGTATTCTCTCACACTCTCACCCTTCTTTTGTTTCAGGGTCATGAGATCGAAACGGGTAAGGCGTCTTCTCTTATTTCCGGCATACTGTTCAAGGAAAATTTCAGCCAACTCTATGAAGAACCTGATTGACCCTTGGCGGAGATCTCTGAACCACCCCTGCGCAAGTCCCACCAGGGTGGTAGGGAAAACTTTGCACCAGATGGCATCATCTACATCATACATGCCCATGTGGCTCTCAAAGGCTGCCAGGTGGTCTTCAGGGTCCGTCGTCCCGTCAAATTTGATGGTGGGCATTTTGATTTTTGGAATGGGGTACTCTTGTACCTCGGGGTGCAACGGGGTTTTCGTAGGCCTGCCTACCAGTCGTGACCTGCTTTCCCCAGACTGGTTACCATGAGATTCCCATTGTTTATGGGTTGGTTTCCTCGTACTGGGGGAGCGGTGCCTCGGTGGCGGTCTGCTAGCTGCATCATCCTCTGTTCCCGAGGAGGCCTGCCTGGGCCTCTTTCTCTGGGAGTGGCAGAGGTTTTCACCCTGACGGTACTTGGACTCGAGCGGTTGTCCTCGGTTGAGTCTGGATTGCAGGCTTTGGGATAAGCCGGGGGCTGACTGTTCCTTGGCCGCAGGTGTTAGTCTGGAAAAAACTCCGCCTGACCTTTCCCCTAAGCGTTTGACATAGGCTCCCTGGGCCTCATGCGCTCCTGTAATCCTTGAGATAAGCCTCCCTGCCCTCCAGACGCCGATTCTGTCGTGTGAATAGAGAACGCCTGCTGGACAGGTGGTTCTGGTTTGTCAGTGGTAATGCGCCTCTGCACATGCGTATACACTTGGGCTGTTCTTCTCGCTTTTCTCTGAGCGTTTCTGGCGGCGGTCCGCCTCGTGCCCCCGGCCTCGTCCCTGCTGACTGGGGACGGTTGCCTAGGAGCCGATGCGACCCTGCCTACCAAGTCCTCAGGTGTGAATTCCTGATCCAGCATCGCAGAGAAGAACGCGGCTGCCTGTGCCATCTGAGCTAGGGTCAGATTGAGAGCACGTCCAGGGCGTGCCCCCAGCTCGGGTGTCACAGCAGTGTTAGATCTACCGAGGGGATTGGTTCCCTCTACCCCAAGGATTGTGGCAGGAGGGACCCTCTCCAACAGCGGCATTCCGTACAGGGGGGTCACCGGAGGGACCGTCGGACCCGCTCCTGCACTGTCATCGACGATTTCTGGCATAATTGTGTTTAATTTTGTGGTTATGAGTGGTTGATTTTAGTGGGTAACTCGTGAGCACAACCGTAAGTTCCCCACAGACGGCGCCAAATTGTTCCGGTTACGGAAACAATTTACCCGGCTCAGAATCCGGATAGTATAATTGAATTGGTGATGGATAATCAGTCGCTTGATTTCCTCGATCTCCCCTTCCTCTCACTCTTGGAATCGGACTTTCCCGGCGGAAAGCAGCCTGCCCCCTGCACAAAGAGCGCACAGGGCCCCGGAGGTTGTCCGAGGGAACCCTCTCCGATGCCTAAGTCAGTCCGTGAAATGCCTTTATGAACCTAGCTCGTGAGGAACTAGGTGGCGTTTTAAGAGTAAGAGTCTAGAGAGAGAAAATCCCACCCCTCTCATGTGGGAAATGGGGAGGTATTTATACCTTCCCACAAGAGAGAGAAGAGAAAGAGGAATGGTTGGATGGGAAAGTGACAAGTGGCGGCTTCCCATCCACCCATTCCCAATTACCTTAGGCAAAATGACGAGAGGGCCCCTGGGGGTCCTGACCCTGTCGGCCAGGGATTTTCCCAGGGCAGACAGTCTCCAAGTAGGGGACTGCCAAGCTCTGACAGGCTGAATTGGCCTGCGCTCTCGGCGGCTGACGGCCAACCTTTAGTGATTTCGTGCTTTGTTCTTGGTCCCTGCTGGGGGCTAGTCTTTCGACTCTCCGACAGGAATCGTCTCGGGGCCTGCATAGCAGGCCGTTGATTGACAGGCGGCCCACCCCCAATCAGTCATCTTTCAGATTTGGTCATAATAGACTTAACTTAGACATGTTTTGTAAACCAGTCAAACGTTATTATTAATTGCTCCTGTATATCTGTGATGAGTTTTCTCTTAATTATCAGTAAATGAGTAACATATGCTGAGATGAATGATGTCTACGGGATTAGCGTTAGTCCTAAGTCATATGCTAGTGTCTAAATGTACAATTTATGTGAACCTAAGACATAATGAATTACTTGATTAATTTTTGTAGTCCGGATAAGCATATGTCACCTGTCATTTGTCTCAAGTTTTGAAATTATTCACGTGGTCATGTAAAAGTGTTCAGTTTTCTTACTATTACTTGCCTAAATGATTTCTCTCAAGTATGTATACATGTGAGTCTGAACCCGTTAAAGATGCAACTGTGTCAACACATTATCACCATATGTAGATTGGGAGTAGGTGCCTTTAATGATCAAAACGAGTGATACGACATAGTAAAGAGGCATCATGAGGATATGGTGTCGTTTAAGTTACTTGTAAGAAAGTTGTAATAATGGTAGTTAACGAGTCTAATTGTATAAATAAGCGTAAGGGAATGATAACAGATATGGTGATGGTACAAGAATCTAGATTAATGAACAGTGAATGGTCAAAGAAATACATGATGAAGCAGTAGTAACAAAACTGAAAGGAGACATACGTGCTTTCATGTCTGAATACTCCGAACTACAAAATCCAGTCAGACTAACTATATTATGTGAATTGAACTTTGTGTCAGCAAGTTTTAAGGTCGAGGATGGCATCAATTGAAATAGCTAGGGGGTCCAAGGTTTATCTGTTAATGCGTTGTGTCATCACTTATGTTTCGTGGTCAACCAGTCGAGTTACAGTACAAGGTACTAACATCACGATCACGATTCCATGCAAGTAAAGTGACATGTCACTAGGCGCCAGGTCTAGTGTTAATCAAACCGTCTTTGTATGGAATAATCGTCTTACTTGGGTGACAGTAATGGTGTCCATGCATGTAAGTATGTCTTGGGAAGAGGGTTCCCGCAAGTCTATAAGTTACAAGTGCATTAGTTGTTGTCTGCCAGCATGTGAAATGAGTCGTGACAATCAAGTATAATGAGTAAAACCGCAATGATATTAATAAGCGGTCTGTTTTTCTGAAATTATGTGAAGTATGATATATGAGTATGAGTATACAAGTAATCTGTTGGTACTTATGTCGAATCATGAGAACAGTCTAAGTAAAGATACATTATATGGTTAGTAACAAGAGAGTTTATGTTGTAAAATGTGGATGAATGCGAAGTAGAACCCATCGCGACCAGCTGGTGGGGGAGTAAGTTATGCGTATGAGAAATGTATTGCAAATCGTTGTGATGAAACACATGAGTTGATTATGCATATTGCTGACTTACTCACCCCTGGTCGGTGCCTAAAAGTACTTTTCGTTTAAAAGTTTACATCATCCTAGGATAATTGAACGTGTTATATGATAAAATCGATGACTTAATTCCTTGGTATCAAGATAATGTCGTAATATACTAGATGTGTTAGGTCGAGTAAGATTGAGTTTAGTGAACTTCGGGGACGAAGTTCATTTTAAGGAGGGTAGATTGTAATACTCGTCCTCTATTTTTGGTGTAGCAGTCATTGTTATTGCCGTCATGTTATGTTATGTTATGTTACGTATGTGAGTTGGACATAGTTTGGTCGGTCAAAGTAGGGAAGTTAGTCATTCCGTGACAGGGGTGAACTTCGGGACGAAGTTCCTTATAAGGAGGGTAGATTGTAATACCCGTATTTTATAGAAGGTCAAACCGTAAGTCAAACGAGTCAAGACGGTAGAGTAAGTTTAAACCTTAAGTCAAACCCGAACAAGTACTCCGTAAGTTGTTTAGCCCGTTCCTATTACTCATCGTTTATATTTTATCGGATTCCCAAGGGCGGATACTTGTCTATATAATTAGGTGGGCCAAACTGGGTTCTTTCTTATATAGTATCAAACCTGTTCAATGAAACCAAAGCCCACGTATCTCATTGTAATACACTCACCCCTCATTCTTGTTTTCTCCTTTTGTCTCAGCCGCATAGTAACTCCCATCCTCATACTTATTTCCTTCTTCTTCAACCTTTAGAACCTCCACCTCGCTAGCCGCCATCATCGACCCACATCACTACCCCTAGCATTAATCAGTCACCGTCATTATCTTTAGCCAGAATCGGCTTCCCGGAAAGCCAGTTGATGCGCACAGTCGCGCCTCCCCTGCTTTCCCTGAGTTTTTGCTGCACCTAAGGCTCTCGTGTTCATGTCTCTAGCAGGACGTAGGGTCCTATACGTAGTCGTTTGCAAGGTATGATTGCCTTACTCGTTATTATTGTCGTTGTCGTGTCGTTATTGATTGTCATACTAGTACCGTGTCTGCTATTCCTGCGTCGTGCTATGGTTGTAGTTCAAATTCTGTTGTTGGCGATGTTGGGTTATATTTGTCGTGGTGTGGGGCTGATGTCGGGTTAGGGATTGTTGTTCTGGGTTAGTTCGGTTTCGGGTTCCGTCATGGTCTCAAGCAAACCTTCTTTTAAGCCGAGTTGTGTCTACTCTTAAGTGCTAGCGAGTCATGGTAAGACAGAAGTAATAAGAATAGAACGAGGTTGTCTTTGAAACAGGTCACTTCAGTGAATAAAGTTAACGACTTATTACAACAACCTAAGTCAGTGAATAGCGTGTTATAATTTAGCTAGGTCGATTCGATTCCATTTTATAGGTTAGTTAAGTCAATGTCGGTCCCGTAACTTTATTATGACATTAAGATTGATATTAATTTAAGTATATAATATTTTACTAGGATCGGACTTGGTAGAGTTTTCGTGGATATATGTACTACCAACACGGTGGTGACCTACTAACTAGGTAAGGTTTTCCTTACTTAGAATATGTTAATATTATGATGCATGTATGAGTTATGAGATCGTTGTTATATTGTGCTAATGAGAATGATGGTGAATAATGATGATGGAATGATCGATGAATATTATATATTGGAGTTGGTGAGGCTAGCTTTAGACCTAGCCGGGGCCTTTGATCACGGTCCCCTCCCTGATTTCTCCTCGCGGATTGTTGAACCTGCGGGGGGTGTGCACACTCGGAATGAAAGGGCCTGCCAGAAGAGTTGAGATGAGAAAATTGATATGGTACCGTGATGGTACTGGGTGTTGAGATGAGATTATTGATTGGTACCGTGATGGTACCGTGAATGTGGAGATGATATTATTTATTGGTAACGATGACGGTACTAAGACGGTTGAGATCGAATGTTTTATATTATGTACCTGTGTTATGATGTTAGCATGTTCTAACCGTATTCTCTGTTTAAATTGTTACCCTATTTTATTGGGGACCTGCGACGATTCAATTGACTTTTCCGGTCTTTTGGGGAGCAGTGCTGGTGTGCAGGTTGATGATGTGTGATGGTTGTATTCTGGTTGACTGTACGGGATGGGTCTGCGCTGTCACTGATCACGTCTATACGTTGTAGACATATTAGTTGTGCTTCCGCTGCTGTAACCGTGTAATCGTGTTCTGTAGATACGAGGTTGTAATAAATTCATTTTTTTTAGTTTTAAATGGTTGGTTTCATAATTGTATTGTAATGGACTACTACCTCGGGTAATACCGAGATGGTAACATCTTTATTTACTTAGAAATGTCTTGATAAGGCTTCTGGGTAAATGGGGGTGTTACAGGTATATCACGAGAATACCTAATATCCGTATTATCGCGTTAAACCGATTTGCTAATACGTATAATACATAGTACTCTCTACTCTCCTACGTGCATCTTTTCATGGCCTGCTTGTCACGTGAAATTGCATGCAAAGAATGTAAACACCACTACTCCAATGATAAAACTTATCTGTCCTTAAAACAACCGACGTAGTTAAACGTAAGGTTAAAACAACGGATGTTACAGTACTTCCACCACAACAAAAGAACTAGGAAATCAGCCCACCGATTGATTAGTAGAGGCCGCTATAGTGCGGGCGGGATTGGGTGTTGACATCTATCGGATGTTGGCTTCCCAATACGTACCCTCACCCCTTACTCAGAATCGACGGTTTCCGGATGTCCAAAACCATTGGCAATGCGAGTCATTCCAGGCATGGAGTGCTTAAGGGTACAAGTCTTTATCTTTAGGTCCCGTGCCACTCAACTTTGAGCCGGTAAGGGATCAAAGTTGACTTGAACGGTTTCCGAGTCCCCATAATTGACTCGGTGGCGACTCCACAAATCGGCAACGAATTCAGTTCACTAAAATGGTCGCCTTACCAAATGAATCGGCCTTAAAATATTTACAACCACGTCTCGATCGACTCCCAAACGGAAACACGGGTGCCCGCACCCGTCTAGTACAAGTCTGGATCTTCATCCAAATCGAGGTCCGACACTTCGCCCCGTATGCGAGATCGGACCGGCCCCCGGTAGGGAGGGGGCCGCGTGGGTGGCCGCCGCCACATGATGAAAACCAGGTAAGTCCCGCGCGGGCACGCACAGGGCGCCGGGCGGTATGGACGGACGTCCAAAGTTTGGCGACTCCGCTGGGGATTTGGAAACAAGTTTCCAGCGGTGGTGTAACTTGAACGAGGTCGGTGAAGCCCATTTCTTAGTTCCTAGTTGTGGTCACAACAGGTTTTGGCCCTAAAAAGCCCACCCCAACCGATATCAGGACCAATCGACCTCCTCGCGGTAAGATCGTTAGGGACACGCGAAGAGATCCTCGATTGACGCTCAGGCCGCCTAACGCGTAACCCGCGGGATTAATAAACAGATAGTCCGAACGGACGGTACGACACTCATTTCCCCAGATCATTGTCAATACCTAAGTAAAGACTATTCGTGGGCGGTAGCCTACCCTAACCTACCCATGTCTGCATCCTGCATGAGTGTACGCATTCCTAGTTATGTGTAGCGTGTTTGAACAATACAACCCAAATAAAACACTAAAATCTGGATTCAACCACGCCAACATATTCAACCTCACCCAATTTCGTTTTTCGAAAATACCTCATCTTTTTAAAACGATCATTTAAACATCAGTACCCTGATCAAATCATGATTTCTAAAAAAGGGAAACATTTTTTTAATGTCGTTACCATGGCTAGATTCACACTCACTAATTTCAAAAAAAAAATGTTTTTAAGTGTCATCACCTTGGCCAAATTAAAACCTATTAACAACAATGATTACCGTCAACGCAACCGAAACTCCCAAATTAATGGGGTTAAGGCCACCACGCGGTCACATTTTTGTTTCAAAAAAAAAAACTTTTCACACATACCGTTGGCACGACCGAAGCTTCAATTAATGAAGTCAAGGAACTCAAAGAGCGGTTACACTTCAAAACACTTTTCTTTTACAATGCACACCCCCACTATCTAATGCTAATTAGTACAACCGACAAACGTGGGTTACCACTTTTAAAAGTTTTTTTTTCAAAAAGCGAAAAGTTTATAAGAAACACTATTCACCACCTAAGTCCCTCACTAAGGATGTAGTCACACCTTTAGGGAGACTGTCATCAGACTTCACGCTCCATCGCGAGCATCGCGCACCCCGCGAGTATCGAACTAGCTAATTAATAGCAGTTTTGATAGAAGCATCACATAATTATTTTCTAGAAACGTTTCCCCTAAAAGAAATGCGCTCCTTTAAAAAAAACATATTTACATTTCGTCATCATTTCCGATGCACACACATAACAACGCACCTACACGCCATAGACAATATCATCACGCCATCACTATTTTCACCAACCACCCTTTCCAAAATTTGCAAAACTGGTCGTTTTCGAGAGAAACATACATCAAACTTCTTTGATCCTAAGCCGGGATCGGGATCAACTTCTTACGTCGTACAACCATGTGATTAACTGTCTGTGTTAGTTACTAGGATCATCTCTACTCGAGTTCTTACATTTTGGGTCATCTCATTCCGAGAAGTCCTCTTTAAACCTCACCTCCGAGGTTTATGTCAAATCATCTCATTACAGAGACCTAAGATCCATAAGGCGTTCCACCGAATACACCAAGAGTCTAAAGCACCCGAGTCCCTAACCCAGTGACCGCGCACACACGCAAGTCAAGGGTCTCATTTCCGCGTCACTCAGTCACGAGCATTCCTCGAGTCCGTAAGTCGCCCGGTGGATCCGTTTTGACCTTTTAATCGTTTCCCATTAGAATCACTACCCGACATGTCAGTAGATTCAAGCGCCATCAAAAGCATCCGCAATGATGTCAGTGCCCTAGCCAAATTGGTTCGCAACATCCATACTTCAGCAACCTGTTTGACTTTATCCGTCCGTTACATCGATAGCCGCCTCAATTTCCTTGAGAGTAGAGACACCGAAAGAGATACAAACGCTATCCTGAGTGATTACCATGCCCAAAAGCCTACCCAGGATAGATTATCCCAATGCTCCGCCCGATCAGAGCTTCCTAAAGTCGATACGGAAGGAATACCAAGACCTTACAAGGCCACACCGAATAAGGTAGGAAGGTCACCGAGAAAGTTTACCCAATCAACTCATCTTACACCAAAGCCCTTAGGTGCCTAGTCGATCAAGGGTTACTCTCACCTTTGGGTCCCACTTCGGACGCACCAGTCGGCAAACGAGGCAAAAGTTGGACCCCTAATGCTTATTGCTTGTACTGCCGTGGTAACGGGCATGATACCGAGTCTTGCTTTCGGCTCAAACATGCCATACAAGATATGATCGAAAACGAGACCATTAATTTCCCTCCACCCGAGAAACCAAACAATACCCCAAACTCTTTTAGCGTTCACACTGTCTCTGGCGACACCATCGGTTGTCCCCACCGCGACCCTATAGAGGAGAATGTCCGGAATATGGAGGAAAATCCTGACAACTCACAGGCATCCACCGAGACGAGTAAATCTGTGTCCGAGTCAGAGTCTAGTTCGTCTTAGGGCCTAGACCTAGTAATATAGCAAATGTCTTTTATTTTTGCATCAAGTCAGGAGGTGCGAGGGGATCTGTCCTCCACCCACCCCCCCCAAAAAAAATATCTCGGGCGCATAGCCCGCTTATTATTATCAATAAAAAGAAATAAACTTTTCTTCCTTTATAATGCACCTCGACAATCGCTAAATTTAATAACGCACTTTCTTGCCTAGAATTCGATATTATGCCATTTATCGATGACAGTAAAACATATCTCGAAACAACGAGGAATAACAAGAGCTGAGATCCCGTGTTCCTTTTTCTTACCTATTCCATGTCTGGTGTAGAAAGCCACATAGATATCTCTTAGAACGAGCATTACCGAATCCTATTACAAATCCAAATAATCTCTTAGCTTGCAATCAAAGACGGAAGGCAAACCCATTTTCCACCATATATATCCCTCAAATAAAGACCGACCATTTCCTACCATAGGTGCTATTCTGACAAAAAAGGAAAAGAAGTTTGAAACGGCCAAAAGGGGCCAAAGAAAGAAATGAAACCAAGGCCAAACTAAACCGGCCAATTCAATGATCAAGACCAAACTCTGTGGTCAAAATGAAACCCCCAATCGTTCAACTCAATTTTAAATGCAAAGTCCAAACAAAAGGCAAAAACAAAAAAAATGAACAGACCAGTCAACTAGCACCCAAACCTAGCCTCTCTACATTACAACCCTTAAGACCTTCCCGAGACACTTGTTAGGAGATGGTCCGGAATTTTGAGGATTCAAGCTCAATAGGATAATCCCCACCGTTAGGGCCAGACAGAAAAATCAGGTCCAACGTAATTTACAACCCACCCGACTGAAGTCTGAGTCATTTTTATTCAGCTTCCCCTTTCCTACCACATTACGAAACCGCAACCCCATAACCTTAACTCCATAAAAATCAAGCTCCAGATCTTAGTTCATTAGAGCCACTCACTATCTAGCTCCACATTCCAAAATCGTCCAAGCCAGTCACCCTGACCCAAACACGGTATCTCGGTAATTGCCACTTTCAAAGGGTCACACCCGACCATTTCACATTGATTTTTAACTAAGGTGAAAACCCATGTGAATATACTCTAAACATCTCGCATCGATAATTGGCGTAACGAGTCTAAAGCAAAATCACTCACATCTAAAAAGAACTACGAACATGATTTGATTCTGTCTAAAAGCGGATACGTAGGCAACCCGCTCCCCGTGTACAACCAAACAACCGAAAAAAAAAAAACGAAAGAAAATCGATTAATCGATTCATGCATAAATCGGGACTCCTTCTACTGCCCGGCCCCCGAGTGATTTAAAATGACGAAACACAAACGACGAGCCGAGGACGGGGTGAAAAACTGAAAGGGCGCCCCGGGCAAAATGAAGAAACGAGTTGCGAACCGTCGTCAAACAAAAAAAACAAAATAAAGCCAAAAAAAAGAGAAAAAAAAATACAAAAAGGGTGAGCCGAGGACGGAGTGAAAACCCGAAAGGGCGCTCCGGGTAAAATGAAGAATCGAGTTGCGAGCCACCACAAGAAATAAATAAATAAATGTGCTTCTCATTAATGCAAAATCAATTAAATCAAGCCTTTGTCGAGGCCCTTTACATCGTACGCCCAAAATCCGGCAACCCCGGAAAATGACAACGTGTCAAGCAGAACCCTACAAAAAACTAAGTACTAATACGCCACATAATATCAATTAATAGAGTATAATACTAAATGACTGGGGCTCTGCCAGTCCAACTTTTCCTTTCCCTTGCCATTCGGGTATACTTGCTCGGGTCTTTCACCATCGACCCCTCCTAACACAAGCTTCCACTGCCCTATCCAAAAGCGAGCCCAACCAATCCCACGTCGCCTTCTCACTCACATTTTCAATATGAGTCCTGTTGGTCTAGGCCCGTTCAGATAAACTGACGAATGCTAGGGTCGGTAACGTCGTCTTTGGCCGAGCACTTATCACCATCTGCCCACATAGCTTCCTTATTCTGTGGTACAGTCATCTCCACAATCTTTAACCATTCTCTCACACCCGACAACCCCGAACGTCGGCAACGACCTCTTAACGTCGCGAAACCCCTTTCCAAAAGCCAAAATGCCCACGCAAGAGTAACAGGTCCACACAGATAACACATTTAACCCGTCGGACCCACCGGACATAGACGTCTTTTCATTTTTTTAGGGGGATAAGCTACCCCACCTAGGCGTGTTATAACCTTTTAACGGTTATCGTCAGGTCGCGTCTGTAGCCTAGCAAGGCAATATTAAGAATATGCAAAAAGTGGTCTAACTTTTTTTAACTTTTCTTTCAAAAATTGCCCGAATTTTAAAAACTTCGATTTCGTTCTGAATGTCAAAGCAACTGCACTCATCTCCTAATATATTCGGTCAAAACACACCAATGTTTACGTTAACATTTTACATCTCGAGTCAAAACATTTTAATCAACGTACTATCTGATCCGATTCCCGACTCAAACTAATGCATTTAAAAAAAAATCCGAAAAAGCGTTTTCGTACTCTCATGCAATATCTACGCATTCTAAAACGTCCTGAACTACAACGAAGTCGCAAACAAACCAAACTTGAGGTGATTACTTGTCAATCTAGGTAAACAATTCGTCAAACGAAAACGCAAGACTAATCCAACCAATTCAAAATACTAGAAATCTAAAACAAATATACAAAATATACAAATCCTCATACAAATCGAGGCCTAGAAGCCGCGCCGACGGCAATCACGATCTCACAAAGCTGGTCATCCAACCCTAGGTCCTCCAGGTCTATAAGAGGAGACTCACTACCGTCCATCCCAGACAACATATCTAGAGTAGCTGTCTAGGAAAGTACACCAATAGCCTAGGAAGCCACCTTAGTTACATAAACTCACCGATCGAGGCCCCGAAGTGTCACGGGAAATCCTCGAGGCATAGGCCCGGAAGCGGTTGGCAGCCTGCCACAACCGCTGATGGCAAGCCGAGGAAACCTGAAAGTGCAACCATAAAAGTTAGCAAACCGACCCTAATTTTTAGAACCCAAACGAAGAACACAAAAAAAAACCTCACCCGATACACCCGGTCACGCCACTCAATCCCGGCATCCATCTCCTCAGCAGAACACGGTGGAGGGGCTCAGTGAAGGGTATCCCAGCCGCATCCACCCTAAGTAACGTCAGGGGAAAATCTGAGGGCTAGATGTCATCAGCCGGATCGGCCAGCTGAGAAGACAACAGATTGGTCGGTCAAAGGGCAAGTAAACAATAAACCGTAAAGAAAATTTAGAAACCCAAAATTAGAACCTTACCACGAGGCGGTACCTAGCTAATCGGCGGGAGATGTGAGATAGGTAGGAGGCACCTGGCACCAAGAGTGTGTCGCCTCCCTCTCTGTCCCTATCCTCGAGGACCTCTGCGGTGGTCGGTGGTCTGAACATGGTCCGGGGAGGATCAATCGGTACCCTAAAGTCGTCGTACAGGCTGGGCGAAACAACGCAGGAAAGAGCATCCTCCTATAACTTCTATGCCTCAGCTCCGTAGTCACATACTTCGACATGCCCTCGTAATCAGCCCAAGGGCGGGCCACAAACTACACAAACAAAACCAATATCTTAGTAAAAACCCGAACTTTAGGGGCTATTGAGAGTTGTAAGCCATAAAAGGAAAAAAGGAAACTCACATCTGCAATGCGTAGCTTGTTCACTAACGCATTCTCCGACGGGTAATGGCTGATTGTGCTCTTAGGCTTAGAAGGCCTCCACTCGATCCCCGCCGGAAATCTCTTTGGGTGCACCCGCACCGTCTTAGGTGCCAAACACAGGAAGTAGGAGTAGATCCAAGCCTGAATTAATCCCAAAATAACCTTAGCAAAATCAAGCTGAAACTAAGTAAAACCTCAAATACAAGAGTGAGAACAACAACTAACCTCCAGTATAAGGCCTGGACCCACAATGGGCACAGCTGAGGCCGACTCTATCACCAGTGCCTCACCATGACTTACAGGCAGCGAGTCATCTCTGCAAAATCCGCAGTCACCCAGTCGTAGTGCCCTAGCTGGGTCAGCTCAGCCAGGAAGGGCAAGATCCTAGTGCTGAACCTCTCGCCCTTGTCCGAGAAATGGGTTGACCCTAGGAAATACCACAACCACAATCGGGCATCCTGCTCCGGTGTGTTGGGCTCCCGACCCTCCAATACCGCCACTCGCTCAAAATGGTCGGTGATATAAGAACTCACTATAGCGTGAGGCGCACTATATGTCTCACGCGGTAAACAATCCCCGATAAGGCCCCGCACCTCATCGCTATCTAGACTAGGGCCCTCGGCGGCCCACCTAATCCTATCCGAGCCCCAGGGCAGACCGCTAATCATCCTGAAGTTCTCTAGGGTCATTCCAACCCCCTCAAAAGCCATGTTGAAGGTCGAAGTAGTATCGTGAAAGCGATCTATCATTGCTCTAATCACCATAAGGTTGCACTTAGTCTTGCAGCCCACCAACCTAGCCCACTGTCCAACCACGGGACCCAGAGCACTCCTCTCTATAATCCCCTCTACCGTGGGGGTCAACTTCTGAAAGTAGATATCGAGACACATAGTAAAGCCCGAGAAAGTCCTCATCGGACCTCGGGACTGCAAACCAAAACAATGCAAGGATAGACAAAACGAACCTAACCTAACCCGAGCCAAAAAAAATGATGATAATAGCAATAACAAATCTGAGACACGAACCAATATGCACGAATAGAACACTCACCAGGCCCCGCACGATGCGGTTAGAAATATGAAGGTCAAGGTGAAACGTCAGCTAATGACCGTCCCAATCCCGAGCCCATTCAGGATCCTCATAGACAGTCTCCTCATTCTCCTGTATAGGAACCGGAACGTGAACCCTCCTAGCGACCATGTCTGGAAGCTTATGCTTCCTCACTCTATCAAATTCAGCCTCGTTAATAGTCTCGGGATCGCGACGCTGGGACAAGATGCTCCTTTGTCTCCTACGAATCCCTCGGGGAGTCTGCGAACTAGCCCCGGTGGCCTCCACACTAACACCAGCCCTAGCACTAGCACCAACTGAGGAAGTTCCCTCGGGACGCTCGGTATCATCTCTAGCTGTAAACAAAAACAAAAAAAGAAAACATAACCATAGTCAGGCTAAATCAGCTTAAACAGGTCAAAATAAGCTTAAAAATTCGGATAATAATATTAAAATTCCAAGAAAGCCTCTAGCACACATTTTTGACCCCGGTCACAATGGAAGTAGTTTCGGGAAAATCCAGCATCGTTACGGCACCTTTTGGTCCGTCTTAATACACACAAAACCCTACGGAAGGTCCTAAAAGTCATCCTAGCCTATAAGAACCGATAAGAAAGCTACCCACATCCTCGTAAACACTATTTGAACAAAATTAAGCAAAACAAATACGGGAATAATCTAGAAACGTTCCTTAAACCCTAGCATTCCAAACACATTCCCATAAAAGGTCATTCTCGCGCCTTGAGCATCCTTATCAAGATCATAACTAACCTAACAAGCTCTAATCGACCATAATTCAACAATGGAACCAAGCACAAGCATCGAAACTTAGAAAATAAAAAACGCCCAAATTGATTTGCTAGGGTTTTTCAACGAAACCAACTCAGAATCAATCAAATCAAACAAAATCGACGTTAAGCGAGCAAAGAATACTAACCCAGAGTCGACATTGTCGTAAATAGTGGAAACCGAAACAAAATTTGGCGGAAAAAGTCGAGAAGTCGATGCTTGGGGCGAAGAGTGTGACGCGTTCAAGTTGTGTGGATGAATGAACGAGCGCCCCAACTTTCGCATTACATAAACAGACCCGAATCACAAAAACCCAACCGCACTAGCTGACGCGGAGAATGCCCTGAATATCGAGGAAGATCCCGACGACCCACGGGCATCCACCAAAACGAGTAAATCTGTGTCCGAGTCAGAGTCTAGTTCGTCTTAGGGCCTAGACCTAGTAGTATAACAAATGTCTTTTGTTTTTACATCGAGTCAGGAGGTGCGAGGGGATCTGTCCTCCACCTCCCCGAAAACAATATCTCGGGCGCATAGCCCGATTATTACTATCAATAAAAAGAAATAAACTTTTCTTCCTTTATAATACGCCTCGACAATCGTTTGATTTAATAATGCACTTTCTTGCTTACAACTCGGTACTATGTCATTTATCGATAACAATCAAACATACCTCGAAACAACGAGGAATTACAAGAACTGAGATCCCGTGTTCTTTTCTTTTACCTATTCCATGTCTGGTATAGAAAGCCACAAACTATCCCTTAGAACTAGCATTTCTGAATCCTATGACAAATCTAGATAGTCTCTTAGCTTGTGATCAATGACGGAAGGCAAACTCATTTCCCACAATAAATATCCCTCGAATAAAGACCGACCAATTCCCACCATAGGTGCTAGTCTGACAAAAAAGAAAAAGAAGTCTGAAATGGCCAAAAGGAGCCAAATAAAAAATGAAACCAAGGCCAAACTAAACCTGCCCAATTCAGTGATCAAGACCAAACTCAACGGTCAAAATGAAACTCTCAATCATTCAATTCGACTTTAAGTGCAAAGTCCGAACAAAAAAACAACAAAAAAAAGGAAAAAGAAAAAATGAAAAGACCAACAAAAAAAAGGAAAAAGAAAAAATGAAAAGACTAGTCAACTAGCCCCCAAATACTAGTCTCCCTACATTACAACCTTTAAGACTTTCCTGAGACACTTGTTAGGAGTCAGTCCGGAATTTTGAGGATTCAAGCTTAATAGGATAATCCCAACCGTTAGGGCCAGACATGGAAATCAGATCCCACGTAATTTACATCCCGCCTGATTGAAGTCTGAGTCATTTTTTGTAATCCCCTAGAAATTCTAACGCAATACAGTGGCAGAAACACTGTAGAGTTGGGATTAAAACACACTGACAAACTATATCTTATTAAAAGAAATGGTAAGTCAATACAAAGGCCTCTTTTTACAAAAGGGCTAAAGGGAAAATCTTCCAACGGGTTTATACAAATCCATAAATAAACATGAATGAAGAAGAGTAGGATCCACGCTACTCGCTAGCTCACACCCAAAACCCAGCAGCATATACCTGTCATGTTATAAACATAACAGCCACGTCAGTGGGGAGTAACTCGGACGTTCTCCCAGCCAAAATATATCATATGGAAAAATAATAGTATTACTATATCAAAATAATTAAAAAGAGAAAACATTAAAACGATATAATAAAAATAAGTTTTCAGCGAAACTTAAAGCATTTGCAAACCTGCAAGTCAATATCAATCGATAATAAAAAATATTCAAAAATGGTGTTATGGAAATCAATCAGTGCAACAGAATAGACTTTCACTCGGATAATACTCAAACTAGCTTCGAGAACTTAGTCAAAACAAATTAGACTTCGGTCTCTAACTAGGCAACTCAACCATAACAGGACTGCGTGCAGCGAGGTCCTGGTTTAAGTAGTGCACACCTCTCCTGGATACAAACCATATCCAGTTCAACCCGACGCGACTTACACGATGCGATATCTAAGTTTAAGGTCAAAATATACACACTCCTGAACACAAACCATGCTCAGTTCAACGACCAATGCGTCTCAACATAGACACACCAGCTTTATAGTTGATGGCAAAATGTATACCCTAGACTGTATTACTCTACCCATACACTTGTCCTCATTCCATAACTCCAAAACAGCCGTTATCGATAGTCAAAAGTAAATATAATCAATATAAATGATATGGATAAAAGGAATAACCATTTTATATTAAAAGGGAAACTTTCTATAAATAGAAACTTACTCATTTTAGAAACTTACTAAAAAGAAAGTCTTATAGAAAAATATGTAAGTTATTAAAATAAGTGAAACGTATAAAAATAGCATTTCTAACGAGATTAACATTTTATTATTATCGTCGTTATCGTAACTTTAATATATTTCTAAATTCGTTACCCAAAATACAAATAAAATATAATAATAAGTCAATATATAGTATTTTATAAAAAAATTAAAAATCGAGTTAAAACCATAAATTTTAGGAAAGAGATGTTTTAAGAAAAACGATATCAAAATTAATTGCGTCAACAAGTTTTATAAATGAAATGGATATACAAAGGTTTCAAATTATTTTAAGAAGTTAGATTTCATTAATAAATAATACGGATTTTCCTAAAAATAGTCAGTTGTAAACAAATAAGAAATTATTAGTGGAAATAGTCTCGACTAAAAATATAGTTAAAGCAAAATCGACTATTTTCTCCTTTATTAGTATAAATCGTAAAACGAAAATTAATTTTATTAAACAAGTATACAAACCTCGATTATAATATAAAAATACGATTTTGAGTTAAAATTATAAATAAACGAAATATGACGAAAATATGAAGTCGATATTATTTAGTTACTAGTGTCACGATAACCAACAAAATATTATAACGATCATAATTTATAAAATTATTAACGATTTATAAAACGATATCGAAAGTTATAAAAATATAAAAAGGCATACGATTTAAAATTAATATAATTACTACATACTACTACTCAAACATACGATATAAAATCGAGTAACGTCTTAAAGTTACCTTAAGTCTATAGTCGAATCGATCCCGAACTTGCCTACTTGCATAGACCAACCTCCAAATCTTCAATAGCACGCCTTAAGCTTCGTATCGTGAGTTTCACGCCTTCCAAGTATGCTCCACTACAAAATTCGAGACAAAAAGAAACAAAAACAAAGAAATCGGAATAAGGAAAGTGGAAAGAGGATAGAGGTGACCCGGAAACATGGATAACAGAGAAAGGACGAAGGGTTCGTCAACAAAATAAGACATGAAAAGAAGTGTATGACAGGAATGTATGACAATGAACGAGAGGACTCGAAATGAGCAGGGGTAAGGAATTCGATAGCGCGAGACGACATTAGCAGCACAAGGCAATTCGAACAAAACACGGATTCGATAAATCGAAAATGGTACAGCAAAGACAAACGTGGCAGCAAGAGGAAAAGAAGGAGAAAAAGGGGAAGGAAGTAAGAGCAGCAGCAAATAACACATGACACTATGACAACAACAAGCATTACGACATCAACCAAGAACTAAACCGAAAGGCAGCGGCAGAAAAGACAAGACGAACAAGAGAGAAAGAAGAACGAGAACATATTATATAGATCGACATCACGGAAACGCAGTAGATCGAACAGACAAGGGAAAAGAGGAGAAGAAGGAGATTAAATAAAAATGATGGGACACAAAGAATATCCCAACAACGTCACAATAACAAAAGCCTCGAACAACAACGACAATAGTCGCAACAACCGAAAACAACAACGGAGGACAGCAAGACGACATTAACAAGAGCAGAACATCAGGAATTTAGGAAAAGAACCCGATCATGGAACCGACAGTAAACAGAGGAACAAGAACAGGGGAAAAAACATCAGAAATGACGAGCAAAGAAGACGACAGCAACAACAAACGACAGCCAAAACAGCAGCAACATCGAACCACAACAAAGGTGGTACAGCAGCAGCAAACGCAGCAGATAAAAGAGGGAAACGGAAGAAGAAGAAGGAGGAGGGCGAAGAAGGAGACATACGGGCAGCAGGGTAAAGCAGCGGCAGCAAAGTAGCAGCAGCAGCGACGGAGCGTAGCAGCAGCAGAGATGCACCGCAGCAGCAGCGAGGATGAAGGAAAAGTGACAGCAGCAGAAGCACGACACACAGCAGCAGGATCGCAAAAGCAGAACGCGGCAAAAGATGGACGGGAAAAAGGGGACTCGATACAAAGATTGGAGGAGAAGGAGAGCGTGAAGAGGAGGCTAGAAGGCGGAGATGATGCAGGTTGAAAGGGATGAACGAAGAAGAGATGGAACGGTGGGATACGAGGAAGCGGAAAAGAACGAAATGAAGGGGGATGGAACAAATACTGAAGTGGTGGATGATAGTCAAAGCAAGGGAAATGAATGTGAATGAATGATGATGGGGGGTTGAACGTAAATAAGGTGGGAACATGAAATCAAGGGGTCCCACAAATTAAAAAGGGTGAAAGAGAAACGGATTAATCGAATAGGTACAAGTCGGACACGGTTCCGAGACAATAAGTTAACTGAACCCGAAATCGAACTAAAAACGCATCAATAAACAAAAAAAATATTTGGGTCGACTAAAAAAAATTATTAAATAAACGTTTCTCGAGAAAAGGTAATAAATGTTTTGACGAAACTTAATATAAAAGAACTTCAAGTCGAAAATAGAAATTCAAGCTTAAATATAAATAAATAAGAATAATTTAGAATTTAAATCACCGAAATAGACTTTCGATAATAATTAAATTAAATGTATAAAATAAATCGAGACAGAAATAAAAATGTTTAAATATAAGAATGGTTTCCAAGACAAATAGAATTTTAGGAGTTTGAAACGATTAAACGATAAATTCGTTTTATAATAATTTTAAGAATTACGAGTTAAATCGTAAATAAAATAAAAATACGAATATATCTTTAATTTAATTTAAATTCACAAAAATCAGGGGTGTTACATTTTTACTTAGCTTCCCCTTTCCTACCACATTACGAAACCTTAGACCATAGCCCTAACTCCACAAAAATCAAGCTCCGGATTTTAATCTATCGAAACCACTTACTACCTAGCTCCACATTCCAAAACCATCCCAAGCCAGTCACCCTGACCCAAACACGGTATCTCGGTAATTGTCACTTTCAAGGGGTAACACCCAATCACTCCACCTTAGTTCTTTAACTAGAGTGAATACATCCTAAACATCTCACATCGATAATTAGCATAACGAGTCTAAAGCAAAATCACTCACATCTATTATGAACTACGAACATTTTTTGATTCCGTCTAAACGCGGATACGTAGGCAATCCTTCCAAGGGTACAACCAACAAAAATAGCAAAAAATCGATAACTCGATTCACATGCAAATCAGAACCCCCTATGTTCTGATTAACAAGTGATTTCAATGATGAAGCACAAACGACGAGCCGAGGAGGTGGTGAAAACCCGAAAGGGTGCCCCGGGCAAAATGAAGAAATGAGTTGCGAGCCATCGTAAAAAAACAATAAAAAGAAAAGAAAAAAAGAGCGAAAGGTGAGCCGAGGACGGAGTGAAAACCGGAAAGGGCGCTTCGGGCAAAATGAAGAATCGAGTTGCGAGCCACCACAAAAAAAAATTAAAAGAAAATGTGCTTCTCATTAATGCAAAATTAGTTAAATCAAGCCTTTGTCGAGGCCCTTTACGTCGAGCATCTGACATCCGGCCACCCCGAAAAATGACAACATGTCAAGCAAACCCCACAAAAACTAGTACTAATACGCCACATAATATCAATTAATAGAACATAGTACTAAATGGTTGGGCTATACCAGTCCGTACTAAATGGCTGGGCTCTACCAGTCTGACTTTCCCCTTTTCTCGCCATTCGGGTGTGCTTGTTCGGGTCTCTCACCATCGGCCCCTCCGAACACAAGCTTCCACCGCCCTAGCTAAATGCGAGCCCATCCAATCCCACTTCCCCTCCTCACTCACATTCTCAATATGGGTCTTGTCGGTCTCGGCCCGTTTAGATGAACTAACGAATACTAGGATCGGTAACGCCATCTTCGGTCGGGCGCTTAGCGACATTAGCCCACATAGCTTTCTTATTCTGCAATACGGTCATCTCCACAATCCTTAACCTTTCTCTCACACCTGACAAACTCGGACGTCAGGAACGACCTCCCGAAGTCGCTAAACCCCTTTCCAAAAGCTGGAATGTCCGCGCAAGAGTGACAGGTCCACGCGGACAATACATTACGTCCTTTGGGTCCATCAGACTTAGACGTTTTGTTTATTTTCTTTTTAGGGGGATAAGCTACCCCACCTAGGCGTGTTGTAGCCCCGAATGACATCGCCAGTTCGCGTCCGTAGCATGAACGTGCAAAAAGTGGTCTAACTTTTTTAAAGAAGGCAGCCTCTAGTTTTTTTTGCTTTTCACCTCATCCTAAATGTAAACAACGAGACAACTACACTTGCCTCCTAACGCACTCGGTCAAAACGTACCGACTTTTTTTACGTGTCGTACCATGTCAGGTCAAACATTTTAATCGACGTACTACCCGATCCGATTCCCGGCTCAAACTAACGCATTTCAAAAGGCCAAAAAATCGTTTTCGCACTCCCGTGCAACCCCAACGCATTTTAAAACGCCCTAAACTACGATTAAATCGCAAATAAACGAACGCGAAGTGATTACTTGTCAATCTAGGTCAACATTTCACCAAACGAAAACACAAGATTAATCCAATTAATTCAAACACTAAAAATCTTAAGAAAATATACAATACCTATAAATTCACACACAAATCGAGTTCATAAGACGAGGGAGGACCCCTAGAAGCTGCGCCGATGGCTATCACGAACTCACCGATGTTGTCATCCAAACCTAAGTCCTCTAAAGCAAAGGTAGGAGACTCGCTACCGACCATTCCCGACAACATGTCTAGGGTAAATGTCTCGTGAACTTCTCCAACCTCCTCAGTAGCACCCGTAGCACGACCCGTAGCTTCAGCCTCAGCCTCTCTCTCCCTCTCAACCCATTGTCTGGCCTCACCCTACGCGGAGGTCTCGCTCTAAGACCGAGCCAGCCGCTCCTTAAGTTGAGCAATCTCGTCGGCCCGAGATTGCAGGAGCTGGCGCGCTTCTGCCGCTTCTGCCTCAAGCTCGGTCACCCGAGTCTCCAGCTGTCCCACTATATCGAGAATGTCTTGCAAACATAACCCGCACTGGAGGAAAACATACAAACAATCTTAGAGCCAACCCTAGGTACACGCACTTACCGATTGAGGTCCCGAAGTGTCACGGGAAGCCCTCGAGGCATAGGCCCGGAAGCGGTTGGCGGCCTGCCACAACCGCTGATGACAAGCTGATGAAACCTGAAAGGTGAAACCATGGAAGTTAGATAAACCAATCCTAACTCTTAGAACCCAAACCCAAAACGAAAGCCAAAACTTACCCGGTATACCCGGTCACGCCACTCTATTCCAGCATCCATTTCCTCGGCAGAACACGGGGGGATAGGCTCAGTGAAAGTTATCCCAGCCACATCCACCCTAAGCAGCGTCAAGGGGAATTTTGGGGGTTGAATAGCATCAGCCGGATCGGCCAGCTGAGAAAGCAACAAATCGATCGATCAAAGGCAAGTAAACACTAAACCATGAAACAAACCTTAGATCCAAAGATTAAAACCTTACCACAAGGCGGTGGCAAGCTAGCAACTGGCTGACATGAGACAGATAGGAGGCACCCGGCACCAGGAGCGCATCGCTCCTTCTCCATCCCTACCCTCGAGGACCTCTGCGGTGGTCGGTGGTCTAAACATGGTCTAGGGAGGATCAACCGGCACCCTGAAATCGTCATACAAACACTGACGCACCAACCACTCGCCCAGATACCAAACCGGGCGAGCAACGCAAGAAGAAGCATCCTCCTATAGCTCCGAGGCCTCAACTCTGCAGCCACAAACCCAGGCAGGCCCTCATAGTTGGCCCAAGGGCGGGCCACAAACTGCACAAACGAAAATAGCACTTCAACAACCCTAAACCCACGATAAACGCCAAATAAAGCAGAGCATAAAAAAAAGAAAAACTTACATCCTCGAGGCGTAGCCGTTGACCAGCATGTTCTCCGACGGTAGTGGCTGATTGTACTCCTAGGCTGAGCCAGCCTCCACTCGATCCCCGCCGGGAATCTCGTCGGATGAACCCTCACCGTTTTAGGTGCCAAACAAGGAAAGTAAGAATAGATCCAAGCCTGCAAAATCACAAAACACCTTTAGCAAAACTAAGCCAAAACTAAGCAGAACCTAAGATGCAAAAGTGGGAATAGCAACTAACCTCCAGTATAAGGCCTGGACCCACGATGGGCAAGGCTGAGGCCGACTCCACCTCCAACAGCCTCACCCTGACTTGCAAGCAGCGAGTCGTCTCCGCAAAAGCCGCGGTCACCCAATCGAAACGTCCTAGCTGAGCATCTAACACCGATCAGCTAGAAGAGGCAAAATCTTAGTACTGAACCTCTCGCCCTTGTCCGAGAAGTGGGTCGATCCTAGGAAGTACCAGAACCACAACTGGGCATCCTACTCCGGCCTGTTGGGTGCTCGACCCTCTAACACCGCCACCCGCTCAAAGTGATCGGTGATGTAGGAGCTCACCAAAGCGTGAGGCGCACTATATGCCTCACACTCCAAACAATCCCCGTTGAGGCCCCGCAGCTCATCACTGTCTAACCTAGGGACCTTAGCAGCCCACCTAATCCTCTCCGGACCCCAGGGCAAACCAGTAATCACCCCGAAATCTTCTAAAGTCATCCCGACCTCCCTAAAAGACATATGGAAGGTCGAGGTAGTATCATGAAAGCGATCTACCATCGCTCTAATCATCATAAGGTTGCACTTAGTCTTGCAACCCACCAACCGGACCCACTACATGACCACAGGACCTAGAACAGTCCTCGCGATAATTCCCTTTACCGCGGGGGTCAACTTTCGAGAATAAATCTCGAGAGATGTAGTAAAGCCCGAGAAAGTCCTCATCGAACCTAGGGACTGCAAACCAAAGCAATACAGGTATAAACGAAACAAACCAAACCTAACCCGAGCTAAAATCCAAAACATAACTAATAAACACAAATAGAACACTCACCAGACCTTGCACGATGTGGTGAGAAACATGTAGGTCAGGACGATTGACCATCCCAACCCCGGGCCCACTCGGGATCCTCGTAGCCAATCTCCTCATTCTCCGGTACAAGAGCCGGAACATGGGCCCTCCTATCAACTATCTCGGAAAGCCTACGATTCCTCACCCTATCAAAATCGGCCTCATTTATGGCCTCTAGATCACGACGCTGAGATGAAATGCTCCGTCGTCTCCTGCGAATCCCGCGGGGAGTCTGTGAGCTCGTCCCGGCGGCCTCGCCACTAGCACCAATCATGGAAGCTCCCGCGGGACGCTCGGTATCACCTCTAGCTATAAAATCAGGCAAAACACGAAAAACCCATGCCTCAAGTCAAGCAAAAGCAGCTTAAACAAGTCAAAATTTCGGATAAGGATTTTAAAATTCCAAAAAGGCCGCTAACACCCATTTTCGATTACGTTCATGATGGAAGTGGTTTTGGGAAAATCTGGCATCATTACGACACCTTTTGGTCCGTCGTAAGGCACACAAAACTTCACGGAATGCCCTAAGAGCCATTCTAGCTCATAAAAATCGACAAGGAAGCTACCCATATCCTCACAAACACTAATCGAGCAAGATTACGCAAAACAAATGTGGGAATATCCTGGAAAACGGTCCATAACCCTAGCATCTCGAACCCATCACTATAGGAGTATAGGGCGCCATTGTCGTACCTCGAAATCCCCTATCAAGCTTATAACTACCCTAACGAGCTCTAATCGACCCTAATTTAACAATGGAATTAAGCACAAGCATCAAAACTTAGTAAATTTAAAACACCCAAATCAATTTTCTAGGGTTTCAACAAAACAAACTCACAATCAACCGAATCAAGCAAAACCGACAATAAACGAACAAAGAACGCTTACCCGGAGTCGACATTCTCACGTATGGCGGAAATCGAGATGGAAACCGAGTAGAAAAATTGAAAAGGCGATATTGGGGCGAAAGAGGCGACGCGTTCGGTTTTTGGGACGAATAAACGAATCGCCCCAACTTTCGCTAACTTAAACAAACCCGACCCACAAGAACCCGACCGCCTCAGTGGACGCGCCCAGATACTGAACCACTGGGGGCTAGGCGCCTGAGGATTGAGGCGCAGATGTACGCGCGTCTGAACAGTCCAGCACAGACTAAGACGGAAACAAATAAGGTTTAACATCCGATATACACGAAACACACACCCTTTAAGACAAGTGAAATAACAATGACGAAGCAATTACTAATCGATATCGATAAAGCACGCCCATTGTAAAAACGATAATGAAACAAGCATAAGAACCACACTTAGCATGAACGTTGCACTCGAGCACGTAATAAAACGAACCAAATCAAGTCTACCTAAGCAAACTCCGAACAAATCCCAAATACATAACAAATCAAAGCAAAGCAAAAGCAAACCCGAACAAAATAGGACAAACCCGCAAAACAAAAACCACTTAACTAAAACAAATAAACAACGAAAACTTTTTCCTAACGGGTCTAAGTTATCCGAGAGGCATTGGAGTCCTATACCTCTACATCAATTTTTGCCTAACGGGTCTTAGTTATCTGAGAGTCATTGGAGTCCTATACCTCCACAACAACTTTTGCCTAACGAGTCATAGTTATCCGAGAGGCATTGGAGTCCTATACCTCCACAGCAACTTTTGCCTAACGGGTCATAGTTATCCGAGAGGCATTGGAGTCCTATACCTCCACAACAATTTTTGCCTAACGAGTCTTAGTTATCCGAGAGGCATTGGAGTCCTACACCTCCACAGGAATTTTTGCCTAACGGGTCTTAGTTATCCGAGAGGCATTGGAGTCTTATACCTCCACAACAACTATTCGAGTGGAGACCGACGCCCTCGAATAGTTTATCTTGTATCGTCCTAAGGGTCATAGGCATCCCGAAGACAAGTGTTCGAGTGGAGACTGACGCCCTCGAACATTTTATCTCATTTTATTTTGTCCTAGGGGTCAGAGGCATCCCGAAGACAAGTGTTCGAGTGGAGACTGATGCCCTCGAGCATTTCGTATTGCTTTGTTTTGTCCTAGGGGTCATAGGCATCCCGAAAGACAGCTATTCGAGTGGAGACCAACGCCCTCGAACAGTTTATCTTGTTTCGTCCTAGGAGTCAGAGGCATCCCGAAGACAAGTGTTCGAGTGGAGACTGACGCCCTCGATCATTTCATATTGCTTTGTTTTGTCCTAGGGGTCAGAGGCATCCCGAAAGACAGCTATTCGAGTGGAGACCGACGCCCTCGAGTAGTTTATATCGTTTTATTTTTTCCTAGGGGTCAGAGGCATCCCGAAGACAAGTGTTCGAGTGGAGACTGACGCCCTCGAATATTTTATCTCATTTTATTTTGTCCTAGGGGTCAGAGGTATCTCGAAGACAAGTGTTCGAGTGGAGACTGACACCCTCGAACATTTTATCTCATCTAATTTTGTCCTAGGGGTGAGAAGCATCCCGAAGACAAGTGTTCGAGTGGAGACTGACACCCTCGAGCATTTCGTATTGCTTTGTTTTGTCCTAGGGGTCATAGGCATCCCGAAAGACAGTTATTCGAGTGGAGACCGACGCCCTCGAATAGTTTATCTTTTTTTGTCCTAGGGGTCATAGGCATCCCGAAGACAAGTGTTCGAGTGGAGACTGACGCCCTCGAACATTTTATCTCATTTTATTTTGTCCTAAGGGTCAGAGGCATCCCGAAGACAAGTGTTCGAGTGGAGACTGACGCCCTCAAACATTTTATCTCGCTTTATTTTGTCCAAGGGGTCATAGGCATCCCGAAGACGACCGCTCGAGTGGAGACTAACGCCCTCAACTTTTTATGTTTGTTTCATTAAGTCCAAGGGTTCATAAGCATCCCAAAGACATTTGTTCAAATGGAAGCCAACACATACAAACATTTTTTTTCGCATCTACGCTTAACGCGTCACCCACACACAAGGCATTCAAAATTGAACAAACTTTTAAGCAATCCGAAAATGCAAAAAACACGAGCATGAAGAACTGAGAATAAGATGACAAGCACCGGCCCGGGCCCAAGCAAGCAACCGCAAGCGAAGACGTCAGGTATGATTTCTATGCCTTGGCTGGCGAGCCTCAACACGTAATCCAATGGACTTAAAACGACCCGACCGGACAGCCACCAGGTCGTAATCCTCGATTGACCTGGGTGGCTATACTTTGACTTTCGCCTTGTCCAAGCCTAAGTCAAAGTGGGGGCTTCTGTAGACACCCAGATTTGGACCTAGTGGCTGTAGAAGTGCCCAACAAACACCCGATGATGATCCGACTGCAACGCGATACGGATTCGCGATGTTTTAGATAATGTTTCTATAGAACGGATCAAATAAACTACTCGGAAAAATTAAACTAACATATTGGCAGCCTTAGCCGTGTCGTCACAGTCACATAGACACTAATTAGAGTCAATTCTGACACCGGGACCCCGAGTCGGTACCGAAAATCGAACCGAGTCAACACCACGCCAAGTGGATCCCGGGATGCACACGCGAGGCTTGCTAAGCACCACGGTGCTAGGTCAAGGGAGAGGAAGCATTAAGCCTCAAGCAATGAATAATACGTACCACTCTCGGTTTTGGAAAGTATCAAAATCGCATCTTCAAAATCCCGAGCGCTTCACCTTGTGCGCCTGAGTCTTCACACGCCTGAACCCAGGCGCCTGAGTCTTGGTGCGCCTGACCATAGGGGCCTATCTGGGTGACGAGGGCCGAAAAACACCTATAAATACCCCCCTTCATCCCCTTATTTCGACACACAACTTCTTCAATTCTCTTCCCTCTTCACTCGTAAAGGGTTTCTCGCTAAGGGCTCGCACTCCGACGCCCGAGGCAAACGATCCACTCAATTGTAGTTCCGATAAAAGCGACATCAACGCTACTCCTTACCTTCGAGCACTCCACTCGATCCCGAGGTTCCTATGTTCGACTAGCTATAGTTCAGTAACGGAATTCTGCCGGATTAGCCGCGGAATCAGCCAATAGTAACGAAGCTCTGCCGGAGTAGCCGCAAGAAGGGTCAACAGTAACGGAACTCCGTCGAAATCACCAGGAAACTAGGAGGATCCGCCTTTTGGAGCCGAGTCATCACTAGGTTGTCATCTAAACAAAACTTTACATTCTTGCACCTTCTTTTATTATGCACTACGATAATACTATAGCCCACAAACACATACTAAAACATGTAACGTCCCAACTTCAACCACAAACACTAAAATACACTAACTAGACCCAAGTAATTCCGAGATCCGTTCTCAACTATCTATGCATCGTGTCCCGTTTAGTGTATATTCTGAGGGTGCAACTCTTCATAATGTGATTTACTTACATTCGCATTTACAGTTTTTTGTATGATTTATTGCTTTTATGACCTTATAATCGCATGCTAAATCACCTAACACGGAAATCAAAACGTAAATAAGCTAAAAATGAACAAAGTGATGGTTGGGTTCCGCATTAGTCCCGGTGCTCACCTTACTAGGTTTGACGCATCCCTAATAATACCAATCCGAGCTGACGCATCTTAAGCAGCATACCAGGTAATGTATATCACGAGAACGACTAATATCTGTATTACCACGTTAAAACTGACTTGCTAATACCTATAATATTAGTACTCTCTACTCTCCTACGTGCATCTTTTCATGGCCTGCCTAAATTGCATGCAAAGAATGTAAACACAACTACTTCGATGACAAAACTTACTTGTCCTTAAACAATCGACATAGCAAAAGGTATAGGTGAAAACAATAGATGTTACAGTACTTCCGCTACAACAAAAGAACGAAATTATCATCCCACCGATTGATTAGTAGACGTCGCTATAGTGCGGGCGGGATTGGGATGTCCCAATACGAACTCTCACCCCTTACTCAGAATCGATGGCTTCTGGATGTCCGAAACCATTGGCAATGAGAGTCCTTCCAGGCATGGAGTGCTTAAGGGTACAAGTCTTTATCTTTAGGTCCCGTGCCCCTCAGCTTTGAGCCGCTAAGGATCAAAGTTGACTTGAACGGTTTCTGAGTCCCCATAATCGACTCGGTGGCGACTCCACAAATCGGCAACGAATTCAGTTCACTAAAAAGGTCACCTTACCAAACATAACGGCCTTTAAACATTTACAACCATGACTCGATCGATTCCAAACAGAAACACGGGTGCCCGCACCCGTCTAGTACAAGTCCGGATCGTCATCTGAATCGAGGTCCGAAACATCGCCCCATACGCGAGATCGAACTGGCCCCCGACCAGAAGGGGCCGCGTGGGTGGCCGCCGCCATACATTGAAAAACCGGGTCGGTCCCGCGCAGGCCCGCGCGGGGCGCCTGGCGGTGCGGACGGATGTCCACAGTTAGTTGTAGCCCCTATGTTTTGATTGATTGCTATCGACAAATGGCATGGTATTGAGTGGTAAGCGAGAAAGTGCGTTATTAAATCAAGCGATTGTCGAGGCGCATTGTAAAGAAAGAAAAGATTATTTCTTTTATTGATAATAGTATGCGGGCTATATGCCCGAGACATGGTTTTTTTTAGGAGGCGGGGACAGACCCCTCTTCACCTCCTGACTCGATGTAAAAAAAGGACAAAAAAAACTTATTATTATAATAAGTCTAGGCCCTATAGATGAACTAGACTATGACTCAAACCGGCCACTTCCTTATGCATTGAGACTTCCTCCCGAAAAGAGCACCTTGATGGCACCGTCTGTTTTAACCACCACAAATGTGGTTACCTTGTTGCTAGTGTCCCCGATTGTGAGGTGCGTGGTTTGTGATTTCACAGGGGGAAAGGTCTCGGCATCCACCAGGGCTTGGACATCGTGCTTTAGGCAATCGCAATCCTCTGTATCATGTTCTCTACCCTGATGATATAGGCAATAGGCTCTGGGATCCCATTTCGCATCTCGGGCCTCAAGGGGTGGATCCGAGGTAGAAGTGAATTGGAATAATTGTCAGTCATCATTGGCAATTCTAAGTACCTCGGTGTAGGTCATGCTTAAATCTGCTAGGAACCTAAAGGGACGTCCCCCGTGAGCTGGGACGAACCTAGCTGGTTTGAGTCTCATCTTCTCCCAAGGGATATGGGGTTTTTCATCCACCTCCTGTGGGTGGTCCTGTGTTGGGTCTTTTGCTTTGTCGGCGGTCCCTACCGAGCTGAAGCAGGATATTTTCGTGGGTGACGGTCATTTGGGCCATGGTGGTTTGGAGTTCTTTGACAAGACCTAGCATGGTATTGAGTTGATCGCTGTTGCTGCGGAAGGACATCCTTAGATCTGCGGAACAGAACTGAAGATGAGACTATACTCACCAGATGACTTAATGACTCGAGGAATGATCGCATGCGAGCGCCAAAGAAACGAGACCCTTGATTTGCGCGTGTTGGCGGTCATCGGATTAGGGGCTCTAGTGCTTCAGACTCTTGGTGTATTCGACGAAACGCCTAACAGACTTGTATCTCTAGAACGAGACGATTTGACACAAATCTCGGGGTGAGATTTAAAAAAGAGGACTTCTCGAGATGAGACGACCTAAAATATAAAACCCTGACTAAAGGTGACCATTTGTGACTAGCACAGACAGTTAATCACACGGTTGTACGACGTAAGGAATTGATCTCGATCCCGGCTTGGAATCAAAGAGTTTTGATGTTTTTCGAAAATGGATGGGTTTTGAAAGCAAACTTTTCGAAAGTGGGAGTCTTTGTGAAATCATTATAACGATGGTTTAGTGACATCGCTTGTGGTGGGTGGAAAGTGTTGCTATACGTGTGCGTCGAGGACTTGACGATAGCGAGAGTGCAAACTGTGATTTTGTAAAAGCGAGATTGTAGAAGAATCGTGTTTGAAAATTGTGACATCGCGTTATTATCGAGATTCTTATTAGTTAGGAACTCGATGTTTGCGGTGCGAAGGGTGTTCGTGCGGTGTTTGCGGCGGTACTTTTGAAAATGTGACCAAATTCTTGTTACGAAATTTTGGTGGTGATAATGTTTTGTAGAAAATTTTGAAAACATGCGACCGTGTTTGTTCACCCATTGATTGGGATCTTGGCGATGGTGACGGTGTGCGTAAAAAATGTTTCGTGGATTGAAACTTCGGTGGTGTTAACGGTATGTGCGAAAAACGTTTTGAAAAACCGAAGTGTAACCGTTTTACATGCCTTGGCCCCATTGGTCGGGAATTTGGCAATAGTAACGGCGTGTGTGTGGGAACGTTTTGAAACCAGAATGTGACTGTATGAGGTACCTTGATCCCATTGGTTGAGAGTTTGGTAATAGTAACGGTACGTCATCAGTTTTTGAAAATGACAAGTTTTGTTATGGCCAAAGTAATGGCGAAAGATTTTTTTTGAAAGCGATGAGTGTGAAATCGACCATGGTGATGGCGCTAGGTGTCTTTTGAAAATAAGTTTAATTTTGGCCGGAATAGCGGCATTATAAAGGCGGTTTTGAAAAGAAGATGTCATTTTTCGAAAATGGAGTTTGGGTGCGGTTGAATATGTTGTCGTGGTTGAATTTGTATTTTAATGTTTTATTCGGGTTGTCACACACTCTACACATAACTAGAAATACATACACTCATGTAGGATGCAGACACGGGTAGGTTAGGGTAGGCTACCGTCCACGAATAGTCTTTGCTTAGATGACGACAGGTCATCGGGGAAAGTGAGTGTCATCCCCTTCGCTCGGTGCCACTCGCTTGGCATATCCACGGAATGCGTGGCTAGCTTAGACGGCCGGAACGTCAATCGAGGGTCTCTCCGCGCGTCTGTTAAGGATCTTACCGCGAAGAGGTCGATTGGTCCTAAAATCGGCTAGGGTGCACTTTTTAGGGCTAAAACCTGTAGTGACACAAAAAAGGAACTAGGAAATGAGCTTCACCGGCCTCGTTCGAGTTACACCACTGCTGGAAATTAGTTTCCACATCCCCAGCGGAGTCGCCAAACAGTGGACATTCGTCCGCACCGCCCAGCGCCCCGCGCGGGACCCTGGTCGCGGAGGCCACCCACGCCCGTGTGTTCTGGGGCCGGTCTGATCTCGTGTACAGGGCGATGTGTTAGAACTCGATTTGGTTGACGATTTGAATTGTACTAGACGGATGCGGACATTCGTGTTTCCGTTAGAATCGATCGAGACGTGGTTGTAAATGTTTAAAGGGAGATATGTTTGGTAAGACGACCTTTTTAGTGAACCGAATTCGTTGTCAATTTGTGGAGTCGCCGCCGAGTTAGGTGAAACTCGAAACCGCTCAAGTCAACTTTAATCCTTAGCCGGCTCAAAGTTGAGTGGCATGGGAACCTAAAGATAAAGACTTGTACCCTTAAGCATTCCATGCCTAGAATGAATCTCATTGCCAATGGTTTCGGACATCCGAAAACCATCGATTCTAGTAAGGGGTGAGGGTACGTATTGGGAAGCCAACGTCCGCTAGACATCGACACCCAATCCCGCCCGCACATAGCGGCCTCTACTAATCAATCGGTGGGCTAATAACTTTGTTTCTTAATTGTGACGGAAATACGATAACATCAGTTGTTTTAAACCCTATGTCTTTGCTAAGTAGGTTGTTTAAGGACAAGTAAGCTTTTGTCGTCAAAGTAGTTGTGTTTACATTCTTTGCATGTGATTTCACGTGACAAGCAGGCCATGAAAAGATACATGTAGAAGAGTAGAGAGTAGTAGATATTATACGTATTAGCAAGTCAGTTTTAACGTGATAATACGAATATTAGTCGTTCTCGTGGTATACCTTACCTGGTATGCTGCTTAAGGTGCATTGGTTCGGTATTAATAGGGATGCGTCGAACCACGTGTGAGGGGTGAGCGTCGGGATTAATATGGAACCCAACCACCGCTTGTTCAGTTTTAGTTTGCTTACGTTTTGAATTCTGTGTTAGGTGATTTAGCATGCGATTATAGTGATAAAAGCGGTAAATCATATGAAAGCGGTAAATGCGAAATGTAAGTAAATCATATTGTGAGGAGTTGCACCCTCAAAGTGTACACTAAACAAGACACGATGCGTAGATGATTGAAAAAATTTCTCGGAACTACTCGGGTTTAGTTTAGGGTGTATTAGTGCCTATGGTTGAAGTTGTGGACGTTACGTATGTTTATATCGTGCCATGGACCTAGCTTCCATACGAGTCGGACTCGACGTTATCGAAGTGCATAAATAAAGAATACGAAATGTAAAGTTGTGTTTAGATGACAAACTAGTGACGATACGACTTCTAAGGCAGATCCTTCTAGCTCTTCCTGCGGCAAATCCGACAGAGCTTCGCTACTGTGTCTAGAGGTGGCCAGTCGAACACAGGTGCCCCTTTTCGTTCAAATCGAGCCAAGGACTCGAGGAACTACGAGTAGTGTTGATTCGCGTATCAGGAACAAAAGATCGAGTAGATCGTACTTAGAGTCGGAATGCGACGCTAAGTTTAGGAGAGGCTCTTAAAAAGAAGGGTGAAGAGTGAACTGTGAGAGATGTTCACAAATTCTGAAAAATGTGTCAAAATAAGCGGAGAAGGGGGGGGTTATTTATCGTTTTTCTCGTAGTTCAAATCAACTACTCAGGCGCCTGGTGGCTTGCGCACCAGGCCAGAACTGAGGCGCCTGAGGGTGTGCGTAGGGGAACTCAGTCGCCTGGAGGGGGGCGATTTGATTTTTGAAGATCCGATTTCGAAACTTTCCAAAATGAAGATTATGCGTATCTTAGACTTGCTTGGGGGTTAAGGCTTCCTTCTTGACCTAGCGCGTCAAGCGCCAGGTGGGCCTCGGCCGCGTGTCTCGAGGTTCGCTCGGCCTGACGTATTGACTCGGGTTTGACTTTGCGTGTTTCGGGACCAATTCGGAGCCCCGGTGTCGGAATTGACTCTAATTAGTGTTGACGCGACCGTAAAGACACGACTAAGACCGTCTTGATGTTGAATTAATTTTTCTGAGTAATTTTAGTATTTCAGTATTTGTTGTCCAAGTTGGGCATTTCGGATATCCATGCTCCAACTTGAGAGAGGGTATTAGTCAAGAATATTATGAAATATATTATCTTCTTGTATATCGGGTAATTGCTGATTGTTAGGATTGTATATACGGCATATATTTTTTTTTCCCTGAGATATGCAAATGGTGTATATAGTTTAGCTTTGTAATCAATGACAAACGAAGAACATTCATATATATCTTCTCATTTACTTCAGATGAGCTGATGAAATTCTATATTATAAATAAGATTAATCATTCATTCTTAGATATCAATAAAAACCCTTTTGAGTCTTAAAAAAACAATTGAGAACTTACATAAGATTATCCCACATCAAAAAATTATAATAAGATGATGAAATTCTGTTATATAATTAAGAGTATCCAGTTTTTCCAAAATTGTAATAAGGTGATCGAATTCTATTATATAAATAAGAGTAATCGTTCGTTCTTAATAACTTTATGGAAAAACAAACTCTTTTGTGTCTTAAAAGGAGCTCTTAAGACCATAGTAAAATCATCTCGCACTTTTAAGTCTTCAAAAGAACTCTTACAACTAAACTTGAGTAAAAAATTTCACATCGAAAAATTATTATAAAGTCATGAATTTCATAGATATCAATCAAACAACTTTTGAGTTTTAGAAAAGCTATTAAGACTGTATAAACTTACGTAAAATCATCCCTTTTTAGTCATATAAAAGCTATTAAGACTATAAACGTGAGTAAAATTTTCTCACATCGGAAAATCATTATGTAGTTATGAATTTCATATTATTTGCTCGAAAAAGAGATAAATTTATTTCATATAATAATAGTAAAGTCATCCCACATCGACAAATTATAATAAGATAGTGAAACTCTATATTACAGTATAAATATGAGTAATCATACGTCCTTGGATATTCACCAAAAATCTTTTGAGTCTTAAAAAAACTCTTAAGACTATAAACTTTAAGTAATTATCTCACATCGAAAAAATTTGATGAGGTTCTGAAATTCTACATTATAAATAAGAGTAATCATTGTTTTTAAATATCAACTAACAATGTTTTGAGTTTAAAAAGGCTCTTAATAAGGCTACAAATTTAAAATTATCACACATCAAATAAATTAAAATAAGGTACGGTGATGATTTTATAACTATAAATAAGAGTAATCATATGTTTTTTTAGGTCTTAATAAGAGCTTTTTATTAAGTTTATGAAGTTTATTATTGTTATTGCATAATTGCATAGTTACAACATGATTAGTATAAATACATGTGAGTTGTATCTTACAAACTAAGCTAGTAAATCACAATCTACGTGATTAAAGAAACTAAATCAAAGATAATTACATAACGGTGGCAATGTACAAACTAGAACAATATTTGCAATGTAAACGTGATATGAGAAATATATAAGGAACATCTTCTTGATATGGAGAATATAGTATCTTTAGGAACTATTCTTAACATGCTCTTACAAGAGGGACGATCCTCCGCATAGTCCGATCTTGATAACTAAGTCTGAGAACCGTGCGCATGGTAGTGGTTTGGTGAGAGTGTCGGCAAGTTGATCGTCGCCTGAAATATGTTGGACCCGAAGAGCACCATTGTTTACCAGTTCTTGAACAAAATGAAAGTTGAGGGCCAAATATTTCATTCGGGAATGAATACCGGGTTAGCCGAGTAGTTGGTAGCACTGAGATTGTCACAAAATATGACGGGTGGGGAACTGATTGAAAAATGTAGTTCAATTAGGAGGTTGTGTATCCATAGCAATTCGGAGGTTGTGGTACCTACAGCTCGAAATTCGTCCTTTGTGGTGGATTGGGCTAAGGCCGATTATTTCTTGGAGAACCAAGATATAGGTTTGCGGCCTAGGTAAGTGACGAAGCCGGTGATGGATATATAGTTTTCTCAGTCGGCGACCCAATCCGCATCGCTGCAGGCATGCAGATTGGATGGCGAGTCGTGGTGAAGGAGTAAGCCGATATGGGTCGTGGCTTGTAGATAGCGAAGTAAACGTTTAAGGGCAGTCCAGTGTAGGTTCGTTCTTAGATAGTAAACAACAATCTCTTAAGACTTAGAAAAAAGTTACTAAGACTATATTATAAGTATAATTATTTCACATCAAAAAATTATTAAAAATAAGAGTAATCATTCGTCCTTAGATATCAACAAAAAATCTTTTGAGTTAAAAAAAAATTAAGACTATAAACTTGAGAACAAAATTATTCCACATCAAAAAGTTATGATTAAGTGAGGTAATTCTCTTAAAAATTTCTTAAGATGGATCTATTATATTATTTACTTGAAAACATGTTGAATCTTTTACATATAAAAATAGGAAAATTATCCCACATCGAAAAATATAACAATGTAATGGAATTCTATTTTTTAAATAAGAGTAATAATTCATCATTAGATATCAACCAAAATTCTTTGAGTCTTGAAAAGAGTTTTGAACATCATAAAATTAAGTAAAAGTATCCCACATCAAAAAATTATTATGATGAGGTAAAAAAATTCCATATTATAAAAATGACTAATCATTCGTGATTAGATATCTACCAAAACTCTATCAAGTCTTAAAAAAACTTTTAAGACTATAAACTCAAGTAAAATTATCTCAAAAGTTCTTAATTAAACTAAAGAGTAAATTAGAAATTACTCCCTTCAAAGATGCGTTTATTAAAATTTACTCCCGTATGAATTTTTTTTAATATTTTACACCCAAAAAGATGCAAAACTTCAAAATTTACTTGCAAATCACTACTCCGACGAGTTAATCCGGTGAGTTTGAATTATTTTGCTTGTTTCCTATTTTTTATACCGAAAGTGCCCATTTCTTCTTCCTACCCTTCATTCCCCCTTTCCTTATGCTCTCATTTAGTCTGCAGACTTGTAAAAAAAAAAGTCCCCACAATTGATTGATGAATGTATGGATGCTCGAGTTTTGGGTTTGGTGATTTTCGATTTGTGAATTTAGGGTTCTCCTGGAATTGGGACCGAAAGAGTTGGGAAAGTCGAAATGATGATGATGTGGGGTGGGGGAGGGGCGTATTATTAATGAAGGGCATTTCGGTCAGTAAAATCATAAACTCATCGGAATAGTGATTTGCAAGTAAACTTTGAAGTTTTGCATCTTTTTGGGTGTTAAATATTAAAAAAAAAATCATAAGGGAGTAAATTTTAATAAACACATCTTTGAAGGGAGTAATTTTTAATTTACTCCAAACTAAATCTAAACTTAAATAAACTTAAATAAAATTATCCCACATCCAAAAATTAAAATAAAGTGTAAAAAATATTATCACATAAATAATTAAGGCTAGTCATTCATCCAAAATACATAATAAAATGAAGAAATTTTATTATATAAATAAAGAGTAATCGTCTGTCCTTTAACTTAGATATAAAATCAAATTATTTATTAAGTCTTAAAAAGAGTTCTTAAATAATCATATTAGGGCTCGTTTGGTAACTTATCTGAGTCCCGAGAAGTGCAAGATCCCATGAATTACATTTTCAAGGTCTTGTTTGGTTGCCCATTTCATGGGAATTGTGTAACAACCCGGTTCTTCCAATGACATTAACTAACAAAGCGAAAAATAATTAAGTCATAAAAAGGGGTAAAAATTAAAAACTGTCGACTCAAGTGAGTCTTTTACCGATAAATGAACCGTTTGTTAAAATACAACAACTGAAAACCGAATTACAAATTTCTAAATACAATAGTTTGATAAAATTTGTGTTACAAGATTTATAGTTTGACACTCTCATCTGCTACACTGTATCTCTTGCACTCATGCATGCCCCCATGTCCAGTCTTGAGGGTTCGTCAACCTGAATGTATATTTAAATATACATGTCCCACTTAGTGGGAGTAACCTAACCGTCCTTCTAACATGGCCCCGAATAATCAATGTAGTATAACGTTTAGGTTATCTAATGAACATATAAGCAGACATGTCACATTACAAATCGACATGTATACAATGTGAGATACACATGAAGTGATTTCAGTTAACATGTGAATCAATTTGAATATATAAGACATGTAGGTTATATAGAATAAAGTAATACATACCTTATATGAGTATCATGTGAATAGAATACAATAAAGAATAGATCATAGATTCATAAAAGAGACATGTAAAAATAGAGTAAGACATACATAATACTAGTCGTATGAAACATAATATCAATCATAATCTAAAGACATGTGAAAAGAACATTCTAATATGCCAAGACTTGGTAAGACTCTACAATAGGAAGTTCATTTCTCCGAGGTGTATGTTCAAAATTGATCTTCAAAAGGCGTATGATACGGTTGAATGGGATTTTCTTTTCCAATTGATTCAACAGCTTAATTTCCCTAGAAAATTCCAGGAACTTATCAAGCAATGCGTTTCCACAGCAACTTACTCTCTCAATTTGAATGGGGACTCCTTTGGTTTCTTCAAAGGGGGACGAGGGCTTAGACAAGGGGACCCTTTATCCCCTTTGTTGTTTACCTTGTGCATGGATTATCTAACAAGACTCTTGCTTAACACTACCACAAATATGGATTTCAACTTCCACCCCCTCTGTAAGCCTATGAGACTCTCTTGTCTTATGTTTGCAGATGATTTGCTCCTCTTTATTAAAGGAGATGTGAAATCTATGATGGTGTTATTAAGGACTTTCTCCACTTTCTCTAAAACTTCTGGTCTTCAGATGAGCAAAGGAAAATCGAACGTCTATTTTAATGGAGTCAAAGAGCAAATGAAGCAAGATATTATTCAAATATCGGGTTGTAAAGAAGGCCAGATGCTCTTTCGATATCTGGGCATTCCCATTAAACCCTCTAAACTGTCAGTTAAAGAATGCTACCCTTTGATTGAGAAAGTTGTGGAGAGAATTAGATGTATTGGTACCCGGAGCTATGCGGGTCGATTGACTCTGGTGAAATCTGTCTTCTCCACATTGCATAACTATTGGGCCTCTATATACCTAGCTTGATCATAAAGCATATCGATTCCATCTGTAGGAATTTTCTATGGGATGGAACGGCAGATTATGAAAGGATACCTTTGGTGTCTTGGGCCAAAATCTGCACCCCATACAAAGAGGGTGGACTGAATTTGAGGCAATCTGCTATATGGAACATGGCAGCTATTGGGAAACTGGTTGGGTGGCTTGCTAACAGCCCTTGTAGGCTGTGGGTACAATGGATCAATCATGTTTATTTAAAAGGAAGAGATTGGAGTACCGATGTTCCGCCTCAAGACACGAGTTGGTATTGGAAAAAAATATGCAGAGTTAGAGATAAAATTCAGTCAGGAGTAGCACGCAGCTGCTACATGGAATGCTCGAGTAGCGAAAGAATACTCGATTGCGAAAGAGTATGACAGGCTAAGGGAAAAGAGGGACAAAACTAACTGGTATAGAACAGTGTGGAGCAGGTGGACAATTCCTAAACACGGGTTTCTTGCGTGGTTACATCAACATGGTGCAATGAACACAAATGATAAATTGAGAAGGATGAATCTGGTTACTAATGACTCTTGCCATCTATGCGCTCAACATCCTGAAAATGCCCAACATCTATTCTGTAGATGTCCGTACAGTTTGCAAATATTGACAGAAATTGCTAAGTGGATGCAGTTCAGTCCAGATCTCTCGGTTAATGCACAATGGAGGATGCGTATTAGAGGGACGAAGCTGCAAAGGGCTGTCAAAAACGGTGCACTCAACGCAGTCATATACCACATTTGGAGTCAACGAAATCAAGCCAAACATGAGGATAGGATTATGAGACCGATTCATGTAATTAAAAAGATTAAAGATGAACTGAGTAGTTTCATTAAGAACAAAAATCAAATAGGGCTTGGTGACAAGGATATATCCTTCATTGGGAGGATTACTTGTTAACTAACCATATATGTACATTTGTGACTAATCATTTATATAATTACCTTTTACCAAAAAAAACAATCATAATCAATATTCAGGCAAGACATATAACAAAACCCCACTTCCCATTATCAAGCATTTCAATCACATCATTAGTCATAAGAGTATAGAACAGTAAGGAAGCATACTAACACATGTTGATCTAGCATATTTTGTATGTGTTTATGACGGAGATTTAAGCTAGATTCGATGATGAAAGGTGTGGATTTAGAGTGGAAATTGTTCAATTGGTTTTATTATGTAGATTGTGCTTTATTGGAGAAAAGACGGTTTTTAGAACTCTAATTCCTTTTTATGTGAATTGGGCTTAAGACGGAGAGTGTGAAGAACAAGTCCAACTAAACCCGAGTGAAATGTCGAAGCGCAACTCGGGATTGAAGACGGAACTGTTTTGGGTTCCGTGTCAGCTTAATTATTATTTATTATTATATTATTATTAGAGTTAGAAAATTACTAGACTTTCCTATTAATGTTATCAGACTACATATTATTAGATTGAGACTATCATATTTTGATGGAGAACTCACGTTACTTTCTTGAGAAGAACAAGAACCTCAATTTTCTCATGTGTAACTAATCTTTCTTCTAGGATCAAAGATTTGAAGCTTTCTAGTTAATTGATTGTGAGACCTTCTTAATCTTTATTTAATTACTTGAGTATTGTTTATTCCTTGTGCTAATTTTATTATTGTTGTTTGTTTAATCCTTTTGGCCAATTGATTATTTCAATCTTCAATCTATTGCAATTCTTTGTGTTTAAATTCGTAATTGTTCAATTCACTAGATAAAGTTGCAAATTTAGACCTAATTATTTGTATGTGTTTCATCGTAATTGGGTAAAGGGAGGAATAAACAGATAATTCGAGCCAATAACCGTGTGTGTTAAAGGTCGTTATTTCTATTGATTTGTTCGTATCGTTCATGTTGTTATTGAATTAAATCTAGATGTGTGGATTAGGTTGTTCAATAATTAGGTTGCTTATTATCGCGTTTCGACCTAAGTAATATTATCTACGGAACAATTGAGACTTTCAGTTTCACAATAGAATACTAAAGGATTAAATAAGGGTTAGTAGTCGATGATCAATTGTTTAACTAGTTAGTGGATTTTCTTTGAGTCAAGTCTCTTAATCATCTGAATTCATCATTTTTATTTATTTTACTTTCATTACTTTAGTTATTAGTCAATTCAATCACAAAACCTCTCATTATTCTTGTTACATTTATTTATATTAATTACACATTAGTTACATCGCCTTTCCTGTGGATTCGATACCCGACTTACCTCTACTATATTCTTAAAGGTAATAGGACTTAATTATTTATCTTTAGAAGCATACGACCTCCGTTCACCACATGTGATTTAGAAAACTGTAGTCATTTACTTTTAAAAACAATGGTTTTCTTTCACATAATGCACGGGACGTGACTACTAATGTCTCATGCACACTTAAGGCTTGCATCTCACCATAAGTGCGGATGGGAACATCAATCCCGCCAATCATATCGATACTAGGAGGTTTACATCTCACTCCTAGTGCTCAATAGGATCGAACAACAGCTATGATTTGATTTAGAACTTTAATCGCGGGGGAGAACAGACTGCTGATAATGTAGACGACAACTCACAGAAGCCTACCCATACCACCGCGAGGCCCACTGACAGCACGCATAAGTCAAGGAAAAGAATCACGTACACAACCGTGAATAAATGGGCCAAGATATCAGAAAGAGAGTAGAGATGATCAGGCCCTTGTCAAATACATGCGCACGTACCCCCTAACACAATTCTCGGACTCCCGAAGGTCCTCAGTGATAGCCGGTGACTACTACTCTAACGACAATTCATCCACACGCAGCTTCAGGATGTGCTGTTCGTACTCTCATAGCAAAAGCTCTCTGAGCAATCTCCCATCACGTCGATCTCTAAACCTCGGCATAATATTGCCCAACACGTAATGATACTACGATATAGATTGTCTATACGAGACATATAAGGATACTGAACACTTAGACTCCCGTAGGATCATTGGTTCAGCCAACTAGAATGATCGCATACCGTCCCGAAGGTACAGTTGCAACATATGGCTCACTTGGTATCGAACGGTCAGACTCCCGTAGGAACTTAGTTCAGATAACCAGAAGGATGCATACTGTCCCGTAGGTACAAAAGCTCCAAGAAATGGAACACTGGAAAGGTCCACTGATTCATGTAGGACACTGACTGACCCGAAGGTACAACAGTTCCTTAAGCTAATTTAGGAACGATTTACTAAACGATCATAACAATTATATTAAGTGTATTTTACTTGACTGAATATCTTAAGGATATTTGATGTTAGATATTTGCAACGTTTTATTTGATGTATATTATTTGAAGCGTTCATTAGTTGAGATTTGATTAAAGATTCAATTATTTCTAAGTACATTATTTAAGATGGGTTTCTTTATCTTGACTTGGTCTATGTTGACATAAAAAGTCAAAGTTTGACCAAAATGGACTAGTCAAGCTTTAGTTTGACTTAGTCACTAATTAGTCCTTACGTGGTTATTAATAAGTTTAAGTGACGTTTAACTCATTTAATCATGTTTAACATAGTACTTTTAGGTTATTCGTCTTTTAGTATGTACTTTATACTTTTTAGGCATAAGTATTTAGTATATTTATACTTCAAGTATACGTATTTAGTATTTTTATACGGTTTCGTATTTGTACAAGTATACTTATCTTTTAAAACCTATTTATAAAATATTTCAAAAATCAAATAAATTTACAATAATTATAAAAATAATTTTTAACCTTATCAAGTATTATATTTCTCAAAACTTAGAGTTTTACAAAAATAAATTTAAGTAATAACGAAATCGGTAACAGTATTAAGGATACAAAATAAGTCATTTTTTAAATGTCATTTTTAAATCACGATTTTCATACTAAATATACTTTTATGAGTTAGACTTCCATATCTAAACTCAGTTTTCGGAAATAAGAAGATTTATTATTTTTAAGAAATTAAAAACAAAAATGATACGATTTTCAATACTTTCTTTTAAATATTTTAAAATACTTAAAAATCATGAAAGTTAACCAAATATTTAGTTTAGATACCTATATTTGTACATAACTTAACCCCTAAAATTTAGATTAAAATACTTTATAAATGTTCTTAAATAAAATCATTTTTCCAGATCTGGCCCATTTTAGTACAAATTTTATAAATTAAAATATATATGATGGATTTATATGAAATTTGACGTACACATAATAGACATCATCAGGAACATTATATATATTTTTCAAGTCTAAAATAAACGTTTAACATCAGGAAACATATTATTTTCCAAGACAATACATAAAATCATACAGTAGCATTTTAAGGAATAAATAATTATTAAATATATATAATCATAAAAACTTACTTTTCCTTTTTTTTATATTCTAGACATTCTTATCTACACTTTTTATGAAGGAACCTAAGACTAAATAAAAACATATTTTATACAGAAAAATCGTAAACATACATCATAAACCACAGAATCCATTTTACAGCATGTATTGTTAAGTGATAAATCAACAAATAGTTAACTTTAAACTTGGTGATCTAATGATTTAGTCCTAAACATGATGTTATATGTTAGTTAGAGTCTAAAAACTATACTACGAGATATGAGGGCGAAGAAAAGTTAGGTTACCTTGAGCAAAAATAATCGATTCTACAACATATAAGAAAATGAAGATCGATGCTCTTTTTCTCTTCCTCCTCTTCATAAATTAGTTAGAATGACACAAAAACAAAATAAGTTAGTAGTTATAATATTAAATAACTTTGAAAATAATTAGTATAAGATAAGAGAAAGAAGGGATTAATGCTCTTCAAAATGGTAGTGTAAAGGCTTAAGAATTTAGTATTATTTTGATGTTTTTCCTTTGGTTTTTAGAAAGGATTTTAAGGAGGATGTTAGGTGGATGAATATATGAGTTTGAGGATCATATGAGGCTCATTATAAGAGCATTTGGTCGTGCCTTTGGTGAGGGAGCAAGCAATGGACAACGAAATGACTATTGCTTCAAATGGCTAGTCACCCTTTAGGAAGTATATTACCTTTTTTGGTGTTTTTGATTAGAAAATTATTTTTTTTACCCTCGGACATCAAGGTGACGGTATGGGGTGTGTAAGAATGATATTTTGGAGTTATTTTGGTTTCACAAAGGTTAGGAAAGAAGTACGGAAGTCGAATGTCGAGAAACGATTCGTCGGGTGACGATTTTCGTTGCAAAGGAGCTGTCTAGTACAATATTATTTTGATGCACTTAGAAACTGAAAATTTTAATATTACCATTGTGTAGATCTTGGAAAAATAATAAATTTAGGCTTTTGAAATGTCTCAATCGGAGTCCGTATGAGAAAATAGGAACCGTTTTACGACATCGCGCAGAATTGCGATAACAATAGAAATTTCAGTTTTGCAAACAGTGAAGTGAAATAGAAAACGTTACAAAGGAACAAGGGTTGAATATTAATATTTAAAATAGTTTGTGAAGACTCGATTTACTATTATTAATCGTTATTAGAAATAACTAAAATGATCAAAAACACGGGGTGTTACAAATTGCCACTTCCCCAGAAATTTCAATTCCTCCATAATGGAGAAAGTTACTCACTCAGCCCCTGGTGTGTACAACTTCTCGCATGAAGTCATTTCTCACATGACAACCAAGCAATATTTTTGTAATTCCCATGAAATACAAATTCATGTGAATTTAAGTTCCCGGTAACTTCATCTTCCCATGGTGAACCAAACAAGCTCTTAATCAAGTAAATTATTCCACATCGAAAAACTATGATGATGTGATGAAATTTGGTATTATAAATAAGAGTAAGCTTTTGGTTTTAAATATCAACCAATTCAACAATCTTTTAAGTATTAAAAAGCTTTTAAAAAGACTACAAACCTAAAATTATCCCACATAAAAAAAGGAAGATGATGATTCTATATTATAAATAAGAGCAATCATGCGTTTTTCTAGGTCTTAAAAGAAGTCTTAAGACTATAAACCTTGAGTAATTATTCCACATCGAAAAATTATGATGAGGTGATAGAATCCAATATTATAAATAAGATTAATTTTTCATTCTTAGATATCAATAAAAAAACTTTTGAATCTTAAAAAATCTCTTAATAAGACTACCCACATTGAAAAATTATAATAAGGTCATGAAATTTTATATCATAAATAAAATTAATCATGTATTCTTTTGAGTCTTAAAATGAGTTCTCAAGATTGTAAACCCTTTTTCTTACGAGAGAATAATTATGATGAGCCGATGAAATTATATGCAAGTATTATAAATAAGAGTAATCATTCGTACGTCGATATCAACCAAATATCTTTTCAGTCTTAAAAGAAACTATTAAGACTATAAACTTAGCTGAAATTAAGTTTGATTATTAATATCATGTGATCATCATCTTAATTATTATAGTTATATAGGTTGATTAATTTTTTTATTTAACGAATGTACATCATCAATGTAATTAAGCCAACTAATCTGTGCAGCGCACGAGCTTTATTGTAGTAATCCTCAATCATGAACTCAAACAAAACTAATAATGGAAAATAATAGGACAAAACTACCACAGGTAAAATACATATTTTCCGTCTCAATCATTTGTCTAGCTTCTATATTATTTGTTTGATTATTTAAATTAAAGATAAACAAATGACTGAACATAGTAAGCATAACATATGTGAAACACGAAAAATAAGAGGTAAACACTGCAAAGGATAATATGGAAAACAAAAATAAAGGCCCACAATGACAAACCCTACAAAGTAAAAAAAAAACAGAGAGAGAAAACACTTCACAAGAAAAATAATACTCCTTTCTATTATGAGTTGTCTTTCCTATTTTCTTATTGACACTAATTTGCTTATCTTCCCTCTTTTCTTTTGAGTTGTACTTTTAATCAATTCTTTATTCTTCTTTAATTTCTTTATTATTTTCTTTACAAACAAACCCCACCATATACCCTATACTTTTTCTTACTTTAATCAATTTTTTATTCATTTTGTATTTCTTGTGCCAAAAAAAAGAGGGAAGAAAACTCATATTAGAAAGGAGTATACGGAGTATGACACATCCACAATTTGTACTCTCTTCCCCATAAGATTTTTCCACTTTCCATGAAAGAAAAAACGGCCAATAACCAAATTAGTAAAAAAAATGACACTAAAGTGACGGATTGGTAAAAAAGTATGAGTTGTGCCAAATTGGTAAAAAAGTGGCATGCAAGTGACAAATTGGTAAAACTTATTGACACGATAAAAAAAACTGTTGAACAATCTGATTTTTTTTATCGTCAACATGGCTAGGCCTAGGAGTAAATGTTGACACGGTTCGAAAAACAAACAGTTCAACTTTAGTCATGGCAGAATTGTTAATAAGCCTCCAAAAGAGGTCAACCGAGTCGGATTGGAATCAAGTCATTTTCTCTTATGTTATTGTCAACTTTTTAAGGGATGAAATTAGTAGTATTTTGACAATAATATTTAAATTAGGTGGAGTCGGTTATGTTTGGTTAATTTGGGTTAGGTGTCAAAACTTGAGTCTCATGTTTCAGGTCCTAAACATTTTCATGTCAATTTTATAATGTTTTAACGGTCACCAAACCGTGATATTTTTATATCTAGTAAACAATGACAAATTAAATCTCTTCAGAACGGGTGTGGATAGACCTGATAAAACTGACCAGACCCAAATAAGTCAACCAGAACCCAATCCAACACGACACCCGAACTGAAAACCTAAGTTTGACCTGTAACCCGAATTGACCCGAGCGAACTCGATATTGACTTGTCTATTATTATAAAAAAAACGAATCAATATCCCTAACAAACCCGAACCCAAAATGATCCGACCGACCTGAAGTCAACCCGATTTTTATAACACGTAAGTGACTTGACCCGAAGTTGATCCACCCTGAACCCGACCTAGTTGACCCATTTGCCAGGTCTAGGGGTGGATAAGCCGACAACAAAAGCTAACGAATTTCTTTTTATATTAATTGTAGTGATTTTCATCTGATTAATTTGAGTTTGATAAAAAATATGAAATCAAACTAATTATGTATTATTGCAATTTAATTGTGAAGTACTAATTTAGGTGAAAAATACAGTAATCAAAATGTAAATATTCAACTATGTCTAGTTATGTTGATGATAAAAAATTGGATCGAGTCGTCAAATTTTTTTCCCGGATCTCATCAATATTTTTTTTACCAATCCATCACTTGTATACCACTTTTTTTACCAATTTGGCACAACTCATCCTTTTTTACCAATTTGTCGCCTTAGTACCACTTGTTTTACCAATTTGTCACCTTAGTACCACTTTTTTCTATCAACTAGTCGCTATACCCGTGCGGTCACAGGACTATATTGTTTTATGCGCTTTGTAATTCGCAGTTCCGCCTTTTTGCCTCATTGTCCAACATTTATTTAATTATTTATTTATACATATTTGTTTCACTCTTATGTCTTTGTAATTCTATTTACTTTCAAAGTCATTCGTAATATCATAAGGAGGAAATAGAGTAATGCCCTATTTGACGTTAATGTGATAACTCAATAACGAAGGCCCATTGGCCTGGGTGCTAGATTTTTGGGTTTGTAAGAACGTAAGAGAATTATTATTGGTGAAAATGAGATATAAAGCTATAAGATGAAAGTACACTAGTTAAATATGGAGGGGGAAGAAGAAGCGAGTTGAGAACCGAGGAGCTTTAATTTTCCTCTCTTCTTTTTCTTTCTTAATTGATTGCTTTTAGTATTTTCTAAAATAGTCTTTCTTAATTAATTTTAAAATGAATTTTTTTAATCTTGGGTTAAACTAATTGTTTTTGATTAAGTCTTGTAATTACCGTCTTATAATGAGAATTTTGTATCCGATTATCAATATATAAACTTTTGTTGACTAGAAATAATGCTAACGATGATGACAACAACATTATTAAAAAGTCAAGATCCGGTGAGAACCATCAGTTGATGAGAACCGTGAGAAACTCACTCAAAACTCAATCAATTTTTTTTCCGAAAATTTAGATGACTAATTTACCCTTAGCTTCATTTATTCAAATACTTTATTAGGCATAACTAATCTGTTAGGAAATAAGTGCCTAGCAATACGATATCGTTCCTAAACTTGGTCTTCTTGTTTTGGTAACAAGAGATTGTTTGGTTTCAGGAAAGATTGACTTTTATTTTCTAATAAGTTTAGGTAACTAGTTTATGTGGAATAATACTATATAAAGACTTTACTAGTTTCTAGGTTAATTAGGACAGAGAGATGATTTGAGAGCACAATATAGAGGGCTGATTTGTGAGGGTTTTCTTGAGGGAAAAACTCAGTTTGTTCCGAGTCCCTATGTGGACATGACATAGGTCCACCCCGACGCGGCCACGCGCGGGTTTGGGGAGGCGAATGAATTCCCATTTGAAATGGGTCGATTTGAAATTTAAATCGAAGTAGAGTCGCCACCGAACTTTGTGGGAGTTTGGGCCCGTTCGAACCCACTCTATGTCGTAGTGGTCCATGCACAAAGTATGGCCCATTTTCGATGTCAGAGTTTATTGGGTTCGTCCCTTTGCATTTGATACCGATACCGACATTATCGGATACCGTGTATTGAATGACTCTCGTGCGCCAACAGTTTCGGGCATCCGGAAACCGAGGTTCTGAGTAAGGGGTGAGGGTACGTGTTGGGAAGTTCACAAAGAACACCCAACCCCGCCCGCACATTAGCGGCCTCTACTAAGATATCGAATGACGTTTTAATACGCGTGTTAGTAAAACGATGAAATGATATGCAAACATTGTTTTCCTAAGCATGCGAGAATTGAACGAGTTGCTAAGTCGATTTAATGCATCTAATACTAACGTCAAAGTTATATTTAGCATGCGAGGTTTATTTTAGTATAATAAAATAAACAACGGAAATAAATCGACAAAAGGAACAAACGCGTTAGTAACGGTACAACGATAATAACGGTTTATAATTAACATAGAATGATGTGACGAAATAAGATGCATGATTTTGAAAAGTAGTATGACACGTGATGGATTAAGCACGCGTTGACTGAGGTCAAGAAAATATTTATCGAGATTTAGATTATGATGAAAAACCCGTTGTTTCGTTAAAGAATAGGGCGAAAATAGCTTTTTATGTTGCGGTTTTCAGGGTATCACGCGGCCCGCGCGAAGGGTGCGCACCTCGCGTGGCCATGCGACTCGCACATGGCACGTGGGACTCGCATGGCAGGCTGTTCTCGAGGCGTTTCTTAGAAAATCGACACTTTTATTAAATGCGTACAAATATGACATAATTTATACTCGACTTAAAAATGCGATATTCATTATATTCGATGTTCGATTATGGAATCGAAATCAAATATTCGAAATAAGAAAAAGATTTGAAGAATTATTGCTAAATGAGTTAAGGCAAAATAATCGATTTTATGTCACAATTTTCAGGGATCCATGCGACCCGCGCGAGAAGGGCGCGACTCGCCCACCACGCGACTCACACAAGGCCCGTGCGACTCGCGTGGCGGACTGTTCTCGGTCCCGATTTTGTGCTACTCGTTGTATCCGGTGCTCGGTTATAGGACCAATACCAGATATTTAGAGTGATTTTTGAAAATATGATTTTGTAAGTCGAATTAAATCGGACTAACACGATATGAATGATCTCCGCTTTTATAGTGTCGTATTAACTCGATTGAGTTAGATGACAACTACTTTAGCATCAACGAACATCGTATTAGTTGGATTGTTTGACTAGACTATTTAAATTCGACATCCAACTATTAAGTTGGTATCGAATCTAAAAGATTGACGATTGTATTTGCTTTAATTAAAATCTTGATTCCTTCCGCATCCCGACATCACGAAAAATCCTAACGGATTGTGTGATGTTGGATCCGCATCAACGGGTTTCGACTCTAGTAAAATAAAAAAAGGTGTTTGTTTCAAAAATAGTATTGGAAATCGATGAAATATGCGATTAATGATGATGCAAACAAAAATAAGAAAATTATTGTTTACGTTGACTTGTTTCAACAATCAAACATTTGGGGTGTCGGGATAAGCGACCGGCAACATCGGATGAAACATCCTTGTATATTCGTGTTTTCTTATCCCGTCATCCCTCGTATTCGACACGAATTAGCAAGTATTTTAATGTTTTATATTAGTAATTATTATCGATATAATAGACACGACACAAAAAAAAAAGACGGGACGGACGGACGACACGAGAAAAGGGACGAGAAGAGAGAAGAGCGGGATTTTGCACTCTCAACCTACATGTTTCTTAGTCTCGGAAAGAACTCGTTAATTGTGGCTTGAGCACCGGAGTATCGAGGTTGATGTAAGTCGAGTTATGGTGGTTTTAGGGTTTGTAGTTGCTAGGGTTCTAAGGTTGAAGATGATGAGTAATTAGGGTTTGCAAAGGATGTATCGTGTGTGTGTCTGAATTAGGGTCGTAAAAAAAAGGTTGTCTTTTGTGTTGCAAAGGGGTAGTATATATAGGCAATTGCTCCTCCTTGTTGTCTAGGGTTTAGTGCCTTGACGAACTTGATCTGATGGCCCGCCTGAAGGAGGACCGCGGGTTTGCTTCTCGAAAACGGCTTTGACCGGGTTTTGACCCGATCACTAAAAGTCGGTTTTAGTTCCGGTGTCAGTTTTGACCCAAATTAGTCTTATTTGATTGGAAATGACCCACTGGGCCTGAATTTGAGGTCGGTTTTGTAAGATTTGTGCTCCGTAAAAAGCCCAATCCAGAAACTAATGGTTTCGAGCCCACATCCGAGCGCGTAGAAACATGTTTGCGTCCGATCATCATCGGGTGTTTTTTGGAAACTGCCATAGATACCTGGCGGTCAAAATGTGGGTGTCTACAGAGCCCCCACTCTGACTGAGGCTTGGACAAGGCGAAAGTCAAATAGCTACCAGGCCAATCGAGGATTAAGACCTGGCAGACTTCCGATCGGGTCGTTTATAGTCCATTAGACTTGCGTGAAGGGCTCGCCAGCCACAAGTTAGAAGTCATACCTGAGAAGATGATGATAACTCCGTGGGGAATCGAACTTGTCGTATAAGTCCTGGGTGCGCCTATATATGGGCCCATCCCGTGTAAAATGCCGCCTTGGGCTTTCCGATGGGGAGATATGTAAGTTGTGCGGGCTTTCCTCTGAAGCCTTGAATTGTACCTGTAGCAGTTACACAAATTTTGCATGCAACACGTAGGTGAAAATATGACTCGCGCTGGGGAATAAAGATTTGAATTTTTTGAATTTTGAAATTATTTGAAATTTTTGGAATTAGGAAAAGTCGGGAAGACTAATTCCCGGGCTAAGATTAGGGAATATCGAGACGAGGCCTGTATGTTGATCCCGTTAGAATTAGGAAACTTTTGTGTACGGAAGATATGGAAAGAGGGTTGCGGAGTTAATGCTATAAATACCCCTCCCTTGTCCTTGATTTTCTTCACAACTTCCTCACAATTCACTCCTTCTCAAAAAGAAAGCTTCTTTATTCCTTTCAAGAATTTTAACCATGGGAATCGATCGATTGACCGTGATGCTTCAAGAATGGTCCCAATGCTTTAGGGACACGGATAGGGTGGCTCTCAATTAGACGGGTATCACTCAGCTGTATCCATTCCGTCAGATGCAAGTTGATCGCTACTTTCTCGATGCTTGTTTGTCCTATTGGGACGATACATACCATGTCTTTGCCTTTCCCCGAGGAAAAGTTTGTCCCTTACCCGAGGAGATTGCTGCTGTGGGAGGATGGAACCCGATACTCCGGCCTGCCGTCCCGTTTTCGGTTTATGACCCGAGAAGGAAGCTTCGAGAATTTCTGGGGCTCTCCCACAATGAGGTATCTCGCATGATGGAGGATGGCCATATTTCCTTGATTGATTTGGCCGAGAAATTTATGAACCCGCATGATGTATGGGTGAGACCGATTCACAGTCGTAGGGCCTTTTCTTTTTATATGCTTCACGTTTATGCCTTTGAAGGTCATATGGACTTATTGTCATGCATGGGTAACGCCCGCCTCTTGACCGTGGTTTATTTGATGGAGACGGAGCACAGCCTGGCTTGGCTGATTACGGGTGAGATTATCCAGGCCTTAGCCAACCGTAAGAGGGATTCATCGGTTCGTCTGACCGGAAGCACCCGTCTATTGCAGGTACTTTAGATTTCTTGATTTTTCTCGATTTTTTTTTTTCGCGATTTTTTTTCTTCATATTTGGTTATATGAGAGGCTATCAGTCATAGATCCTCCTCTGGACTCGAGCAAATACCGTCACAATCAGGTGATGACGAGGAGACGGGCCATTGATTTTTCTCGCCAGATTACTCAAAAGTATTGGGACGAGGTGTTATCATTCCATAGCGGTCCGTTGATCCGATGGGTAGTACCATGGTGGCCCATTTATGTTTGGACAGGCTTGGACCCGAGGGACAAAGCTCGTTATCAGGTAATCTTGTCTTTTAGGCAGACAGTTCATCTCTACCCGGATCGCATACTAAGGCAGTATGGTTGGACCCGAAGAATCCCAGAAGTTGAAGCAGTTGTGAGTGAATCTACCCAACTGATGGACGTAATGTGCGATACCTGGATGCAAAGATGGTATACCTGGCATACTTGGCCGATTCCCAAATCTCTTCATTCAATCTGAGTTTCAGATTCCTATGTGAAGTGGACCAAAGCTGATTCTGCGAAGGCCCAAGCTGCTTTGAAGGTTGACGAAACTTTCGACCTGCTGCGAAGGGAGCAAGTTAAAGACAATAGGGGCTTCTTCGATGAGGGTGACACTCCGGCTACTCTAGTCCGTCTTATGTCAGGTCAAAAGAAGAAAACTAGGACTCAAGACGAAGGGTCTAGTGCTAGAGGCGCACGGGGGAAGGTGAGCCCCCAGACTGACTTGGAAAGGAGACTTGGCCCAAGACTGATAGTGCGGGACCGACTTGGCCCGCGAGACAGACTACCTGAGCACGTGCGGGCTCAACTTGGACCAGTGACAAAAGCAGAAGACCCGTTGTCGAAGAAGTGGGTTCGAGCTAAGGAGGTTCCCCTTGTGATTCGGGAACGCTCGCCCCCAAGCTGGCGACCTCGGGCTCCACGTGACCCAAAGGATAAAGGGAAGGGCAAAATGCACGAACACTAGTCCCCTTAGTTTTATTACTTAAGTATTATTACTATTTTTGTGGTGTGCTTTTGTGTGATTGCCGTTTTTGGCGTTTTTTGTTTTTTGTGTAATTTTGGATTTCCCGAGTTTATCGGGTTCTTAATAAAAGATATATTAGTGAATACCGTTCCCGTCTTTTCGTTTATTGCAGTGGTTGTACCCTTTTGAGGGGTTGCCTACGTATCCACAATTAGCGGAATCAAACCAAACGTAGTTCAAAATAGATTTTTTTGCAATTTTTCGAAATATACCAAGACTATTAGTTTAAGATGTGCGACAGTAGGATGAATAATCCTAGCTCATTGACTTGTTTATAATTTTTAAAATTTAAAAAAAAAACGAATTTTTATAAACTTTTGCAAATGACATTGAGATAGGGTTTATGGGTAATAGCGCTTCAACTGGTCCAAGTTGGTTGGGTTGACGAATTTGTTCTCGTCCAAGTCTGTCAGCATCACCGTTCCTCCTGATAAGACCTTCCTTACTAAATACGGCCCAACCCAATTAGGTTTGAATTTTCCTCTTGGGTCAACCGGCAGTAGGGCCCGTACGGACTTTAGAACTAGATCCCCTTCCTTGATGTTTCTGGGCCTAACTCTTTTGTTGAAGGCCCGTTTGATCTTTTTTTGATATATTTGGATATTGTTGAGGGCCCGGGACCGCCGTTCGTCCAAAAGAACTAGCGAATCGTATCGGGCTTGTACCCAATCTGCTTCCGGCACTTGGCTCTTAAGTAGGATCCTGAGGGATGGCACTTCTAGCTCGACCGGTTGGACCGCTTCCATTCCGTATGTCAAGTAATACGGGGTTGCTCCGGTTGCGGTGCGAATTGACGTCCGATACCCCCAAAGAGCAAAAGGTATTTTGTCGGGCCAATCCCGGTAGTTCTCTAAGTATGGTGACAATCGTTTTATTGGCCGCCTCCACCGCTCTATTTGTTTGGGGACGGTAAGGCGAAGATGTATGCCTTTGGATTTTGTACTTTGCTAGCAATGCAGCGGTTTCAGCTTGGAAGTGAGTCCCGTGATCACTGATAAATTCGTGCGGGATACCGTATCGACATATAATCTTGTTTCGGATGAATTTGGCAACATGCTTGGCATTCAAGATCCGGTATGACTCGGCTTCGACCCATTTGGTGAAATAGTCGATGGCCACCAGAATGAAGCAATGACCTCCCGTCCCGGAGGGGTGCACCTTTCCGATTATGTCAATACCCCACGTCGAAAATGGTCATGGTGATGTCATGGTATATAATAGGGAAGATGGCATATGTTGTACATTAGCAAAAATCTGACAATTATGGCAATGCTTGACATATAATTGGCAGTCAGTTTCCATGGTGTTCCAAAAATACCCGAGTCTCATGATTTTTCAGGCTAGCATATGGGCGTTCATATGCGGGCCATTTTCAGCATCGTGTACCTCGGACATAACCTTTTCGGCCTGCACTTTGTCGATACACAGGAGGAGAGCCCCCTGCGCCATCTTCTTGTATAACTGCTCGTCGTCCGTACGAACAAATTGGGTTGCCAACCTTCGTAGAGCTTTCTTGGCCCGGTTTTCAGTTCCCGGGGGATACTCTCCTGATGTCAGGTAGGTTAGGACAGTCTGATACCAAGGTTCGGGCTCGGTTATCTCGATATCCTGGATGGCGTAGATATAGGCCGGCTCGGACCGTCTTTCAACGCAGATCGGCATGCCAGTTAGATGTTCCGGTATATTTAGCAAGGATACTAATTTGGAAAGTGCATCTGCAAATTGATTCTCCTCTTGGGGTAGATAGATATATTCCACCTTTTGGAATTGTTTCTCAAGAACCCTTACTCACGCTTGGTAAGCCACGAGATTGGCGTTCTGAGTTTTCCATTTTTGGAGAGCTTGATTGATGACTAGGGATGAGTCACCGTGGACCCGGAGGTTTGTTACTCCAAAATCAGCGGCGGCTTGTAACCCGTGAATGCATGCTTCATACTCGGCGGCGTTGTTATTCACATCAAAGTCCAATTTAATGGATAACGGTGTATGCTCTCCTTTTGGTGATATCAATAAAATCCCGACTCCGAACCCTCGAAAGTTGGATGCCCCATCAAAATACAAATCCCATGTTTCGGTGTCAGTATGGAATATGTCTTCATCTGGAAAAGCCCAAGTGTCGGTTTGCCCTTTTTCAGATATCGGGCTATCGGCGAGGAATTCGGCTACTACCCAGCCTTTGATGGCTTTTAATGGTACAAACTTGAGGTCGAACTCAGCTAACATTAAAGTCCATCTGGACATCTTGCCATTGAGGATGGGCTTCTCGAACAGGTACTTGATAGGATCCATTTTGGATAATACATGTACCTCGTGACTGAGCATGTAATGTCGGAGCTTTTTAGTGGCCCAAACCAAAGCTAGGCATATTTTCTCGAGCATTGTATACTTGCATTCGTATTCTAGGAACTTTTTACTGATGTAGTAAATAGCCCGCTCTTCTGAATAGATTGTCTGGGCCAGCATAGCCCCCATGGCTGTCTCGGTCGTTGTTAGGTATAACGACAAAGACAAACCGGGTTGAGGTGGCATTAATACCGGCGGTGCAGATAGGATCTCTTTGATTTTAGCGAAAGCCGTTTGACATTTGTCGTCCCATAGTACTCGTTCTCCGATCTTCAGTTTTTTGAAAAGGGGCTCACATACCGTGGTTAATTTTGAAATAAACCGGCTAATGTATTGGACTTTCCCGAAAAACCCCCTTATTTCTTTTTCGGTTTTTGGTGGTTTCATATTGGTAATGGCCTTGATTTTAGCTGGGTCGACCTCGATGCCACATTGGCTAACGATATGGCCCAGTAATTTGCCTGATGTTACCCCGAAACTGCATTTTTGAGGGTTTAGCCTCATGTTGTATTTGCGTAGTCGGGTAAAGAATTTTCTTAGGGCCGCAATGTGCCCACTCCGGTCTTTGGACTTGACGATCATGTCGTCGACATAAACCTCCACTTCTTTATGCATCATATCGTGTAGTAAAGTAGTGGCGGTTCGTTGATAAGTGGCCCCGGCATTGATGAGCCCAAATGGCATAACGGTGTAACAGTAAGTACCCCAAGGTGTAATGAAAGTGATCTTACTCATGTCTTCTTCTGCCATTTTGATCTGATTGTATCCGGCATACCCGTCCATGAATGATAGAAGGGCATGATCGGCCGTGTTATCCACCAGCATGTCGATGTGTGGTAACGGAAAATCATCTTTTAGGCTTGCTTTATTAAGGTCCCGGAAGTCTACACATACTCGCACCTTGCCGTCCTTCTTGGGTACCGGTACGATGTTTGCGACCCAGTCTGGATATTCAGACACTTGTATAAAGCCCGCTTTGAATTGTTTGTCGACTTCTTCTTTGACTTTGAGAGACCATTCGGGCCTCATTCTTCGGAGTTTCTGTTTTACCGGTTTGCACCCATCTTTGATGGGTATATGGTGTTCAGCTATTTCCCGGTCTATCCCCGGCATATCCTTGTAGGACCATGCGAAGACGTCCTTAAATTCCTGGAGGAGATTCGTGAATTGTCTCTTCTCCTCGGGATCCAAAGATAAGCCTAACTTAAGCATCTGGAGCTCTAAGGTGGTTCCCACGTTGATGGACTCGGTTTCCTCAATTACCGGATCTTGGGACTCCCTTTGTTCGAGCTGTTCGATCAGATGCGGAGGCAGAGGTACCTGTTCATCGGGTTTCTCAATGTCATTGCATATAAAATCTTTGAAGTTGAAAGAATTTTGGAAATAAGACAAGTCGTAAGCGGAATGGTTTTCGTTATTATTAATAGTAAATTTTGAGAACAGCTCAAAGAGAGCGGCCATCTGCTCGTTGGTCAGTGGCGGGATAGGGAGAGGTCTTGGGATAGGCCCCGAGACCCCAGTGGAAGTGGCAAAGGGAAGAGGGGTTACAGACTCGACTCTAGCACCAAACCCTCTAGACTTGGACTCAGACTTCGACTCAGACTCAGACTCAGACTCGGACTCAGTATCCGGCATGTCTCCCTCGCCGGTGGTCAGCTTGTAGATCCGTCCTTGGTTGTCGGTCCACTTGATGGCCTTCCTCCAGGTCCTTTTCCCGGTGTCCGCACCGACTTCGGAGATCAGCTTGGTTGGGTCAAACCGATTGCTGCGAAGGATCAGGTTGACCAAATCATCCTTTGGAGCAGGGACGGCCTTGTCTTCTCCAAATAGGAGCCCCAGCACGGGCTCAGAGTTGTTTTCACCATCCCTGGACACGTCCTGAACGAGGGTGAATATATCATCGGGGATGAAATTACATTCCCGAGCCGTTTTGGTCTCGGAATATGTGATAGTGGGCTGGTATAGGCCCACTTGGATGGCTCCGAAGACTGGTGTGACAAAGTAATCGGTTAGTTTCGGGCTATAAGGGACCAAGTAGGTACCCTTGAGGATGTTGGTGGCCTTTTGAACACCGGCCCGAACCACGTTTTCCGGGGTTATGGCATACCCCAAACCGAACTGTGATTCGCCATCGTTTAGGACCTCGATAATCTTCCCAGCTGGAAGATATGGTCTTGAGGTAGCCCCCGGTAAGTAGTCCAAGTTTTGTAGCATCGTATCGATGCTAGTGGTGAAGTAAGGCCTAAAGAGATATTCCTTCTCGATCATTCCCACGAAATCGAATCCTCGTTGGTCGGCCCGGCCCGTAGCGTTGCAGCTTGCCACGGTGATGGGGGTGGCCTCTAGTGTGATGACACCGTCTTGAAGTGGCATCTTGACCTTCTTATGCAGGGTAGAGGACACGGCCTTGACCGCGTGGATCCAAGGCCTTCCGAGCAGCAAGTTGAAGGACGAGGTGACATCAATCACCTGGAACTCCAGTTCTTTCCCGATTGGGCCCGTTATGATTGTTAGTTTGACGGCCTCGGCCACTGGTTTTGGGCTTCCGTCAAAAGCCTGGATAGTTTGCGCCGTCAGGAGGTAGTCGGCCTCGGTAATGCCGAGGGCCTTAGCGGTCCTTAGGGGAAGGACATTTACAGCGGACCCATCGTCGATAAGGGTCATTGGGAGGTACTTCCCTCGGCAAATGACCGTGATGTATAGGGCCAGATTATGATGGGGCCCAAACAGTGGCAGATCAGATTCAGAGAAGGTGATGAGCGGGCCTTCTTCTTTGGATTTGCCCTTGAGGTAGGGCATAATAGTGGCTACCATTTCAGCGGGGGTAACCTGTGAGTCGACCTTGATCTCATCAAGAGCCTTGGTCAGTGCTTCCCGATGTGCTTGCGAGCTAACCAGAAGTTGCCATATGGTTAGATCAGCTCGAACCCTCTTCAATTGCTGGACCAGGGCCGTGTCGTTGCTTGGTTCATCGAGGGTAGGCTCCGTTCTGGTAGGTTCAGTGACGGTTGTTGGAGCAGGGCGCCCGACCGTCGCGAGGTGGTTGGCGGCTAAGGCCTTCGACTTAGCTTTTCGTACCTCTTCAATAGCGATGGGGACGACTTCCTCCTTTGCTAGGTAAACATCTTCCTCATCATCGAACCATATCCTGTTGATTTGCGGGATAAAGGGGGAAATGAGGTGTGAGCAGTCGATTACCTCTCCAGTGAATATAGCATGGGTACTGAACGGATCTTCTTTGTTACTCGGCTTGTCTCCGGGCAACGGTATTTTCCCGCTTTCAATCAGATCTTGGATCAGATGCTTCAATTTCCAGCATTTTTCCATGTCATGCCCGTTACCTCGATGATACTGGCAGTAGGCTTGGGCATTATAACCTTTGGATCTCTTTTCCACTGGAACTTCTGGCATTCACTACTACAAATCCCTTAGTTTGGCGACGCTTTTATAGGCTTTTTTCGTCGCTTAAAAGTGTCTGCAATTTTTTTCTCGATGCTTTGTAAAAGCGTGGTTTTTTTAGGCGTCAGGAATTTTCGACACTTTTTGTCGTCAAATTTGTCGACGCTTTTGTGCATCCCAGTTAATGACACTTTGGTGCGTCGCAATTATCGACACTTTATAGCAACGGTTGCTTTTTTTATCTGCGACGCTTTCTTGCTTCAGTATTTCATACTTTCCAGCGCTTTTTCATCCCTCTAATTTGTTTCCGCATTTTTATTCCCGATGCCAATTTACATTACATTGAACATATAAAAATTGACAAGTATACATACAATGATAGAATAATTTTATAATATAAAAGTGCAATGTCAAGTCAAATACATTACCAAATCAAACGAATTACAAAAATTATTTCATCCGAACAAGAGAAAAAAAAATTTCGCTACTAATTATGTTTTCAAGACAATATAAAAATGTCCCTAAAAGTCTAAATCGTAGCTGGATCGAGAATCCGCCTAATCATCTCCCAAAAGTGAATGCCAGATTTTCTCCTTCCATCCTGTGCACCATAAAGAGAATTTTCGGAATCTGATTACACATGAGACCAAAACATCAGGCGAAGTAGGAAAATAATTCAAAATACATCACAATAAGATATTAAACACGAACCGCCACGTGCTTATTTGGCTAAACTAGCTTATATATGTTACTACACTTCGAGGCTAACTGTTAAGAGTTTGTGAAGTAGAGGCATTTCTAGATGACTCAAAATTTGTGTCAAGAATAATGTTGAATAAGAAAAGAGCTAAAAAGGACAGTAATCAATGAAAAAAAGATACTAGAAGTCAAAGAATAATTTAGTAATATTTGATCATATCTCCTACTTTATACCTGTTGTCATATGAGAGCTAGATTATCTTATGTCAAATGCAAATCAAGTAGTTTAGGGGCCTGCATGAACATGTAACTTTTGGCTCACTGCATTTCTTCCAGTTCAGTATGGAAATTATTTTGTGAGTAATAAATAATTAACCACTCACCTTCGTAGTCTGCCGGGTATCGCCAACGGATTGACTGCTAAGCGGAACTAATCTACCAGCTTTAATTATCAACATATATAGAAGCTGCACATCTTAGGGAAAATTAATAACAAAGATCAAGGCATGTACGATTCATCACCGAACCCAGTATGAGCGGGTCATCAAATGAGGGATACAATAATCGAGTCATTCGCCAGCTAATTGAGGATACAGTACGACTATTGTACTGTAATTTCTAAGCAATATGAGATAGGGTATGACTGTACGAATATTAAAGACAACTGAGCACAAGTAGGTACCTTGGAAGTCGAAGCTATGTGGGGTACCAGTGACCACAACTGCATTCTTCATGTCAGCCACACCAGGTATCATGAGTCCTATAATCGTTTGGAAAAACTGAAGTATCACAAGGAAGCTTATTAATTAAGGAAGAATAAGGCTATATATACCTTAAAGACATCAAGGCCAACTCAGAGCATTGTGCTTCCTCACAAATGCTCAACAAGAGCCAATTCATCAATGGCGGGACCCCAGCTACAGTTAATCAGAATTGCTTCCTGCAGGGAAAATGTTCACTTGCTTTACAAATTCAATTCAATAAGCAAAGTAGGAGTAAGTACTATATAAAAACTAAGAAATGCAAGAGGTGCAAAGAAAGTAATGGAACGAGGGTACATTGGGAAGAAGCTAAGGACGTAGTTTTGGATCAAGAGTTCACATAGGCCTTCCTTCCTAACATCAACGAGATGGCAAACCGTAGCTAATTCAATGAAAATGTAATGAAGGTTACTTACGTACCCAAACTTGAGAGATGTATCGCATCTATCATCATAATATTTTCATGGACCACTAGAAGTAGTGCATCCATTAGTACTCACAGACTCTGATGTCTGGCCATCCTCTTAGTTGATGTTCTTAGACTCTGGACCACTTTGGCCTTTGCTTTTTGACGTTTCCCACACCTTTCTATAAACCACTTTAAACATCATCAGATCTAGACTTAGCTTGAGACCAATTCTTCTTTTACTTCTCCTACCTTCTGAGAGCCAGAGGTGATAGTATACTCATACAAAATATCAAGAAGAAAAATGAAAGGTTGATAATACCCGACCTTCATTTTGGTAGCCACAAATTTTTAAAAAAGGTACTGTATAATTATGAATGACTTCTAAATGATTCTTTAAACATTTCATTTACAAATGGGAACAAAAAGAGAAGGAAACCTTGAGGTTGTCACCGCGACACGACCCTTCGATCTTGTCACGCTATCTCATATTCCACCTCTACCTACCTCCTGCCACGACCACCCCGAGGTCTTACACCAGTACATGAACAATATCAGGAACTTCAATCTAGACAAAGAATGGTTCTCTACTTAATTTTAGATGTACCTCATCGACGACTTTCCATGCTGCCCTTCTCAATACTCTTGAGCAATGTATCTCATCGATATGGTGGCCATATTGCTGAAGATTTCTAAAAAACTCCAATACACAAAAATGTAAGCATATATAATTCTTAATAAACAAAAACAGACATTTAACATCAAATTGTGGCACCATTCATCAACTATCATTGTAAACCATAGAGAGATTTCACATTTCTTATGTTATTTGTCATGTTGTAACGTTTATAACCTCACAATTAACTCGATTATAACCCAAGACAAGATATACCTTGTCTCGGATACTTTTGATGATGTGAAAATGGAAACCGTAGCAAATAGCCGAAACCCCTACTTACATGGAAATTCACGTGCAGATTTGAAGAGGTTATTTTATGCCTAATATGTGAAGATATATTCAATGTTGATAAGTTAAGGGGATGGGCAGCAGCTGTACCAAAATCTCTCAAACGCAAAAGATTTGTCATTGTTCATTATTTCCAAATGCAAAGCGCCATTAAATTACAAAAGCGTCTGCTAAATGCCTCTAAAATAATATCAACAAGTTATGACTACCAAAATGTCTGCTAATTGCCGCTATAGATAGATGATTTACAAACACTTAAGTAAGTTGACTCATTGAAACTACATAGAAACAATTGAAATAATTGAATACAATAATTGAGTAAAATGCGAGAAAACTAATAGGTTAATCTTTATTTTTTCGATCTTATTATAATGTGTGTATCAACCAAGATGTTGGCATAATAAAAGTTTTAACTCAAAAGGTGATAGCGAAGTTTCATCGAAACCCTAACTTTTCCCTAAAAATCAAATTAATCGAAGACAGTAAAGTAATCGAAGAGGATACCGAGTACATGATAAAATGACGAATAAGAAAACTGAGGTTTGCCAAATACAAACGAAGAAGGTAGCAATAACAAAAAAAAATCAAGTATACAGAGAAAAATCAACCTGAAATTGAAGAACTCATATATACATGTAAGAATTAACAATAATTGCTTTCTGATTAGCCATAGTCCGTGAGTAGGAAGAAGGATACGAGAGAGATAGCGAGATGACAGAGAAATCGAGTGAGGTTATTTAGGGTTTAGTTTGGGGAAGAACGAGAAGTTCTAATATTTGGTATACGCGCTCATCTAATGTAAAAAACGGTAGTTCTAATTTTTCCCAAGACAAGTACTTCATATTACTAAAAAAGAGCGCTTATTATCATAAAAAGAGATAATGTGGTCGACGCTTTTCTAAGTGTAGACAGTTAAGTGTCATCAAAGTAAGGGATTTGTAGTAGTGATTGGGCCTATCGGTTGGATTAGGCCCTTTGAGGATAGCCTTTATAAGGCGTAGGCATAGGTGGTCCCCATATCCATGAATAACCGAGTTGGAGTATTCTTTTTGGATGAAGTATCCAGCAGATTAACCTCATCGAAGATGCTGCGGGTTGCAGCTGCAGGTGTGAGCTTGCTCACAGATGAACTTGCCCCTTGATATCCCTTGGTAGAGGCCTTAGTTAGGCTCTCTAACCGTAAGTCGTCCTCGATCCTCGTATCCATTTCAGTTAGGGTGGCGAAACTGGGGATGACAGCATATCGGAGATGGACCCGGTAGGATGGGAGGAGATTCTTGACAAAGGCCTCCACTAGTACTTTCTCGCTGGGCTTATCAACCAGCTTCACACTTTTGGCCCGCCATCTTTGGAGATATTTGGTGAACCCTTCTTTGGGCTCTTGGGCCATCACTTCCAGAGTACGCATTGTAATCTGGATCTCGGTATTATCAGCGTAATTCCGAGCAAATTCAGTCGCCACATCATCCCAAGTTTTATATTTCTTGGAATCGAGCCTGTAGTACCAGGCTTTGGGATGTTTTTCAAGGGAGGAGGCGAACAACTGCTTAAACATGGTGGATTTCACCCCCTTGACAGCCATAAATTCTTTGAAAGCCCGGATGTGGTGGACCGGGTCTTCAGTACCCTCAAACATCGGTATTCTTGTAAGGTTGAGGTTGGCAGGCAGCTCGTCGTTCAAAGGTGAGTAAGAGCGAGCATTTTCGGTATGGATTGAGTTGCTTGTTGACAAGTGGACCTGCTCTTCAAGCTTTCGAACAACGCTGATTAGTTCAACTATGGGCCTAGTGGGCTCGAATCCAACAGGAGGAGTTCCTTTCTCCATGGCGCTCACACGGGTGGCAAGAGCCGTTTGGTCAGTCTGGATAGCAGTCAGTTGAGTTTCGATCTTGGCCAGTGCGGTGGTCAGTTGATCCAAAGTGGCCTGCATTTTCTGGCGTCTGGTTTCCGGTGGCCTGTCTGTAAGAACACTGCGTAATCAGAAACTAGCCCAAATCCTGGAATAGAAAGTACATCCCGAGCAAGACCGAAAAGGGAAATGACTCGGAAAAGACACCTAGAGGGGTGACTTGTGAAAGGTGGGCCTCCCTTAGGATCCGGCAATGTGGGTCGGGTCCTGTTCGAAGGAAGGTCCACGTGAGACATCCCCAGACTTTGGACTCGAATGTGTAGACGGGCCCTCCTTTGTAAGAGTATATCTTACGTAGGTGGGCCTTGCCTTAGTCAAATAAGGCGGACTGGGATAGGGGAGAAACTCGTGATGTAAGATCGACAAAGTTTCGATGCTAAAGACTTCGACGACTTACGACACGACCCGACACATGCTAAATACGGGAAGTCCTAAGAAGAGGAAGGTTTTGAAAAGGATTTGTAAAAAAATCCGAAAAAAAAAATGATGAAGGGGGCCCGATTTTTCGGAAAATGAAACGGGCCTCAATTTTGAAAATATTTTCAAGTTTTGAAATGGATAGAATACCGGCTAGAAATAGGCTATTTTGAGTAAAATCATAAGTCCTAAATTCGGTATGCTTCCCGGGTTTTGAAATTGGATATCTTGAAAAAGATGTATTTTTTTGAGAAATTGACGGTTTTTGAAAAACGACCTTAGAAACCAAGTAGCACATAGTCACGCAAGCATTATAACGACGCCATGTATGCTTTACACTAAGTCTCGGTCGGTCTATAAAGGATCTATACCAGTGCACATAGTCTAGACGTTAATCGGGACGGACTCTCTAAGTCGAGTTGAGCTTAGAACATGCCACGAAACCCATTCGAATCGACTATGGACACCTTTGACATATCCATATTGGAATACATCACGGTATAGTGGGACGTCGGTCACGAGTACCGGCTCGGGAAAATATGGGGTTATGCAAGAACCGTAAAACTAAAACGCGTATTGTACTAGTCAAACGATTTCTATTCGAGTCTCACACTGAGGATGCCGATGGTAAGTCACGCATCAGTTAATCCCCAGCGGAGTCGCCAAATTGTGGACATGACATAGGTCCACCCCGACGCGGCCACGCGCGGGTTTGGGGAGGCGAATGAATCTCCATATGAGATGGGTCGAATTGAAATTTAAATCGAAGTGGAGTCGCCACCGAACTTTGTGGGAGTTCGGGCCCGTTCGAACCCACTCTATGTCGTAGTGGACCATGCACAAAGTATGGCCCATTTCCGACGTCAGAGTTTATTGGGTTCGTCCCTTTGCATTTGATACCGATACCGACATTATCGGATATCGTGTATTGAATGACTCTCGTGCCCCAACGGTTTCGGGCATCCGAAAACCGAGGTTCTGAGTAAGGGGTGAGGGCACGTGTTGGGATGTTCACAAAGAACACCCAACCCCGCCCGCACATTAGCGGCCTCTACTAAGATATCGAATGACGTTTTAATACGCGTGTTAGTAAAACGATGAAATGATATGCAAACATTGTTTTCCCTAAGCATGCGAGAATTGAACGGGTTGCTAAGTCGATTTAATGCATCTAATACTAACGTCAAAGTTATATTTAGCATGCGAGGTTTATTTTAGTATAATAAAATAAACAACTGAAATAAATCGACAAAAGGAACAAACGCGTTAGTAACGGTACAACGATAATAACGGTTTATAATTAACATAGAATGATGTGACGAAATAAGATGCATGATTTTGAAAAGTAGCATGACACGTGATGGATTAAGCACGCGTTGAGCGAGGTCAAGAAAATATTTATCGAGATTTAGAATATGCTGAAAAACCCGCTGTTTCGTTAAAGAATAGGGCGAAAATAGCTTTTATGTTGCGGTTTTCAGGGTATCACGCGACCCGCGCGAAGGGTGCGCGCCTCACGTGGCCATGCGACTTGCACAGGGCACGTGCGACTCGCATGGCGAACTGTTCTCGAAGCGTTTCTTAGAAAATCGACACTTTTATTAAATCGCGTACAAATATGACATAATTTATACTCGACTTAAAAATGTGATATTCGTTATATTCGATGTTCGATTATGGAATTGAAATCAAATATTTGGAATAAGAAAAAGATTTGAAGAATTATTGCTAAACAAGTTAAGGCAAAATAATAGATTTTATGTCACGATTTTCAGGGATCCATGCGACCCGCGCGAGAAGGGCGTGACTCGCGCCACCCACGCGACTCGCACAAGGCCCGTGCGACTCACGTGGCGGACTGTTCTCGGTCCTGATTTCGTGCTACTCGTTGTATCCGGTGCTCGGTTATAAACCAATACCGGATATTTAGAGTGATTTATGAAAATATGATTTTGTAAGTCGAATTAAATCGGACTAACACGATATGAATGATCTCCGCTTTTATGGTGTCGTATTAACTCGATTGAGTTAGATGACAACTACTTTAGCATCAACGAACATCGTATTAGTTGGATTGTTTGACTAGACTATTTAAATTCGACATCCAACTATTGAGTTGGTATCGAATCTAAAAGATTGACGCTTGTATTTGCTTTAATTAAAATCTTGATTCCCTTCGCATCCCGACATCACAAAAAATCTTAACGGATTGTGTGATGTCGGATCCGCATCAACGGGTTTCGTCTCTAGTAAAATAAAAAAAGGTGTTTGTTTCGAAAATAGTATTGGAAATCGATTAAATATGCGATTAATGATGATGCAAAAAAAATTAAGAAAATTATTGTTTACGTTGACTTGCTTCAACAATCAAACATTTGGGGTGTCGGGATAAGCGACCGGCAACATCGGATGAAACATCCTTGTATATTCGTGTTTTATTATCCCGTCATCCCTTGTATTTGACACGAATTAGCAAGTATTTTAATGTTTTATATTAGTAATTATTATCGATATTATAGACACGACACAAAAAAAAAAGACGGGACGGAGGGACGACACGAGAAAAGGGAAGAGAAGAGAGAAGAGCGGGATTTTGCACCCTCAACCTACATGTTTCTTAGTCTCGGAAAGAACTCGTTAATTGTGGCTTGAGCACCGGAGTATCGAGGTTGATGTAAGTCGAGTTATGGTGGTTTTAGGGTTTGTAGTTGCTAGGGTTCTAAGGTTGAAGATGATGAGTAATTAGGGTTTGCAAAGGATGTATCGTGTGTGTGTGTGTCTGAATTAGGGTCGTAAAAAAAAGGTTGTCTTTTGTGTTGCAAAGGGGTAGTATATATAGGCAATTGCTCCCCCTTGTTGTCTAGGGTTTAGTGCCTTGACAGACTTGATCCGATGGCCCGCCTGAAGGAGGACCGCGGGTTTGATTCTCGGAAATGGCTTTGACCGGGTTTTGACCCGGTCGCTAAAAGTCGGTTTTATTTCCGGTGTCAGTTTTGACCCAAATTAGTCTTATTTGATTGGAAATGACCCACTGGGCTTGAATTTGAGGTCGGTTTTGTGAGATTTGTGCTCCGTAAAAAGCCCAAGCCAGAAACTAATGGTTTCGAGCCCACATCTGAGTGCGTAGAAACACGTTTGCGTCCGATCATCATCGGGTGTTTTTTGGAAACTGCCATAGACACCTGGCGGTCAAAATGTGGGTGTCTACACCTTATTATTTGGTGACTCTATTGATCTCGTCTTCGTTGGAGACAGTTGGAGTTTGTTCGGATCTTGGTTGGCCGCAAGATCGTTTGTCCTTCGTCTCGTCGGTGAGTTCGTCGCAGGTCGACTCAGTCGGGGTAGTCTCTTTCCAGTTTGAGATTACTATCTGGTTGGTAGAATTGGTAGTACTTTTGGCTTTAGCTTTGAGCTATTAAGCGCGTGTATTACGGTCTACTGTTGTACTATTATCTCCACAATAGTGAATTTGGTCTCCTTGTCAGTGTGGACGTAGCCGGTGATTTTGCTGGTGAACCACGTAATTCTGTGTGTCAGTTTATTATTGTCTGCTATTTGTTTTGTTCTTCTCGCAAAATCAACAAACCGTAAGTAACGGGACGCCTCCGTTACAACAAACTGGTATCAGAGCTTCATATTGTTCCGCTTCCGCTTCTTAGCTCCAGGTTCGGCTTCCGCTGAGTTAGACGTTATTTGGGTTTGTTGAATATTTTTGTGAGAAGATGTTTGGAGCAACAATTTTAAAGGTTGATAAATTCACGGGGAGTAATAATAGTTTTGGGTTGATAGGCTTGGGTGAAGATGGTAGTGTTGGCGGTAAGGTGGAGTTTTTATCTGTACGGGTCGAACTACGTAATTCTGAAGACAAGCTATCGGCGGTTGTTTCCGCTTCTCAATGAGGCGGGCTCCTAGGTGGAGTAGACTAGGGCAGAGCACGGATCGGATATCCGATCCGAATCAGATTTTCGGATCGGATATCCGATCCGAAAATCCGAAAATTTTAATATCCGATATCCGATCCGAATCACTTCGGATATCCGATTTTTGATATCTGAAAATTTCGGACCGGATATCCGAAATATCCGATATCCGATTTGGTTGAGAATTTTGGTCAAATAAAATTCTAAATGAAGTTCAATTCAACTCGAAAAATCCTAATCTTAATTAATCTAGTATTATACGGAGTATACTATTTTATATTTTAAGGCAATACAAAAATGTCACCAAGGCTTAATGTAAAATGAATTAAATTATAACCTACTTACATTAGAATACACTAACCCAATATAAAAATTACAAAAAAAATTCATTGTTCGGATCGGATCGGATATCCGAAAAATTTATTTTGGATATCCAAATCCGATCCGATATCCGAAATTTTCGGATCGGATATCCGATCCGAAATCATTTTTCGGATCAAATATCTGGTTTTTCGGATTGAATACGAATCGGATAGCGAATCGGATTCGGATAGTCGGATAATTTGCTCAGCCCTAGAGTAGACCCGTGCCTTGGGTGAAAAAAGGCAAGACCCGTGCCTTGGATTAAAAAGGAAAAGCCCGTGCCTTGGGTTAAAAAGGGAAAGCCCGTGCCTTGGGTGAAAAAAGGTAAGACCCGTGCCTTGGGTTAAAAAGGCAAGACCCGTGCCTTGGCTGAAAAAAGGCAGGACCCGTGCCTTGGGTGAAAAAGGCAGGACCCGTGCCTTGGGTGAAAAAGGCAAAACCCGTGTCTTGGGTGAAAAAGACACTCGAGATCTTAGAGAAGATCTTTTGTGCTTTGGGCTGACAAGCCGAAGCAGGTTGGTACTACGGTACTCGAGGGAAAGGAGAAAAATAACTATTTGACTGAAGATCGTTGAAAGATGTGATCGTTCAAGTCAAGGTGGAGGCTATTGGGACAAGTAGTGACTTGAGAATCGACTGTTCGAAGCTGCACTTTGAAGATTGGTTCGGGTTGGACAATTCTAGTCAAGGTGGAGATTGTTAGGAAATAAGTGCCTAGCAATTGTCCTTTTGGGTCATGAATTGATTTGTTCCTGATATCTTTCTTAAACTTGGTCTTCTTGTTTTGGTAACAAGAGATTGTTTGGTTTCAGGAAAGATTGACCTTTGTTTCCTAATAAGTTTAGGTAACTAGTTTATGTGGAATAATACTATATAAAGACTTTACTAGTTTCTAGGTTAATTAGGACAGAGAGATGATTTGAGAGCACAATATAGAGGGCTGATTTGTGAGGGTTTTCTTTAGGGAAAACTCAGTTTGTTCCGAGTCCCTATTATTTGGTGGTTCTATTAATCTCGTCTTCGTTGGAGACTGTTGGAGTTTGTTCGGATCTTGGTTGGCCGCAAGATCGTTTGTCCTTCGTCTCGTCGGTGAGTTCGTCGCAGGTCGACTCGGTCTGGGTAGTCTCTTTCCAGTTTGAGATTACTATCTGGTTGGTAGAATTGGTAATACTTTTGGCTTTAGCTGTGAGCTATTAAGCGCGTGTATTACGGTCTACTGTTGTACTATTATCTCCACAATAGTGAATTTGGTCTCCTTGTCGGTGTGGACGTAGCCGGTAATTTTGCTGGTGAACCACGTAATTCTGTGTGTCAGTTTATTATTGTCTGCTATTTGTTTTGTTCTTCTCGCGTATCAACAAACCGTAGGTAACGGGACGCCTCCGTTACAACATAATCATATTTTATTAAAAATATTAAGAAAAATTGCTATTTATTCACGAAGAATTGAAAAGGTACACTGAAATGCAATTAAGGTACACTAAAAGTGCAATAAGGTACATCAAAAAAATTAGATACACTGAAACGAGTATTAGGTACACTAAAATTACAAGTTTCCGTTTCCATCACTAGACGAGAGTTTTTTTACCGAAAAATATGTTACCCAACCATTAAATTATACGACGAATTCAAATATGTCATTAAATTTTGAAAAAAAAATATTAATTTAATGGAGTTTTCAAGGTTCTCACCAAGTTGATGGTTCTCACATGATCTTAAATCTATTTGAATAAAATGATAAATCTTTAATGAAATGTATAAATCAAAACTTTAATTTCATCTAATATTTGAATTTAATAACACACATTCAATGAATAAATTACTTAGCCTTCATATTATAAAAGAAAAAAAAAAGAAAAGAAAAAAGTTGATCAATAAGAAGAAGGTGACATGACTTCATCAAATACTCACAAATTGAAATGGTCAAATGAGATGCTTTTGTTTGACATTAATAGTATATATAGATTTGGTCATTTGGCCAAGAAAAAACCACTAAGATTTTATCACTTCAAATTTTTCCTTATTCATCAAATATACTCTTTTTCTATTGGTTACTTTTTGTGATTCGATTTCTTGAACCTCATCCAACAATTTACTACCTTTCATTATTGATTTAATATATGTGTCATTAGGGGCGAATCTAGGATTCAAAATATGGGGTAGCAAAATTTTTTTAAGATTTTTTTTTCTCTTTTATAGAAAATCTTAAAATAAAAACTCTATTTTGTTTAACAAACAACTCATGATTGATGTGGTTACTGAAAATTAAACCTAAAACAATCAGTATTGGGGCTTGAACCCTTGACATTCAATACATTTACCCACCACTTTACCACTAGGCCAAAACATTTCATTGTTATTTTTATGCATGTTATTATATTATTCTATACTTAGTTATATTTCGGGGTAGCACAAACTCATCTTCTTCATTGAATTTTCCGGGCTTGGGGTAGCGCCCGCTACCCCTTGCTACTCATTAAATTCGCCCCTGTGTGTCATTTGGAAGTGGGAAGAACATTTTGGGGAGGGAGTATAATTTAAGTAGAAAAATATGGTTCACCAAAAAAAAAGTACAAAAATATGGAAAGCAAAAAAAATAAATTTTGATATTTTAGGGTGCGTTTGGATAAAGGAAAATGGAGGAAAGGGAGGAGAGGGAAAGGGAGGGATGTAGTGTCCTTTGTTTGGATACCATTTAGGAAGGGAGGGAAATGGAGGGGAAGGAAACGGATGGATGAAATGGATTCATTTCAGAGCAAAATAAAATCTTGCCAAAATAGGCAAGATTTGGAAGAAAAATGGATTGTCTTTCCATTAATCATACGATTACAAATTTATACTTACTAAACAAATATTTTTACGCTCATTTTATCTACTTAATTTTTTTTGACTTTTTTTTTTGGTAAAGTGTAAATATTATTAATCACATGTCAATCATACAGATACCGGAGTGAAGACTCCACAAATATCACAGTACCGAGACACAGTCTAGTTTTCCAATAATTCTCTTTAGCCAATTCCTATTTCTAATACTAATAGTTCCTTTAATTTAATTATGCACTCTTCTCTTAACGTCTTGCTGTACTGCTTCAGCACACCGATTTGGATGGATTAGAGCAAGGTTAAGCCTGCTATTGTTCCTCTGCAGCCACACTTGATACATGGACGCATTTATCGCGCTGTTAGTAATGCCAACCTGCATCCTCGATCCCCTTCTGTTCAACCGCCAAGAAAGCAGGTCCGTTTCTGGGATCTGCACCTTCAACCAACATCGGATTTTTTCCAGTATCTTCCTGCTGTACTGACAGGAGAAAAAAAGGTCTTGCAGCGTTTCTTCCTCCTGGTTGCATAAGCAGCATCGTTGTAATTTATTTTTCTTTCAAGCATCAATTTATGTTTTCTCTTTTAATTGTCCGCCTAACGATAGGAAATTAATTTTAAATTTTAAATTTTAATTTCAATAAAACGATTGTTAACTTAGTTATTATAATTTTTATTAAGGAATGTTTAGAAATTATAATAATTTGAAAATATTTTTCTTTTATTTATTTTTTATTATATGTTTTAAGAGAATTATTTTTTTTAATAAATTTAAAAAATATAATAATAAAAAATTGGAATATACATACAGTATATAATAAAAAAAATTAAGATTTTTAATTTTTTTTCATAAATTGTAATTATATTACTTCGTAATTAATTTTCCTGTACAGTTTAAACCGAAATTATATCAACAATATTATAGTATGATTATTTTTTTTAAAAATGTAATAAAAATAAAAATACTAAAGTTTCTAAAACTGACTTAACTAATTAAGGTTAAAAAATAACTAAAGACGTAAAATTACTAACATAACCTTATTCTAATCATCTTAGGTTAAAATAAAAAAAACACGTGGCAGCTTCTTATTCGTTGTGTATGAAAAATATGATACACGTTGTGTAAGTGTATCATCTTCCGTGGAATTTGGTCACACAACTACTCAACGAAAATATGAATTTAAATGATAATCTTATAGCTTTAGTGTTTCTTAAGCATCCTTTTGACACTGTACTGGTTGAGGACTTAGCTGCGAGCATTATCGTTGTAAATATAATCTTGTCTCAGACGAAATAACTCTGGTTTGGATATGGTAGTTTGTGTTAAATTCATATACGCCTCATAATTTCGACCTTTTTTTTCCTGTAAACCACTTAAATTAACCTTTTTTAATGTATTTTTATTTGTTTTGTTTGGTACTCCATATATATAATTTGTACCAATTTTGGTAGAAATCAACTCTAACGGTGGAATTTGGTCACACAACTACTCAACGAAAATATGAATTTTTCATCTTTAAGACCATGTATTATGCTATAGTATGCTTTACACACTACTCCCTCCATTAATATCCAATGGACCAATAAGACATTTTCTCTGTTCCTCGTAGATCAGAAAAAGCTTAAGAAATATTAAAGTACAATAATTTATAATTATCCGGCTAGTAGAATAAGGATAGTTTGGTAGTTGGTACAAAAAATTGTCGAAAAAGGAAAGACGCCAATTGAATTTGAATGACCGAAAAAAGAATAAAGTTCTTTGGATATACACATAAAGACTATTATATAGTCGAATTTGGGTCGCGTCGATCTCTGATTTTCTTGGAGTTTTTAACCATTTTCGCATCACCCTTACCGTGATATGTACAAACATCGTTGAATCCTTGATTTCAGAAATTAGGATTGGCTCATATTGAAAAGACATAACGCAGAAAAAAATCTATAATGGATGTTTTTTTGGTGGTGTTAAATGGGGTAGCGTGGTTAGGTGTGTTTAATTGCAGATGTGTTTAATGTAATTTGAATGTTATTAATTTAATATGTTGTGGGGAAAAGAAGTTTCAGGTTACTAAAATTGTGGAAGGTGTGAATGAAAATATTTAACTCTCCCTGTTAACTTCCCTCATTCCCCAAATCAGCCGCAACTTCCCCTCATTTGTTTTGGATTTTTTTTTCTTTTTTTTTTAAGTTGGCAGTTACCCCCTTAATCAGTCGGCAACTTCCCTTCATTGTTTTTTTTGATTTTTTTTTAAATTTTTAATTTGGCCTGTTAACTCCCCTCATTTCCAGCCGCAACTTCCCCTCATTTTTTTTGAATTTTTTTTCCTTTTTTTAATTTGGCAGTTAACCCCCTAATCAGCCGACAACTTCCATTTCTTTTTTTTGGATTTTCCTTTTTAATCTTTAATTTGGCAGTTGGTTTCAATTTGGCAGTTAAAAGGTTATTTATGATTTTTTTGGTGCCACATAAGCGCCACATCATACGACACATATGATCCATGTCATCATCCTATTAATAGTCCTACGTGGCGAAATGTGGGACTTCTAAATGTTGTTGTTTTGTATAATAGAGGAAGAGGATCTTGTCTCAGACGAAATAACCCTGGTTTGGATATGGTAGTTTGTGTTAAACTCATATACGCCTCATAATTTCGACCTTTTTTTTTTTTCCTGTAAACCACTTAAATTAACCCTTTTTAATGTATTTTTATTTGTTTTGTTTGGTACTCCATATATATAATTTGTACCAATTTTGGTAGAAATCAACTCTAACGGTGGAATTTGGTCACACAACTACTCAACGAAAATATGAATTTTTCATCTTTAAGACCATGTATTTTGCTATAGTATGCTTTACACACTACTCCCTCCATTAATATCCAATGGACCAATAAGACATTTTCTCTGTTCCTCGTAGATCAGAAAAAGCTTAAGAAATATTAAAGTACAATAATTTATAATTATCCGGCTAGTAGAATAAGGATAGTTTGGTAGTTGGTACAAAAAATTGTCGAAAAAGGAAAGACACCAATTGAATTTGAATGACCGAAAAAAGAATAAAGTTCTTTGGATATACACATAAAGACTATTATATAGTCGAATTTGGGTCGCGTCGATCTCTGATTTTCTTGGAGTTTTTAACCATTTTCGCATCACCCTTACCGTGATCTGTGCAAACTTCGTTGAATCCTTGATTTCAGAAATTAGAATTGACTCATATTGAAAAGACATAACACAGAACAAAATCTATAATGGATGTTTTTTTTGTGGTGTTAAATGGGGTAGCGTGGTTAGGTGTGTTTAATTGTAGATGTGTTTAATGTAATTTGAATGTTATTAATTTAATATGTTGTGGGGAAAAGAAGTTTCAGGTTACTAAAATTGTGGAAGGTGTGAATGAAAATATTTAACTCTCCCCTCTTAACTCCTCTCATTCCCCAAATCAACCGCAACTTCCCCTCATTTTTTTTGGATTTTTTTTTCTTTTTTTTAAGTTGGCAGTTACCCCCTTAATCAGTCGGCAACTTCCCTTCATTGTTTTTTTTGATTTTTTTTTTAAATTTTTAATTTGGCCGTTATTTCCAATTTGGCCTGTTAACTCCCCTCATTTCCAGCCGCAACTTCCCCTCATTTTTTTTGGATTTTTTTTCCTTTTTTTAATTTGGCAGTTAACCCCCTAATCAGCCGGCAACTTCCATTTCTTCCTAATCAGCCGTCAGTTAAAGGGTGATTTATGATTTTTTTAGTGCCACATAAGCGCCACATCATACGACACATATGATCCATGTCATCATCCTATTAATAGTCCTACGTGGCGAAATGTGGGACTTCTAAATGTTGTTGTTTTGTATAATAGAGGATTGGCCTGTTAACTCCCCTCATTTCCAGCCGCAACTTCCCCTCATTTTTTTTGGATTTTTTTTCCTTTTTTTAATTTGGCAGTTAACCCCCTAATCAGCCGGCAACTTCCATTTCTTCCTAATCAGCCGGCAGTTAAAGGGTGATTTATGATTTTTTTGGTGCCACATAAGCGCCACATCATACGACACATATGATCCATGTCATCATCCTATTAATAGTCCTACGTGGCGAAATGTGGGACTTCTAAATGTTGTTGTTTTGTATAATAGAGGATGAGACTTCTAAATGTTGCTGTTTTGTATAATAGAGGATGTGATAAAAATATGATTTTAAAGATATATATAAATTATTATTTCTTAAAATTTTGAAAATAAAAAAATATTTCTTACAGTTTTTTGAGAAACTTTAGTTTATAAAAGCAATATTTTTTAATTTATCTATTTTCGGGTGGGTAACGGGTTCGGGCGGGTTTTGACCTAATATGTTCGGGTTATTATCGGGTCGGGTCGCTTTCGGGTTTCGGTCATTTTCGGGCGGATTTTTTTGGATTTTTTCGAGCAGTTTCGGGTCGGGTCAGTTTTTAACAGGTCTAGCCCTGATGCATTGCATGAAGGAGGTAGGGAGGGAAGGGTCGCTACTTGAGGAATTATTTATCTTGCTTGAGCTGACCTGGCCAACTTTCGAAAGCAATGAATAAAAAAAAAATAAGTTAATGTTAGGGGAGGGTAGGCATGAGAGGGATCCCATAAAATGCATGCTTTGTCGGCCATTCTTCCTCTCATTGTCTCTTCCAATCATCTTGCTTAAAAATCACACAAAATGCCATCTACGAGTATTACTCCATCCGTATCTATATATTAGTCCATTTTTAATATAATACTTCACACATACGATACAGAAGGAGTATTATTTAACTATCTGAATTTTATTTACATCAATTAATTTATAGTATAATCAACTCAGTAGATACTAGATAGATGGGTCTCTCTATAGTCTTGAAGTCATTCCTTTAATGATTACATAATTTACATTATTGGAAAATCATCATATCATATTGGAAATGGCTGCTCTTTGTCAAATACTTTTTCCGATTCTTTGAAATTACAACATTAATTTTTTGTCCATGGAATAAGGTGGATGACGAGTCACACTAATAAAATAAAACATCATCGATCATAAGATCACTAGCAAAAATATAATCATTATAGAAGTGTGACAATTCTCGTAAAATTATCCTAAAATATGTTACAATTTCAAAGAACGGAAGAGAGTACTAAAATTTAAAATTAAACTAAAGCTATCCTCACTACTTTTGACCCCCTAACACATACGGTAATGCTTGATTGACATTTTTGATCAAAAACTAAGGGGACGTTTGGTTCGAAGCATTGGAATGGATTGAAACGGATTGTGATTCCATAAAAGATTGGAATTAGATACCCATACTTGTTTATGGACTATGGTTGTTTTGGTTCGAGGGTGAAATGAATTATAATTGTATTAAGGTGGAATGAAATTGGAAACTTGATGATGGGGTAGGGGTTGTGATTCCATGAGTTTGGTGGAGATTTACAACCCCTTGGAGTTTCAACTCCATTTCTAAATACTCCAACTAAACACTAGAATAGATTGAATCCACTCCAATTCATTCCTAAAACATCCAACCAAAAGCAACATAAGAGTTGCACACTTGGTTGCCTAAATCTTAATGTGGGTATGTGAGAAAGTTTTCTCACTGAATACTAGAAAAGTGGTTTGTTTCTTCAACGAGTAGTATTTTATAGTTTCCTTCGGCCTTAGCTTTTATCTTTAAATGGCCTATGATGAAGGTATGTTGATGTGTCTTCCTCAATATAATTTCCCACCATTGACTTCCTGATAGAATGAATAAAAGCTGTTGTTTTTCAATGGGCTTATAGACAGCCAGCTCTTCAACTGTACTTTATTTTGGTCTACTGTGATTCTGAAAAGTGGCCTGCCCTGGGTTGTAGTATTTCTTTATTTTGTAATGGGTAGGAGTAATAAACTTGTAGTAGTATCATCATGTAGTAGTAGTAGTAGGAGGAGGAGGAGGGTGTTGACAGGAATATTTCTTGTCTTTGTCTTTGTTCAAGCAAAAGCTCTCAACTTGGAAGGCCACTGCCTTTTAGAAATGAAGAATAAATGGGTGGATAAGTTGAATAACTTGGGTAATTGGAATCCTGGGGACCTTACACCTTGTGGATGGACCGGTGTAACCTGCAGCAATCATACATTCAACCCAGTTGTTCAGTCTCTTGTCTTGAGTGGAATGAATCTATCTGGATCTCTATCATCTAGTATTGGCGGATTGCTTCACTTGATTCACCTTGATCTATCCTTCAATGCCTTCTCACAAACTATCCCAAAAGACCTTGCAAACTGCACCAATCTCCAAACTTTTGCTGTTAATAACAATAACATTCAAGGTATAATCCCTAGACACCTCGCCAATCTTACATCTTTGTCTTATTTGAATATATGCAATAATAAGATGTCTGGCTCTCTTCCTGAGGAACTTGGAAATCTTTCTTCTTTGACGGATTTTGTGGCTTATACCAACACTTTTAGCGGCCCTTTGCCACATTCGATTGGGAGGTTAAAGAATCTGAGAAATTTCAGAGTAGGGCAGAATTTGATTTCAGGTAGTATACCTTCAGAAATAGGCGATTGTCTTAACTTGGAGTTGTTTGGGCTCGCTCAGAATCAGTTGAGTGGAAGCCTTCCTAAAGAGCTTAGTATGCTTACCAATTTGACACAGTTGATTCTGTGGGATAACCAGCTTTCTGGGGTTATTCCAAGAGATCTTGGAAGCTGCACTAACCTGCAAACTCTCGCTCTATATCAGAATAATCTTGTTGGGGGAATCCCTTCAGAGATTATGAACATCAAGTCTCTTCGTAAGTTGTATCTCTACAGAAATGCTTTGAATGGAACAATTCCAAAAGAGATTGGCAATCTTTCTATGGGAATCGAGGTTGACTTTTCAGAAAATTCATTGACTGGTGAAATTCCTAAAGAGATGGGTCTGATTAAAGGGTTGCAGCTGTTGTATCTTTTCGAGAATCAGCTGACCGGTGTGATACCATGGGAGTTAACCAAGTTGAGGAACTTGTCTAGAGTTGACCTTTCTATAAATAATCTCACTGGTACAATTCCTATTGATTTTCAGTATTTGCCTGATCTATCAATGTTGCAGCTCTACAACAACTCTCTTCATGGCACAGTCCCGCAAGAACTTGGCCTACATAGTCGGCTTTGGATTCTAGACATCTCTTCAAACAACCTTACAGGAAGGCTTCCTGTCAACCTTTGTCAAAACTCCAACCTAACTTTCTTAAATGTGGCGTCAAACAACCTTATTGGAAATATTCCCGCAGGCATCATCACCTGTGCACCGCTTGTACAGCTTCGTCTGGCTGCAAATCATTTTACAGGAAGTTTTCCTTCTGATATTTGTAAATTGGTTAACCTTACCTCCATCGACTTAAGCCTTAATGATTTCAGCGGAACAATCCCTTCGGAGATTGGCAACTGTAAGGCTCTACAAAGGCTTCTCATCTCACACAATCACTTTATTTCAACTTTGCCTTCCGAATTGGGTGAACTTAAACAGTTGGTTGCCTTTAATGTTTCTTCCAACTTATTTAATGGAAAAATCCCAAATGATATCTTCAAATGCAGCTTGCTGCAACGTCTTGATCTCAGCGAAAACAGTATTTCAGGCAGTCTACCTGACAAAATTGGGTCTCTTTCTCACTTAGAGCTTCTCAAGCTCTCTGACAATAAACTCTCAGGAAGCATTCCAGAGGTATTAGGGAACTTGGCTCATTTGACAGAGTTGCAAATGGGAGGAAACTTGTTTTCGGGAAGAATTCCATCAGAATTAGGGAAACTATCAAGCCTGCAAATTGCGTTGAACCTCAGTTATAACAATCTATCGGGGTACATTCCTTCGGATCTTGGAAACCTTAATTTACTCGAGTATCTATACCTCAATAACAACCATTTGTCTGGGAGAATTCCTAGCTCACTTCAATCTCTATCAAGCCTACTAGGGTGCAATTTTTCGTACAATGACCTCAGAGGTCCTATACCTACCCTACCAGCCTTTCAGGGGGCTTCTGTAACAAGTTTTACAGGAAACAAGGGTCTATGTGGTGGCCCCCTTGGTGTTTGCACCAATATTCAGTCCGGGCTACCTTCGCCAGAATATGAGAAGGGAGGATACCTTCTTGGTAAAATTGTTGCCATAATTTGTACAGTTATAGGTGGTATTTCTCTCTTCTTCATTGGGGTGCTTGTATATTTACTGAGACACCCGGTAAAAATTGTCACTCCCTTGCAAGAGAAATCCTCAAATGAACAAGAGTCAGATATTTATTTGTACCCAAAAGAAGGATTTATATTCGACGATTTAGTTATAGCTACGGGTGATTTTGATGAGCGGTTTGTGATTGGTAGAGGAGCTTGTGGCACAGTGTACAGAGCAGTAATGTCAAGTGGAAGAACATTTGCTGTTAAGAAGCTGACCTCTAACCGGGAGGATGACAGCATTGAGGAAAGTTTTCGGACTGAAATTTCGACTCTTGGAAAAATTAGGCATCGAAATATAGTCAAGTTGCATGGATTTTACTTCCATGAGGGTTCTAATTTTTTACTATATGAGTTCATGTCAAGAGGGAGTCTTGGAGAGACCCTTCATGGGCAGTCGAATGATCTTGACTGGCCAAAGAGGTTTTTGATTGCCTTTGGAGCTGCTCAAGGTCTGTCTTACTTGCACCTTGATTGCAAGCCTCGGATTGTTCACCGTGATATAAAATCTAATAACATACTTTTAGATGAAAATTTTGAGGCTCATGTTGGCGATTTTGGGCTGGCAAAGATAGTTGATATGCCACAATCTAAGTCAGTTTCTGCAATTGCCGGATCTTATGGCTATATTGCCCCCGGTAAACTCCTTTTTATCTGTCTTCTTTCTTCATTTCGTTTCATGGATTGTAGTTTTGTAGATGCCAAATATTAGTGGCACATAAAACTGGAAACTGTCTAGATTAGGTCGTTTGGATCGGATTGTTTGAGTTAGTCTCGGGTGTGTAATTATCGTGGATATTTTAAGTACGAGTCAGTTCCAAGTCATCCAGGCTTGTTGGTTGTGGATATGGTCATGAGGTCATTCAGGCATGTGATCGGTCATTTCGAGTTGTCTTTGTTAAACCGTTATTCATTATGTAGATAGGTCAGCTAAATTATTCTCAGCATATTATGCAACTACATCTGGTCAAATCTCTCAACGGCTACTGAACAATGGTATGCATAGAGGAAACGATATATTCTCAATTTTTAGGAACATAATATCCACTTGTTCCGAAAACTCTACCTATATTTAAGAGGGCTCACACGAGGGTAATTCAGAACCGCACCCCATGTCATGAAACTCATTCATGATATTTTTCCTTGGCGTGAACGAAGCCCCCAAGAGCTAGCTATCTCGGTGCTAGACGGACCTCTACCCCATGTCATAAGTAGTGTCCACTCTCGACTAACTGATACATGCAATGATTTTGGCTACATCTTATGCAACTGTGTCCTCAGAATTCCAATGCATTACCTTCATTTTCAATTCCTAGGCCAGGATTTCATCAATGAAACTTTCTGCTATTGAAATATTTTCGTACTTTACATGCATTATTATTTTGCATCATGCATGTATACTACTTATAATCCGAAATTGATTCCATTTTCAGAATATGCATACAGCATGAAAGTGACAGAAAAATGCGACATATACAGCTATGGTGTAGTGATGCTGGAGCTACTGACAGGAAAAACGCCAGTGCAACCGTTAAACGAAGGAGGTGATCTGGTTACTTGGGTGAGAAACTACATTAAGAAGAACTCGATTTCTCGTGGAATATTCGATACTAGGTTAAATTTAGAAGACGAAAGCATTGTTACTCACATGACCATGGTTCTAAAGATTGCCTTGTTGTGTACAACTATGTCTCCTTATGAGCGTCCATCAATGAGAACTGTTGTGTCCATGCTCATTGATTCTAATGCCCAAGAAGGTCATTATAATCTCTTCCCTAGTCGAAGCGCTAGCTATCAAGATGAACCCTTAAAATAGTTTTTATTCTCTCTAATTTATACATAAAAAAATGATTTGTTTTACGGTTTTTGCCACAATTTACTAGATTAATTAGAGTGTTAACTACTCTCTCTATTTTTCTATTTTTTCCTATTTCATTAAAATACTCCTCACATATAATAAATAAAGAAGTGGGAAAAAAACAAAAAAATGGAGGTAGTATGTTATAGAGTAATAAGCAGCTAAGCGATTCTCGAAACTTGTATATATCAAATAATTTGAGCCATATAATTACTTGTGGAGTTTTATCTTGTGCCACTTATATTAAAAATTCTTGTAAATTGAAGGTTTGGATAGTAAAATAGGAGAGAAAGGGAGGGAAGGGGATGAGGTGTGACCGTGTCATTGTGATATCATTTCCCTCTAAATTTTTTCAATGCTGACATGATTTTGATTTGCGTTGGAGGAGGAAAAATGGTTCTCTCTGTTGAAATGTGATTCAACACATTCAGTTAAAGTCAGTTAGTTGATGTCATTAAGTCTTAGGAGTTTATCATTCAGTTATTGTTATTGCTTTCAGTCAAGATCCAAGTTTGTAGAGCATGATGGTTGATCATGTTTTAGTGGAGTCATTAGTGGAGTCAGTTAGAGGAAGCAGGAAAAGTAGGAGCCAGTTGAATTGTTCTCTTTATATAGTCGTTGTAGCTTCAAGCATTATGATTATAATTAATAACAAACACAAAAATCTTCCTCTAAAATTTGTTCTTCTCCAAACTGTTTGTTTAATTGACAACATTTGGTATCAGAGCATTCAGGCTCGTTTTCTGGAATTGTTTCATCATGGCCACTAATGGATCGAGTTCCAACAGTCTCTCACTGCCTGTCTTCACTGGTGTACAGTTTCAGTTTTGGGAAATGAAAATGAACTCTTTTCAAGTCTCAAGAACTGTGGGAGTTTGTTGACCAGGGATTTGTTGATTCAAAAACAAATGACCTTGATGCACAGCTAAAGGAGAAGAGAAAGAAAGACTCCAAGGCCTTGTTCATCATTCAGCAAGGTTTGGATGAAGAAATCTTCTCAAAAATTGCATCAACAACCACCTCAAAGGAAGCCTGGGATATCCTCAAGAAAGGATATGTAGGCGACAAAAAGGTAGTCAAGGTTAGGCTACAGTCTTTGAGACGAGAGTTTGAGACTGCTCTCATGGGTGACAAAGAGTCTGTACAAGACTACTTGTCTAGAGTGTCTGGGGTGGTGCAGCAGATAAGGGCATATGGAGAGAAGATGGCAGATGAACAAGTTGTGGGGAAAATTCTGAGGAGTCTCACAGTAAAATTTGATCATATTGTGGCTGCCATAGAAGAATCAAATGATCTTGAAGAGTATACATTTGATGATCTAGTGGGGTCGCTTCTTTCACATGAAGAAAGGATCAAAAGAAACTCTGAGCAAGGAGAAGAAAAAGCACTGCAGGTTAAGGATGATTCTCTCAAAGGGAGGTCATCAACTTACCTAGGCAGAGGTGGTAGAGATAGAGGAGGAAGAGGAGGCTCTAGGGGAAGGGGAGGTAGATCCTCTGGCCAAGCAGCTGATGAGAGCCAAGAGCAGAAGAGTCAGGGAACAAAGTGTCTCCTGAAATGCTACTACTGCAAGAAGTCTGGCCACAAACAGGCCAATTGCTGGAAGAAGGAAAGAGATGAAGAAGCAGCCCAATCTGATCAGCAAGCCAATGTTACTGCAGAAAAGGAGGAAAGGCTCTTTCTTACAAGTTCAGAGACACAAGACAAGGTACAAGGTGTATGGTACATTGACAGTGGCTGCTCCAATCATATGTCAAGTACCAAAGCCTTGTTCAAAGATTTGGATGAATCCAAGAAGAGTAAAGTGAGGTTAGGAGACGACAAACAACTGAATGTGGAAGACATTGGTACAGTTGGTGTCAAAACTGAGTCAGGTAATACTAAACTGCTGTATAATGTTCAGTATGTACCACTGTTGGCATATAACTTATTGAGTGTGGGTCAACTGTTAGACTCAGGTCTGTCTCTTGCCTTTGACAATAGGTCTTGTGTAGTTAAGGACAAAAAATCCAATGAGGTCATTGCTGAGGCCGTTATGGGCAAAAATAGGATGTTTTCCTTAGATTTAGCAAAAAGGGTAGGCAAAGCTTTGACAGTGAAAGGTGATGACACTGCAAAGCTGTGGCATTTAAGATATGGGCATTTGAATATGCAGAGTTTAAAGTTCTTAGGTCATAAGAATTTGGTAAATGGATTACCTAAATTAGGTAATATGTCATTCTGTGAAAGTTGCACTCAAGGAAACAATGTAGAGGATCATTCCCAAATGAGAGTTTGTGGAGAGCAAATGAGTGTCTAGGTTTGTTACATGCTGATCTTTGTGGGCCAATGAATACTGAGTCACTAGGTGGGAGTAAGTATTTTCTGCTCATCACAGATGATCATAGCAGGATGAGTTGAGTCTATTTTCAACAAACCAAGAGTGAGTCATTTGGGAATTTCAAAAAATTTAAGGCAATGGTTGAAAATCAGAGTGGAAAAAGAATTAAAACTCTAAGAACTGATAGAGGAGGAGAGTTTGTCTCACAAGAGTTCAATGAATTTTGTGAGAGTCATGGGATTAAGAGAGAGCTAACAGCACCCTACTCACCACAGCAAAATAGGGTGGCAGAGAGAAAAAATAGGATTGTGGTGGAGATGACTAGGAGTATGTTACGGTTTAAGGGGCTGCCAAATGTTTTTTTTGGTGTGAAGCAGTTGCAACAGCAGTTGCTGAACATTTCTCCTACAAGGGCTATGGCAAACAAAACTCCATATGAAGTATGGAAAGGGGTAAGGCCTACTGTTAGCCACTTGAAAGTTTTTGGTTGTGTTGCATATTCTTTGCTCAATTTGAGAACCAAGTTAGATGAGAAATCCACAAAGTGCATCTTTATTGGTTATGCATCTCAATCAAAAGCATATAGGCTCTATGATCCGGTTAATGCTAAGGTTATCATCAGTAGAAATGTGGTGTTTGATGAAGAGAGTCAATGGGACTGGGAAAAGAAGTCCGAAGACAAGGAGATTCATAGAATTTTCACTCCTGAAAATTCTGATGAACAAGTTCAGGAAAACAATGTGGAGAACTCCCCTCAATTCACTCTACAAAATCATGGAAGGTCACCTCCTGAATACTCTGATTCAGAAGAAGATACGGGTCCAAGGGGTGTGAGATCCCTGAATGATATCTACAGCACATGTGGCTTTGCATTGGTAGTCACAGAACCCTCCAATTTTGCTGAAGCACAGAATCAGACTGAGTGGCAGTCTGCAATGCAGGAGGAAATTAGGTGCATCCAAAAGAATAAAACCTGGGAATTGGTTGATTTACCAGCTCTGAAGAATGTCATTGGTCTGAAATGGGTTTTCAGGACCAAATACAACTCAGATGGGTCAATCCAGAAGCATAAGGCTCGGTTAGTAGCAAAGGGGTACGCACAGCTTGAGGGAATTGACTATGGTGAGACATTCTCACCTGTTGCAAGATTTGAAACAGTGAGAGCCATACTTGCATTGGCTGCGCAATTTGGTTTTCCTGTGTTTCAATTCGATGTTAAATCAGCGTTCTAAAATGGCGAGCTACAAGAAGAGGTTTTTATGTGGAGCAACCTTAAGGATTCATCAAAGAAAAGGAAGAACAAAAAGTGTACAGATTGAAAAAGGCACTGTATGGATTGAAACAGGCTCCAAGGGCCTGGTACAGCAAAATAGATCACTTCTTCACAAGAGATGGATTCAAGAGAAGTGAGAATGAACTCACTCTGTACATCAAGAAGCAAGAAGGTTATTGGTTTCTGGTAGTGTGTCTGTATGTAGATGATATTATCTACTTCAATTCATCCTCGAAGCTACTGGAAGACTTCAAACAGGCAATGATGAGTGAATTTGAGATGACAGACTTGGGTTTGTTGCAGTACTTTCTTGGTCTGGAGATTAAGCAGAGAAGCAATGGTATATTTCTGCATCAAAGAAAGTACACCCAAGATCTATTGAAGAAATTCAACATGGATGGAAATGTTGCTGCTATTACTCCAATGAACACCAACGACAAACTCCAAAGAGATGATGGAACCCCCAGTGCTGATGAGAAGCTATACAGGAGTTTAGTTGGTGGATTGAATTATCTAACACACACTAGACCAGACATATCTTACTGTGTGAGTGTTGTGTCGAGATATTTGCATGATCCAAGCAAGCAACATCTGGGTGCAGCAAGGAGGATTCTGAAGTATGTGGCTGGAACATCAGAGTATGGAATCTGGTACTCCAAGTCAGAAGAGTTCAAGCTTATGGGCTACACAGATAGTGATTGGGCAGGAAACATTGATGATAGGAAGAGTACATCTGGGTCAGTGTTTAGCCTTAGAACTGGTGCAATAACCTGGAGCTCAAAGAAACAGGAGACTGTGGCCCTGTCATCCTCTGAGGCGGAATATGTAGCTGCAGGAGCAGCAGCCAGACAGGCTCTTTGGTTAAGAAAACTCTTAACTGATCTGGGGTATAAGCAGAAAGGTGCAACAGAGTTATGGTGTGATAACAAGTCAAGCATAACAATGACAAGAAATCCTGCATTCCATGCCAGGACCAAACACATAGAGGTTCAACATCACTTCATAAGAGACTTAGTAAGTGATGGGAGTGTTGAGCTAAAGTTCTGTGGAACAAACTTGCAGAATGCTGATTTGTTCACAAAAGGTCTAACTCAAGCAAAGAATCACTTCTTCATGGAGAGGATTGGAGTCCGGATGTTTGAATCAAGGGGTGGTGTTGAAATGTGATTCAACACATTCAGTTAAAGTTAGTTAGTCGATGTCATTAAGTCTTAGGAGTTTATCATTCAGTTATTGTTATTGCTTTCAGTCAAGATCCAAGTTTGTAGAGCATGATGGTTGATCATGTTTTAGTGGAGTCATTAGTGGAGTCAGTTAGAGGAAGCAGGAAAAGTAGGAGTCAGTTGATTTGTTCTCTTTATATAGTCGTTGTAGCTTCAAGCATTATGATTGTCAATAATAACAAACACAAAAATCTTCCTCTAAAAATTGTTCTTCTCCAAACTGTTTGTTTAATTGACAACACTCTCCAAATCCCTCCTTCATTTCTCTTAAGGTCCGTTTGGATAACAAAATAGGAGGAAAAGGACGGGGGAGGGGAGGGGAGGGGAGGGGAAGGGAGAGGAGGGGAGGGAAAATGATCTATGGTTGTTTGGATAACAAAAAAAATGAGAAGGAAAGGAAATGAGATGAGAGGATTGAGATAAGATAAGTGTCTATTATTAGGATGATAGACAACTTCTTCAATTATGATTATTAATTTTTGACTCGCTTAAGTATAACAAATACATAGTATATTTTTTGGCTTAAAAATTGGTAAAAAAAATAAGGCGTCGTAATTTTTTTTATTCGCTTTCTTATCATAACCCGATTCACCCGTAACGAAAAAAATAAGACATCGTAATTTTTTTCCCGCTTTCTTATCCTAACTCGACTCACCCGTAACGAAAAAAACAAGGCGTCGTAATTTTTTTCCTACTTTCTTATCCTAATCCGAATCACTCGTAACGGGAAAAAAAAGAAGGCGTCTATTTTTTTCTACTTTCTTATCCTAACCCGAATCACTCGTAACGGGAAAAAAAGGCGTCTATTTTTTTCTACTTTCTTATCCTAACCCGACTCATCCATAATGTAAAAAAAACAAAGCATTGTAATTATTTCTTTCTTTCTTATCCTAAACCGACTCACTCATCACGGAAAAAACAAATAAATCAACTTGTGCCTGTAATAATTTGATTAACAAATAAAAACAACACAAACATCCTAGCAGTTCCGCAGATGAAAAAAAGTCTCATGAATAATTTGATTAACCGTACCTACATTCATCATATAACGATATACTCCGTAGTAGTGATGTAATATTAATGATCTCAACTTGTGCAAATACATAAATCACAAACTCAATAGTTGTAGCAACTTGAAAGATCAAGCAATGATACTTTTCCTTCCAAATCTTGCCAACTTAGGCAAGATTTCATTTTGGTCTAGAGGAAGGAAATCAAATCCTTTCATTTCCTTCACCATTCATTTCCCTCCCTCCCTAATTTGTATTCAAACAAAGGAAATCGAACCCCTCCTTTTCCCTCCCCTCCCTTTCCCTCAATTTCCTCCCATCCAAACGGACCCTCAGTCCCCATTTACTAACTAAACAAGTGATCCTATATTCCTTACTCCCCCTCTCTTTCCTTTACTCCCGAGTCTTTCAATCCAAACACACCAAATAGGAGGGTATGTTTGGATAAGAAATGAGAGGGAAAAGGAGGGGAAGGGGAAGGAGAAAAAGGAATGAAGGGGAAGGGAGGGGAGGGAAAGACACCCTTTCATCTCATCCACTTACCCTTCCATTTTCCAAAACCAAGAAAGGAACTTCCTTCCCCTTCAACGCAAAAACCTTTACACATAAAAATGTCAAACATGAAGCAGAAACTCATGAATTTGGTGTCCACATACGAAAGTTTTGTGAAGAGGACTCGGTCCCAGAAGTTAAGGGCAATGGAACTCGTTATTGAAGCAATAGAAACTCGAGACTGATCCATGTCAAATGGCGTTGAAGGCGCGGAGGAAAGGTGGGATGACGTCATCAAGACGTTGCTTCAGCAGTTTGAAGAGAGTTTTGTAGCTATGAAGAATTTCCAAGGTCATGTGCTCGCCTTGAAGGAATTACTAATGAAATATACCGTGTAGTAATGGAATAAATAATTAGCGTTATCGTATCACGAATGGTTAGGATGCATGTTTATATGGTTTTTTGTTCATGTCTCGTGTGAACGAATTCCGAAGTATTGTAATCTTGTAGTAGTCTCTTCGGATGTATTGTAGTATTGACCTAGTAGTCTAATCGGATGTAATGTTTTCATTTTATATGGTTTTTCAGTAACCTAAGTTGTTCTTACAGTCACACACTTTATTCCTGACAGTCACTCGTTTTAATCATCACATTCACAACTACGACGACACCTGCACCTGTTTGTTGCATGTCTACGATAGGGATGGCAACGGACCGGATCTGCATCTCTATCAGTCGATCCAGATGCGCCGGATCCCAAATGTGCAGATCCAGATTCGGATCGGATCTGGATAATCCGCAAATCCAATTTCCGACTTAATTAAAATTTCAGATTCTTCCAACTTTTTGATTAACGAGTATTGTGACCATATTAAAATTTGTATAATTTTACATATAAAATCTAATAGAACGATTTATAATCAAAGTTTAAGAAACTAAAGAGAAAAAGTCTTAGGAGAAAAAAACTAAAGAAACTTTTTGATAATTGATGATTTGATGAAGATGGAATTAGATGAGGCGGGTGTAGGTTAAATTTTAGAAAGGATATGAGAGGAGAGGAGAGTGTGTGAGTGGTTTGAATTAGGTAGGCGAAGTGGCATGAGCATAGGGGTTTGTTCCTTTGTTTAATTAGCACAGCCTAAAAGGCAGAATGAAATGAGAAGTAACAATTTTTTTAAAATGGCTTTGCGGATTGGATCCGGATCTGCGTAAAAAGATCTAGATCTAGTTCCATTTAAAAGTAGCGGATTTGGGTTTGATCCATATCCGTTGGGTCTGAAATTTTATGATCCATATCCGATCCGTGAGGACCGGATCTTGCGGATCTAGACCGGATCCAGGATCTATTGTCATCCCTAGTCCAATGTAAAGCGTATAGAGTGTGACTGTATATATAACTGCTTGGGTCTACTGAATAATTAGCGTTACTTCAGGGGCATTTTGTATGATTGTAAGTACATAATGTGTGTGACTGTATACAACACAGACTTCTGATTAATAAATAAACAACGAGACTTTGTGGGACATTAAATAACCGACTACTTGTCATGTATTCAACAACGTAGTTGCGGTCCCGAATAGAATTCCTGACTGTCGTCGCTTCAAGTCCGTCCTTTTTGTAGTAACCCCGCACGCTACATGTATTCAACGAACGCTTCACCTCTTTCTGGAATGAGGTAAATGCTTCATGTGTATACACACTTGGTCCATGGTTCTCCATAGGGTTAGTGGTCTCGGTTTTCGGAGATGCCTACCTATTCTCATTGTCAAGTCTTTTCTGGTTGTGTTTTACTGGTCCATCGTGCTCTCGAAACGCATCCAGAATTGAACCAATGTGTCGTTCTTGTTTTCAAAGTTTGGAAAGAAACTATTCTCGCTTTTCGACCTTTGCGTCGTCTTCATGATTCCACCCATACCTAACTTCGTGTAATGCGCCATCACTCAATGATTCCTTTTGTCGTAGATTTTTCGTGAACCATTCGATACCTTCGACGTGGTGGTCGAGCATAATCTGCTGCCACCTTTCATCAAATTCCGAGACTTCGATGTCTTCATCCCATACAATGAGATTGAGGGCTTTCACGGATTTTGCACTGTCTATACTACCATAATTCACGAATAGGACAAAAAAAAGCACCAAAACGAGACACTATCGAAATCCCCAAATCGATTTCTAGGGTTTATCACAATTTGACCCAAATCAAACATAAATCAAGCTTAAAGTCAACGTAAGTGATTAAGAAATACTTACCTGGAATCGACATTGTCGGGATTGACGAAGAACACAAGCTTGAAAGAGACAAAAATGGCGGAATTATGGGTTAGGGACGATGAGCCTATTGCGCTTGTGTTTTGAGCAAATGAATCAATCACTTTCAAGTCCGCATTTTTATTCCGAAATCCGGAAAACAGAAGCTTGATCGCGCCAGCTCCCGCGCTCAAAGATCTGGAAGCAAAAGGTCCTGCGCTCGAGTATCAAGAAGCAAGAAAACTCACGCTTCTCTTTCTGGCCCAAGACAAATCATGTCGTATTCGGAGATTTCCTGGAATCCGAGGATATCTATTTCAATCTTACAAAGAAAGACCTACTTTCTAAATCCCCAGCAAAGGCTCATACATGGCAAACCCTCACCTAGCACAACCCGTTAAGCAAATCGAAAACCCCTAGCGGTACCTACTATCAACTCAAACGAAACCCATCATCTGCAATCACCTCGAGTAATAGCCTCTTTGCGAGCTATAAAAACCTCTCCTATGCCAAATACGAACAACTACATCCCCAACAGCAAGACAAAAACTTAGAACTCGAGCCTAACTCTAAGTCAAAACACATTAGCAAAAATACGAAATGCAAATCTATTTCGCCACAGAAGTGTCGGAGATCAATTTGGTTGACGATTTGGATTGTACTAGAGAGATGTGGGGACATCTATGTTTCCGTTGAAATCGATCGAGACGTGGTTATAAATGTTTAAAGGCCGATATGTTTGGTCTGACGACCTTTTTAGTGAACCGAATCCGTTGCCGATTTGTGGAGTCACCACCGAGTAATTTTGGGATACTCGGAAATCGTTCAAGTCAACTTTAATCCTTAGCCGGCTTAAAGCTGAGTGACATGGGGACCTAAAGATAAAGACTTGTACTCTTAAGCACTCCATGTCTAGAATGACTCTCATTGCCAATGGTTTCGGCCATCCAGAAATAGTAGATTCTGAGTAATAGGTGAGGGTACGTATTAGGAAGTCAACGTCCGATAGACATCAACACCCAATCCCGCGCGCACGTAGCAGCCTCTACTAATTCAATCGGTGGGCTGATAACTTCGTTCCTTAATTGTGGTGGAAATGCGATTACATCCGTTGTTTCAACCCCATGCCTTTTCTACGTTGGTTGTTTAAGGACAAGTAATTTTTGTTGTCGAGGTAATTGCTTTTACATTCTTTGCAAGCGATTTCACGTGACAGGCAAGCCATGAAAAGATGCACGTAAGAGAGTAGAGAGTACTAGATAGTATTCGTATTAGCAAATCAGTTTTAACGTGATAATACGGATATTAGTCATTCTCATGGTATACCTTACTTGGTATTCTGCTTAATGTGTGTCAGTTTGGTATTAATAAAGATGCATCGAACCACGTGTAAGGGGTGAGCATCGGGATTAATATGGAACCTGACCACCACTTGTTCAGATTTATCTTGTTTACGTTTTGAATTTCTGTATTATAAGAATCCTATGCCGAAGCTCTCAGAAAGTTGCAAGAAGCCTGGCTACTATGGCCGATAGGACCTACCCCAGACCCGCCCATAGAAAAGAGGGGAGCGACATGGAACCCAAACGCCTACTGCCTATACCATCAAGGTCGGGGGCATGAGCCACAAGTGTGTACTGAGCTCAAGCATGAAGTCCAGGACCTGATTGATAAAGGAGTCTATGTACCTGTAGGATGTCTTCGAAGGAGGGCTAGCTCCCGGTATCAAGCCCATCAAGAGGGCGACCCTCGTGAGCACCGAGAGTCCAACCAACGGAGGTTCTTCTAAAGGCGCGTACAATCGGTCTTAGTCACAGTCTAGTTCATCCTAGGGCCTAGGCTTACAAATAATAATAATAATGTCTTTTTTTTTCTTTTCTATTGAGTCCAAGGAGGTGCGAGGGAACATGTCCTCCACCTTCCCCCAAAACAAACTTAACCACGGGCATCTAGCCCGTTTATTATCTATCAATAAAACATCTCTCTTTTCTTTACAAACATGCCTCGACAATCGTTTAACTTCTTTCAACAGTTTACTTTAACACTTAAAAGACTCGACACTATGCCACTTATCGATGACAATTGACTAAAACGCAGGGGTTATCACAAACAACCCACTTAACTTCACCCTAAAAAGGGTCGGGAACAACAACCCTAGGTTCAACCCATCACTGACCCCATAACCAAAAACAAATAAGCTTGCAACGAACGAACCTCCATCCAACTAGACTTCCCCAACATAGGCAAATACGAAGCCTGCCTAATAGGTCTAAAAGCAGCCATATCTCTAGGAGTAAAAACCTTAGAGTCCATGGAGATTCATCCTTAGTAGTCAACCAAGCCACGGGTACCTGGAAGGTTTATAGTGAAAGCCTAACCCCATACCAAACCAAAGTGGAAATAATATCTCAAGAATTCACCGAAATCGACTTCATACACATACCCAGCGAGGAAAACCAATTCGCTGATGCGCTATCCAAACTAGCCTCACTAATAACATGCCCGATAACCTTTTCTCTATGCCCATCTGCGTAGAGAGAAGCGAACAACCAGCCCACGTCCATAACCTTGAAACCAACGATACTCCCGAGGAACCCTGGTACAAAGCAATCCTAGACTTTAAAACCCAAGGATCATACCCACCCAACACTAACACCAAGAACAAAAGAGCCCTACGAATACAAGCCACCCACTACATCCTGAATCAAGGGCTATTATACAAACGAACCCCACAAGGAGTCCTCCTTAGGTGCATAAGCAAAAACCAATCCGAGATAGTCATGGAAGAGGTACATGACGAAGAGTGTGGACCCCACATGAGCGCACACCTACTAGCCCGAAAAATAATGAGATTGGGCTATTACTGGATTACCTTAGAGGCAGACCGTCAACGTCACGTTCGTCACTGCCACAATTGCCAAATATTTGCCAACATCCAACACCTACCTCCATATCCTCTCCATACTATAGCCACACCCTGGTCTTTCTCTACTTGGGGAATAGACATCATAGGAAAAGTACTCCCATCTGGGACCGGCGAACATTGCTTTATACTAGTGGCCGTCGATTATTTCACCAAATGGGTAGAAGCCGCCTCTTACACCGTACTAACTTCAAAACAAGTAGTCAAATTCTTACAAAATAACATCATCTGTCGCTACGGCATACCTCACGAAATCATCAGTGATCAGGGGGCTCAGTTCAGGGTCGATACTCAAAAACTCCTCGACAAATACAAAATCCAAAAAGACAAATCCTCACCTTATACCATAAACAAACGGGGCCGTAGAAGCATCCAACAAAACCATAACCACAATCCTTAAGAAAATGATAGACAATTATCGGGATTGCCAAACAAAATCCCCTTCGCCTTATGGGGTGATAAGTGTAGTTTGTAGTGCCTAATTTGCTGTGTTTTGGGAGCGATTCATGAGCTACTTATGCTTCCTCTAGTTCGTTTCAGGTTCCCGAGACCATTCATGAAGAGTTGAAGCGATTCCGACTCAATACATACACTTTTTCGGAGCCAACGAAGAGAAGGAACGATCACTCGATGCCTTGGATTAGATCCCGAGACCTCGGGACCCGATCCCGAGCCCCTTAGACTCGATCCCGAGACCCGAGAGTCGATGAGAAGCCCATGTGAAGCAAGGAGGAACCTTAAAGATCATATTGGAGGCCTACAAGACTCATCCCCGACGGGAAGGAACTCATCCCGTCCGGGATGAGGTGCGCATTTTGCAATGCTTCTGTTTTGGCTGCGTCCCGGGCGGGACCATTCCGTCCTGGGCGGGAACACTCCGTCCCGGACGGGACCATTTCGTCCCGGACGGGATGAGACAGCTGAAGCCCGCATTTGTTTCTTTTCTCCTCCTTCATTCTTGTAACCCTATAAATACTCCTCCTTTGTATTGTTTAAGCACCATACTTTACCCTAGATTATTTTAGGCCTCTCTTAAGCATTCAAAACCCTAATTAACCTCTTTTAATCTCTAGTTAATCTTTAGTTAATCTTAGTTGAATCTAGTTTAGATAATCTTGTATTAAGTGGGTTCTTGAAGGTTTCTCCAAGCTTGACATCCTTGGAGTTGATTTGGGTTCTTGTTTATGCAAGTTTACATCTTTATCTTCATTTGGTTGTTGGTATAATCTTATCTACTCTTGTTCTTGTTTATTTAATCTAGTTTCAATCTTTTTATATCGTTCTTGTTATTGTTCTTATTGTTCATCATGGATGTTTAGTTTTTCATGTTGTTTCCTCTTATTATTGTTGGCTTCTTCTTGATAATGAGTGAGTAGTCTCCTTGTGGGGTTATTAGGGGGATTAAGGGTGGATTATGGGTGATTTGGGTTTGATTAGGGGTAAAGGTAACTCTTTTGTTGTTAGTCACATAATGGGCACTCTATGTGTTTGTTGATTTGCTTGTGTGAGTAGTAGTGGCCAATGCTCCCCATACTTGTGCTCATCTTCTCATTGTTTGTCTATTTTGTGGTTGTGTTGAGGTTAGTCTTAGACGCGAGAGCGCGAACTTACCTCGGCGTTGGTCTACGTAGCGAGAGCCCGGACCGACTCTTGCAACTAGGGGACGCTTACACCCCTGATCACCCCAATTACCCTACTACACTTATGAACCCGACCTACCCCACTTCCTTTCATATTTGATTTCATCCTCTTAGTTAGTCAACATTTTTCTAGCTCATTGTTTAGTTGGTATTTAGTTATTTCATTTAGCCTTGTTATAGCTAGTTTGTTATTAGTCTAGTCCTCACCTCCTCTCCCATCATAGATTGTCAATTATCGTTCTCTTTGTGTTTGTTTGTGACTTAGTCTTGTTTGTGAGTGGACCTAGACTAGACACCTTCTACCGTCTCCGTGGATATCGACCCTACTTGCCCTAGCTACTCAATAGGAATAGTCGGTTATATATTTGATTGGTAGGATAGACGACAATCCTCACCATCAATTTGGCGCCGTTGCCGGGGACGGTGCATTGTTTAGACTAGTTTGCTTATAGCTAGACTTAGTTACCCTTCTTCGTGCTCTTCTATCATCTCTTGTGCATATTTTCTAGATTATTCTTGTTTCCTTAGTTTTATTTCTTCCTTTTCTGTTTGTCTTTCGATTGTGCTTGTTTATTGTCGTTGCCTACTGCCCATAAAGCAATAGGTGTTCTCACGTTTGCTCTAGTGCGTAGTGTATGCCTAGAAGGGGAGGCGATTTCTTTCTCTTTAATCCAGAGCCGGAAAGAATCTTTCGAGCCTTTCGCCAACGGAAGATTGATCGGGTTAGAATCTCTCAACCAAGCGCTAGCAATACCCATCAAGAGCAAGCTCAAGGATCCGACTTTAACGAGTCACCTCGAGAGACGGCCGAAGGGATCTTCATAAACCCCTTTGGTTCATCTATCCATTCTTCTTCACCTAGTTCCCCTTCTACTTCTACATCAACAGCGTCTACACCGTCCTCTCCCGCATATCCAATAATGCCTAAGTTTTCTTCTCACTCGACGTTTACGGAGGATGTCTTGCCCGGTCCAACCGCTTTACCGGAGGCATATACCGGCAATTTCGTGGCAAAGACCCAATTTATCCAATTGGTCGAGCGAAGTCAATTTAATGGGTTACCAACCGAAGATCCCCATCAACACATGGAAACCTTTTCGGATTATTGCGATGCTATTTCACAACCGGGAATAACCCAAGACCAAATCCGGTGGGTACTATTTCCTTTCTCATTGATCGGTAAAGCAAAGCAATGGTTTAAGGGGTTGGACAAGGCGACTCTTGGTATTAATACTTGGAAGAAGCTAGCATTGGCTTTTTACCAACAATTCTATCCCCCGGAGAAGACAAATCTATTGAGAGCTTCTATCACGGGATTCCAACAACGTGATGAAGAAAGCCTCTATGAAGCTTGGGAAAGATTCAAAGCCTTGATCCGCTTCTGCCCTCACCATGGTCTATCACAATGGTTCCTTGTTCAACAATTTTGGAACGGATTATATGAAGACTCAAGGGCCATACTCAATATGGGATCGAATGGAAGGTTCACCGAGGTCGATGATGACCAAACATGGGCAAGGATCGAGGAGATGGCGGTTCATAATTCTCAATACTCAAGGCCTAGGAAGGCAAATCGAGGAGGTAGGCACGAGGTTGATGCTATTACTCAATTAAGCATTGACCTTGGAGCTCAATTGAAGAGCCACATGGAGACCATTGACAAGAAGCTCCAAAGCCACCTCAATCAAGTCCGAGGCCCTAGTTCCTCCAACCAACACTCGATTCAAGAAGTGAATGCTTTGGGATTTGCACCTCCTTTGCCTTATTATGGGATGTGTGATACTTGTGGAATCGTTGGTCATGATCCTATGCATTGTCAAGGAAGCGTTGAGCAAGTGAACGCCTTTCAAGCGTTCGAGCAAGGTGCCTCCTATTCTAATCAATACCAAGCTTCCAATCAAGTCCCTCAACAACAAGCTCTACAACTTCGTCCCTATGTTCCACCTCCCTTAAGGGACAACAACCAAGGTTACCAAGGTTATCAAGGCAACTCAAGGCCCTTCAACAATTTAAAGCAAAATATCCAAGGTACCTTCCACAACAACAATCAAGGGTTCCAACAAGGGAACTTCAATCAAGGTGGTTTCCAAGGAAACCAAGACTTCCAAGGACAACAAAACCAAAACCAAGGGTATCAAAACCACAACCATGGCAACAATCAAGGCCTTAATCAAGGCAATTCTCATGGGTTCCAAGGGAACCGTCAACAACAAGCAACTCAAAGTCAACAACAACAAAGCAAACCAAGGAGCCGGTCTCCTACTCATGATTATGGCATTCCTCTAGCCATCACCGATACTCCGCATAATCCACAATCTCCACCTCGAGATTTCAACATTCAAAAATCTATGATGGATATTGTGGACATGACATAGGTCCACCCCGACGCGGCCACGCGCGGGTTTGGGTAGGCGAATGAATCTCCATATGAGAATGGATCGAATTGAAATTTAGGTCTATGTGGAGTCGCCACCGAATTTTGTGGTTATTCGGAACCATTAGAGCCCACTCTATGTCGTAGTGGTCCGTATACAAAATACGGCCCATTTCCGATGTCAGAGTTTATTGGGCTCGTCCCTTAGCATTTGATACCAATACCAACATTATCGGATATTGTGCATTGAATGACTCTCGTGCGCCAACGGTTTCGGGCATCCGGAAACCGAGGTTCTAAGTAAGGGGTGAGGGTACGTGTTGGGAAGCCCACAAAGGACACCCAACCCCGCCCGCACATTAGCGGCCTCTACTAAGAATTCGAATGACTTTCCAATACGCGCGTTAGTTGAACGGGAAATCGATATGCAAAGATTATTTTCCCTAAACATGTGAATGGAATTGAAAAGGGTTTCTAAGTCAATTTAATGCAATTAAATTCTAACTTCGAAGTTGAATTTTAGCATGTGGGTTCATTTTAGTAAAATAAAATAAACAATGAAAATTGACAAAGGAAACAAACAAACTGTTAGTAACGATATAACGAATAATAACGGTTTGTGCAAATATTGAATTGAATTGAATGATGTAAACGAGATGATGCATGGTTTGAAAAGATAGTAGTACACGTGATTAATTAGGGACGTGTTGGCCTAGGTCGTAAAATACTGTCGAGTTTGAAAAGAAGAAGAATGTTCGACTCACGGTTTTGGTCGTGATGAGGCCACTCGATCGAATGGTCAATGGACTCGATTGAGTGAACCTCTAAAAAAGGTTTCTGTTTTGCGTTTCAGACCATACTCGGCCGAGTTATTGTCCAACTCGGTCGAGTACATGGCCACTCGACCGAGTCACTGTGAGACTCGACCGAGTGGGGGTCGTAGTAAGCATTCTGATCCGATTTTGGGGTGCCACTCGACCGAGTGGGCTAGGCACTCGGTCGAGGGCCCCCTGTACGAATTGTAATTCGCTTGCAAATTGAATTGATTTCGAAATTGCTTTTGATTTTTGACAATTCGACGGTTTTACCGAATTGAGCATAAATATTGTATGACTTATGCTCGATTCGGGTTTTTTATAAATCATAGATTTGGTCAAACCGAATATAAATATTGTTTGAATTTATACCCGATTCTAAATTTGAAGGCTCGTCGTATCCCATATTCGAATATTGAATCGATATGGAATACTAGAACGGAAAAAACAAAGAAAATTGATTTGAGTCATTTTAAGTTAATCAAAACGACATGATTTTCTCTCCGCGTTCGTAGTGTCATAATTATAATGTGACATCTACGTTAGCATCAACGAAAAATCGAATTGATTGAACTAAATTGACTAGATTCGCTAGATTCGACACCCAATTATGAAATTGGTATCGAATCTACGAAATCGACGCTTTGCTTAAACTAGTGGACTTGATTCCCTCGGCTTTTCCGACATCGAAATAAATCCCTAAGGATTGTGACGTCGGATCCACGTCAACGGGTTTCGACCCTTATTAAAAATACGTATCTTGAAAAAGGCTTTTTTTTGGAAATCGATGCAATATGCGAATAACAATAATGATACAAACGATATGAAGATTATTGTTTAAGTTAACTTATCTCAATAATCAAGTAATCGGGATACCGGAATAAGCGACCGTCAACGCTGTGTGCAGTACACTTGTATATTCGTGTTTCCTTATTCCGACATCCCTCATACTCGACACAAATCGATAAGTATTTTAAGGTTTTGTACTAGTTATTATCGATATTATGATGCAATGAATAAAATAAAATAAAAACAAAAAAAGACGAAGAAAAGGGAGGACGGACGATGATGGTGGGATTTGTCGTGGATCCCGCCACCAATTAAATAACCGGCTAAGACCTAGTGGGTAGCTAGGGTAAGTCGGGTCGTGTCCACGGAGACGGTATTGCAAGGTTTAGACTAAATCGGCCTAAAACAAGACTATGCTACCAAACAAACACAAAGAACTACTACTAGATGGATTTTGATGAGAGGAGAAGTAGGAAGTAGACTAACAATCAACTAGGCTAAACAGGGTTAAGCTAGGATAACTAAACACGAACCAACTAGCAAACTAAAGAGAAGTGCTAAACAATGCTAATAATCGAACTAACTAACAAACTAAAGGAAATGATGACTAACTAACAAGATGTATCAAATATGGAAGGAAAGGAGTGGGTTAGGTCGGGTTCATAAGTGTAGTAGGGTGACTTAGGTTGATTAAGGGTGTAGGTGCCTCCTAATTGCTAGGTTCGGTCCGGGCGATAGCAACTTAAACCGATGTCGATGACAATGCTCAACATATCCACACTCAAGCAAACAATGGATAGAAGAAAACTAGCATGAGAAGCATGGCCACTACAACTCATACAAGCATATCAACAAACACATGGTGAGCCAAATATGTGACTAGCAATAAAGAACCATCCTTTACCCCTAATCAAACCCTAATCACCCATAATCTACCCTTAATCTCCCTACTAACCCACAAGATATCTACTCACTCATAGGCAAAGAAAAACCAACAACAATAAGAAGGGAACACAACATCACAACCCTAACATTCATCATAAAGAACAATAACAATCAATAACAACAAACACTAAGTAAAGATTCAAACTTGATTCAATAACAATAAACAAGAGAAAAGAAGGATTATACCAACACTAGATGAAGGAAAAGATGAAATCTTGCATAAAAGAGAAACCCAAATAATCCCAAGGTTGTCAATCTTGGAGAAGTCTTCAAGTATCTTCTTAATACAAGCACTAATTAACTAGGATTAACTAAGATTAACTAAGGATTAAATGAGAGATTCAAACTAATATGAAGAACTAAATCTAGGGTTTATATGTTGTAGAGAGGCTTAAGAGAGGCTAAACTCCTGTCAGATGTATAAACAATACAAGAGGTAAGTATTTATAGGGTTCCAAATGGAAGGGAGAAGAGAAGAATAAAATGCGGACTACAGACAGGTGGTCCCGACCGGGACGGACCCACCATCCCGACCGGGACGGCTCTGCAGTAGCCTCTCCAATTGTGCACTTCATCCCCGACGGGATGAGGTGCATACCCGTCGGGGATGGGTCTTGTAGGCCTCCAATATGACCCTTTTGGCTTCTCCTTGCTTCATATGAACTTCTCATCGATTCTCGGGACTCGGGATCGGGTCTCGGGACTCGGGATTGGGTCCCAAGGTCTCGGGATCGGGTCTCGGGACTCGGGATTGGGTCCCAAGGTCTCGGGATCGATTCCGAAGCATCGAGTCATCGTTCCTCCGCTTCGTTGGCTCCGAAAAGTGTATGTATTGAGTCGGAATCGCTCCAACTCTTCATGAAAGGTCTCGGGAACCTGAAACGAACTAGAGGAAGCATAAGTAGCCCATAAATCGCTCCCAAGGAGCGATTCCACAAGGAAATGGGACCAAAATACTACAAAATAGGCACTACAAACTACACTTATCAACTCCCCCACACTTAACCCTTACTCGCCCTCGAGTAAGCACAAACTAACTACTATACTAGCCGAATGAGTATTAGCGCACCCTACGCCCTTTCAACTCACGCGAGTGCACCTAGAGGAAAAGTGCACCCCGCAAGGCAAGTCGGGTCTTGCGACAAAACTGTGGATGCAACCGGACACAAGGCATAAAAACAAACAAACACACAAACGAACACATAATCGGTTGCACCCAAAGAAAAACAAATACCGCTTCCCTCTAAAAGCGGTGAAAGAAGCACCGGTTTAGGACTCGAGGTAAGTGACAACGTTCCCAAGCTAGCAATACAAACCGAGGTGGACTAAACCCTAATAGTATGACGACAAAGCAACAAAAACGTTGGTAACTTACCTCGGTTCCTCCTAACCTTCTAAGAACGTACTACGGGACGATCGGCGGAGTGGGAAGTGAAGAACCACGGTGTTAGTCGACACTGTAGGTAAGTGAGACCCCGCCCCCTTTAGCGTGAGCCAAGAGGGTCGTCCCGTGTCCGAAACCGCCTAACTAGTCCAAGTAAAAAGGTGAAAATATGCAAAATGAGGGAAGACCGACTAATGCCACTATCATCCTTCCTCGGGACTCGGTCCTTTGGTAGGCTCTTCACGGCAAAAGTCGGAAAAAGGCTTATTTTTGTGGGGATATAATTTTTTTTTTTTGTGAGACGATTTTCTTTTGGCATTTTCTCTTTTCTTTTGCATTTTTGCCTTGTTTTGCCATGCCATTCTTTTTCATCTTTTATATTTTCTTTTTGGCTTTTGTGCCTTTTCTTTTTTCTTCGTTCTTTTCTTTCTTTCATTTTCTTTCTTTTTCTTTTCTTTGCCCCTTTTGGCAAGATTTGGCTTTTTGGCATTTCTTTGTATGACAAGAAAGAGAGGAATCAACAAGTTGCAAGTTATTGTGTGAATATGTGTAGGAGGTAGGGTAATGGGAGAGTCGGGAGCGCGCTTTCCCTTCAAACCCACAAAAAGTGGAGAACTTGGACTAATCAAACGATCCCAAACACGGTCACCTAGGGGACGGGACTCGGCAACCAAGGCCTTTTCACACCGTGGGTGGTCATAATGGTCAAAATGAAAATCCCGTAGTAAATCCCTAGTAAGCTAGGTGGACTCAAGGTAAGAAACCAACGAAATCATTGATTTAGGGTCATCCTACTAGCCTAAAGTCCAGGACTCAATTTATACCACTAGGAAGGGAAAATAGACACTTGCACACTAGCCTCTAAACCGGGTTTTCAAAGACCATTTACACACAAGACACACAACAAAACACAAAACAAAGGCTCAACGAAAACGAAAGAAAAAGAAACAAAAGCAACAAACAGGAACAACACAAAACGAACACATACATAACACAAACACCACCCCTATCATCAAACAAGTCTCCAAATCCACCACAATCTTTACAAAGCTCCTCCCGAGCACACTTCATCACAAAAATCCTCCAAACTCCGCAAGAGGTAAAGAAGAAAAAGGGATAAAGATGATACCGGAAGTCTTGAAAGCTCTCCAAAGTTAATGGCGATTAGGCAACCTATAAAGAAAAGAGGGGGGCAAAACACACAACAAAACAAATATACGACACAATGACACAAAAGGAAAACACACAAAAGGAAAATCTTTTTGATTTTTGTGAAAATTTTTAAATTTTTTAGAGTTTTTAAAGATTTTTTGGAAAAACTACGAAAATAAAACTAACTATGCTAGAATATCGCTCCCCCACACTTAAGTCGAGCCATGTCCTCATGCTCGACCATAGTGCATAGAGCACAAAAGAAAAGAAACTACGAAAATAAAGCTAAAAACTAAAAAGTGGGGAAAAGGGTAGAAGGCGTCCGGCCGGGGTGTAATCAAGTCACCATGGGCCGAGACAAGAAAAAGATATGGAAGGGGGAAGAAAATAAAAAGAAGGAAATAAAAGGAAATGGGAGGGGAGGGCTAGGTGTAATCAAGTCACCTAGCCCGGATTCCGCCTAAATCCGACTAAATCCAACAAAAAGGTGAAAATCTTAAAAAAATTTGGATTTTGAAATGACTCTCGATGTAGTCACATCATCGAGAGTCGGGAGCACACCAAGGCCTTGAAGGCCACCATGACACAAATGATAAGAGGGAAAGGGAATAAACAAAGAAGACAAGCTATAAAAACGGAAAAGAGAGGATAGTTGCCGTACCGTACGGTTACCAACTCACTCGCTCCATCGTCTCAAAAGTCAAAATAGGCACTTAGCTTGTCCAAGTCGTCGTTATTCCTCTCTAATTGCGATCCGGTTCCATGGTTGGGGCACAAATGCAAAATGAGGTGGGTTTTGGATGCGAAAGTCGGTTTGAAGTGAATAGAAAGTGAGGTGAAGACATGGATGTGAGGCGCAAGGGTCATACAATGAGAGTAAGGACATGTAGGGAGGTTGGGAGGGGGTATAAAGTGGTTGGGTGGTCTCAAACAACGAAGAAAAGAGCCAACGGAGGACAAGGGGTCCATCCCGGTCGGGATGGGTGGTCCCGGTCGGGATGGCTGTCTCGTCCCGGTCGGGAAGACCTCGTCCCGGTCGGGACGGACTGCCAGTGAACCCAACTTTTGCGTACCTCATCCCGGTCGGGATGGCACCCTTCCCGGTCGGGATGGGCCTTCCATCCCGGTCGGGACGACCTCTTCTAGGCCGGGAAGAGTCTCCAAACCCTCTATAGCACCCAAAAGCTCGAACCGAGCTTCAAAAACCGACTTCCCTTCACACAATCCAAGCTTCAACAATGACCGCTCTTCCCTAGGAATCACTTGCACTTCACACCTATCACACTAAACTCAAACAACACATCAAATTCCCTCCCTCACAACACTCATCAATCATCCAAATAATTAAGATTTTCACAAAAGCAAACAAATTATAAGGGAAAGAGATATATACAAAGGGACGGTTCTTGTGGAACTCCGTCAAACCAAGGTGGTATATTCTTCATTCTTTTTCAACAACCAAGATTTCTTCCATCTCCATCAAGGGCACGAAGAAACAAGTCGAAGGCCCTAGCAAAGTCTTCAATCAAGCTAGTAACATAAGCATCCACAAACCAAGGCTCTTCATGGCCTTGTCTCGACGTTCCCGGGGCATCCCGATCTACTAAGTTCAATGGCTTGAACTTGTACTTTCGATCCTTCGGTATATACCCAAACGTCCATCTATCCTCATGTGGCCCCAAAGGAGGCTCATCTTCATCCTTTTTGCTCTTCAACTTGTCATTAAACCCATGACATGGGCTCTCATCCTCCTCCAAATCGGAGTCATCATCTTCAAGTACATAGGATTCCTTGTTCATGCTTTGTCTCGGTTCTTCCCCTAGATCGATGTTTTCCTTGGCTTGGATCATATTGCATGACTCGTCGTTGGTAGGCGAAGTGTTACCTTGAAGGTCAAACACTAGCTTCTCCTCGCCTAACTCGAATGTGATCCTACCGTTCTTCACATCGATCATGGCACCGGCGGTATGTAAAAATGGGCGCCCAAGAATAATGGGAGTGATCTCATCTTCCCGCATATCGAGCACGATGAAGTCAACCGGAATGAAGAACTTACCGATTCTTACCGGCACATCCTCTAGCATCCCTGATGGTCGGTTAAATGAACTATCGGCCATTTGGAGCGTGATAGAGCTACTTTTAAGCTCCTTCATCCCAAGTCGGCAACAAATGGAGTAGGGAATGATGCTCACACTCGCACCCAAATCACATAAAGCTCTTTCGATCTTGTAGTGCCCTATGGTGCAAGGGATCGAGAACCTACCCGGATCCTTCAACTTTGGAAGCGTAGAACCTTGAATGAGCTCGCTCACCACCCTTGTGAATGCGATGGTCTCTTCCTTGTCGACGGATCTCTTCCTAGCCAATATTTCTCGCATAAATTTTCCGTATGCCGGGATTTGGGTAAGTAGCTCGGTGAATGGGACACTCACATCCAACTTCTTCACAATGTTAAGGAACTTGTCATATTGAGAGTCTACCTTAGTCTTCATTTGCCTTGATGGGTAAGGCAACTTGACTTGGTATTTGTTTTGCTCACTCGGGGTAGACTCTTCAAATGACACTTTCTTTTTACCCTTATCTTTAGCTTGAGGTGGGGGAAGCTTGTCTTGTTGAGGTTTCTCAACCTCCCATAAGACTTGCTCCTCTATTGGATTATCAAGGGTTGAGCTTTCTTGAGTTGGAGGTGTCACCTTTCTTGTCGGTTCTTGCATTGGCTCTTGCTCACTAGGAAATTTAGGGGGTTCATAAGATGTACCTCTCCTTGTGGTGATGGCATTTACATGCTCAAATTTTGGTGTTTCTCCTTGAGAAGGTAGTTGTCCTTTTTGTCTTGAGGAGCTCCCCGAAGCAAGTTGAGATACTTGAGTTTCAAGCATCTTCATACGGGCATCTCTTGTCGCGTTTTCCCCTTGAATATAAGCAAAGAGCTCTTGATGGTTTCTTGTTATGTCCATTTGACTCTTTTGCATATCCATCATAGATTTTTGGATATCGAATCCCCGAGGTGGAGATGATGGATTATGCGGAGTATCGGTGATGGCTAGAGGAATGCCATAGTCATGAGTAGGAGACCGGCTCCTTGGCTTGCTTTGTTGTTGATTGCCTTGGTTTGCTTGTTGTTGACGGTTCCCTTGGAACCCATGAGAATTGCCTTGATTAAGGCCTTGGTTGTTGCCATGGTTGTGGTTTTGATAGCCTTGGTTGAAGTTCCCTTGTTGGAACCCTTGATTGTTGTTGAATGAACCTTGGTTACTTTGCTTGAAGTTGTTGAAAGGCCTTGAGTTGCCTTGGTAACCTTGGTTGTTGTCCCTTAAGGGAGGTGGAACATAAGGACGATGTTGTTGTTGGTGTTGAAAAGCTTGTTGTTGAGGGACTTGATTGGAAGCTTGGTATTGATTGGAATATGAAGTACCTTGCTTGAATGCTTGAAAGGCATTCACTTGCTCAATACTCCCTCTACAATGCATAGGGTCATGACCAACGATTCCACAAGTATCACACATGCCATAATAGGGGAAAGGAGGTGCAAAACTCAAAGCGTTCACTTCGTGAATTGAGGCTTGGTTTGAGGAACCGATGCTTTGAACTTGAGTGAGGTGGCCTTGAAGTTTCTTGTCAATGGATTCCATGTGTGTCTTCAATTGAGCCCCAAGGTCAATGCTTAATTGAGTTATAGCATCAACCTCGTGCCTACCTCCTCGGTTTGCCTTCCTAGGCCTAGAGTATTGCGAATTATGCACCGCCATCTCTTCGATTCTCGCCCAAGTTTGGTCATCATCGACCTCGGTGAACCTACCATTGGAGCCCATATTAAGTATAGTTCTTGAGTCCTCATAAAGACCGTTCCAAAATTGTTGGACCAAGAACCATTGTGAAAGTCCATGATGGGGGCACGATCTAACCAAAGACTTGAACCGCTCCCAAGCTTCATATAAGCTCTCCTCATCCCGTTGTTGGAAACCGGTGATGGAGGCTCTAAGCAAATTAGTCTTCTCCGGAGGGTAGAAAGTTTGGTAGAATGCCAATGCAAGTTTCTTCCAAGTGTCGATGCCCATGGTTGCCCTATCGAGACCTTTAATCCATTGCTTCGCTTTTCCAATAAGAGAAAATGGAAATAAAACCCATCGGATTTGATCTTGTGTAACCCCGGGTTGAGAGATAGCGTCGCAATAATCGGAGAAGGTCTCCATATGTTGGTGCGGGTCTTCGGAGGGCAAACCACTAAATTGGTTCCTTTCCACAAGTTGGATGAAGTGGGTCTTGCCCGTAAAATTTCCGGCATAAGCGGCCGGTAGAGCATTGGGTCCCGGCAAGACGTCTTCCGTGAATGTGGAGTGGGAGGAAAACTTCGGCATTATTGGATGTAAGGGAGAAGATGGTGTAGACGGAGTTGATGTAGATGTAGATGGGGAACTAGGACTAGAATCTCCAAAGGGATTGGTGAAATTCCCTTCGGCCGTCTCTCGATATGCTTCCTCACTATCGCTTCCTTGAGCTTGCTCTTGATGGGTATTGCTTGCACTTGGTTGAGAGATCCTAACCCGGTTAATCGTCCGTTGGCGAAAAGCTCGAAAAAGCCTCTCCGGCTCTGGATTAAAGAGAAAGGATTCGCCTCCCCGCCTAGGCATACACTACACACTAGAACAAACGTGAGAACACCTAGTGCTTTATGGGCACTAGGTAACGACAATAAGCAAGCACAACTAGAGACAAAGAGAAAAGAAAGCTAAGGAATCAAGAAAAACTAGAGAATATTCACAAGAGATTATAGAAGGGCACAAAGGAGGGTAACTAAGTCTAGAAATAAGCAAACAAAGTCTAAACAATGCACCGTCCCCGGCAACGGCGCCAAATTGATGGTGGGATTTGTCGTGGATCCCGCCACCAATTAAATAACCGGCTAAGACCTAGTGGGTAGCTAGGGTAAGTCGGGTCGTGTCCACGGAGACGGTATTGCAAGGTTTAGACTAAATCGGCCTAAAACAAGACTATGCTACCAAACAAACACAAAGAACTACTACTAGATGGATTTTGATGAGAGGAGAAGTAGGAAGTAGACTAACAATCAACTAGGCTAAACAGGGTTAAGCTAGGATAACTAAACACGAACCAACTAGCAAACTAAAGAGAAGTGCTAAACAATGCTAATAATCGAACTAACTAACAAACTAAAGGAAATGATGACTAACTAACAAGATGTATCAAATATGGAAGGAAAGGAGTGGGTTAGGTCGGGTTCATAAGTGTAGTAGGGTGACTTAGGTTGATTAAGGGTGTAGGTGCCTCCTAATTGCTAGGTTCGGTCCGGGCGATAGCAACTTAAACCGATGTCGATGACAATGCTCAACATATCCACACTCAAGCAAACAATGGATAGAAGAAAACTAGCATGAGAAGCATGGCCACTACAACTCATACAAGCATATCAACAAACACATGGTGAGCCAAATATGTGACTAGCAATAAAGAACCATCCTTTACCCCTAATCAAACCCTAATCACCCATAATCTACCCTTAATCTCCCTACTAACCCACAAGATATCTACTCACTCATAGGCAAAGAAAAACCAACAACAATAAGAAGGGAACACAACATCACAACCCTAACATTCATCATAAAGAACAATAACAATCAATAACAACAAACACTAAGTAAAGATTCAAACTTGATTCAATAACAATAAACAAGAGAAAAGAAGGATTATACCAACACTAGATGAAGGAAAAGATGAAATCTTGCATAAAAGAGAAACCCAAATAATCCCAAGGTTGTCAATCTTGGAGAAGTCTTCAAGTATCTTCTTAATACAAGCACTAATTAACTAGGATTAACTAAGATTAACTAAGGATTAAATGAGAGATTCAAACTAATATGAAGAACTAAATCTAGGGTTTATATGTTGTAGAGAGGCTTAAGAGAGGCTAAACTCCTGTCAGATGTATAAACAATACAAGAGGTAAGTATTTATAGGGTTCCAAATGGAAGGGAGAAGAGAAGAATAAAATGCGGACTACAGACAGGTGGTCCCGACCGGGACGGACCATCCCGACCGGGACGGACCCACCATCCCGACCGGGACGGGTTGGTCCCGACCGGGACGGCTCTGCAGTAGCCTCTCCAATTGTGCACTTCATCCCCGACGGGATGAGGTGCATACCCGTCGGGGATGGGTCTTGTAGGCCTCCAATATGATCCTTTTGGCTTCTCCTTGCTTCATATGAACTTCTCATCGATTCTCGGGACTCGGGATCGGGTCTCGGGACTCGGGATTGGGTCCCAAGGTCTCGGGATCGGGTCTCGGGACTCGGGATTGGGTCCCAAGGTCTCGGGATCGATTCCGAAGCATCGAGTCATCGTTCCTCCGCTTCGTTGGCTCCGAAAAGTGTATGTATTGAGTCGGAATCGCTCCAACTCTTCATGAAAGGTCTCGGGAACCTGAAACGAACTAGAGGAAGCATAAGTAGCCCATAAATCGCTCCCAAGGAGCGATTCCACAAGGAAATGGGACCAAAATACTACAAAATAGGCACTACAAACTACACTTATCAGACGACGAAGAGAGAAAGAGAAGAGAACGGGGTTTCGACACCCTCAACCTACATGTTCTTGTCTCGGATCGGACTCGTAACCATGGCTTTAACTCAAGAGTCTTCGAGGTGGATGAAGGTTAAGTTATGGTGGCTTGGGATTGATTCCTAAAACTAGGTTTAGGGTTTTGCTAGTGTGTTGCTTAGGGTTGTATGTGTATGATTGCTCAAAGGTGTGTAGAGATTAGGGTTTTTTGAAGTGGTAAAAAAGTTGTTTAATGTATTGCATGGGGGTTGCTTATATAGGCAAGGCTAGGGCACCCGGTTAGGGTTACTCGACCGAGCAGGTGGCTAACTCGGTCGAGTGGCCCGTTACGCCTGCAGCCGGGCTCGAAACAGGCCCACTCGATCGAGTGGGTCGGGCACTCGATCGAGTGGCCCAATGGGTTGCACGGGTCCATTGACTCGGACCTTGACTTTGGGTGTTTGATGGGTTTTGTGTTTGACTTGGACTTTTGATGATGTGAGGGGCTGTTTTGTGTGTCTCAGAAACGACTTTGACCGGGGTTGACCCAATCGTTAAAAAGTCGGTTTTATTTCCAGTGTCGGTTTTGGCCCAAATTAGCCTTATTTGATTGGAAACGGCCCACTGGACCTGGATTTGAGGTTGATTTTGTGAGATTTGTACTCTGTAAGTGTATTAGCCAGTGATTAATGGATTTGAGCCCGTATCCGAGCACATAGAAGCATGTTAGCGTCCGATCATCATCGGGTGTTTTTTGGAAACTGCCATAGACACCTGGCAGTCAAAATGCGGGTGTCTACAGAGCCCCCACTCTGACTGAGGCTTGGACAGGGCGAAAGTCAGAGTAGCCACCAGGCCAATCGAGGATTGAAACCTGGCGGACTTCCGGTCGGGTCGTTTATAGTCCATTCGACTCGCGTGAAGGGCTCGCCAACCATAAGCTAGAAGTCATACCTGAGTTGATGATGATACTTCGTGGGGCATTTGGACTCGTCGCGTGAGTCCTGGGTGTGCCTGTGTGTAGGCCCATCCCGTGAAAATGGTGGGGAGGTGTAGTGGTTTGCATGTCCCTGTTTGAGTCATACCTGTATGGGCTACATAAAATGCATGCAACACGTAGGTAGTAAAATGACTCGCGTTGGGGAAAACTGTTTTTTTGAATTTTTTGAAATTTTTGAAATTGAAATCCTGAAAGCACCCACGGGCTAGGTTTTCAAAATAGAAAAGGGGTAGAAAAGAAATTTGCAGTTTAAATAGACCGAAATTTGACCTTGTCGAAAAGGATTTTCTCAAATAGCTAAGTTTTGCAAATTTCAAAGCAGGAATTTGAAGAGAGAGGTCTACCGACAGACTCGACTCTGGACGTGACCGACGAGTTGACAGACACGATTGAACTCTCGAGGGGTTGGACCGTGACTCGGTAGAGGGTGGGCCACCTAACAAGACTCTTAAGTCGCGCTATTCCGCAGCCTAGACGAGTGGCAACATGGTCGAATCCTCGGAAAGGGAAGAATGCGTTATCGGGGAATTGCAGTAGTCTGTAATGAGACCGCAACTGCACAACAAGGCTTAGCAATGTTATTATCTAGTGCTCCTGAATTCTTGGTTTCGAGGCATAGTCCCGAAGTAGGTGCTGTCTCGAGTCCTGACAGATTCTTGTCTTTAACTGAGCCGAGTACTAGGACACACTATAGAAGGGAGGCTAGATTTTGAAAATATTTTGGATTATGTGAGTGGATGAGGATCTTCTGCCTAAAAGAAGCCCCCAGGACGACAAAGCTAGCTACTGAGAACATGACAGTGTTGTGACCGGAATGATAGTGCTTTTTGAATGTGTGTCAATGTGAGTGGTTGTGCCTCTGTTGAAAGGCTGCCTACGTATTCACGTGTAGTGAAATCAAACCATGCCGTAGTTCAGTGTCGGAAGATGTATTATGGTGCCTAGTCTAATAGGACTTTGTGTGTAACTAGCCATAGCGATGGTGTAGGCTAGGTGCATTCCCAATGACGTTTTGGTCAAAGGACTAGAATGATTAGGATATTAATCCTGTGACTGTGAGCGTTCTCTGGGATAGCCCCCAGAGGTGGTGTGCACTATTTGGGCATGTTCTATCCCGACCGCAAGTTTGGTTCCCGTGTTTGGGGTTGGTAACTGGTTTGGATGATTTTGGAAATGTGGTGCTAGGTCAAAAGTGGCTTTGATGTTTTGCCATCTGGAGCTTGATTTTGTGGAGCTAAGGCTTCGAGGGTAAGGTATTGTAATGTGGTAGGAAAGGGGGAAGTCGAGTAAAAATGACTCGGACTTCGATTAGGTAGGTTTGATGATGCGGGATCTGATTTCCATGTCTGGCCCTAATGGTTAGGGTATCCTATGGAGATTGAATCCTCAAAATTCTGGGCTGTCTCTAGCCTAGGTCTCGGGAAGGTCTTGAGGGTTATACTGTGGGAAGGCTAGATGTGGTGTTAGCTGACTAGCTTGATTGCTTCTCCCCTATTGGATGGTACGGGCCTTGATAATTTTGAATTTGACCCTTTTCACTACGGTCATGGGTTCTTGAATATTCTTTGGCAGACCTCTTATCCCCGGTCTTGGGATTTTTGAATTTTTGTTGGTTGACCTCTTAGCCCCGGTCATGGGTTTCTTGAATGTTTTTTTTTGGTTGACCTCTTAGCCCCGGTCATGGGATCTTGAATTTTGGTTGACCTCTCAGCCCCGGTCATGGGTTTGTTTGAATGTTGGTTGACCTCTCAGCCCCGGTCACGGGTTTTTTGAATTTTTGTTGGTCAGACTAACACCTAAGGTAGGGGTTGGTTGATCTTATTGGATGGGTGTTTATTGTGGGAAATGGGCTTGCCTCCCGTCTTGAACCCAAACTAGGAGACTACCCAGATTTGTCATAGGAATTCGATACCGTTCCACCTAAAGTGTAGTTTTGTGGCTTTCTATACCAAACATGGAATAGGTAAAAGGGAAACACGGTCTCGGTCTCCTGCAGTCATTACAGATGTGCCTATAATAGTCACGTGCATGTGCTCACAGTGTATGATGGTGTTCATCATGTTCTCGGAAACACATAAGGAAAGTATATATGAGAAAGAATATTGAAAGCTGATTTTATTGAATTTTGAAAAAAAAGAGGACAGAATACAACTGACTCTGACTTTGACTTTGAAATAGAACATCCTAGACTCAGACTCAGACTCGGACTTAAATCACATATGGACTCTCGGATGATGTTGTCATTAGTCGTTGGCTTCTAAGGACTCGAGTTGATGTTCAGTATAGCCTTCAGTAGAAGCTTCACCCAAATCTTCATTATGTCGAAGATCGTCTTTAATTCTAATGCCCATTTCGGTAAGCACCGCAAAGTTTGAAATGCCTACATACCTAAGATGGACGCGGTAGGAAGGTGGGAGGTTGTTGATGAACGCCTCCACTAGTATCTTCTCGTTGGGCTTGTCTACCAACTTCACACTTTCGGCCCTCCATCTTTAAAGATATTTAGTGAACCCTTCTTTGCGCTCTTGGGCCATGACTTCCAGAGTACGCATTGTAGTCTGGATCTCAATATTATCAGCATAGTTCCGAGCGAACTCCGTTGCCACGTCATCCCAAGTCGGGTATTTCTTGGAATCGAGCCTGTAGTACCAGGCTTTTGGATGCTTTTCGAGGGAGGAAGGGAATAAGTGCGTAAACATGGTGGACTTCACCCCTTTGATCGCCATAAAATCTTTGAAAGCCCGGATATGGTGGACCGGGTCTTCGGTACCTTCAAACATTGGAATTCCCGTGAGGTTGAGGTTAGCAGGTAGCTCGTCATTTAAAGGTGAGTAGGAACGAGCATTTTCAGTGTGAATTGAGTAGTTCGTCGACAGGTGAACCTGTTTTTCGAGCCTGCGAACAACACTGATTAGTTCAGCTATGGGCCCAGTGGGTTCAGATCCAGTATTGGGAGTCCCTTTCTCTATGGCACTCAGGCGGGTGGCAAGAGTCGCTTGGTTAGTCTGGATGGTAGTCAATTGAGTTTCCATCTTGGCCAGCGCGGCCTTCAGTTCGTCCAAAGTTCCTTGCATCTTTTGATGTCTGGTTTGCGGTGGCCTGTCTGTAAGAATACCGCGTAATCAGTAAAGTTGCTTCGGAACTCAAATTCACCAAGGCATAGGAAATAGCGCGGGAGGAGAGACAACTCCGGTTTGACTCGGGTTAGACTCCCCTAAGGCAAATGTGTAGGGTACGATTCTCAGAGTGACTGTGTTAATCAGTCCGTTGGAGAATAGCCCCCAATGTGAGACTAAGGACTTAGATGGCGTGGCATCTTAAGTGACTCGAAAGTGGGGTACGTGAGACACGTGTAAGACATGACCCTTAGAGCAACCGTGATTGATCGCCCTGCTAAAGGGTAGCCCCCGAGTGGGATTGAAGATTTTGTTAATACTCGAGTGTTGGACGAGTGACCCTTAGACGTAAGGACCACAAACCTTTTGTCATAGGGCTATGCCTTGTAAAAGGTTGACTCAGAAAAGACACCTAGATGAGTGACTTGTGAAAGGTGGACCTTCCTTAGGATTCGACTATGTGCGCCGAGTCCTGTTTGAAGGAAGGTCCACGTGAGATATTTCTCAGACTTTGGACTCGATTGTGTAGACGGACCCTCCTTTGTAGGGGTACGTCCTACGTAGGTGGGCCGAGCCTTAGTCTAATAAGGCGGACTGGGATGGGGAAGAAACTCGCGATGTAGGATCGGCGGAGTTTCGACACAAAAGACTTCGACGACTTAAGACACGACCCGACACAGCTAAATACGGAAGTCCTAAGAAGAGGAAGGTTTTGAAAATGAATTATTTTGGAAAACCCGAGAAAACTCGGGGAAAGGCCCGACTTTTCGAGAAAATCGGAAAGTGTATCGGGCCTTAAATTTGAAAGTTCGAAAATATTTCCGAGTTTTGAAATGGGCAGAATACCAGCTAAAAATAGGATGTTTTGAGTAAAATCATAAGTCCTAAATTCGGTATACGTCCCGGGTTTTGAAATTGGATATCTTGAAAATTGAAAATTTGAGTGTCGGAAAAAAGGAATTTCCAACGATTTGAAAATTGAAGATAAGATCCCAAAGATTTGAAAATCGAAAACGGCATCTCGAAGATTTGAAAATTGAAATTGATTTTTGAAAATTCGAAAATCGAATGGTGGATCGGAAGTTCGAATTTTGAAATGGGCGGCATGCCGGCTAGAAAATAGGCTTGTTTTGAGTCAAATCATAAGTCCTAAATTTCGGCAGCTTTCCGAGTTTTTGAAAGTTGAATATTTTTGAAAAGTTGCATTTTTGAAAAAGTTGACGGCTTTTGAAAACGACACAGAAACCAAATATCACGTAGTCACACAAGCATTATAACGACGCCATGTATGCTCTACACTAAGTCTCGGTCGGTCTAAAGAGGGTCTATACCAGTGTACATAGTCTAGACGTTGATCGGGACAGACTTTATAAGTCGAGTTGAGCTTAGAACATGCCGCGAAACCCACTCGAATCGACTATGGACACCTTTTGACATATCCATATTGGAGTACATCAACGGTATAGTGGGACGTCGGTCGCGAGTACCGGCCCGTGAAAATATGGGTTATGCATGAACCGTAAAACTAAGACGCGTATTGTACTAGTCAAACGATTTCTATTCGAGTCTCACCCTGAGGATGCCGATGGTAAGTCACGCATCAGTTAATCCCCAGCAGAGTCGCCAAATTGTGGACATGACATAGGTCCACCCCGACGCGGCCACGCGCGGGTTTGGGTAGGCGAATGAATCTCCATATGAGAATGGATCGAATTGAAATTTAGGTCTATGTGGAGTCGCCACCGAATTTTGTGGTTATTCGGAACCATTCGAGCCCACTCTATGTCCTAGTGGTCCGTATACAAAATACGGCCCATTTCCGATGTCAGAGTTTATTGGGCTCGTCCCTTAGCATTTGATACCAATACCGACATTATCGGATATAGTGCATTGAATGACTCTCGGGGGCCAACGGTTTTGGGCATCCGGAAACCGAGGTTCTGAGTAAGGGGTGAGGGTGCGTGTTGGGAAGCCCACAAAGGACACCCAACCTCGCCCGCACATTAGCGGCCTCTACTAAGAATTCGAATGACTTTCCAATACGCGCGTTAGTTGAACGGGAAAATGATATGCAAAGATTATTTTCCCTAAACATGTGAATGGAGTTGAAAAGGGTTTCTAAGTCAATTTAATGCAATTAAATTCTAACGTCGAAGTTGAATTTTAGCATGTGGGTTCATTTTAGTAAAATAAAATAAACAATGAAAATTGATAAAGAAAACAAACAAACTGTTAGTAACGATATAACGAATAATAACGGTTTGTGCAAATATTGAATTGAATTGAATGATGTAAACGAGATGATGCATGGTTTGAAAAGATAGTAGTACACGTGATTAATTAGGCACGTGTTGGCCTAGGTCGTAAAATACTGTCGAGTTTGAAAAGAAGAAGAATGTTCGACTCACGGTTTTGGTCGTGATGAGGCCACTCGATCGAATGGTCAATGGACTCGATCGAGTGAACCTCTAAAAAAGGTTTCTGTTTTGCGTTTCAGACCATACTCGGCCGAGTTATTGTCCAACTCGGTCGAGTACATGGCCACTCGACCGAGTCACTGTGAGACTCGACCGAGTGGGGGTCGTAGTAAGCATTCTGATTCGATTTTGGGGTGCCACTCGACCGAGTGGGCTAGGCACTCGGTTGAGGGCCCCCTGTACGAATTGTAATTCGCTTGCAAATTGAATTGATTTCGAAATTGCTTTTGATTTTTGACAATTCGACGGTTTTACCGAATTGAGCATAAATATTGTATGACTTATGCTCGATTCGGGTTTTTTATAAATCATTGATTTGGTTAAACCGAATATAAATATTGTTTGAATTTATACCCGATTCTAAATTTGAAGGCTCGTCGTATCCCATATTCGATTATTGAATCGATATGGAATACTAGAACGGAAAAAATAAAGAAAATTGATTTGAGTCGTTTTAAGTTAACCAAAACGACATGAATTTCTCTCCGCGTTCGTAGTATCATAATTATAACGTGACATCTACGTTAGCATCAACGAAAAATCGAATTGATTGAACTAAATTGACTAGATTCGCTAGATTCGACACCCAATTATGAAATTGGTATCGAATCTACGAAATCGACGCTTTGCTTAAACTAGTGGACTTGATTCCCTCGGCTTTTCCGACATCGAAATAAATCCCTAAGGATTGTGATGTTAGATCCACGTCAACGGGTTTCGACCCTTATTAAAAATACGTATCTTGAAAAAGGCTTTTTTTTTGGAAATCGATGCAATATGCGAATAACAATAATGATACAAACGATATGAAGATTATTGTTTAAGTTAACTTATCTCAATAATCAAGTAATCGGGATATCGGAATAAGCGACCGTCAACGCTGTGTGCAGTACACTTGTATATTCGTGTTTCCTTATTCCGACATCCCTCATACTCGACACAAATCGATAAGTATTTTAATGTTTTGTACTAGTTATTATCGATATTATGATGCAATGAATAAAATAAAAGAAAAACAAAAAAAGACGAAGAAAAGGGAGGACGGACGACGAAGAGAGAAAGAGAAGATAACGGGGTTTCGACACCCTCAACCTACATGTTCTTGTCTCGGATCGGACTCGTAACCGTGGCTTTAACACAAGAGTCTTCGAGGTGGATGAAGGTTAAGTTATGGTGGCTCGGGATTGATTCCTAAAACTAGGTTTAAGGTTTTGCTAGTGTGTTGCTTAGGGTTGTATGTGTATGATTGCTCAAAGGTGTGTAGAGATTAGGGTTTTTTGAAGTGGTAAAAAAGTTGTTTAATGTATTGCATGGGGGTTGCTTATATAGGCAAGGCTAGGGCACCCGGTTAGGGTTACTCAACCGAGTAGGTGGCTAACTCGGTCGAGTGGCCCGTTACGCCTGCAGCCGGGCTCGAAACAGGCCCACTCGATCGAGTGGGTCGGGCACTCGATCGAGTGGCCCAATGGGTTGCACGGGTCCATTGACTCGGACCTTGACTTTGGGTGTTTGATGGGTTTTGTGTTTGACTTGGACTTTTGATGATGTGAGGGGCTGTTTTGTGTGTCTCGGAAACGACTTTGACCGGGGTTGACCCAATCGTTAAAAAGTCGGTTTTATTTCCAGTGTCGGTTTTGGCCCAAATTAGCCTTATTTGATTGGAAACGGCCCACTGGACCTGGATTTGAGGTTGATTTTGTGAGATTTGTACTCTGTAAGTGTATTAGCCAGTGATTAATGGATTTGAGCCCGTATCCGAGCGCATAGAAGCATGTTAGCGTCCGATCATCATCGGGTGTTTTTTGGAAACTGCCATAGACACCTGTCAGTCAAAATGCGGGTGTCTACAGATATGCATAAAAACCAAATGGAGATGGCAAGAAACCAACAAGAGTTCTATGCTTTTATTCAAAGGGATAACATGGCAAGAGATGCTCATACGAAGATGCTTGAGACCCAAATATCTCAACTTGCTTCGGGAAGCTCCTCAAGACAAAAGGGGCAACTACCTCCTCAAGGTGAAATACCGAAGTTTGAGCATGTAAATGCTATTACCACGAGGAGTGGTTCATCCTATGATACCCCCTTACCCCCTAATGAGCAAGAACACATGCAAGAAGATGTATCTCCGATTCAAGAAAACTCAAGCATGGAAGATCCAATGGAGGAGAAGGTCTTATGGGAGATTGAGAAACCCCAAGAAGACAAGCTTCCCCCACTTCAAGTAAAAGACAAGGGTAAAAAGAAAGTGTCGTTTGAAGAGTCCACCCCTATCGAGCAAGACAAAGTTCACATTAAGTTGCCTTTCCCAACAAGGCAAATGAAGACCAAGGTGGATATCCAATATGACAAGTTCCTTAATATTGTGAAGAAATTGGATGTGAGTGTCCCATTTACCGAGCTACTTACCCAAATCCCGGCATATGGAAGATTCATGAAAGATATCTTGGCTAGGAAGAGATCCATCGACAAGGAAGAGACCATAGCGTTCACTAGGTTGGTGAGCGAGCTTATTCAAGGTTCTACGCTTCCAAAGTTGAAGGATCCGGGTAGTTTCTCGATCCCTTGCACCATAGGCAACTACAATATTGAGAAAGCGCTATGCGATTTGGGTGCGAGTGTGTGCATCATTCCTTATTCCATTTGTGAGCGATTAGGGATGAAGGAGCTGAAATATACGTCCATTACACTCCAAATGGCCGATAAATCTCTTAACCGACCATTGGGGATGTTAGAGGACGTACCGGTACGAATCGGGAAGTTCTTCATCCCGGTCGACTTCATCGTGCTCGATATGCCGGAAGATGCCAACACTCCCATTATCCTTGGGCGCCCATTTCTACACACCGCCGGTGCTATGATCGATGTAAAGAACGGTAGGATCACCTTTGAGTTAGGCGAAGAAAAGCTAGTGTTTGACCTCCAAGGCAACAATTCGCCTACTAACGATGAGTCTTGCAATATGATCCACGCCACGAAAGACATTGATCTAGGGAGAGAGTCGGGACAAAGCTTGAAGAATTACTCTTATGAACTTGAGGATGATGACTCCGAGATTGAGGAAGATGAGTGCCCATATCATGGGTTTGTTGACAAGTTGAAAGACAAGAAGCAAGATGAGCCTCCCTTGGGGCCACATGAGGACAAGTGGACGTTTGGGTATATCCCAAAGGATCAAAAATACAAGTTCAAGCCATTGAACTTAGAAGATCGGGATGCCCCGGGAACGTCGATACAAGGTCATGAAGAACCTTGGTATGTGGATGCTTATATTACTAGCTTGATTGAAGACTTTGCTAGAGCCTTCGATTTGTTTCTTCGTGCCCTCGATGGAGATGGAATAGGTTATAGTGTTGTTGAAAAAGATTGAAAAATGCACCACCCTTGGTTTGACGAAGTTCCATAAGAGCCGTCTCTTTGTATATATCTCTTTCTCTTGTAATTTCTTTTAGTTTTGTGAACTTCTTGATTATTTGGATTGTTGATGAGCGATGTGAGGGAGGGACTTCGATGATTGTGTTTTGAGCTTGTTTGGTAGGTGCAAAGAGAAGATGAATCCTAGGGAGGAGTGGTCACTGTTAGAGCTTGGATCGTGTGAAGAGGAGTCAGTTTTTGAAGCTCGGAACGAGTTTTTGGAGTTATAGAGGGTAAGAGGACTCTTCCCGGCCGAGAAGAGTGCATCCCGACCGGGAAGGATGAGCCATCCCGACCGGGAAGGATGTCATCCCGTTCGGGATGGGTGTGCGAAAAAATGTGTCTACTGGAGTGCCATCCCGACCGGGACGAGGTCTTCCCGACCGGGACGGGCAGGTCATCCCGACCGGGACCATCCATCCCGACCGGAATGGACCCCTGTTCTTCTTTTGGCCTTTTCTTCGTCGCTTGAGCCCACCCTACCACTTTATACCCCCTCCCAACCTCCCTACCTATCCTTGCTCTCATCATATGACCCCTACACTTCATATACACATCTTCACCTTATTTTCTCTTCACTTTGCACCGACTTTCACATCAAAACCCACCTTCTTTTACCTTTGTGCTCCAACCATGGAACCGTATCGTGATTGGAGGGGAATAGCAACGACGACAACTAGCTACGTGCCGATATTGACTTATGAGACGATGGAGCGAGTGAGTTGCTAACCGCATGGTACGACAACTATCCTTTCTTTTCCGTCTTTTATAGCTTGTCTTCATTTGTTTATTCCCTCTCCCCTTATGCACTTTTGTGTCATGGTGGCCCTCGGGGCCTTGGTATTTGTTGCTCCCGACTCTCGATGACGTGACTGCATCGAGAGTCATTTCAAAATCCAAATTTTACAAGATTTTCACCCTTTTTGTAGGATTTAGTCGGATTTGGGCGGAATCCAGGCTAGGTGACTTGATTACACCTAGTCCTCCCCTCCCCTCCCATTTCCTTTTTCTTTCTTTCTTTTTATTTCTTCCCCATCCATATCTTTTCTCGTCTCGGCCCATGGTGACTTGACTACACCCCGGCCGGACACTTTCTACCCTTTTCTCCGCTTTTCTTTTTGATTTTTAGCCTTATTTTCATAGTTTCTTTTCTTTTCTTTTATTCGACTCCATACACTACGGTCGAGCATGAGGACATTGCTCGGCTTAAGTGTGGGGGAGCGATATCCTATTATAGTCAGTTTTATTTTCTTAGTTTTTCGAAAAATCTTTAAAAATCCTAAAAATTTGAAAAATTTTCGCAAAAAATCAAAAAAGATTTTCTTTTGTGTATTTTCCTTTTGTGTCGTTGTTTCGTATATTTGTTGTGTTGTGCGTGTTTTGCCTCCCTTTTTCCTTATAGGTTACTTGAATCACCGATAGCTTTGGAGAGCTTTCAAGACATCCGGTAACATCCTTTATCCTATTTTCCCCTTTGTCTCTTGAGGAGTTTGGAGAAAATTGTGATGTTGTGTGCTCGGGTGGAGCTTTGTGCATACTTGTGGTTGATTTGGTGACTTGTTTGGAAGCTCGGGGTGGTGTTTGTGCTATGTGTTCGTTTTCTTTTATTTTTGTTTTGTTGCTTTTGCTTCTTTTTCTTTCGTTTTTGTCGAGTCTTTGTTTTGTGGTGTGTACTTGTGTCTAGTGTGTAAACGGTTTTCGAAAACCCGGTTTAGAGGCTAGTGTGCAAGTGTTTACTTTCCCTTTCTAGTAGTATAAATCGAGTCTTGGACTTTAGTCTAGTAGAATGACCCCAAATCAATGATTTCGTTGGTTTCTTACCTTGAGTCCACCTAGCTTACTAGGGATTTACTACGGGATTTGCATTTTGACCATTATGACCACCCATGGTGTGAAAAGGCCTTGGTTGCCGAGTCCCGTCCCCTAGGTGACCGTGTTCGGAATTGTTTGATTAGTCCAAGTTTCTCCACTTTTTGTGGGTTTGAAGGGAAAGCGCGCTCTCGACTCTCCCATTCCCCTACCTCCTACACATATCCACAAAATAAAATGCAATTTGTTGAAATCTCTCTTTCTTAGTTGCAAAAAGAAATGCCTACAACAAAAAGAGCAAAGAAAAGAAAAAAAAAGAAATTGAAAGAAAGAAAAGATCAAAGAAAAAGAAAAGGCACAAAAAGCCAAAAAGAAAATACAAAAGATGAAAAAGAAATGGCATAGCAACACACAAAGCAAAAATGCAAAAGAAAGAAAAACATGCCAAAAGAAAACCGTCTCACAAAAATAATCCCCACATCTTAAAAATAAGCCCTTTTCCGATCATTACCGTGAAGATCCTACCAAAGGACCGAGTCCCTAGGAAGGATGATAGCGGTAGTGGTCGGTCTTCCCTCATTTTGCAATCATATCCACCTTTTTACTTGGACTAGTTGGGCGATTTTGGGCATGGGACGACCCTCTTGGCTCATTGCTAAAGGGGGCGGGGTCTCACTTACCTACAGTGTCGACTAACACCGTGGTTCATCCTTTTTCCATCCCGCCGATCGTCCCGTAGTACGTTCTTAGAAGGTTAGGAGGAACCTAGGTAAGTTACCAACGTTTTTATTGCTTTGTCGTCATACTATTAGGGTTTGGTCCATTTTGGTTTGTATTGCTAGCTTGGGAACGTTGTCACTTGCCTTGAGTCCTAAACCGGTGCTTCTTTCACCGCTTTTTAGAGGGAAGCGGTATTTGTTTCCTTTTGGGTGCAACCTTTTGTGTGTTTGTTTGTTTGTATGTTTGTTTGTTTTTGTGTTTTTGTGTCCGGTTGCATCCACGGTTTTGTCGCAAGACCTCACTTGCCTTGCGGAGAGCACTTATCCTCTAGGTGTTCTCGCGTGAGTTGAAAGGGCGTAGGGTGCGCTAATACCCACTCGGCTAGTTTAGTAGTTAGTTTGTGCTTACTCGAGGGCGAGTAAGGGTTAAGTGTGGGGGAGTTGATAAGTGTAGTTTGTAGTGCCTAATTTGCTGTGTTTTGGTCCCATTTTCCTTGCGGAATCGCTCCTTGGGAGCGATTCATGGGCTACTTATGCTTCCTCTAGTTCGTTTCAGGTTCCCGAGACCATTCATGAAGAGTTGGAGCGATTCCGACTCAATACATACACTTTTTCGGAGCCAACGAAGAGAAGGAACGATCACTCGATGCCTTGGATTTGATCCCGAGACCTCGGGACCCAATCCCGAGCCCCTTAGACTCGATCCCGAGACCCGAAAGTCGATGAGAAGCCCATGTGAAGCAAGGAGGAACCTTAAAGATCATATTGGAGGCCTACAAGACTCATCCTCGACGGGAAGGAACTCATCCCGTCCGGGATGAGGTGCGCATTTTGCAATGCTTCTGTTTTGGCTCCGTCCCGGGCGGGACCATTCCGTCCCGGGTGGGACCACTCCATCCCGGACGGGACCATTTCATCCCGGACGGGATGAGACAGCTGAAGCCCGCATTTGTTTCTTTTCTCCTCCTTCATTCTTGTAACCCTATAAATACTCCTCCTTTGTATTGTTTAAGCACCATACTTTACCGTAGATTATTTTAGGCCTCTCTTAAGCATTCAAAACCCTAATTAACCTCTTTTAATATCTAGTTAATCTTTAGTTAATCTTAGTTGAATCTAGTTTAGATAATCTTGTATTAAGTGGGTTCTTGAAGATTTCTCCAAGCTTGACATCCTTGGAGTTGATTTGGGTTCTTGTTTATGCAAGTTTACATCTTTATCTTCATTTGGTTGTTGGTATAATCTTCTCTACTCTTTTTCATGTTTATTTAATCTAGTTTCAATCTTTTTATATCGTTCTTGTTATTGTTCTTATTGTTCATAATGGATGTTTGGTTTTTCATGTTGTTTCCTCTTATTATTGTTGGCTTCTTCTTGATAATGAGTGAGTAGTCTCCTTGTGGGGTTAGTAGGGGGATTAAGGGTGGATTATGGGTGATTTGGGTTTGATTAGGGGTAAAGGTAACTCTTTTGTTGTTAGTCACATAATGGGCACTCTATGTGTTTGTTGATTTGCTTGTGTGAGTAGTAGTGGCCAATGCTCCCCATACTTGTGCTCATCTTCTCATTGTTTGTCTATTTTTTGGTTGTTTTGAGCTTAGTCTTAGACGCGAGAGCGCGAACTTACCTCGGCGTTGGTCTACGTAGCGAGAGCCCGGACCGACTCTAGCAACTAGGGGACGCTTACACCCCTGATCACCCCAATTACCCTACTACACTTATGAACCCGACCTACCCCACTTCCTTTCATATTTGATTTCATCCTCTTAGTTAGTCAACATTTTTCTAGCTCATTGTTTAGTTGGTATTAGTTATTTCATTTAGCCTTGTTATAGCTAGTTTGTTATTAGTCTAGTCCTCACCTCCTCTCCCATCATAGATTGTCAATTATCGTTCTCTTTGTGTTTGTTTGTGACTTAGTCTTGTTTGTGAGTGGACCTAGCCTAGACACCTTCTACCGTCTCCGTGGATATCGACCCTACTTGCGCTAGCTACCCACTAGGAATAGTCGGTTATATATTTGATCGGTAGGATAGACGACAATCCTCACCATCATGGGGATACCGAACATCCTATCGAACACCCACCGGAGCCACACCATATTACCTAACCTACGGTTCCGAAGCCATCCAACCCCTAGAGCTAGAAATACCGTCACTAAGGATATTAGCCGAAAGCGGCATTCCCGAAGAAGAACGGAACCAAAAACGATATGACGAGCTTGTACTCTTAGACGAACGTAGGATACATGCCTTATCCAATGTACAAGCTTACCAGCAACGCATTGATGGTAGGGATTTGTCGTGGGTCCCTACCAACAAGTAAAGTCCAACTAATCCTAACGGGTAGCTAGGGTAAGTCGGGTCGAGTCCACGGGGACGGTAGAAGGCGTCTAGACTATGGTCTACCTAAAACAAGACTAAGCTACCAAAACAACACAAAGAGATGGAGAATTGACAAGGATGAACAAACTAGAATTATGACAAGAGAGTAGAAATGTGACTAACAATGAACTAGGTATAATATGAACTAAAAAGATGAACTAAACTAAAAATAATCAACTAAATAGATAGATAATAGCTAACAAGATGGAGAAATCAATATGGGAATGAGTAGGGTTAGGTCGGGTTCATAAATGTAGTAGGATAGTTGAGAGATTGAGGGTGTAGGTTTCACCTAGTTACTAAGGTCGGTCCGCGCTCTCGCGTCAAAGACAAAGTCCGCACTCTCGTCTCAAAGACTAAACCCGAATACTCATGCAAGATGTTACCCAATACATAAGGATTCAACAAAAAATCAATCACACAATGAGAAGAGGAAGACAAGTATGAGGAGCATGCTCACTACTACTCAAACAAGCAATTCAACAAACACATAGTGTGCTCAATATGTGACTAGCAACAAATAATTCACCTTTACCCACAATCAAACCCTAATCATCCATAATCAACACTTAATCCCCCTACTAACCCCACAATAAGTCTACTCACACATTATGAAACTAACCCTAACCATAACAAGAGAAATCAACACAAACAACAAAACATTCATAATGGAACTAGTAAGAACAAGAACAATAATTAAAGATTAAAACTTGAAAGATTAAACAAAGATTAAGAGTAAAGAGTATAAGAAGATTATACCTACTAACAAGAGGATGAAAAGATAAGAACTTGTATTAATAAGAAAAACCCAAATAAATCTCCCAAGGTTGTCAATCTTGGATGAGTCTTGAAGAATTCCCTTAATACAAGGATTACAAGCTAGATTAAGCTAAGTTTAATTACAGATTAAGGAAAGATTAAGCTAATGAGAGGAGGAACTCTATCTAGGGTTTAGTCTAATGTAAGATAATGTAAAAGTGCTTAAACAATACAAAGGAAGGGTATTTATAAGGGTTCTAGAGCAAAGGAGAAGAAAAGAAGAACACGGGGCTGCTGCTGCTCCTTCTCGGCTGAGATGACATGGTCTCGGTCGAGATGAGACTCTTCTCGGTCGAGATGACATGGTCTCGGGCGAGATTGAGCATCAGTGGCTCGTCTTTGCTTGTACTCTTTATCTCGACCGAGATGGGTCTTGTAGGCCTCAATTATGATCTCAAGGGTCCCTACTTGCTTCTCATGAGCTTCTCATCAGTTCTCGGTGCTCAGGATCGAGTCTAAGGGGCTCGGGAATGGGTCCCAAGGGCTCGGGATCGAGTCTAAGCCACCGGGTGATCGTCGCTTCTCTTCGTTAGCTTCAAATGTGTCGGAAATGACTCGGAATCGTTCCACCTCGCCAAGAATGGTCTTAGGAACCTAAAATGAACTAGAAGAAGTGTAAGTAGCCAAGAAACCGCTCCCAAGAGCGATTTCACAAGAGAAACCGGGACCAAACACAACAAATAAGCACTACAAAACACACTTATCACGCATCCAACGAGCCTTTAATAAACGAGTGAAATCCCAAAACATACACGAGGGATATTTAGTAATCAAATCCATTAGAGCACCCCTTCCCGTCGACCCTAGAGGGAAGTTCAAACCAAACTGGGAGGGTCCCTACCTCTTTAAGAAAATACTCTCGGGGGGTGCCGTGATCCTCACCGACCTCGACGGTCAAGAGTTCTCAACCCCAACCAACATGGATCAACTCAAACAATACTACCCATAGACACCCTGACAACCACATCCCGATCTCCGACTTAGGGGGAAGCCATACAAAACACAAAAGAAAATCAAGTTCGCATCAATAATTGGCATAAACAAGTCTAAAGTAAAATCACTCACATTTTTTAAAAAAGAACTACGAACATTGTTTGATTCCATCTAAAAGCGGATACGTAGGCAACCCTCCTCCGAGTACAACCAAACAAGAAGAAAAAAATATTGCAAATAAATCGATTACTCGATTCATGCACAAACCGGGACTCCTTTCACGTCCCGGCCAGCGAGTGATTTAAAATGATGAAGCACAAACGACGAGCAGAGGATGGGGTGAAAACCCAAAAGAGCGCCCCGGGCAAAATGAAGAAACGAGTTGTGAGCCATCGTCAAAAAAAAATGACGAGCCGAGGACGGGGTGAAAACCCAAAAGGGCGCCCCGAGCAAAATGAAGAATCGAGTTGCGAGCCGTAGAAAAAAGAGCAAAAAAAACAAAAAAAAGGTTGAGCCGAGAACGGAATGAAAACCCGAAAGGGCGCTCCGGGTAAAATGAAGAATCAAGTTGCGAGCCACCACAAAAAAAAAGAGAAAAAAAAACTATAATAACAACGTGCTTCTCGTTAATAATTAAATTCGGTTAAATCGAGCCTTTGTCGAGGCATTTACATTAAGCATCTGAATCCCGGATGTCCCGGAAAGCAACAACGTGTCAAAACTTCACAAAAACTAGTACTAATACGCCACATAATATCAACTAATAAGAAATTATACAAAATGGATGAGCTCTACCGGTCCAACCTTTTCTTCCCCTTGTCATTCGCGTGCACCCGCTTGTGTTTCTCATCATCGATCTTCTGAATACAAGCTTCTACTGCCCTAGCCAAAGACGAGCCCAGCCAATCCCACTTTCCTTCCTCTTTCACATTTTCAATATGGGTCTCGTTAGTCTTGGCCCGCTTAGATGAACTGACGGAACTAGGATCGGTAACGCTGTCTTTGGCCAGGCAATTAGTGACAGTCCTTCGAGTCACCTCCTCGCCCCTTTGTGGTGCTGTCTCCCTAACTTTCAAATTTCTCTGTCCTGATGGGTGTTCACAAACCCTCCGCCGGACGGAAGCATTATCGGTCGGTCGAACATTTTCAATAACAATGGGACGCAAAAACCTCTGTTCCCAAGACGCCCTAAATTCCCTGAGTGAATTGATAAACTAGTCGTGTACCTATCAAAAATAACCAACTACGGTCCAACTAAAAATATAGCTACGGTCCAACTAAAAATATACTTATCAATAATCGAATATCGGGCAGAAATATTGTGTGATTTGTGCTCGATTCGGATTTTGATACTCGTCGTATCCGATATTCGATTATTGAATCGGTATCGAATATTCAGAGCGAAATCAGGAAAAAAATATGTTTGTAAGTCGTTTTAAATTCAACTAAAACGATATGATTTATCTCCGCGTTTATAGTGTCGTAATTAATTCTAACGAATTAAATGACAAATATTTTAGCATCAACGAGAATCGTATTAGTTAAATTAATTGACTAAATCATTTAAATTCGACATCCAACTATCGGGTTGGGATCGAGTCTAATAGATTGACGCTTTGTATTTATTAAAACTTGATTCCCTCCGCATCCCGACATCACGATAAATCCTTACGGATTGTATGACATCGGATCCGCATCAACCTGAGCAGATGATGATAACTCCATGGGGAATCGGACTTGTCGCAAAAGTCCTGGGTGCGCCTATATATGGGCCCATCCCGTGCTATTCCGGGGAAAATGCCGCCTAGGGCTTTCCGCTAGGGAGATATATGAGTTATGCGGGCTTGCCTCCGAAGCCTTGAGTTGTACCTGTATCAGCTACATAAATTTTTGCATGCAACACGTAGGTAAAAATATGACTCGCGCTGGGGAATAGTGATTTTTGCTTAGTTTTTGATATCGAAATCCTGAGAGCAACTCACGTGCTACGTTTTCAAAATGGAAAGGGGTAGAAAAGAAATTTGCAGTTTAAATAGACCGAAATTTGACCTTGTCGAAAATGTTTTTTTTTTCTTTTCAAATGGCTAAGTTTTGCAAATTTTGAAGTGAGAATTTGAAAAGAGAGGTATACCGACAGACTCGACACTGGACGTGACAGGACGAGTTGACAGACTTGATTTGGACTCTCGAGGGGTTGGACCGTGACTCGGTAGGGGGGTGGGCCACCTAAGATGACAAGACTCTTAAGTTGCGCTATTCCGTAGCCTAGGCGAGTGGCAACATGGTCGAACATCGAAATGGGATAGATATGCTATAGGGGAATTGCAGTAGTCTGTAATGAGACTGTTGTAGTCTAGTGTTCTTTTCTGGATTTTTGATTTTAAGGGTACATTCCAAAGTGGGTATTGCTTCGAGTCCTGACAGATTCTTGTCTTCGACGGAGCCGAGTACTAGGACACACTACAGAAAGGAGGCTAGATTTTGAAAGTATTTATCTGGATTTTGTGAGTGGATGGAGGTTTTCTGCCTAAGAGAAGCCCCCAAGACGACAAAGCTAGCTGTTGAGAACATGACAGTGTCGTGACCGGAATGATGGTGCTTTTTGAATGTGTGTCAATGTGGGTGGTTGTGCCTCCGTTGAAAGGCTGCCTACGTATCCACGTGTATTGAAATCAAACCAAGCCGTAGTTTAGTGAATTGAAAGATATATTATTGTTCCTAGTCTAATAGGACTTTATGAGTAACTAGCCATATTGACGGTGTAGGCTAGGTGCATTCCCAATGTAGGCTAGGTGCATTCCCAATGATGTTTTGATAAGAGGGCTAGAATGGTTAGGATGTTGATCCTGTGACTACGAGCGTTCTCCGGGGTGGCCCCCAGAGGTGGTGTGAACTATTTGGGCATGTTCTATGCCGACCGCAGGTTGAGTTCCCGTGTTTGGGGCTGGTAACTAGTTTGGATGAGAAGAATTGGGATGGGATTTGACGAGTTTTGCTCTCGGGTCTTTGACGATTTTTGATCTCGGGTCTTTGACGAGTTTTGATCTCGGGTCTTTGACGAGTTTTGATCTCGGGTCATTGGCAAGTTTTGATCTCGGGTCATTGTATGGTGATTGTGAATTTTGTTATGTCGTGTTGTGTTGTGTTGTTGTGCAAAGGGGAAGTCGAGTGAAAATGGTTCGAACTTGGATCGGGATATGTTTGATAATACGGGATCTGGTTTTCATGTCTGGCACTAATGGTTAGGGGTATCCTATGGAGCTTGAATCCTCAAAATTCCGGGCTGTCTCTAGCCTAGGTCTCGGGAAGGTCTTGAGGGTTGTAATGTGGGAAGGCTGAGTGTGGTGTTAGCTGACCAGATTGATTGTCACTCCCCTATGGGATGGTATGGGTTTTGATAATTGACCGTTTCACTTGAGTTGACCGTTAAGTACGGTCATGGGTTTTTGAATATTTTTTAGTTGGTTGACTTCTTAGCCCCGGTCATAGGATTCTTCATTTGGGTTGACCGTTTAACCTCGGTCATGGATATTTGAATTTTTTTTTTGATGATGGCTTGCTTTTTTGCTTTGGCCTTTTGCTTTTTTCTGGACTTTTGCTTTTTTTTGTTCAGTTTTTTTTATCATGACCAGCTCTTTTGTTTTGGCCGTTTGCTCTTTTTTTTTGTCAGACTAACACCTAGGGTAGGGATTGGTCAGTCTTATTGGATGGGTGTTTATTGTGGGAAATGGGCTTGCCTCCCGTCTTGAACCCAAACTAGGAGACTACCTAGATTTGTCATAGGATTCGATACCGCTACTGCTAAGGGTAGTTATGTGGCTTTCTATACCAGACATGGAACAGGTAAAGGAAAACACGGGTCTTATTTCCTGCAGTATTATGGTGTTTGTCATGTTCTCGGAAACACATAAGGAAATCATATATGAGAGATTGAAAAGCTGATTTTATTGAATTTTGGAAAAGAGGAAAGAATACAACTGACTTTGACTCTGACTTTGACTTTGAAATAGAACATCCTAGACTCAGACTCAGACTCGAACTTAAATCAAATCTGGACTCTCGGATGATGTTGTCATTAGTCGTCGGCTTCTAAGGACTCGAGTTGATGTCCAGTATAGCCTTCAATAGAAGCTTCACCCAGATCTTCATTATGTCGAAGATCGTATTCAATCATAGTACCCATTTCGGTAAGCACCGCAAAGTTTGAAATGCCAGCATACCTAAGATGGACGCGGTAGGAAGGTAGGAGATTGTTGATGAACGCCTCCACTAGCGTCTTCTCGTTGGGCTTGTCTACCAACTTCACACTTTCGGCCCTCCACCTTTGAAGGTACTTGGTGAAACCTTCTTTGGGCTCTTGGGCCATAACCTCTAGAGTACGCATTGTAGTTTGGATCTCGGTATTACCGGCGTAATTCCGAGCGAACTCTGTTGCCACATCATCCCAAGTCTTGTACTTCTTGGAATCGAGCCTGTAGTACCAGGCTTTTGGGTGCTTCTCGAGGGAGGAAGCAAACAAGTGCTTGAACATGGTGGATTTCACCCCCTTGATAGCCATAAATTCTTTGAAATCCCGAATGTGATGGACCGGGTCTTTAGTACCCTCAAACATCAGTATTCCCGTAAGGTTGAGGTTGGCAGGCAGCTTGTCATTCAAAGGCGAGTAGAAGCGAGCATTTTTCGCATGGATTGAGTTGTTTGTAGACAAATGGACCAGTTCTTCAAGCTTGCGAACTGCGCTGAACAGTTCAACTATGGGCCAGTGAGTTCAGATCCAGCATTAGGAGTCCCTTTCTCCATGGCACTCAAACGGGTGGCAAAGGTTGTTTCGTCGGTCCTGATAGCCATCAGTTGGGTTTCGATCTTGGACAGTGCGGCGGTCAGTTGATCCAAAGTGGTCTGCATTTTCTGGCGTCTGGTTACCGGTGGCCTATCTGTAAGAATACCGCGTAATCAGTAAAGTTGCTTCGGAACTCAATTTCACCAAGGCATATGAAATAGCGCGGGAGGAGAGACGACTCCATTTTGACTCGGGTTAGACTCTCCTAAGACAAATGTGTAGGGTACGATTCTCGGAGTGACTGTGATTAATCGCTCTGTCGGAGAATAGCCCCCAGGTGAGACCAAGGACTCAGATAGGACTCTGATGGTGTGACATTTAAGTGACTCGAAAGTGGGATACGTGAGACAACACGTGCAAGACATGTCCGTTAGAGCAACCGTGACTGATTGCTCTGCTGAAGGGTAGCCCCCAAGTGGGATCGAAGGTTTTGTTAAGACTCGAGTGTCGGACGAGTGACCCTTAGATGTAAGGATCACAAACCTTTTGTTATAGGGCTATGCTTTGTAGAAGGTTGACTTGGAAAAGGCACCTAGACGGGTGACCTGTGAAAGGTGGGCCTCCCTTAGAACTCGGCATGTGGGCCGAGTTCTGTCCGAAGGAGGGTCCATGTGAGGCATTCCCAGACTTTGGACTCGATTGTGTAAACGGGCCTTCCCTTGTAGGAGTATGTCCTACGTAGGTGGGCCACGCCTTAGTCAAATAAGGCGGACTGGGATAGGGGGGAAACCCGTGACGTAAGATCGACGGAGTTTCGACGCTAAAGACCTCGACGACTTATGACGCGACCCGACACTGCTAAATACGGGAAGTCCTAAGAAGAGGAAAGTTTTGAAAAGGGATTTTTTAGAAAGTCCGAGGAGGCTCGGTGGAGGGCCTGATTTTTTTCGAAAATCGGAAAAGTACCATCGGGCCGCAATTTTGAAGGTTTGAAAATATTTTTGAATTTTGAAATGGGCAGCATACCGGCTAGAAATAAGCTATTTTGAGTAAAATCATAAGTCCTAAATTCGGTAGCTTTCCAGGTTTTTGAAAAGTTGAATAATTGGAATTTTGAAATTTGAATATCAAAAAAAAGAATTTCCGATAATTTGAAAAATTGGAAACGGGATCCCGAAGATTTGAAAATCGAAAACGGCATTTCGAAGATTTGAAAATTGAAAATGGCATCTCGGAAATTTTGAAAATTGAAAATGGCATCTCGAAAATTTGAAAATCGAAATTGAATTTTGAAAATTCGAAAATCGAATGGTGGATCGGAAATTCGAATTTTGAAATGGGCAGCATGCCGGCTAGAAAATAGGCTTGTTTTGAGTCAAATCTTAAGTCTATATTTCGGCAGCTTTCCGAGTTTTTGAAAATTGAATATCTTTTTTAAAAAGATGCATTTTTGGAATTTCGGAATTTTGAATATCGAAGATGAATTTCAGAAGATTTGAAAATCGAAAATAGGATCCCGACTTTTAAAATTGGCGAAAATGTCATCGGGCCCAATTTTTTTTGAAAAGTTAAAATTTTTTGAATTTTTGAAATGGATAGCATACCGGCTAAAAATAGGTTATTTTGAGTAAAATCATAAGTCCTAAATTCAGTATGCTTCCCGGGTTTAAAAATTGGATATTTTGAAAAAGATATATTTTTGAAAAATGGACGGTTTTTTTTAAAAAACGACCTTAGAAACCAAGTATCACATAGTCACACAAGCATAATAACGACACCATGTATGCTCTACACCAAGTCTCGGTCGGTCTATAAAGGGTCTATACCAGTGCACATAGCCTATCCGTGAATCGGGACAGACTCTCTAAGTCGAGTTGAGCTTAGAACATGCCGCGAAACCCATACGAATCGACTATGAACACCTTTGACATATCCATATTGGAGTATATCACGGTATAGTGGGACGTCGGTCACCAGTACCGACCGGAGAAAATATAGGGTTATGCATGAACCGTAAAACTAAAAAGCGTATTGTACTAGTCAAACGATTTCTATTCGAGTCTCACCCTGAGGATGCCGATGGTAAGTCACGCATCAGTTAATCCCCAGCGGAGTCGCCAAATTGTGGACATGACATAGGTCCACCCAGATGCGGCCACGCGCGGGTTTGGGGAGGCGAATAAATCTCCATATGAAATGGGTCGAATTGAAATTTAAATCGAAGTGGAGTCGCCACCGAACTTTGTGGGAGTTCGGGCCCGTTCGAACCCACTCTATACCCTAGTGGGCCATGCACAAAGTATGGCCCATTTGGGTGTCAGAGTTTATTGGGCTCGTCCCTTAGCATTTGATACCGATACCGACATTATCGGATACCGTGTATTGAATGACTCTCGTGCGCCAACGCACTACTAGAATAAGTGCAAAAGACATCATTGATAAGAAACCAATTAAATAATTAAATGATCTCTTTTATGTAAGAAATCTTTTGTCATAAATAAATGATCTCTTATGTATTCTAAAGAAACCATTGAAATAAAAAATGATCTCTTTAAATACATCATAAATACATAAAAAATCATTTATTGGTATAAATGATCTCTTATGAGTACATTATACTTACATAAGAGACCATTTGAAACCAAAAAATGGTCTCTTATGTTCCATACTCGTAGTATACATACGAGTACAACATAACATCTGATTAAAAGCTCCCTCACCTCATTACTTTTTGAAAAAAAAGGTTAAAAGGCCTTATAAAATTCACAACCTCCGACGAACCTCCGGTAAACCTCAGACAAATATCTCGGCAGAAGTTGTTCGATCGCGGCGCTTCTGAACGTCATACCTACAGCTCACCATTCCCATGAATTTTATATCGCCCCAAATGTATGGATGTGAAGGTACATTTTCGATCAGATCTAGGGTTTCACTTTTTAGTTTGTATTACTATAATTGAATGGTGAATGAGTCGATGATGAATTCAGTGATGTAAAAACCGTATGAATAGTTTTATGGTGATTAATCTTTAATTTTTTTGTATTCTTTGATTTCATTGTTTATAATCAGTTGAGAAAGTGGTCGGGTGAAGTGATAATAATGCATAGTTCATATGATTAATCCAGGAATAACATAAACTAATTATTAATCTTTCAAAGTTTTATGTTAATTCAATTTTAATAATCTGATGGCCAAGATGATTGAGTGCTTATTCTTATTTCTGACACCTCATGTATGAGAAGGTAATGATTTCTTCACTGAGCAGATAATGCAACTTTTCTGAGTCATTCAATATCATCTGTGTTTTAATACGTGTTACTCCTTCCTATCCTCGAAAGCTTCGAACTGCATTTGTGTGCAAGGTGGTGTATTTGAGTGAATATAATTTAGTTAAGTGTGTTGTTTGAGTAGATATTCGTGAGTATCGTGCTTGAAGTCAGAGATAATGAAGAAATTTTGTTATCGATACAGGTTGAGAGTCTGATTTTGTTAGAAGCAACTTTTAAAGTGTTACTATGTTAAAATAAGGTATTTCAACTTTGGGACTTGGTGATTGTTGAGCAAGGATTGAAGAAAGTCTTGCTATGTATCGTATTCCATACTTTGAAAATGTATCGTTTCGATACTAGTCTATGGCCTGAGCATAAAGTGACGATGTTAATCATCTAGATAGATAGAAATGCTGCGGTGATGATCAAAGAAGATGAATGTACTAGTCTAATAGTCGTAGTCTCGTAGATATTAATGAATAAATAAGCATAACTGTCCTTGACTCTCTCATTAATGATATCAGGCTGCAATGTCTGACCTATGGCGATTATTAAAACGATACAAGCTGCTTTCTCATGCAACCCTCACGCAGATGTCGTGGTAGAATGCTTAGAAAGGTGCTCCTACGATTCCAATCCCCCACGGCAATCACAGTTTCTGACCTCAGTGCCTACAACTCGATTCCATTTAATGAATGTAATTTGTTAGTAACCATGAGTTCAATTATTGTATCTGTGATAGTTTTGTTGTATTGTTAGGGTTGAGATGTTACGAAAACTAATTAAAAGGTCACTATTTTCATGTCATGTTGTTTGTTTGAATGATGCCACTGTGATCGTTTGATTTGGATGATGGCTCCAGGGGCAGGTTGTCCATGTGGATAAGCTTCAGCTTGAGGCTGATGTTTGATGAGTTTCCAAGCAGCTTATTATTATTAGAATTATTAGTTACTAAAATAATTATGTTTTTAAATTGTTTATTATTGCTTCATCAACTTTCAGCCACTTATGATTATTTGTATTATAAGATGGGTGTAGCTTACTGGTAATTCTAGCAGCATCATCGAGATAGCCTATGATCATGGTTTCGAGGTAATCTACATTATTTTATTCTTATTTTATCATAAACTAAAACAAGAGAATAAGGAGAGAGTCCATTAGCTAATGACTTGATTTGAGTTTCTTGTTGTGTCGGGCCCAATCAGAGATTTGTTGCTTGATTTGGTATCCTTGGTAAAGATGCACCTGGAGTCGCAGCTGCTGTCGTGCACGCTCCCGCAAGATGTGTAATAATTTGAGAACCACAGTGGTATAGCTCATGGCTCTCGCTTACTTCACTCTTCTTTATGTTCTTCTCTGGTAATTTCTTTATTCAGGTTAATTCTATGTTGAATTTAGGTTAGTTTAATTCCATTGAAGATAAGTTAGGTTTCCTCAAGCTCAAGAGTATGATCCCCATTTCAATTATTCAATCCTTTATTTCATCCATTGATTTCTCATGTCATTGCTGTATGCATGTAATTGTGATTCCCAATTTGCTCGTTGTTGGTATATTGGATTATTGTTCGGTTTTATAGATTATTTAAACCTGTGATTCCCTGTTCATTCCTATTTAAAATCGATAACGATACTTGGTTGGATTCGAGGATGAGTAAGTTATGCTGATATTGCAGAGATTGTGTATCATTCAAGTGGAGTGTTCAGTACTTAAGTTCAAGTTGGACTTCAAAGCCGCCATTGGCGGTGAAGTACACGCTAGACACGAACATAAGGAACAAAGAAGATTTAGATGAAGGGCGAAGATGTTTAGAAAGTTAATAATTGAAGCAGATACTTGGTCCATTTGTATTTTCTTTTGTTTGAGAAAACAAGCCCATTAATATTCGGGAATATTAATGTTATTTGCACTATTGTGGCTTTTAATGTAATTTTGAAATAATTTAGCATTAATATATATTATGCTTTTTTTGGAAATCCTTGTCTATTTCAAATAATTAAAAACATAGTATATGCATTTTTACACTTGGACTCTTAAATATAAGAAAAAAGAAAAAGAAAAAAAAGAAGAGATCAAAGAGATCATTTTTCTGAGTTCTATGGTTATTAACCAAGAAGGCAAAGAAACCATTTAAGTGTGTTGGATGATTTTGTTAGGTTGAGATAAGAAATCATAGATCTTGCAAGCAAGGTGTTTAATATATGCATCAAAGAAACCATTTATCTCTTAAAATTGATTTCTAAATCATAAGCAAAGAAATCATTTTTTCTCACATGGTTTCTTACCCTAAGACACCTTTGACCTGGAGATCATCTCCATATTGGTGTCTTAGGGTATTTTAAGATGATTTCTTTGCCCTTTTTTCTAGTAGTGACGGTTTCGGGCATCCGAAAACCGAGGTTTTGAGTAATGGGTGAGGGTACGTGTTGAGAAGTTCACAAAGAACACCCAACCCCGCCCGCACATTAGCAGCCTCTACTAAGATATCGCTTGACGTTGTAATACACATGTTAGTAGAACGATAAAATGATATGCAAGCAACGTTTTACCTAAACATGTGAATAATTGAATGGGTTTCTAGGTCGATTTAATGCATCTAAATTTAACGTCAAAGTTGAATTTAGCATGCGGGTTCATTTTAGTACAATAAAATAAACAATGGAAATAAATCGAAAAGACATGAGCAAACAAGTTAGTAACGGTATAACGATAATAACGGTTTGCAAGAAGTATGGAATGCTATTGAACGATGTAAGGAAACATGATGCATGAGTTTTGAAAAGGTAGTATGACACATGATGGATTTGACACGTGTTGACCGAAGCCATAAAAGTATTATTGAGACTCGAAGGACGTTATAGGACTCACGGTTTGACGTGATAAAGGTGCACTCGATCGAGTTATTGAGGGACTCGACCGAGTGTGCCTCGGAAAATGCTTCTGTCCAGTATTTGAGGTGTCACTTGACCGAGTGAGCAGCCACTCGACTGAGTCATTGCGGGACTCGACCGAGTGGTTCTCAAAAGAGCCTTCTGCCTCGGTTTTGGTGTGCCCCTCGATCGAGTGGGCTAGGCACTCAATCGAGTTCCCCCTGTATGGACTAGGGTTCGCCTTGCAATTTATTATTGATTTCAAAATTGCTTTTTTAATTCTAGTAAATTGCTAAATTTGTCAAATCGGGCAGAAATATTGTGTGATTTGTGCTCGATTCGGATTTTGATACTCGTCGTATCCGATATTCGATTATTGAATCAATATCGAATATTCAGAGCGAAATCTGAAAAAAAATGTTTGTAAGTCGTTTAAAATTGAACTAAAACGATATGGTTTATCTCCGCGTTTATAGTGTCGTAATTAATTCTAACGAATTAAATGACAAATATTTTAGCATCAACGAGAATCGTATTAGTTAAATTAATTGACTAAATCATTTAAATTCGACATCCAACTATCAGGTTGGTATCGAGTCTAATAGATTGACGCTTTGTATTTATTAAAACTTGATTCCCTCCGCATCCCGACATCACAATAAATCCTTACGGATTGTGACATCGGATCCGCATCAACAGGTTTCGACACTAATTAAAAAGGTATTTTTTAATAAAATAGTTTTGAAATTGAAGAAGATGTGATGAATGATGATTATGATGACGACGCAAATAAAAAGAACGTGACTAGCGACGCAAAGAAATAGAAAAAGGTTATTGATGTTGACTTGCTTCAACAATCAAATATTCGGGGTGTCGGGATAAGCGACCGTCAACATCGGGTGCGATACCCTCGTAATATTCAGATTTTCTTATCTCGTCATCCCTCGTATTCGACACGAATCGGCAGGTATTTTAATATTTTGTACGAGAGATTATTATCGATATTAAAGATGTGACGACAAAATAACAATAAAAAAACTATGATAACGACGACAACGACGGACGACGCGAGAGAGAAGAGAAGGGAAGAGAACGGGATTTTGCACCCTCAACCTACATGTTCTTGTCTCGGATAGGACTCGCTTGATTGTGGCTTAGGCACGGGAGTTCGAGGTTTACGTAGATTAAGTTATGGTGGTTTAGGGATTGAGTGTGTAGGATTAGAGTGATTAAGGTTGATTAGGGTTGAATACGGTTGTCCAAAAAAGATGTGTCAAAGTTCATGCAAAGGGGAGTATATATAGGCAAGGCTCACATACCCCGTCTGGGGTTACTCGACCGAGTAGCCCCCTGACTCGGTCGAGTGGCCCAAGTGACCGTAGTCGGGCCTGTTACAGGGCCCACTCGATCGAGTGGGTCAGCCGCAGTGCACGGGTCCGGTTTTTTGGACTGTGGTTTGGATATTTTGTTGGTTTTGTATTTGGATTGGACTTTTGATATTTGAGTGACTGTTTTTTGTGTCTCGGAACAGCTTACCAAGGTTTGACCCAATCGCTAAAAGTCGGTTTTATTTTCGGTGTCGGTTTTGACCCAAATTAGTCTTATTTGATTGGAAACGACCCACTGGGCCTGAATTCGAGGTCAGTTTTGTGAGATTTGTACCCCGTAAAAAGCCCAAGCCGGAAACCTATGGTTCTGAGCCCATATCCGAGCGCGTAGAAACACTTTTGCGTCCGATCATCATCGGGTGTTTTTTGGAAACTGCTATAGACACCTAGCAGCCAAATGTGGGTGTCTACACAAGTCTATCAAAATATATATGCAGTGGTTCATGTTCAAACTGAGGGAAGTAGAAAATAGTCATAATGATGAAAAAAATAAAAAAATAAAAAAATAAAAATGACTAAAAAAATAAGAAAAATAAAACTAAGAGAAAAAAAATTAATAATAATAATAATAATAATAATAATAATAATAATCGTCCCAAGAAACTGAAAGTTCCCTAAGACAAAAGATAAACTAAAACGACAAGTAAAATTAACCGTCTCCCCGGCAACGGCGCCAAAATTTGATAAGCTAGTCGTGTACCTATCAAAAATAACCAACTACGGTTCAACTAAAAATATAGCTAGAGAAGTCGGGATCGATTTCACAGGGAGAAAAATAAATCCTACTCGCAATTAAAGTCTATCTAAGTAACCAAATTGGGGGTTTTACGTTTTTTTTAATTAATCTAAAAGTAGTGAAGGAAAGAGAAGTAAAAGAAGAATAACTAAAATAAATAAGATGAATAAGGATAAATAAATATAGAGAGAAAATTAGGATTGTCGGTTCACTACGAATCTCATATGATCATGGTCTAAGTCACAGGTCTGTCGCAAATATTGGTCTAAGGGGTAGTGAAAAAGTCTTTCCGGTCCGCTATTCACCCTAGCATTCGTCTAAAGGCTTCCGATCTTATTAGGGCAAACTAATGTGTTGTAGCAGGTCTAACTTTTACCAGGCTTCCGATCTTAGGTTCAAGTTTACCAATTCAATTAATCAATTACGTCGACTTAATCAATTAATCTCAATTAAATGCTACAGTTGACAACTCAGACGCAATATCATTGACAGATCTATAAACTATTTAGCGACCACATTCAATTCGCAGATCCCCTAAATCCTAGCGAGGGAAATTAACTACTCATGGAGAAATTTACGACAACAATAATAAAGATGATAACTAGATAAAGCATAACTAATGGACCTAAAGAGAAATAGGCATAAACGAATTAATAAGATTAAGAAAGAAAGAATTAAGAATAAAGGAAGAACAAAGAGAGAATTAGATTACCGAGTTTAAAGGAATGAGTAGAAAAGAATTCATAAATCTAGATCTAAAAGTTGAGAGTAGAGAGAAATCTAAAGAGTGTTGAGGGTTGAGAGAAATCTAAAGAGAGTAGTCTAAAGAAAAGTCTAAAGAGAATTAGAAGCATAAAAGAAGAGGTTGAAGAATTCTAATCTAATATTTTCTTAAATACTAAGCTAAAACAAAAGTCCAAAAGTCTTATTAACCCTAAACATCAAATTAGGAAAGTCTCGGTCTTCGTCCAGTCTCGAGAATAGTCGGTTGACTATTATGGATAGTCGTTCGACTATCTGTGACCCGTTTCCATTCTCAGCAATGCGCGCTCAACTTCAAACGTTTGCCATTTCTTCATTACTTCTTCAAATCAAGCGTGTAATATACCGTTGGAAAGATAAGAGAAAGATTTTTCCAATGCAACTGAAGTCAGATCAATTTAAGTTGTAGAACTCACGATATTCACGATTTAACTTGACCTGTCTGGAAACGATCATTCTCTTTTCTTATTTCGCAAAAGATTTCATCTTCAAGCACGATTTTTGCCTTGTTTATCCGTCCATAGGTTCAAACCTGCATAAGATGCAACATGACCACAAAGTATCAAATTCGGGGGAAAATAGTAGACAATGCTACTCGATATGCATGGAAATGCGTGCGTAAAAGACGAAATAATCATATATAAATCGCACGTATCAAACATCCCCAAACCAAACCCTTGCTTGTCCTCAAGCAAGCACAAGACAAAGAAAAACATCCTAATGGAACCGTATACAACTCAAAGCTAATTATGCTTCTGACTTGCCTAAACCAATTAATGCATATCGATTAAGGCTAATGCACACAACCACGTACAACAAGCCTTATCAATGACAACAATACTGAGCCTTCAACCTTGCAAGACTCGTCTATGTCGGACTCTCACGGGTCGCTCATCACACAAAAGGGGTGATATTGTGAGTTTATGTAAAAACGGAAGGAAAAAGCACTCACCTAAACTGCGACTTACAAGAGCATGCGTGCAATCTAACATGAACAATCTATAATAACCGTACATACGCATTCTAACGGGTAAAGACACGTGCCAAGGACTTACATATGGTATAAAGTGAGGCTAATCGGGTAAGAAGGGGCAAAACGATATGGATATGTGGAGTTAATAGCCAAGCTAGAATTACACCAACCATTAATAAACATCCCGTTCTCACCAAACTCCAGTCGAAGAAATTAGGCATAGCAACAAGCGTCTTATCAAGATCACTTTCCACTAATAACTATGAAATTAGAGAGATCAATTCTTTTCTCATAGCAAAAACACATCCTTCTTTTAGTTTCACTTTTTTTTTTTTTCATTTCTTTCCTTTCATTTTTTTTCTTTTCCTTCCCTTTTTTTTTCTTTTTCAAATAAATCTCCTTTTTTTCATCTATTTTTTCATTCCCTTCTCAATTGTCATGGTACCAAAATCAACCCGGAAAAAACAATTTCGTCCAACTAATCTACTAGCTTGAAATGTTACATGTCTCACAAGGAGTACTACTCTCAATCCTAAAAGAAACTGATCATGAATGTCATCAGTTTAAGGCTCTAATTTCTTACAATTCTGAGTAGTTTGCCAACAATGAGTCAAGTTTATTCGTTCAGTAAAGTCAATCAATGACAAGAGAATGATGCATGTAATTATATACAAAAACGATAACGATGCAAGGCATAAGCAAGCTAATGAAGATATAAAAGCAATATCATCATCATTATGTAACCATTCCGACTCGACTATATGCAAAAACATATTTTGATTTTTTTGATTTTTTTATGCATGCGAAAATGGAATAAATATGCAGATGGATGAAAACAACAGATGCATACCCTCCCCAAACCAAATCACACAATGCCCTCATTGTGTACAACAAATAATAAGAGGCATAAAAAATATGGGGAAAGATAGGAAAGACGATGAAAGTGCAAAAGAAAAAAAATGAGACTACTTACAAGATACATATAAAGGATACTAGAAAGAAAGTTGAACACCCAAACGTTTTATAACACCCTTTCATCGAGAACCAAGGAGAACCTCAATTCGAGAATCGAGGGATTCTAGAAAGAAAGTTGAAGTGAACTCAACTCAGAGTTCTAATGAATTGAAACTTCAAGCGGAAGTTGAAGAATTGAAAAAGAGAATGGATGCCATGAGTTCAAAGCCTAATCCTAGAGGTATGTACCAAATTCAAAGGAGTGTTCCACCAAGGCAATCATCTCCTCCAAAACAATTAACATGAGAAGTTCAATGTGATCATTGTGGCAATTATGGCCATGATTATAGGTCTTGCATTCCTAATGAAGAAGTTTATATTGAAGAGTCAAATGAAGTCCAAGCTATACAAGTGTATGGGCAAAGACCTCAATTTGATCCCTTTTCCAATACTTACAATGCCGACACAAGATTTCATCCTAATTTCTCTTACGGAAATCAAAAGTTCAAAATCCGATACCACGTGCCCAAGGGAGTCAACTGAGGTCATTTAATCAAAGTCAACAAAGGCCCTTTAACCAAGGTCCTCCAAAGATGCCCCCATATATGCCTCATCATCAAAGGAGCAACTTCAATCAACAAGGTAGCAACTTCCATGTTCCCAACAGTTACAACAATTACCAAAATCACATGGTAATCATTTCAATCAAGGATACAATCAAGGGTTCCAAGGCAATTTCCAAGGAAATCAAGGTTACAATCAACAACCATTTAATTAACTCTCTCAATCTTATGGCCAATCAAGCAATTTTCAATTTGGTCAAGGAGGAGTTCCATGGGATAACATCAATGATTTGTAAAGAACCGTTGGGCAACTATGGAATGAACATCAAGACACTAAGGCAAGGCTAAAGGTTCGGAAATCATAAGAAGCAACAAAAGCCTTAGCCGCCCCAATTCATCGACCCCATGGTTTGCCCGGGCAACCCCAAAACCCAAGAGACCCTTCACACCAAGCAAAAACCATCATTTTGAGAGGTGACAAAGAACTTGAGGACCCGTAAAAGAACTTGAACTTAACACCAAAAGCACCCCATCCAAAGTCAATCAACCAAGTGCACCACAAGCATCATCTCCCACTTCCCCCAAAAAAAATCGGGGAATACAAGCGGAGTTTGATATCCTTCAAAATGCGGAGAATGAACAAAGAGAACAAAGAAAGAAGAAAGAGCAAATGGAAGTGGAGGGAGCAAAAAGAAAAGAGGCGGAGGGATTAGCCGAAGAAGAAGAAGAACCCAATGTTCCAGCGCCTCCCGCTTTTGTCCCATCATTGCCTTTTCCCGAACGAGCTAAGTCACATAAGGAGAATGCCCAGTTTAGCCATTTCGTGGATATGTTGAAGAAGGTGGAGGTAGCTTTACCCTTCACCGAGGTAATTTCTCAAATGTCCCTCTATTCTAAGTTTTTGAAAGATGTCTTGACTAAAAAGAGAACAATAGAGGACAAAGAATGTGTCTCTCTCACGGCACAATGTAGTGTCATTCGTATGAATCAAATGCCAAAGAAACTAGAGGATCCTGGTAGCTTTTCCATCCCTTGTTTGGTTGGAAATGTTGTAGTTAATCAAGCTTTATGTGACCTAGGGGCTAGTGTTAGTTTGTTACCCTATCCTATTGCCAAGAGACTTAGTGTGGGGGAGATGAGACCCACTAGTATGTCGATTCAACTTGCGGATAGGTTTGTCAAGTACCCACTTGGGATACTTGAGGATGTACCCGTTCACAAGTTGGTAAGTTTTTCATCCCCTCCGACTTTGTTGTCGTGGATATGCCCGAAGACACTATTACCCCCATTATTTTAGGTCGAACTTTTATGGCTACCGGAGGTGCTATAGTTGATGTCAAGAATGGAAAGTTGTCTTTTAACATAGGGAACGAGTCGGTAGAGTTTTCCCTTTTTCAAGCTCTTAAACAACCAATGATTGAACAAATGCATTCCATTGAAGTTATTGATAGTTTGGTTGAGTATAGCTTGATAGATGATGATAAGCAAGAAGATGAACCATTTGACTCTCCACCCTATGAAGATGAATGTTTGCATGAAGAAAAGGTAGACCCACTATCGGTGGGTAAGAGTATGGTGTCTTCTTCTCCTAATCTGGAACTTAAACCACTCCCCTCTTCCCTCAAATATGCTTTTCTAGAAGGAACTAATTATCCCTTTATCATCAATGCCACACTTGATGGTCCTCAATTGGAAAAACTTTTGATTGTTTTGAGAAAGCACAAAAAGGCCATCGGGTATAGCATTGCCGACCTCCAAGGCATAAGCCCAAACGTTTGTATGCATAGGATCATCCTTGATGATGACCACTGTCCTTCGGTTGAGGGTCAACGTAGGTTGAACCCCACCATGACAGAGGTTGTCATGAAGGAAGTCCTCAAGTTGTATGAGGCTAACATTATATACCCAATAACCGGAAGTAAATGGGTTAGCCCCGTACAAGTTGTGCCAATAAAAGGAGGAATAACGGTTGTCAAAGGAGAAAAGGGTGAGTCTATTTTGACTAGGACCATTACCGGTTGGCGCATGTGTATAGACTATCGAAAATTGAACACGGCCACCATAAAAGACCATTTCCCCCTTTCCTTCATTGATCAAATGCTTGAAAGATTGGCGCATCATTCTTATTTTTGTTTCCTTGACGGTCATTCCTGATTTCTTCAAATTCCCATTCATCCTGATGACCAAGAGAAGACCACTTTCCCATGTCCATATGGCACCTATGCTTATAGAAGGATGCCATTTGGATTGTGTAATGCGCCGGGAACGTTTCAAAGATGTATGCTTGCTATATTCTCCGATTTCATTGAAAAATCCATGGAAGTTTTTATTGATGACTTTAGTGTCCATGGTACATCTTTTGATTCTTTCCTTGAAAATCTTGATCAAGGGTTAGCTCGATGTGAAGAGTATAGACTTGTTTTAAATTGGGAAAAATGTCATGTCATGGTTGAACAAGGTGTTGTCTAAGGTCATATTGTTTCTAATAGAGGAGTAGAAGTTGATAAGGCCAAAGTCTCCGTGATCGAGAGCTTGCCACCACCTACAAATGTCAAAGGGGTGAGAAGTTTTCTAGGTCACGCCGGTTTTTATAGACGATTTATTAAAGACTTTTCCAAAATTGCCAAGCCTTTAACTTCTTTGCTTATGAAAGCTGCACCTTTTGTTTTCGATGACTCGTGTCTTAAGGCCTTTTACAGGATAAAGACCGCTCTCACTACCACTCCAATTATCAAAGCTCCCAATCGGAATTTTCCATTTAAGATCATATGCGATGCATCCGATTTTGCCGTTGGTGTCGTTCTAGGACAACGGGTAGACAAGAAGCTACATGTGATATATTATGCAAGCAAGACATTAGATGAAGCTCAATCGAGGTATACAACAACCGAAAAAGAGATGCTTGTCGTTGTCTATGCCATGGAGAAATTCCGAAATTTTGTTACCGGTTCCAAAGTCATTATTCATACCAATCATGCGGCGATTCGATACATCATGTCCAAAAAGGAGACCAAGTCCCGACTCTTTCGGTGGGTCCTCCTTCTACAGGAGTTCGATATTGAGATTAAAGACAAAGCTGGATCGGAGAACTTGGTAGCGGATCATCTTAGTAGACTAACGGTTAGTAAAGGAAGCAATGAAGAAGATGGTATACCCATAAGTGAAGCTATGAGAGATGAGGCCTTGATGGCCGTTGAGACTATTACACCTTGGTATGCCGATATCGTCAATGTTTTAGTATCTCAATTTATTCCGGACGATTATTCCAAGCAAGAGAGGAAGAAACTACGTTATGATGCCCAACTCTATTATTGGGACGAGCCTTACTTTTGCGCCTTCAGAAAGTAAATCGATTTTGGACTATTCTTAAAAGTGTGACGTTAATTTTAAACCCGACTCAAAATTTGACTCAAATACAAGAAAAGAATATAGAGGCAGGATCTGGTACATTTGTCAAATTTGCTACAATTTACCTCTTAATTGTGGCCATTAGATCTCACATGATCAAGAGCTGAGATTAAAACTCTCTAAATCCCAAAGCATTTTTTTCTCAGATTTTTATAGTTATTTCGATGTACAAACAAGATTATTTTAATGAAGAAACGTAGTTATTTTATAGTTAATTCAATTGTTTACTGAGAATAACGTTATCAGGTTATTTCAATGTAAATACATAATGATTTCAATGTAGAAAGTCAGTTATTGTATTGAATAACTTGTGTTATTGTATTGAGATGAAACTCAATAGAATAATGTTATCTGATGTTACGTAGTTATTCCAATGTAGAAACTCAGTTATTATAAATCGTGTTATTGTATTGAGATAAAATTCAAATATAATTAACTTTATAATAATGTTATATGATTTTACTTGGTTATTCTAAAGTAGAAACTCGGTTATTGTAATGAATAACTCATGTTGTTATATTTGGCCGACACTCAAATATAATCTGTTTTAAAATAATGTTATATGATTTTACGCAATTATTAAACCAATGTAGAAACTCAATTATTGTAATGAATAATGCGCGTTATTGTATTGGGATGAAACATCTTGCATATCATTGAAGGTGCATCCAGCAAAAGAAACTTCACTGAAAGAAAATAACAAAGAGGTAGTTAATTATAGTACAAAAAAATATTGAAGTACAATAATCACATATGTGCTATAGAATAACTATAAAAACACTATAAAATAACTCTGATTATAAAACATAGTTACTAATATAATGAAATAAATTCAAGAATAATATAGAATAACTGCAACAATAGTATAGAAGAAGTGGAATAACATAATAAAATAATTGGGTATTTCATAGTAATAATCATGTACCAAAACAAGAAATTCTTGCTATGAAATAATATGCAGTTATTTCATTGTTCATATTCAAGTATTTCATTGTTCATATTCAAGTATTGCAATAACAAGTTCAGTAAACCCTAAAAACTTAACGAATTAACATGAAGACCATCAAACCCTAATATTGAAACGCATTAAATTCTAAGTTCAAAAAATTTGAAAAAAAATGCAGACTGACAACGTAGACTAATAAATTGAAAAAAATTTGAATAACGCAGACTGATAAGCGCAATACTAAATAAATTGAAAAAAATTGAACAATACTAAGTTGAACAATACTAAATAAATTTAAAAAAAATCATACAGTACAAAAATTATGTGAACGAACTCGTCAATTTTATGAAATCTGTAGCAAATGAATTGCAATTTTATGAAAATTTTGTGAATGAGTGTTTAATATAGAACGAATTGCCCAATCAGATTGACAATTAGATTGACGAATTTGACAAAATTAGGAATCAGAACGAAATCAGAAAATGAAAAATCAGAACGAAATTAGAAAATTGGCGATTAGAACGAATTGACGATTAGAAAATTGACGAAATCAGGAATCAGAACGAAACTCTGCACTACGAAATCAGAATGAAAATTAAAACGAAAATACCTAATTGATGGAGTAAAGGGTTTCTTTTGCCGGAAATCAACGCACAAATTAATGGAGTAAAGTGTTCGGAACGAATTTGCCAGAACTGTCGAGGTTTCTTTTGATGGAGTAAAGAGTTTCTTTTGTTTAACGTGATGTTGTGAATTAGGTTGGGGATTAGGTTTTCTTCCTATTGGTGGAGTAAAGAGTTTGGGGAAGAATTAACGTGACGTTCTCATTTAATCTTGGCCTTTGATTTAAAGGTATTTGATGGTCAGGATCTGTCGGTAAATTGTAGGAAAATATAGGAAATGTAAAAGATCCTACTTCTATATATATATATATCAAACTAATTCATATCTAAACCCTACGTGTCCCACCATTCATTCATTCATTCATTCATTCATTCATTCAGCCTTTCTTTCAATCTTTACCCATCTGCTGCCGCTCTACCACTATTCCGTTCTCCCGTTGTTCCTCAGTTTTCGATCAATCAACTGCCATCGTAAAGTCGACTCTTGATATTTGTTTATACCAACACGTTTCATATCCTTCCTCATCTAAATTGTAAGTCCTTTAACCAATTTCTCTATTAGTTTTTATAATTAGCGAATCAAATGTGGAGTATGTATTATGGAACAATATTTTAAGTTTTCAATCCTTTTCTTTTGTGTCTTTTGGTTAAAACCATTTTCTCGACATAAGTTAATGATTTTCTAAGTAATTAAAGTTGGGACAAGCTTCCACGATTTGGGTACATTATTGTAATGTCGGTCGATATTATTATCGTTTTGGGGTCGTGATGTGACTATCGTATTGATCGGTATTCGAGCTTGTACCGTTTAACGAGATGGCTTGGGATGATGGCATTATGTATGATGGTAGCTAGGGATATGCTTATACTCCGTATTAATTTGGTCCGATTGATTTATGGTAAGCGAGTTGAATTTAGGTTGGTATGACATTTGGGTGCATATGACTTAATTTTAGTTTTTGTTAAAGGATTAGTTGGATTGGTGTAAGTTTGGTAACAGTGGACTCTTTATCTTGATTTGGGATTTGTGTTGTTGACAAGACGTCGGTTTTAATGAAATAAAGCAAGAATGAGTACAACAATGGGCAGTGAAGTGAGAAGCTAAAATATGGGCAATTAAGTTAGAGATTTTGGTGTTTGAATAAACTCTAAGATAGTAGATATATAAGTATAAGTTGATATGGTTGTTTTTTTATAAACTAGATGGTTATCGGAAAATTGTATTATTTGTAGCTTGTGGGTTTGAGGTGAGATAATTTATGGATTAATCGTAGCTTGGATTATCAGCCTTGAGAGGTAAGGACGTTTTACCCTTCTCACTTTTAAGAAAAGAGCATGTTCGGATAAAAACATATTCTTATAACGGTTTTGTAAATTATTTCGTCGATCGTAAATATTTTTTATAATACTCGAAATGTTTGGATATTAAACTTTGTGACATGAGTCACATATTGGAACTGTTTTGGTAAAACTTTTGGTAACTTATAACAGATTCTGGGAGCTCTGTTGGTCTAGACGGTTTTAAGGTGCGTCTAAGACGTTCCTGGGACTTCGTCCCGAAACTATTTTTAAGTGAGGATTGTCCGGCCCTCACTCGCTAGGGAGTTAGACTTTCTCCTTCGGCAGTTTCATCCTAATGACAGTCCAAATGTGAGAGGTGCGCACTATTATGAGTCTAGCTAAGCACAGGTGGTTACCTCTAGACCGTGCAAGGGTAGGACCTTGGCACACAGGTGGTGAAAAATATATTTTGGTTGGTTTGGATTTTAACTACTGTTTTTACAGTATCAAAATGGTGAATTTTAACTTTGGTTTCAGTTTATAATAGAATTATTATATTATTATTCTACGTTTTTATTTTATTATACTTTTACTCATATTTGCTGACGTCCTTTTGTTTTGGGTCGTTCCCCTACTGGAACCTGTACCTATTTGCGATTTTGGGTACAGTTGATAGGTACATTTGATATGCTGCATGGGTGCATTCTGGTTTCGGGTTTTGCTGAGCGAGGAAAGATTTTAATTATTTAACTTTGCTACGAGCTAATTATATCTATATTGGATTTATTGGTTTGGGATTGTTTTAAATCGTTTTGGATTTTGTGAGACTTATGTCTTCCGCTGCAACGTTTTCATTTAATTAATTACCGAAATTTTACTTCGTTTCAATTATTTCTATCAAACTTCTTTTTCAGTTGGTTTATATCATTTTATTTTCCTTGCACTTGGCTTTGTAAGCTAAGCGCGGAGTAACAGCTTTGAATTTTCCGTTTCGGTTTGTTATTTTGGTCGAAAAAAATTTAGGGCTGTTACAGTTGGTATCAAAGCAATAGGTTTCCAAAAATGTTTTGCAAGATTTGAAATGGTTTAAAAAAGACTCTTTACTTTTATTCAAAAAAAAACTTTTACCTTTACATTTCACATGGTTTTAAAAAAAAACTTTTACGTTTTATAAAAAAAAATATGGAGAGTGTTGGGTGGATTGGGTGCATTGCATACGCATGAATTATCATGTTTATCTTTATATTTGTCATGCTTTAGTGCTATTACACTTACCTGATTGAATTGTGATAGAAGTGAGGTCTACTTAACGTTATTATTTGGGATAAAACCATTTTATGCCTAATTGTAATGGGATATCATTATTGGAATTTGGGAAGTTTTATGTCATGAATAAAGAGGATGGGAAACTAAGAATATAGACATTTTTTTTTGGGTAATTTATAGTGAACTCTATTTCAGCTCATGTTCTGATTGATCTGGGCGCATCTCACTCTTATATTTCAGTGAATAATTTGAATGCAGAACCTCGTAAAGTTATGGATTTTGATTTTTCTACCATGCCATTTGAGGACTTAGTAAACCGTAAAAGGATGTGTATATGTTTATTGGTGATCATGATTTTGAGGCAGACTTGTTAGAATTCTCATTACCTTACTTTGATGTGATTTTGAGGATGGATTGGCTAGAATTTCATCGGCTAATATTGATTATGGACATAGCAAAATTCTCTTAAGGGGGCCTAAGATGTGAGAGTACTTATAAGGGTCGTGTGAGAGGTCTTAAGGTGAAGTTTATTTCTGCTATAAAGGTGAAAAGACATTTATTTGGGGAAGCTGAGTTGATTTGGTGTTATATTAAGGATTTGAGGATTGAATATCTCGCCATGACTCCTGAGTGAATTTCAGTATTGAGTGAGTTTGTTGATGTGTTTTCTGAGAAAATACCGAGAATGCCTCAAGTTAAGGAAGTTGTCCATAAAGAGGACCGACCATGTGACCTTCAGTGCAGATACTAATACTAATACGAATACCAGATAAATGGATCTACCATTGAGCCATTAAAAATCAGTAAATCACCATACCATATAACACCCTTAGAAATACAAGAACTTAAGAAAAAAACCAGATGAACTGATGGAGATAGAATAAATTAGGCTGAGTGTGTCGCCTTGGGGTGTCCCTGTTTTATTTGTGGAAAAAGAAGGATGAAACTTTGAGGTTGTGCGCTGATTATAGGGAATTGAATTAAGGTTACTATATGGAATAAGAATCCCTTACCTAGGATTGATATTTATTTGACAATGGAGCTTTTGTTTTCCCTAAAACTTACCTATGATTTGGGTACCATCAACTAATGTTAGCGCTTGAGGATTTACATAAGACTACATTTTCTACTGGATATTGTCATTGCGAGTTTAGTGTGATGCCTTTTTTTGGTTGACGTAGTGCACTTGATGTGTTTATGGATTTGATTATTTGTTGTAATATTGATTGATGACATAGTGAATTATTCAAATAATGAAGAGGAACATGAGGACCATTTACGAATTGTCTTAGGCACCTTGAAGGAAAAATAGTTATATGTTAAATTTTTGAGGTGTGATTTTTTATTGGTTCGAGTAATTTTTAGGGAATATTATATCTAAGGGTGGAGTATCGGTAGATCCTGGTAAGGTTGTTGAGTGACTTGAATCGAAATCTGTGACTGAAATGCAAAGCCTTTTGGGTTTAGTTGGTTACTATAGTAGATTTGTGAATGATTTCTCTAAAATAGAGAGATCAATGACCACACTAATGAGGAAAGCCACAACATTGGGATGAGGGGTGTGAGGAATCATTTTGAATTTTAAAAAAAAGAAAAAACTGACCACTACTCTGGTATTGGCGTTACCGGATGAAAATGAAACTTATGAGGTTTATACATGTGTCTGACTGAATTAGGTTGTATTCTTATGCAGGATACGAGAGTGATTGCTTATCCGTTTAGGCAGTTGAACTTTATGGAAAAATTACCCTACTTATTATTTAGAGTTAGCAACCGTAGTCGTTACATTGAAAATTTGGAGACATTATCGATTTGGTGTACCCTTTAAGGTTTTTATGATCGCAAATGTTTAAAATATATATTTACCCGTCAGGAGCTAATCGTGAGACAGAAGAGGTGGTTGGATTTGATTAAGGACTATAAGATCGAGATTCATTATCGTGTAAAAAATGCCAATGTGGTGGCCGATGCCTTAAGTAGAAAATTTCTCCATTGAATACACTTAGTGATAAACCGTGGTAATTAAAACTGAGGGAAAAGTTTCTGATATTTGGGATCAAAATGGCAAAATTGGGAACCAAGTGAATTGATGAGTTTTATTAGAGAGTTGAAAGGCGGTGATAATTTTCCTAGGATAGATTGGAAAATGAGGATGCGTTGTTCAAGCGCGATGAGAATGGATTGATTAAGTTCAGAGATACAGTTTGCGTACCTAATCCCCGGGATTTAAAGGAAAAGATCTATTCTGTTCATTTAGGTGGTAATAAAATGTATGCGAATTTGGAATTAGGGTTTTGGTGGTCTAGGATGAAGAAACAAATTGCAGATTTTGTGGCTTGATACTTGATATGTTTGAAGGTTAGAAGTGAATATAAGAGATCTCAGGGAAAGTTACAATCGTTGGAAGTTCCCGAGTGGAGTGAAGTTCGGTCTTTATTGATTTATAAGTGGGTTGCTAATGTCACATAAAGGTAATAGCATGATTTGGGTTATAATTGATAGATTAAATAAGAGTGCACATTTTATTCAAATGAAAGATACATAGAAAAAGAAGCAATCTGCTGATGATTATACATCATGTGGTAAGAATTTATGGAGTGTTAAAGAATATTGTACCAGATGGGGATGTCAGATTTGTTTCAATATTTTGGGAGATATTTCATATAACATTAGGAACAAAGCCTAAGATGAACGCATCATTTCATCTAGTTATTGATGGTCAAATTGAAAAGACAAATCAAATACTTGAGCACATATTGCGAGTTTGTGCCTTATAATTTCAAGGAGATTTGGAGGATAAGTTAAATCATATTGAGTTCTCATATAACAATAACTAGGCTACAATTCTAACGACACTATTTAGGCGTTGTACGGATATAAGTGTAGGATTCCGGTGGTTCGAGTAACATTAGCGAGTTTGTGGTTTTAGGATCTGAGCTGATAACGGACATGGTTGAGCATGCTAGGATTATATAGGACATGATGAAAGTAGCTTAAGACCGTTAGAATAACGATGCGGATAAAACTCGTAGGCATGTGGAATTTGAGGTTAGTGAGAAAATTCTTTTGTGTCTTTCTCTTACTAAAGAAGTATTGAGGTTTGGTAAGGAGGGCAAATTTAGCCCAAAGTTTGTTGGACATATAAAATTTTGGAGCGTATTGGCAAGGTGGATTACTGACTTGACTTATTAGCTGATATAGAACGAGTACATAATATGTCCCATGTTTCCCAACTAAGGAAATACATTAGTGAGCCATGATATTTGTTAGACTCAGAGAACATTAAGCTTGTGAGACTATGACTTATGAATCGATGTCTATATATATATATATATTTTTTTTTGGATAGTAAGGTGCGTAAAACCCATAAAGGTAAAACAAGAATGGTCAAAATTTTGTGGAATAATAACAATGTGGAGGAGGCTACTTGGGAAATCGAGTCAACATGAGAGACAAATACCCTCATATTTTGCCGAACGTAATTTTTGAGCTTCTAGGACGAAGCTTTGTTTTAAGGAGGATAGAAATATGCATGACTACTTTTCTTTTTGTAGTAAATTAACCTTATTGTGTGGTTTCATGCTACTCAGTATTTATTGGTTACAAGTATGAATGTGTTGGTTATTGTTGGTGCTTAATTAGTACAATGACGTTGGTTATTTGTTATTATTTGAAATTGATTTGTTTAAAAATATTTTGGGGGTTTGTTTGTGCTCAACGCACATATTGATGGTTTGTTGTTTGTGCTCTATGCACATATTGGATTTGGTTGTGCTCAACGCACGTACGGACTGATTAATTTTGTGAATTTTGCACATGTGGAAAAAAATGATTGAACTTGTGAAATTTCAGAACTTTGAAATAATTTAATTATTTTGCCCGACATGCTCTTAGCTTTCATAGTGATACTTTACCTTAGAGGAATATGAAAATCTCGGTGGTTTCAAACTTTGGTAATATCTCGTGGAATTTGGTGATCTTATGGAGTTAGATGGTTACGAAATGTGTTACTTTGGAATTTGAGGAATTAAGTTCTTTTGGAATTTGGAGAATTAAGTGGTTGTGTAGTTGTATACTATGGAATTTGGAGAATTAGGTGTTGTTTCGTATTTGGAGAATTTAGAAATGTGAAATATCTTAAAGATTGCGTGTTTGTTTCGGCGGATTTTGGATATATGGAGTAAATGGTTTATTGTGGGTATGTATGAGAAATGTAAGACTTTATTTTCAGGAGGAGTTTAAACTTCGAGGACTGATATTTTGTTTTAAGGAGGGAAGTCTGTAACACCCCGTTATTTTTCGAGTCGTTTATAAGCCTTTATTTTTCAAGTTTATTTTAACCGGGTTTTAAGTTTGAAAAGTTTTTAGTTAAAATACTTTTGCGCCTTCAGAAAGTAAATCGATTTTGGACTATTCTTAAAAGTGTGACGTTAATATTAAACCCGACTCGAAATTTGGCTCAAATACAAGAAAAGAATAAAACAATATATATAAAACTAATTCATATCTAAACCCTACTTGTCCCACCATTCATTCATTCATTCATTCATTCATTCTGCCTTTCTTTCAATCTTTACCCATCTGCTGCCGCTCTACCACTATTCCGTTCTCCCGTTGTTCCCCAGTTTTCGATCAATCAACCGCCATCGTAAATTCGGCTCTTGATATTTGTTTATACCAACACGTTTCATATCCTTCCTCATCTAAATTGTAATTCCTTTAACCAATTTCTCTATTAGTTTTTATAATTAGTGAATCAAATGTGGAGTATGTATTACGGAACAATATTTTAAGTTTTCAATCCTTTTCTTTTGTGTCTTTTGGTTAAAACCGTTTTCTCGACATAATTTAACGATTTTCTAAGTAATTAGAGTTGGGACAAGTTTGCACGATTTGGGTACATTATTGTAACGTCGGTCGATATTATTATCGTTTTGGGGTTGTGATGTGAATATCGGATTGACCGGTATTCCAGCTTGTACCGTTTAACGAGATGGCTTGGGATGATGGCATTATGTATGATGGTAGCTAGGGATATGCTTATACTTCGTATTAATTTGGTCCGATTGATTTATGGTAAGCGAGTTGAATTTAGGTTGGTATGACATTTGGGTGCATATGACTTAATTTTAGTTTTTGTTAAAGGATTAGTTGGATTGGTGTAAGTTTGGTAACAGTGGACTCTTTATCTTGATTTGGGATTTGTGTTGTTGACAAGACGTCAATTTTAATGAAATAAAGCAAGGATGAGTACAACAATGGGCAGTGAAGTGAGAAGCTAAAATATGGGCAATTAAGTTAGAGATTTTTGGTGTTTGAATAAACTCTAAGATAATAGATATATAAGTATAAGTTGATATGGTTGTTTTTTTTATAAACTAGATGGTAATCGGAAAATTATATTAATCGTAGCTTGGATTGTCAGCCTTGAGAGGTAAGGACATTTTACCCTTCTCACTTTTAAGTAAAGAGCATGTTCGGATAAAAACATATTCTTATAACGGTTTCGTAAATTATTTCGTCGATCGTAAATATTTTTTATAATACTCGAAATGTTTGAATATTGAACTTTGTGACATGAGACACATATTGGAATTGTTTTGGTAAAACTTTTGGTAACTTATAACAGACTCTGGGAGCTCTGTTGGTCTAGACGGTTTTAAGGTGCGTCTAAGACGTTTTTGGGACTTCGTCCCTAAACTATTTTTAAGTGAGGATTGTTTGGACCTCACTCGCTAGGGAGTTAGACTTTCTCCTACTGACTGTCCAAATGTGAGAGGTGCGCATTATTATGAGTCTAGCTAAGCACAGGTGGTTACCTCTAGACCGTGCAAGGGTAGGACCTTGGCACATAGGTGGTGAAAAATATATTTTGGTTGGTTTGGATTTTAACTACTGTTTTTACAGTATCAAAACGGTGAATTTTAACTCTGGTTTCAGTTTATAATAAAATTATTATATTATTATTCTACGTTTTTATTTTATTATACTTTTACTCAGATTTGTTGACGTCCTTTTGTTTTGGGTCGTTCCCCCACTGGAACCTGTACCTATTCGCGATTTTGGGTACAGTTGATAGGTACATTTGATATGTTGCATGGGTGCATTCTGGTTTCGGGTTTTGCCGAGCGATGAAGGATTTTAATTATTTAACTTTGCTACGAGCTAATTATATCTATATTGTATTTATTGGTTTGAGATTGTTTTAAATCATTTTGGATTTTGTAAGACTTAAGTCTTCCGCTGCAACGTTTTTATTTAATTAATTACCGAAATTTTACTTTGTTTCAATTATTTCTATCAAACTTCTTTTTCAGTTGATTTATATCATTTTATTTTCCTTGCACTTGGCTTTGTGAGCTAAGTGCGGAGTAACAGCTTTGAATTTTCCGTTTCGGTTTGTTATTTTGGTCGCAAAAAATTTAGGGCTGTTACACACTTGGCCAACCAAAAGACAATTGCCAAGGTTCTCCAAAGCGGGTTTTGGTGGTCTTCCATGTTCAAGGAAATTCGAGCTTTCATTCTCACATGCGACGCTTGTCAAAGAAGTGGGAATATTACAAGAAGAAATGAGGTGCCCCTTCAACCCATCTTAGAAATTGAATTGTTCGATGTTTGGGGCATTGATTTCATGGGTCCGTTCACATCCTCTTTTGGTAACAAATACATCCTAGTCGCGGTTGATTATGTCTCAAAATGGATCGAGGCCGTAGCTTCCCCCACCAATGACTCCAGGGTTGTAACCAAGGTTTTCAAGAATGTAATTTTCCCGAGATTCGGTATGCCTAGAGCCATAATTAGTGATGGAGGCTCTCATTTTAGGAAAGATACCTTTGAACACCTTCTTAGGAAATATGGTATCATTCACAAGATGTCCCTAGCCTGCCACCCTCAATCAAATGGGCAAGCCGAAATCTCCAGCCGTCAAATCAAGGGAATTTTAGAGAAAGTTGTAAATACACACCGAAAGGATTGGTCATTGAAGTTAAATGACGTCCATTGGGCATTGAGAACGGCTTACAAAGCACCGATTGGAACCACTCCTTATCGTCTTGTGTATGGTAAAGCTTGTCATTTATCCGTGGAATTAGAACACAAAGCCGAATGGGCAATCAAAGAGTTAAACTTCGATGAGAGTGTTGTAGGAAATAATCGCCTTCTCCAACTACAAGAATTGGAAGAATTAAGACTTGAAGCCTACAAAAATTTGAAGATTTACAAGGAACGAACTCGCCAATGGCACGATTCTCGAATACTTCATAAGGACTTCTCCCTTGGTGATAAGGTATTACTCTTCAACTCTTGCTTTAAGCTCTTCTCCGGTAAGTTGAAATCAAAATGGTCGTGTCCATTTGAAGTGACCAAGGTGCAACCATATGGATCGATAGAGATATCAAGCCCGGAAACCGGGAAATTTATAGTCAATGGACAACGTTTGAAAATTTATCATCCCGGTCACGTTCGTGAGACCTTTGCTACCATGAAGTTTGGTGAGCTCCCATTGGGGAGCGTTGCTTAACCCCCTCCCAAATTGAAGTAGGTTTGGTGGTATCCTCAACAACCACCTTGTATATATGTATCATATTTCTTTCAGTTTGTTAGCTTTGTTAGCTTGAGAAGAATGGTTGAACTTGGATTTCGCCATGGAGCATTTATTTGGATGAAGATCAAGCTTTGGAGAAGTTATGGAGCTAAATTGAAGACCACAAGCATGTTTGTGGGAGATATTGATTATGTAATGTGAGTCGAGTTGAATCTTTAGGTGACTATTGAAGAGCCAAGATATGGCAAGGTGGAAAAACGAAGAAAACAAGACCGCCGGGTGAAACTTCGCCCGGTGAGACTTGACCGGGCGAAATTTTGCCCTACGAAAAAGTTGTCAGATTTGCCGGAATTAACGAAGACGCCACCGGGCAAAATTTCGTCCGTTGAGATTTTCACCGGATGAAATTTCATCTGGTGGAAAAAAAAAGTGGCAAAAAATGATTTTCACGATGAAAAGTCCGTCGGGTGAAATTTCACTCGATGGTGCTTGACCGGGTGAAATTTCACCCGGCGACATGAGCTTGAACGAATCACCTTTATCCTATTTACTCACTACAATTTCAATTCCCTCATTCATATTTACCACACATAACTTTCCCTCCAAAATTTTCACACCAAAATTTTACCACCCACTTTAAAACTTTCACTTTTCCTCCTCAGCCACCTTTATTTATATCACCCTTTTTACCCCACATTTTCGCCCTTCATAAAAACATCAAACCATCTTCCATACCCCAACCACATTCAAACCTCCATTCATAGTTTCATTTCCATCCTTGGTGATTTATTTCAGGGTTTTGAAGAAGGAAAAGCAAAAGTTTTGGGATCATTCTTGCAAATCATTATCATGGAGACAAGAGCCCAACGAGCCGCTCGTAAACAAGGTATGGCTTCAACCTCTAAACTTTCTAAGTCTCATAATGATAAGTGTAGTTTGTAGTGCCTAATTTGTTGTGTATTGGTCCCATTTTCCTTGTGGAATCGCTCCTTGGGAGCGGTTTCTGGGCTACTCATGCTTCTTCTAGTTCGTTTTAGGTCCCCAAGATCATACATGGAGAATTGGAACGATTCCGACTCGTTTCATACACTTTTTGGAGCCAACGAAGAGAAGGAACGATCACTCGATACCTTGGATTTGATCCCGAGACCTTGGGACCCAATTCCGAGCCCCTAGGACTCGATCCCGAGCCCCGAGAATCGATGAACCCATGAGAAGCAAGGAGGGACCTTAAAGATCATATTGGAGGCCTACAAGACCCATCCCCGTCGGAAAGGACCTCATCCCGTCCGGGATAAGGTGCACAAATGCGAAGGGTCCTGTTTTGGGTCCATCCCGGTCGGGATGGAGCGGCAGCTGCGCGTGACTCCTTTTTCTTCCTCCTTCATTCTTGTAACCTTATAAATACTTCCCTCTTGTATTCTTTAAGCATCATACATTACCCTAGACTATCTTAAGCCTCTCTACATTGTTTAAACCCTAGATTTAGTTCTCCTCTTATTAGTTTAATCTTCCTTTAATCTTTAGTTAATCTTTGTAATTAGTCTTGTATTAAGGAGATTCTTGAAGATTATTCCAAGCTTGACAACCTTGGAGTTTTATTTGAGTTTCTTATTAATTCAAGTTCTCATCTTTTTCATCCTCTTGTAGTTGGTATAATCTTTTTACTCTTATTCTTTGTTTCTTCATCAAGTTTGAATCTTTACATATTGCTTATTGTTATTGTTTGTTCATCATGGATGTTTTGATTATTATGTTGTTTTCTCTTGTTCATGTTAGTTTTATCTTGATAATGAGTGAGTAGATTCCTTGTGGGGTTAGTAGGGGGATTAGGTGTGGATTATGGGTGATTAGGGTTTGATTAGGGGTAAAGGTGAATCTTTTGTTGCTAGTCACATATTGGGCACTCTATGTGTTTGTTGAATTGCTTGTGTGGGTAGTAGTGGCCAATGCTTCCCATATTTGTTTTCATCTTCTCATTGTTTGACTAGTGTGTGATTGTGTCGGGTTTTGTCTTAGACACGAGAGTGCGGACTTGGGTTTTGACGCGAGAGCGCGAACCGACCTTGACCTAGGTTTAGACGCGAGAGCGCAAACCGACTCTAGCAACTAGGAGATACCTACACCCTTGATCACCCAATTACCCTACTACACTTAAGAACCCGACCTAACCCTACTCCCTTCCATATTTGATTCATCCTTTTTGTTAGCTATCATTCCTCTAGTTCATTGTTTAGTTAACTTTAGTTGTTCATTAGTTCTTGTTATAGCTAGTTCATTGTTAGTCTTGTTTATACTTCTTCTCCCATCATTGATTGTCAATTATCATTTCTTTGTGTTTGTTTGTGACTTAGCCTTGTTTCTAGGTAGACCTAGTCTAGTATAGACACCTAAAACCGTCTCCGTGGACACGACCCGACTTACCCTATCTACCGTTAAGTATAGTTGGTATTACTTGATCGGTAGGACCCACGGCAAAATCCTTACCATCAATTTGGCGCCGTTGCCGGGGACGGTGCATGTTTAGACTTAGTTTGCTTATTAGCTTGACTTAGTTACCCTTATTGTGCTCTTCTTCTATCTCTTGTACATATTGTGTAGTTTTTTCTTAGTTTCTTTAGCTTCTTTTTCTCTTTGGCTTGGGTAGTGCTCGTTTATTGTCTTTGCCTAGTGCCCATAAAGCACTAGGTGTTCTCACGTTTGCTCTAGTGTGTAGTGTATGCCTAGGGGGGGAGGCGAATTCTTTCTCTTCAATCCAGAGCCGGAAAGACTCTTTAGAGCCTTTCGCCAACGGACGATTGGCCGGATTAGAATCTCTCAACCAAGTGCTAGCAATACCACCGAAGAACAAGCCCAAGGATCCGACTTTATCGAGCAACCTCAAGGCAATACCGAAGGGATCTTCATAAATCCTTTTGGTACTTCTCAACCTAGTTCTCCATCAACATCTCCATCAACACCATCTACACCGTCCTCTCCCGCATATCCAATAATGCCTAAGTTCTCTTCACACTCAACGTTTACGGAAGATGTATTGCCCGGTCCAACCGCTTTACCGGAGGCATATACCGGCAACTTTGTGGCAAAAACACAATTCATCCAATTGGTCGAGCGAAGCCAATTTAGTGGGTTACCAACCGAAGATCCTCATCAACACATGGAAACCTTTTCGGACTATTGCGATGCTATCTCACAAACGGGAATAACCCAAGACCAAATCCGGTGGGTACTATTTCCTTTCTCTTTGATCGATAAAGCAAAGCAATGGTTCAAGGGGTTAGACAAGGCAACTCTTGGTATTGATACTTGGAAGAAGCTAGCCTTAGCCTTCTACCAACAATTCTATCCCCCGGAGAAGACGAATCTATTGAGAGCTTCTATCACGGGATTCCAACAACGTGATGAAGAAAGCCTCTACGAAGCGTGGGAAAGATTCAAAGCCTTGATCCGCTCTTGTCCTCACCATGGTTTATCACAATGGTTCCTTGTTCAACAATTTTGGAACGGGTTATATGAAGACTCAAGGGCCATTCTCAACATGGGATCTAATGGAAGGTTTACTGAGGTGGATGATGACCACACTTGGTCAAGAATTGAGGAGATGGCGGTCCACAATTCCCAATACTCAAGGCCTAGGAAGGCGAATCGAGGAGGTAGGCACGAGGTTGATGCCATTACACAACTAAGCATTGACCTTGGAGCTCAATTAAAAACTCACATGGAGACTATTGACAAGAAGCTCCAAAGCCACCTCAATCAAGTTCAAAGCACTAGTTTCTCCAACCAACACTCGATCTATGAAGTTAATGCTTTGGGAGTTGTGTCTCCTACACCTTATTATGGGATGTGCGATACTTGTGGGATAGTTGGACATGAGCCTATACATTGTCGGGGAAGTATTGAGCAAGTGAACGCCTTTCAAGCGTTCAAGCAAGGTGCCCCCTATCCTAATATGTACCAAGCTTCCCAACAAGTTCCCCAACAACAATTTCTACAACACCTTCCATATGTGCCACCTCCCTTAAGGGACAACAATCAAGGATACCAAGGTTATCAAGGCAACTCAAGGCCATTCAACAACTTCAAGCAAAATACCCAAGGTACCTTCAACAACAATCAAGGGTTCCAACAAGGGAATTTCAATCAAGGACATCAAAACTACAACCATGGCAACAATCAAGGCCTTAATCAAGGCAACTCTCATGGGTTCCAAGGGAACCATCAACAACAACAAGGATCACAAGGTAATCGACAAGAAAGCAAGCCAAGGAGCCGGTCTCCGATTCATGATTACGGTATTCCCTTAGCCCTCACCGATACTCCGCATAACCAACAATCTCTACCTTGGGGACTAGATATGCAAAAGTCAATGTTGGACATGCAAAGGAGTCAATTGGAGACACAAAGAACCCAACAAGAAATCATTGCTCAACTTCAAAGGGATAACTTGGCAAGAGATGCTCATATGAAGATGCTCGAGACCCAAATAGCTCAACTTGATTCGGGTAGCTCTTCAAGGCAAAAGGGGCAACTACCTCCTCAAGGTGAAACGGTGAAATTCGAGCATGTGAATGATATTACCACGAGGAGTGGTTCATCTTATGATTCCCCCTTATCCCCTAATGAGCACGTACCAATAAAAGAAGTTGTGTCTCCAATTCGAGAAGATTCAAGCTTGGGAGATCCAATAGAGGAACAAGTCTTGTGGGAGATTGAGAAACCCCAAGAAGACAAGCTTCCCCCACTTCAAGGAAAAGACAAGGGTAAAGGGAAAGTGTCATTTGAGAAGTCCACCCCTATTGAGCAAAACAAGGTTCATATTGAGTTGCCTTTCCCAACAAGGCAAATGAAGACCAAGGTGGATGTCCAATATGACAAGTTCCTTAATATTGTGAAGAAATTGGATGTGAGTGTCCCATTTACCGAGCTACTTACCCAAATCCCGGCATATGAAAGATTCATGAAAGAAATTTTGGCTAGGAAGAGATCCGTCGACAAGGAAAAGACTATAGCGTTCACAAGAGTGGTGAGCGAGCTTATTCAAGGTTCTACGCTTCCCAAGTTGAAGGATCCGGGTAGTTTCTCGATCCCTTTCACCATAGGCAACTTCAAGGTTGAGAAAGCACTATGTGATTTGGGTGCGAGTGTAAGCATCATTCCCTATTCCATTTGTTGGCGACTTGGGATGAAGGAACTCAAGTGTACTTCCATTACACTCCAAATGGCCGATAGCTCCCTTAACCGACCTTTGGGGATGTTGGAAGATGTGCCAATAAGAATCGGGAAGCTCTTCATTCTGGTCGATTTCCTTGTGCTTGACATGCCGGAAGATGCTATCACTCCCATTATCCTTGGGCGCCCATTTCTACACACCGCCGGTGCTATGATCGATGTAAAGAACGGTAGGATCACATTTGAGCTAGGCGACGAGAAGCTCGTGTTTTACCTCCAAGGCAACACCTCGCCTACTAATGATGAGTCTTGTAAAATGATCATCGCCATGAAGGACATCGATCTAGGGGATGAGTCGGGTAAAAGCTTGAAGAACGACTTCTATGGAATTGAGGATGATGATTCCGAGTTTGAGGCGGATGAAGGCCCGCATCATGATTGTGAAGACAAGTGCCATGAAAAGAAGAAAGATGAGCCTCCCTTGGGGCCACATGAGGATAGATGGACGTTTGGGTATATACCGAAGGATTGAAAGTATAAGTTCAAGCCATTGAACTTAGTAGATCGGGATGCCTCGGGAACGTCGAGACAAGGTTGTGAAGAGCCTTGTAGTGTGGATGGTTACACCACAAGCTTGATTGAAGACTTTGCAAGAGCCTTCGATTTGTTTCTTCGAGCCCTCGATGGAGATGGAATTATCCTTAGTGTTGATGAAAAAGAATTGAAGAATGCACCATCCTTGGTTTGACGGAGTTCTAAAAGAACCGTCTTATTGTATATATCTCTTCCTTGTAATACTTTTAGGTTTTGTGAAATTCTTGTGATTTGGTATTTTGATGAGTGATGTGAGGGAGGGATTTTGATGAATGTTTTGAGCCCATTTGATAGGTGTGAAGGGAAGATGAATCCTAGAGAGGAGGGGTTATTGTTAGAGTTTGGATCGTGCGAAGGGGAGTCGGTTTTTGAAGCTTGGGACGAGCTTTTGGAGTTATAGAGGGTTAGAAGACTCTTCCCGACCGAGAAGAGTGCATCCCGACCGGGAAGGATGAGTCATCCCGACCGGGAAGGAGTCATCCCAATCGGGATGAGGGTGCCAAAAGTTGGGTCTTCTGGAGTGTCATCCCGACCGGGAAGGGAGCTTCCCGACCGGGACAGGGATGTCATCCCGACCGGGACCATCCATCCCGACCGGGATGGTCCCCTGCTCCTCTTTTTGCCTCTTCTTTGTCATGTGAGCCCACCCTACCACTTTATACCCCCTCCCAACCTCCCTGCCTACCCTTGCACCTATCATATGACCCCTACACTTCATATACACATATTCACCTCATTTTCTCTTCACTTTACACCGACTTTCACATCAAATCCCACCTCCTCATACCTTTGTGCTCCAACCATGGAACCATATCGTGAATGGAGGGGAATAGCAATGACGACGATTAACTACGTGCCGATATCGACCTATGAGACGATGGAGTGAGTGAGTTGCTACCCGCATGGTACGGCAACTATCCTTTCTTTTCCGTCTTTTGTTGCTTGTCTTCTTTTGTTAGATCCCTTTCCCCTTATCATTGTGTCATGGTGGCCCTCGGGGCCTTGGTAATTGTTGCTCCCGACTCTTGATGACGTGACTACATCGGGAATCATTTTAAAATCCAAATTTAAAAGATTTTCACCCTTTTTGTAGGATTTAGTCGGATTTGGGCGGAATCCGGGCTAGGTGACTTGATTACACCTAGTCCTCCCCTCTCATTTCCTTTTATTTCCTTCTTTTTATTTCTTTCTTTTGCATTTTCGCTTTGTGTGTTGCTATGCCAATTCTTTTTCATCTTTTGTATTTTGTTTTTGGCTTTTTGTGCCTTTTCTTTTTCTTCAATTCTTTCTTTTTTTCATTTTCTTTCATTTTCTTCTCTTTGCCCTTTTTGGCTTGATTTGATTGATAGGCATTTCTTGGCAATTAAGAAAGAGGGACTTCAACAAATTGCAATTTATTGTGTGGATATGTGTAGGAGGTAGGGGAATGGGTAAGTCGGGGGTCGCGATTTCCCTTCAAACCCACAAAAAAGGGGAGAACTTGGACTAATCAAACAATTCCGTACACGGTCACCTAAGGGACGGGACTCGGCAACCAAGACCTTTTCACACCGTGGGTGGTCATAATGGTCAAATGCAAATCCCGTAGTAAATCCCTAGTAAGCTAGGTGGACTCAAGGTAAGAAACAAACGAAATCATTGATTTAGGGTCATTCTACTAGACTAAAGTCCAAGACTCGATTTATACCACTAGGAAGGGAAAGTAAACACTCGCACACTAGCCTCTAAACCGGGTTTTCGAAAACCTTCTTACACACAAGACACAACTACACACACAAAACAAAGACACGACATAAACGAAAGAAAAAGAAGCAAAAGCAACAAAACAAAACAAAACAAAACGAACACATAAATAACACAAACACCACCCCGAGCTTCCAAACAAGTCACCAAATCAACCATAAGTATGCACAAAGCTCCACCCGAGCACACCACATCACAATCTCCTCCAAACTCCTCACGAGACAAAGGGGAAAAAGGGATAAAAGATGTTACCGGATGTCTTGAAAGCTCTCCAAAGCTATCGATGATTCAAGCGACCTATAAGGAAAAAGGGAGGCAAAACACGCACAACACAACGAATATACGACATAACGACACGAATAGGAAAACACACAAAAGAAAATCTTTTTGATTTTTGTGAAATTTTTTCCAAATTTTAGGGTTTTTAAGGATTTTTTCGAGAAAACTACGAAAACAAAACTAACTATGATAGAATATCGCTCCCCCACACTTAAGCCGAGCAATGTCCTCATGCTCGACCGTAGTGTATGGAGACACTAAGGAAAAGAAAAGAAACTACGAAAATAAAGCTAAAAATCAAAAATAAAGTGGAGAAAAGGGTAGAATGCGTCCGGCCGGGGTGTAATCAAGTCACCATGGGCCGAGACAAGAAAAGATATGGATGGGGGAAGAAATAAAAAGAAAGGAATAAAAGGAAAATGGTAGGGGAGGACTAGGTGTAATCAAGTCACCTAGCCCGGATTCCGCCTGAATCCGACTAAATCCTACAAAAAGGGTGAAAATCTTGTAAATTTGGATTTTTCAAAGGACTCTCGATGTAATCACATCATCGAGAGTCGGGAGCGACCATTACCAAGGCCCCGAGGGCCACCATGACACAAATGATAAGGGGAAGGGGAAGTAACAAAAGAAGACAAGCAATAAAAGACGGAAAAGAAAGGATAGTTGCCGTACCATGCGGTTAGCAACTCACTCGCTCCATCATCTCATAGGTCGATAATGGCACATAGCTTGTCTTTGTCATTGCTATTCCTCTTCCTTCTCAATAAGGCCGCATGGTTGAAGTTCAAAGGTATACGGAGGTGGGATTTGATGTGAAAGTTGGTGTAAAGTGAAGAGAAAAGGAGGTGAATATGTGTATATGAAGTGTAGGAGTCATATGATAAGGGCAAGGATAGGTAGGGAGGTTGGGAGGGGGTATAAAATGGTTGGGTGGGCTCGAATGACAAAGAAGAGGCCAAAAGAAGGAGCACGGCATCATCCCGGTCGGGATGGATGGTCCCGGTCGGGATGACACACCCGTCCCGGTCGGGAAGCTCCCATCCCGGACGGGACGACACAACAGTAAACCCAAATTTTGGCACCCTCATCCCGATCGGGATGACATCCTTCCCGGTCGGGACGGCTCAACCTTCCCTGTCGGGATGCTCTCTTCTCGGCCGGGAAGAGTCCTCAAACCCTCTATAACCCCAAAAGCTTGTCCAATGCTTCAAAAACCGTCTCCCTTGCTCACAATCCAAGCTCTAACAATGACCACTCCTCCTTAAGATTCATCTTCACTTCACAACTACAAGTAAGCTCAAAAAACATTTGATAAGTGTAGTTTGTAGTGCCTATTTTGCAGTGTTTTGGTGCCAATTTCCTTGCGGAATCGCTCCTTGGGAGCGGTTCATGGGCTACTTATGCTTCCTCTAGCTCGTTTCAGGTTCCCGAGACCATTCATGAAGAGTTGGAGCGATTCCGACTCAATACATACACTTTTCGGAGGCAACGAAGCGGAGGAACGATCACTCGATGCCTTGGATTCGACCCCGAGACCTTCGGACCCGATCCCGAGACCCGAGAGTCGATAAGAAGTCCATGTGAAGCAAGGGGGGACCTTAAAGATCATATTGGAGGCCTACAAGACTCATCCCCGACGGGTATGGCCTCATCCCGTCCGGGATGAGGTGCACAAAAGAGAGGTGTTCTGATCTGGGTCCGTCCCGGTCGGGACCAACCCGTCCCGGTCGGGATCAGACCGTCCCGGGCGGGACCAATCCCGTCCCGGTCGGGACCATGGTGCTGTAACCCGCCTTTGTTTCCTTTCTTCTCCTTCATTCTTGTAACCCTATAAATACTCCTCCTTTGTAATGTTTAAACACACTACTTTACCCTAGATTATTTTAGGCCTTCGTTAAGCATTCAAACCCTAGATTAGTGTTCCTCACTTAGTTAATCTTTGTTAAGCTAGTTTAGTTAATCTTGTATTAAGAGGATACTTGAAGATTCATCCAACCTTGACAACCTTGGAGTTGATTTGGGTTTCTTATTTATGCAAGTTTACATCTTTTTCATCATCTTGTTGTTGGTATAATCTTCTCTACTCTTGTTCTTTGTTATTTATTCAAGTTTGAATCTTTACTTAGTGTTTATTGTTATTGTTCTTGATAATGGATGTTTGGTTTATGATGTTGTTTTCTCTTATTGTTGTTATGGTTAGTTTGATAATGAGTGAGTAGTCTCCTTGTGGGTTAGTAGGGGGACTAAGGGTAGATTATGGGTGATTAGGGTTTGATTAGGGGTAAAGGGTGAATCTTTGTTGTTAGTCACATATTGGGCACTCTATGTGTTTGTTGATATGCTTGTGTGAGTAGTAGTGGCCATGCTTCCCATACTTGTGCTTATCTTCTCATTGTTTGTCTATTATGTGGTTGTGTTGAGGTTAGTCTTAGACGCGAGAGCGCGAACTTACCTCGGTGTCGGTCTACGTAGCGAGAGCCCGGACCGACTCTAGCAATTAGGAGACACCTACACCCTTGACCACTCCAATTACTCATCTACACTTATGAACCCGACCTAACCCACTTCTTCTCCATTTTTGATTCAACTTATTAGTTAGTCATCATTTCTCTAGTTCATTGTTTAGTTTGTATTTAGTTATTTCATTTAGCATTGTTTTAGCCTAGTTCATTGTTAGCCTCGTCTTACCTCTTCTCCCATCATAGTTTGTCAATTAGCATTTCTTTGTGTTTGTTGTGACTTAGTCTCATTTTTAGGCCGACCTAATCTAGACCTTACAATACCGTCTCCGTGGATATCCACCCTACTTGCCCTAGCTACCCACTAGGAATAGTCGGTTATTTATTTGATCGGCGGGATCCACGACAAATCCCACCATCAATTTGGCGCCGCTGCCGGGGACGGTGCATTGTTTAGACTTAGTTTGCTTATAGCTAGACTTAGTTACCCTTCTTTGTGCTCATCTATCATCTCTTGTGCATATTCTCTAGATTTTTCTTGTTTCATTAGTTTTATTTCTCCCTCTTTTCTCTTTGTCTTTCGATTGTGCTTGTTTATTGTCGTTACCTAGTGCCCATAAAGCACTAGGTGTTCTCACGTTTGCTCTAGTGTGTAGTGTATGCCTAGGCGGGGAGGCGACTTCTTTCTCTTTAATCCAGAGCCGGAAAGACTTTTTCGAGCCTTTCGCCAACGGACGATTAACCGGGTTAGGATCTCTCAACCAAGCGCCAGCAATACCCATCAAGAGCAAGCTCAAGGAACCGACTTTAACGAAGCATCTAGAGAGACGGCCGAAGGGAATTTCACCAATCCCTTTGGATATTCTAGTCCTAGTTCCTCCTCTACATCTACTTCAACTCCATCTTCACCACCATCTCCCTTACATCCAATTATGCCGAAGTTTTCGTCTCACTCTACATTTACGGAAGATGTCTTGCCGGGACCGAATGCTCTACCGGCCGCTTATGCCGGAAATTTTGTGGCCAAGACTCAATTCATCCAACTTGTGGAGAGAAATCAATTTAGTGGTTTGCCCACCGAAGACCCGCACCAACACATGGAGATTTTCTCCGATTATTGTGACGCTATTTCTCAAACCGGGGTTACACAAGATCAAATCTGTTGGGTATTATTTCCATTCTCATTAATTGGAAAAGCGAAGCAATGGATCAAGAGTCTCGATAAGGTAACCATGGGCATTGATACTTGGAAGAAACTTGCATTGGCGTTCTACCAAAAGTTCTACCCTCCGGAGAAGACTAATTTGCTAAGGGCCTCTATCACCGGTTTCCAACAACGGGATGAAGAGAGCCTTTATGAAGCTTGGAAGAGGTTTAAATCTTTGGTTAGATCGTGCCCCCACCATGGACTTTCACAATGGTTTTTAGTCCAACAATTTTGGAACGGTCTTTATGAGGACTCAAGAACTATACTCAATATGGGCTCCAATGGTAGGTTCACCGAGGTCGATGATGACCAAACATGGGCAAGATTCGAGGAGATGGCGGTTCATAATTCTCAATACTCAAGGCCTAGGAAGGCAAATCGAGGAGGTAGGCACGAGGTTGATGCTATTACTAAATTAAGCATTGACCTTGGAGCTCAATTGAAAACACACATGGAGACCATTGACAAGAAGCTCCAAAGCCACCTCAATCAAGTCCAAGGCACTAGTTCCTCCCACCAACACTCAATTCAAGAAGTGAATGCTTTGGGATTTGCACCTCCTTTGCCTTATTATGAGATGTGTGATATTTGTGGAATCGTTGGTCATGATCCTATGCATTGTCAAGGAAGCGTTGAGCAAGTGAACGCCTTTCAAGCGTTCACCGGCAACGGCGCCAAATTTGATGTGGGTAAAGTCGTCTCACCCAATCAAGGTAAACCTAATGCTACTAACAAGAAGATAGCGGCAAGCAAGGTATCGAATCTACAGGGAAACAGTTAAACTAGTCAAATAGCTATGGCGATTCTAGGATGCTCTAAACGGTTGAATTGATGGAAGGATATAAAAACACTACTAAAATGCGATAATAAATAATCGAATCTAATAAAGAGATGAAAACTAAGGTCACGGGTTCACGATAGATGCTCAACAATTATGCGACGATAATAATAAACATATAACATGCTAGTCGGCTATAACACGTTCTTTCGAAACGTGTCAACCTAGGAAGGTTCTAACGGGCTCTCGCAACTTATTAGACTCCCTACCAAATCGCGCGTGATCTAATCCTAATTCGGCTTTCGCACAGGAACTAGAATTTCCCAAACATATTAAAATGTTGCGGCCTATAACAAATTAATCGACAAATAAACACGCGAAAGTGATACTAGCATAATTATGAATTTAGTATCAAAGCAACATAATCGTATAACAACCCATCGATCCCCCTCGACCCTAGCGAGAAAATTAGCTACGCATGATGATTACGAAACAACTAATCGCATATATGGAATTCATGATAAAAAGGTGAAGCAAATAAATCTAATGGTAAACGGACGAAAATCTAACGAACTAAACGGAACAACAAATTGCAAATAGAGAAAATTACGACGAACTAAGTAGTTTACGATGAAGATTGAAACGTAGAACTGAAAATTGCATAAAATGAAATTACCGAAATCGAATCCGAGTGAAAACCGAGTGCTAGAATCCTAAAGGTCACGAGTTTTCTAAAGTGAAATTTTCTAAGTATGAAATGTGATCCTAGTAAAAATGATAAAAACCCCTAGTTATACAAAATGAGGCGGAAATAAAGAGGATGTGCATGCCGGCCGGCCGGCCGGCCGCCTGCCACATGCAGGCGCCGAGACACACATCAAAAGGAAGCTAAAAATGGCCTTGTGTCATGCCGGCCGGCTGGCAGGCCGCCGGTCACATGCAGGCTGGCGTGCACGCACTAATAAAAGAAGCTATGGGCCGCTTCTCATGGCCCAATGAATCGTCACCTCCCATTTCTTCTTCGCCTAAACGTCTTGAGGCACGGGTTTTGTCTCGGGATCGTTCTTCTAACCAGATATGAGTGTAAATGCACATAAAGACCTGAAATCGTGTAGAATCTACAAAAACACTCACTCAAAGCAAAATGTTAGAAGAAACGGCTCTAAAGAGCGCGTTCCGACCATAAAAGACAACGGAATCGAGGGAATAAAGCTATATAAATACGACACATCAATTGTCAAGGAAGCGTTGAGCAAGTGAACGCCTTTCAAGCGTTCAAGCAAGGTGCCTCCTATTCCAATCAATACCAAGCTTCCAATCAAGTCCCTCAACAACAAGCTATGCAACCTCGTCCCTATGTTCCACCTCCCTTAAGGGACAACAACCAAGGTTATCAAGGCAACTCAAGGCCCTTCAACAACTTCAAGCAAAATAACCAAGGTACCTTCCACAACAACAATCAAGGGTTCCAACAAGGGAACTTCAATCAAGGTGGTTTCCAAGGAAACCAAAACTTTCAAAGACAACAAAACCACAACCAAGGGTATCAAAATCACAACAATGGCAACAATCAAGGCCTTAATCAAGGCAATTCTCATGGGTTCCAAGGGAACCATCAACAACAACAAAGCAAGCCTAGGAGCCGATCTCCTACTCTTGACTACGGCATTCCTCTAGCCATCACCGATACTCCGCACAATCCACAATCTCCACCTCGAGATTCCAACATGCAAAAGCAAATGATGGATATGCAAAGGAGTACTCAAGAAATGCAAAGGAGCCAATTGGAGACACAAAGATCACAACAAGAGATCATAGCCCAAATCTTAAATGAAAACAAGGAAACAAGAACTCATATGAAGATGCTTGAGACTCAATTATCTCAACTTGCATCGGGAAGTTCTTTAAGACAAAGGGGGCAACTACCTCCTCAAGGCGAAATGGCGAAATTCGAGCATGTGAATGCTATTACCACAAGGAGTGGTTCATCTTATAACCCTCCCCCACCCCCTAATGAGCAAGAACCAACAAGAGAAGTTGTGCCTCCAATTCAAGAAGACCATAGCTTGGGAAATCCTGTAGAGGAGCAAGTCTTGTGGGAGATTGAGAAACCCCAAGAAGACAAGCTTCCCCCACTTCAAGGAAAAGACAAGGGTAAAAGGAAAGTGTCATTTGAAGAGTCCACCCCTATTGAGCAAAACAAGATCCAAATCAAGTTGCCTTTCCCAACAAGGCAAATGAAGACCAAGGTGGATAGCCAATATGACAAGTTCCTTAGTATTGTGAAGAAGTTGGATGTGAGTGTCCCATTTACCGAGCTACTTACCCAAATCCCGGCATATGGAAGATTCATGAAAGAAATCCTAGCTAGGAAGAGATCCATCGACAAGGAAGAGACTATTGCTTTCACAAGGATGGTGAGCGAGCTTATTCAAGGTTCTACGCTTCCAAAGTTGAAGGATCCGGGTAGTTTCTCGATCCCTTGCACCATAGGCAACTACAAGATCGAGAGGGCATTATGTGATTTGGGTGCGAGTGTGAGCATCATTCCTTATTCTATTTGTTGCCGACTTGGGATGAAGGAGCTTAAAAGTACTTCCATTACACTCCAAATGGCCGATAGTTCATTCAACCGACCATTGGGGATGCTAGAGGACGTGCCGATACGGATCGGGAAGTTCTTCATTCCGGTCGATTTCATCGTGCTCGATATGCCAGAAGATGCCAACACTCCCATTATCCTTGGGCGCCCATTTCTACACACCGCCGGTGCTATGATCGATGTGAAGAATGGTAAGATCACCTTCGAGTTAGGCGAAGAAAAGCTAGTGTTTGACCTCCAAGGCAACACTTCGCCTACTAATGATGAGTCTTGCAATATGATCCACGCCACGACAGACATTGATCTAGGGGTTGAGTTGGGACAAAGCTTGAAGAAGAACTCTTGTGAACTTGAGGATGATGACTCCGAGATTGGAGAGGATGAGCGCCCATATCATGGGTTTGATGACAAGTTGAAAGGCAAGAAGGAAGATCTCCCTTGGGGCCGCATGAGGACAAGTGGACGTTTGGGTATATCTCGAAGGATCAAAAGTATAAGTTCAAGCCATTGAACTTACAAGATCGGGATGCCCCGGGGACGTCAAGACAAGGTCATGGAGAACCTTGGGATGTGGACGGTTATATCTCGAGCTTGATTGAAGACTTTGCTAGAGCCTTCGACTTGTTTCTTCGTGCCCTCGATGGAGACGGAATGGGTTGTAGTATTGTTGAAAAAGATTGAAGAATGCACCATCCTTGGTTTGACGAAGTTCCACAAGAACCGTCTCTTTGTATATATCTCTTTCTCTTGTAATCTCTTTTAGTTTTGTGAAATTCTTGATTATTTGGATTGATTGATGAGCGATGTGAGGGAGAGAATTTGATGTTGTGTTTGAGTTTATTGTGATAGGTGTGAAGTGAAAGTGTCTCCTAAGAAGGAAGGGTTAATGTTAGAGCGTGGATCGAGTGAAGGAAAGTCGGTTTTTGAAGCCCGAAGCGAGCTTTTGGAGTCATAAAGGATAGGAAGGCTCTTCCCGACCGAGAAGAGTGCATCCCGACCGGGAAGGATGACCCATCCCGTCCGGGAAGGGTATCATCCTGTCCGGGATGAGTGTGACAAAAGTTGGAGCTACTGGAGTGCCATCCCGACCGGGACGAAGGCTTCCCGACCGGGACGAGCAGGTCATCCCGACCGGGACCACCCATCCCGGCCGGGATGGACCCCTTGTTCCTTCTTTGGCCTTTTCTTTGTAGTTTGATCCCACCCTACCACTTTATACCCCCTCCCAACCTCCCTACATGTCCTTACTCTCATTATATGACCCCTACAACTCACATAAACATTTTCACCTCACTTTCTCCTCACTTTACACCGACTTTCACATCAAAACCCACCTCATTATACCTTTGTACTCCAACCATGGATCCATATCGTGATTGGAGAGGAATAACAATGACGACAACTAGCTACGTGCCGATATTGACTTATGAGACGATGGAGCGAGTGAGTTGCTAACCGCATGGTACGGCAACTATCCTTTCTTTTCCGTCTTTTATAGCTTGTTTGCCCTTGTTTGTTCCCCTCCCCTTATACACTTTTGTGTCATGGTGGCCCTCGGGGCCTTGGTATTTGTTTCTCCCGACTCTCGATGACGTGACTACATCGAGAGTCATTTCAAAATCCAAATTTTACAAGATTTTCACCCCTTTTGTAGGAATTAGTCGGATTTGGGCGGAATCCGGGCTAGGTGACTTGATCACACCTAGTCCTCCCCTCCCATTTCCTTTTATTTCTCCCCCTTTCCATATCTTTTCTCGTCTCGGCCCATGGTGACTTGACTACACCCCGGCCGGACACATTCTATCATTTTCTCCACTTTTCTTTTTGATTTTTAGCTTTATTTTCATAGTTTCTTTTCTTTGTCTCCATACACTACGGTCGAGCATGAGGACATTGCTCGGCTTAAGTGTGGGGGAGCGATATTCTATCATAGTTAGTTTTATTTTCGTAGTTTTTCGAAAAATCTTTAAAAATCCTAAAAATTTGAAATTTTTTCACAAAAATCAAAAAGATTTTCCTTTTATGTGTTTTCCTTTTTATGTCGTGTATCGTATTTGTGTTTTGTTGTCCGTGTTTTGCCTCCCTTTTTTCTCTTAGGTCGCCCAATCGCCGCTAACTTTGGAAGGCTTTCAAGACATCCGGTAACACCTTTATCCCTTTTGCCTCTTTACCTCTTGTGATGTTCGGAGGAGATTTGTGATGTTGTGTGCTCGGGAGGAGCTTTGTAAAGTTTGGTGTTGGTTGGTGGCTTGTTTGGAAGCTAGGGGTGGTGTTTGTTCCTTTTGTTTGTTTGTTTTATTTTGTTCTTGTATTGTTGCTTTTGCTTCTTTTTCTTTCGTTTATATCGTGTCTTTGTTTTGTGTGTGTAGTTGTGTCTTGTGTGTAAGAAGGTTTTCGAAAACCCGGTTTAGAGGCTAGTGCGCAAGTGTTTACTTTTCCTTCCTAGTAGTATAAATCGAGTCTTGGACTTTAGTCTAGTAGAATGACCCTAAATCAATGATTTCGTTGGTTTCTTACCTTGAGTCCACCTAGCTTACTAGGGATTTACTACGGGATTTGCATTTTGACCATTTTGACCACCCACGGTGTGAAAAGGCCTCGGTTGCCGAGTCCCGTCCTCTAGGTGACCATGTTTGAAATTTGCTCGACTAGTCCAAGTTCTCCCCTTTTTGTGGGTTTGAAGGGAAGGGCCCGTCCCGACTTACCCATTCACCTACCTCCTACACATATCCACCGAATAAATTTGCAAATTGTTGAAATCTCCCTTTCTTGTTGCAAAGAAATGCCTATAATTCAAATCAAGCCAAAAGGGCAAAGAAAAGAAAAAGAAAGAAAAAGAAAGAAAGAAAAGATTGAAGACAAAGAAAAGGCACAAAAAGAAAGCCAAAAAGAAAAATAATAGAAAAGAAGAAAAAGAAATGGCATGGCAACACACAAAGCAAAAATGCAAAAGAAAAGAGAAAATGCCAAAAGAAAAGCATCTCACAAAAAGAACCTAACCCCAGAAAAATAAGCCTTTTTCCGACTTTTTCCGTGAAGAGCCTACCAAAGGACCGAGTCCCTAGGAAGGATGATAGCGGCAAAGGTCGGTCTTCCCTCACTTTGCAATTATTTCCACCTTTTTACTTGGACTAGTTAGGCGGTTTCGGACATGGGACGACCCTCTTGGCTCATAGCTAAAGGAGGGCGGGGTCTCACTTACCTACAGTGTCGACTAACACCGTGGTTCATCCTTTTTCCATCCCGCCGATCGTTCCGTAGTACGTTCTTAGAAGGTTAGGAGGAACCTAGGTAAGTTACCAACGTTTTTATTGCTTTGTCGTCATACTATTAGGGTTTGGTCCATCTTGGTTTGTATAGCTAGCTTGGGAACGTTGTCACTTGCCTCGAGTCCTAAACCGGTGCTTCTTTCACCGCTTTTTAGAGGGAAGCGGTATTTGTCTCTTTTTGGGTGCAGCCTTTTGTGTGTTTGTTTGTATGTTTGTTTGTTTATGTGTTTTTGTGTCCGGTTGCATCCACGGTTTCGTCGCAAGACCTCACTTGCCTTGCGGAGAGCACTTATCCTCTAGGTGTTCTCGCGTGAGTTGAAAGGGCGTAGGGTGCGCTAATACCCACTCGGCTAGTTTAGTAGTTAGTATGTACTTACTCGAGGGCGAGTAAGGGTTAAGTGTGGGAGAGTTGATAAGTGTAGTTTGTAGTGCCTATTTTGCTGTGTTTTGGTCCCAATTTCCTTGCGGAATCGCTCCTTGGGAGCGGTTCATGGGCTACTTATGCTTCCTCTAGCTCGTTTCAGGTTCTCGAGACCATTCTTGAAGAGTTGGAGCGATTCCGACTCAATACATACACTTTTCGGAGCCAACGAAGCGGAGGAACGATCACTCGATGCCTTGGATTCGACCCCGAGACCTTGGGACCCGATCCCGAGCCCCTTAGACTCGATCCTGAGACCCGAGAGTCGATAAGAAGTCCATGTGAAGCAAGGGGGAACCTTAAAGATCATATTGGAGGCCTACAAGACTCATCCCCAACGGGTATGGCCTCATCCCGTCCGGGATGAGGTGCACAAAAGAAAGGTGTTCTGATCTGGGTCCGTCCCGGTCGGGACCAACCCGTCCCGGTTGGGATCAGACCGTCCCGGGCGGGACCAATCCCGTCCCGGTCGGGACCATGGTGCTGCAACCCGCCTTTGTTTCCTTTCTTCTCCTTCATTCTTGTAACCCTATAAATACTCCTCCTTTGTAATGTTTAAACACACTACTTTACCTAGATTATTTTAGGCCTCCATTAAGCATTCAAACCCTAGATTAGTGTTCCTCACATTAGTTTTAATCCCTCTTTAATCCTTAGTTAATCTTTGTTAAGCTAGTTTAGTTAATCTTGTATTAAGAGGATACTTGAAGATTCATCCAAGCTTGACAACCTTGGAGTTGATTTGGGTTTCTTATTTATGCAAGTTTACATCGTTTTCATCATCTTGTTGGTTGTATAATCTTCTCTACTCTTGTTCTTTGTTATTTATTCAAGTTTGAATCTTTACTTAGTGTTTATTGTTATTGTTCTTGTTCTTGATAATGGATGTTTGGTTTATGATGTTGTTTTCTCTTATTGTTGTTATGGTTAGTTTGATAATGAGTGAGTAGTCTCCTTGTGGGTTAGTAGAGGGCCTAAGGGTAGATTATGGGTGATTAGGGTTTGATTAGGGGTAAGGGGTGAATCTTTGTTGTTAGTCACATATTGGGCACTCTATGTGTTTGTTAATATGCTTGTGTGAGTAGTAGTGGCCATGCTTCCCATACTTGTGCTCATCTTCTCATTGTTTGTCTATTATGTGGTTGTGTTGAGGTTAGTCTTAGACGCGAGAGCGCGAACTTACCTCGGTGTCGGTCTACGTAGCGAGAGCCCGGACCGACTCTAGCAATTAGGAGACACCTACACCCTTGACCACCCCAATTACCCATCTACACTTATGAACCCGACCTAACCCACTTCTTATCCATTTTTGATTCAACTTATTAGTTAGTCATCATTTCTCTAGTTCATTGTTTAGTTTGTATTTAGTTATTTCATTTAGCATTGTTTTAGCCTAGTTCATTGTTAGCCTCGTCTTACCTCTTCTCCCATCATAGTTTGTCAATTAGCATTTCTTTGTGTTTGTTGTGACTTAGTCTCGTTTTTAGGCCGACCTAGTCTAGACCTTACAATACCGTCTCCGTGGATATCCACCCTACTTGCCCTAGCTACCCACTAGGAATAGTCGGTTATTTATTTGATCGGCGGGATCCACGACAAATTCCACCATCAACATTCATCAAGATCCCTCCCTCACATCGCTCATCAAAATACCAAATCACAAGAATTCCACAAAAACTAACAATCCTAGAAACCAAATGATCCAAACAAACATATATACAAACAAAAGCTCAAAAATATATTTACAATAGGATACTCTCACCAACTACACCTCCAAGCCATCAAGAGCTCGAAGGAGTAAGTCAAATGCTCTAGCAACATCTTCATTCAAGCTCACATGGCCGAGCCTAGCCACTTTCAAGAGCTTCCAAGTCGGAGGCAAGAAGCAATCATCTTCATTATGCTCGGGGTTTTCGTGATCTTCCGGGTCTTCCGAACCATGATAGCAACAACTCTTATGACCATCCGGTAGGTATAGTGGTCTAGAGTCATGCTCGGTGTTATGAGTTGGGAGATCACACCCTAAGGGGTTGCTTCTTCTACGGAGTCAAGAGTAGAGTTCTCTTCCACCGCCCGACAAGGATCCTCTCCATCAACCGTCTCACAAGACAAGGAACTAGAAATCGAGTGCGATAGAGGAGGAGGCATCAAGTTTTCTTCATTGGAGGCTTTAGGATCCTCCAATTTCCCATTCAAGGCGAGTTCTAAGGCATCTACCTCTTTTTCCCAAGTATTGCGTTCCTTTTCACTCACCTTGTCTATTCGGTCCTGAGGGGTCATCTCTTCACTTGGGTTTGGATTTCCAACATCCAGCTCATCACGAAGAAAATCATACAAATCCAATTTTAGAGCCAATACATTGGCTCCCCAATAGTTATCTTGATAGTCATGTTCAAATCCCTCTTCATTGTCGACCCTTGAAGCTTCAACTTCCTCCATTCTTCCCATAACTTCACCATCCAAGCAACTCTCAACAATGACATCTTGATTGACCCTCTCTTCTTCATTTGTAGACTCATGATCGGTTTGACTTTCTTGTGGAGACACCCGACCTTCTTGCCCAAATGAACCTTCCTCAACATGTTGTGGAGCTCGAGTGGCCGACATCGTGATACGAACCATGAGTGCATTGATCCGAGCATCTTGCACCTCTATTTGGGCCTTGAGCTCCTCTTTAACCCCTTGTATGTGAGTCATCATCACTTGTTGACTCTTTTGCATTAAAATCATCATCTCATGTTGACCCTTTTGCAATAGCATTAACGCCTCTTGTTGACTCTTTTGCATTTGGACCAACATTTGACAAGTCTCGAAGTTGGGGATTATTGGTTGTGGGTTATGTGAGGGTGTTTGGTAGTTGTTAGGATGTTGTGATGATCCTTGACAACTTTCATAGTAACCATATGGAGGGCGTTCGTAAGATTGTTGATGAGGTTGATATGGTTGGTGAAATTTTGGGACTTGGCAATTTGCCCCATAGTTGTCCCGTGACGATTGATGGAAGCCAGGACGTGCCATTTCCATAACGTTGCTTTGATACCTAGGATGAACTAGAAGCACTTGAGCAAACGTTAGTAGCCTAGTGCTTTTGAGGCACTAGGAAGGGAGAATAGCACACAAGAATTAGAACGGAGATGCACAAGGAGAAGAAAACACAAAAATCAAGAACAAAGTCCAAAACTAAGCACACAAAAGTCTAAACTACGCCGTCCCCGGCAGCGGCGCCAATTTGATGGGAGGATTTTGCCGTCAATCCTACCAAACAAGTAAAACCAACTAACCTAACTGGGTAGCTAGGGTAAGTCGGGTCGAATCCACAGGGACGGGGTGTAAGACTAAGGTGTGCTACGGTCAAAGACTCGGTTCGAGACAAGCTAATCTAAGCGATGGCTAAGGACTAAACTATAGTCTAAAACAACAAATAAAAAGGCTAAACAAGCATCTAATGACTAAAGGAAGCTAATAAAACGATAGGAAGAAACTAGGGTTAGGTCGGGTTCGTGGATGGCAAGGGCATAAAAAGGGGAAAGACGGGGTTACTAGCGTGCTTTCGTAGCCTAGGTTCCGATCGGGCTCTCGCTACTTAAACGGCCTATGGGTCACCCTCACCATGCTCTCGCTACTAATGAGGTTACCAAACCTACAACCAAATACACACATACAAGAGAAGAGGCAAGAAAAACAAGGATTGATCGTCTCGAGTCTCACAAGCATTACATCGAACATTTGGAGTGCAAGGTTAATAGGAAACAACAAAAACAACATCTAGTACCACCCATCTCACCCTAATCATCCACAATCACAACCAATCACCCTAATAACCCTAGCAAGAATCTACTCAAACATATCTAAAGGAAAACTAACACTAACAAGAGAAACCAAAACAAGAACAAAAGCATACATATGTAAAACTAACAAAGATGATGAACAAAACAATAAACAAGATATAAAGATTGAAACTTGAATAACATAAACAAAGATTAAGAGTAAAAGGATGAGAAGATTATACCAACTAACAAGAGAATGAAAAGATGAGAACTTTTATATAAAGAACACCCAAAACATCCACCAATGTTGTCATGATTGGATGGATTCTTCATGAGTTCCCTTAATACAAGATTAGCTAACTAGATTAAGGACTAATTAACGACTAATCTACTCTAATCTATGCTAATCTATCTTAAAGTAGTCTAGGGTTTAGTGGGTAATGAAGAACATCCCATAAGAATACAAGAGTAAGGGTATATATAGGGTTACAAGAGGAAAGGAGAAGAAACAATGAAGCGCGGGTCTGAACTGGGCTCGTCCCGGTCGGGATGAGGTGGTCCCGGTCGGGATGGACCCAAAACAGCAGCCCTCTCTTTTGTGCACCTCATCCCGGACGGGATGAGGTCCTTCCCGTCGGGGATGGGTCTTGTAGGCCTCCAATATGATCCTTTTGGTCCCTCCTTGCCTCTCATGGGTCTCTCATCGATTCTCGGGACTCGAGATCGGGTCTCGGAGGCTCGGGATTGGGTCCCAAGGTCTCGGGGTCGAATCCAAGGCATCGAGTGATCGTTCCTTCACTTCGTTGGCTCCAAAAAGTGTATGTATCGAGTCGGATTTGCTCCAATTCTTCACAAATGGTCTCGGGAACCTAGAGCGAACTAAAGGAAGCATAAGTAACCCATAAATCGCTCCCAAGGAGCGATTCCACAAGGAAAATGGGACCAAAACACTACGAAATAGGCACTACAAACTACACTTATCAAGGACGAAGTTTTGTTTTAAGGAGGGAAGTCTTTAACACCCCGTTATTTTTCGAGTCGTTTATAAGCCTTTATTTTTCTAGTTTATTTTAACCGGGTTTTAAGTTTGAAAAGTTTTTAGTTAAAATACTTTTGCGCCTTCAGAAAGTAAATCGATTTTGGACTATTCTTAAAAGTGTGACGTTAATTTTAAACACGACTCGAAATTTGGCTCAAATACAAGAGAAGAATAAAAAAATATATATATAACTAATTCATATCTAAACCCTACTTGTCCCACCATTCATTCATTCATTCATTCATTCATTCTGCCTTTCTTTCAATCTTTACCCATCTGCTGCCGCTCTACCACTATTTCGTTCTCCCGTTGTTCCCCAGTTTTCGATCAATCAACCGCCATCTTAAAGTCGGCTCTTGATATTTGTTTATACCAACACGTTTCATATCCTTCCTCATCTAAATTGTAATTCCTTTAACCAATTTCTCTATTAGTTTTTATAATTAGTGAATCAAATGTGGAGTATGTATTACGGAACAATATTTTAAGTTTTCAATCCTTTTCTTTTGTGTCTTTTGGTTAAAACCGTTTTCTCGACATAATTTAACGATTTTCTAAGTAATTAGAGTTGGGACAAGTTTGCACGATTTGGGTACATTATTGTAACGTCGGTCGATATTATTATCGTTTTGGGGTCGTGATGTGAATATCGGATTGATCGGTATTCCAGCTTGTACCGTTTAACGAGATGTCTTGGGATGATGGCATTATGTATGATGGTAGCTAGGGATATGCTTATACTCCGTATTAATTTGGTCCGATTGATTTATGGTAAGCGAGTTGAATTTAGGTTGGTATGACATTTGGGTGCATATGACTTAATTTTAGTTTTTGTTAAAGGATTAGTTGGATTGGTGTAAGTTTGGTAACAGTGGACTCTTTATCTTGATTTGGGATTTGTGTTGTTGACAAGACGTCGATTTTAATGAAATAAAGCAAGGATGAGTACAACAATGGGCAGTGAAGTGAGAAGCTAAAATATGGGCAATTAAGTTAGAGATTTTTGGTGTTTGAATAAACTCTAAGATAGTAGATATATAAGTATAAGTTGATATGGTTGTTTTTTTTATAAACTAGATGGTAATCGGAAAATTATATTATTTGTAGCTTTTGGGTTCGAGGAGAGATAATTTATGGATTAATCGTAGCTTGGATTGTCAGCCTTGAGAGGTAAGGACATTTTACCCTTCTCACTTTTAAGTAAAGAGCATGTTCGGATAAAAACATATTCTTATAACGGTTTCGTAAATTATTTCGTCGATCGTAAATATTTTTTATAATACTCGAAATGTTTGGATATTGAACTTTGTGACATGAGACACATATTGGAACTGTTTTGGTAAAACTTTTGGTAACTTATAACATACTCTGGGAGCTCAGTTGGCCTAGACGGTTTTAAGGTGCGTCTAAGACGTTCCTGGGACTTCGTCCCGAAACTATTTTTAAGTGAGGATTGTCTGGCCCTCACTCGCTAGGGAGTTAGACTTTCTCCTACTGACTGTCCAAATGTGAGAGGTGCGCACTATTATGAGTCTAGCTACTAAGCACAGGTGGTTACCTCTAGACCGTGCAAGGGTAGGACCTTGGCACACAGGTGGTGAAAAATATATTTTGGTTGGTTTGGATTTTAACTACTGTTTTTACAGTATCAAAACGGTGAATTTTAACTCTGGTTTCAGTTTATAATAAAATTATTATATTATTATTCTATGTTTTTATTTTATTATACTTTTACTCAGATTTGTTGACGTCCTTTTGTTTTGGGTCGTTCCCCCACTGGAACCTGTACCTATTCGCGATTTTGGGTACAGTTGATAGGTACATTTGATATGCTGCATGGGTGTATTCTGGTTTCGGGTTTTGCCGAGCGAGGAAGGATTTTAATTATTTAACTTTGCTACGAGCTAATTATATCTATATTGGATTTATTGGTTTGAGATTGTTTTAAATCATTTTGGATTTTGTAAGACTTAAGTCTTCCGCTGCAACGTTTTTATTTAATTAATTACCGAAATTTTACTTCGTTTCAATTATTTCTATCAAACTTCTTTTTCAGTTGATTTATATCATTTTATTTTCCTTGCACTTGGCTTTGTGAGCTAAGTGCGGAGTAACAGCTTTGAATTTTCCGTTTCGGTCTGTTATTTTGGTCGCAAAAAATTTAGTGCTGTTACACACTTGGCCAACCAAAAGAGAATTGCCAAGGTTCTCCAAAGCGGGTTTTGGTGGACTTCCATGTTCAAGGACATTCGAGCTTTCATTCTCACATGCGACGCTTGTCAAAGAAGTGGGAATATTACAAGAAGAAATGAGGTGCCCCTTCAACCCATCTTAGAAATTGAATTGTTCGATGTTTGGGGCATTGATTTCATGGATCCGTTCACATCCTCTTTTGGTAACAAATACATCCTAGTCGCGGTTGATTATGTCTCAAAATGGATCGAGGTCGTAGCTTCCCCCACCAATGACTCCAGGGTTGTAACCAACGTTTTCAAGAATGTAATTTTCCCGAGATTCGGTATGCCTAGAGCCATAATTAGTGATGGAGGCTCTCATTTTAGGAAAGATACCTTTGAACACCTTCTTAGGAAATATGGTATCATTCACAAGATGTCCCTAGCCTACCACCCTCAATCAAATGGGCAAGCCGAGATCTCCAGCCGTCAAATCAAGGGAATTTTAGAGAAAGTTGTAAATACACACCGAATGGATTGGTCATTGAAGTTAAATGACGTCCATTGGGCATTGAGAACGGCTTACAAAGCACCGATTGGAACCACTCCTTATTGTCTTGTGTATGGTAAAGCTTGTCATTTACCGGTAGAATTAGAACACAAAGCCGAATGGGCAATCAAAGAGTTAAACTTCGATGAGAGTGTTGTAGGAAATAATCGCCTTCTCCAACTACAAGAATTGGAAGAATTAAGACTTGAAGCCTACAAAAATTTGAAGATTTACAAGGAACGAACTCGCCAATGGCACGATTCTCGAATACTTCATAAGGACTTCTCCGTTGGTGATAAGGTATTACTCTTCAACTCTTGCTTTAAGCTCTTCCCCGGTAAGTTGAAATCAAAATGGTCGGGTCCATTTGAAGTGACCAAGGTGCAACCATATGGATCGATAGAGATATCAAGCCCGGAAACCGGGAAATTTATAGTCAATGGACAACGTTTGAAAATTTATCATCCCGGTCACGTTCGTGAGACCTTTGCTACCATGAAGTTTGGTGAGCTCCCATTGGGGAGCGCTGCTTAACCCCCTCCCAAATTGAAGTAGGTTTGGTGGTATCCTCAACAACCACCTTGTATATATGTATCATATTTCTTTCAGTTTGTTAGCTTTGTTAGCTTGAGAAGAATGGTTGAACTTGGATTTCGCCATGCAGCATTTATTTGGATGAAGATCAAGCTTTGGAGAAGTTATGGAGCTAAATTGAAGACCACAAGCATGTTTGTGGGAGATATTGATTATGTAATGTGAGTCGAGTTGAATCTTTAGGTGACTATTGAAGAGCCATGATATGGCAAGGTGGAAAAACGAAGAAAACAAGACCGCCGGGTGAAACTTCGCCCGGTGAGACTTGACCGGGCGAAATTTTGCCCTACAAAAAAGTTGCCAGATTTGCCGGAATTAACGAAGACTCCACCGGGCAAAATTTCGTCCGTTGAGATTTTCACCGGATGAAATTTCATCCGGTGGAAAAAAAATTTGGCAAAAATGATTTTCACGACGAAAAGTCCGTCGGGTGAAAATTCACTCGATGGTGCTTGACCGGGTGAAATTTCACCCGGCGACATGAGCTTGAACGAATCACCTTTATCCTATTTACTCACTACAATTTCAATTTCCTCATTCATATTTACCACACATAACTTTCCCTCCAAAATTTTCACACCAAAATTTTACCACCCAATTTAAAACTTTCACTTTCCCTCCTCAGCAACCTTTATGTATATCACCCTTTTTACCCCACATTTTCACCCTTCATAAAAACATCAAACCATCTTCCATACCCCAACCACATTCAAACCTCCATTCATAGTTTCATTTCCATCCTTGGTGATTTATTTCAGGGTTTTGAAGAAGGAAAAGCAAAAGTTTTGGGATCAGTCTTGCAAATCATTATCATAAAGACAAGAGCCCAACGAGCCGCTCGTAAACAAGGTATGGCTTCAACCTCTAAACTTTCTAAGTCTCATAATGATAAGTGTAGTTTGTAGTGCCTAATTTGTTGTGTATTGGTCCCATTTTCCTTGTGGAATCGCTCCTTGGGAGCGGTTTCTGGGCTACTCATGCTTCTTCTAGTTTGGTTTAGGTCCCCAAGATCATACATGGAGAATTGGAACGATTCTGATTCGTTTCATACACTTTTTGGAGCCAACAAAGTGAAGGAACGATCACTCGATGCCTTGGATTTGATCCCGAGACCTTCGGACCCAATCCCGAGCCCCTAGGACTCGATCCCGAGCCCCGAGAATCGATGAACCCATGAGAAGCAAGGAGGGACCTTAAAGATCATATTGGAGGCCTACAAGACCCATCCCCGTCGGAAAGGACCTCATCCCGTCCGGGATAAGGTGCACAAATGCGAAGGGTCCTGTTTTGGGTCCATCCCGGTCGAGATGGAGCGGCTGCTGCGCGTGACTCTTTTTTCTTCCTCCTTCATTCTTGTAACCTTATAAATACTTCCCTCTTGTATTGTTTAAGCATCATACATTACCCTAGACTATCTTAAGCCTCTCTACATTGTTTAAACCCTAGATTTAGTTCTCCTCTTATTAGTTTAATCTTCCTTTAATCTTTAGTTAATCTTTGTAATTAGTCTTGTATTAAGGAGATTCTTGAAGATTATTCCAAGCTTGACAACCTTGGAGTTTTATTTGAGTTTCTTATTAATTCAAGTTCTCATCTTTTTCATCCTCTTGTAGTTGGTATAATCTTTTTACTCTTATTCTTTGTTTCTTCATCAAGTTTGAATCTTTACATATTGCTTATTGTTATTGTTTGTTCATCATGGATGTTTTGATTATTATGTTGTTTTCTCTTGTTCATGTTAGTTTTATCTTGATAATGAGTGAGTAGATTCCTTGTGGGGTTAGTAGGGGGATTAGATGTGGATTATGGGTGATTAGGGTTTGATTAGGGGTAAAGGTGAATCTTTTGTTGCTAGTCACATATTGGGCACTCTATGTGTTTGTTGAATTGCTTGTGTGGGTAGTAGTGGCCAATGCTTCCCATATTTGTTTTCATCTTCTCATTGTTTGACTAGTGTGTGATTGTGCCGGGTTTTGTCTTAGACACGAGAGTGCGGACTTGGGTTTTGACGCGAGAGCGCGAACCGACCTTGACCTAGGTTTAGACGCGAGAGCGCAAACCGACTCTAGAAACTAGGAGATACCTACACCCTTGATCACCCAATTACCCTACTACACTTATGAACCCGACCTAACCCTACTCCCTTCCATATTTGATTCATCCTTTTTGTTAGCTATCATTCCTCTAGTTCATTGTTTAGTTAACTTTAGTTGTTCATTAGTTCTTGTTATAGCTAGTTCATTGTTAGTCTTGTTTATACTTCTTCTCCCATCATTGATTGTCAATTATCATTTCTTTGTGTTTGTTTGTGACTTAGCCTTGTTTCTAGGTAGACCTAGTCTAGACACCTACAACCGTCTCCGTAGACACGACCCGACTTACCCTAGCTACCGTTAGGTATAGTTGGTATTACTTGATCGGTAGGACCCACGGCAAAATCCTTACCATCAATTTGGCGCCGTTGCCGAGGACGGTGCATGTTTAGACTTAGTTTGCTTATTAGCTTAACTTAGTTACCCTTCTTGTGCTCTTCTTCTATCTCTTGTGCATATTGTGTAGTTTTTTCTTAGTTTCTTTAGCTTCTTTTTCTCTTTGTCTTGGGTAGTGCTCGTTTATTGTCTTTGCCTAGTGCCCATAAAGCACTAGGTGTTCTCACGTTTGCTCTAGTGTGTAGTGTATGCCTAGGGGGGGAGGCGAATTCTTTCTCTTCAATCCAGAGCCGGAAAGACTCTTTAGAGCCTTTCGCCAACGGACGATTGGCCGGATTAGAATCTCTCAACCAAGTGCTAGCAATACCACCGAAGAACAAGCCCAAGGATCCGACTTTATCGAGCAACCTCAAGGCAATACCGAAGGGATCTTCATAAATCCTTTTGGTACTTCTCAACCTAGTTCTCCATCAACATCTCCATCAACACCATCTACACCATCCTCTCCCGCATATCCAATAATGCCTAAGTTCTCTTCACACTCAACGTTTACGGAAGATGTATTGCCCGGTCCAACCGCTTTACCGGAGGCATATACCGGCAACTTTGTGGCAAAAACACAATTCATCCAATTGGTCGAGCGAAGCCAATTTAGTGGGTTACCAACCGAAGATCCTCATCAACACATGGAAACCTTTTCGGACTATTGCGATGCTATCTCACAAACGGGAATAACCCAAGACCAAATCCGGTGGGTACTATTTCCTTTCTCTTTGATCGGTAAAGCAAAGCAATGGTTCAAGGGGTTAGACAAGGCAACTCTTGGTATTGATACTTGGAAGAAGCTAGCCTTATCCTTCTACCAACAATTCTATCCCCCGGAGAAGACGAATCTATTGAGAGCTTCTATCACGGGATTCCAACAACGTGATGAAGAAAGCCTCTACGAAGCGTGGGAAAGATTCAAAGCCTTGATCCGCTCTTGTCCTCACCATGGTTTATCACAATGGTTCCTTGTTCAACAATTTTGGAACGGGTTATATAAGGACTCAAGCGCCATTCTCAACATGGGATCTAATGGAAGGTTTACTGAGGTGGATGATGACCAAACTTGGTCAAGAATTGAGGAGATGGCGGTCCACAATTCCCAATACTCAAGGCCTAGGAAGGCGAGAGGTAGGCACGAGGTTGATGCCATTACACAACTAAGCATTGACCTTGGAGCTCAATTAAAAACTCACATGGAGACTATTAACAAGAAGCTCCAAAGCCACCTCAATCAAGTTCAAAGCAATAGTTTCTCCAACCAACACTCGATCTATGAAGTTAATGCTTTGGGAGTTGTGTCTCCTACACCTTATTATGGGATGTGCGATACTTGTGGGATAGTTGGACATGAGCCTATACATTGTCGGGGAAGTATTGAGCAAGTGAACGCCTTTCAAGCGTTCAAGCAAGGTGCCCCCTATCCTAATATGTACCAAGCTTCCCAACAAGTTCCCCAACAACAATTTCTACAACACCGTCCATATGTGCCACCTCCCTTAAGGGACAACAATCAAGGATACCAAGGTTATCAAGGCAACCCAAGGCCATTCAACAACTTCAAGCAAAATACCCAAGGTACCTTCAACAACAATCAAGGGTTCCAACAAGGGAATTTCAATCAAGGACATCAAAACTACAACCATGGCAACAATCAAGGCCTTAATCAAGGCAACTCTCATGGGTTCCAAGGGAACCATCAACAACAACAAGGATCACAAGGTAATCGACAAGAAAGCAAGCCAAGGAGCCGGTCTCCGATTCATGATTACTGTATTCCCTTAGCCCTCACCGATACTTCGCATAACCAACAATCTCCACCTCGGGGACTAGATATGTAAAAGTCAATGTTGGACATGCAAAGGAGTCAATTGGAGACACAAAGAACCCAACAAGAAATCATTGCTCAACTTCAAAGGGATAACTTGGCAAGAGATGCTCATATGAAGATGCTCGAGACCCAAATAGCTCAACTTGATTCGGGTAGCTCTTCAAGGCAAAAGGGGCAACTACCTCCTCAAGGTGAAACGGTGAAATTAGAGCATGTGAATGATATTACCACGAGGAGTGGTTCATCTTATGATTCCCCCTTATCCCCTAATGAGCACGTACCAATAAAAGAAGTTGTGTCTCCAATTCGAGAAGATTCAAGCTTGGGAGATCCAATAGAGGAACAAGTCTTGTGGGAGATTGAGAAACTCCAAGAAGACAAGCTTCCCCCACTTCAAGGAAAAGACAAGGGTAAAGGGAAAGTGTCATTTGAGAAGTCCACCCCTATTGAGCAAAACAAGGTTCATATTGAGTTGCCTTTCCCAACAAGGCAAATGAAGACCAAGGTGGATGTCCAATATGACAAGTTCCTTAATATTGTGAAGAAATTGGATGTGAGTGTCCCATTTACCGAGCTACTTACCCAAATCTCGACATATGGAAGATTCATGAAAGAAATTTTGGCTAGGAAGAGATCCGTCGACAAGGAAGAGACTATAGCGTTCACAAGAGTGGTGAGCGAGCTTATTCAAGGTTCTACGCTTCCCAAGTTAAAGAATCCGGGTAGTTTCTCGATCCCTTTCACCATAGGCAACTTCAAGGTTGAGAAAGCACTATGTGATTTGGGTGCGAGTGTAAGCATCATTCCCTATTCCATTTGTTGGCGACTTGGGATGAAGGAACTCAAGCGTACTTCCATTACACTCCAAATGGACGATAGCTCCCTCAACCGACCTTTGGGGATGTTGGAAGATGTGCCAATAAGAATCGGGAAGCTCTTCATTCTGGTCGATTTCCTTGTGCTTGACATGCCGGAAGATGCTATCACTCCCATTATCCTTGGGCGCCCATTTCTACACACCGCCGGTGCTATGATCGATGTAAAGAACGGTAGGATCACATTTGAGCTAGGCGACGAGAAGCTCGTGTTTTACCTCCAAGGCAACACCTCGCCTACTAATGATGAGTCTTGTAAAATGATCACCGCCATGAAGGACATCGATCTAGGGGATGAGTCGGGTAAAAGCTTGAAGAACGACTTCTATGGAATTGAGGATGATGATTCCGAGTTTGAGGCGGATGAAGGCCCGCATCATGATTTTGAAGACAAGTGCCATGATAAGAAAGATGAGCCTCCCTTGGGGCCACATAAGGATAGATGGACGTTTGGGTATATACCGAAGGATCGAAAGTACAAGTTCAAGCCATTGAACTTAGTAGATCGGGATGTCCCGGGAACGTCGAGACAAGGTTGTGAAGAGCCTTGTAGTGTGGATGGTTACACCACAAGCTTGATTGAAGACTTTGCAAGAGCCTTCGATTTGTTTCTTCGAGCCCTCGATGGAGATGGAATTATCCTTAGTGTTGATGAAAAAGAATTGAAGAATGCACCATCCTTGGTTTGACGGAGTTCCAAAAGAACCGTCATATTGTATATATCTCTTCCTTGTAATACTTTTAGGTTTTGTGAAATTCTTGTGATTTGGTATTTTGATGAGTGATGTGAGGGAGGGATTTTGATGAATGTTTTGAGCCCATTTGATAGGTGTGAAGAGAAGATGAATCCTAGACAGGAGGGGTTATTGTTAGAGTATGGATCGTGCGAAGGGGAGTCGGTTTTTGAAGCTTGGGACGAGCTTCTGGAGTTATAGAGGGTTAGAAGACTATTCCCGGCCGAGAAGAGTGCATCCCGACCGGGAAGGATGAGTCATACCGACCGGGAAGGAGTCATCCCGATCGGGATGATGGTGCCAAAAGTTGAGTCTTCTGGAGTGTCATCCCGACCGGGAAGGGAGCTTCCCGACCGGGACCATCCATCCCGACCGGGATGGTCCCCTGCTCCTCCTTTTACCTCTTCTTTGTCATGTGAGCCCACCCTACCACTTTATACCCTCTCCCAACCTTCCTACCTACCCTTGCACCTATCATATGACCCCTACACTTCATATACACATATTCACCTCATTTTCTCTTCACTTTACACCGACTTTCACATCAAATCCCACCTCCTCATACCTTTGTGCTCCAACCATGGAACCATATCGTGAATGGAGGGGAATAGCAATGACGACGATTAACTACGTGCCGATATCGACCTATGAGACGATGGAGTGAGTGAGTTGCTACCCGCATGGTACGGCAACTATCCTTTCTTTTCCGTCTTTTGTTGCTTGTCTTCTTTTGTTAGATTCCTTTCCCCTTATCATTGTGTCATGGTGGCCCTCGGGGCCTTGGTAATTGTTGCTCCCGACTCTCAATGACGTGACTACATCGGGAATCATTTTAAAATCCAAATTTTCAAGATTTTCACCCTTTTTGTAGGATTTAGTCGGATTTGGGCGGAATCCGGGCTAGGTGACTTGATTACACCTAGTCCTCCCCTCTCATTTCCTTTTATTTCCTCCTTTTTATTTCTCCCCCTTACCATATCTTTCCTCGTCTCGGCCCATGGTGACTTAACTACACCCCGGCCGGACACATTCTACCCTTTTCTCCGCTTTTCTTTTTGATTTTTAGCTTTATTTTCGTAGTTTCTTTTCTTTTTAGTGTCTCCATACACTACGGTCGAGCATGAGGACATTGCTCGGTTTAAGTGTGGGGGAGCGATATTCTATCGTAGTTAGTTTTATTTTCGTAGTTTTTTCAAAGAATCTTTAAAAACCCTAAAAATTTGAAAAATCTCCACAAAAATCAAAAAGATTTTCTTTTGTGTGTTTTCCTTTTGTGTCGATATGTCGTATATTTGTTGTGTTGTACGTGTTTTGCCTCCCTTTTTCCTTATAGGTTGCTTAATCACTGATAGCTTTGGAGAGCTTTCAAGACATCCGGTAACATCTTTCATCCCTTTTCCCTCTTTTTTTCTTGTGGAGTTTGGAAGAGATTTGTGATGATGTGTGCTCGGGTGGAGCTTTGTGCATATTAGTGGGTGATTGGTCGCTTATTTAGAAATTCGGGGTGGTGTTTGTTCTCTTTGTATGTTTGTTTTGATTTTTTTTTTTGCCTTTTGTCTCCTTTTCTTTTGTTTTTGTCGTGTCCTTGTTTTGTGATGTGTACTTGTGTCTAGTGTGTAAACGGTTTTCGAAAACCCGGTTTAGAGGCTAGTGTGCAAGTGTTTACTTTTCCTTTCTAGTAGTATGAATCGAGTCTTCGACTTTAGTCTAGTAGAATGACCCTAAATCAATGATTTCGTTCGTTTCTTACCTTGAGTCCACCTAGATTACTAGGGATTTACTACGGGATTTGCATTTTGACCATTATGACCACCCACGGTGTGAAATGGCCTTGGTTGCCGAGTCCCGTCCCCTAGGTGACCGTGTTCGGAATTGTTTAATTAGTCCAAGTTTCTCCCCTTTTTTTTGTGGGTTTGAAGGGAAAGCGCGCTCCCGACTTACCCATTTCCCCTACCATCTACACATTTCCCACAAAATAAAATTGCAATTTGTTGAAATCTCTCTTTCTTAGTTGCAAAAAGAAATGCCTACAACTCAAATCAAGACAAAAGGGCAAAGAGAAGAAAATGAAAGAAAATGAAAGAAAGAAAAGAATGAAGAAAAAGAAAAGGCACAAAAAGCGAAAAAGAAAATACAAAAGATGAAAAAGAAATAGCATAGCAACACACAAAGCAAAAATGCAAAAGAAAGAAAAATGATAAAAGAAAACCGTCTCACAAAAAGATTCTCACCCGCTCAAAATAAGCCTTTTTCCGATCGTTACCGTGAAGAGCCTACCAAAGGACCGAGTCCCTAGGAAGGATGATAGCGGTAATGATCGGTCTTCCCTCATTTTGCAAGCCTTTCCACCTTTTTACTTGGACTAGTTAGGCGCTTCTTGAGCATGGGACGACCCTCTTGGCTCATCGCTAAAGGGGGCGGGGTCTCACTTACCTACAGTGTCGACTAACACCGTGGTTCATCCCTTTTCCATTCCACCGATCGTCCCGCAGTACGTTCTTAGAAGCCTAGGAGGAACCTAGGTAAGCTACCAACATTTTTGTCGCTTTGTCGTCATCCTATTAGGGTTTTGTCCATTTTGGTTTGTATTGCTAGCTTGGGAACGTTGTCACTTGCCATGAGTCCTAAACCGGTGCTTCTTTCACCGCTTTTTAGAGGGAAGTGGTATTTGTTTCTTTTTGGGTGCAACCTTTTGTTTGTTTGTTTGTACATTTGTTTGTTTATGTGTTTTTGTGTCCGGTTGCATCCACGGTTTTGTCGCAAGACCCCACTTGCCTTGCGGATAGCACTTGTCCTATAAGTGTTATCGCGTGAGTTGAAAGGGCGTAGGGTGCGCTAATACCCGCTCGGCTAGTACTTTAGTTTTTATTAGTTTCTCTTAGCGTTTAGTTAGTTTGTGCTTACTCGAGGGCGAGTAAGGGTTAAGTGTGGGGGAGTTGATAAGTGTAGTTTGTAGTGTCTAATTTGTTGTGTATTGGTCCCATTTTCCTTGTGGAATCGCTCCTTGGGAGCGGTTTCTGGGCTACTCATGCTTCTTCTAGTTCGTTTTAGGTCCCCAAGATCATACATGGAGAGTTAGAACGATTCCGACTCGTTTCATACACTTTTTGGAGCCAACACTACTACAAAACATCAAATAGACAACTCCTAATAGACATCAGATATTCTTAACAACTGATGTATAATATATAGACAACTGTTTTGTTTGAGAAACAGATGTCTTTATCTGATAATAGACAACTGAGTTTTATAAAAACAATTGTCTGTATATTATACAACTGTTTTAATTAATCTCAGTTGTCTATTCTAATTTTCAGGATCACTAAAAATTGGTTGTTACTACCCAAACCATATTACTTTCTCAAATATTTTTTTAAGTAATCTAATAATAAGTGTAATTCAACCCATATCACTTTCTCAACCCATTTACCCGACCACTAAACTCAAATATTTACTCATTGATCGTTGATGATAATCTCATTGATCGTAAAGTCATTGAACGATTACTCAAAACCACTTCCTGTGAAGGTATCTTCCGATTTCTGTCATTCCGTTCTTCCGTTTCATTTGATTCTTTACGTTTGTAATTTCATTTGATGTCGAGTTTTTTCCTTTTCATTTGACTTTTTACGGTTTTATTTGTTTTGTTTTTTTTTGTAGTATCGTTGGCCGATAGTGGATTGCGAGCATTAGAATTTCTCGGATTGGACGAAGAACGACAGAGGAGCTCTGTTGTTGCTGTAAGATTACTAAATTGTTTGATTAATTTAACTAATTATTGTAATTAGCATTAATCAAGGAGTTTAGTTGAAGATTATAGACTAAATTGCGGTGTTTAATATGCGTAGGGATTAAAAATAGATTTAATTATCATTGATTTAATAATTAATAATAAGTCATATATGATCCCCAAATTTTCCAATCATCGCCAATACTCCCGCTCAACTTACTCCCGCATCATCATGAACCAGATCCCCAATTATTCCTCTAACCCTAATTTTGTCCAGATTCCCAAATTTTTTCAGATCCTAAATTCTAACGCAACATCATGAAGCTAACCTACCTAACATTCTCTTCTTCGCCCTTCGTCGCCCATCTTCGGTCTTCGTCGCCCTTCTTCTCTTTCTTCTTCTCTAATTAACTTCGAAGTCTATTCGTCGCTAGCTGTTCTTCGCTCTTCGTCGTTGTTCCTTCTTCTCTATTTGTTGTTGTTGTTGTTATCCATCTATTGAATCGTGGAAGCTTGCTTATTACGGATTAATTTATTGATTTGATATCATCCACCACCACCACCAGCATCATGTCATCCTCATCTATCAGCTTTGATCGGTTTACTGTAAGTTATTTCTGTTTGTCAATCTGAGCTTTATTTCATTTGAATTCCGAGGAATTATGGTTTACGATCTGATTATAATTAGTTTAATTTAGGGTTTGGTTGGCTTAGGAGTATATGTTCATCATAGTAAATAACATTTGTTTTTAAATGTATGATTCCTTCATACTACTCTGGCTGTTATTGAAAGTCTGATAACTCTCTATTTAGGGTTCATTGTGAAATAATAAGGGAGATAACCTCAAATGTCACTTAATTAAGCCAAACGTTATCCTTTCATCTGACTATTTCTAGCCTGTTTCTTGGGAATCTTGTTCATGTAATCCATAATACCAGTGGTTTTTAAGTATACATCTTGTCTGAACGAGTGCTTTCGTTAAATGTGTGAAAAAAATTTCTAACAATTGGGGTGAATCCTTGTATGTTACTAGTAATATGCAAAAATAAACTTTGTACTAGTTGGTATTTTCGTCATGATCATCTCAAGTTTAAGCACAATGTCATTCTTTCATTTGACTGTTTTGAGTTTGGTCTTTTATAAATATCATATTGGAATGATACTCATGTATCATCATTAAATTTGAAGCGAAGTTCAGTCTGGGTTTGAAGTTCAGTCTGGGTTTTGTTGTTTCCTTGACATAATCTTGGGTTGTTTCTGTGAGCTGCATTCTGATACTGATGGATGTTGTATAATATCTTACGATGAAGACCGTCATTCCTGCAACTAGACCGTCTTATCTTATGTCTTGATGCACATCGGGCGGGATCATATTAGGTACGGTTCCATAGATTCCTGAGGTTATCTCTTTATTTTTCGGGAATGTATCGACTAACTGTACTGTCATGCAACGTGTAACGATAACTGGACAGCGCAAAGATGATCGATTTTTGATAAATTCAGGGTACGTTGCGTCCTGGAGAATTACAGGGTTGAAATAATGCAACAACTGCAAGTTGGTACTCATCAAGTTGAACATAAATACAAAATATAAGTGTCCTAGTAGGCTAGTACAATAATGGGGCAACCATGGAGGTTCAACTTGCAGAAAGTTTTGTTTGTTTGATTAGAATATTACTCAAATGGGTTTGTTTTATTGTTGTCATCCCTATCTTGAATGAGTAGGTCTCTCCATCTCCGTGTAGGTTATAACCATCACAAACCTTCCTTTGTCGTGTCAAGTATCACCCATGACTAGATAAGATAAAACAAATCACAATGTAGTAGTGCTCGTGACAAACAATAATTTTTGCGTTTTTTTTGTGCTACCAAATTTATGTGGGGATGACTTTACGACTTTAGGATAACAGATTACAGATTTAAGAAAAATGAGGTCCACAGTCAATTCTCAGTACATAGTACAGTTATCGGCTTATCCCATAATCGGTGATGGTTACCTCGTGCTGTGGTACGTTTGCTTATCTATCGTATACAGGTAGTTTTGATATTGACAGGTTTCAACCCAAATCATGATTTTGTTGTACATGTATACGTTTTAGACTAATGTCTACCGAATTCGTATAAGGTCGCTTTCGATTATTCTAACCCACATCAAGTATTTAGATGGAGATGTGGGTGATTAATGATTAGGACCTAATTACACCAACATAATGAAGCAACTTCAGCATGCTAGCTGTGATTGATGTACATCACTTGCCAGTTGCCTGCACACATAACTAACTCTACAAAATTGATCTAATTACAAAATTTAGAACTCCATAGTACTCCATAAAAATGCATAAATTGTACTCCGTAGTAGTAGTAGAACTAGAAGGTTAGAAGAACAATGGAGAGGCACAGTCATATTTGTACAATCTTTTCTTTCATCATGTTTTCTACTACTAACTTTCTTGTTCCAACAGCTGCAAAAAAACTCCATGTTCCTATTTGGTGACGCGTTCCTCGACACAGGAAACAATAATTACATTGGTAACACCCCTACCAGGGCCGATGTCTTTCCTTATGGAATCTCTTTCTTCTCTTCTCCTACTGGTCGTTTTTCCGATTGTCGTCTTATCCCTGATTTTCTAGGTAATTCGCCTAATTAAGTAGAGTAGCAGTTGGTTAGTTCTGTCTAAGACCCTAGACTTTTCAGTTTTCAGCTCATTACCCATGTGATGAAATTCTACTTGTGAGATTTTTTGGAGGCTGTCAAGATTCGAGCACACGACCTTTGGTCAACCTGGCTTTGATACCATGATAGATAATCATCTCAACCAAAACCTTAAGGTGATGGGTGGGTTATTATTTAGTCTTTACTGAAGTTTTTTCATGTAAATATGTCAGCCAAACATTCAAATCTTTCATTTATTTCTCCATTTCTTCAACCGGGCAATGACGAGCAGTTTCAGGATGGTGTTAACTTTGCATCCGGTGGGTCTGTTGCACTCACGCAAACTTTTCAAGGCGAGGTATGTATGCATACGAAAGTACTAATGACAGCTGATAAAGAAATCATGATTTGATTCGTTCAATGACGGTTTGTTTATGATCGTTTTGTTTTGCAGGTCATTGATCTCAGTATGCAGCTGGATAACTACAGGAAGTTTCAGCAATTGCAGAGGGACATAATCGGGGATTACGGAACACTGAAAAGATTTTCAGAGGCAGTCTACTTGTTCAGTGTCAGAACAAACGACTATGGCTACCTTTTCTTGACTAACTCCACGTATTTAACAGCTTACAGGAAATCCGATTTTGTTGATATGGTCATCAGCAACATCACCAACGTCGTCCTAGTAAGTACCCTACCGACTGAAGCTGCATACGATACGGATAATCGCGTTTCTGTTAGTACCTCTCTCGCTTTTCATTTTTCTCAGTTTTGAGTGATTTTTTGTGTAATTATTCGTTCGTTTATAGGACAATTGAATTAATCAGGCGCAATTTTTTTCTGTTGTCAAAAAATAGTGGACGAAGCAATTGCATGCACCGCTTGAGGTTGTTGATCCGGAGATTGCTGACATTATTGAGCACGAAAACCCTCGCCAATGAAAGGTTTATTCTCTCTTGTTTTTCTTCTTTAATTTTACCTTCTTTTTCCCACAATCTAGCCGAGTTTAAGCTTAAATTGACCTATTTACTCACATCTTAAGATTTGAGAAACTTACATGGATAAAAAGATATACAGTAGTTTGGAGTGATTATGAACATTTTTTTATGTGTTTCACTTGCATAAATGGAAGAAAATTTCAGTAATAGATAGTGTAGTACTCCGTACTTGTTCAGTTTGGGTTACTGTCTACAATCCACTCCCTTTTTCTTTTCCCTTTTCTAAGTTGGTGTAGATTCACCACATTTCTCTCTTAGTATTTAAAAGTTTTCAAGTCGTATGATTTTTTTGTATTTCTTTTAGGTAATATAACTATTTTTGTCTCAACTCATATGGAGTATTGTAATTATTTAGACATAAGCAAAAGTTAACTAGATTAACCAGTTAAATCACTCTGCATTAGTGTGAATGTCGTATTGGCGATTCTTTACGCAAAATGCCCTAATCCTAGTCTGTAATCCAAAAAATATAATGTAATAAAAATAAATATGCATGCATAAATAAAACTGCATACATTTAGGATTCTTCACTCTCCATTAGTGTCACATTTTGCTGGAGACTTGGATAATGTTTTTGCTCATCAGGAAGTATGTAATCGATGAACTGGTCCTTGCATTAAATAAGAACAAGGATTATACTCCCTCCGTCCCATTAAGATTGTCCTGTATTCTTTTTTGGGTAGGTTCTTAAAGATTGTCCCATTTCTCAACTTTCATTTTTAGTCTATCCATTTTTACAACTTTGTCCCTACTAAGGCAAAGTATTTACCATTTTGCCATTCCATTAACCCACACCACCTCACACATCACCCTATAAAGTAGTCATAATTGCCTATATACCCCATCATTACACAATTTTGTTAATTATTGTGCAAAAATAAATGGGACAATCATTTTGGGACGGAGGGAGTATCTTTTTTGACTTCTTAAATTTTCACTAATTAATTTAACTAGGTGGCGTTAGTTTTGTGTATCTTTTATTTTGGTGAATTGAGTTTTTATTTCGGTGAACCTTGATTTATGGAATCATAAAACACACTTTTTATTATTGTAAAAAACACAGCAAACAGAAAAACCTAGGCAATATGTAAGATAGTATTATGAAGATGGAAGCCTGCTTCAAAACGTTCTTATTGACTGATTTTAACAGCTGCTTACTCTACTGCTGTTCGAACATGGCAGCCAGATAACTAACATTATCAAGCTGTTTTTGTGCCTTCTCACCAAACGAAAAAGACTTGTCACAAAACCAGTGAGGGTATATGAACCCAGTTTGAAATATATTTTCATTTTGTATATTACTTCGTGCAAGTGTAAATATTTTCCTTATTGACAGGTTGCATTACTTTGCGGCTCATAACATGGTCATATATATCTTACACTTTGTTATACTTGTTGCAATGTAGTCGGCTCCTCATGCTCGGAAAACAGAGTGCGGTTATTATGTGATGAGAAATATGATTGAAATTATCACTCGTTCTGATTTGAAGAGAACCGTCAATGAGATAAGACTTGGGTTTTCACACTTTCTCTTGTTTCAGTCATTTGTTTTATGCACATAATTGAAACAAAATAATTAGTTCATTTATATTATTGATTTTGCAGCATTTCAACGATATGATGCCATATTCTCAGGAAGATATTGACGAGGTTCGTGGATTATGGGCGGATTATTTTCTTAATAATTAGTTTGATTATGGTTTTAGGTACTTTTGGACATTGGATAATGATTTTATGTGTACCTTTTGAATTTTGGATGTTGGATAATGATTTTATGTATCTTTTGAATTTTGGATGTTGGATTTTATAAAAATGTAACTTGTTTTGCTCAATTATTCGCTATGGTATTCATTTTTTATGGCTTGTTAATTTGTACGTATTTCAGAATTATTAAAAAATATTAAATATGTATACGTATATAAGCGTTGTTTATAAGGGTGATAGACAACTGTAATTTCATAAAACAGTTGTCTATTACTAGACAACTGTTGTCTTAGAAAAACAGTTGTCTATATACGTAATAGACAACTGTTGTTTTAAAAAACAGTTGTTTATTAAGAAATAGACAACTGTTGTAAAACAGATGTCTATGCTCAGAGTAATATACAACTCCAAACTACTCAACTGTTGTAAGTCAGTTGTCTATTGCAAAAAAACAGTTGTCTATTTCATGTTTTGTAGTAGTGCAACGATGTGAAGGAACGATCACTCGATGCCTTGGATTTGATCCCGAGACCTTGGGACCCAATCCCGAGCCCCAAGAATCGATGAGAAACCCATGAGAAGCAAGGAGGGACCTTAAAGATCATATTGGAGGCCTACAAGACCCATCCCCGTCGGGAAGGACCTCATCCCGTCCGGGATAAGGTGCACAAATGCGAAGGGTCCTGTTTTGGGTCCATCCCGGTCGGGACCAGCCCATCCCGGTCGGGATCAGCCCGTCCCGGTCGGGACCGATCCGTCCCGGTCAGGACCGATCCGTCCCGGTCGGAATGGAGGGGCTGCTGCGCGTGACTCCTTTTTCTTCCTCCTTCATTCTTGTAATAAATACTTCCCTCTTGTATTGTTTAAGAATCATACATTACCCTAGACTATCTTAAGCCTCTCTACATTGTTTAAACCCTAGATTTAGTTCTCCTCTCATTAGTTTAATCTTTCTTTAATCTTTAGTTAATCTTTGTAATTAGTCTTGTATTAAGGAGATTCTCGAAGATTATTCCAAGCTTGACAACCTTGGAGTTTTATTTGGGTTTCTTATTAATTCAAGTTCTCATCTTTTTCATCCTCTTGTAGTTGGTATAATCTCTTTACTCTTATTCTTTATTTCTTCATCAAGTTTGAATCTTTACATATTGCTTATTGTTATTGTTTGTTCATCATGGATGTTTTGATTATTATGTTGTTTTCTCTTGTTCATGTTAGTTTTATCTTGATAATGAGTGAGTATATTCCTTGTGGGGTTAGTAGGGGGATTAGGTGTGGATTAAGAGTGATTAGGGTTTGATTAGGGGTAAAGGTGAATCTTTTGTTGCTAGTCACATATTGGGCACTCTATGTGTTTGTTGAATTGCTTGTGTGGGTAGTAGTGGCCAATGCTTCCCATATTTGTTTTCATCTTCTCATTGTTTGACTAGTGTGTGACTGTGTCGGGTTTTATCTTAGACACGAGAGTGCGGACTTGGATTTTAACGCGAGAGCGCGAACCGACCTTGACCTTGGTTTAGACGCGAGAGCGCAAACCGACTAGGAGACACCTACACCCTTGATCACCCAATTACCCTACTACACTTAAGAACCCGACCTAACTCTACTCCCTTCCATATTTGATTCATCCTTTATGTTAGCTATCATTCCTCTAGTTCATTGTTTAGTTAACTTTAGTTGTTCATTAGTTCTTGTTATAGCTAGTTCATTGTTAGTCTTGTTTATACTTCTTCTCCCATCATTGATTGTCAATTATCATTTCTTTGTGTTTGTTTGTGACTTAGCCTTGTTTCTAGGTAGACCTAGTCTAGACACCTACAACCGTCTTCGTGGACACGACCCGACTTACCCTAGCTACCGTTAGGTATAGTTGGTATTACTTGATCGGTAGGACCCACGACAAAATCCTTACCATCACATAAGCCTAAACTTTTACCTTGTCCTAATACACCCTTAGGTCAAACCTTCTCCGAAAAAACCTTTCGGAGTACAAGGTGGTCTTGTCCGTTCACAATGGAAATTCTAGGAATAGAGGACGATATTAGAGAGTTATCGTCAAGGACCGGACCAAGCGGACTTCTTAGTCTCGTAGCTTCCACATATAAAGACCTTGCTTGTGAGTTCCTAGGAACTTTACTATCGATAACCCGACCACACCAAGAATGTTTAGATTTCGTTTATTCGTTAAAACCCATTGTTTGACTATTTCCGAATTTGGCTTAGCTTTAGGCTTACCCTCATAGGGTACCGGACTTAGTGAACTTTGAGTGATGTACAAGCTAGTGCGTCTAGAAGAGACCTTTGGAGGTGCGTAGCACGTGGTCAACGAGATTTCGAACCTAATTTGAACTTTATCTCTGAAATCCGTAACCCCGCTATTCATTACTTCGCTGAGATACTCTCCCATTGCTTGATACCATCTACCGATAATATTTTTAAGGGTTTTTCTACGTTGTACCCTTCTGTTTTTTCATTTTTTACTATGTACCCCTTCTATTTTCAAAACCCCCACTTATACCCCTGTAGTTGATTAATTTCATTAAACACGACCTAACTACAATTATTCTACTCAAAAATTCTAATTAATTTTCATCTCAGTCTCCTATGTTTCCTCCAATTCTAATTTTGCATGCATAATTTCTGACTTTTTTCTTCATTTTATCATAATTCTTTCACTCTTTATTTTAAGTGCAACATCAATGTTTTTTTTGTTAATGTGATTAAATTAATTTTGTTAGAAATCGGTAAAATATCATCACTTTTAGCAAAAGAATAAGTTGGGGAGAAAGTGGAGGAAAATCAATAAGGTAAAAAATAATAAGACGTTGATGTTTAAAAGGGGGAAAATTAATGAAATGGAGGGAAAAATTGCGGAAAGTAGAGGGAATACAAGTAAAGGTCGTCAAAATTGGTTATGTTATAGCCTAGAATCACTGTCATGCCATCTAATTATCGGAGTATTAGACGGATAATTGTGATTAGGTCACATTTCATGAAGTTAATCAACTACAGGGGTATTAGTGAGGGTTTGAAAATAGGAGGGGTACATAGTAGAAAACGGAAAAACAAGATGGTACAACGTAGAAAAATCCTATTTTTAATTTTGATGTGTGCGTCTTGCAATTGATTTCTGACTCCTTACTTGGTAACCCTAACCCCCTAGACCTACCACTTGTCGTAGCGTTGCATTTTCACAAAATTATCGTTGCCCAACGCCCCTTCGTAGACTGTGGAGGTCTTGTGACCTTAATCGCAAAAAACTTGGGTTATGCGACCGACCACCTTATCCCACTAGACAATCGAGTCTGGCTTGACGAGGCCTATCTTCTGTCTTGGATCTTTAATGTACCCAATCATCGCCTCGTCTCCATTTGCCATGACCGTGCTTTAATAGTACCCAACATACACCGAACCAATATTTATTACCCAACATACATCCACAATTGGGACCTACCCTTAGGTCCCGGGGAATTCCGACTAAACGAATCGAGGGGAATTAAAGTTTGGGAGTATGCGTACTACACGTTACCCGAGGGTCGTACGATCTACGACCTTTGTGAGTTAGAACCCACCGAGGGCATACAACCCTATCCCGGGTCTCCGACGGTTTCTTTCGCGTCGAACGATTACCCAAAATTAAACTATCCCCCAAAGTTGGTAGGTAATGTGTATGTTGTGTATGTGTGTGGTTTTGGTCGGTGAGTCTTTAATCATCTATAATTGCATATCTTTGAATTGAATTCGTTCCTTGTTCCTTGTATAATCATTCTATAATCATTGTGATTGTTCTAACTCTAACCAAATTGCAAGCTGTCCCACTGTCCCATCGATTTTTTGCGGCCAAAGCGGCCTTGGCTTTGCTCCCGGTCTTTAGGCGACTTGATTACGCCATTGACCCTTTTGAAAAATCCAAATTTTAATCGACTCTTCTCAAATTTTTCTTAATCTGGGCTAGGTGACGTGACTACACCTACGCCCAATTTTTCACCCTTTCGTTTTAATTTCTTTTCTTTCCTTTTATTTCATTTTCATTTTCTTAGCCACTTGGCTAGGGTCTAGGTGATGTGATTGCACCTAGGCCCGCCACTATTTTATCGCTTTATTTATTTTCTTTTTCCTTTTCTTTTCTCAAAAATTTCGGAAAATCCAAAAACATTTGAAAAATCATTAAAATCCAAAAAGATTTTTCTTTTCCGTCTTTTTCGTTCTTCCCCTACTTGTCCATTGAGAACAATGTACAGTTTTAGTGTGGGGGAGGGATCTACTATCTTTTATTTTCCAAAAATCTTTTCAAAATCCATAAAAATTTGAAAAATCAAAAACATTTTTCTTTTCTTTTTCTTTTCTTTTCTTGTTTCTCGTTATGTTTCGTGTTCCGTGTACGGTCTTGTTCTCTACTCTTACAGGTAACCACCACCTTGATAGCGCGAATTGAAGAGGTTATGAAAGCACTCCGCTTGGTAACTTCCTTTCTTCTTTCTTATTTACTATTGGACGCTTTTGTAGAAGGAGATAGGTTGTTGTTATTGGAGTCTCTCGAAGTGAGCATTTTGGGTGTTGTGGTTGATTGTGTGCTTTAATGTTGATGGAATGTGGAGTACATAACCTTACTTGTGTTTTCTTTTACTTGCCTTTTCCTTTTCGTGTGTTTCTTCTGTTTTTGTATAGAGTGTCTAGGACTAAACTTTTCGAAAACCCAATTACAAATCTTTTACAAGAGTTTACATTCCATTGTAGATAACCCATTGTAGATTTTGGACCTTAATCTAGTAGAATGACTCTTAATCAATGAATTTGTTGATCCTTTAGCTTGAGTCCACCTTTTCTACTAGAGGTTTACTTCGGGGTTTGCATTTGACCACCTTGACCACCCATGGAGGAGTTAGGCCTTGGTTCCCGCATCCCGTTTTCTAGGTGACCTTGCTCGAATGACCATTGCACCTTTAGTCCAAATTCTTTCTGCCTTTTTGTGGGTTATCCGGGAATGGCGCGCGTTCTCGATTACCTATTTTTCCTCCACCTCTACAACACCACAATAAGTTTACACAAAAATAACCTCCAAGCTTGGTTTTGAACCACATCAAAATCAAAGAGCAAAAAATGGGCAAACCAAAGCAAGAGAAAAGGGCACAAAATTATGAAAAACAAGGAGAGAAAAGGAGCTTCAAATGAAAATCATATAATAAAAAACATCTCCTTAAAAAAAAGCCCTTTGATCGATTCGTCGCCGTGAAGTGCCAACTAGAGGACCGAGTCCCGAGGTAGAAAGATAGCGGTGTTAATCGATCCACCCCAATAATTGTAAACACTTCACTTTTTTGTTTGGGCTAATTTAGAAAATTCGAGTCTGAAACAACCCTCTTGGCTTAGCCAAAGAGAGCGGGACTGCACCTACCTACAGTGTCGAACGAATCCATGGTTCACTTTTTCCACTCCGTTATACGCCCCATCGTACCCCTTTAGAAGATTAGGAGGACCTAGGCTATGTTATCAACACTTATATTGCTTAATTGTCATAGTATTATAGGCTTTGGTCCTTGTTTACGTGGGTCATTTATCTTGGAAGTTTATTGTTGTTTTAGGTAAGTAATCGGTGTCTTCCCCGCCGTCTCGATGAGGGATTCGGTGTTTTATTTTTGCTTTGGATGCGTCTACTCTTTCGTGTTATGTTTTTTTGTTTAGTCGCATCCACCATTTTGAGCAAGCCCCAACTTGCTTTGCATGGGAGTACTCTACCTCAAGTGTATTCCGATGTGAGTTGAAGGGACGGAGCGGGCCCGTTAATTGCCCCGTATTGGCTTAGCATAGTCTAGCTAGTAGTAGTTGTTGTAATTTCTTTTTGGGTCTTTGCTCAAGGACGAGCAACGGTTTAGTGTGGGGGAATTGTTGTGTGCTAAATTTAGACTGTTTTTCCCCTCATTTAGACCCGTTTTGTAATCCCCTAGAAATTCTAACGCAATACAGTGGCAGAAACACTGTAGAAGTGGGATTATAACACACTGTAGCTATATCTTAATTAAATAAAAATGGTAAGGCAATACATAAGCCATAAAATAAAAATGGCTACAAAATAAAAATAAAATGGAATCCATAAATAGAGTTTTAACAATCCATAATACAATGATCTTATTAAAACAAGCAGGATCCATAACTGCTCGCTAACCCACCCGAAGGGAAACACATATACCTGCCATGTTAAAAACATAACAGCCACAATCAGTGGGGAGCAACGTCAACGTTCTCCCAGCCGTATAACAGGATTTTAAAACAGTAATTAATAATATAGGAAAAATAGTAAAGACGGAAAACAGTAAAACATTATAATGAAAATAAGTTTTCAGTGACAAACTTCACGTATCAAAACAATATAATAAAAAATGAGTTTTCCGGAGAAAACATAAAACACTTGCCAACCTGCAAATCAAAATTATATCGATAATAATAAAAATATTCAAAATGGCGTTATGGATAAGATTAATGTAGAATCTAGACTTTCACTAGGACAATACTAAACTAGCTTCGAGAACTTAGTCAAAACAAATCAGACTTCGGTCTCTAACTAGGCAACTCAACTATAACAGGACTGCGTGCAACGAGGTCCTGGCTTAAGTAATGTACACCCCTCTTGGACACCAACCGTAATCCAGGTCAACTCGACGACGACTTACACGATGCGATATCTAAATTTAAGGTCAAAATATACACACTTCTAAACACAAACCATGCTCAGTTCAACGACCAATGTGTCTCAACATAGGCACACCAGCTTTATAGTTGATGGCAAAACGTACATCCCAGACTATATTACTCTAAACCCACACTTATCCTTATTCCAACTCCAAAACAATCCATTATCGATATTTAAAAGATGTATTCAACATAAACAATAAGAGAACCAAATGAAAAGGAATCACTTTCCAAAAGAGGAAACTTTCTATTTTAGGATAGTTCTATTTTTAGAAACTTACTAAAAATAGCATCGGATCAAAATAGCAAAATACTAGTCTATACTAATAACACATTTTTAGTAAACGATATAGATTTATAAAACTAGTACATTCGGCCTTAACGATATTAATTCTTAAAACGAGAACATTTGAGTTAATGAAATTATTGAAACGTCATACAAGCGTTTATAAAATGATTTAGAAATGTCTTAAACATTTTAATACTACTAATTCGGGTGTTTCCAAAATTTTCAAAACTAAAATTCCCTAATTATTATTAGTTTCGACAATACGATTATAAATAGGATTTTACGGCAAATATCAAATTAAATATTTGAATGTCTTTATTTAATTAAACCAACAAATATATTTAGAGTATGTTAAGGGATAATTTAACTCTTAAAGATCTAGATTTAAATATTTTCAAAATAGCTGAAAAAAAAAACTTTTAGGTAAGACGAAACATTTTAACGATAAATCGTAATTTGTCCAAAACCCATACTTATTAATTAAAGACTTTAATAAATAGTACAAAAATTACGTAAAATAGCTAAAATATATTTATGGACATTCTGTTCAGGAAAGAAAATTTTCCAGAATGCTTAGTTTCGGTTTTTAAAGGGTTTTCTCGTTAATCGTCTAATCTCGACAATAACGATTAATAAAAATAGTAATTACAAAACGATTTAAGTATTAATGTCCAAAAATTATTATTAAACTTAAAAATCATCATTTTCCAGAATATACTAATTTTCCAGGTTTTCCAAAGTTCCAGATTTACCAAATTCCAATAAAACCGTCATTTAAAACCCGTTTTCACAATTAACGATTCCATTAATAAAACTTATCGTCCTAACATTTTATTAAAGCACTAAAAATCATAAAATTACATTTTATTATGAAATCCTCAGAACCATGTTTTTTCCAGATTTAATCCAAAGACCAAAAATTGAGAATTTAAACAACAAACACGGTTTTAACGATAAACGATGATTTAAAGTGATTAATTAATTCATCCACTTAAAAATTCCGAAAAATTATGAAATAAATTAGAAAATTCTAATTTACCAGAAAGTTTCACCACGTCAAAAATCAGATTAAAATAAAATGTTTAAGTACTAGAACAAATAATCGATTTTTAATCATTTTTGTCCGATAACGGTAATAATTCAATAATCGATATCAAAAATATCAGAAAAATACCAAATTATTAAAAATCATCGAAAATCTCATTTTTACAGAATAAAATCATATATTACAAGTTTAGGCCGAATATTACGATTTTACAAATTAATATGACGATTTAATCGTTAATCTCGTAAAAGCGATAAAAATTACCGAAACATGCAAATTTACAACTTTAAAAATTTTTTCAGATTATATGACATACATATATTGTCAAAAATAAAATTATAATTATATACATGCAATTACACAAATAAAATCAAGTAATACCGAGTAACATCGACGTTACCTCTAGTCCAAATCGGAATCGATAAAATATTCGTCGGCTTCGAGATCGTCCAAGAAGTCTACAATACACGAGAATCATGGCAGAAAATACCATGAGAAAAACTCATAAAATCAAGGTAAATAATGATCGAAAACAACATCGATTATTACCTTAACGAAAGGATCGGAATAACGATTAATTTGACGATAAAAATGAGACGATTATGGCTTGAATTGAAGCAAGAATAAGCCTTGAGGGGCTGCTGATGACACGGCCAAAAGAAGGAGAAGAAAGGGATTTTTTTGGTTTAAGTGTAGAAATGAATATAAGGAAAAATGGATGGTTTCATATGTTTGAATAATATTAATGTTTGATGAAAATAAGGTGAAACTAGACTAAAATATGCAGCCAAAATGAAGAGAATGGAGCATGAAGAGTTGTGCATGAGTCTTCCCAATAAATGGTAGTGAAGAATTATCTAATTTCTTAAATCATTTTTATAAAATGAAAGGTTATAAAAAAAAATGTAATGGGTGAGTCACAAGGAGGGGTGAGTCGGTCCAAAACATGGGGAAAATATCTCAAATGATTTGTAAGTTGATAAAAAGAAGGATCGTAAAATAGTTAAAGGCATTTCGAAGTAATTCAAGTAAACCTCGCGTTGGAAAATAGTTATTTACGAAACTTCGTAATAAAATCTTTGATGGCCAAATTTTCGTAAATGAAAATATTTCTTAGTTGAAAATATTATATAAATATTTTTAGACATTTGTAGGAAACAAAATAACTTAAATCCGAGCTTAAAAACGTTAATTCGTAGAGTAGTAGAATTTCTTGCGGAAAAATAATTAAGGGAAATTCCCATTTGTACCCTCTAAGTTTTCACTTTTCCCAGTTGTACCCCTGCGTATAAGCAATTCCCAACTGTACCCCTGAACTCTGTTAATTACTCTCAACCGTGACTAAACTAGAATTATAAACTAGAATTAGCCGTTAAGTATGGATGTTAAGTGCCAACTTGCAGTCCTAATCTAATGACATGGCGAGTGACATGTCGGTCTAGTAGCCTTTTGGCCTTCGTTAATCCCTAATTACCCCTTCATTCTAATTTCAAGTTTTCGCCTCTTCAAAATCAATAACAACATGCAATAATAAGTGAGAAAAGCTATGATGATGATGATGATGATGATGATGATGATGATGATGATGATAGTACATAGAGGAAGAATGACTGATGATATGGTGATGATCAGTGAATTCGAACAAGGGAAGAAAGGAAGGAAGAGGAAGGGTTTATAGTCTGGAATTAGAATGAAGGGGTAATTAGGGATTAACGAAGGCCAAAATGCTATTAGACCGACATGTCACTCGCCATGTCATTAGATTAGGACTGCAAGTTGACACTTAACAGCAATACTTAACGGCTAATTCTAGTTTAGTCACGGTTGAGAGTAATTATCAGAGTTCAGGGGTACAGTTGGAAATTGCTTATACGCAGGGGTACAATTGGGAAAAGTGAAAACTTAGAGGGTACAAATGGGAATTTCCCAATAATTAATTTACGATGAAAATCAAATAAATAGATTTAAAAGAATTAAAAATATTTTTAAAATATAAATAAATATCATTAAACTCAAAATTGAAAATAAAGCTTGGAAAAATGAAGAAATATAAGGCCAAAATTTGACAGAGTTATGACGAAGTCATATCGGAAAGAATAAAATGCAAGGAAAAATAGCGGGTGTTACACGTTTTTTCCTCGTTTTGCGAGTTTAGAGTGCGATTATCGCCATATTTTGAGTACTTCTCGCATTAGCATCCCTCTTGTGCGTTTTACATGTTTTTGGTAGTTTTTCTATCAATTTTGATAGGATTTGGCGCCGAAATCACGATCGAGCTTCCACGAGCACAAGAGAAGGGAATACCGTCCAAAGAGCAAAGCACACAACTTAAAGTTCAAGCCATCCAATCAATCGACGAAGAATGAGACAAGGAAAGAGGCCAGAAATATGAGCGGGTGAAATTTCACCCGATGAAGTACCACCGGGCGAAATTTCACCCGACGGTAAAGTGCCTCCCCGAAGATTTTTCGAGCTATCTCACCGGGCGAAAATGAACGGGCGAAATTTTGCCCACCGTGTGAAATTTTGCCCAGTGGGATTAATTCGTCAAACCGCAGGGCGAAGTTTCACCTCATGAAGATGCAAAGGGTGATTGTCTCACTAATGAAGCAATAGTTGGATTTGGGTTTTAGGTTAAGAGACCCATTAAGGCATTACTATATATATCTAGCCTAGTTTGTTGTCCAAGTAAGTAGTAATAGGCCTCCATTAGTGTAGTATCTCCATCCATTATTAGTGTAGTTACACATCCATTAGTAGAACAATCTAGTAGTATTCTTAGCAATTCTTTATAATTCTAGTAGTTTACATAGTAATTCTAGTAGTAGATCTTCCTAGTTTTAATCAACAATTCTCTAGATCTTTTGTAGAAGATTGTTATTTCAAGTTTCAAATTTTATTTGAAGATTTGTGGGTTTATTGAAGAATTAGTGACAAGTTCTTCATCTTCTCCATCAAAGATTCAATCTTTATTCATGCAATCTTCTTATTTATTGTAGATCTTCATAGTTGGTACATTTCTTTCCACTCTCTAATCTCTAGTTTAGATTTAACATAGTTTTCTCATTATTGTCTTGTTTAAATCATCTTAGCGTTGTTAGTTTCTCTAGATTTTATTTATGTTGTTCTAGATTATTCTCTAGTTTAATTTGGTAGTTTCATAGTTTAGTGGGTAATTGTTAGATCGTAGTTTCCTTATCATCTTGTAGTTATTTTCCTTAGATCTAGTTAGTATGCATGTTTTAGTTAGTTTCTCCTTAGTTAATGTTTTGTTGTTTTCCATTATGATTAGTGAGTAAATTTCTTGTTGGGGGGTTTAGGGATGAGGACTTGGATTATTTGAATTAAGGGATGTTGGTGGGTTGCTTGCTTGTTGGTTTATCTTGTTTGTGGTTGTTGTATCATTGTTGTTTTAGTCGGCCAACTAGACCGACCTTGACTCATTTCTATCAATATGGGGAAACTCGGGGTAGAAATTACCATAACAAGAGACTTACCCTTCTTCGCCGCGAAAGCGGGTTTTTAGGTGGGTTGGGTGTAGAAACCGAAAGGTGGCATTCTCCCTTTACCAATGTTGCGACAAAAACTCGATACCGACCTTCTTAGACTCCATGTTCCGAATCCCGACTTCCCCCTAACGCCTTTCTCTAGATTGATCACCCCTAGCTATTTTTGTAGTCATTTCGCTAGTATAGACTCGACCCTTAGAAACCCCTCTCTTGGCATCAAACGCATCACTTCTAACTCGTCAATACACTCTGTTTCCTGTGGACCGACCTCGACTTACCACGATTACTCTAGTAGTTTTTGTGTTATTCTGAGTCTATAAATATTGTTTGACCCCCAATCCTTTGCTAAACGACCGATCTGATTGGGGTGCACGTCACTAGAGCCTATGGATATTCTGGTATGTCTAAAACGAGCACCCACAACCCTTATATATTGCTCTAATCCCACAAGAATTAGGAAACGACGAAAATTTCCATAACCCGGACTCGAACTGTCCTGGCCCAGGCGTCTGAGTCTCCAGCCGCCCGAGCCCAGGCAGCCCAGAACCTGAGAGCCTTAGCCCATGCGCCTATACCCAGGCAGGCACCATTTAAAGCAACTGATGCGAATGTGGAAGCGGCTTAGAATAAGAAATGAAAGTTGGGTTGAAGGTTAATGTAACCTTGAGTGATGACGTGGATTTTGGAGTGAAATTGAACTAAGGTTAATGTAACCCTGGTTCGTAGTTAAGGTTTGTGAGGATTTTGAGTTTTGTGGCTCGGCTATTTTTGGGAAGCAGACGCTTCGTTTTTTTGTATTTTGTGATCCGATGTTAATCGGTGAGTAACCAAAGGATATTTAACCCGTAGTTCGACCTTGAACCCGGAATTAATAGCTCAGAGTTTGGAACACCAACCCTCTAAACACTTCGAAGCACCTTCTCGAAGTTTAAACACGAGATTAACAAATTAATCCAGAGTTTGACAAGTTGTTTGTAAATTCATAAATATTCGATGATTTTATTGAATTAACGACTATGGCTTATATAGCCTACATGCAAGAAATCAACTCGTGATCACGAGTGATATTCTACCCTACAATATTCTTACGATATTTGGAAACAATCTAATATAAAATAATATACTAATATCTATTGAGTAATTCTTGCCAAAGATGTGAGATGTTTGATACTCTTTCCACTTCCATGAGATCACGCCACCTTTAAGGATTATCCACTTGATTTTATTCCATTGGATTTGATTCTCCATATCACCTTAAAATAAGTATGATTTTCTTGGCTGATTGTGATTGCAAATGACGTGTGAATGTGGCTAGGTGGTGGAATGAATCTGGACACCCACTTCTTGGATAGATCACCAACACTTTCACTTAGTTGGCAACAATCTACATGATCTATTCTCCATATATTGAAGATCACGAAATCCTTGATTGATATATTAAATATATGAAGACCCTCTTGTTGCCTTTTATTCACAATTAGCCTATCATGAGAGATATCATCCATATCTCTCTTTATTTCCCCATTACTATCGTGGATATTATGCCATCCCCACGAGATCTTCCATGCCTTCCTAGGATAGACAATATTCTCCAACGTGATCCTTTGTGTAATTGCATGAACTTGGACGTGTATGAGCCACGACACGCCTATCCTTAGTAACTTGGGATTGATTAATCCAAGTTCGTGGTTGGTTGACTCTTTTAGTCCGTTAACTACCCTTTCGAGCTCCACAATCGGGTCATCCCCTCCCTCTTCAAAAGGAATTGACCTCAATTCCGTAAGGCCGTCAAATTTTAAATTTGGAGCTAAGTTCTCCACGGAAGTGATACGGACCCCATTGTAATTATCCCTCATTTGAATTGATGGCGGTATGAGCCCGGATTGGTCTTCTTGAAGAACGGGCTGCTTTGACGCAATAAGCGTATTCATCTTTTCTTTCCGGTCAATCACCGATTTAATTCTGTTTTGACTAACAACTGTAGACAAGCTAGGCTCAAGGTCACTCGAAAATACATCTTGATCAGACCCACCTACTAGCGGTTGCATAAGTTCGTTAGAGTCAAGGTTAGGGTAAACTTGGTCAAGGTTAATGTAACCTTGGTCAAGGTCGTTCCCTCTTGAAACTACGGACATGCTGAACGCTTTAAGGGCATACCTCTTCTCTTTGTTTGCTAACACCTGCTCACTAGCAAACACAGATAAACTAGACTTGGTAGTCTGGTTAGAATGCATAGAACGAACATTCTTCGGTACCATTGGCCTTAGGACGATTTTCTTATCATTCACCATCAGAATATACTCGTTAGTCCTCCCTTGGTGACGTATATCACGATCGAATTGCCATGGCCTGCCCAAAAGAATGTGGCACGCATCCATGGGAATCACGTCACACGTGATTTCATCATTATACGGACCCATCGTGAATCCAACTCGCACTTGCTTTGTGACCTTCACCTTCTTTCCGTCATCAAGCCAATGTAGTGTGTGGGGTTTTGGGTGGGGCGTAGTGGTCAAGGCAAGTTTGTCCACCATTTCTTGGGATCCGACATTAGTGCAACTCCCCCCGTCAATAATCACATTACACCACTTATCATTCACTTGACATTTAGTATGAAAGATTTGGTCTCTTTGCTTCATTATAGACGATTTAGCAAGTGTGTGTAGTGTACGACGCAAGACTAGTGACTCAACGTGTGTAGGAGCCTCAGACTCTAAGACTTCTTCCACCTCTTCCTCTCCTCCCTTTGCCATATAAACTTTTCCCTCCTCGTCACTTTCCTCTTGTTCCCACAAATCATCACGATATGTAATCGCCTCCCTTAAGGTGATGATTCTTTGATTGGGACACTCGGTTTTAAAGTGACCAAACCCTTGGCACTTGAAACAACAGACCTTAGACATGTCCTTGGCCTTATAGGGTGTATTGGGTGTCATTTGGGAAATAGGGGTAGTCTTAGGAGTCACATGCAAATTTGACCCTTCAAACTTAGTTTCCTCGGATTTATTCCAAGTATCCGTCTTAGGGGTAGACTTCTTTTTTTGTTGAGTTTTGACCTTAAGACACAAAGAACAAAGTGTATCGAATGACTCGTAGGGATGTAAGTCAATGACATCCGCGATACCACGATTTAAACCTCTACAAAATCGAGCCATTTTTTGTTCTTCTAACTCGTCTAACTCGCACATCAAAGACGCTTTTTCAAACTCTGAAATGTAACTACTAACATTTAGACTCCCTTGTCTTAATTCGGCAATTCTCCTATACAAATCGACTTTATAACTCTTGGGCACATACCTCTTGCGTAACTTACGTTTAAGGTCATCCCAAGTTTTAACCTTTGGCTTTTCCTCTCTAGCCCTTCTCAATTTCATGCCCTCAAACCATAAAGATGCTGTTTTTGTGAGCCTAAGTATAGCATACTTACAACGCTTTTCGTCAGGAACGTCCTTCAAATTGAACATTATTTCCATCTTGCGTTCCCAATCCAAGTATTCCTCTGCATCGACTCCTCCTTCAAACTCCGGAAATTCCGTGACTTTGAATTCATCTCGAGGCTTTAGCACGTCCATGAATCTCCTAGCTCCTCCTCCTGCTCGGTTCTCAGGTAAATTACGCAAGGCACGAAGCAATTGTTGGATGAGATTCTCGTCGTTACCCCCTCCAGTATTGATGCTGCTTGCGTCGTTGTTGACATTGTTGTTGTTGATATCGTTATCTCCCATGTCGCTAAACACGGCTCTGATACCAAATGATGCGAATGCGAAAGCGGCTTAGAATAAGAAATGAAAGTTGGGTTGAAGGTTAATGTAACCTTGAGTGATGACGTGGATTTTGGAGTGAAATTGAAATAAGGTTAATGTAACCCTGGTTCGTGGTTAAGGTTTGTGAGGATTTTGAGTTTTGTGGCTCGGCTATTTTTGGGAAGCAGACGCTTCGTTTTTTTGTATTTTGTGATCCGATGTTAATCGGTGAGTAACCAAAGGATATTTAACCCGTAGTTCGACCTTGAACCCGGAATTAATAGCTCAGAGTTTGGAACACCAACCCTCTAAACACTTCGAAGCACCTTCTCGAAGTTTAAACACGAGATTAACAAATTAATCCAGAGTTCGACAAGTTGTTTGTAAATTCATAAATATTCGATGATTTTATTGAATTAACGACTATGGCTTATATAGCCTACATGCAAGAAATCAACTCGTGATCACGAGTGATATTCTACCCTACAATATTCTTACGATATTTGGAAACAATCTAATATAAAATAATATACTAATATCTATTGAGTAATTCTTGCCAAAGATGTGAGATGTTTGATACTCTTTCCACTTCCATGAGATCACGCCACCTTTAAGGATTATCCACTTGATTTTATTCCATTGGATTTGATTCTCCATATCACCTTAAAATAAGTATGATTTTCTTGGCTGATTGTGATTGCAAATGACGTGTGAATGTGGCTAGGTGGTGGAATGAATCTGGACACCCACTTCTTGGATAGATCACCAACACTTTCACTTAGTTGGCAACAATCTACATGATCTATTCTCCATATATTGAAGATCACGAAATCCTTGATTGATATATTAAATATATGAAGACCCTCTTGTTGCCTTTTATTCACAATTAGCCTATCATGAGAGATATCATCCATATCTCTCTTTATTTCCTCATTACTATCGTGGATATTATGCCATCCCCACGAGATCTTCCATGCCTTCCTAGGATAGACAATATTCTCCAACGTGATCCTTTGTGTAATTGCATGAACTTGGACGTGTATGAGCCACGACACGCCTATCCTTAGTAACTTGGGATTGATTAATCCAAGTTCGTGGTTGGTTGACTCTTTTAGTCCGTTAACTACCCTTTCGAGCTCCACAATCGGGTCATCAACCCCAAGAATAGAAACATTGATCCCGCATTACCACTATAACTACCACATGATACCTCGGACATCGAGAACGACCTCCCGAAGTCACTCAAACCCGCTCCGGAAACCGAAATAGCAATGCAGAAGCTACAGGAACATGGGTTCTCCCATCGGACGCTCGGGACTTGGACGTTTTTTTTAGGGGGATAAGCTACCCCACCTAGGCGTGTTGTAGCCTTTTAACGGTTATTTTCAGGTCGCGTCTGTAGCCTAATAAGGCAATATTATGAGTATGCAAAAGTGGCCAAACTTTTTTTTCAAAAGGTTGCCCGAATTATAACTTCGATTTCATTCTGAATGTCAAAACAACTACACTCATCTCCTAATATACTCAGTCAGAACACGTTAATGTTTAATTTAATGTTTATATCTCGTCCGTCTCAAGTCAAAACATTTTAATCGACGTACTATCTGATTCGATTTCCGGCTCAAACTAACACATTTTAAAACATCCAAAAGGAACTGTTTTCGTACTCCCATGCCACGCCAACGCACCCTAAACTAGGTCAGATCGCAAATGAATAAACGCAAAAGTGATTACTTGTCAATCTAGGTAAACAATTCGTCAAATGAAAACACAAGACTAATCCAACTAATTCAAATACTAAAATTTAAAGCAAATATACAAAATACACAAATCCATACACAAATCGAGGCTAGGGAGGACCCCTAGAAGCCGCGCCAATGGCTATCACGACCTCACATATGTCGTCGTCCAAACCTAGATCCTCCAAGTCTAGAAGAGGAGACTTACTACCATCCATCCGCGACAGCGTGTCTAAGGTAGCCGTCTCGGGGACTCCTCCAACCTCCTCGGTAGCACCCGTAGCCGCATCCTCCCTCTCAATCCGATGCCTAGCTTCACCCTGCGCGGAGGTCTCACCCTGAGACCGTGTCAGGTGCTCTTTAAGGTGAGCGATCTGTCGGCCTGGGATTGCAGGAGCCGTTGCGCCTCAGCCGCCTCAGCCGCGAGCTCGGTCACCCGAGTCTCCAGCTGCCTCACCATATCCGGGACATCCTACAAATACATCTAAACATTAGAAAACACACAAGCAGCCTAGAAAACCACCCTAATCACGCAAACTCACCGATTGAGGTCCCGAAGTGTCACGGGAAACCCTCGAGGCATAGACCCGGAAGCAGTTGGCGGCCTGCCACAACCGCTGATGGCAAGCTGAGGAAACCTGAGAGATGAAACCATAGAAGTTAGACAAACCGACCCTAGAACCCAAACATAAAACGAAAGCCAAAACTCACCCGGTATACCCGGTCGTGCCACTCTATCCCGGCATCCATCTCCTCGACAGAAGACGGGGGGAGAGGCTCGGTGAAAGGTATCCTGGCCGCGTCCACCCTAAGCAGCGTCAGGGGAAAATCTGGGTGCTGAACAGCATCAGCCGGATCGGCCAGCTGAAAAAGAAACAAATTGGTCGGTCAGAGGGCAAGGAAACGATAAACCACGAAATAAACCTTAGAACCAAAAATTAGAACATTACCACAAGGCGATACCAAGATAGCCACTGGGTGACGTGAGATAGATAAGAGGCGCCAGGCGCCAAGAGTGCATCGCCTCCTTCTCCGTCCCTATCCTCGAGGAACTCTGCGGTGGTCGGTGGTCGGTGGTCTGAACATGGTCCGGGGAGGATCAACCGGCACCCTAAAATCGTCATACAGGCACTGAATCACCAACCGCTCGCCAAGATACAAAACCGGGCGAAACAACGCAGGAAGGAGCATCCTCCTATAACTCCGAGGCCCCAGCTCCGTAGCCACGTACTCGGGCACGCCCTCATAATCCGCCCAAGGGCAGGCCACAAACTACACGAATAAAACCAACACCTCAATAAATCCTAAACCTTGGGGGCTGCCAAACTAAAAAGGACATGAAAAGGAAACTTACATCCCTGAGGCTTAGCTGGTTGACCAGCGCATTCTCCGACGGGTAGTGACTGGTTGTACTCTTAGGCTGAGCTAGCCTCCACTCGATTCCCGCCGGGAATCTCTTTAGGTGAACTCACACCGTTTTAGGTGCGAAACAAGGAAAATAGGAATAGATCCAGGCCTGCAAAAATCCAAAATACCTTTAGCAACACTAAGCCAAAATAAGTAGAACTTGAGCGTACGCTCACCCCTACTCAGAATCGATGGTTTCCGGATGTTCGAAACCATTGGCTATGAGAGTCATTCCAGGCATGGAGTGCTTAAGGGTATAAGTCTTTATCTTTAGGTCTCGTGTCACTCAACTTTGAGCCGGCTAAGGATCAAAGTTGACTTCAATGGTTTCCGAGTCCCCATAATTGACTCGCTGGCGACTCCACAAATCGGCAACGAATTCGGTTCACTAAATAGGTCGCCTTACCAAACATATTGGCCTTTAAACATTTACAACCACGACTCGATCGATTCCAATGGAAACACGGATGCCCGCACCCGTCTAGTACAAGTCTGAATCGTCATCTGAATTGAGGTCCGAAACATTGCCCCGAACGCGAAATCGGACCGGCCCCCGATCGGGTAGAGGCCGCGTGGGTGGTCGCCACGATGAAACCGGGTTGGTCTTGCGCGGGCGCATGCGGGGCGTCAGGCGGTGCGAACGGACGTCCACATATATGTGTAGAGAAAGGAAAAGAGAAAAAGAGATACAGAGAGAGTGAGAATATTGATAGTTAAGTAGTGTGAGAGTTGAGTGTGTTGAGAATATGGATATTTATAGCACAAGTTTTTATAATAAAAGATTTTAATTACAAAACCCAATAAGGTATGTTTCAAATTTGATTTAATTATGCCCTCCTGTTAACAACTTTTTAATCTTCTAAGACAGATTATGTGCACCAAAACAGAATGTGCGTAGTTTGTTGGCTTATGTGAACTATGCATTATGTGCGCTTTAAAATAAGTTATGTACACCAAAAAGACAGTAATTTACCAATGTATATATGAATCATTAAACTATCCGTTATGTACATCGTACAGTCACATGTACCGACAAACGCTAATTTTACCTTAAATGTAGTACGTAAGGCATTACATAATGCACATAACTTCAACGGTGTGCTACCCTCTTGAAGTTAATCAATACAATTTTCAAATATAAAATGAAATTAATCAATACAATTTCATTTTCGTTTGGATTTTAATAGAAACATTTGGGGCAGATTGAAGAGCATGCAATATTATTCTAGCATAAATATTATCAGTCAAATAACATCTACACTTCCTTTAAACTTCAATTGGACCCATAGAAACAACCGTTATTCCATTACGATGAGATATTTGCAAGCTTCTATTATAATCCACATTCTACCTAGGTGCATCGTTCCTTAATAGAAACATTTGGGCCCACCTTTTGCAAACAACTGCCACATTGGCCTTGTCATGATCACAGGTAAGTTTTTCAAAGATTTTTTCCATATAATCCTCGTTCCACAAAACCTTTCTTGCTGATGAGAAACGTCTAGGGTACTTCAAGTATAGCTTTTTATTTCTACATATTAATAACAAACTTTAATATCCATTAAAACAGACACTTGCTTTCAGACATGTATCATGTGCAATGCATACTGACTTATGTACACCAAAACAGACAGTGTTTTATTTATGTTGTAGTATAAGTTATGTACAACCCACTGTAACTTATGTACACTTAAACAGACACTGTTTAATATACATAAATTACATCAACAATAAAGCGATTTTAAAATACATCCATTAAGAGTAGTTTAAATATAGAAGCATACAACCCTAAAGAGATGATAAGTGTAGTTTGTAGTGCCTATTTCGTAGTATTTTGGCCCCATTTCCTTGCGGAATCGCTCCTCGGGAGCGGTTCATGGGCTACTTATGCTTCCTCTAGCTCGTTTCAGGTTCCCGAGACCATTCGTGAAGAGTTGGAGTGATTCCGACTCAATACATACACTTTTCGGAGCCAACGAAGCGGAGGAACGATCACTCGATGCCTTGGATTCGACCCCGAGACCTTGGGACCCAATCCCGAGCCTCCGAGACCCGATCCCGAGTCCCGAGAATCGATGAGAAGTCCATGTGAAGCAAGGAGGAACCAAAAGGATCATATTGGAAGCCTACAAGACTCATCCCCGACGGGTATGCACCTCATCCCGTCGGGGATGAAGTGCGCTTTTAGAGGCGTCACTGTCAGGCCGTCCCGGTCGGGACCAACCCGTCCCGGTCGGGATGACAGGCCGTCCCGGTCGGGATGATCCCGTCCCGGTCGGGACCAACCTGCTGTAGCCGCACCTCTTCTTTTCCTTCCTCCTTCATTCTTGTACCCCTATAAATACTTCCCTCTTGTATTGTTTATGGATCTGACATTAACCTAGACTATCTTAAGTCTCTCTACAAGTTATAAACCCTAGACTTAGTTCCTCTCATTAGTTTAATCATCCTTTAAATCTTTAGTTAATTTTAGTTAATTAGTCTTGTAATTAGTTCTTGTATTAAGAAGTTACTTGAAGACTCCTCCTAGCTTGACATCCTTGGTGATTATTTGGGTTTCCTATTTATGCAAGTTATCATGTTTTCTCCATCCTATTGTTGGTATAATCTTCCTTTCTCTTGTTTATTGTTATTATTTCAAGTTTTAATCTTTACTTAGTGTTCTTGTTATTGTTCATATTGTTCTTGATAATGGATGTTTGGATTGTGATGTGGTTTTCTCTTATTGTTGTTAGTTTATCTTTGATTATGAGTGAGTAGATTCCTTGTGGGTTAGTAGGGGGATTAAGGGTAGAATATGGGTGATTAGGGTTTGATTAGGGGTAAAGGATGAATCTTTGTTGTTAGTCACATACTTGGCACACCATGTGTTTGTTGAAATGCTTGTTTGAGTTGTAGTGGCCATGCTTCTCATGCTAGTCTTCCTCTACTCATTGTTTGTCTTGTTTGTGGTCATGTTGAGGATAGTGTTGAGGATAGTCTAAGTAGCGAGAGCCCGGACATACCTCGATTAGAGTCTAAGTTGCGAGAGCCCGGACTCACCTTGACATCGGTTTAAGTAGCGAGAGCCCGGACCGACTCTAGCACTAGGAGACACCCATACCCATGATCAACCCGATCACCCTACTATTCTTATGAACCCGACCTAACCCACTCTTTCCATATTTGATTTCAACTTCTTGTTTAGTCATCGTTTATTCTAGTTTATTTGTTATTTCGCTCACTAGCATTGTTTAGCATTGTTTTAGCCTAGTTCATCATTAGTCTAGTTCTTACCTCTCCTCTACCATAGCTTTCCATTTATCGCTTCTTTGTGTTTGTTTGGTGATTTAGTCTTGTTTTAGGCCGATTTAGTCTAAACCTTGCGACAACGTCTCCGTGGACACGACCTGACTTACCCTAACTACCGTTAGGTGCTAGTTGGTTATTATTTGGCGGTGGGATCCACGACAAATCCTACCATCAATTTGGCGCCGTTGCCGGGGACGGTGCATTGTTTAGACTTTGTTTGCTTACTCCTAGACTTAGTTACCCTTCTTTGTGCCCTTCTACCCTCTCTTGTGCATACTTTCTAGTTTTTCTTGTTTTCTTAGCTTTCTTTTCTTTTTTGTCTCTAGTTATGCTTGTTTATTGTCGTTACCTAGTGCCCATAAAGCACTAGGTGTTCTCACGTTTGTTCTAGTGTGTAGTGTATGCCTAGGCGGGGAGGCGAATTCTTTCTCTTTAATCCAGAGCCGGAGAGGCTTTTTCGAGCTTTTCGCCAATGGACGATTAACCGGGTTAGGATCTCTCAACCAAGTGCAAGCAATACTCATCAAGAGCAAGCTCAAGGAAACGATTTTGAGCAAGCATTTCAAGAGACGGCCGAAGGGAATTTCATCAATCCCTTTGGATATTCTAGTCCTAGTTCCCCCTCTACATCTACTTCAACTCCGTCTTCACCACCATCTCCCTTACATCCAATAATGCCGAAGTTTTCATCCCACTCTACATTCACGGAAGACGTCTTGCCGGGACCCAATGCTCTACCGGCCGCTTATGCCGGAAATTTTACGGCCAAGACTCACTTCATACAACTTGTGGAAAGGAATCAATTTAGTGGTTTGCCCACCGAAGACCCGCACCAACACATGGAGACTTTCTCCGATTATTGCGACGCTATCTCTCAACCCGGGGTTACACAAGATCAAATCCAATGGGTATTATTTCCATTCTCATTAATTGGAAAAGCGAAGCAATGGATCAAGAGTCTCGATAGGGCAACCATGGGGATCGACACTTGGAAAAAGCTTGCCTTGGCGTTCTACCAAACATTCTACCCTCCGGAGAAGACTAATTTGCTTAGGGCTTCCATCACCGGTTTCCAACAACGGGATGAAGAGAGCCTTTATGAAGCTTGGGAGCGGTTTAAGTCTTTGGTTAGATCGTGCCCCCACCATGGACTTTCACAATGGTTCTTAGTCCAACAATTTTGGAATGGTCTTTATGAGGACTCAAGAAACATGGGCTCCAATGGTAGGTTTACCGAGGTCGATGATGACCAAACTTGGGCGAGAATCGAAGAGATGGCGGTGCATAATTCTCAATACTCTAGGCCTAGGAAGGCAAATCGAGGAGGTAGGCACGAGGTTTATGCTATTACTCAACTAAGCATTGACCTTGGAGCTCAATTGAAGACCCATATGGAGACCATTGACAAGAAACTCCAAGGTCACCTCACTCAAGTTCAAAGCATTGGTTCCTCCAATCATCACTCAATTCAAGAAGTAAATGCTTTGGGATTTGCACCTCCTTTGCCTTATTATGGGATGTGCGATACTTGTGGAGTCGTTGGTCATGATCCTATGAATTGTAGAGGAAGTACTGAGCAAGTGAATGACTTCCAAGCATTCAAGCAAGGTGCCTCCTACTCTAATCAATACCAAGCTTCCAATCAAGTCCCTCAGCAACAAGCCTTTCAACACCAACAACAACTACGTCCCTATGTTCCACCTCCTTTAAGGGACAACAACCAAGGTTACCAAGGCAACTCAAGGCCTTTCAACAACTTCAAGCAAAGTAACCAAGGTTCATTCAACAACAATCAAGGGTTCCAACAAAGGAACTTCAACCAAGGCTATCAAAACCACAACCATGGCAACAATCAAGGATTTAATCAAGGCAATTCTCATGGGTTCCAAGGGAACCGTCAACAACAAGCAACTCAAGGCAATCAACAACAAAGCAAGCCTAGGAGCCGGTCTCCTATTCATGACTATGGTACTCCATTAGCCCTCACCGATACTCCGCATAATCCATCATCCCCACCACGGGATTTCGACATTCAAAAATCTATGATGGATATGCAAAAGAGTCAAATGGACATATCAAGAAACCATCAAGAGCTCTTTGCTTATATTCAAGGGGAAAACGCGTCAAGAGATGCCCGTATGAAGATGCTTGAAACTCAAGTATCTCAACTTGCTTCGGGGAGCTCCTCAAGACAAAAGGGGCAACTACCTTCTCAAGGTGAAACACCAACATTTGAGCATGTAAATGCTATCACCACAAGGAGAGGTACATCTTATGACTCCCCTCCATTCCCTAGTGAGCAAGATCCAATGCAAGAACCGACAAAGACAACGGCATCTCCAATTCAAGAAAGCTCAAGCTTTGATAATCCAATGGAGGAGCAAGTCTTATGGGAGATTGAGAAACCCCAACAAGACAAGCTTCCTCCACTTCAAGTAAAAGACAAGGGTAAAAGGAAAGTGTCGTTTGAAGAGTCCACCCCTATTGAGCAAAACAAAATCCAAATCAAATTGCCTTTCCCAACAAGGCAAATGAAGACCAAGGTGGATAGCCAATATGACAAGTTCCTTAGTATTGTGAAGAAGTTGGATGTGAGTGTCCCATTTACCGAGCTACTTACCCAAATCCCGGCATATGGAAAATTTATGAGAGAAATCTTGGCTAGGAAGAGATCCATCGACAAGGAAGAGACCATTGCGTTCACAAGAGTGGTGAGCGAGCTCATTCAAGGTTCTACGCTTCCAAAGTTGAAGGATCCGGGCAGATTTTCGATCCCTTGCACCATAGGGCACTACAAGATCGAAAGAGCATTATGTGATTTGGGTGCGAGTGTAAGCATCATTCCCTATTCCATTTGTGAGCGACTTGGGATGAAGGAGCTCAAGAGTACTTCTATCACACTCCAAATGGCCGATAGTTCATTCAACCGACCATTGGGGATGCTAGAGGATGTGCCGGTGAGAATCGGTAAGTTCTTCATTCCGGTTGACTTCATCGTGCTCGATATGCGGGAAGATGCAATCACTCCCATTATTCTTGGGCGCCCATTTCTACATACCGCCGGTGCTATGATCGATGTGAAGAATGGTAGGATCACCTTCGAGCTAGGCGAAGAGAAGTTAGTGTTTGACCTACAAGGTAACACTCCGCCTACAAATGATGAGTCTTGCAATATGATCCAAGCCACTAAAAGCATTGATCTAGGGGTTGAGTCGGGACAAAGCTTGAACAAGAACTCTTATGTACTTGAGGATGATGACTCCGATTTGGAGGAAGATGAGTGCCCATTTCATGGGCTTGATGACAAATTGAAAAGCAAGGAGAAGGATGAGCCTCCCTTGGGGCCACATGAGGACCGGTGGACGTTTGGGTATGTCCCCAAAGACCAAAAGTACAAGTTCAAGTCGTTGAACTTGGAAGATCGGGATGTCCCGGGAACGTCAAGGCAAGGCCATGAAGAGCCTTGGTATGTGGTTGGTTATATCTCGAGCTTGATTGAAGACTTTGCTAGGGCCTTCGACTTGTTCCTTCGTGCCCTTGATGGAGATAGAACTAGTTTTGGTTGTTGAAAAGGATTAAAGAATGCACCACCTTGGTTTGACGGAGTTCCACAAGAACCGTCCCTCTGTATATATCTCTTTCTCTTGTAGTTTGTTTGGTTTTGTGAATTTCTTGATTACTTGGATTGATTGATGAGCGATGTGAGGGAGGGAATTTGATTTGTTATTTGAGTTTATTGTGATAGGTGTGAAGTGGAAGTGATTCCTAGGGAGGAATGGTCATTGTTTGAGCTTGGATCGTGTGAAGGGAAGTCGGTTTTTGAAGCTTGGAACGAGCTTTTGGGAGCTATAGAGGGTTAGGAGACTCTTCCCAGCCTAGAATAGGTCATCCAGTCCGGGATGGAAGGCCCATCCCGACCGGGAAGGATGTCATCCCGTCCGGGATGAAGTGCACAAAAGATGGGTTTACTGACAGCTCATCCCGACCGGGACGAGGTCTTCCCGACCGGGACGAGACGGTCATCCCGACCGGGACCACTCATCCCGACTGGGATGGACCTCCTGTCCTCCTTTGGCCTTTTCTTCGTCATTTGAGTCCACCCAACCATTGTATACCCCCTCCCAACCTCCCTACATGTCCTTACCCTCATTATATGACCCCTACACCTTGCATACACATTCACCTCACTTTCTCGTCACTTTAAACCGACTTTCACGTCAAACCCCACCTCATTTTACCTTTGTGCCCCAACCATGGGACCGGATCGCGATTGGAGAGGGATAATGACGACAAGGACAAGCTACGTGCCTTTATTCACTTATGAGACGATGGAGCGAGTGAGTTGGTAACCGTATGGTACGGCAACTATCCTCTCTTTTCCGTTTTTATAGCTTGTCTTCATTTGTTTATTCTATTTCCCTTATACCATTTGTGTCATGGTGGCCTTCGAGGCCTTAGTATGGTTGCTCCCGACTCTCGATGATGTGATTACATCGAGAGTCATTTCAAAATCCAAATTTTTCAAGATTTTCACACTTTCTTTTGTAGGAATTAGTCGGATTTGGGCGGAATCCGGGCTAGGTGACTTGATTACACCTAGTCCTCCCCTCCCATTTCCTTTTATTTCCTTCTTTTTATTTCTTCCCCCATCCATATCTTTTCTTGTCTCGGCCCATGGTGACTTGACTACACCCCGGCCGAACACATTCTACCATTTTCTCCACCTTTTTGGTTTTTAGCTTTATTTTTCGTAGTTTCTTTCCTTTTGTGCTCCCATGCACTACGGTCGAGCATGAGGACATTGCTCGGCTTAAGTGTGGGGGAGCGATATTCTATCGTAGTTAGTTTTATTTTCGTAGTTTTTCGAAAAATCTTTAAAAACCCTAAAAATTTGAAAATTTTTCGTAAAAATCAAAAATATTTTCCTTTTGTGTGTTTTCCTTTTATGTCGTTGTATCGTGTATTTGTTGTGTTGTGCGTGTTTTGCCTCCCTTTTTCCTTATAGGTTACTTGAATCACCAATAGCTTTGGAGAGCTTTCAAGACTTCCGGTAACATCTTTATCCCTTTCTCTTCTTTATCTCTTGTGGAGCTTGGAGGAGATTGTGATGTTGTGTGCTCGGGAGGAGCTTTGTAATGTTTGATGTTGGTTGGTTACTCATTTGGAAGCTAGGGGTGGTGTTTGTGTTTTCTATGTGTTTGTTTTGTGTTGTTTTTGTTTTGTCGCCTTTGTTTCTTTTTCTTTCGTTTTCGTTGAGTCTTTGTTTTGTGTTTTGTTGTGTGTCTTGTGTGTAAATGGTTTTCGAAAACCCGGTTTAGAGGCTAGTGTACGAGTGTTTACTTTCCCTTCTTAGTAGTATAAATCGAGTCTTGGACTTTAGTCTAGTAGAATGACCCTAAATCAATGAACTCGTTGGTCCTTTACCTTGAGTCCACCTAGCTTACTAGGGATTTACTACGGGATTTTCATTTTGACCATTATGACCACCCACGGTGTGAAAAGGCCTTGGTTGCCGAGTCCCGTCCCTTAGGTGACCATGTTTAGGATTGTTTAATTAGTCCAAGTTCTCCACTTTTTGTGGGTTTGAAGGGAAGGCGCCGTCCCGACTCACCCATTCCCCTACCTCCTACACATTTCCACACAATAAAATTGCAAATTGTTGAAGTCATCTTTCTTGTTGCAATAAGAAATGCCAAAAAGCCAAATCATGCCGAAAGGGCAAAGAAAAGAAAAAAGAAAGAAAATGAAAGAAAGAAAAGAAAGAAGAAAAAGAAAAGGCACAAAAGCCAAAAAGAAAATAGAAAAGAAGAAAAAGAAATGGCATGGCAAAATAAAGCAAAAATGCAAAAGAAGAAGAAAATGCCAAAAGAAAACCATCTCACAAAAATAATCCCCACATCTCAAAATAAGCCTTTTTCCGATCATTACCGTGAAGAGCCTACCAAATGACCGAGTCCCTAGGAAGGATGATAGCGGTAGTGGTCGGTCTTCCTTCATTTTGCAATCATTTCCACTTTTTACTTAGACTAGTTAGGCGGTTTCGGACATGGGACGACCCTCTTGGCTCTTTGCTAAAGGGGGCGGTGTCTCACTTACCTACAGTGTCAACTAACACCGTGGTTCATCACTTTCCATCCCGCCGATCGTCCCGTAGTACGTTCTTAGAAGGTTAGGAGGAACCATTGTAAGTTACCAACGTTTTTATTGCTTTGTCGTCATACTATTAGGGTTTTGTCCATTTTGGTTTGTATTGCTAGCTTGGGAACGTTGTCACTTGCCTTGAGTCCTAAACCGGTGCTTCTTTCACCGCTTGTTTGAGGGAAGCGGTATTTCTTTTCTTTTGGGTGCAACCTTTTGTGTGTTTGTTTGTGTGCTTGTTTGTTTATGTGTTTTTGCGTCCCGTTGCATCCACGGTTTTGTCGCAAGACCCCACTTGCCTTGCGGAGTGCACTTTTCCTCTAAGTGCACTCGCGTGATTTGAAAGGGCATAGGGTGCGCAAATACCCACTCGGCTAGTTTAGTAATTAGTTTGTGCTTACTCGAGGGCGAGTAAGGGTTAAGTGTGGGGGAGTTGATAAGTGTAGTTTGTAGTGCCTATTTCGTAGTATTTTGGCCCCATTTCCTTGCGGAATCGCTCCTCGGGAGCGGTTCATGGGCTACTTATGCTTCCTCTAGCTCGTTTCAGGTTCCCGAGACCATTCGTGAAGAGTTGGAGTGATTCCGACTCAATACATACACTTTTCGGAGCCAACGAAGCGGAGGAACGATCACTCGATGCCTTGGATTCGACCCCGAGACCTTGGGACCCAATCCCGAGCCTCCGAGACCCGATCCCGAGTCCCGAGAATCGATGAGAAGTCCATGTGAAGCAAGGAGGAACCAAAAGGATCATATTGGAAGCCTACAAGACTCATCCCCGACGGGTATGCACCTCATCCCGTCGGGGATGAAGTGCGCTTTTAGAGGGGTCACTGTCAGGTCGTCCCGGTCGGGACCAACCCGTCCCGGTCGGGATGACAGGCCGTCCCGGTCGGGATGATCCCGTCCCGGTCGGGACCAACCTGCTGTAGCCGCACCTCTTCTTTTCCTTCCTCCTTCATTCTTGTACCCCTATAAATACTTCCCTCTTGTATTGTTTATGGATCTGACATTAACCTAGACTATCTTAAGTCTCTCTACAAGTTATAAACCCTAGACTTAGTTCCTCTCATTAGTTTAATCATCCTTTAAATCTTTAGTTAATCTTAGTTAATTAGTCTTGTAATTAGTTCTTGTATTAAGAAGTTACTTGAAGACTCCTCCAAGCTTGACATCCTTGGAGATTATTTGGGTTTCCTATTTATGCAAGTTATCATCTTTTCTCCATCCTATTGTTGGTATAATCTTCCTTTCTCTTGTTTATTGTTATTATTTCAAGTTTTAATCTTTACTTAGTGTTCTTGTTATTGTTCATATTGTTCTTGATAATGGATGTTTGGATTGTGATGTGGTTTTCTCTTATTGTTGTTAGTTTATCTTTGATTATGAGTGAGTAGATTCCTTGTGGGTTAGTAGGGGGATTAAGGGTAGAATATGGGTGATTAGGGTTTGATTAGGGGTAAAGGATGAATCTTTGTTGTTAGTCACATACTTGGCACACCATGTGTTTGTTGAAATGCTTGTTTGAGTTGTAGTGGCCATGCTTCTCATGCTAGTCTTCCTCTACTCATTGTTTGTCTTGTTTGTGGTCATGTTGAGAATAGTGTTGAGGATAGTCTAAGTAGCGAGAGCCCGGACATACCTCGATTAGAGTCTAAGTTGCGAGAGCCCGGACTCACCTTGACATCGGTCTAAGTAGCGAGAGCCCGGACCGACTCTAGCACTAGGAGACACCCATACCCATGATCAACCCGATCACCCTACTATTCTTATGAACCCGACCTAACCCACTTCTTTCCATATTTGATTTCAACTTCTTGTTTAGTCATCGTTTATTCTAGTTTATTTGTTATTTCGATCACTAGCATTGTTTAGCATTGTTTTAGCCTAGTTCATCATTAGTCTAGTTCTTACCTCTCCTCTACCATAGCTTTCCATTTATCGCTTCTTTGTGTTTGTTTGGTGATTTAGTCTCGTTTTAGGCCGATTTAGTCTAAACCTTGCGACACTGTCTCCGTGGACACGACCCGACTTACCCTAACTACCGTTAGGTGCTAGTTTGTTATTATTTGGCGGTGGGATCCACGACAAATCCTACCATCAAGAGACAGTGTTATAGCTATGAATATGTGCACTATAACTTATGTACAACATCGTAAGTTATGTACACTAAAAGATACTCTGGTTTAATATATACAATTGACTGCCTTAATAACATAATCAAGTGCCATAAAACTAAATATATGTTTCGAAATATAATCAAGTAAATTGCGTATGCAAGTGATGTCTCTAAATGCAAAAATCATCATTACTTTGAATGACAAGTCGGCTGGGGTACTTGAGTATAAAAAAGTCATCATTACTTTACAGTGAGTATTGTTTTATAATACTTCATACTTAGTTAGTACTTCAAGTATACGAGTAGTTTTTTATGGGTAAAATATACCTATGTATCTTTTTACTCGTACTCTATACTTCGACAGTGCTATAACTATGTATATATGCGGTATAACTTATGTACACTAAAAGAGACTCTGGTTTAATATGCATAAGTTACATCAACAATAAAACAATTTTAAAATACAGACACGGGAAATAATATTGACACGATATTCATCAACAATAAAACAATTTTACCCCAACTGGTTTTTATTTACTCTTTATTTCAATAAATTCTTTAGCAAATTTATCCTTAGTACCTAAGATGAATTGGTCCAAATTATGTGTTCATTAACTTGCAGCAATTCATCTAAGGTACTAACTATTAGGAATATATCTCTTTTTATTCTTTCTTCTATTACATTTGATTAGCTGCTGTAATTAAGTTATTGCTATCTTATATTTTATGTTCATAATCGTAATCATGTCATGTAACTATAGCAAGTGTATACTCTAGCTTATCTTGTTCATACTATGTACTGTAACTATATATTGTATTCTCATCATTAATAGAAATGTAAGTCAAAACTTGATACACTCATATTTCTTATATGGTATCAGAGCACTGATCTGAAACCCGTTATCTTGTCTCGTATCACGGCCAAAACTGCGCCACCTCACAACCACCCACCCTCGGTCATTACCTCGCGAACAGTGTCTTTCCTGTCATTATGTCGTCCTCCGGCAATACTCTCGCCAACCCATACGAACCCTCCATTCCCCTTCTTGTCCTCAACTTCTCTTCTGTCACTAAACTGCACCCAAAGAACTATCAACATTGGAAGACTCAGGTCTCCGATACCCTCACTGGCTTTGGCCTTCTTCACTATGTTGATGGTACCCTCACTGTGCCGTCTGCCACCATCACGGGCAACGACAAGAAAGAAGTCGCCAATCCCGCCTAGGGCACGTGGTCCCGTCAGGACCACCTCATTAAGGCTGCACTCCTTAGTAGTCTTGAACCTGAGGTCTATCCTCTTTCACTTGGCATCAAAACTTCTCGTGAAGTTTGGTCCATACTCGACAAAACCTACGCCAACCCGTCTCAAGGCCATTTGCTTCAAATCAAAAATAGGTTAGATTCTATCTCTAAGGGTGATAAAACCATCACCGAGGTTATCACCGCAATCACAACTTGCGTAACTGAACTAGCCCTCTTGGGCAAAACCGTAGATCACGAGGATGTGGTTGAAAGAATCCTCAAATGTCTTCCCTACAAGACCTATCAACCGGTCATTGAGGGAGTTCGAGCCCGCGATGACGTCATTTCCATCGAAGCTCTCCATGAGAAGCTTCTCAATTTCGACCTCAACCTCCCTCACACCAACCCCTCCCTCTCTTCCGCCTCGGAATCCAGTTTCCCTGTCACTGCACTTACTGCTACGGTGCGGCCTGCCCAACATCACCGACCTTCCTCTTCTCGCAATTCCCCTCCCCTGCTTCCCACTCCCTCTACTCCACCCTTGAACCCATACAAAGGTCGGTGCCAATATTGTCGGCATATTGGTCATTTTCTCTACAGTCCATGTCGAAAATTCCAACGGGATTTTCCCAACATTGTGCTTCCCCCTCAACCGGCTATTCCTCCTCCTCGGACCACTCGGTCCCACCATGCTCCACAAGCCCACACCGCTACAGCTGCCTCCACCACCACTGATCCCGCATGGCTCCTTGACAGTGGTGCAACCCACCCTGTTACAAATGACCTCACCAACCTCTCCCTCCACGCTCCCTACGACGGGAATGATGAGCTTATTATAGGTGACGGATCGAGTCTCCCTATCTTACAAATAGGTTCCTTTTCAATACCACTTTCTCCCTCCTTTTCTCTTAAATTTTCTAACGTACTTTACGTTCCAACTATTGCTCGGAACATCCTGTCTATATCTCAATTGTGTATAGATAATAATTTTACTGTTGAATTTAACTCATCGTCTTTTCTTCTTAAGGTACCCTCGATGACTACACCCCTCCTCCAAGGTCCGCGTAATCATCGGATCTATCTCTTGCACCCGCCATCATCTCCTCTTGCTTTCTCAACCGTGGCATCTCCCACTATCGATTGGCATCACCGTTTCGGCCATCCCTCCGTCTCTACTACTAATTATATCTACCGTTTTTTAGCATTAAATAAATCGTCACGGTTTGAACAATGTAATTCTTGTGACGTAAGTAAAAGCCATAAGCTTCCATTTTCCGATTCAACACTTATTTCTACTACACCACTTGATCTTGTTTTTACCGATCTTTGGATTTCACCCATCCCATCTATTGATAATTACAAGTACTATGTGGTTTTTATTGATCATTTTACTCACTATATGTGGTTATATCCATTAAAACTAAAATCTGACACTTCTCCTACCTTTCCTCGTTTTCGTGCACTCGTTGAAAAATACTTTAATCGACCGATTCTTCGTCTTTACTCCCACAATGGAGGAGAATATACCAAATTAACACCCAATCTAGCCTCAAATGGCATTTCTCACCTCACATCACCACCTCATACTCCCGAACACAATGGCTTTGCCGAACATAGACATCGTCACATCGTTGAAACAGGTCTCTCCCTTCTCTCTCACGCAAATCTTCCTTCGAGTTTTTGGTCCTACGCCTTCACTACTGCCGCTTACCTCATTAATCGTTTACCCACTTCCACCCTTAAAAATATTTCTCCATTCCAGGCCTTATTTAACTTCGTCCCAAACTATCTTAAACTCCGAAGTTTTGGATGCTTATGCTATCCTTGGCTTCGTCCCTACGCCTCTAATAAACTAGCCCCTCGTTCCACCCCGTGTCTCTTTGTGGGATACACTTCCTCTCAAAGTGCTTACCACTGTCTTGATCCCGTCACCAATAGGCTCTACACTTCCCGTCATGTCAAGTTTGTAGAAAATACTTTTCCCTCTTACTCACAATCTGCACCAACCTTTCAGCCCGATACTCGGTGCAACTTATCTCTCCCTGTAACTCAGCCCAGTTCCACTATACCCCTTTCTGGGCCCAAATCTCCTCAGCCCAACTCTCCAACACAAAAATCTCCCTCCTCAGATCACTCCTCTCAACCCAACTCTCCCTCTCAACCTATTTCCCAAATACCCACCCCCTTGTCTTCGCCAGCCCAGCCCACTTCCCATGATAACTCTAGTACTACAATCAGCCCACCTTCTACTACTACCATCACTCCAACCTCCAATACCACTGTCAGCCCACCCTCCACGGAAATTGAAGCCCAGCAAACCTCTCCACCTCGCCCTATCCGAACTATCTCCACTCGTTTCCCTCTCCACCACCGAGGCTGAATTTCGTGCCGTCGCCTCCACCACCACCGAACTACTCTGGGTCTCTTCCCTCCTAAGTGAACTCGGTGTCTCATTTTCTTCACCTCCCGTAATCTACTGTGACAATCTTAGTGCTACCCACTATGCTTCTAACCCGGTGTTCCATTCACGTATGAAGCACACCGCCTTGGCTTTTCACTTCGTTCGTGAACGCGTCCAGGACGGTTCCCTCCGTGTTCAACATATCGCCGCCGAAGACCAACTCGCGGACATTCTCACCAAACCACTCGGCCGCCCCCTGTTCACGTCTCTTCTCTCCAAGATTGGACTTGCCTCCAGCTAGTCCATCTTGCGGGCGCATATTAGGAATATATCTCTTCTTATTCTTTCTTCTATTACATTTGATTAGCTGCTGTAATTAACTTATTGCTATCTTATATTTTATGTTCATAATCGTAATCATGTCATGTAACTATAGCAAGTGTATACTCTAGCTTATCTTGTTCATACTATGTACTGTAACTATATATTGTATTCTCATCATTAATAGAAATGTAAGTCAAAACTTTATACACTCATATTTCTTATACTAAAGACAAATCAACTAAAGAATTTATTTGAATGGTATTTGATGAATAATTATCATTATTTCTAATTAAATAATGCAGAGAGGAAGAGATTGTGGATGTGTTTGTGTTTGTACTTTCGTCAATTTATACTGTAAATGAGAAAAGTCATTAATTTGAGAAAAAAAGGGTATAGCTGGGGCAGGTATAAGTGGGGTAGGTATTTTCATAAATTTGGAAGAATAAATCCTCCACGCGTCAAAAGCATCATTTCCCAAAATGACAAAGTTGTCCAAGTACACTGTACATTGTATCTCCACTACACATTGTATTTTACAGTGGTTTAATCATTTTGAGTCATTGTATCCCAAATTTATACAGCTGAATTACATTAATAATTCGTGATGTACATATTTGTCACTACGTAATGTATATATTTACATATCACTTATACATAATCCATCTAAGGAAATCATTATACATAATTCAATATTAGCTGTACATATCTCATCTAGTTACATATTGGAGTAGACATTTTACTACTGTTAATCATGTATATCATATTTTTACTTAAAAACCCCCCAAAGTACAGTATATAGGTCACTACGTAATGTACATATTTACATAACAGTTGGTTTATAGGAAATTAACAAATTAACAGTCAATGAAAAAAATGGGAAAACAGTCATTAATTTGAAAAAAAAAAGGTATAGTTGGGGCAGGTATTAATGGGGCAGGAAATTTTCATAAACTTGGAAGAATAAATGCTCCAAAAGCATCATATCCTAAAATGACTAAGTTGTTTAAATACACTGTACATTGTATCTCCACGCATCAAATAACCAAGTATCTCCACGAGTAATACGGAGTTGAGCCTTATATAATTAACTAATTACCTTATATACAAATTTAATATATTTGTAGCTATACTATATATAGCTCAATATGTAATGTACATATGAAAATACCCGATGTACGTAATGTATATATTTTCATATCACATGTACATATAATTCATCTAAGGACATCATTATACATAATTTCATATTAGATGTACATATCTCATCTAGTTACATATTAGAGTTGACATTTTACTAGTGTCAAATCATAAGTTATATACACTATATTCTTAATTGTGTACTCCGTATATCATATTTTTACTTAAAAAACACAAAAGTACAGTATATAGGTCACTACGTAATGTACATATTTAAATAACAGTTGTACATAATACTTTCAAGGACATCATTGTACATATTTCTATATTAGTTGTACATAACCCATCTAAAGTGCTACTCCATACATTTTATGATTTTGACTAATTACTTAATATACAAATTTAATATATTTGTAACTATACTGTATATAGGTCAATATGTCAAGTACATATATAAATACCAGATGTACATAATCATTCAAGGACATATTACAGTGGTTGAATCATATTTTCTGCTGAGTTACATTAATAATTCTTGATGTACATATTTGTACTACGTAATGTATATATTTACATATCACCTGTACGTAATTCATCTAAGGACATCATTATACATAATTCCATTAGATGTACATATCTCATCTAGTTACATATTAGAGTGGACATTTTACTAGTGTCAAATCATAAGTTATATACACTATATTCTTAATTATGTATATCATGTTTTCAGTTAAAAATCATAAAAGTACAGTATATGGGTCACTATGTAATGTACATACTACTCCCTCCGTCCCAATGAATTTTTTACGTTTGCTTTTTCACACTTGTCGAGGTACATTTCATTTCGTTCATATCTTTATTTACGTGTTATTAAAAATTCTAAAAATTTGATGATCTTAATGTACTTATTAAGATCATTCAAAAAAGATCTAACATGACTATGTTTTACGTTATATATTAGAAATTATATTCGAGATCATTCCACCTCATGAATAGTCCCAAAAAGCAAACGTAAAGAATTCACTTGGACGGAGGGAGTATGTTTTTGACTATTTACCCATCTAAATGACATCCTACAGTGGTTCACTGTACATATTTTTATATTACTTGCACATAACCCTTTTCAGTATCCAAAACAAAGACGAATGATTACAAATACAAGTTAAAAGATAGACTTGTTATATATCAAGGATTACAAAATACAAGTAACGATTAATTTGCCAAATCTTGTTCATTCGACTTACAATGGTTCACAGTACATATTTCTATATTACTTGCACATAACCCTTTTCAATATCCAAAACAAAGACGAAAGATTACAAGTACAAGTTAAAAGATAGACTTGTTATATATTAAGGATTACAAAATACAAGTAACGATTAATTCGCCAAGTATTGTTCATTCGGGAAGCAAAGTTTTTGCCTAATAATCCTGTACTTCCTCCTTCACATGCACTTGCGCTTGGGAGGGAACCTTAGGAGTAGCAGGAACTTTGGTTAATTCTTCACGTTCACCTCCTTTGTACAGCTCACCCCTGGTATATTCGACACGTTATACCCTCACCAGCAACAAGTGACTTTGTACCATTCAAGGGACTGTAATGGTATCATATAATTCTGTGTTGATAAACAGATTAACACAAAACTTGAACTTGCACCAATTCATCTGAGGTACCAAAGACGAAGCAACTAAAGATTTTATTTGAATAGTACTTGATGAAATAACTCCATGAATATCATTATTTCTCATTAAATAATAAAGAATTTTTAACACAGAGAGGGAGGGATGGTGAGTGTGGGTGTGGGTGTACTTCCGTTACTTTTATACTGTAAATGCGAAAACAGTCATTAATTTGAAAAAAAAAGGTATAGGTGGGAAAGGTATAACTGGGGTAGGTATAAACTGGGGCAAGTACGCGGAAACAGTCATTAATTTGAAGGCAATTAATACGGGCAGGTAAAGCATTGTATCTCCACGCGTCAAAAACCAATTAATACGGACTCGAAATTTATTTATTTAATTACCTATTACCTTATATACAAAGTCAGTATATGTGTAGCTTTACTGTATATATGTCAATATGTAAAGTACATATAAAAATACGAGATTTACATAATTATTCAATGACATTTAGGAACCGCGACGCGGGAAAGCCCAATCCAACCCTAAATCCTTTTCTGCCCCGTCTTATACAGTATCCCCATCTTTGAACTATGTCCACGACAGGGTTCACTTATACCCTCCTAGGGTTCAGTTACTTGTGAGATTAGTGACCTTGAATAAGGAAAAGGGTTTAGGGTTGGATTAGGCGGAACCGCGAAGCGGGAACGCCTAATCCAACCTTAAACCTTTTTTCGTCCTTGAATAAGGAAAAGGGTTTAGGGTTGGATTAGACGAAAGCGCGAAGCGAGGATGCATAATCCAACCCTAAACCCTTTTCCGTCGGAAAAGGGTTTAGGGTTGGATTAGGCGGAACCACGAAGCGGGAACGCCTAATCAAACCTTAAACCCTTTTCCATCCCGTCTTACGCAGTACCTCATCTTTGAACCACGTCCACGACAGGGTTCACTTATACCCTCCTAGGGTTTTGTTACTTGTGGGATTAGTGACCTTGAATAAGGAAAAGGGTTTATGGTTGGATTAGGTGGAACCGCGAAGCGGGAACGCCTAATCCAACCCTAAACTTTTTTCCGTCCTTGAATAAGGAAAAGGTTTTAGGGTTGGATTAATCTTAACCGCAAAGTGGGGACTCCTAATCCAACCCTAAACCCTTTTTCATCCTTAAGTAAGGAAAGGGGTTTAAGGTCGGATTAGGCAGAACCATGAAGCGGGAACGCCTAATCCAACCCTAAACCCTTTTTCGTCCCGTCTTATGCAGTACCTCCATCTTTGAAACTTGTCATATGGTTCACTTATGCCTCCTAGGATTCAGTTACTTGTGAGATTAGTGACCTTTAATAAAGAAAAGGGTTTAGGGTTGGATTAGGCGGAACCGCGAAGCGGAGACGCCTAAGGCAACCCAAAAAACTTTTCCGTCCCGACTTATGCAATACCCCCATCTTTGAACCATGTCCACGACAGGGTTCACTTATACCCTCCTAGGGTTCATTTACTTGTGGGATTGGTGACCTTGAATAAGGAAAAGGGTTTAGGGTTAGATTAGGCGGAACCGTGAAGCGGGAACGCCTAATCCAACCCTAAACCCTTTTTAGTCCCGTTTTATGCAGTGCCCTCATCTTTGAACAATGTCCACGACAAGGTTCACTTATAACCTCCTAGGGTTCAGTTACTTGTGGGATTAGTGACCATGAATAAGGAAAAGGTTTAGGGTTGGATTAGGCGAAACCGCGAAATGGGAACGCCTAATCCAACCGTAAACCCTTTTCTGTCCTTGAATTATTAGGAAAAGGGTTTAGGGTTGGATTAGGCGAAACCGGCGAAGTGGGGACGCGTAATCCAACCCTAAACCTTTTTCCATCCTTGAATAAGGAAAAGGGTTTAGGGTTGGATTAGGCGAAACCGCGAAACGGGAACGCCTAATCCAACCCTAAACCCTTTTCCGTCTCATCTTATGCAGTACCCCCATCTTTAAACCATGCTTACTTATACCCTCCTAGGGTTCACTTATACCCTCCTAGGGTTCAGTTAATTTTTTAACCATAGTATAGAGTATATCATGTTCACTAATATATATATATACCCTTCTATTTTACCTTTTCACTTCACTTCACCTTCCTTAATTAAATTAATATCGTGAAAATATTGTGTAAGGGATAGGTAACGAATAATGAAATTGAAGATAGAGTAACAACCATTAATACCACCAAGCAACAGAAGATTGATCATCTATCTTTCATTTATAATCAGCCTCATAAAGTTGAAATATATAGAAGACAATTTTCATCAACAGCCAAATTAATGTGCAATGAATATTGTATGGAAAAAATCTTTCAAAAGCTTCCCTCTGATTATGACAAGACTAACATGGCTATTCTGTGCAAGAGGTGGTCCTAAATGTTTCTATTACGGTCGATGCACCTTGATCGAATATAGATGAATAGAATATTAGGAGCAACTCATATTCAAGGAATGACTACTGTTCATAGGGATGAAATTGAAGTTTCCAAGAGACGCAGATGTTATTTCACGAATAATATGCATGCTAGAAGATTATTGCACATCTTTCAACTTGGATCTGAAGAAAATAAACATTTGAAGATTATTGAAACTATGGAAGATGAAGATTACAGATCACATGTTTCTTTTTTTTTGGTAAAGGGTAAGTATATTAATAAGGTAACGATTTGTACAATTTACAAAGCCTATCTTAGGCTAGTGATAAAGTTCTTGTCTTTATCACTCATTTTTCGTTGCATTTTGGAACTAAAGAACATTCTTAGTTCGGATCTAATTTTCATAATCATGGTGTCAGGCCGTAAAATAATTCCTTCTATACGGCTTTTGTTCCTTTGTTGCCACACAAAGTAAATAACTGCATTGAGAACTCCATTTCGAATAGCACGTTGCATTTTAGAACCTCTCACCCTACTCCTCCATTCATTTGTTATGATATCCTTGGCCTGCATCTTTACCCAATTAGTGGCCCCCGCACAAACCTGTTTACTGTAAACGCAGCTACAAAATAGATGGTCTACAGTTTCCTCCGCGTCTGCACATAAACGGCATCTCTCGTCACTGGTTATCATAAGCGCTGCCAGTTTCTTGTTTGTATTGAAAGCTCGGTGTTGATGAAGCCACGCTATCATACTATGCTTGGGTATTGTCCATCTGTTCCAAATATATCTATGCCAATCGATCTTATCATCTTTCTCTCGTAACCAATTGTATGCTTTAGGAATTGTGTACTCATTATTTCCATGAGCCTGCAATAAGCCGGTTTCATAACCCGATTGCAATTTTAATCTAGCACGACATACCTTCTTCCAGCTCCACGAACAATCATTAGTCGGTGAATAATTCTCCCAACGCTTCCCTTTTAGATACACATGATGAATCCAACGGAGCCATAGCCTATTAGCATCACTTGTCACCCAAACTGCAAGTTTACCAATTACAGCCAAATTCCAGGCTTTAGTCTGACGAATATTTAATCCTCCTTCCTCGAATGGTAAGCAAATCTTGTTCCAAGACACCAATGGAACACGATGAAAATCTGCCGAGTTGTCCCAAAGGTAGTTCCTACAAATATTGTCAATTTACTTGACAATACCCGCAGGTAAGAGGAAGATTTGAGCCCAGTAATTGTGTAGCGAAGCAAGGACAGACTTGATTAGAACTAATCTTCCGGCATAGGACAGCTTTCTCGCCCCTAATCTGCGAATTCATTCTACAATCTTCTCCACTAGGAGTTGGCAGTCCTTAATGCTTAGTCTAGAAGCTTTAATGGGCACTCCGAGATATTTAAAAGGGAGAGTACCTTCAAAGCATCCAGACACTTCTGTTATGTCAAGCTTCAGCTGCTTCGGAACTCCGTTGAAGTAGACATTAGACTTCCCGGGGTTTAATTTGAGACCAGACGCTTGGAAAAAGGTAGAAAACGATCTCAAAAGCACCATCATGGACTTTACATCACCTTTGCTAAACAACAGAAGGTCGTCCGCAAACATAAGACAAGACAGCTTGAGAGGCTTACATAGAGGATGGTAATTGAAATCCATATTGCTAGTTGTGTATAATAGCGTCCTATGTAAGTACTACTTAAAAGGGTGTAGATCACATGTTTCATTAGAAGACTACTTAAAAGAATATAGATTATGTAAAATGCTCTACAGTCAGGAAGAAATTTTCATGATTGAATGATCTATTCTACGGAGTAATATATTCACAAAAAATGTTTATTATCTACACCCGTTTATTTGAACTGTGGCTTATGTGTACTCTATAAAGAAACTTATATACACTCGTTTATTTACAAAAACTTATATACAAAAACTTATATGCATGCCTTATGTTCATTACAAAGTAACTTATGTATACCAAAGCAGACAAATTAATTACTTGTGTATACATCTAATAAACAAATTAAGGTAATTAATATACATCAGATTTAAATTTTCATTTCCATTGAAATTCATTTCCACTGCGCAACATTTCACATAATTCATCCACCTTTTTCAACTCTTCTAATGTAATTAATTTCAATTTATATAGATCACTTTCTTCTTTAGCACACTGAATAGTCTCCAAGTGTTTATTTTCCTTACAATCAATAGTTTCCAAATGATAATTGTGCAATACTGTTTTTGCATGTATATTATCTGTCAGATAGCATCTGCGTCTCTTTGAAACAATAATTCCACCCCAAGTACAATATTCATTCCATCACGGATCAATGTTATCAAGCTTCTATTGTAATCCACAATCCAACGAAGTGCATCGGAGTGTAGTAGAAACATCTGCCTCCATCTTTTACAGACAATCGTCGTGTTAGCCTTATCAATATAAGATGGAAGTTTTTCGAAAATTTTCCCCATGCAATCTTCGTTGCACATAACTTCGGTTGTTGACGAAGATCGTCTATCATATGTCTCAAACTGATAAGACTGATTGAAAATGAAGGAAAGATTATGCATCTTCTGCTGCCTTAAGTTGTTTATAGTTGTTACTCTATCTTCAACCTCATTATTTATCAACCACCCCTTGCATAAAATTTTCATGATGTAAATTTAATTAACGAAAAGAAAATAGATGATGTGAGATGGATGTGAAAATAAGTATGAAAGTGAATAAGTAGATGATGTGAGATGGAAGGGAATAAGAAGATATGAAAGTGAAATTCAAATTTGCCACGTGTAGTTATTCAACTACTTCATTTATTGTACTCATTTACTTATTCTTCAATTCGAGTAAATCAACCATGTGTACATGGGTTTAGATTTTATGTTTGCACAAGAAGAAATAAGTAGAATTGTTGCACATAACATCAAATAGACAGTGTTTTACATATGTATATCTGTTGTATGAGTTATATACAATAAATTGTAAATTATCTACATCAAAAAATTTGCTGATATATAGTAACTTATTAAAAGAAGAAATAAGTAGAATTGTTGCACATAAAATCAAATAGATATGTTCGAATAATTAATTTTCAACTGAAAACCAAGTGTACTTGATAAAAGTATAATGTACTTAATATATCCATGGACAATTTTTTATATTTTAAATATTATTAAAATTAAGTAAAATTAAGAGAATGTATGATGATTAAACTTTGCCAGGACAATTTTTTGAATCGTGGTATCCCATCTCTCCACAAGCATTGCACTTCCGAGGTGGTTTCTTATGTTCTTTCGTGGATTGTTCTTTAGACGACATAAGCCGCCTTCCAGAGCCTTTAGTTTTATACTGGTTTGGTGGCAAGATCTTAATGTGTAACACCCACTATTTTCCTTGTGCCGTTAATTATTCTGTTGTGACTCCGTCATGACTCTATGTCAATTTCGTCTTCTATTTCCTTCATCTTTCTGAATTCTTATTATTATTTTTGAGTCAAATAATATTTATTTTTATTTTAAAAGATTTTAATTCTTGTAAACCTATTTATTTGATTTTCATTGTAAACTATTTATTTTTGCGCGTGAAGTTCTATTTTTCTACGAACTAACGTTTTAAGCTTGGAATTCAGTTATTTTTTTTTCCTAAATATCAAAACACGTTTATATGATATTTTCAACTAAGAAATATTTTTATTTAAGAATATTTGACCTTTAATGATTTTATTACGAAGTTTCGTAAATAATTATTTTCCAACGCGCGGTTTACTCGAACTGATTTGAAATACCTTTAACAATTTTACGATTCATCTTTTTATCAACTTAGAAATTATTTGGGACATTTTCCCCATGTTTTGGACCGTGACACACCCATGTCACATTTTTACACTACAACTTTGTATACATTTCATTTTATGATGTTTAAGCCTTAGATATTTTCTTTTTCTCACCCATTTATTTTTGGCCTTAAACACAAACTCTTCACACTCCCTTCCTCTCTCATTTTGGTTGATTTGTGCATGTATTATGACATATTTTTCATCAAAATTTACTTATCATTTATGCTTTAGAAAACCATCCACTTTCTTATCATTCATTTTACAAAAAATTAAACAACATTTCCTCCCTTTTTCTATCTCGGCTGAGATTTTCCAGCAGCTTTTCTACCCAAATTTTGTCTCAAATCGAGTCTCCATCGTCTCGTTTTCATCTCCTAAATAATCGTCATTCCGATCCCTTCGTTAAGGTAATAATCGATGTTGTTTTCGATCGTTATTTTCCTTGATTTTCTTAGTTTTCTCATGGTATTTTTCCACCATTCTTTTCTTGTGTTGAAGGATTTTTGAATGATCCCGAAGTCGACGAATTTATAATCGACTCGAATTTGGGTTAGAGGTAACGTCGATGTTACTCGGTATTTCATGATTTTAATTGTGAATTTGCATGTATAATTTTTATATTTCATTTTTGACAATATATGTATGTCATATAATCTGGAAAAATTTTAAAAGTTGAAAATTTGCATGTTTCGATATTTTTATCGCTTTTACGAGATTAACGATTAAATCGTCATATTAATTTGTAAAATCGTAATATTCGGCCTAAACATGTAATATATATTTATATTCTGTAAAATTGATGTTTTTGATGATTTTTAATAATTTAGTATTTTTCTGATATTTTAGTTATCGATTATTGAATTATTTCCGTTTACGGACAAAAACGATTAAAAGCCGATTTTTAGTTCTAGTACTTAAACATTTTATTTTAATCTTATTTTTGACGTGGTGAAACTTTCTGATGAAATAGAATTTTATGAATTTTTTCGTAATTTATTTGGAATTGCTAAGTGGATGAATTAATTAATCACTTTAAATCATCGTTTATCGTTAAAACCGTGTTTGTCGTTTAAATTCTCGATTTCTGGTCTTTGGTTTAAATCTGGAAAAATTATGATTCTGATGGTTTCTTAATAAAATGTATTTTTATGATTTTTAGTGCTTTAATAAAATGTTAGGAAGGATAAGTTTTATTAATAGAATCGTTAATTGTGAAAACGGGTTTTAAAGACGGTTTTGATGGGATTTATTAAAGCTGGAATTTTTAGAAATATGGAAAAATAGTATTTTCTGGAAAATCATGATTTTTAATCTTAATAATAATTTTTGGATATTAAGACTTAAATCGTTTTGTAATTACTATTTTTATTAATCGTTATTGTCGAGATTAGACGATTAACGAGAAAACGCTTTAAAAACCGAGTTTTAGGATTCTGGAAAATTTTCTTTTCTGGACAGAATGTCCATAAATATATTTTAACTATATTACGTAATTTTTTTACTATTTATTAAAGTCTTTAATTAATAAGTATTGTTTTTTGGACAAATTAAGATTTATCGTTAAAATGCTTCGTCTTACCTAAAAGATTTATTTTTCCAGCTATTTTGAAAATATTTAAATCTAAAACATTAAGAGTTAAATCATCCCTTAACATATTCTAAATATATTCAATGGTTTAATTAAATAAAAGACGTTAAAATATTTAATTTGACATTTGCCGTAAAATCCTATTTGTAATTGTATTGTCGTAACTAATAATAATTAGGAAATTTTAGCTTTGTAAATTTTGAAAACACCCTGATTAGTATTATTAAAAATTTTAAGACATTTTTAATCATTTTATACACTTGTACGATATTTCAATAACTTCATAAACTCAAATGTTCTTACTTTAATAATTAATATCGTTAAGATCGAAAGTATTAGTTTTATAAATCTATATCGTTTACTAAAAATGTGGTATTAGTATGAACTAATATTTTCACTATTTTGATATAATACTATTTTTAGTAAAGTTTCTAAAAATAGAATTTTCCTAAAATAGAAAGTTTCCTCTTTTAGAATATAAATGTTTACTTCTTTTATCCTCATATTATTTATATTGATTATATATTTTGAATATCGATAATGGCTTTGTTTTGGAGTTATGGAATAAGGACAAGTGTGAGGTTAGAGTAATATATTCTAGGGTTTACGGTTTTGCCATCAATTATAAGGCTAGTGTATCAGGAATCGGTATATTGGTTGTTGAACCGGGTGACAGGTATCCCGGGAGTTTTGTACATTTTGACCTTAAGCTTAGGCCTCGCAGTAAGTCGCCGTCATAAGTTGAACTGGGTGACGCGTAATCCCAGGAGTGGTGTGCATTATCTTAAACTAGGGCCACGCATTTATAAGTCGCCGCTCTATTATGGTTGAGTAGCCTAGTTAGAGACCGAAGTTTGATTTGTTTGAACTAAGTTCTCGAAGCTAGTTTTTAGTATTCTCCTAGTAAAAGTCTAGCCGTCTACACTACTCCTATCCATAACGCCATTTTGAATATTTTTATTATTATCGATATAATTTGGTTGCAGGTTGGCAAATGTTTTATGTTTTCTTCGGAAAACTCATTTTTATTATATTGTTTTGATACGTGAAGTTTTTCACTGAAAGTTTATTTTTATTATAATGTGTTTTACTGTTTTCCATTTTTACTATTTTTCTATAATAGTAATTACAGTTTTAAAATCCTGTTGTACGGCTGGGAGAACGTTGGCGTTGCTCCCCACTGATTGTGGCTGTTATGTTTTTAACATGGCAGGTATATGTGTTTTCCTTCGGGTGGGCTAGCGAGCAGTTATGGATCCTGCTTGTTTTAATCAGATCACTGTATTATGGATTGTTAAAACCCTTTTTATGGATTTTATTTATTTTGTAGCCATTTTTATTTTATGGCTTATGTATTGACTTACCATTTTTATTTAATCAAGACATAGCTACAGTGTGTTATAATCCCACTTCTACAGTGTTTCCGCCACTGTATTGCGTTAGAATTACTAGGGGATTACATAATGTCAATGGGAATGGTGGCACCCATGAGAAACTCGATCTCAGACCTCTTGTCATTTCTCAAGTTAGTTTCTTCTTCCACGACCTTCTCCTTAAATGCTCTCACTACTCCTAAGAGCTCATATACCTTTGCTTCCTTGTTCTCAACCACAATCACACAATCAAAAATTTCAAACCATAATTCTGCAACCTTTGTTTTTATTCCATCAGATGACCGAAAATCAGAAAGAAGTGTGTCATTTGCATCAAACATTTTCCTGGATGTTGCAAACTTGTTCCAACGAGGAAGTAGATATGAATTAGGGATCCTCTTGGCACCTCTTTCTTTCAGGACCCAAAGAGCATGACGACACAACAGTCCACGCTGCTGAAACATCTTACAGGCACAGACAATTTTCTCTTCTAGAAGTGTATAGTCAACTACATACACCCTGCTGCTCAAGTTATCCTGTATAGAGATATGTTCAACACCATCCTCCTTTACAATCTCATCAACACCACAATTGTACATGGATGCCTTTAACTCTTCCTGTAACTCATAGAAGACAGTTCGTGTGTAGATTTCAGAAGCATGTTTTTCAAGTGAAAATGGACTGATCAATGAAGTAGAAGTGCTCTTAGAGTCAGCAATCAGCTTGAACTGCTCCCACCTTTGAGCATCAATGGCACTGTTGAACCTCATGTAAAACTGAACAAGTGTCAGATGAGGATTCGTGAAGTTGCTGAAGAAATTATTCTCATACTCAGACCTTGAAGTTATCCTCAACAACCCTGAAAAAAACAGGTCACGGTGGTAAGCTGGTATCCACGACTCACGCATCTCAAATATCCACTGAAGCCACTTGTGCTCCTCAAGATTGTACTTAGTGATAAAGAGTCTACCATATATGTTCAAACTGAGTCGGGTTTACATCCTCACCCCAAACAGCGACATTCAGATCCTTAAGAAAATCTATTTCATTGCATATCTTAGATCCCACTTTATCTATTACTTTCTTCATGATGTGCCACATGCACAATCTATAAAATGTGTGGCTTCGAAAAATTAAACCTCCTCCACCCCAGCTTTAATTCCCAAATCCTGATCAATGATAATGAAGGAAGGAAAAGTAACTCTCATTGCCTTTATAAAGTTTTTAAACAACCAACCAAAGTTGTTACCTGCATCATGCATTGAGTGGACAGTATAATAAAATTCCTTATGTGAAGCACGTATTATCTTCAAAACACAAATAATGGCAAAGATAGCAATAAGAAAAGCTATTACCACTCTCTCTCCTAACAAGGCCAGCACCAAATGTGACACATTTCTTGTGATGATCTATACCCATGAAGGAAGCAAATATCATCTTGTACTTATTCATGTTATATGTAGTGTCAAAAAGACACCATATCACCAAATAGCATGTAATTCCTTATCATTATAGGATCAGCCCAAAACAACCAAGTGATCATTTGCTTATCATCGACATCAAAGTCAAAAGAAAAAGAGTCACAGATGGATTTTTTTTTTCATAAGGATCTCAATGAACATTTGTTCATCAGAATCCTTGATAAACTTATTTATGTCTCAACTAAAATTTTTAAAATCAACCTTTGATGCACCTATATATTTATAACACTTTACGAATTGCTTGAACATCCTGAAAGTTTTCACAGCACCTTGGTTCACCATAGAGCTGTTAATGATCATCTTTTTGTGCAAAATGCTGAGTTTCCTTGACTTTTTAAGGTGCATCATTGTGGAAGGTGTATTCAAAAAATGGTTATGTCCTTCATCAAATTCTTTGACTTCATATCGCCTATCAAATCTCCTTTCTAAGATGATTTTATTTTAGCCATACAGCCAATCCTTGTTATTTCCCTTCTTTGCTTTTGTCCCTTATGTTCATATGTACCTTCTTTATTGCACACAATGTACGTTTTGTAATGATAACATGTCCACTAATGCGACTAGGGCTCTTCCTAGCAATGAAGCCATCAGCGGTTGCATACTTGGTATAAAAAGCAAATGCTTGTTGCAATCCAACGTCTTCCAATCCCGGAAAAATTTGACCCACATAAGGTTTCAATTCTTTACAACAACTTGGTATCTTCAAATTATTGTCAGAATTAACTTCGAGAGTACCTATGTACATTTAATTAAGACCAATAATAAATTCATGTGTAACAAATAGTAACTTATCTACATCAAAACAGACACTGCTTTAATTATGTACAAATTTTAACATGTGCAACACATAATAACTTATCTACATCAATACAGGCACTGCTTTAATTATGTACAAATTTCAACATGTGCAACACATATTAACTTATCTACATCAAAACAGACAGTGTTTTAACTCTTAACAATTTTCAACATGCGCAACACATAGTAACTTATCTACATCAAAACAGACACTGTTTTAACTATGAACAAATTTCAACATGTACAACACGTTGTAACTTATCTACATCAAAACAGATAGTGTTTTAACTATGAACAAATTTCAATATGTACAACCGTTGTAACTTATCTACATCAAAACAGACGGTACTTTAACAATGAACAATTTTTAAAATGTGCAATACATAGTAACTTATCTACATCAAAATAGACAGTGCTTTAACTATGAACAATTTTCAACATGTGCAACACATAGTAACTTATCTACATCAAAACAGACACTGCTTTACATATGTATATATGTTATATGATTTATATACAATAAGTTGTAACTTATCTATATTAAAAAAGACAATGTTTGAACTATGAACTAAACAAAATAAGATACGTTTACATGAAAACCTTAAGCAATTGACTTGTTTAAGTAATATAAACTAAAATAGAAAATTTGATAAATTGATGAAATATTTTACCCAAAATATCAGAATTACGCATCATCGAACATGTTGCAGTTGTTTCTTGACTATTCATTGCGTTTTAGAACAATCAAAAAACGAATCACGGCGTGCTAAATTAAGAATCTGACCTTTGAAGTTGAATTTTAGAACAAATTGAATTTTAATTGAATTTTTCTGACCTAAATCTAAAGTTGTTGAAGATGAAATCAGAGGATCTTCATTCGTATCTAATTTTCGACGCTTGGATGGAGAATCATTCGTCATTGAAGGTGCAGAATCACTCGCCATAGAAGTTTCAGATGAATTTCAGAGTGTATTACTAGAGAGAGAAAGTAGTAGCGTTTAAATGACCGGGTTTTAGAAGGTGGAGAGGAGTAGCGCGTGTATTTTGAATTCTTTAAATCTGGACCGTTAGATCAGATCTTAATCTAATGATCTAGATTATGTCTTAACGGGTGTAGGAAGTTACCCAGTCTCACCGGAACCCGCCATATATATATATATATATATATATATATAGGGGTGGGATCAGGTGATTCCACTTATATATGTTGAGTCCGTGAGTCCCCATCTTAGCCTTTGATTCAATGTTAGATTAATGGACAAGATTTGATCTCATAATTAAGGTAATAACTAACAAATCTGGGTAAATATATCAATTCTCTCTCTCCTCCATAATTATCTCAATGCAAATCTTTTCTCTCTCTTATTAATCTTTTTAACTGCCCTTTCTCTCACACAACAAGTTTCTTCAAAATTAAATTTTTTTCATCTTCACCAAAAAAATATCATTTTCCTACTGCCATTGTACGTATGTTACTATGTTACTGTCATAATCCATAAACTATGTTACTTTAACTCATATAACGTGTTACTTTAATTCATGAACTGTGTTACTTTAACTCATAAAATCTGTTACGTTGTATAATATTCTCTTACAAAAACTATTATTCTAACTCATACAATGTGTTACTCTAATTCATGAACTGCGTTACTTTAACTCATATAACGTGTTACTTTAATTCTTGAACGACTGTGTTAATTTAACTCATAAAATTTGTTACGTTGTATAATATTCTCTTGCAAAAACTATTACTATAACTCATACATTGTGTTGCTCTAATTCATGAACTGCGTTACTTTAACTCATAAAATCTATTATGTTGCATAATAATCTTTTGCAAAAACAAGACTTTCAATCAACCAAAAGAATAATGTATGTTTCTATTAAGGATACTCCAAAACAAAAATTATAAAACTCCATTATAATTCCAATGTTTCACACCTGTAACTATAAGAACTGGATATTTGAAATCAAATTATAATCATAAACTGTGTTACTGTAACTCATTAAAACTGTGTTACTGTAACTCATTAAAACTGTTACTCTAACGCATGATGTATGTTATTCTAACTCATTTTACTCCAATCAAGGATGTTACTCTAACGAATAATGTATGTTACTCTAACAATATATTGTTCTACTCAGAATTGTGCTTCTTCTTCATCATCTACTTCTCCTGATTCTTCTTCATCGTCAGATGATGATTTACATGACGTTTCCTTCTTTTTCTTCTCATCTACATCTTTGAAGATTTGCCCTATGTATGGAGAAATTCTCACCCACATCTCTTCATCATTCATGTGCTTTTGCGTCTACTGAAAAAACAATAACAGTGCCAATAAATGTGGCGAAAAAAACAATCAAAACTTGAAATATGGATTAAAGTAACAGAGGTCAGACATTAAAGTAATAGATAGTGTGAATTAAAGTAACAGATAATGTTCATTAAAATAACACCAGATATAGGTTAGTGCAAAAAATTCATATAACGATAAAAAATGAGAGTATGACGCAGTATCTTACTCTTTGATATTATTTCCTATTTCGAAGTCATCATGTCCCATAATTATAGGAAGCAATATCTTTTTTTTTCTTTTTTTATATGGCGTTACTCTTTGATATTGTTTCCTATTTTGGTGGCAATCACGTCCCATTATTATAGGAAACAATATATTTTTTTTAAAAAATTTTTTAATATGGCAGTTTCGTAAATTCTTAGGACACTCCAATGCACTACAATAACAGATGAAAAGAACTAAAGTAACGACTGGAGTGTATTAAAGTAACACGACATATAAAGTAATGATTTTTTTGTCACTCTAATGCATTAGAGTAACAGATGAAAATAACTAAAGTAACAGATGAAGTGCGTTAAAGTAACATTAGATTCAATTAACATTATGTGCATTAAAATAACAGGGGTTAGCCATTAAAATAACAGATTATGTATATTAAAGTAACACAGTATATTTGTTTGTGCGTAAAATTCATATAATGATTAGACCTTTAATAATATGCAGATTCCATACTGTAAACTTTAAATCTAATAATATGGAGCATCCTAATGATGCGTTTTCAGTATAAATTAGAAACCAAATACTCACCGTTTGTGTATTCGACGATTTGCATATCCGCCATCGAATGAGAAATTTCAGCGTCGCGAGGAAGAAGATAAATGATTGAACGTGTTATTGAGTGAGTTGATTGAACGTAAGTTGCAACCGAATGAGGAAGAGGATGAATGATTGAACGAGATAAAATGAAATGAATAAAATTAACAAAAAATCTGTAAGCAATATCGAAAACTCACCATTGTTGTACTCTACGTTTTGCTTATCAACAGTTGATGAAGATGTCGCGACCATTGAATCCATAGAACGGGATGTCGAGCACAGATTGATGGGAAGCGTTTTTTTTTTAGGTTTGATGATGATGAACGTAATAATGTGAATTAATTAATTAATTAATTAATTTGTTGTTTCCAAAAATTATGGGAGTTATTTTAGGAAGCAGTATCTCTCTCTTTTTTTTTTTAATGCAAATCTTAGAACGAATCTTGTCCATCCATCCATCTCCCATCCAATGGATGGGATGAGGACTTAAGGACTCAACATAACCCTGTTTTTTGTATTCTTTTTAAACAAATGAATCGGAAATCGGATATCCGGTTTCAATTTTTCCGAATACATACGTATACGCTATGGTTTTAAGGAAAATCTTATCGTACATCCGGTTATTCGTATCGGTCCGAAAATTCGTATAATTGAAAGCGTATACCGTATCGTATACGTATAATAAAACCGTATCGTATAATTTTGATCACCCCTACTTTTATGGATTCATTTTCCAATACATTTTATTCCAAATAATTGAACCAAACTACCCCTAAAGGTGTCTAAATATAAGTCCGAAAGAGCAAGCCTAAGCGACCTATTGCTTCTTCCCCGAGAAATCAATTTAATTTAATTTCGTCGGAAGTTGTTTCTTCGCGAGCATTTATTTTAATCTCGAGATACATTTTATATATTGTCTTTAGATGATGATTTATTTTTACGAACTTTTTATTAGTCTCAAATACTTATTTTGACCTCGAGAAACATTTTATATTTATACGGTTCATGTATTTATTTTTCTTACTTGGGCCTTTTACTTGATGTCTGTTCACATCGTAACGATTTATTTATTAAGCCCAATCACCTAATCCATCATTTCTTAACCTAATTGGCAGACCCTAAATAATTAGTACTAGTTGAAAAGCCCGTGCGATGCACGGGCCGATTTTTAATGACGTTGATAATGACATCAAGTTATTATGCATAATAGTAAACGAATATTATCCACATACGTGAATGTATTTCTAGGTAGATATTATTTGCGGTAAATGTCAAATTAAATTATAGACGTACATTATAGTTAGAAATATTAATTAAAGTACCTCTCACACAAGTACATCTTCAACTACATATTCGTACCATTATTCATTTATATTTATTTGGAATATTTATTTGTTACTCTATCAGTTTTGCATTCAACAATATTATCTACGTATTATTATTATTATTTCATGGGAGTTGACAACCTGCTACGGTTCGCCCGCCCATTAGGCCCCAGGGTGATCTGCCCCAGAAGCAGAGGAGGGCCTGCCCTGCATGACCACCCTGGGAAGATCACTGAATCACTCGAAGGCATATACTCACCTGCCCGGCAGGGCCACGCCGCCAGCCAAACAGGGCAGTCGAGCCCCCCTGCCTGCTGGCCCCCAGGGTGTTCTAACCCCCAGCAGGGGCAGGAGAAACCAGGGGCCCCTCCGTCATTTTGCCTAAGGTAAAGGAGAATGGGTGGATAAGGTGAAGCCACTTGTCACCCTCTCATCCACCCATTCTTCCTCTCTCCACTTCTCTTTCTCTCTTTTGTGGGAAGGTATAAATACTCTCCCATTTCCCACATGAAAGGAGTTGGATTTTTTCTCTCTAGACTCTCACTCTAAAACCGCAACCTAGCTCCTCACGAACTAGGTTCATTAAGGCATTTCACAGACTGACTTAGGCATCGGAGAGGGTTCCCTCGGACACCTCCGGGGCCCTGTGCGTTCATTGTGCAGGGAGCAGGCCATCTTCGCCGGGAAAGTCCGGCCACCGGAGTGCGAGAAAGGAGAGATCGAAGGAAGTCAAACGTAGACCATCCGAGCAACATCACATCTGTTAAGACCCGAATCCAAAGCCGGGTTTAATTGTTTCCATACCGGAACAATTTGGCGCCGTCTGTAGGAAATTCGGTTGTGCTCACGAGTTTCCCACCAAAATCAACCACAATCAATCAAACAACATGCCTGAAATCATAGAGGCCAGTTCTGGGGCGGGTCCGACGGTACCACCGGTGATCCCCCTATATGGCATGCCTACCCCTGGGAGGACACCTGCTGCAACAATCCCAGGGGTGGGACGAACAAGCCTTCGTGGAGCCCCTGATGGAGGAACCGCAGTTACAGCTGGGCAGGGCGGCCATCAGAGGCCTAATTTGAATCTCACCGCTGCCCAGGTTGTACAAACTGCGGCTTTCTTTTCAGCAATGCTAAATCAGGAGTTCACCCCTGAAGACCTGGTTGGCAGGATCGCGACCACCCCCAGGCAGCTTCACTTTGAAAGTGGAGGAAGGGCCGGGGGTACAAAGCGAACCGCTGCCAGGAACATTCAGAGGAAAGCAGTAAGGATCGCTCAAGGGTATCAGCAAGCCCAGAGACGCATCATCAGCAACTCAGAGCAACCTGTTCAGCAACAGGCGTTTTCTATACACACCACCGAATCCACAGCTGCCAGGGAGAAGAGGAGCCTGTCCCAGGACCTCCAAGATCGAATGAGGCACAGGGAGCCTGCATCTAAGCGTCTGGGAGAGAAGCAGGGCGGAGTCTTTTCTAGGTTGACATCGGCGGCAGAACCACAGCCAATCCCAGGGCTATCTCAAAGCCTACAGTCCAGGCTCAACCAGGGTCGGCCACTTGAGTCAAGACATCATCAGGATGACAACCTTGATCGGCTCCAGAAGAAACGATCCAGACGCCCCTCCCCTGACAGGGAGGACGAAGCTATGAGTAGGCGGCCACCCAGGCACCGCTCCCCCAGTGTAGGGAAACCGACTCCTGGAAAATGGGATGACCACGGTCACCACTCTGGGGGGAAGCAGGTCACGAGTGGTAGGCAGACCCACAAAAACTCCTCTCCACCTTGACGTACAGGAGTATCCCATCCCAAAGATCAAAATGCCCTCCGTCAAGTTTGACGGGACCTCAGATCCAGAGGATCACTTAGCAGCATATGAAAGTCACATGGGCATGTACGATGTCGACGATGCAGTCAGGTGCAAAGTCTTCCCAACTACCCTCGTGGGACTAGCGTAGGGATGGTTCAGAGACCTTAGACAGGGTTCGATTAGCTTCTTCATAGATTTGGCCGAAGCCTTCTTGGACCAATATGCAGGGAACAAGAGGCGCCGGCTCACCCGCTTTGACCTAATGACCCTCAGGCAGAAGAAGGGCGAAAGTGTCAGGGAGTATTTAAAGAGATATGATATGTCCTACCAGCAGGTCAAAGAAATTGATGACTCAACTGCAACGTACGCGCTAACCATCTCGTTACTTCCAGGAGAGATGAAAAACCAGATGATCAGAGCTCAGCCTAAAACCCTAGCTAAGGCTCGAAAAATTGCGGAAGGTTTTATGCTGCAAGAAGAGTTCCACAGCCTGCCGGATACCCCCGCAGGGCCTGCCAGGCCGCAGGGGGGACCGCAGGATGGACGCGGCAGAGCTGAGAGCTGAGGAAGGAGACACTCCCAGAAAGGAGCGCGTGACCTACCAGCCTAGATTTGACAGCTATACAGCTCTCAATAAATCCAGGGCAGAAATTTTTGAGTTAGAAAAAGAAACAGCTAAATGGAACCGCCCGAATAAGCCACGCGGCCCGAAGGGGGACCCGAAGAAATTTTGTACGTTCCACGACTGTGTAGGACATACCACTGAGGAATGCCGCCACCTGAAGGATGAGATTGAAAAACTCATCAGGAATGGCTGGCTGAGTAGCTATGCAGCAAGGAACAAGACCCAGAAGGACACGGTGGAGAAGCCTGAGGGCTCGGTACAGAACCGTATGATAATCCACATAGTGTCGGGGGACGCAGAGGGTCAGACAAGCCGGAGAAGCCAGAAAAGACAAATTCGTGAATTACAAAATCAAATCTGCTACGCTGAAAGGGCAGGAAGTCCCAAGGGAATCACCTTAAGCATCACCCCTGATGATGCAGGGCGAGTAATATACCTCCGTAGTGACCCTTTGGTGCTGTCCCTTGAAATCAGCAATCACATCGTGAGAAGATGCATGGTGGATACTGGCGCCTAGACAAACCTCTTGTACAAGGACGCCTTTGAGAAGATGAACCTGAAAAAAGACACCTCAGGCCTGCCCCTGGATCACTGTATGGGTTCAATGGAGCAGGCGTGCTTCCCATGGGGGTCATAGATCTGCCAGTAACATTTGGGGAGGGAACCTCTGCCAGGAATGTCAGGGCGTCATTCGTTGTGCTACACGCGAAGTCTGCATACAACGCCCTGATAGGCAGAGCCACCGTAGACGAAATTGAAGCCGCCATATCAGTCAGGGCTCTAACTATAGCCTATGTGACAGACTTCGGCATGGAGGGAAAAGTGCACGGAGACCAAGAATCAGCCAGACAATGCTATTCTGTGGCCCTGTAGACCCATGAAACCGAAAGAAAAGGAAAAAGAAAGGCTGACAGTTCCCCCAGCAGGGAGGGTGAGATTCCAGCTGACCAGCAGGAAGCTGACCACCTTGAACCTGGGGGGGGAGAGCATGCTGGTGGACCTAGAACCAGGGAGACAAGTCCTCATAGGGGCTGACCTGAAAGAGTCCTACCAAGCAGAGCTGATCAAGGTCCTAAGGAGTAACAGGGATGTGTTCGCCTACTCGGCAGATGAAATGCCGGGGGTCGACCCGGCTTATGTCGTTCACAGGCCCGGAGGCCCGCCATGTGAAGCAGAAAAAGAGAAATATGTCGGCAGAAAAAGACCTGACCATCAAGGAGGAAACAGAAAAACTCTTGAAGGCAGATTTCATAGAAATCTGCGACTACCCTGAATGGCTGGCAAATGTAGTAATGGTGAAGAAGTCCTCGGGTGCATGGAGGATGTGCGTGGACTTCACAAACCTCAACAAAGCTTGCCCGAAGGACTGCTACCCCTTTCCAAGGATAGACCAGCTGGTAGACGCCACTAGTGGGTACTCCATGCTAAGTTTTCTGGACACTTTTTCAGGGTATCATCAGGTGTATCTTTGGCAGCCTGACAGGGTGAAGTGCGCCTTCATCACCAGCTATGGTACTTACATGTATAAAATGATGCTGTTTGGGCTCAAGAACGCAGGCGCCATCTACCAACGATTAGTCGACAAAGTTTTCGAAGATCAGAGGGGGAGGAATCTGGAGGCCTACGTCGATGACGCCATCGTGAAAAGTAAAGGGGACCGAGAACACCTGATAGATTTACAGGAGACTTTCTCCTCCCTGCGAACTTATAAAATGAAACTCAACCCCAAAAAGTGTACATTCAGAGTTCGATCTGGAAAATTCCTTAGCTTTTTGGTCAGCGCCAGGGGGATAGACGCCAATCCTGAAAAGGTTCAGGCCGTCTTCGACCTGCCAGAACCAAAAACCATAAGAGACATCCAACGCCTGACTGACAGGATGGCTGCCCTGGCACGCTTCATCGCCAGGTCATCAGACAAATCAACCCCATTCTTTAAAGTATTAAAAGGGAACAAACAGTTCAGATGGGAGGATGAGCAGAGAGAAGCTTTCAAACAGCTCAAGGAGCATTTGAAGAAACTCCCCACCCTGGCAAGACCAATGGCAAGGGAGAAGCTTTTTCTCTACATCGCTGTAACAAATTCAACGATAAGCGCAGTTATTCTAAGAGAAGAAGCAGGCTCCCAGCAGCCTATATACTTTGTAAGTCACGCCCTGGGGGCAGCGGAAAAGAACTACCCAGTGGTAGAAAAGGCAGCCTACGCAGTCATCATCGCAGCCCGAAAACTCAGGCCATACTTTGACGCACACCCTGTCGTGGTACTGACCGACCAGCCACTGGAGAAGGTGCTGGAAAAATTCGAGAAGTCCGGGAGACTGCTAAAATGGGCCATCGAGTTGAGCGGGCTAGGAATATCTACCAACCCAGGGCAGCCATCAAGGCGCAGGCCTTGACAGATTTTCTGGCCGAGTGCTCTCATTCGGAGGAAGACGATCCCTCCGCCGGTGAATGGGTGGTATATACAGATGGATCCTCCACAGCCAATGGTGCAGGGGCCGGGGTCGTGCTGACCAGCCCTGAAGGAGTGGACTTCAAACACGCTCTCAGGTTCACCTTCCCTGCATCCAACAATGAAGCCGAGTATGAAGCCGTCCTCGCAGGCATAAATTTGGCCAAAGCCGCAGGGGCAGAGCGGGTTGTTTTAGCAACAGACTCCCAGCTCATCGCCAACCAAATTAACGGAGAATATGAAGCAAGAGACCAGGCGATGGCCGCATATCTGGATAAGGTGAAGCAGGAGTTGTCAGGGCTCAAGTCTTATGAAGTCAGGCAGATCCCCCAGTCTCAGAATAACCGGGCGGATGCCCAGTCAAAACTAGCCAGCTCCAGCTTGCAGGACATACGAAGGTCGGTCTGGGTGGACGTGGTCCAAGAAAAGTCTACCGCCCCCTGCCAGCCAGTCAACGTCAATGAGGAAGCAGACCTTGGAGATTGGATGACCCCAATCATCCAATTCAAAAAACATGGAATTTTGCCATCTGACCCTGCTCAAAAAAGAAAGACGATGGCAAGAGCCGCATGGTTCATACTGATAGGAGAAGACCTGTACAAGAAATCATTCTCCTCACCCCTGCTCAAGTGTCTGGGGGCAAGACAGGCTGAAGAAGTCCTAGATGACATTCATTCGGGAATCTGCGGTCATCACATAGGAGGGAAGTCCCTGGCCCACAAAGCCCTGAGAGCAGGGTATTACTGGCCAACCCTGCTAGCAGATGCAAAAGATCTAACTCGAAGGTGCAGGAAATGCCAGCTCTTTGCCCCATCCATTCACGCTCCGGCTCAGGAACTCAGGCCAATTCTGTCTCCCATTCCTTTCGCTCAGTGGGGAATGGACATATTGGGCCCTTTCACTGTTGCGACTGGGGGCAGGAAATTTCTAATTGTGGGAATCGACTATTTTACCAAGTGGATAGAAGCAAAAGCAGTGCCAAACATCACAGAACCTGCGGTCAGGAAGGTAATCTGGAGAAACATCATAACCAGGTTTGGCCTGCCGAAAATGCTGTTATTCGATCACGAAAGGCAATTCGACAATGATCCTTTGAGAATTTGGCTGGAAGGCCATGGTATAGTAGTCGCCTACTCTGCTGTCTGCCACCCCCAAACCAACGGGCAGGCTGAAACTGCCATAAACAAATACTGAATGGACTGAAGAAAATGGTAGACGAGCTTAAAGGCAGATGGGCAGATGAGCTGCCAAGCATACTATGGTCAATCAGGACTACCCGGAAAGAGTCCACAGGTCAGACCCCCTTTGACCTGGTATACGGGACAGAGGCCCTGCTGCCCATAGAGGCACGGATCCCCACCCTGCAATCTCAGCAGTATAACAGGGTAGACAATGAAGCAGCAATGACTGAGGCCCTGGACCTAGTCAACGATGTAAGGCAGGAGGCTAGCATGAACATAGCCGCCTACCAGCAACGAATGAGGAAGGCGTGCAACAAGAGGGTAAATGAAAGAAGTTTCCAAGTAGGGGACTTAGTCTTAAGAAAGACGTAGGCAGTGGGAAAATCACGGGAACATGGAAAGCTAAGCGCCAACTGGGAAGGCCCATACGAGGTAACCCAGATTAAGAGGCCAGGCACCTACAAAATCGCCAATCTTGAAGGGCAAGAACTGGCCGCCCACTGGAATGCAGACACCTTGAAAAAGTACTACGTCTAAGTCATTAGGAAGCTAAATAATTTTCCTTTCAAGAAAAAACTGGCGAAGAACGGTCAAAATGAAATGTCGACGGCTCCGACCACAAATTACTGTAAAAGTTGTTGAAGAAATGAAAAGTGCGAAAGTTTATACTCGTTGTCTGCTTAAAATTTGCATTCTTCCACACACAAACGAGCAAGGGGCAATAGGGGGAGGCCCCCTGTTGCTAAAACCAAGGGAAATAGACCCCCCAACAAAATTTTAAGTCCCCCTGCCTACCTCTGGGCAGGCAAGGGGCAGGCCCCTTGGACTTCGACCAGAAGCCAGGGCCAGGCCGGGCCCCACGCGCCGAACGAACAAGGACTGGGGGCAACCCCCCAACCTTGTATAAAAAACGCAAAGCCCCCCTACCTACCTCTGAGCAGGCAGGGGGCAGGCCCCCTGGACTTCGAACAGAAGCCAGGGTCAGGCCAGGCCTCGCACGCCAAAAAGAACAAGGACTGGGGGCAACCCCCCAACCTTGTATAAAAAACGCAAAACCACCCTGCCTACCTCTGGGCAGGCAGGGGGCAGGCCCCTTGGACTTCGAACAGAGGCCAGGGTCAAGCCAGGCCTCGCACGCCAAAAAGAACAAGGACTGGGGGCAACCCCCCAACCTTGTATAAAAATCGCAAAAACCACCCTGCTTACCTCTGAGCAGCCAGGGGGCAGGCCCCCTGGATTTCGAACAAGAGCCAGGGTCAGGCCTAACTATAAACAGAGAAAGCAGGCAAAGTAGAAGCAAAAAAGAGGCATCCATAAACAAATAAAAGAGTATTTGACAAAGGGAATAATAAGAATCCATAAACAAAGAAAAAGTTAAGATATTACATCAGATAAGGCAGCCGGCCACATCAGGGCTCGGCGCGCAAAAAAGTTAAGATGTCAACGAGGGAGCAAAGGTGCAGTGGGATAGGGGCAAGAGCCCTCAGAGGACGACTGCCCCGCACGTTAAACGTTAAGAGCATCTTGACTAGGGCCAGTAGCCTCATCAGGCGGCCTGTTTGCCCGAGCTTCATTCTTGGTAGCATAGAGACTTCGGAAGGCGTCCTCGTTAAAATCAGGGAACATTTCCCTAATAACTTCCATCACAAGCTCCAAGGAAGAAGAGGCCCCATCTTGAAAGATCGTCTCCACTGCGGCATCGGCTTCCTGCAGAATGGCATCCTTCTCTTTCTGCCATTCCTCGCCCTTTTACCTTCAGGTCATCCTGGGCCTGCTTGAGACCTGAATCAGCCTGGGACAGGCGCTCTTCCAGGTCAACTACCCTTCTTTTGGTATGCTCCAGTTCAACCAAAGATTTCTTAACCTGCTCCACTGCCAGTCTGCTCTCCTTCAGCTACACCTCCAGTTTGGACGCCTCCCTCACAGCTTTTTCACCCTGAAGCTTCCACTGAGTCGCCTGACCCTTGGCTTCCTCCAGCTTGCCCTCCTGTTTCGCCAGCTGATCCTTCAAATTGGTGATAAGGGTGACATCCCTTTCAACCATAGCCAGGCGGTCAGGAGGAGGGACCCCAGGGGTAACAACTAACTCCTCATCACTCAGACGGCTAAGGGCCGCCAGCTCAGCAGAAGCCTGAAGCACCCTGGAAGTACGCTGAATGTATTGGATCACCTGATTAGAAGTAGAGGTCACAGATTTGGTGAGGCGATCCGCCAAAACAGCACCTGAGTCTGAGAGCAGGGCAGAGACATCCAGATTATCGCCTGCAGTGTAGTGGAACTCTATATTTTCCTCTGAAAAGAGGGTGCCTGGGACGTCGCGAGCAGGGCGTTTGGTCTCAGGGGTGTCAGCGTCGGCTTCCAGATCAACCACATGTGTAGCGCCTGATGGCTCTCTGTCCCTCTTCCTCCTGCTCTCCAGGGGAACACTCTCCCCAGTTTCTTCAGAATTAACAGGACGTAATCCCAGGGGAGTATGGGTCCCTGCAGGGGAATCACCCTGCTTGCCGGCTGGAGAGGGGGTGGCCTCCGAGGTAACCTCCGCCTCCGCTCCCCGGGCATCAGAAAGAGGAGCCGTCGGCTTTGCAGGCGGTAGCCTCGGAGGGAGAGGAAGTCTTGTTTGGCTGGCAGAGAGGCTCTTCACGTACTTCATCAAATTCTTCTCACCCTTCTTGTAACTGGAAGGAAGGGAGGGACGCTTTGAAACGATGGTGAAATATTCGTCTAAACCGAGTCTCCTTACCTCCTTCCTCGATCAAAGACGAGTGGCAAAATCTGTAGGGCATAAGACAAACAGTTAGAAAAATATAGTTTAGAGTTGAAAGAGACAATGCCAATAAAGTCCCTGAACTACCTCCTTCAAGACTGGGAATCAGGCCCACTCGGCCCAGATATTCGTCAGTAGCTATGAGCTCCGCATGGGGAAGCCATAAGCTAGGGCCACATATGCCTGATTTATCTACAATAGCAACAAATTTCTTAACCAGCTCCTGGTCCCTTAGGTTCAGTTTCACCTCCAGGGCTTTCCCCCCAACGCCTGGATGGTACTCCTCGCGGGTTTCCAGGCGGGTGTGGACATGATTCCTAAAGTGTCTAGGAATCCGCCACCCTGAAGCACTGTGCACATACAAAAAGTTGTTTTTCCAGTCCTTCAGACTGTTCAAAGCTGGCCAAACCGGGGTGTATCCTTTCTGCCTTTGGAGAGACCAGTATCCAGGGGAACCCTCTCCCCCAGAAGAGGACACCATCTGCAGGCCAACCATATATCACAGAGCATTGATTGAGGGCCCCTCACCATGAAATAGACATGTCCACATGTAGGCTATTAATGACCTAACCGCCGCAGCGGTCAACTGGGCTATGGCCACATTCATCCTCATAAAGGTCTCCTCCAAGAAAGGGTGCAAGGGGAAACGCAGGCCAAATTCTAGGCATTTGTGATAAACGGCTATGAAGCCGTCAAGGGGGCAACATACAGTATCCTTCTCCCCTGGAACAACAATGGTGTACCCCTCTCCAAAGTTATAAAATTTCTCAATCGCCCCAGCAGCGTTTTTTACCAAAATTAAGTCCCGATTTTTTGCCTCTGGGTAGGTTTCCAGGGGGACCTGATACTTAGCCTTGTCTAAGTAATATATTCTCCCCTCCTCCCTGGGGACAAGGGGGCCAGCAATTTTAGAGAGGTCAATTTCCATCGCCTCGTCGTCGGAGTCGACGACGTCAAAAGGGGCAGGCTCAGGCGAATTAGCATCTTCACCCCCCCCCCCCCATCCGCATAATCTTCTTCAAACGTCCTAACACCGGTTCCCTCGGAAGAGGAGGCAAGGTCAGCCCTACCCTCCTCCCTACCCTTCGCCTTCTCAGGCGACGGGTCGATGAATGTAAGGATGCGAGCACGGTGACTAGACATAATGATTTACGAAGAAGGAAAAGAGAGGAAACGAAAAAGACAAGGATTTAAGGCAAGATTCTAGCCTAAAACGATGACTGCTGGTTGAAAATCCGAGAAAGAGAGCTCCTCAGTCTAAGAAAGTTCTCGGCAGCGAAAGAGTATGAAGAAGGGTTTAGGTTTTTCAAAAAGCATAAAAGAGGGAAATAGGGGGAATAGGAAGGCTTATATAGACCAGGGCAAGTGAAGAGTCGCCCTTCCTAAAAAAGCTTCCTTAGAAATTGCCCCACGTGTCACGCTTTCAAAACCAACCGCCCACCTCATCCCAAGAAAAACCTCGAAAAGGTAAAGGATGTCAGAGGGTTAATCATTCCATGACGTCATCTCTTCATTCAAAAAAAAATGCAGCGCACATAAAGAACCTGCCTGATCTTTCATTAATTAGAAAAGGCCCAAAAAAAAAGGACAAGTTACATTCAGCGCAGAAAAATAAAAGTACAAAAGGAGCCTAATATTCTGGCTCAGTTAACTAGCCTGCGAAGTCCGGAGCAAGCCTAATCATCATCAACACCCGGGGAATAATCCCCAGACTGTCATCATCCAGGGCAGACCCCCAGTCCCAGTCATTAGAATCCTTGAAGGGATCAGTAGGGAAATCATCTCCGCCCTCACCGGAGGAGTAGCCCTGACCCTCGCTATCCTCGGAATCATTGCTTCTTGTGTCCCAGTCATGGCCAAAAGGGACAGCCCTGGCATCATCAGGAAAATCGCGGCCCACCCTCCCCACCAGAGGGGAGGAGGGGCCTGATTCTGGAGAAGAGGTCAGCTCAGGGCAGTTGGGGTCAAACTGCTCTGGATGCAGCCAGGGGAAGCACCTGTTGCATCCTCTGTCATAACACCCCCCTGCCTGGGTGCAGTGTCCAGGGCGAGGGCCAGCAGAGGAGATCTCCTAGGGCACCTACCAGCCCCGGAAAGGGCTTTCCTCTTAGCCGTCCATTGAGAACGGGAATGTTTTCTCTTACTACAACGGAGAATCTGGTGAGCCCGCTTAGAATATTTCAGCCGACGGAGCCCCCTGAAACAACGGATTTCTACATAAACTCCACAGCGGAAGACTGTTTTCCTAATCCAAGACATTGGCTCTTTTTTGGAAAAGAATAGTGGAGAGGTTGAAAATGAGGCGTGAAAATGATGAAGAAAACCAGAACTTATATATATAAGAGCAAGAAGCAAGTCATTAATGGTGGTCCAACCACCTCTGTAAGAGGGAGAGCCAATCATCAAGTTTGCACATTGCCCAAAAATCTGCTTCACAAGGAGGAACAATCATGACTAAAAGAACATTCCAACCCCTTTGGCATGCCCAATGCGGTTGAGTTTCCTGCCTCGGGAACGCGCGACGCATTAAATGCGAAAGTGGAGTTCAGAAGTCAACCTTCTACCATCCCAACCGAGAGGTCGCCTGCCGAAGGGAAGCCCTGCTTCCCTCCAGCCGGCAAGGGACAATTGATGGGAGTTGACAACCTGCTACGGGTCGCCCGTCCATTAGGCCCCAGGGTGATCCGCCCCAGAAGCAGAGGAGGGCCTGCCCTGCATGACCACCCTGGGAAGATCACTGAATCACTCGAAGGCATATACTCACCTGCCCGGCAGGGCCACGCCGCCAGCCAAACAGGGCAGTCGAGCCCCCCTGCCTGCTGGCCCCCAGGGTGTTCTAACCCCCAGCAAGGGCAGGGGAAACCAGGGGCTCCTCCGTCATTTTGCCTAAGGTAAATGAGAATGGGTGGATAAGGTGAAGCCACTTGTCACCCTCTCATCCACCCATTCTTCCTCTCTTCATTTCTCTTTCTCTCTCTTGTGGGAAGGTATAAATACTCTCCCATTTCCCACATGAAAGGGGTTGGATTTTTTCTCTCTAGACTCTCACTCTAAAACTGCCACCTAGCTCCTCACGAACTAGGTTCGTTAAGGCATTTCACGGACTGACTTAGGCATCGGAGAGGGTTCCCTCGGACACCTCTGGGGCCCTGTGCGTTCACTGCACAGGGAGTAGGCCATCTTCGCCGGGAAAGTCCGACCACCGGAGTGGGAGAAAGGAGAGATCGAAGGAAGTCAAACGTAGACCATCCGAGCAACATCACATCTGTTAAAACCCGAATCCAAAGTCGGGTTTAATTGTTTCCATACCGGAACATTATTATTATTATTATTATTATTATTATTATTATTATTATTATTATTATTATTATTATTATTATTATTATTATTATTATTATAAATGTAATAACTAATAAATAAAATGACAAATAATATTTACGTATCAATGTAAAGTAAGAGATCCAATTTGACATAGATAAACATATTGTATGTAGAGTGGATATATAGCGATATGAGTAATTGAATTTCGTGATAATATAAAATGACGTGTTTATTTTGTACACAATAAATGCATAAATAATTAATCTAATAGGGGATTAAAATATTGCTCATATGATTAACTAAGTACACGTAAGATTGTGCAAAGACTTTGAGACAATTTCTATAAATTGTCAAATATAAAAATCTCTTACGTTATCTCACTTTCTTAAAAAAAACTCTTGAATCATGCTATTAGTAATAAATTATAGTCAAATATAGCGATACATGGGCCGCTTGTTAGTGATGTTGATAAAAAAAATTATTATAATTAATTACATTTAAAAAAAATTAAGAAACTTTTCAAGTATCTTGTACGAAGTATAATAATAATTAGTACACTGATGATGTACGTTTTGTTATTCTCAGATTTTTTTTTTATTGATATAATGATATCCAAGGGTGATTGATTTCTTTTATTTATGATATAGAATTTCATCACCTCATCATAATTTCTCGATGTAAGATAATTTTACTTGAACTCTTTTTAAAATTCAAAAGATTTCTGCTTGACGGATGATTCCTTTTATTTATATAATAAAATTTCATCATCTTATTAGTATAATTTTTTGATGTGCGATAATTTTACTTCAATTTATAGCCTTAAGACTTAAGAGTTGTTATAAGACTCAAAAGATTTTTCGTTAATATCTAAAACGAATGATTTCTCTTATTTATGATGTAGTATAAAATTTCATAAGCTCATACAAATTTCTATATATTCTTTATTTAAATTAAAATATATATTAAAATTATAATAATTATTATTAATAATATTTAAAAAATCAAAATTTTAATTTTATATTTTTCGAGACAAATAAATAAATATTAAAATAATTATCAAACAGAATTGACTACGCGTTTCATGCTGCCGCGGTCCAATTTTTGTTGCCTTATGAGGAAATAATCGTCGGTTTATATAGTGATAATTTTTAGAGTCTTAAATAGGGTAGGATTATTTTTTGTATATAGAGCCTTCCACAATTTTTGAACGGTATCCTCTCCATAGTGCACTTCCGATGGTAGCGGGTACATGATTCCCCTAAATTGAATATGAGTATAACGTTAACTACGAAAGAGTGTATTGACATAAGTATACCAGTCATGAGAGGGGATTAGTTAAAAGTATCTCTTCGTCAATGAAGACCATGTCCACGCATACCAAGCTATTATTATTTCTGAAGTTAGGAACTTCCCATAGTCTTGAGACACGAACCTTAATTTTCCATTTGGTTTTCGATGAATCTAATTACCTGAGGAATGAATACGACCTTCCAAAAAAATAAAGAAGAGATGATTAGACATGTTAACAAATACAAAAAAAATCAATCACTTTGGAGACATAATTAGATGGTCATGCTCTATTTAGAACGTATAAATACATTGATGATGCCATTATTGATTTCAAGTAATTACTGGATTGATTGTTAGCACTTTGATGGATATATTGATTTGTTACCGCCTTATTGACCTTATATATAACTAAAACAAATACTAAATTAGAAGTGTGTATTGTAATTAGAAGAGAAGTTTATTTTTGAGATAGTGTGTAATATTTGTTGTAATTCTATTGGAAGTAAGAGTAACATTAGAACCGGAAAATTATGGTACCAAAAAATAATAATAAAAAGAATCGTAAAATCAATATTATTAGTGACGTTGTTAATACGATATCTATGTAGTATCCGACCCTATGACTGATTACTTGCCCACATACGTTAGTCTATCCTACTAAACTACTACTCCCTCCATCCCTAAATGATTGTCTCATTTCCCTATTATTTGTGAGGAGTATTTTAATGAAATGTGACAATCTTAATGGGACGGAGGTAGTATATCATATGTATAATGTATTATTATTACTAGATTAAAGCCCGTGCGTTGCACGGGTTAGTTGGCTTCGGGTTAATTGGCTTAATTACATTGATGATGTATATTTGTTAAATAAGAAACTTGATCAATCTATATCATTATAATAAATAAGATGATCGCATGATATTAGTAATCAAACTTAATTTCAACTAAGTTTATAGTCTTAAGAGCTTATTCTAAAACTCAAAAGAATACATGCGAATAATTTTTTTGATTAATAATATAAGATTCTATCGCCTCATAATAATTTTTCAATATAGGATTACTCAAGGTTTATAGTTTTAAGATATGCTTTAAAGACCCAGAAAAACGCACGATTACTAATTTACTCTTATTTATAATATAGAATATCACCTTATTTAAATTTTTCGATGTGGGATAATTTTAGGTTTCTGGTCCTTAAATTTGTTGCTTGATATTTAAAACCATAAGATTACTCACTTATGATAAAGAATTTCATCACCTCGTCATACTTTTTCGATGTGGTATAATTTAATTACTTAATTAAGTTTATAATTTTAAAAGCTATTTTGAAGATTTAAAAGAGTTTGTTTTTATATCTATGTTAGATGATAGACGATTACTCTTTATTTATATAATCGAATTTGATCATCTTTTATTATAATTTTTTGATGTGAGATAATTTTAATTAAGTTTAGATAATATAGTCTAATTAAGAACTTTTATTTGTAGACGGATGCATGATTACTCTTGTGTATTTATAATACATAGAATTTCATCACACCATCGTAATTTCGATGCGGGATAATTATACATTAACTATATACTTTAATTATACATTTTTTTAAGTTCAAAAGATTGTTGGTTAATACGGAGTATCTAAGAACGAAAGATTACGTAGAATTATATCACCTCATTATAATTTTTCGATATGGGATAATTTTAAATTAACTTTATTTGTAGTTTTATTAATAGCTATTTTTAAGACTAAAAGTTTTTCGATATGTGATAATTTTAATTTAACTTTATTTGTAGTTTTATTAATAGATTTTTTTTAGACTAAAAGTTTTTTTATTGACATCTAAGGATGAATGATTAATCTTGTTTATAATATAGAATTTCATCACCATAGAATTTTATCGTCTTATTATGGTCTTAAGAGTTTTTTGAAGACTCAAAAGATTTTGATTGATATGAACAAATAATTAGTTTTATTTATAATATAGAACCATAACCATATTATAATTTATCGATGTGGGATAATTTAAGTAAAATTTGTAGTCTTATTTATAATATAGAATCATCACCGTACCTTATTTTAATTGTTTCAATGTGGGATAATTTTAATTTTGTAGTCTTATTAAGTCTTTTCTAAACTCAAAATATTATTGGTTGATATTTAAAAACAATGATTACTCTTATTTAGTAGAAATTCATAACCATATCATTATTTTTCAATGTGGGAGAATTACTTAAGTTGGTTGATGCCTAAGAAAAAAATTATAATTAGTCTTTTGTGTAAAGTCTTAAGAACCTTTTTAAGACTCAAAAGATTTTTGTTTGATAAAACTTTATAATTTTTCGGATGTGGGATAGTTTTACTTAAGTTTCACCTTATTATAATTTTTTCGATGTCAGATTATTTTAGTTAAGTTTGTAGTCTTATTAAGAGATTAAGACATACTCCCTCCATTCAAATCCACTTGTCACATTTCATTTTGGCACATTTGCCGAGACGTGTTTTACACTAGCGATATCTTTCATTTTACATTAGCAAAAATTATAAAAATTTGATATTCTTAATGTGCTCGTAAAGACGAATCAAACAAAATCCCACATGACTATATTCTCACTTATAGATTGTCGAGAATATCGAAGAATCCCCTCAAGTGTGAATAGTGTCAAAAAATGAAATGTGACAAGTGGATTTGAATGGATGGAGTAGAATTTTTTATTGATATTTAAGAACGAATGATTAATCGTATTTATACTACTTCCTCTGTTTTTTTATATCTTCCCATGACCTCAATATATAGGTGGAGTATTATATTAAGATGGGAAGATATAAAAAAAATGGAGGAAGTATAAAGTTTCATCACCTTATGTGAGATTATTTTTATTTAACTTTGTAGTCTTATTAAGAGACTTAAATGTTTTTTTATTGATATTTAAGAACGAATGATTTGTCTTATTTATAATATAGAATTCATCAACTTATCATAACTTTTCGATGTGGGATGCTTTATTTAATTTTATAGTCTTCCATCAGCTCGTCAATTTTTTTTTCGATGTGAGATAATTTATCTAAGCTTATAGTTTAAGCTCTTTTTAACTCTTGATTATAATACGAAGTATAGAATTTCATCACAGTTTTCAATGTGGGATGATTTTAAGTCTGTAGTCTTCTATATTTTTTTTCGATGTGGGATAATTTAAAAGTTTTTCTTGGTCGATATTTAAAACAAATGATTACTCTTATTTATAATATAAAATTTCATCATCTCGATGTAGGATAATTACTTAAGTTTATAGTCTTAGAAATTCTTTTTGAGATTCAAAAGACTTTTGATAGATATCGAAGAACGAATTATTACTCTTTATTTATAATATAGAATTTCATTATCATACTGTAATTTGTCGATGTGGGATAATTTAAAAGTTTTTCTTGGCCGATATTTAAAACGAATGATTACTCTTATTTATAATATAAAATTTCATCATCTCGATGTAGGATAATTACTTAAGTTTATAGTCTTAGAATTTTTTTTTGAGATTCAAAAGACTTTTGGTAGATATCGAAGAACGAATTATTACTCTTTATTTATAATATAGAATTTCATTATCATACTGTAATTTGTCGATGTGGGATAATTTTAAAGCTGTTATGTGTTATAAATTTATCACATAATGTGAAACAAATGATATGAAATTTATACTCTAATGAAAGCATTTTTTAACACGAATCTAATTATTTCATTTTTATAATTTATTTTACGATAATGTTTTAAAAAAATGAACTCTAAAGGTTTTCACGTCAGAATTGTAAAATATCACATTAATATAATAAATTAAATATATATTGTAATAATCAAAAGATTCTCTAATTGATTTTTTTTATTATTTATGATACTTTCCTAATTTGAGATTTGATTGAACGGATCAATGAGATCGCTCGAAAAAAACCTAAAATATATATATATATATATATATATATTGATGGATTGATTGATTATTATTAAAGTCTCACGAAGCCTAGAATATACACGATGTATAATATATATTGATTGATTGATTAACGGCCTTCCCGTTACTGGATGTATTCCTCCGTACATCTAATTGCTTCTTCACCCCATTTGTAAACCTAATCCCCCCTTGCTCTCTGCGTGTCGCTTGACCTAGAGCTTTGACAACCTCATTCTGGTAACCAATCCCGATGTCCCTGCTTGGTGTTCGTACCCCCCTGTCGCCGTTGTCGTCCGCATGAGAACAGATTCAAGGCACCCTGGTTCTCCTCAGTTTGTTCTGTTTCGCCCATGCTCTGTCTCGGTTGCTCCGCCTTTGTTCATTGTTGGGAGGTGACGAACTCTCTTCCCCTTCTCCTTCTTCCTTTCCCTTTCGGTTTCCTTTGTTTCTATGATTCACGTCCCTGCTGCTATTCTCGTCATCTCGTCGCTTGCGTTTCTATGCGTTGCTACTGTTGGGGTGTGTTGTGTTAATTACTGTTGTGTGCTGTTGGTGTTATCGTTTCTTGTTGCTATTGTCATTGCCACTGCCATCTCGTTATTATTTTGTTGTCATTCTCGCGCTAACTCCAATGTCGACGCTCTATTGCTCTATTTACCGTTTGATGTCCGTTTGTTCTGCATTGTACTGCTATTTGTTAATTAATGATGCTGCAGTTGGTACGGGTGTTGTTCATTACTGTTTACGCTCGTTTCGATGTCGAATCGGTCAATCTTTGCTCTCATCCTTCTCCTCCGCCTTATTCTTATTTCTATTGTTGTTCTGATCCGTGGCTGTTGTACATCTCCATATTCTTGTACCCCTTTCATCTACCCGATGTGTGTTTTATGCTGCTGTGACACGCTCCTCTTCTTCTGATCCATTTCCCGTTATTTGTCCCTTACATCTTCTGTTTGTTCGTCGTAATGTTACTGATGTTTGGTTATTCCCTCACAGCTGTCCGTTGTTGTTGTTGTTCTTGTCGTCTTCTTCGCCTCGGTAGCTGTATGTAACTGTTTTTGCGTCTGTCATATGCTCATGTTCTTCTTATTCTTTCCTTCTCTGATTCGTGCGTTTTGTGTATCGGATCAGTGCTCGAAGTTCGTCTGTGCTAAATTGTTTACCCGTTGTTCCTTGGGTTCGTTCATCCTATCAATGCCTTGGATACCATTAAGTTAGTGGTTGTCGTCCTAATAAGAACTGGACGAAGTTTTACCGAAGAGCAAGTGTTCGAGTCCTTCGAGATGACTTTTGAGGTCGTGAGTGGAGCTTCAACCATTAGACCGGCAAGTGATTTGAAGTTATCGATCCGGCTCAAGGTAACTTTAGGCTTTACTCAGTATTATATCGTATGTTGAGCAGTAGTATGTAGTAGATACTTTACTTTAGGTTTTCTAATTTTCAACTGCTAAAATTATAATTTTAAATCGTGTACCTTATAAATATTTTATAACTATTTGATATCGTTCTATAAATAGTTATCCCTTAATTTTATTACTGATGATCATTATAATATTTTATAATATTTTGTTGGTTATCGTGACACTAGTAACTAAATAGTATCGATTTAATAATTTAGTCATATTTCGTTAATTTATTATTTTAACTCAAAATCGTATTTTAGTATAAAAATCGAGTTTCGTATACTTGTCTTATAAATCAAATTTTTGTTTTTACGATTTATATTAATAAACGAGGAAATAGTCGTTTTTGTTTGAAATACATTTTGGTCGAGACTATATTCACTAACAATTTCTTATCATTTACGATTTATTAATTTTAGTGAAACTCGTATTGTTTATTAATAAATTTAATTACTAAAAACAATTTGAAAAGTTTTTTTTTTAAAATCTCGTATCATTTCTAAAACTCCTCAACTATTTATACTTTATCTATATTTATCATTTCGTTTCTAAATCGTACATTTTCTGAAATTTATCGTTTTAACTTGATTTTCCTAAATATTTATAAAGTACTTTATGTTCACTTATTACGTTTGATTTATATTTTTGATAATGAACTTAGAAATATATTAAGTTACAATAACAACGATATTAAAAAAAACGTTTGTTTGCTAGAAATGCTACTTTGATACATTTAACTTATTTGAACAATTTATGTATTTTCTACACAAATATTTCTGTTTTAAGTAAGTTTCTAAAATTAAAAAGTTTCTATTTATAGGAAGTTACCCTTTTAAATAAAATGTTTTTTTCTTTTATTTTCATGTTATTCACCTTATCATATTTTAAATATCGATAATGACTTTGTTTTGGAAGTTATGGAATAAGGACAAGTGTACAGGAAGAATAATACTCCCTCCCATTTACTGGAATCCTACCATTTGATTAAAATATACCTCACATATATTCAATCTTTGGTAGGTTTCCAGTGAATGGGAGGTAGTATAGTCTAGGTGTGGACATGACATAGGTCCACCCCGACGCGGCGAAGCGCGGGTTTTGGGGAGGCATAGAATTTCCATATGAGATGGATCGAATAGAATTTTAAATCGAAGTAGGAGTCGCCACCGAATTTTATGGTTATTCGGAACCGTTCGAACCCACTCTATGTCGTAGTGGGCCATACTTAAAGCCTGGCCCATTTCCGATGTCAGAGTTTATTGGGTTCGTCCCTTAGCATATCGATACCGATGCCGACTGGGCGGTTAATCGTATATTGAATGACTCTCGTTGCCAATGGTTTCGGACATCCGGAAACCACGGTTCTGAGTAAGGAGTGAGGGTACGTGTTGGGAAGTTCAGCGAGAACACCCAACCCCGCCCGCACTTAGCGGCCTTTACTAAGATATCGTTCGGTTTTGTGTACACGCGTTAGTTCGACGATGAAATGATATGCAGAGATTATTTTCCTAAGACATGTGAGGAAAAATAAATGGGTTGCTAAGTCGTTTAATGCATGTTAAACTAATAACGTCAAAGTTATTTTAGCATGTGAAGTTCGTTTTAGTCTAATAAAACGATAAAAAGAAAATGAGAGAAAAGTTGCTACAAACACGAGAAAACGAGTTAGTAACGATTGAAATAATAATATATGAAATTGAAATCGAGAAAATAAGAGTTAATCGAAATCTGAAAAATATCGTTTAAAACGTTGTTTTGTATAAAAAACGATGTTCGAGAAAAAAAATCAAAAAACGAAAAAGACGTGTTTGAGCCGTGAGCCGCGCGACTCACCCGCGACTCATGCGGGTCGCGTGGCGGCCTGATTTCGACAACGGTTTTCGGAAAATTTTGATTAAATCGCGTACGAATATCGCATAACTCGTACTCGACTTAATATTCTCGATATTCGTTATATTCGATGGTTGATTATCAAATATTTAGAATAGTTTTGGAAAAGATGTAAATTTAGAAATCGTTTCGTAAAATAATAAAAATAAACGAACGAAAAACTAAAAAAATAGAATCGGATCAGACTCGTGCGCGAGTCGCCTGGACCGGGCGCGACTCGCGTGCGGGTCTGATTTTTTATATATTTTTTGTGTTCGAAAATCGTTAATCGCGTACAAACATGAATTAATTTATACTCGGTCTATATTTTCGATATTCGTCGTATTCGATATTCGATTATTAAATCGATATCGAATATTCGGAATGACTTTAGAAAAGGTTTTGAAAAAAGTTTGTTTTTGAACGAAAAAGCTTGAAAAAAGAGTTTTGAACGAAAAGTTGTAAAAAAGGGTTTTGAATAAAAAAAAATGTAACGATTTCGTCGAAAACTTAATATAATTTTTTTTGATACGATATTCGATTATATAGAATCGATATCATATTTTAAGAATATTCGATATATGAAAATAGTTTTTAATAATATCGATATTAGAAAAGAAAATAAAAAAGACCGACGAAAGACCCATAAAAAAACGAGAAGAAGAGAAGAGAAAAGAGAAGAGTCGGGTTTGATTTACACCCTCAACCTACATGTTTTGTTTTCTCGGGATAAGGCTCGTCGGGAAGTGGCTTAGACTTGGGAGCGTCGAGATGATGAGGATGAGTTAAGGTGTATTGGTTTGGGTGGTTTGGGACGTCGGGTTTGGCCGGCTTTGTCGGTATTTCGAGACTTCAGAAAGGTGTCGGGATTTGCTAACTATCGGATTGTATGTAAACCGGATGATGGATGTGTAAAAGCCGTGTATATTGGCTGGAAAATCGATGTAATTGATGTTTTTTTTATGTTGGACGGAAGGTCCTATTTATAGGGAGTTTTCGACCCTGGTTTAGGAGTTTGAGTACCGCTTAGGATAGGAAACGTAGGAATTTGAGGGAAATAAGAATTCCGCTTTCTTGGCCAAGAAGAAAGAGGAAAACCGGCTGGTTTGAGGGTGTTTTGGCCGGGTGTTTTACACTTGGTCAATGTCTGAATCGGTCTCCGGATAGAATTCCTACTTGAGATCAAATTCTACCTTGAACGGAATTGTTTATTATTTTGCATGGCTGATTTTTGTAGTATTTGAATTCAATCCGGATTGGTGGGGGTGACACGGCAGTTTATGCCTCGGGAAGTATCTTTGACCGGGTTTGGACCCGGTCGCTAAAAGACGATTTTACCCCTGGTGACGGTTTCGACCCAAATTAGTGTCATTTGACTCGAAACGACCCACTGGGCCTGGATTTGAGGTTGGTTTTGTGAGATTTGTACTCCTTAAAAAGTCTAAACCAAATGTCCATGATTACAAGCCCATATCCGAGTCTGTCAAAGCACGTTTACGTCCTATCATCATCGGGTGTTTGACGGGAACTACTATAGACACCTGGGGGTCAATGTGGGTGTCTACAGAGCCCCCACTCTGACTGAGGCTTGGACAAGGCAAAAGTCAGAGTAGCTACCAGGTCAATCAAGGATTAAAACCTGGCAGACTTTCGATCGGGTCGTTTAGGGTCCATTAGACCTGCGTGAAGGGCTCGCCAGCCATAGAATAGAAATCATACCTGGGTTGATGCTGATAATGTCGCGGGAGCTTGCCTAGGAAGCTATGGGTATACCTGTTTGCAGATATATCCTGTCTTTGAATTGCGCGGGAGCTTGCCTTGGAAGCCGTGGGCATATCTGTTTGCAGATATATCCTGAATGGAGTTGCTCGAGTTTTTCCACTGGGGAACTTAGAATTTCTGGGAGTCTTGGGTGTACCTGTATGCTGACATAATTTGTATGTAACATTTAGGCGAAACACTGACTCATGCTGGGGAAGAAAAAGGTGATTTTTTTCGAAAATTTTGAAAAGAGGAAAATCCTGCATTTTTTGGAAGGTTTGGAAATAAGGATGCTTAGGATGACTTTGATTCCTAGTCGGATTCTGACACGGATTCCTGGAATTTCCTGGTTAGGCCTGTATGCTTAGATGAAGTGGGAGATATACCGACAGACTCGACTCTGGACGTGACCGGACGAGTCGGCAGACACGACTGGACTCCCTAAGGGTTGGACCGTGACTCGGTAGGGGATGGGCCACCTAAGATGACAAGACTCTTAAGTTGCGCTATTCCGTAGCCTAGGCGAGTGGCAACATGGTTGAATCCTCAGAGTGAGATTGTTTCCGTACGACAGGGCTTTGCCGTAGACTGGTGTTCTTTTGAATTTTTGATTTTTAGGACATTTCCAAAGTGGGTATTGCTCCGAATCCTGACAGATTCTCGTATTTGACTAAACCGAGTACTAGGACACACTATAGAAAGGTGGCTAGATTTTGGAAAGTATTTGGACTATGTGAGTGGATAGAGAACTTCTGCCTAGGAGAAGCCCCCAGAATGACAAAGCTAGCTGTTGAGAACATGACAGTGTCGTGACCGGAATGATGGTGCTTTTTGAATGTGTGTCAATGTGGGTGGTTGTGCCTCTGTTGAAAGGCTGCCTACGTATTCACGTGTTAGTGAAATCAAACCAAGCCGTAGTTCAGTGGATTGAAAGATATATAATGGTGCCTAGTTTACTAAGGCTTTGTGTGTAACTAGCCACATCGATGGTGTAGGCTAGGTGCATTCCCAGTGATGTCTTGATCAAAGGGCTAGAATAGTTAGGATGTTGATCCTGTGACTGTGAGCATTCTCCGGGATAGCCCCCAGAGGTGGTGTGAACTATTTGGGCATGTTCTATGCCGACTGCAAGTTGAGTTCCCGCGTTTGCGGATGGTAACTGGTTTGAATGAGGAGAATTGAGATGGGATTTTAACGAGTTCTGCTCTCGGGGATTTTAAAGAGTTCTGCTCTCGGGGATTTGATGAGTTTTGCTCTCGGGGATTTTAACGAGTTTTGCTCTCGGGAATTTTAACGAGTTCTGCTCTCGGGGATTTCAACGAGTTTTGCTCTCGGGGGTTTGATGAGTTTTGCTCTCGGGGGTTTGATGAGTTTTGCTCTCGGGGATTTGATGAGTTTTGCTCTCGAGGATTTGATGAGTTTTGCTCTCGAATTTGCATATGGTGATTGTGAATTCTGTTGGGTAAAGGGGAAGTCGAGTAGAATGGCTCGAGCTTCGATTGGGCAGGTTTGATAATGCGGGATCTGATTTCCATGTCTGGCCCTAAAGGTTAGGGTGTATCCTATGGAGCTTGAATCCTCAAAATTTTGGGCTGTCTCTAGCCTAGGTCTCGAGAAGGTCTTGAGGGTTGTAATGTGGGAAGGCTAGATGTGGTGTTAGCTGACCGCTTGACTGTCTCTCCCCTATTGGATGATATGGGTATTGATAATTTTTGAATTGACCGTTTCACGGTCATGGGTTTTTGAATTCTTTGGGTTGACCTCTTAGCCCCGGTCATGGGATTCTTCATTTGAGTTGACCGTGTCTGGTCGAGAGATGTTGCTAATTCTTTTTTTGATCATGGCCAGCTTTTTTGTTTTGGCCTTTTGCTTTTTTTTTCTCTTGGACTTTTGATTTTTTTGTCCAGCTTTTTTTTTCGGTCAGACTAACACCTAAGGTAGGGACTGGCTAGTCTTATTGGATGAGTGTTTATTGTGGGAAGTGGGCTTGCCTCCCGTCCTGAACCCAAACTAGAAGGCTACCCAGATTTGTCATAGGATTCGATATGCTCCTGCTACGGGTAGTTATGTGGCTTTCTAAACCAGACATGGAATAGGTAAAAGGAAAACACGGGCTCGGTTTCCTGCAGTCATTATAGATGTGCCTATAATAGTCACGTGCGTGTGCTCACAGTGTATGACGGTGTTCATCATGTTCTCGGAAACACATAAGGAAAGTATGTATGAGAAATAGAAAAGCTGATTTTATTGAATTTTGAAAAAAAGAGGACAGGATACAAATGACTCTGACGCTGATTTGGAAATGAGGATGTAGGGTATCCTAGACTCGAACTCAGACTTAGACTCGAATCAAATCCGGACTCGGATGCTCGGTTGGTTGTTTTTTTTTCGGTAAGGTCTTTGATTGGAGAGAAAGACGGGTGCCACGACTCGCCTAAACTCGGCTTTGCGCAAGTGCAAGAGAGGGAGTCAAACTAGACATGGCCCGGGGTGACGGGTCGACAAAGACTCTTGGACCGGGATACTCGAACGTTGATCTAGACGAGGTAACGACCCTGGCTTAGACTCGACCACGAGACTCGAGCTGTACAAGGATAAGTCCGAAAATGGGGCGACCGTATTTGACCGTGCCGTGTGCTTGGACCAACCGTGGTGACCTAACCCTAGGTGACTCGAGTATTCGTAGCATAGGTACGACTCGAAGAAGGCATCATAAGGACGCCGGTGCAGGATGAACGTAGGGTACCCCCTAGGGTAACCGTGGTTGACTGCTCGGGTGGAGGACAGCCCCCTGAGTAAGACTAGAGACTCAGATGGTGTGACATCTAGGTGACTCGAAAGTGGGATACGTGAGACAACACGTGCAAGACATGACCCTTAGAGCAATCGTGATTGATCGCTCTGCTGAAGGGTAGCCCCCCGAGTGGGGAAAAGCCTGAAAAGGAAATGACTCGGAAAGAACACCTAGACGGGTGACTCGTTAAAAGGTGGGTCTTCCTCAGGATTTGGCAAAGTGGGCCTAGTCCCGTTCGAAGGAAAATCCATGTGAGAATTCCCCAGACTTTGGATTCGAATGTGTAAACGGGCTTCCCTTTGTAGGAGTTCGTCCTACGCAGGTGGGCCGTTCCTTGACAAGTAAGGCGAACTGGGATGGGGTGGAAACTCGTGATATAAGATCGACGGAGTTTCGACGCTATAGACTCTGACTTATGACCAGACCCGACACTGCTAAATACGGGAAGTCCTAAGAAGAAGAGGATTTTGAAAAGAGAATTTGAATTTGAAAACCGAGCAAAGGTCGGATTGGAAGACCCGATTTTTTTGAAAATCAAGAAAAAGGGTTATCGGGCCGAAATTTCGGGCTTTTTTTTGAAAGATTTGGACAGCATACCGGCTAAAAATAGGCTATTTTGAGTCAAAATCATAAGTCCTAAATTCGGCAGCTTTCCGGGTTTTGAAAAAGAATGGATTTGAAAAGATGTAAGTTTTTGAAAAATGACGGTTTTTGAAAAGACCAAAGAAGATCAAGTAGCATGTAGTCATAGAATCAGTATAACGACGCCGTGTATGCTCTTAGTCTAAGTCTCGGTCGGTCTAATAGGGTCTATACCAACAACGATGACTTTCTCGTACTGAGGACGGACTCCCTAAGCCGAGTTGGTCTTAGGACATGCCGCGAAACCTAAACGAGTTCCGCCATCGAAGTCTTTAGTGCATCCAAGTGGGAATGCACCGTGGTATAGTGGGACGTCGGTCACAAGTAACCGGCCCGGGATAGAACGGGGTTATGCATGAACCATTGAACTAAAACGTGTACATTACTAATCAAACGATTTCTTTTCGAGTCTCACCCTGAGGATGCCGATGGTAAGTGACACATCAGTTAATCCCCAGCGGAGTCGCCAAATTGTGGACATGACATAGGTCCACCCCGACGCGGCGAAGCGCGGGTTTTGGGGAGGCATAGAATTTCCATATGAGATGGATCGAATAGAATTTTAAATCGAAGTAGGAGTCGCCACCGAATTTTATGGTTATTCGGAACTGTTCGAACCCACTCTATGTCGTAGTGGGCCATACTTAAAGCCTGGCCCATTTCCGATGTCAGAGTTTATTGGGTTCGTCCCTTAGCATATCGATACCGATGCCGACTGGGCGGTTAATCGTATATTGAATGACTCTCGTTGCCAATGGTTTCGGACATCCGGAAACCACGGTTCTGAGTAAGGAGTGAGGGTACGTGTTGGGAAGTTCAGCGAGAACACCTAACCCCGCCCGCACTTAGCGGCCTTTACTAAGATATCGTTCGGTTTTGTGTACACGCGTTAGTTCGACGATGAAATGATATGCAGAGATTATTTTCCTAAGACATGTGAGGAAAAATAAATGGGTTGCTAAGTCGTTTAATGCATGTTAAACTAATAACGTCAAAGTTATTTTAGCATGTGAAGTTCGTTTTAGTCTAATAAAACGATAAAAAAGAAAATGAGAGAAAAGTTGCTACAAACACGAGAAAACGAGTTAGTAACGATTGAAATAATAATATATGAAATTGAAATCGAGAAAATAAGAGTTAATCGAAATCTGAAAAATATCGTTTAAAACGTTGTTTTGTATAAAAAACGATGTTCGAGAAAAAAAATCAAAAAACGAAAAAGACGTGTTTGAGCCGTGAGCCGCGCGACTCGCCCGCGACTCATGCGGGTCGCGTGGCGGCCTGATTTCGACAACGGTTTTCGGAAAATTTTGATTAAATCGCGTACGAATATCGCATAACTCGTACTCGACTTAATATTCTCGATATTCGTTATATTCGATAGTTGATTATCAAATATTTAGAATAGTTTTGGAAAAGATGTAAATTTAGAAATCGTTTCGTAAAATAATAAAAATAAACGAACGAAAAACTAAAAAAATAGAACCGGATCAGACTCGTGCGCGAGTCGCCTGGACCGGGCGCGACTCGCGTGCGGGTCTGATTTTTTATATATTTTTTGTGTTCGAAAATTGTTAATCGCGTACAAACATGAATTAATTTATACTCGGTCTATATTTTCGATATTCGTCGTATTCGATATTCGATTATTAAATCGATATCGAATATTCGGAATGACTTTAGAAAAGGTTTTGAAAAAAGTTTGTTTTTGAACGAAAAAGCTTGAAAAAAGAGTTTTGAACGAAAAGTTGTAAAAAAGGGTTTTGAATAAAAAAAATGTAACGATTTCGTCGAAAACTTAATATAATTCTTTTTGATACGATATTCGATTATATAGAATCGATATCATATTTTAAGAATATTCGATATATGAAAATAGTTTTTAATAATATCGATATTAGAAAAGAAAATAAAAAAGACCGACGAAAGACCCATAAAAAAACGAGAAGAAGAGAAGAGAAAAGAGAAGAGTCGGGTTTGATTTACACCCTCAACCTACCTGCTTTGTTTTCTCGGGATAAGGCTCGTCGGGAAGTGGCTTAGACTTGGGAGCGTCGAGATGATGAGGATGAGTTAAGGTGTATTGGTTTGGGTGGTTTGGGACGTCGGGTTTGGCCGGCTTTGTCGGTATTTCGAGACTTCGGAAAGGTGTCGGGATTTGCTAACTATCGGATTGTATGTAAACCGGATGATGGATGTGTAAAAGCCGTGTATATTGGCTGGAAAATCGATGTAATTGATGTTTTTTTTATGTTGGACGGAAGGTCCTATTTATAGGGAGTTTCCGACCCTGGTTTAGGAGTTTGAGTACCGCTTAGGATAGGAAACGTAGGAATTTGAGGGAAATAAGAATTCCGCTTTCTTGGCCAAGAAGAAAGAGGAAAACCGGCTGGTTTGAGGGTGTTTTGGCCGGGTGTTTTACACTCGGTCAATGTCTGAATCGGTCTCCGGATAGAATTCCTACTTGAGATCAAATTCTACCTTGAACGGAATTGTTTATTATTTTGCATGGCTGATTTTTGTAGTATTTGAATTCAATCCGGATTGGTGGGGGTGACACGGCAGTTTATGCCTCGGGAAGTATCTTTGACCGGGTTTGGACCCGGTCGCTAAAAGACGATTTTACCCCTGGTGACGGTTTCGACCCAAATTAGTGTCATTTGACTCGAAACGACTCACTGGGCCTGGATTTGAGGTTGGTTTTGTGAGATTTGTACTCCTTAAAAAGTCTAAACCAAATGTCCATGATTACAAGCCCATATCCGAGTCTGTCAAAGCACGTTTACGTCCTATCACCATCGGGTGTTTGGCGGGAACTACTATAGACACCTGGGGGTCAATGTGGGTGTCTACACTAGGGTATGCGTTTTGTCATCGACTGTAAGGCTAGTGTATCCCTGAGAGATACATTGGTTGTTGAATTGGGCATATTGTTGTTCAGGAGTGTGTAGTGATATCATCGTATCGTGTAAGTCGTCGTCGGGTTGAACTGGATTACGGTAGGTGTCGAGGAGGGATGTACATTACTTAAGCTAGGACCTCGCTGCACACAGTCCTATTATGATCGAGTTGCCAAGTTAGAGACCAAAGTCTGATTTGTTTTGACTGAGCTCTCGAACCTAGTTTGATATGATCCTAGTGAAAGTTTATTCCGTAGCACTAATTGATTTCCATAACGTCATTTTGAATTTTATAATTATCGATTAGTTTTGATTTGCAGGTTGGCAATCGTCGTAAGTTTTGCTAAAAACTTATGTTACTATATTGTTTTAATTATTTTCCATTTTATCTATTTTGATATAGTAATACTATTATTTTTTATATGATATAATATGACTGAGAGAACTTCCAAGTTACTCTCAGTGATGTGTTTACAATATGACAGGTATTTGCTGCTGGATTTTTGGGTGTGAGCTAACAACTAGCATGAATCCTATTCTACCTAATTTATATCTACTGAATGATTGCATAAACCCTTTAAAGAATTTTCTTTTTAGTCTTTTTGTAAAAAGTGATATTTGTATTGACTAGCCGTTCTTTTTATAAATATAGAACATTAGTGTGTTTTAGTCCCACATTTACGGTGTTTCCGCCACTGTAATGCGTTAAAATTTATAGGAGATTACAAAAATATTATACTAAATGATACTCCCTCCATTCAAATCATAAGGGTACGTTTACTTTTTCACGCTTGCCGAGACATGTTTTACACCGTCAATATCTTTCGTTTTACATCAACAAAAATTATAAAACTTCGTATTATTAATCTACCCACAAAAATGAATCAAACAAGATCTCACATAACTATATTTTCTGTTATAGATTGTCGAGAATTTTAACGATTCTCTTGAGTTGTAAATAGTGTCCAAAAGAGAAGCGCACCCCTTGGATTTGAACGGGATACCACAGTAACATTGTTATACTATAAAAACCCAATGGAGAACCAATAATTTTCATTGTATGACATAATTTCAAAAACTAAAATTTAAATTTAAAATACGAAAAATACACACAAAAAAAATCTCGTGCCCTCCCTTAAGTAGAATCCTGCTTCCGCCACTAAAATTAATGTTTGTAATTGAAATTATTCTCAGCAAATAACCCTACAAAGACCAACTACTGTAATGTTGAAAGGTACAATACCAATAATTGAAAACCTAGTATAAGCAAAGATAAAATCTTGTCCAAGTTCCCCTCTGAACCGCTTTGAATTTCCACTCTTGCAGGTTAACAGAAATTCACAGATTATTTGACATAGGTAACACAGACTAATCTAATGCATTTGTTCCGTGTCAAATTATGAACTGAAATTTCTGTTTTGACATAAGCAACCAAAAGGCCCACTTGAGAAAAGAAAATGTGACACGGATGAAATTATGCCATTACAAAGATAACAGGAAATACCAAAATGATAAGACACCACAAAAAAGAAAAATCCAACCAAAAAAAGGAAAATAAGCTTCAGCTTTAGTTCAGCAAAGAGTAAAAGTGTAGAATTCTAAAACAGAAAACCATGACAAATATATATTGTTTCAATCCCATTCATGCATGAATGGGAATGAAGGTGAGAAATAAATGAACTGCAAAAAGTGAAGAAATTGTCATCTAAACATGAAGCCCAATTATCCGTCAATCATGACTGCTCTTCTTCATCACTGTCATCTCCAAAAAATGAGGCCACTGGCACCTTTGGTTTCTTCACAATAGTCCCAACTGGTTTCTGATTAATATAGATAAAACTTTCTTGTTAGCAATCTCCCCCAACCTCACCGTGGTCAAACGACATTAACTTTGATCATTGTACTCCCTCAATTTCAATGAAAGCTTCCACTTAAAAAAGATCACATTTTTTAAGGATAATAATAAAATATTCAAAAGTAGAGAGAGGGTAAAGTAGGTGGGCCATTTATGTAAAAGAGAAAAGTTATATCAAAAAAGAAAGTAAAAGCTTTCAAAGAAATTCACGAAAAAGAAAAAGTGGAGGCTTTCATTGAAATAGAGAGTACATTATTTCTACACGTGTGTGAGGCCACCTCAATTCAGTGAGGTCAATGGACACATCAGTAGATCTAAGATATCAACGACGAAGAAAGAGGAAAACAAAAAAAAATAGAAGTGACGCTTTTTTTTAACAATTGTGACACAAGCGTGCTAAATTGACACAAAATATGTTTGTGACAAAATGGTGTTAAAGGGATGAAAAATTGTGTTAAAGAGACATAAATATATGTTAAAATACCATATACGTTAGTTGAAGTAACAAAACTCTAATTCTACTTAAACTTGAGTTACAAAAAAGAGAAACAATAATGGTAGTTACCAAAATGTACTCTTTTCATCGATTTAAACTTCAAATAATATATATATATATAGAGAGAGAGGGGGAGGTTCTTATGAGTCCTTTCATCTATTTGAGTCACTAAGTCCTCATACCATCTATTGGAATACAATAGATGGATGAGATGTATTGAGATTTTTTATTAAAAAAAGAAGATATTTTTTCCTAATTTGAAGAAAAACATCCAACAAAATAGGAAACACAATTAATAGTCAATATTCATGTGTAAGGCGTATCTATTAGAGTAACACATCTGTAACATTAGAGTAACACAAAGTATCTATTAGAGTAACACGTTTGTAACATTGGAATAACACAAAATATCTATTAGAATAAACGTTTGTAATGTTGGAGTAACACAAATTATCTATTAGAGTAACATGTTTGTAACGTTGGAGTAACATTATTCATATGTTGAGTTATAATAATTCTGTTTTGCTGGGAGCATATACAACTCTGAAATCAATGTAAGCATATTCTTTAACCAGAGTAACAGTTCTATATAATAAGAGTAACACAAAATAAATTAAGGAGAGAAGAAGAGATGCGATCATTTTTATTTTTTAATTCTATATAATAACAATTCAAATTTTTTTAAATGAAAATCATAATTGTGAAGGAACGTGTGTGTGAGAAGAGTGACGGTAATTATTTTTGATAGGGGAGAGATTAAATGATGAGTACATTAAGAAGAGAGAGAAGTGAATGAGATATTTACCAAATATAGTCACTTGCTTTAATTATCCAAACAAATCACAATTAGGGGTGTTCAATAAGTGACCCGGACCGGCAAACTCGATCGATCCGGACCATACGGTCCGGTCCGGTCCGCGGGTTCCCAAAAACATGGTTTCCGGTCCGCAGTCCGGTCTAGTCCGGTCCACACTTAAAAAAAATAATCAAATTTAGTGTATTTTGTCGGTCGGGTCTGGTCCGGTCTTAAAGAGTCGGGTCCGATCCGGTTCGGGTTTCTTCGTTAACCGGTCTGGTCCGCGGGTTTTGATTTTTTGGGTTGCCGGTCTACGGGTCAAGCCATTCCGGTCCGGTCCGGTCCGGGTTTGGACCGATGAACACCCCTAATCACAATCATCAATCTCTTTCTAATCCAAGAAATGTGGTGAGGACTTACAAACTCAATTTTAAGAGTTGGACTCACCTGATCCTTCTTTTATATATATATATATATATATATATATATATATATATATATATATATAGTGGATCAAGGAAGTTTGGGACTCTTGGAGAGTCTCTTACTCTTGATCCACACCATTCACCCACACCTCAAGATGGATGGATGGTTGGATTGGGTTTCATTTAAAAAAAAAGATGAGAGGAGGGAGTCACTCCCTCACCCCACCTCTCACATCACCCATCTTCCCAACTCTCTCCTCACACTTATTTCCCCCTTTTTTATTTCCCACTTGACTTGCACACCATTTCTCTCTATTACTATTTATTTCACTCCAAATCCATTACTATTTATGACTTTGATTGGGGCTGTTTATGAATTACTATTTATATTTTTGTGTGACTTTTGTTTGTATGCTTTGTGACTGAATATATTTTTGTGTGACTAGGAGGTGTAACTTACGTGACTGTGGTTGTAGTTGATTGTGACTGTTATGTGCAATTTGCGTGACTGTGACTCGTTGGATTTGTAGTTATTTTTATTTCGCATGAATGTGTAACTTTTGTATGTATTTTGTGTGACTCTTACTGTAGTATGTCAAATGGATTCACATGGACTTGTGACTTTGGATTTTGGAATGTACAATGTGTGACTTTTCATGTAAAATGTGTGATTCTAACTGTATTTTGTGTGACTTGCACTGTTTATTACAAAAACTAATCATCCAAACTATGTTGTTGGAGCAGTTTAGGGAGCGCTTTGCAACTGAGAATGATTTCCAAGAGCACGTGGTAACTTTGAAGAATTTAGTTATGAAATATGAAAATTAGTTCTTGAAAAATGGTGTCTAGTAATATGAATGTTCTTACGTTTTTATATGTTTTTATGCGTGTTTGTTCGAATATATGCTCTAAGTATCATAAGATTTTTTTCCTAATGTATGATATCTTCTTTAATTGAATGTTTAAATATTTTTTCGAATGATTAAAAATTATAAATAAGTTCATTGTACAACTATGTAACGCAATCTCCATGGACCACTCAAATCGCGCTTATAGTCAAAGTAAGCATTTTGTACATCAAAGTCACACATTTTTCATGCAAAAGTCACACATCGTACATACACAATCCAAAAATCTCACTTTTCCAAAAAAAAAAAAACAATAATATCTCGCCTACAAACAAAATTAACGAAGAACCAAAATTATAGTTTTTTGGACGAATAAAGCTTGAAGATAAAAATGTTTTTTTATTGGATAAATAGTTTAAAGACCGAAATATGCATTTAAATATTACTCCCTCCTAGTTCCTATTATTGTCTCACTTTCCTTTTTGGACTGAGTTTGATTTTTGTCTCACTTTCCTTTTTAGGCTATCAATGTGTGGTTCACAATTACTCTCTCATTTCTCTCTCTTCCTCCCTCTTTTTTTAACCACTCATTTCCCCTTCCTTATTTTTCACCCAAAAACCTTTTGGGACAATAATAGGAACTCGGAGGGAGTATTATTTAAGCCTCCTCAAAAAATAATTAAAACCTAAAAATAATTATTCATTATTCAAGAATGTGAATCAATCAAGGTCACCACAAAATACATAAGAATCAATTAAAGTCACACAAAATACATACAAAAGTTACACATTCTGGTGTACAAGAGTATTGCAGACTTCTGACCCAAACAACCCAGAATACAAATACAAGAGTCGCCCAGAATACAACCACAGTCACGCAAGTTACACATAAAAGTCACACGTAATTACAACCAGAGTCACGTAACTTCCACCTCATAGCCACGCATAAAATCAACGAAAACAAGTCAACCACAATTCCAACATAAGAGCTTTATTTAAGATCACATGAATTACCCATCAATGAAATCGAAAGTTAGGTTGTGATGAGTTTTTTTTTTTTTTATGAAGATGATGATGATTCCTTTTTATTTTTGTTGAAGATGAGGATGAATGAAGATTGAAGAACAATTATTATTTTGTATTAATGAATTTGGGGTTGTGATGAGGGAGCGTGTGGGAGACAAGTACTCTCTCTCCACTGCCACTGCCACTGCCACATCTCCCTTTTTTGTTGTATACCCAAATCAATCTAAGTCATTCATTTGTTACACAACCAATGGCTAGTATTGAAACTGACTTAAAAACATAATAAGAAAGGTAGTATTACAAGTGATTGAGATTTTACCATAAAATATGTTAAGTTTGAACTGTGAATAGGTAAATTAAACCAACCAGGGACAGCAAAAGTCGGCGCCTACTAGGCTTATGGCAACGATGCTCCTTCAAATGTCCTTAATGACAATTCAAACTTAACACAATATGTACCCTCACTAAACCCTCTTCATATATGTTGACAAGTCATACAAACCAGTTAGTTGAAAACTTAACCATGGTCCAGTAATTACTTCAAATTTTGGTGACAACCATTTCAGTCCAAGAAGTAGTACTTCTAGACTGACAAGATGTGTTTCTAATAGAACTTTTATTTCGGCTCTAGACCATGATCTAGATATTCCCACCCCATCTAGATTCTCAACTTCTCAAATCAGAGATGATGAAGTTATAGAAACTGATGTCATCCAGACAAAATGTTAAAAAGACAACCCAAAAGGGAGTCAAAGACTATGTCTCAAATGAGTTTTAATTTTAATGATTAATACATCTTTATTGGACTTTACTTCTGGTTCAGAAGCCAGAAAAATGATTAGTAATGAATTCAATTCTCCCATATGGAAAAAATTTAGAGATTGGTTTTTTGATAATTTTAATACTCCCTCCCTTCAAAACCAAACACATTAGAACTCATTTTGACACTATTCATAACTGAATACCTAATATTCAGACTAATATTCAGGATCCATCTGCAATTAAGAATTTTAAATTCAAAACTGATCAAGAAAAAAAATTAACTGAAAAAAATTAATCAGTATTTGGCTGATAAAGTTGCTAGTCTCAGTATCTAACATACTAGATGATGAGTTAAATCCAGGAAATTATGACAATATTAATGTTATCAAAAAGAATAAATGGTTTGATAAACCAATCAATAAACTTTATTATAATACTAGACCTTCACCAATGGATCTTCTTTATGAAGAACAAGAATATCAAATTAATAATAGTTACAGTGAACAAATTCATAATCATGCTCATAGAATGCTTATGTATTCTACTATTTGTAAGAATGCTAATAATGATGATATCACTGTTGCTAAAATGATAGTAGCAGGTTTCACTGGCCAATTAAAAGATTGGTGGAACAATTACTTATCTAAAGAAGAGAAACTTGTATATATAATACTGTTAAAATTGAGAATGGTGTTACTTCTCACCAAGCTGTTTATACTTTGGTTATAAATATTGTTAATCATTTTACAGGTCAATATGCTAATAACCAAGAGTTATGATATTACTTGACACTAATAGTTCTCATTGGAAAGCCAAATTTATTGACGGTTTACCTAATTTATTTGCTAAAAGAGTTAGAAAAACTCTTAGAGTTTGTATCTAAGAAGTTTAAACCTTTGTAATGAGATTAAATTTAACCAACAATCAAAACACCAGAATTTAGTTGAAAAACATCAACTGGGTGAATTTTGTGAACAATTTGGTATGGATATGACTTCTTCTAAAAAGAAGAAGAATGATAATATAAATGAAAGTTACCATAGATACAAAAAAAAAGTATTCTAGAAAAAATCTAGACGGAAATCTCAAAGAAAGTTACAGAGGCAACAGTATAAAAAGAAATACAAAAAGAAAGGTTATACCTCTTCTAAGACTATGATTAATGGAGATGGAAAAAAAGGTGGGGGTAAAGGGTGAAAGGTAAAGTAATAATAAAAAAATTTGGACCTAAACCCATTTTGTTTAACATTTGGTCTAAATAGGACCTCTCCCACTTTATTCTCCACCTTGACACTTGGCCTTTTCTAATTGGTTTTATTTTTTTATTTGTTATAAACTTTGAAATGAATATATTTTAAAACATAATTTATAAAAATAAAATAAAAAATTCACCAATATTCATATGTTTTCATGGTCTATAAATAGAGATCAACTTTGACATACTTTTACTCCAAAAAATTTTGTCCAAAATGTACTTTTAAGTTCTAGTATCCTTTATGTAATCGAATTAATTAAGTTGAGTAATAGTGTAATTTGACAACCGTAATTAGCTACTTATATATTTGTCTTGTTTTTTATAAAAAAAAATTATGTTTTTTTAAAAAAATAATAAAAATGCAAATTCGTAAAAAGTAATATTTTCCATTAACGTAAATATAAATGACTTCGTAAAATAAATATTGATTGTTCAATAAAATGATTTTTTAAATTTAGATGGTAAAAATAATAAAGAATAATATATGTGTAAGACCATGGTGAAAGGAGGTGTGAATAAAGATAGGAAAGTTAGTATGAGTTTTGATAAGTTAGGTTGTAAATAAAGAAGAATATAATATAGGTTGGACCTTGGTGAAGAAAACCCAGGGATAAACATGGTCTAAGCAAATAAGATGTTTTAAGTGCAATAAAAAGGGTCATATGACAAATAATTGCTGGACTCAAGAACAGATTAATAATTTGGATATTGATGATATCTTAAAGATAAGTTGTCAAAGTTATTTTTTGACAATATTGAATCTAATAATGAAATTGAAGGAAGTTTAAGTAATTCTAGTAGTGATAATATCAAAATCATTGATAATGATTCATATACTTATTCTGAATCTTCTAGTTCGGAATGCACACCATGTGGTATGAGAAAATCTTGTAAGAATCATGATAAGGATGAATTTTATAATTTAATATCTCAATTCCAAATAATCATATTAATGTCCGTGATAATGATCAATGGATAGATTTGTTAAAAATCAATCCAAGACCCTGAAATACGGTCTAAAATTATTGAAAATATTCTCAGTACTTCCAAAAGTACGAATAAATACAAAAACGATGATATCGTTACAGATAAAAATCCTTATACCATGTCCAAAGTTTATAAACTTCTTCAAAGTAAGAGAAAAGACTCAAATCCTACTTCTTTACGTGACATTTTGAAGGAAATGGAGATTTTAAAATCTGAGATAAAAGATTTAAAATTTCAAAATAAACGTAATGACACAAGAATTTCTAATTTAGAAACAATAGTTATTTCCAAGAAGAGCTTTCTAAAAATAATAACATCATTAATAATGATGATAATGTTTCTCTTTTTAAAAAAATTGTCAAACTATTATAATAATCAACCTATTAATATAGGAGAGGATAAATTACCAAATGATTCTAATACGACTAATGAGTTTCTTCAAATATTAAAGATTGTTACAGGCCGAAAATGGTAGGTAAAAGTCTTACTTAGAATTGATGATCGGTATTTTAAAGAATTGACTGCTTTAATTGAAACTGAAACAGATTTAAATGTTATACAGGAAGGGTTAATTCGTAAAAAACTACGCACTTTATCCCAAGCAGGTGGAGATAAACTTGATATTCAATTTAAACTTTCAAAAGATACATTTTTGTTAATGATACTTGTATTCTTTCAGAGTTTCTTACTTGTTAAAAATAAACTTTCAACTCCAATCATACTTGGGACGCCCCTTATTAATAAAATTTATCCTTTTCAAAGTGTTGATAAAAATATATTAATAACAACCTATAAGGACAAAACTATTACTTTCAATTTTATTATGAAACCTTTTCTTAAGACTATAAATGTATAACCAAATATCTTTAAAGGAAATCCAATTAAGGTTTTTAAAGCACGAAGTTAATATTTTGACCATGAATGAGAAACTTAGTAATCCTAAGCTTAAAACAAAGATTTCAGAAATTGAAAATCAATTTTCTTTAGATATTTGTAATGACCACCCAAATGCTTTTGGAGTCGGAAAAAACATATTGTCGACCTTCTTTATGAAGAAGATTTTAAAGATGAAAATATTCCTACAAAGGCAAGACCTTGTCAAATGAATTATGAATATTTGACTTTTTGCAAAAAAAAATTATCGTATAGAGAAGAAACTTATAGAACCATACAAATCTCCTTGGTCTTGTACAGCAAAAAGCTGAGAAGGAATGAGGGGTTCCCAAATTGGTCATTAACCATTAACCTTTAAACAAAGTTTTAAAATGGATGAGATATCTTATACCTAATAAAAAAGATTTACTTGATCGTTTATATAATGCAATCATATTTTCTAAATTTGATTTAAAATTTGGTTATTGGTAGATTCAAATTAACCCAGCAGATAGATATAAAATTGCTTTTAATGTTCCATTTGGACAATATGAATGGCATGTTATGCCATTTGGATTGAAAAATGCCCCTTCGAAATTTCAAAAAATTATGAATGATATTTTTAATGACTATAATAATTTTATTATTGTCTATATTGATGATATTCTAGTATTTTCTAAAACCATAGAAGACCATTTTAAACACCTTAACTTTTTAAAAAAAATTATAATTTCAAACGATTTCGTTATATCCAAGCCTAAAATGACTTTATTCCAAACCAAAATTAGGTTTTTAGGTCATAATATTGAAAAAGGGAAGATCATTCCTATAAATAGAAGTATTGAGTTTGGGTTTAAATTTTCGGACGAGATTACGGATAAAACTCACCTGCAAAGATTTTTAGGAAGCTTGAACTATATTTCTCCCTATTATACTGATCTAGAAAAAGATACAGTTATCCTCTAACATAGATTGAAAAAGAATTCTGATGCATGGTCTAAAGATCATACTATTGTTGTCAAGAAAATTAAAAACAAAGTAACATCTTTGTTATGTCTTATGCTAGCAAATCCTTTTTGGGATAAAATTGTTGAAACTGGTGCTTCAGACATTGATTATGGAGGAATTCTTAAACAAGTTAATTCCACAGATAAAAAAGAATATTTGGTCAGATTCTATTTTGGAAAATGGAATTCAGCTCAATCTAATTATGCGACTGTTGCAAAAGAAGTTCTTGCAATAGTTAGATGCATGTTAAAATTTCAAAATGATTTATATAATCAAAAATTTATAATCAGAACAGAGCTCTGCAAAATTCATGTTTCAAAAAGATTTTAAGCATGATGTTTCGAAACAAATGTTTGCGAGATGGCAAGCACATTTGGCACCTTTCGATTTTGATATCTTTTATAAAAAAAAGTACTGAAAATCATCTCCCAGATTTTTAACAATTTAATTTTTCAAGAATGCATCGTGACAGTGGTCGTAGCACTTATTCCTCTAATAAAGGAAGAGAAAAATATTCTCCTAAAAAGGAAGAGAATCTAGGTCAAGTAATATCTTAATCCAGCATGAAAGTAAAAAAATTATAGCTAAAAATATTAATGATAAAATCATTAAGAGAGAAGATTTTGAAGAATTCAAACTTTGAAAACAAAAGGGACAAGATAAAATCTCTCCCTCATTTAGAAAGATAGTTAAAAATTCGATAGATGAAAAAGAAAAAATGGTTAAAAAACAAGAAAGGATTATACTCATTCTCAACATGTCTGATAAAAAACGGGAAAATCAAGTGAGAGATATTTCATAAATAATAATTATATGGTGGAATCATATAAAAGCAAAACTTTTTATGAAAATATATTTTCATCAAATGGTTGTGAAATCAATCATTTTACAGGTAATGATGCAGAAATTTATAACTTTTCAAAGATTATAATTAGAAAGGTTATTACCATGGAAGAATGGGGAATCAACCTCTTAACACAAAAACCTTAATTAACAAAGGATCTCGTATTGAGTACAATTATTATGATTATATCCAAGCATTTGATAAAACTTTTCTTTACGAGAATAACAAACGAAGTTATACTTGGTTTATAAAAATGAGTCAAGAAGTTATAACCGAAATTATCCCGCCATAGTTAACAAAATGGTGGCAATTTTATGTAACTTCAGAGGAAATATTACCTCAAATATTTAGAGATCTTTATAATGAGTGGAAAGAAATTATACCAAAGACTTCGGAGGATAATATTCGGGACTTATTCAAATGCAATTTTTTATTCCTTGGATCTGGAAATTCAGTTGAAAAACGGATTATACCGAGGAAAATTTATTTTTGTCTAAAAAGAGAACCATATTCTCGCTTCTAGGATAATATGCTCAGAGAAAATAAAGACACCAAGAAGCTAAATTGTAGCTCTGATAATCATTCAGATAGTGCAGATAGTGCTCGTTCTGAGTCCATGGATGTCAAGGACAAAACAAAAGAAGAAATTGTCCAATACTATTTAGCTTTATAGCTGATAATGATATTCCAAATCACAGAAGAGTGATACTTCTATGGCAATGTCTATGACATCAACCAGCAAAAATAATTTTGATATTTTGCGAGACGCTCAAGACACAGAAGATAATATCGAGAAAGATACTCAGATACTTGGCAAATAGTTTCAAGTGTTAATAGGAATTATTAAAATTATGGTTTGGTTCACCAAGCAGATGTCATCTACTTGATTATTATGGAATAATGCAGGTTAATACATTTTATGTTTCAAAGACACACTTATGAAGTACTTTGAAAAAGAAGGCAAATATTTGGAAGCATTGATGAGGATGTTACGTAAGATGTTCTTTCCAATTTTGATGTGTTTCATGACACACTTGTTTTTTTTCCCTTTAAAGGATGTGCTTTCATAAAGCTTTGAGTGTATTAATAGTACACGTACTGTTATATATTCGTTGTACTGTTTTATTTTTGTTGTTTTCCCCGCTCCTTATAAAAGGATGCGTTTTTATTTGTTCAAGGCAGACTCTTTTCCGGCTATCTCGGTCTCCCTTTCTTTCTGTTATAAAAATCTCCTCTTATCAAGAAAATTTTATTAAGCGTTCTTCATCTTCTTATTACAATTTAAGTTTGTAAGTTATTTTTATTTTAAACATAATTTTTGGTATTTTATTTATTGTTAGGATGAGCCTTATAGGCTAAATCCTTTGTTGAATTATGTCTCGACTTACTAACTATTGGACCATGGTTAGGCTTTCAACTGGTTTGTATTACTTATCAACATAAATGAAGAGGGTTTAGTGAGGGTACATATTATGTTAAGTTTGAATTGGCGTTAAGGACCTCTGAGGGAGGCACCGTTGCCATATGCCTAGTAGGCGCCGACTTTTGCTATCCCCGGTTGGTTTAATTTGTCTATTCACAGTTCAAACTTAACATATTTTGTGGTAAAATCCCAGTCACTTTTATATTTATATATATATATATATATAAGAGAACAAGTAAGTTCACCATATATAATTAAGTTTATATTAAAGTTACCGATGACGTACGATAAAGTTGCATTTGTTTAAAATTGATATGTAACTATAACATTCAGCACTATTATCACTTCAAGTGATAAAGTGCAACTTTATCACTTATCTTGTGTAACTTTAAGCACTTTTTGTGTAACTTTAACACTGGAACTTGAACTTATGAACTTATAAGAGTTCTTGTCTTTGTGAGAATAGATATATATATATATATATATATTCCCGTGTTAAAGTTACACAAAAAGTGCTTAATGCTACACGAGATGGGTCTAAAGTTACACTTTATCACTTGAAGTGATAAAAGTGCTAAATGTTAAAATTACATATCAATTTTGAAATAATGTAATTTTATCGTATATCATACGTAACTTTAGTGTATAGACTTACCTACATATGGTGAACTTACTTGATCTCCACTATATTATTTCATAAGGACAAGAACTCTTATAAGTTTATAAGTTCCAATGTTAAAGTTACACGGGATGGGTCCAAAGTTACATTTTATCACTTGAAGTGATAAAAGTGCTGAATGTTTAAGTTACCTTATCAATTTCGAACTAATGTAACTTTATCGTACATCATCTGTAACTTTAATATAAACTTACCTATGTATATAGGTTCACATAAGGCCAAGATACCCTATAAGTCCATATGTATTATTGTCACCCATTTAATCAACTTGATATGGATGATTGAGATGCTACTATGTTGATTTATTTTTCAAAAAAGAAAAACGTAATTCTCTCTTCTACCTTGTCACCCAACACCATCCATCACCACCACTCAACAGTCAACACTACCTAATCCTAGCCACACAATCTTAAAGTTACAAAAAAAAGTACTTAAAGTTACACGGAATGAATCTAAAGTTACACTTTTTCACTTCATCATCAATTATCTGAAAATTAAATTTATATAACTAACCCAGAAACATGTTGAGTGGTGGCACCGGAGTGGTGGCCTGCGCATGGGTGGTGGTGGCAGCGGTAGTACATGTTGAGTGGTGGTGGTTGATTGTGTTGGGTGATAGGATAGGAGAGAAGTTTCTTTTTGAAAAATAAATAAACATAGTAGTTCCTCAACCATCCATCTTAAGTTTATCCAAGGGTTAACAACAATACTTATGGACTTATAGGGTATCCCAAACCTTATTTGATCTCTTCTCTCTCTACATATATACACACACTTATTTAAACTGACGAGAAAACAATTTAAAATGATGGCATATTGAAGTGACCAGATGGTTTTGGTGAGGCATAGCCTCCCCAAACTGACTAACCTTACTTGATCCCGCCTATATAGGTGAGGTTGGGAGATTAGGAGATATTGTTGAAACATAGCACACAATTTATCAGATATAATATTTTCATATTGTTTATGAATACTTGCACAAATTTTATAGGTGAGAGTACATCAATCAAAGTTCAATTGAATTGATAACTAGCAATTACGGAGTAATAAATATAGCAAAGGTTTGCTTGTTTAGATGCGCCCTCCCCTCACCCTCTCCCTACATGAGGGAGTGATATGAGGTAAATGAAGTGTTACTAAAATTATTGGAGGTCAAAGCAGTGTTCATATCCTCCACCTCAAACTCTAAAATTTCTCTGTGGTTAATCTCTCTCAGCTAAGAGGAGCAAAAATAAAGTTTGCAATCGGCAGCTCACATGTAGTGCCAGGCTGCGAGGAAGGTTTATGCAAAAGAAGTAAAGAACTACAAAAGGTACAAAACAAATAGTACATCACAAGGCCATAACTCTTCAAGAGATGTAAGATGAGAGCAGTCAAAATCAATTCATGGACAAATTCCTAATATCAAGAAAATGTAAGGAAAAAAGTTGAAGAACATACCTTAGACAAACCAGTTTTGGAGGAAAACCCAAACTTAAGTGATTTTCGCTGATCAATCTCAATGGGTATAGTGGCACCTTTTGTAGCAGGTGAATCGGTATCACCAGGTGGTTCTTGCTCTTGCAGTTGTAGCTTGCGAGCATCAGCACTGATGACAACATATGAGGTATAAGACTGTCTTCATTTCAGCAGCAATGGCATGAAGCATATGATAAAATACCTACATTTGCGCAAACTTAGCCATCTCTTTCTCCTGTCGTTGCTGTTCTCGCTTTTGTCGATCATCACGGTTACTACCATGCATCTCTCTCATCTCCTTAAACCGCTGGAAAATATTTAAATAGACAGGCTAAAGTTTAATTAATTACTCTACTGAGAAACAGCCTCGTGTTAATATTATGTGACACCAACCCACATATATACCCATTAATTATTGTACAGAATTACCTACCTCATGGCCCATAATATGAGTTACTAGTCACTACTCCCTCCCTCCCAATAGGGAGATTGCTTTTAAAATTATTAAAAGATAAGTAGAAAATATAAACATACCAAAAACGGAAACGTAAACTATTAATTGATACACCCGTAAAAGAAAATTGTAAACTGTTGACCAGGACGTAGGGAGTATTATGATAATCATATCATGAGACCATCATACAAACATTTCTGTAGTATGAGATGCCATAAGTTGACAAAATAAGGAAAGGAGAAAAGAAAAAAATATACTCTCAATGACTACCTTTCTATGATTATGATCATAAGAGCTCAAGTGAGCTTCAAATTCCATCGCCAACTTGTATTGCTTGTTACACAGATGACAGAAGAACACTTTATGTATTTCTTTCACCTCAGTTTGAATTTTCTGCTCCCGTTCTGCTATCACCTGATTTCAATATTTGCACGAAGGACCAGAAGAACCCACCAGGTAATAAAAACTGCAGGAAATTCTCAAGAGCTTCCAAAGTGGATGTTCGCTTATGACATACCAATCCCCTCAAAAGACACGCATATACGCTATATGCTGCCTTCTGCTATTAGATGTACGTTTCAAAAAGAGTAAAGATCAAACCACTTTTTCTAGCACTTTTATGACTGGTATTAACAAAACAATACTTTTATGTAACTTGTAAGACTTAAAACTTTAAAGGAATACCTCTCTCTTTTTTGCAACTTCCTCTGTTTCCTCGACCTCAATATCTAACTTTCTGCGCTGTATATTTTCTTCTGCTGTGAAATAATCATCTTCCTCCTGCTTCCCAATACCTAGTTTAGGATCTCGTATACCAGATTTTATTGGCTCAATTATACCTGCAAATGTTTCACTATGAGAATTTCAAAAGCATCAAAGAACTCATAAAAATTTAGGGATTTCCTGGAGTCTGGAATTACGGGTAAGTATTAGGGGAGGGGCTAATGTCGGAAAAATAGGTGGTGATGGACAAAGAACAACGATAAAATAGGTTAATACCCATCGCATTACCAGGTCAAAATTCCCCGCCACCACATTGAAAGGTAAAAGCTCCCCACCACCACTCCATATGACTCTTATCTACCCCCTCAATGCTATCATTTCCTCCTTTTCTTCTTTGTTTCAAATTCCATCACCCCATAACAATTACCGCCAATTCAAGCGAACCCTTGAGAAAAGAAGATTAAGAAATAGGAAACAATATGCAAAGCCATAAGTCGAAGATGAATACCCTGCTCATCTTTACCCAGTCCTTTCCCTTTCCATCCCATTTTTTGCAGAAGCCTGAACCCTACATTGGATGATGACAATTGCCTGTCTTCAGATGCTTGTTCAACGTTATCCAGATTAACATTCTCGGTAGGCCTATGGTTGATTGGCAAATAAAAATCTTCACCAGTGTCCTCCTTGATCAAACAAAAAAAGCCATAAATGTGAACTGAACGCATTACTCAGTGAATCTGACCAATACGAAACCAGGAAGCAGAGGAGTAAAGCAAAAAAACAGTTATTAGTTGAAAATTGCATATCCAATACAGCAAAAGACACCATACAGTCCTTTATTGATGGGGAAACTGAAAGAGGGATCCAAGTATCCGAAGTACCCGAAGTATAAGCATCAAGAAAGAACATACAGCTGAATCTCAAGTGAAAATATGACTGAGAGATACCGCATACTCTGATAAAGGTAAGTAAATATGGAATAAGGAAATAATGTACCTCTTCCCTTGCTTGCCTGTGATCTCGCATGTTCGACTCGATTCGCCTTATGTTCGATCTGTAGTCCATTTAGTCCTGTAAGACAAACATAATCACCACAAATATTGTATTGAAGAAGCATCAAGGGCACAAGTCACCTATTCTATAGTATTGAAGCAATCATAAATAAATCATCGGATTAAAACTTTATTCCACCGCGGTCAATTCAAATCAAACAATATCAGCTCACTTACACAGCCTAATTCAAGATTCTAATATGATGGAGTAATAATAGTAGTAATAATACCACCAATCTTCTCCATTTTCATTTTGAGCTCCATTAATAATTCCCAAAGCTATCCCCAAAAGCATAACTTTACTCAATACATTTTTAGGGATTAATACTGTTTCTGCACCCTCAGACCAATAATATACCCTAATTTCGAAAAAGTCCAATTGACGAACAAAACTTGGTACTGAATTAATTTGTTGAGCTCCTGTAATTATAATTCACGAACAAGCCGACAGCCACTTGTATTCGTAAAAAAATACTCCGTATGAATTAACGTGATGAGAAAAAAAAAGGGGGGGAGGTAGGGAAAAGAACTACCAGGAAATGGAGGGCTGTGAACACCAACTTCTTTTTCTGCCTCTTCTAGTCTTCTTTCTCTACTTTTCTGTATTATTTCAGGAGTATTTATGTTGGACGAAAAACAAAAAAACGAAATTACTTTATGGCCTGTTTGGGAACTCCCATTTGGAATTGAATTCTGGAATTGGGCCAAATATTGTGTTTGGCAACCCCAAGAATTTGGAATTGAAATCTGACCCAATTCCAAGCTAATCCAATACAGTTAAAAAAACATTCATTCTAAATCCCTAGCCCACCCCCCGTCATTTTAATTCTATCACCCCTCACTTTTCTAACTTTCCCTTTCCTAACCCTATTTCTGCAAACCTAGCTTATTGCTCGACATTGCTGCTGCGAAATCTTCCTCTTTGTTCGACATTTCTGCGACATTACTGCGACATTCCCAGATCAGGTCATCAATTTAATCTCTGGTATGTATATATCTCCTCTTTTCTCTTTCAATTTTATCTTTTTCGGATGCATAAGCATGGGATGTATGGCAGATTGACAGTAATACAGCATGGGAGGTTTAGATTGATTTCGATTTCGATTTCAAATTTCATTTTTTATGGATTAGGGATCGATCACTGCATTTTCGATTTCGATTCTCCGTCATATTATCATCATCATCCATAAAGTCCTCGCTGATGTCGCCATTTTCATTATTGCCATGGTTATCAACTCTCTTCTTGGATTTGTTGATTTTTTTTGTTTTGTTTAATTTGGCTATTTTTCTATGTGGGATCATTGTACGAAATACTTTGTTTGATTATTTGCTTATCTCGTTTGAGCTTTGTCAATTTTTTTTTGCGGGTTTGGTCTGTTTTGATTGATTTTAATCTTGCTGTATTGAAGTAGTTAAGTGCCTTTTGTGTACAATCTGCCATACATCCCGTGCTTGTGCATCCTGTCCTCGTGCATCCTCACCTGCATTTGTATCTTGACATGCATATTGACTTTGTGCATTCTGGCCTTGTGCATTCAGTAACTGTCGATCTGCGCTCTAACGACTAGCTTACTACCAATGCGAGTACTACTACTATGTGGTCTATGTCTAGATGTTTTTAGAGGGAGTTGAAGTGTATGACAATTTGGTTTTTTCAGATGCTTGTGTCATTGAATGGTTTGAGTCAGAGTAAAACTTGCTTATCCATTTGTCGGCCGAAGTTTCTGAATGTCGTCTACATCACTTTATTTGTAGTAACTTCCCTTTCGAAGTAGCGATGTTTAGATCCTCGGGCATACATAGTATTATTTAGCAAAGCTGGCCATCTGATTCTTGTATGATCTTTTGGAGTTCATGATTGCTTATTTCATGACATCGAACAAACACAGTAGAGCTGTAACAAACACAAATAATTTTGATATTGTAGTGCAGCAATTTAGTTCTCATATATTGCTTATTTCATGACATCTAGGTTTTTGACTCTAGCACAAGAAAATGGGTGATGAAATGAATGGTATGGAGTCGAGAAAGCGTGATAGGGAGGAGTATGATGACGAAGTTGAGTTGTTTGCGATTATTTTTGGTTTTATTAGTATGATACTATGTTCATGGCATCACATTCAATATCGAACGAAGGAAATAGCGTGGTGCGAGCATGAACGTGTTCTGAAAAGAAAATATTGGATGTATACATTAATGAACAACCGTATTTGTCAAGAACAGTTGCGTTTAGATAGAAATTGTTTTGACAAGTTGTGTCACATTTTAAAAGTAAGAGGGGGTTTAAGGTCAACTAGAAATGTGACAATTAAGGAAATTGTAGCCTATTTTCTTTATATCTTGGGTCATGGTTTAAAAAATAGGACTATTGGGGCTGTGTATACTCGATCGCGAGAAACTGTGAGTCGTAATTTCCATGTAGTGCTTAAAGCTGTGATGAAAATAGGTAAATATTATATAAACCAAAAAGAGAATACACGAAGTTTTGCGAGAGATGATAAATGGAAATGGTTTGAAAGAGTAATGGGAGCACTTGATGGGACTCATATTGATATGACGGTCTCTGCGCTAGATAGACATAGATATAGAAATAGAAAAGGTGATATTACTACCAATGTTCTAGCTTCATGTGATAATAAACTTCACTTTAGCTATGTTTTGCCTGGTTGGGAAGGGTCAGCGACAGATGCTCGTATCCTTGGTGATGCTCTTCAAAGGCCTAATAACGGTCTAAAAGTTCTAAATAATAAATATTATCTTGTGGATTTAGGTTTTACAAATGGACCAGACTTCTTAGCTCCTTATCGAAAAACTCGATATCATTTGAATTTATGGAAAGGAAATACTCCAACAAACTCCAAGGAACTCTTTAATTTGCGTCATTCTACGGCTCGAAATACCATAGAAAGAGCATTTGGATTATTGAAGAAGCGATGGGCTATACTTAGGACAAGTAGCTTTTATGATAAGAAAACTCAAGTTAGGATTATAAATGCTTGTTTCATACTACATAATTTTATAAAGGGTGAAAATATGAATGAGGACGACTTGTTGGCGGAGGTGGATGAAGATCTAGCCAATACACCTGGGGTTGATATTGAGGGTGAGGAAGAAATAGGACTCTTTTCGAGTGCACGTCAAACGGATGATTGGGATGATAAAAGGAATAAGATCGCTTTGAGTATGTGGGCCGCATACCGACCCCGAAGATCATAAGGTAAAACTTCCAATGTTTATGTTCATCCGTATTTAGAATACTATGGATAAAAAATATTGCATAAAAGTTGTTTATGCTTGATCTAGCCTTTACTTGATTGATTTCTCAGATAGGTTCTTGTTGTTTTTCTGGATTAATCTTTGATTTATGAGATTAATGTTATTTCATTGACATCATCATGATTTTATTTTTCCGAGAAAAGTTGTTTGTTTTGATGTTTTTGGATTGTGGGATTTATGCTCATTTGTTGGGGTTTTTTCTATGAAAGTCAAACCCATTTTGTGATTTCATTTTCTAGATATTGTTGCATCTGAGATGTTTATTGCATTCTTAGTTAGATGTTGTTTTTGTTTGTAAATACAGAGAATCATGAGCAACAAAGGGAAAGCACCTATGGTACCAACCCAATCGAAGAAGAGGGCTTACCTAAGTTGGACCAAACAAATGGATGAGACAATGATCGGAGTATTTTATAAACAATTGCAAGAAGGTAACAAGGCGGATGGTGAATGGAAACCACAAGCTTACCAAGCCGTAGTCGATGAACTTAGGATTACCTTGGGAATCGTCGTCAGCACTGATAATGTGAAGAATCAGATGAAAAGTTGGAAGAAGCATTATGCCATTATCACGGACATACGAACTTTGTCAAAGTTCAAATGGGACGAAGAGAGGAAAATGATTGTGATTGCAATCGAAGATTTGGAGCAATGGAATGAATTTATCAAGGTAAAAATTATTTACTAATGTTAATACCTTCACATGTTTTTTCAGTAATTTCGTCACAAACATGTTCACATGCATGCATCTGATAAATGAAAATTTCTGGAGGATTAAATTAGTAGTACAAGTTTTATGAAGGTGGAATCAGCAAAGTGCACTTCTTATTTGCACTTCTGTACTGCTGTACTGCTGTGGTTATTATGGTGTTGTACTGCTGTGGTTATTTGCACTTCTGTACTGCTGTACTGCTGTGGTTATTATGAAGGTGGAATCATCAAAAATTTTGGTGCTGTACTGCTGTGGCCTGTGGTTATTTGCACTTCTTATACGAGTATTTGTCTATTCGAGTGAGTGCTTGAGTAATTGTTTTATGTTCAGAAATGTTTTGATTTCTGTTGCTAGGTACACGAAAATGCAATCCCGTACCGAAACAAGTCTATAGACTATTGGGACGATATATGTGCTTTGTGTGGCCCGGATCGAGCTTTAGGGGATGGGGTGGAGATGCATGCTGAAGCGGCTATGGCTATGGAGGAAGAAAGTGAAAGTGGAGGGAGTTCAAACAAAGGAGTATCTTCCTCGGCATCTAAGAAACAAAAAAAGGATCGATTGGCAGATGCAATGAGTAAGTTTACCGAGATTTTTAATGATTATGTTCAAAGCAAACCAAAAGATGTCGTGAAACCTACTCCCGTTGAAGTTCATGAAGTTGTGAAGAACGTGATCGGTCTCGGGAGACACCAAATCATGGAGGCGGCTAGAATGTTTCTTAATGGTCCGGTTAGTGATTTTGAGATGCTTAAATCACTTCCGGATGAAGATAAACTTGATTGGGTTTTACTTTGTCTAAGGGAAGTTTAGTTATTTTAGTAAGTTCTTGTTCACGTGTTATTAGTTGACCATTTTACTTTTTAGAAAGTCGAACTATTTAGTTAAAAGAAGTGTATTTATGTAGTCGAACTATGTAGTTCCCGTGTTATGTAGATTTTTAAAAATATGGATTGAATTGAAATGGTGAAATGATTTTATTTGAAATCCTTGTGTCTCCCAAACAACTCGTGGAATTGAATTGTAGAATTCAAATCCAAGGGTATCCAAACACCATTTTGGAATTGGAATTGGAATTGAAATCCAGAAATTCAAATACAAGAATTGAAATTATGATTTTCAAATCAATTCCGAGTACCCAAACACTCCCTTACTCAATTCTAACAAAAATAATGTCACTTTTTCAATTTTATTCTCTTCCTAATCTAACCTAAGTAATTTTCTCTCTTCTTCTTTGACTCTTTACCTCCCCAATTTCTTTAATCAACTAAATTCTTTCGAATTCGATTATAAATTTTAATTCAATTATTAATGAAGTAATTCATTTTAATTATTTATTTAATTAATTGATTTATATTTTGTTCAGAGTTTAATTAACTTTTTAAATTAGGGTCAGGGATTTAGGGTGCATTATGGGTGGTTCTAGGGCATCAAACGTATATTGCACCGAGCCTTGCGCCTTGCTAGTAAACAAAATGGGTATCTTAATTTTTTTTTTATTTTCATGTAATTTTTTTAATTCGGTTTTTTACTATCTTATTTTTCTTTATTTTATTATGTCAAATTAAACTTAACTAATTGTGTTTTGAGTGGTGTTTGTTGATGTTTTGAGTGGTGGTTGTTGGTGTTGATGGGTGGTTGAATTTAGGGTTTTTTTAAAGAAAATCAATTTGGGTGAAATGACAAGGACAAATTGGTAAAATATCGTTAGGATTGAGTAAAAGCTCGTTAAGAAAAAGCACAACCCAAAAAAACACTCTCATTTTCGGACAAATCACTTAGGGTAATACGGCTTTTTTCATCAATAATGATAAATCGATTATAGAATTATAAGAGCAACCACAATGGTTTGGGTTTCATTGTGGTCCATTTGCTGCCACGTCACCACTACGTCATTTACTTACAAACCCAACACTTATGAACTTGTATTTAACAATGGTAAAAGTCCATCCAAGTTCATAAATGAGTCTCACCCATAATCTACTCTCAACATTTAATTTCTACTCATAAAATATCATATACTTAATTAATAATCAATTTGGATTACTTTAACAATGAACTAGTAAAAATAATTAATACAAACACTTTAAAAAAAATTAAACTAAATTACTTTTACATAATTATTATTTTAACATTATAAAAACTTACATAGTACTCTCCAACAAAAACTAATAAAATAATTTTAAAAATTTATAATTCGATACTTCCTCCAAAATGTTCCCAAATATGCTCTACCAAGTCCGCCCTCAAATTATTGTGAATTTCACGATCACGTAGCTCGGCACGTCTATGGAGAGATGATTGAAAATCACTCAATAACCCTCCATTTACTTGTACGGAAGCTTCTTCGACATCAGTCTCCCAATTAGTTATTTGCATCCCTTCATCTTCAACAATCATGTTATGTAGTATAATACATGCATACATGATTTCTTTTAAATGCTTTCTATCCCAAAAACGAGCCGTATGGCGTATAATTGTCCATCATGCTTGAAGAACACTAAAAGCACGTTCTACATTTTTTCTGGCCGACTCTTGCAGTTTCTTGAATAATTGTCTCTTAGGGTCCATTGGATGAGGAAACTCTTAACAAAGGTTGCCCACTCCGGATATATACCATCAACTAAATAATACTCTTTCGAGTATTCAGTTCCATTAGCCGAGAAATTAACTTCTGGAGCAAATCCTTCGACGACATCATTAAACAGTGACGACTGACGAAGAACATTGATATCATTGTTTGATCCGGCTACTCCAAAGAACGCATGCCATAACCACAAATCTTGAGACGCAACAACTTCAAGTATAATTGTTGGGACTCCATGATCACCTCACGTGTACTGACCATGCCAGGCAACTGGACACGCTCTCCATTGTCAATGCATGCAGTTGAGGCTTCTTAGGGATAAGCTAGTCGTGTACCTATAAAAAATAACCAACTACGGTCCAACTAAAAATATAGCTAGGGAAGTCAGGATCGATTTCACAGGGAGACAAATAAATCCTACTCGCAATTAAAGTCTATCTAAGTAGCCAAATTGGGGTTTTATGTTTGTTTTAACTAATCTAAAAGTAGTGAAGGAAAGAGAATTAAAGGAGAAGAATTAACTAAAATAAATATGATGAATTAAGACGAATTGATATATGGAGAGAGAACTAGGATTGTCGGTTCACTACGAATCTCATATGGTCACAGTCTAGGTCACAGGTCTATCGCAGATATTGGTCTAATGGGTAATGAAAAGGTTCTTCCGGTCCGCTATTCACCCTAACATGCGTCTAAAGGCTTCCGATCTTATTAGGGCAAACTAATGTGTTGTAGCAGGTCTAACTTTTACCAGGCTTCCGATCTTAGGTTCAAGTTAACATTTCAATTAATCAATTACGTCGACTTAATCAATTAATCTCAATTAAATGCTACAATCAACAACTCAGACACAATATCATTGACAGATCTATAAATTAATTAGCGACCACATTCAACTCGCAGATCCCCTAAATCCTAGCGAAGAAAATTAGCTACTCATAATTAAATCAAGAACAATAAAATTAATAAACGATTCTATTAGATTAAACATGATGAATAATAATAAAATTACGACAAGCATAAAACAAAGATTAAGAATAATTAAATATGAAGAAGAAAAACAATCAAGAACGAAGAAGAAGGAAGAAAGATTTAGATAAAATTACCAAAAGGAATGAAGGCGATTCGAATCAAGTCTTACAATAACTGAGTTTTTAAAGGAAGAGAGAATAAGGAGAAGGATCTAAATAAATATCTAAGGAAAGGTAAAAGTCTAAGGTAGAGAAGAAAAAGTGGAGAAGTAGAGAAGTAAAAATAAAAGTGGCTGAAAAGCCCTATTTATACAACTTAGAATAGGTTAAAACTGATTAGGAAATAACTTGCTGAATACAAAACTGTCCCGCGGCCCAGGAAATAGTCGGCCGACTATTGTAATAGTCGGTCGACTAATCATTCATTAATTGATCTTTGCAGGCTCCAGAATAGTCGGCCGATTATAGTAATTGTCGGTCGACTATCGTCATGGTCGGCCGACTATCCTAATAGTCAGTCGACTATCACCCGTTTCAGCGAACAGCTCCTTCTAGCTTTGTTTTGGCGCGGTTTTGGTTCGTTTTAGCTCCTTTGTCTTCCGTTTCTGTAAAAAGACAATACACACCACAAAGTAGCCAATTCGGGGCAAAATAATAGCTTTCGCTATTCGATAAGTACGGGAATGCGCGCATAAAAGGCATAAAAAATGTATATAAAATACGCGCATCAAACCTCCCCAAACCAAATCCTTGCTTGTCCCCAAGCAAGCACAAAACTATAACCCAATCCTAATGGAATGTATATAACTCATAGCAGAATATGATCCAAAGTTACCCAAACCAATGCGCAACGAATAAAATTAATGTAAACAACCACATACAACAAGCTTGACCAATGATAACAATACTGAACCTTCAACCTTGCAAGACTCGTCTATATCGGACTCTCACGGATCGCTCATCACACAAAACGGGTGATATTGTGAGTTTATATAAAAACGGAAAGACAGAACACTCACCTAAACTGCGACCTACAAGAACATGCATGCAATCTAACATGAAATCAATCTCTAATAACCGTACATACGTATTCTATCGGGAACAGACACGTGCCAAGGACTTACATATGGTATAAAGTGAGGCTAATCGGGTAAGAAGGGTAAAACGATAAGGATATGTGGAGTTAAAGGCCAAGCTAGTATTCCTTACACCCATCAATAATAAACATCCCGTTCTCACCAAACTCCAGTAGAAGAAATTAGGCATAGCAAAACGAGCTTTATCAAAACCGCTTCCCACTAATAACTATGAAATTAGAGAGATCAATTCTTTTCTCATAGCAAAAACACATTCTTCTTCTAGTTTCACTTCATTTTTTTCTTTTCTTTCTTCTTTCCTTTCGTTTCTTCCCTTTTTCCATTCAATTTTTTTTCTTTCATTGAATTTTTTCTTTTTTTCCTTTCTTTTTTTTTTCCTCAATTCATTTTTTTCAATTCCCCTTTTTTCTTTTCCAATATCATGGTTCCAAAATTAACCCGAAAAAAACAATTCCGTCTAATTCATCTACTAGCTTGACTAGGGTAGGCAAATTATGGCATGTAGTTAATTAACGGGTCAAACAGATCAATTTGGCTAGGTGAGGCTCATGGGAATTAATTAAAAGAAAGGATTTGCTTTTTTTGCACATGTCAAAACCACGAGTCAAAAACGTACAGGTACCTAAGAGACGAATGTCATGCTTATGCAATTTGATGTTACATATCTTATAAGGAGTACTACTCTCATCCTAAATGAAACTGATCATGAATGTCATCAGTTTAAGGCTCGAATTCCTTACAATCTTAGTAGTTTGCCAACAATGATTCAAGTTTATTCGTTCAGTACCGTTAACCAAAGATGTAAGAATGCCCCATGTGATTATATACAAAAATTCTAACGGCGCACTAGCATAAGCAACTAAATGAAGACATAGAAGCATTATCATCATCGCTACATAGCATTCCGACTCACCTAAGACTCGACTAAATGCAAAAACATATTTTTTTTGCAAACGGAAATGCAAGAAATATGCAGATGGATGAAAACAGACAGAAACATACCCTCCCCAAACCAAATCACACAATGCCCTCATTGTGTACAACAAACAATAAGAGGCATAAAATATACGGGGAAGAAATGCAAAACGATGGAAGTCCAAAAATAAAAAGAAGAACTACTTACAAGATATATACAAATGGAGACCTCCCCAAACCATCCTAATCGGAGCTCTCGTCACCGCTCTCCTCCTGACTACCACCTCCACTATCGTCATCTCCATCGTCGTCATCTCCCTCCTCGTTATCACCCTCCTTATTCCCGTCATTGTTACCATAGCCTCCCACAGGATAGTTGTAGTAAGTCGGGTGCCAAGCTGTAGGAGAGATCAGGCCGACCTGCACTCCACTGTTGTAACATGGAAAGTCGGAAAGTGCCTGATTTAGCTGTACCGTGGCTATCCGTTGGCACAACTCATTAAGCATTCCAGGGACTGCCGCTTGGTCGAGAACCGCAGGTGTAACATACGGTGGAGGAGGCACGAAGTGGGCAGGAAATGCCGGCACATTAGAATAATCAGTATATGGAAATGCATAAGGAGGGCGTGGTGGGCCCGAAGGTCCAGCCGCAAAAGATGGTGTATGTGATGCACGGCTGGTCGATCGGCCACCCCCTTGAGATTGTCGAGAAGATCGAGATGGTTCACCCGTCTCGGATGCGAAGTGTGTGGGGGTCTGAAGATCCCTCCTAAGCGGTAGCAAATAGGAGGGATACGGTGGAGGGTCCCGTTCAGGACCAAAGGGGAGATGGGGGAAGGGGGTAAGAGGTGGTAGATTGTAGGGGAGGATAACCGAGTCATCCTTTGCTATGCGCCAACGCAACTCTGGACCTAGCCAATGAAGACTCCTAAGGACAGAAAAGTTCAAAAGGCGACTATCGAGTCGCGCGGCAGATGGAAGATCGTGTCCTATAGGTTCCTCCCCGTACGGGAAGTCCGGAAATAGCCTACGACCGATGTGGGAAACGAGGCCCCCACAATGAATGACAGCTAAAAGCCCATTTCCGATATGTTGGAAATGGTGGGCAACGAGGGCGGCCACATTCATGACATATGGCCGCTCGCTATCGATGTTAAGATAGCCGGCTAGACTTTCCAAGTCATCAACATTAACAATGTTCGGCTCAGTACGTCCGTAAATGGTGCACCCTATCAGACGAAGCCAGTATCGGATGGCCGGGTGGTGGACTTCGTTGCCCCGCTTACGACCCGTATTACGATCCGAAATACAAGACCAGATTTCGTTGGCTAGACGGCGAGGGGGATGTATTGAGTCCCCTTCGCTAGTGACACCCAAAAGCTGACCGAACTCGCGAACGATCCTAGAAAAACTCGTGTTAAAGAGTCTAAAAAATATGCATGGTGTGTCCCAGTTCATGTCACTAAAAAAATTGAAACTACAAAAAAACTCTAGAGTCAGACCCATATATGTGAATTCAAGCATATAGGTAAGTCCACTCATACCAGTACCATTCAGTAAGTCTACAACAGGCTGATAAATGCCCAACCTGCTCAAGAGCTCACGGTCTAGAAACCGTGTCGGGGTTACCTTAAGAGCTGCCAACCGGACAAAGCGCTCCCTCAGATCTTCCGAGGTAAACCGAATGTCGGGGTATTCCGGTATGTTCTGCTCGGAAAAAGGAACGATATCCTGAGTCGGTGCTGACTCCCGGCTAATGTCGGCCCGACGCCTTGTGCTTCCCTGACGTTGTATTTTTCTTGCATCCATTTTGACCTGGAATAATCAGACTAGTGTACTACTCACACTAAAACCCCCAAATCAATTGAAATCAAAACCCTAAGTCCATAACTGAAATTTGGGTAAAAACATGATAATGTGAAAGAATTAATTAATTTGGGTAAGGGAATTGAGTAGTAGCAGAAATCTGAGACAAAACCAAACCAAAAATCCGAAATTCAAAGTCTGAAATCCAACAAATCGTAAACCCAGAATTCGTGAAAATCGCCCGACAGAAACGATAGTCGTCCGACAATCGAAATAGTCCTCCGACTATTCTGATAGTCGGCGACTCCCGGCGGAAAGCAGAAAACGCAGGCGGCGAAGTAGTTAGACGGGAAAAATGAAAACAAACACAAGGAAACTTACTTGAATGGCTGGAAAGTAGTTGCAACTTCAATAAAGACAAGAACTAGCAAAGGATGAAAAGATTAGAGAAGAAAAATGGATGAAGAGAAGAAGATGGGTAGGGTTTGAGGATGAAGATTTGAATGAAGAAGATGAAGGTTAAGGATGGATGTAGGTGGGAGGAGTGAGAGAGAGAGAGAGAGAGAATTGGGTTTAAGAGTTAATTTTCTTTTCAAAATAAAGACTGAAGTAGAGTAAAGAGAGAAATAAAACTCATGTAACGGAAATAGTCAGCCAAGGTGCGCAATAATTGCCGGAATTGTCGACCGACTATAGGAATAGTCGACCGACAATTAGAATAGTCGGCCGACTATAAAAATAGTTGGTCGACTATTGTTGACTCATTCCAGTTTTCCGTCAGCAGCCTGTTCTCTGCAAAACTCAATTCAAACCTTCAGACCCTCATTCTCACCCTCACAAAATCTATAATGCAGAAAATTAAATATGCTTTAACTAACTAAATGCAGGTACAAATGTTTTACAACCCGGGTTGCCTCCCGGTCAGCGCTGGTTTAAGGTCCCGCACGACCGTAGTCACCTTGCTCAGTTGGTGACTGTTTTGAGGTGCAAAGCCTCGACTCCTCCTCCTTTCTCATCCTTAACATGGTGATGTTAGTCATTCACCTTGCAACGATTCCTCGCGGTGGACTTCTTCTTGTCTACTTTATTACTTATGATGACGGGATAAGACTTAGAATCGTCTCGAAATACATGGTCTGGTATATATTGTGTAGATCCTAGCATTTCCCACACAACATCATCATCATTAAGCTCATCACCTGCACAAGTGTCTAAACACATCAAAGCCTCGAGTGGGTCCCTACTCAGGGAACCCATACAAACATAAAAAACAGCATCATCAATGATATCGAGAGCATAGCATGTGTCCTCTATCATAGGCTTAGCTAATGTGTTTGCCAAGTTAAAGGTCATCTTATCGTCCCCCACCTCTAGAGTCAAGCGTCCATGCTTGACATCTATAAGGGCCCCCGCAGTATGTAGAAACGGCCTACCCAAAATTATAGGAATTTGAGTATCCTCAGCCATATCTAGGACAATGAAATCGACAGGTACAAAGAATTTACCTATCCTAACGGGGACATCCTCTAAGACTCCTAGGGGACGTTTGACTGACTTGTCAGCCATCTGAAGAGTCACACTTGTGACTTTAAGCTGACCCATATTCAGTTTCTCGCAAACTGAATAGGGCATAACACTGACACTTGCACCCAAATCACATAAAGCTTTATCGATTACATGGGTGCCTATGGTGCATGGTATGGAAAAACTACCCGGGTCTTTTAGTTTGGGTGGAGACTTACTTTGGATTAGAGCGCTACACTCAGCAGTAAAAGCAGTGGTCTCATGTTCATTATAATTTCTCTTACGGGTCAAAATATCCTTCATAAATTTCGCATAAGAGGGTACCTGGGTAATTAATTCCGTGAAGGGAACGGTTACCTGGAGATTTTTGACGACCTCCATAAACTTACTGAACTGATTCTCGATTTTCTTATTCTTCAACCGGCTAGGAAAAGGAACTTGAATTTTGATCTGTTCAGCAGCTTTGTCCAGTACAACACATGTTTCCACTTCAGCAGCAGACGTCTTTTCAGCAGCGACCGTCTCAGATTCTGATCCTGTCTCTAAAGTAGTCGACCGACTATCAGGAATAGTCGGTCGACTATTATTAATAGTCGGTCGACCATTAACAATAGTCGGTCGACTATTTTTCTCCTCACCTGCAGTTTCTGGTAATCTGTCAATGATAGTTGGTCGACTATCTGAAATAGTCGGTCGACTATTATTGACCAATTCGTCATTCACAGCAGTTTCAACAGTTTTTAACGATACATCATCAATTACATCCTCAATTACATCTTCCATAATAACAGAATTATCATAATTAGGCATCTTGGGCTCGTCATAAGTAAGGCCGCTACGAAGCTGAATCGCGTTGCCCGTATCGTACGATTTTTCTGGCTGTGACGGTAGTGTGCCCGGTTGCCTAGTAGACTGATTTGTGGCAAGCTGCGCCACCTGTGTCTCCAACATCTTGATCTGTGCATCTTTAGATTGGTCACTTTTCTGCATCTGGATCATAAGAGATTGCATCATACTCTTCAATTCCTGATATTCGCTAGGAACTGGAGCCGGAGTCACAGGCATTGGAGGAAGAATAACAAGAGGTTGAGTCGGCGGTGGAAGAGCTAGAGGCTTTTGGAAGCCTTGTTGTTGTCCACGATGAGGCGGAACATAAGCTTGTTGCTTCGGCTGAGGAACTGGGTTCAACACATTCTGACTCGTCCAACAGAAGTTCGTATGCTCCCTAGTCCTCTCATTATAGTAATTAGAATAGGGATTACCTTGCTTGAAATGTTGAAAAGCTAGAACTTATTCCATCCCGGTCATACATTCCCCCGCGCTATGGCCTTCGGTATCACATCGATCACACATGGCCTTCTGTTTGATCATATATAGCATGGACAGTTTGCTGATTCGACTCGTTTCTATGAGGCGGATTCTGAATTTTATCGAGACGGGCATGAAGATGATCAAATTGAGCCATAATCTCACTGGTTTCTGCTGCGGCCACCCGAACACTACCCCTCGGATTTCCATACTCGACTCGATGCGTGGCCATCTCCTCGATTAATTTCCAACCCTTGTCATCATCAACATTGTTTTGGAAACGTCCGTTAGCTGCACCATCAAGAATAGCACGATTATCATCAAATAAACCATTATAAAATTGATTACATAAGAACCATGGCTCGAATTCGTGGTGAGGAATAGAACGGACTAGATCCTTAAATCTAGTCCATGTTTCGTTTAGATCTTCCAACGGTCCTTGCTTGAAACTGGTTATCTGACTCCGTATCTGATTAATGCGCTGAGGAGGGTAGTAATGCTTATAAAAAGCAAGCGCCAATGAGTTCCAATCATTAATATTGGCTGCTTCTTTATCCAAGTCTCGATACCATCTACGGGCTGGACCTGCAAGAGAAAATGGAAATAAGGCCTCCATTACTTGTTCCTGTGTTACCCCAGGAGCAACTGGAATCGAACAACAATAATCAGTAAATATTTCCATATGCTGTCCGAGATCTTCGTCTTTCCTGCCCGAGAAGGTATTTAGCTCCACTAAATTGAAATAAGCGGGACGAATCTCGAAAGAACCGGTAGTAGGAGTCGGTAGCTTCCATCCTTTTGGGATGTTAGCCTGAGTCGGCTCGGAGTGAGTGGAAAGCTTCGGTGGCATGATCAGAACTGAGATATCTGACTCGGCGTCTGATTTAGTATTGGAGTTGTCCTCTTCGTGGGACGAATATTCCGCTTCCAGATTAGCGAAAAATGGTTCAAGCGGGTTAGATTTTTCCGCTTGACGAATTTCCCTCCAAAAACTCCGTCTAGCTCGTAAAGTCTTCTCGTGTTCGGGATCAAATTTATAAATCTCGGACCTGTTAGACCTGGGCATAAACAGAACTAAAAAGGAAAATATGAGAACTGTCTCAAGGAACAAAAGTTCCCTGAGACAAAATATAAACTAAAAAGACAAGTAAAATTAACCGTCTCCCCGACAACGACGGCAAAATTTGATAAGCTAGTCGTGTACCTATAAAAAATAACCAACTACGGTCCAACTAAAAATACAGCTAGGGAAGTCGGGATCGATTTCACAGGGAGACAAATAAATCCTACTCGCAATTAAAGTCTATCTAAGTAGCCAAATTGGGGTTTTATGTTTGTTTTAACTAATCTAAAAGTAGTGAAGGAAAGAGAATTAAAGGAGAAGATTAACTAAAATAAATATGATGAATTAAGACGAATTGATATATGGAGAGAGAACTAGGATTGTCGGTTCACTACGAATCTCATATGGTCACAGTCTAGGTCACAGGTCTATCGCGGATATTGGTCTAAGGGGTAATGAAAAGGTCCTTCTGGTCGCTATTCACTCTAGCATGCGTCTAAAGGCTTCCGATCTTATTAAGGCAAACTAATGTGTTGTAGCAGGTCTAACTTTTACCAGGCTTCCGATCTTAGGTTCAAGTTTACCATTTCAATTAATCAATTACGTCGACTTAATCAATTAATCTCAATTAAATGCTACAATTAACAACTCATCAGACACAATATCATTGACAGATCTATAAATTAATTAGCGACCACATTCAACTCGCAGATCCCCTAAATCCTAGCGAAGAAAATTAGCTACTCATAATTAAATCAAGAACAATAAAATTAATAAACGATTCTATTAGATTAAACATGATGAATAATAATAAAATTACGACAAGCATAAAACAAAGATTAAGAATAATTAAATATGAAGAAGAAAAACAATCAAGAACGAAGAAGGAAGAAAGATTTAGATAAAATTACCAAAAGGAATGAAGGCGATTCGAATCAAGTCTTACAATAACCGAGTTTTTAAAGGAAGAGAGAATAAGGAGAAGGATCTAAATAAATATCTAAGGAAAGGTAAAAGTCTAAGGTAGAGAAGAAAAAGTGGAGAAGTAAAAATAAAAGTGGCTGAAAAGCCCTATTTATACAACTTAGAATAGGTTAAAATTGATTAAGAAATAACTTGCTGAATACAAAACTGTCCCGCGGCCCAGGAAATAGTCGGCCGACTATTGTAATAGTCGGTCGACTAATCATTCATTAATTGATCTCTGCAGGCTCCAGAATAGTCGGCCGATTATAGTAATAGTCGGTCGACTATTACCCGTTTCAGCGAACAACTCCTTCTAGCTTTGTTTTGGCGCGGTTTTGGTTCGTTTTAGCTCCTTTGTCTTCCGTTTCTGCAAAAAGACAATACACACCACAAAGTAGCCAATTCGGGGCAAAATAATAGCTTTCACTATTCGATAAGTACGGGAATGCGCGAATAAAAGGCATAAAAAGTGTATATAAAATACGCGCATCAAATCTCTCCAAACCAAATCCTTGCTTGTCCCCAAGCAAGCACAAAACTATAACCCAATCCTAATGGAATGTATATAACTCATAGCAGAATATGCTCCAAAGTTACCCAAACCAATGCGCAACGAATAAAATTAATGTAAACAACCACATACAACAAGCTTGACCAATGATAACAATACTGAGCCTTCAACCTTGCAAGACTCGTCTATGTCGGACTCTCACGGATCGCTCATCACACAAAACGGGTGATATTGTGAGTTTATGTAAAAACGGAAAGACAGAACACTCACCTAAACTGCGACCTACAAGAACATGCATGCAATCTAACATGAAATCAATCTCTAATAACCGTACATACGCATTCTATCGGAAACAGATACGTGCCAAGGACTTACATATGGTATAAAGTGAGGCTAATCGGGTAAGAAGGGTAAAACGATATGTATATGTGGAGTTAAAAGCCAAGCTAGTATTCCTTACACCCATCAATAACAAACATCCCGTTCTCACCAAACTCCAGTAGAAGAAATTAGGCATAGCAAAAAGCGCCTTATCAAAACCGCTTCCCACTAATAACTATGAAATTAGAGAGATCAATTCTTTTCTCATAGCAAAAACACATTCTTCTTCTAGTTTCACTTCATTTTTTTTCTTCCCTTTTTCCATTCAATTTTTTTCTTTCATTGAATTTTTTCTTTTTTTCCTTTCATTTTTTTTCCTCAATTCATATTTTTTCAATTCCCCTTTTTTCTTTTCCAATATCATGGTTCCAAAATTAACCCGAAAAAACAATTCCGTCTAATCCATCTACTAGCTTGACTAGGATAGGCAAATTATGGCATGTAGTTAATAAACGGGTCAAAATTGGTATGTGAGGCTCATGGGAATTAATTAAAAGAAAGGATTTGCCTTTTTTGCACATGTCAAAACCACGAGTCAAAAACGTACAGGTACCTAAGAGAAGAATGTCATGCTTATGCAATTTGATGTTACATGTCTTATAAGGAGTACTACTCTCATCCTAAATGAAAATGATCATGAATGTCATCAGTTTAAGGCACTAATTCCTTACAAATCTTAGTAGTTTGCCAACAATGAGTCAAGTTTATTCGTTCAGTACCGTTAACCAAAGATGTAAGAATGCCCCATGTGATTATATACAAAAATTCTAACGGCGCACTAGCATAAGCAACTAAATGAAGACATAGAAGCATTATCATCATCGCTACATAGCATTCCGACTCAACTAAGACTCGACTAAAGGCAAAAACATATTTTTTTATGCGAACGGAAATGCAAGAAATATGCAGATGGATGAAAACAGACAGAAGCATACCCTTCCCAAACCAAATCACACAATGCCCTCATTGTGTACAACAAACAATAAGAGGCATAAAATATACGGGGAAGAAATGCAAAACGATGGAAGTGCAAAAGGAAAAAGAAGAACTACTTACAAGATATATACAAATGGAGGCCTCCCCAAACCGTCCTAATCGGAGCTCTCGTCACCGCTCTCATCCTGACTACCACCTCCACTATCGTCATCTCCATCGTCGTCATCTCCCTCCTCATTATCACCCTCCTTATTCCCGTCATTGTTACCATAGCCTCCCTTAGGATAGGTGTAGTAAGTCGAGTGCCAAGCTGTAGGAGAGATCAGGTCGACCAGCACTCCATTGTTGTAACATGGAAAGTCGGAAAGTGCCTGATTTAGCTGTACCGTGGCAATCCGGTGGCACAACTCATTAAGCATTCCAGGGACTGCCGCTTGGTCGAGGACCGACCGCAGGTGTAACATACGGTGGAGGAGGCACGAAGTGGGCAGGAAATGCAGGCACATTAGAATAATCAGTATATGGAAATGCATAAGGAGGCTGTGGTGGGCCCGAAGGTCCAGCCGCAAAAGATGGTGTATGTGATGCACGGCTGGTCGATCGGCCACCCCCTCGAGATTGTCGAGAAGGTCGAGATGGTTCACCCGTCTCTGGTGCGAAGTGTATGGGGGTCTGAAGATCCCTCCTAAGCGGTAGCTGACAGGGGTTAGTCGTATCCCTAATCAAAAGTACCCTAAGGTCACTAACTAATGTAGATAGCGAAGTCAGGGGTCGAACCACAAGGAGATGGGAATTCAATTGTTTATCCGAAGAATTAGATTCTAGATTATGGGTCTCAATTGGCTGGTTTGGTAAGTAGAAACTAAATAACCAAAACGGAATAACAGGAAGGGAAAAGTCTAGGGTCTCAGGTTCACTACGAATATTAGCCGGGTCAGGGAGTCAACTAACAGATCAATAATCGAACTACCTAAGGTGCAAGTCCGGTCGGTACAATACAACCTTTAGATCTAAACTTAACCTACGGTCGCTAGCATTAAGTCAGTTTACCCGAATTATCGTGGCCTAATTAGTTCTTAACCCGGTCGGTGAAAAGCCCTAATTGCTATGCTAATTAATTGAATTATGCATCAGACAATCAATCAGATTTAAGACGATAAACAAGCGATAGTTCATGCGATTAACAACTAATCAATCAATTATAATCCCTCCTAACATGCATAGATCCCCTTAACCCTAGATGAGAAATTAGCTACGCATAATAAAACTAATCAGACAAGAAAGAAAGAAATCGAATCTAAACATATCAAGACGAATTAACAATCAATTGAAGGAAATAATAATGCTAGAACAATAAATAAAGATGAATTTAAAGAGAATTGAAATTCAATACCGAATGATGAAGGAAATTGTAAAGATCTAGGTAGGTAAACTAAACTATGAAAATTGAATAATGAAAAGTGTGTAAAAGAAGGTAAAAGAAAGTGTAGAATGAAAGTGTCTGACAATGTAGTCAGAAGTCTTATTTAAAAGATATATGTTGGACTTCAAAATAGGCCCAAAGTATAAGTCGAAATAATGTTGATGCGCGGCCCGGGCAGGAGCTTCACGGAGTGGCACTCGATCGAGTGCAGTAGAGGCACTCGATCGAGTAACGCTGTAGGTCGCAGCATCGCGCGCTCAACTTCAAACGACTGCCATTTCTTCGTTTCTTGTTCAAATTGAACGTGTAATATATCGTTGGAAAGCTAAGAGAAAGAGCTTTCCAACGCCACAAAATCACCCTGATTGGAGTTGTATAACTCAAGATATGGACGTTTGAAGTTGACCCTTAAGTAGGCGATCATTCTTTCTTCTCAATTTGCATTTGTTTCCTTCTTTATTCCTTCTCGATTCCCATTCTCGTCCTCGGCTTAGTCTTTTTAGTTCGTCAAGATGTAAATGCGTTCAAAAGCACACATATCCTGCAAAATAACCCGAGATACGGCAGTATCGACTTTCTAGAAAATATCGACAGTTAAGGCATAATCAGGAGAAGAAAACGTGATAAATTCAACGGTCGGGGGACGAAATAAATAGATATAAAATGTGTTGATCAAACTCCCCCAAACCGACTCTTTGCTTGTCCTCAAGCAAACCAAACATATAATACAAGAGAGGACAAGTGATGCGAAGCACGACTCAAAGCAAACTTACAATCATGCTCCTAAAAGTCATCTTAAACCGGCTAGAAAACACGAGATGTCAGAGAATAAAATTAAATCAATAATCATGCCATGAATAAACGATCGCTTGCCAAACTTTCAACCTTGCGAGACCATCAATGTCGGACTTCCTCGCGGTTATCGCTCAATACTCGTAAGAACGAGTGAGTATAAAAATGTGAAGATAAGAAGGAATAAGAACACTCACTCGACTTATGAAACATGCATGCAATCGACTATATGAAATCAATCTCCCCAACCAAATACGTGTTCCTGTAACACCCACTATTTTTTTTTCTAGCGTTTTTGTCTTTACCGTTATGACTCTGTCACATTTCGGCCTTGCATTTAATCTTTTTCCAAGCTCTATTTTCATTTTTGAGTTTAATAATATTTATTTATATTTTAAAAAAGATTTTTAATTCTTTTAAATCCATTTATTTGAATTTCCTCGTAAACTATTTATTTTCCGCGAGGAATTCTATTTCTCTACGAATTAACGTTTTTAAGCTCGGATTTAAGTTATTCTTTTTTCCTAAAAATGTTTAAATACATTTATATAATATTTTAGACTAAGAAATATTTTTATTTACGAAAATTTAGCCATTAATGATTATATTACGAACTTTCGTAAATAATTATTTTCTATCGCGAGGTTTACTCGAATTGCTTTGAAATGTCGTTAACTATTTTACGATTCTTCTTTTTATCAACTTATAAATTATTTGAGACCATTTCCTCACATTTTGGACCGACAAAGCTTCTTGTCACAATTTTACTACGTATTATTTATACGTTTCATTTTATCACGTTAAACCGTAAACGTAAGATTATTTTCTTCCATTTATTCCATGCTTTATTACTCAAACTTTTCACTCTCCCTCACCTTCATTATTTTGGCTGGTTTCCTCACACATTTCACATAGTTTTCTTCACCCTTATTATTACTTTCATTTATGCATAAACCATCCTTCTTCATTCATTCATTCTTTTCATAAAAAAATATTACAACATCTTTTTCCTTCTTCATTTCTGGCCGTGACACTCTTCTCCCCTCCTAGGCTGACTTTTGGTTAATTCGAGCCTTGATCGCATCATTTTTATCGTCAAAATAATCCTCTTTCCGATCCCTTCGTTAAGGTAATAATCGATGTTGTTTTCGATCATTATTTACCTTGTTTTTATTAGTTTTCTCATGGTATTTTTCTGCCATGATTTTTATATATTGTAGGATTTGCGGTCGATCCCGAGGCCGACGAATATATTATTGATTCAGATTTGGACTGAGGTAACGTCGATGTTACTCGGTATTTCATGATTTTAATTGTGTATTTGCATGTATATATTTTTATGTTTTATTTTTGACAATATATGTATGTCATAAAATCTGGAAAATTTTTAAAAGTTTAAAATTTGCATGTTTCGGTATTTTTATCGCTTTTACGAGATTAACGATTAAATCGTCATATGAATTTGTAAAATCGTAATACTCGGCCTAAACATGTAATATATGTTAATATTCTGTAAAAATGATGTTTTTGATGATTTTTAATAATTTAGTATTTTTCTGATATTTTTGATATCGATTATTGAATTATTACCGTAATCGGACAAAAATGATTAAAAACCGATTTTTAGTTCTAGTACTTAAACATTTTATTTTAATCTGATTTTTGACGTGGTGAAACTTTCTGATGAAATAGAATTTTCTGAATTTGTTTCATAATTTTTCAGAATTGTTAAGTGGATGAATTAATTAATCACTTTAAATCATCGTTTATCGTTAAAACCGTGTTTGTCATTTAAATTCTCGATTTCTGGTCCTATAATTAAATCTGGAAAAAAATGTGATTCTGATGATTTCATATTAAAATGTAATTTTATGATTTTTAGTGCCTTAATAAATGTTCGGAACGATAAGTTTTATTAGTGGAATCGTTAATTGTGAAAACGGGTTTTAAAGACGGTTTTGACGGGATTTATTAAATCTGGAATTTTTGGAAATCTGCAAAAATGGTAGATTCTGGAAAATCATGATTTTTAGGTTTAATAATAATTTTTGGGTATTAATACTTAAATCATTTGGTAATTACTATTTTTATTAATCGTTATTGTCGAGATTGGACGATTAACGAGAAAACGCTTTAAAAACCGAGTTTTAGGATTCTGGAAAATTTTCTTTTCTGGACAGAATGTCCATAAATATATTTTAACTATTTTACATAATTTTTGTACTATTTATTAAAGTCTTTAATTAATAAGTATTGATTTTCGGATAAATTGTGATTTATCGTTAAAATGCTTCGTCTTACCTAAAGGAATTATTTTTCCAGCAATTTTGAAAGTATTTAAATCTGAAACTTTAAGAGTTAAATCATCCCTTAACATACTCTAAATATATTTGTTGGTTTAATTAAATAAAGACGTTCAAATATTTAATTTGGTGTTTGCCGTGAAATCCTATTTATAATTTTATTGTCGAAACTAGTAATAATTAGGGAATTTTAGCTTTCTAACTTTTGAAAACACCCTAATTAGTAGTATTAAAATGTTTAAGACATTTTTAATCATTTTATAACGCTTGTACGATATTTTAATAATTTCATAAAATTAAATGTTCACTTTGATAATTAATATCGTCGGGGCCGAAAGTATTAGTTTTATAAATCTATATCGTTTACTAAGAATGTGATGTTAGTATAGACTAATATTTTCGCTATTTTGATATGATGCTATTTTTGGTAAAGTTTCTAAAAATAGTAATTTTCTATTTATAGAATGTTTTCCCATTTATATAAATGTTTATTCCTTTTATCCTCATATTATTTATATTGATTATATTTATTTTTTGTATATCGATAACGACTTGTTTTGGAGTTATGGAATAAAGTCAAGTGTGGGGTTAGAGTAATAATCTGGGGTGTACATTTTTGCCATCAGCTATAAAGCCGGTGTACCCATTTGGGGCACATTTGGTCGTTGAACTGGGCGTAGTTTCGCCCAGGAGAGTGTGCATTGTGCCCTTAAGCTAGATATCGCATCGTGTTAGTCGCCGTCAGTTGAACTGGATACATTTGGTGTCCAGGAGGGGTGTATACTACTTAAACCAGGACCTCGCTGCACGCAGTCCTGTTATAGTTGAGTTGCCTAGTTAGAGACTGGATTCTGTTATGAGTTAAGTCTACAGTTCTCGAAGCTAGTTTCCAGTATTATCCTAGTGAAAGTCTAGCCTTGTGCACACTGATCGAATTTCCATAACGCCATTTTGATTATTTTATTTATTATCAATATAAATTGGTTTATAGGTTGGCAAATATTTTTATGTTTCTTCGGAAACCCATTTTTATATTTTGGTTTTGGCGCTGTAAACTTATTTTAATATGTTGTTTTACTGTTTTCCATTTTTAATATTTTTCCTATATTAGTAATTACTATTTTAAAATCTTGTCATACGGCTGGGAGAACGTTGACGTTGCTCCCCACTGATTGTGGCTGTTATATTTTAACATGGCAGGTATACATGTTCCGGGTGTGGGCTAGCGAGCAGTGTGGATCCTGCTTATTTATTTTAATAATTATGTCTTATGGATTGTTCAAACCCCTTTTGTGGATTGGTTTAAATTTTGGCCATTTTATTTAAGGCCTATTGTTTGACTTTACCATTTTAATTTTTTCTAAGACATAGTTACAGTGTGTTTTTATCCCGACTCTACAGTGTTTCCGCCACTGTATCGCGTTAGAATTTCAAGGGGATTACAGTTGGTATCAGAGCATCATTGCTCCTAACGCTTACACCTGAAATTAAGGAAAATACCAGTAAATTATTTAAACAGTAAATAAAAATATTATTAGAGATGGGTAGAAACAAGTAAGGACTTATGTGATTAGCCTTCATGCTCCTGAAACCCAATAATTATCATTGAATATTTGTTTTATATGTCAAAGAAGATGATGAGTGGACAAGATGTTGACATGATGCTACTCCAAATTGGGACGGGACCTACATAGCACTCTCAACGCCTGCTGACTCGAGTGGACAACTTGGTGCTCCAAGAAAGATGCCGATGGTGACTTTTCAGCTCCGGTTTAGTTTGCTCAAGCTACAGGTTAGATGATTAAGAGTAGATCCCTGTTCCGTGACGTTGCAGTAGTAGATCCAGATGGAGCGACCCAAGACTTGTGTGCTCGTTCCTCTACAAGAAGATGAAGTAATCCTTTTTGTTCCCTCGTGAACTCTGGAGGATTGAAGATTCTCCTCTGGCTCAAGATCTTAGTAATATAGGATCATCGATTCTTTTCTTCCTTCCCCTATTTCTTCCAATTCTTTTCTTATATATTCTCATCTTCATTCTCATGGTGAATCCTTGTTCTATTCTTCTATTCTACCATCTTTCTCTTGAGATTCTTTGGTTAGACCGGATTCTGTCTTAGTGAACCCGTGTTATAGATGTTTGAGGTTTAGTAAACCCTTGTTACCTGATTTGAGGATTTTGAGTCTGCCTTACTTTCTAAGCAAGTAAGAAATTCTTGAGGATTAATTTGGATAGCAAAATGTTGTTTGATGGAATTAAGATGATACTTTAGGCACTTCACCTTGGGTTATAGGTTACCTTGATTATTTTGGGGTACTTAGAGTCGGATATATTTGGGAGTAGTAAGAGAGTATGTCATATTTGATGGATACCTAGTACCTAACCCATAACCAAACTAAGGGTAACTGATAATATTACTTTGGATTCTTTACCTAATGCTTATTTAATGGATGCATCGCGATTATTTGGGATCATAGAGTATTGTTTAAGGTGTTAGACTGAGTGTTGTGGTACCATTGAAGGTTTTCATTAATGTCGTTAGAAATTTTGGTTGACATAGATTACCCGTATTTCTTAAGGATTAGATCGTTGATCGTCGTTTAAGGTTGTAACCTATGAACGTTGGGGTTGAGTGATCTAACTTGGGATAAATTGTTGTTGTCCCTAGAGAAGAGAACTATCTTGCACAATCACAGTTTGGTTTTATTGTGCTGTTTCGAGGAATACTATTATACGGATCATCTTATTGGGACTGTTATAACCTTAGACCAACGAGATTGTGGCTTCGTTGATTTAATAAATATTTCGGAGGTTTCGCTGATACAATATGAAATTTGGTGGAATTTTTAGAAACCTTAGCCCAATGACGTGTTTGAAGATGTGAGTGTTTGCGCCATTACCTATAGGTTGAGCGTATTTGAGGATTTGTTATACTTTCCCCAAGTTCTTTACTTGTGGCATTATAACATGTTGGTGATCATTTTGAGGATTCTGTGCCCGAACATTGTTAATTGGTAGATTTTATTTAGTGTTCCTTACTCGAGAAATTTGAAGTATACCTCGAGTTCAGACCTTATGAGCTTTGAATTACGAGCCTTAGTGATTACAAGTTTGGGTATGTTTTGATGACCGTTGGAATCTTAATTAATGGATTAGTCTAAAGCATTTGTGGATTAGTATCGTATCGCTTGAACGATTGGATAGTCACGTAAGACATTTTTTTTTGAGTTAGTGACCGAGTAGTACCACCTAGTGCCTAATATTGGACTTAACGTTATTTGATGGAAATTAGGGACCCGGGTTGAGGGAGTTGTACCGGGAATCTCGAGATGGTTAATTTAATTTTTCAGTCCTTGAGAGTTCTATTTGACTCTCAAATTCGTCCTCCCCTTAGCTTCTCTTGAATCCCGCTTCTTCTTCTTCAGCCAATCCCTTTCGACTTCTTTATCGGGTTTGAAAACTTTTGTTTCGATTTGTCGTTGACTTTGACTCTATTTATCAATTTATTATTTTCCCCGGACTTGTGTTATAAAAAGTTTGACTTGTTTAAAAAAAATGGATTATCGTAAAATTCTAACATTTTTGACTTATAATTTCTAATTGTGAAGTTGCCGTTTTGTAAAAAGTTTGACTAACTTCAACTTTTCGGATATCGTGAAACTTAACCTTTTTGAATTATAATTTAAGAACTTGATACTTCACTTTTGTTTTATCTTTGGTTGATAATTATATCTAGATCTGTCTCAAAATGCCTAAATAATTTTTTAAAAATTATTTCGAAATTATTTCATTTTTTTTTTATTTTCAAGCAATCGGACTTTTATGAAGACCTTCATATTTCCAAAATATTCAATTTCTATATGATTATTACATAAAACATTTTAACATTGTCGAAATTATTTTATGGTTTGATAACATTTTTGAAAACTTTCATAATTACTTTGATAACATTTTCAAAATTTTAATATTTTGAAATTAGTTTTCGTTTTATTGTTGGTGGACTTTTGAATCTGTTATTGAAAATGTTTGACGGTTGGTTCGATTTTTACTAACAACAAAATTTTATTTTTCCAAACTAAATTTTGTTTTGTCATAAAACGAAATATTATCGAATTATTCTTAATCAAATTGTTTTACTTTTATTTTGAAAAGGTTTGGTTACCCAATTTTCTTCGAGTTCATTTACAAATGTTATTTGACGTCGTTATTTTATCAAATAACTTTACATTACGATTTCATTAATTAAAAAAAAAAATTTAAACTTCGGGTAGCTTAGCCCAATTCCTCTTGGAATAAATATTTGCATTCGATTTCGTATCACTTTGAAAGTTGTAAAGTTTTCTTTTAAAGTAAAATTTTTATGCGAACTTTGTATCCCCATCTTTTCAAGTGAGGTAATTTCTATTACTTTCTGCTTATTCTTAGTTTCTAGGACGAAACTTTCTTTTAGTGGGGAGGATTGTAACACCCGCTATTTTTTTTCTAGCGTTTTTGTCTTTACCGTTATGACTCTGTCACATTTCGGCCTTGCATTTAATCTTTTTCCAAGCTCTATTTTCATTTTTGAGTTTAATGATATTTATTTATATTTTAAAAAAGATTTTTAATTCTTTTAAATCCATTTATTTGAATTTCCTCGTAAACTATTTATTTTCCGCGAGGAATTCTATTTCTCTACGAATTAACGTTTTTAAGCTCGGATATAAGTTATTCCTTTTTTCTAAAAGTGTTTAAATACATTTATATAATATTTTAGACTAAGAAATATTTTTATTTACAAAATTTAGCCATTAATGATTAAATTACGAACTTTCGTAAATAATTATTTTCTATCGCGAGGTTTACTCGAATTGCTTTGAAATGTCGTTAACTATTTTACGATTCTTCTTTTTATCAACTTATAAATTATTTGAGACCATTTCCTCACATTTTGGACCGACAAAGCTTCTTGTCACAATTTTACTACGTATTATTTATACGTTTCATTTTATCACGTTAAACCGTAAACGTAAGATTATTTTCTTCCATTTATTCCATGCTTTATTACTCAAACTTTTCACTCTCCCTCACCTTCATTATTTTGGCTGGTTTCCTCACACATTTCACATAGTTTTCTTCACCCTTATTATTACTTTCATTTATGCATAAACCATCCTTCTTCATTCATTCATTCTTTTCATAAAAAAATATTACAACATCTTTTTCCTTCTTCATTTCTGGCCGTGACACTCCTCTCCCCTCCTAGGCTGACTTTTGGTTAATTCGAGCCTTGATCGCATCATTTTTATCGTCAAAATAATCCTCTTTCCGATCCCTTCGTTAAGGTAATAATCGATGTTGTTTTCGATCATTATTTACCTTGTTTTTATTAGTTTTCTCATGGTATTTTTCTGCCATGATTTTTATATATTGTAGGATTTGCGGTCGATCCCGAGGCCGACGAATATTTGATTCAGATTTGGACTGAGGTAACGTCGATGTTACTCGGTATTTCATGATTTTAATTGTGTATTTGCATGTATATATTTTTATGTTTTATTTTTGACAATATATGTATGTCATAAAATCTGGAAAATTTTTAAAAGTTTAAAATTTGCATGTTTCGGTATTTTTATCGCTTTTACGAGATTAACGATTAAATCGTCATATTAATTTGTAAAATCGTAATATTCGGCCTAAACATGTAATATATGTTAATATTCTGTAAAAATGATGTTTTTGATGATTTTTAATAATTTAGTATTTTTCTGATATTTTTGATATCGATTATTGAATTATTACCGTTAGCGGACAAAAATGATTAAAAACCGATTTTTAGTTCTAGTACTTAAACATTTTATTTTAATCTGATTTTTGACGTGGTGAAACTTTCTGATGAAATAGAATTTTCTGAATTTGTTTCATAATTTTTCAGAATTGTTAAGTGGATGAATTAATTAATCACTTTAAATCATCGTTTATCGTTAAAACCGTGTTTGTCATTTAAATTCTCGATTTCTGGTCCTATAATTAAATCTGGAAAAAAATGTGATTCTGATGATTTCATATTAAAATGTAATTTTATGATTTTTAGTGCCTTAATAAATGTTCGGAACGATAAGTTTTATTAGTGGAATCGTTAATTGTGAAAACGGGTTTTAAAGACGGTTTTGACGGGATTTATTAAATCTGGAATTTTTGGAAATCTGCAAAAATGGTAGATTCTGGAAAATCATGATTTTTAGGTTTAATAATAATTTTTGGGTATTAATACTTAAATCATTTGGTAATTACTATTTTTATTAATCGTTATTGTCGAGATTGGACGATTAACGAGAAAACGCTTTAAAAACCGAGTTTTAGGATTCTGGAAAATTTTCTTTTCTGGACAGAATGTCCATAAATATATTTTAACTATTTTACATAATTTTTGTACTATTTATTAAAGTCTTTAATTAATAAGTATTGATTTTCGGATAAATTGTGATTTATCGTTAAAATGCTTCGTCTTACCTAAAGGAATTATTTTTCCAGCAATTTTGAAAGTATTTAAATCTGAAACTTTAAGAGTTAAATCATCCCTTAACATACTCTAAATATATTTGTTGGTTTAATTAAATAAAGACGTTCAAATATTTAATTTGGTGTTTGCCGTGAAATCCTATTTATAATTTTATTGTCGAAACTAGTAATAATTAGGGAATTTTAGCTTTCTAACTTTTGAAAACACCCTAATTAGTAGTATTAAAATGTTTAAGACATTTTTAATCATTTTATAACGCTTGTACGATATTTTAATAATTTCATAAAATTAAATGTTCACTTTGATAATTAATATCGTCGGGGCCGAAAGTATTAGTTTTATAAATCTATATCGTTTACTAAGAATGTGATGTTAGTATAGACTAATATTTTCGCTATTTTGATATGATGCTATTTTTGGTAAAGTTTCTAAAAATAGTAATTTTCTATTTATAGAATGTTTTCCCATTTATATAAATGTTTATTCCTTTTATCCTCATATTATTTATATTGATTATATTTATTTTTGTATATCGATAACGACTTGTTTTGGAGTTATGGAATAAAGTCAAGTGTGGGGTTAGAGTAATAATCTGGGGTGTACATTTTTGCCATCAGCTATAAAGCCGGTGTACCCATTTGGGGCACATTTGGTCGTTGAACTGGGCGTAGTTTCGCCCAGGAGAGTGTGCATTGTGCCCTTAAGCTAGATATCGCATCGTGTTAGTCGCCGTCAGTTGAACTGGATACATTTGGTGTCCAGGAGGGGTGTATACTACTTAAACCAGGACCTCGCTGCACGCAGTCCTGTTATAGTTGAGTTGCCTAGTTAGAGACTGGATTCTGTTATGAGTTAAGTCTACAGTTCTCGAAGCTAGTTTCCAGTATTATCCTAGTGAAAGTCTAGCCTTGTGCACACTGATCGAATTTCCATAACGCCATTTTGATTATTTTATTTATTATCGATATAAATTGGTTTATAGGTTGGCAAATATTTTTATGTTTCTTCGGAAACCCATTTTTATATTTTGGTTTTGGCGCTGTAAACTTATTTTAATATGTTGTTTTACTGTTTTCCATTTTTAATATTTTTCCTATATTAGTAATTACTATTTTAAAATCTTGTCATACGGCTGGGAGAACGTTGACGTTGCTCCCCACTGATTGTGGCTGTTATATTTTAACATGGCAGGTATACATGTTCCGGGTGTGGGCTAGCGAGCAGTGTGGATCCTGCTTATTTATTTTAATAATTATGTCTTATGGATTGTTCAAACCCCTTTTGTGGATTGGTTTAAATTTTGGCCATTTTATTTAAGGCCTATTGTTTGACTTTACCATTTTAATTTTTTCTAAGACATAGTTACAGTGTGTTTTTATCCCGACTCTACAGTGTTTCCGCCACTGTATCGCGTTAGAATTTCAAGGGGATTACAGTTGGTATCAGAGCATCATTGCTCCTAACGCTTACACCTGAAATTAAGGAAAATACCAGTAAATTATTTAAACAGTAAATAAAAATATTATTAGAGATGGGTAGAAACAAGTAAGGACTTATGTGATTAGCCTTCATGCTCCTGAAACCCAATAATTATCATTGAATATTTGTTTTATATGTCAAAGAAGATGATGAGTGGACAAGATGTTGACATGATGCTACTCCAAATTGGGACGGGACCTACATAGCACTCTCAACGCCTGCTGACTCGAGTGGACAACTTGGTGCTCCAAGAAAGATGCCGATGGTGACTTTTCAGCTCCGGTTTAGTTTGCTCAAGCTACAGGTTAGATGATTAAGAGTAGATCCCTGTTCCGTGACGTTGCAGTAGTAGATCCAGATGGAGCGACCCAAGACTTGTGTGCTCGTTCCTCTACAAGAAGATGAAGTAATCCTTTTTGTTCCCTCGTGAACTCTGGAGGATTGAAGATTCTCCTCTGGCTCAAGATCTTAGTAATATAGGATCATCGATTCTTTTCTTCCTTCCCCTATTTCTTCCAATTCTTTTCTTATATATTCTCATCTTCATTCTCATGGTGAATCCTTGTTCTATTCTTCTATTCTACCATCTTTCTCTTGAGATTCTTTGGTTAGACCGGATTCTGTCTTAGTGAACCCGTGTTATAGATGTTTGAGGTTTAGTAAACCCTTGTTACCTGATTTGAGGATTTTGAGTCTGCCTTACTTTCTAAGCAAGTAAGAAATTCTTGAGGATTAATTTGGATAGCAAAATGTTGTTTGATGGAATTAAGATGATACTTTAGGCACTTCACCTTGGGTTATAGGTTACCTTGATTATTTTGGGGTACTTAGAGTCGGATATATTTGGGAGTAGTAAGAGAGTATGTCATATTTGATGGATACCTAGTACCTAACCCATAACCAAACTAAGGGTAACTGATAATATTACTTTGGATTCTTTACCTAATGCTTATTTAATGGATGCATCGCGATTATTTGGGATCATAGAGTATTGTTTAAGGTGTTAGACTGAGTGTTGTGGTACCATTGAAGGTTTTCATTAATGTCGTTAGAAATTTTGGTTGACATAGATTACCCGTATTTCTTAAGGATTAGATCGTTGATCGTCGTTTAAGGTTGTAACCTATGAACGTTGGGGTTGAGTGATCTAACTTGGGATAAATTGTTGTTGTCCCTAGAGAAGAGAACTATCTTGCACAATCACAGTTTGGTTTTATTGTGCTGTTTCGAGGAATACTATTATACGGATCATCTTATTGGGACTGTTATAACCTTAGACCAACGAGATTGTGGCTTCGTTGATTTAATAAATATTTCGGAGGTTTCGCTGATACAATATGAAATTTGGTGGAATTTTTAGAAACCTTAGCCCAATGACGTGTTTGAAGATGTGAGTGTTTGCGCCATTACCTATAGGTTGAGCGTATTTGAGGATTTGTTATACTTTCCCCAAGTTCTTTACTTGTGGCATTATAACATGTTGGTGATCATTTTGAGGATTCTGTGCCCGAACATTGTTAATTGGTAGATTTTATTTAGTGTTCCTTACTCGAGAAATTTGAAGTATACCTCGAGTTCAGACCTTATGAGCTTTGAATTACGAGCCTTAGTGATTACAAGTTTGGGTATGTTTTGATGACCGTTGGAATCTTAATTAATGGATTAGTCTAAAGCATTTGTGGATTAGTATCGTATCGCTTGAACGATTGGATAGTCACGTAAGACATTTTTTTTTGAGTTAGTGACCGAGTAGTACCACCTAGTGCCTAATATTGGACTTAACGTTATTTGATGGAAATTAGGGACCCGGGTTGAGGGAGTTGTACCGGGAATCTCGAGATGGTTAATTTAATTTTTCAGTCCTTGAGAGTTCTATTTGACTCTCAAATTCGTCCTCCCCTTAGCTTCTCTTGAATCCCGCTTCTTCTTCTTCAGCCAATCCCTTTCGACTTCTTTATCGGGTTTGAAAACTTTTGTTTCGATTTGTCGTTGACTTTGACTCTATTTATCAATTTATTATTTTCCCCGGACTTGTGTTATAAAAAGTTTGACTTGTTTAAAAAAAATGGATTATCGTAAAATTCTAACATTTTTGACTTATAATTTCTAATTGTGAAGTTGCCGTTTTGTAAAAAGTTTGACTAACTTCAACTTTTCGGATATCGTGAAACTTAACCTTTTTGAATTATAATTTAAGAACTTGATACTTCACTTTTGTTTTATCTTTGGTTGATAATTATATCTAGATCTGTCTCAAAATGCCTAAATAATTTTTTAAAAATTATTTCGAAATTATTTCATTTTTTTTTTATTTTCAAGCAATCGGACTTTTATGAAGACCTTCATATTTCCAAAATATTCAATTTCTATATGATTATTACATAAAACATTTTAACATTGTCGAAATTATTTTATGGTTTGATAACATTTTTGAAAACTTTCATAATTACTTTGATAACATTTTCAAAATTTTAATATTTTGAAATTAGTTTTCGTTTTATTGTTGGTGGACTTTTGAATCTGTTATTGAAAATGTTTGACGGTTGGTTCGATTTTTACTAACAACAAAATTTTATTTTTCCAAACTAAATTTTGTTTTGTCATAAAACGAAATATTATCGAATTATTCTTAATCAAATTGTTTTACTTTTATTTTGAAAAGGTTTGGTTACCCAATTTTCTTCGAGTTCATTTACAAATGTTATTTGACGTCGTTATTTTATCAAATAACTTTACATTACGATTTCATTAATTAAAAAAAAAAATTTAAACTTCGGGTAGCTTAGCCCAATTCCTCTTGGAATAAATATTTGCATTCGATTTCGTATCACTTTGAAAGTTGTAAAGTTTTCTTTTAAAGTAAAATTTTTATGCGAACTTTGTATCCCCATCTTTTCAAGTGAGGTAATTTCTATTACTTTCTGCTTATTCTTAGTTTCTAGGACGAAACTTTCTTTTAGTGGGGAGGATTGTAACACCCGCTATTTTTTTTCTAGCGTTTTTGTCTTTACCGTTATGACTCTGTCACATTTCGGCCTTGCATTTAATCTTTTTCCAAGCTCTATTTTCATTTTTGAGTTTAATGATATTTATTTATATTTTAAAAAAGATTTTTAATTCTTTTAAATCCATTTATTTGAATTTCCTCGTAAACTATTTATTTTCCGCGAGGAATTCTATTTCTCTACGAATTAACGTTTTTAAGCTCGGATATAAGTTATTCCTTTTTTCTAAAAGTGTTTAAATACATTTATATAATATTTTAGACTAAGAAATATTTTTATTTACAAAATTTAGCCATTAATGATTAAATTACGAACTTTCGTAAATAATTATTTTCTATCGCGAGGTTTACTCGAATTGCTTTGAAATGTCGTTAACTATTTTACGATTCTTCTTTTTATCAACTTATAAATTATTTGAGACCATTTCCTCACATTTTGGACCGACAAAGCTTCTTGTCACAATTTTACTACGTATTATTTATACGTTTCATTTTATCACGTTAAACCGTAAACGTAAGATTATTTTCTTCCATTTATTCCATGCTTTATTACTCAAACTTTTCACTCTCCCTCACCTTCATTATTTTGGCTGGTTTCCTCACACATTTCACATAGTTTTCTTCACCCTTATTATTACTTTCATTTATGCATAAACCATCCTTCTTCATTCATTCATTCTTTTCATAAAAAAATATTACAACATCTTTTTCCTTCTTCATTTCTGGCCGTGACACTCCTCTCCCCTCCTAGGCTGACTTTTGGTTAATTCGAGCCTTGATCGCATCATTTTTATCGTCAAAATAATCCTCTTTCCGATCCCTTCGTTAAGGTAATAATCGATGTTGTTTTCGATCATTATTTACCTTGTTTTTATTAGTTTTCTCATGGTATTTTTCTGCCATGATTTTTATATATTGTAGGATTTGCGGTCGATCCCGAGGCCGACGAATATTTGATTCAGATTTGGACTGAGGTAACGTCGATGTTACTCGGTATTTCATGATTTTAATTGTGTATTTGCATGTATATATTTTTATGTTTTATTTTTGACAATATATGTATGTCATAAAATCTGGAAAATTTTTAAAAGTTTAAAATTTGCATGTTTCGGTATTTTTATCGCTTTTACGAGATTAACGATTAAATCGTCATATTAATTTGTAAAATCGTAATATTCGGCCTAAACATGTAATATATGTTAATATTCTGTAAAAATGATGTTTTTGATGATTTTTAATAATTTAGTATTTTTCTGATATTTTTGATATCGATTATTGAATTATTACCGTTAGCGGACAAAAATGATTAAAAACCGATTTTTAGTTCTAGTACTTAAACATTTTATTTTAATCTGATTTTTGACGTGGTGAAACTTTCTGATGAAATAGAATTTTCTGAATTTGTTTCATAATTTTTCAGAATTTTTAAGTGGATGAATTAATTAATCACTTTAAATCATCGTTTATCGTTAAAACCGTGTTTGTCATTTAAATTCTCGATTTCTGGTCCTATAATTAAATCTGGAAAAAAATGTGATTCTGATGATTTCATATTAAAATGTAATTTTATGATTTTTAGTGCCTTAATAAATGTTCGGAACGATAAGTTTTATTAGTGGAATCGTTAATTGTGAAAACGGGTTTTAAAGACGGTTTTGACGGGATTTATTAAATCTGGAATTTTTGGAAATCTGAAAAAATGGTAGATTCTGGAAAATCATGATTTTTAGGTTTAATAATAATTTTTGGGTATTAATACTTAAATCATTTTGTAATTACTATTTTTATTAATCGTTATTGTCGAGATTGGACGATTAACGAGAAAACGCTTTAAAAACCGAGTTTTAGGATTCTGGAAAATTTTCTTTTCTGGACAGAATGTGCATAAATATATTTTAACTATTTTACGTAATTTTTGTACTATTTATTAAAGTCTTTAATTAATAAGTATTGATTTTCGGATAAATTGTGATTTATCGTTAAAATGCTTCGTCTTACCTAAAAGAAATATTTTTCCAGCAATTTTGAAATATATTTCTTGGTTTAATTAAATACAGACGTTCAAATATTTAATTTGGTGTTTGCCGTGAAATCCTATTTATAATTTTATTGTCGAAACTAGTAATAATTAGGGAATTTTAGCTTTCTAACTTTTGAAAACACCCTAATTAGTAGTATTAAAATGTTTAAGACATTTTTAATCATTTTATAACGCTTGTACGATATTTTAATAATTTCATAAAATTAAATGTTCACTTTGATAATTAATATCGTCGAGGCCGAAAGTATTAGTTTTATAAATCTATATCGTTTACTAAGAATGTGATGTTAGTATAGACTAATATTTTCGCTATTTTGATATGATGCTATTTTTGGTAAAGTTTCTAAAAATAGTAAGTTTCTATTTATAGAATATTTTCCCATTTATATAAATGTTTATTCCTTTTATCCTCATATTATTTATATTGATTATATTTATTTTTGTATATCGATAACGGCTTGTTTTGGAGTTATGGAATAAAGTCAAGTGTGGGGTTAGAGTAATAATCTGGGGTGTACGTTTTTGCCATCAGCTATAAAGCCGGTGTGCCCATTTGGGGCACATTTGGTCGTTGAACTGGGCGTAGTTTCGCCCAGGAGAGTGTGCATTGTGCCCTTAAGCTAGATATCGCATCGTGTTAGTCACCGTCAGTTGAACTGGATACATTTGGTGTCCAGGAGGGGTGTATACTACTTAAACTAGGACCTCGCTGCACGCAGTCCTGTTATAGTTGAGTTGCCTAGTTAGAGACTGGATTCTGTTATGAGTTAAGTCTATAGTTCTCGAAGCTAGTTTCCAGTATTATTCTAGTGAAAGTCTAGCCTTGTGCACACTGATCGAATTTCCATAACGTCATTTTGATTATTTTATTTATTATCGATATAAATTGGTTTACAGGTTGGCAAATATTTTTATGTTTCTTCGGAAACCCATTTTTATATTTTGGTTTTGGCGCTGTAAACTTATTTTAATATGCTGTTTTACTGTTTTCCATTTTTAATATTTTTCCTATATTAGTAATTACTATTTTAAAATCTTGTCTTACGGCTGGGAGAACGTTGACGTTGCTCCCCACTGATTGTGGCTGTTATGTTTTAACATGGCAGGTATACATGTTCTGGGTGTGGGCTAGCGAGCAGTGTGGATCCTGCTTATTTATTTTAATTATTATGTCTTATGGATCGTTCAAACCCCTTTTGTGGATTGTTTTAAATTTTGGTCATTTTATTTAAGGCCTATTGTTTGACTTTACCATTTTAAATTTTTCTAAAACATAGTTACAACGTGTTTTAATCCCGACTCTACAGTGTTTCCGCCACTGTATCGCGTTAGAATTTCTAGGGGATTACAGTTCCACCAATCAGGACCATAGTACATGCCAAGGACTTACAAAGGGTGGCTAAATGGGTAAGGGAACAAAATGGATTGTGCCTAAGCACGTATGGGAATGTGGAGCTAAAACCGGGCCAAGTCGCAGCTACACAATAAAAACTACCCATAAAAAATTCCGAATATATAACGTCGAACCCGCCAACTAGAGATATAAATTCACGATTAGGTGTAAGAGGAATTTTGTTCATCCTCACAATTGATTTCTAGTTTCAATCTTTTCGACCATTCCCCGAAATATTACAAGAAGCATATATGTTTTTTTTTCAATTCATTTTCTTTTCTTTTCAACGCTTCTATTTCTTCAAATTTTGAATAGGGGGAAGGCGAGTACAAAGTCGCACCAACGATATTATTCACTAAGTCCAAAAGATGCAGAAATCTCCAAACATGATCAAATAGTGAAGTAATTCCAATTAAGTTCATTGCGACTGTCCCAACAGGGTAGGCTATTCTGGGTTGTAGTTAAATAATGTAGGCAATAAAAACAGGCTTACAACGGCTGAAATGGGCTAAACAAAGGAAAACGACCTAAATCTACAAGGTAGTAAAAATGGGTCATTTTTGGCTATGTGGAGCTCATCAAAAACAAAATTGCCTTTCCTCATGTACCTCCTCCTCAAACCAAACACGTATTCAATATCAAGAGACGGATGTCATATTTATGCAAATTGATGTTACACATTCCACAAGGAGAAAATCACTCAATTCCTAAATAATAATGAGACCAGTTATGGATGTTACTGGCCTAGGAAGCTCTAAAATCCTCAGAATTTTGTGGCTTGCCGACAAGTGGTCAAATTTACCCATTTGGCAATTAAAAGTTCAAATAGGCATATCATATCAATTTAATCAAATCTCAAGACAAAACACGTTTTCAGGCACGAAGTAAGCTGAAAATTAGGAGAAATCATATAAGAGCATTATCATCATCGTCGTTTAGCATGCTTCTACATCAGACACAGCACATAAAAAATATTTTTTTTTTGGAATTTTATGATTTTTTCAAATTTTTATATTTTTTGAAAGCAGTAAAACACACGACGGAAAATGAAACACACAAAAGCACACAAACTCTCCCCCAAACCTAAATGTCACAGTGTCCTTAATGTGACTCTAAAGCAGATAAGACAGAAAATCCACAGCCAATCCTAAGGACAACTTGACCTAAGGGGAAGGAAAAACCTAAGAAAACATGAAAAACAAAAATAAAAAGGAAAGAAATTACCGTATACAAGGGCAGCTCCCCCAAACCAGCTGCAAAGTGGGGGTTCGTCTTATAGATCAGTTGTCCACAGATGACTGTGATCAAAACAGCTTAAGGCTCTCAAGAGTCGATCAAACATCTGCGCATGTGCTACACAAAAGCATAAGTAGCACCAAGATATATAGAAGACAAACAGAGACAAAGTCAATGATCGTCTTAGCCTATCAGACGAGCTAGACCAATCCTCAGCATGGTGGTCATAGTGCATAAGAAGAGTAAGAATGTTAATAGGCGGCTCGTAAGACAAGACATACACATCAAATATCTCAGATTCACCCCAAGGCTTATCATCGGGTATAGATTGCATAAAAGAAGAGTTAGAACTCCTAAGACTACTCAAAGGATCAATCTTACCGATCTCCGCGAAAGAATTATCACAATCCTCCCCACTAATCATAAGCTCAAACAAAGGGTCAAGAGAAATATAATCAAGACAATCAATAGGTGGAAGTGGGTCGTCCTCAATATAAGGGAAAAACTCAAATGTCTCTAAAATTGGTGTTTCAAAGAAATCATTCTCGCTATCCCATGTAGCCACACCTCTTCCACTCAAGGAATCGTCAAAAAGTGTATTCTTCTCTTCCCTTTCATTTTTCCTCTCAAGCTTAAGATCCTCTCTTTTGTTCAATTCTGTCTCCAAAACCTCATAATTGACATCAAATGACACTCTCTCAAAATCACACAAATCAAAATCCTTAATGTTATCCTCAATTAAAAGAGCATCATTCAGAGCATCCAAACACACGTTTTCTTCAAAAAACACACATTCTAGCTCACAGTCATTCATGGCGGTTTGGTGATCTTGAATAGATTGAACATTATACCCATCATCATCATCATCAATTATGTTCACAAGAGATGGAGATAGAACACTTACCTGGAGGTTCTTCACTACTTCCATAGGCGTACCCGATTGACTTTGTTGTTTTTGGCTTGCTAATTGGGCAATTTGATTGTTCAAGATTTCATAATGATCTAGCAATTGGCCTATTTGAGTATCTTGCTTTTGTTGAGCTTGCACGAATTGCAGCAACAAAGCCTCGATTTCTGCCTTGTCATTTTTCCGCCTAAACTCTAATTCAGCACTATTACGGGCTAAATATTTAAGGATTTCCAATCGTTCCTCGTAAAAGATATAATTAAACATCCCTCCGCAATTTTCCTCAATTCTAGCCCGTGACTCATCATCAACACCATTATATATCATATGACACATATCTCGTATATCAACATTAAAGCCATTTTGAATAATGAAAGACTCAAGTCTATCCCAATAATTATGTAGTGACTCATGTTTGAATTGTGGGAAGTAAAAATTGGTCATAATGGTGAATGATAAAAAAATATATATACAAAATAAAAAAAAAATTATATACAAAAAATAACCTAGAACCTAAAAAAGATAAACAACTAAATAACACCGTCTCCCCGGCAACGGCGCCAAAATTTGACAGGGGTTAGTCGTATCCCTAATCAAAAGTACCCTAAGGTCACTAACTAATGTAGATAGCGAAGTCAGGGGTCGAACCACAAGGAGATGAGAATTCAATTGTTTATCTGAAGAATTAGATTTTAGATTATGGGTCACAATTGGCTGGTTTGGTAAGTAGAAACTAAATAACTAAAACGGAATAACAAGAAGGGAAAAGTCTAGGGTCTCAGGTTCACTACGAATATTAGTCGGGTCAGGGAGTCAACTAACAGATCAATAATCGAACTATCTAAGGTGCAAGTCCGGTCGGTACAATACAACCTTTAGATCTAAACTTATGATGGCGGGATTTGTCGTGGATCCCGCCGATCAAATAAATAACCAACTAATCCTAGTGGGTAGCTAGGGTAAGTCGGGTCGAATCCACGGGGACGGTAAGAGGCGTCTAGACTAAGGTCACCTAAAAACGAGACTAAGTCCACGAGCTAAACTAAACTAGAGTAATAAGAAGGGGAGAAGGCTAAGGCTATGACTACGGTAACGGAGAGAACAACTAAGGAAAACGGGCTAGGATTAGGTCGGGTTCAAAGGGGCAATGGAATGGTCAAGGAAGAGTAAAGGTGAAAGGGGTAGTCGGGTAATCTAGGTGTGGTCCGGACTCTCGCTACTTAGACCAACCTAGAGGTTCCACCTAAAACCCATCTTGGCGATACACATGACAAACGGGGCTACTAGCGTGTTATTGTGGCCTAGGTCGCATCCGGGCTCTCGCAACTTAGACCGACCTAGGGGTCGTCCTCACCGGGCTCTCGCTACTTAGTGAGGGAACCAAACCCACAAGCAAACTATCACCCACAAGAGAAAAGGCAAGAAAAACAAGTAATTGCAACTACTAGTCACTCAAGCATTTCAACAAACATGTAATATGCATCAAACCAAGAGGAAACCCCAAATCTTCCACTAACATCTCCAACAAGCCCTTAATCATCCAATTAACACCCTGATCACCCTACTAACCCTAGCAAGAATCTCACTACAACAAATTGGCACTTGCGCCACGAATTATGCCACGGGAATTTGTTATTTGTGGCTAAATTTTACCTAGCCACGGGAAAAATTTGAATCGCTACTTGGGAAAAAAAATATGCCACGAAAACATTTTTTCCCGTGGCAAAAATTCACTTGCGCCACGAATTTTATTAAAATCGTGGCCAATAATCACTCTTGCCACGAAAGATGCCACACCCATGGCAAAAATATGTTTAGCCACGAATTTGTTCAGTGGCAAATATTATTTAGCCACGACATAATATACTTCCGTGGCGAAATTAATTTTTAGCCACAGATTTAATAAATGCATGTGGCTAATGGTTCTCCAAACTTTAATCATATTACTTTCAAGTTAAGCCGAGTGTCAAATATTGATCTTAAAAAATTCATTAAAATTCAAAGTTAAAGATAATATGAAAAAAAAATTATTAACTTTGAAAATATTTTATTAATAAAAAATTTGTATTATTATATTTAGTTTATTTTAAGAAAAAAAATTGATTTTTTGTAAAATTAAATACAAGAAAACTTTGGTTGTCTAATTTGTTGATTTTTTTACTAATCATCATTTTTGAAGTAATTGATTTCTTTTAATTTGACAACATGTTTTATTAAAATACTATAATCTTAAGTATGACTTTTGAAAAACAACTAACATTTGCATAGTGTTATATATGCTAGCTAAAATGTGGCGTACATAGCATATCAAGTAAAAGAAGCATGCGATTGATCATCCATCATTGAGACGTCTAATATTATTTAAGATTCTTTCATTTTTACCGCTTAATTAATTAATTTTTTCACATGTAATACATACACTTCTTTTTAAGACAAAAAAACTTAAAAAAGAAAGTGACTGAGAATGAATTTTTTTCCAAATTATTGATTCTCTTACAATATTTTCATTGTGAAAAAAATTGCTTTATTAAATTCGTATTTAAGAATTCTAAGCAGTCTATATATTTTTATGGAATTAACTTTGACTGTGAAAACAATAATTATTTTTGTAATTTAATTGTCTTTCAAGTTGTTTGGTTTGGAAGAAAGATTAATGTATTAGAAAGTTGTGTCTAAGTTCAAAAACCAGTCAAACTAATTTTTCAAAAAAAAGAGAGGTATAAATAAGAAAATCAAATAATTAACAAATACAAGTAAGAAAATATAATAATTAAGGACTAATAGTGAGAAAATCCAAAATTAATTTATCGACAACTTTTTAATTCAATAACTGTTCTGTAATATTATTTGGAAGATATTTTAAAAAATGAATTTAAAATAAAATTTACTTTATGAAAAATAAAATTTGGGTAAAACATGAAGTAGGCAAGAGAAAACTCAATGAGGATAAAAAACTGATGAAATAAAATAATGACCGATAACGAAAAGAAAAAAACATATCGAAAGAACTAGCAATAAAAGAACGTGGAAAATAGAAACTAAAATAGAATATCGATAAATTAATGAAATCATGAGTCTGAAAATCAACTTCGAAACTCTTTTTTTTTTGGAATAATTATTTTTTAGTCATAATATGTAAATCATTGGGGAAAAAAATTAATTTCTCAAAAGTAAATGTAGTTTGTGAAAAAAAACATCACTTTAAAAGAATTCAAACCAATGATTATGTCAATAAAGTTCAATTTCATTTCTGGTAGTTGGCCATAAGAACTCCACAGTTAAGCGTGCTTGAGTGAGAGTAGTGTTAAGATGGGTGACCTCCTGGGAAGGCCCTTCGATGCGTATGGTGAATTAAATAATATTCGAATGACTCAGCTATAAAGCTAGTAATCGTTCCAGATGTGATTACTATAGGGGTAGAGAATTCTTACGGTTATTAATTTATTTAATTTATTATATATTTTTTCACCGGAATAAATGTTTTGCTACAAACATAATTAGCCACGGGATAATCCGTGGCAAAAAATTAATTCTAGCCACGGGAGACTCCGTGGCAATAAAATCAATATTTGCCACGTTTTTTTTTCCTGTGGCTATTTGTTTGCCACGGCCACTTGCGCCACGGATGGTCTTTCCGTGGCAAAGTACTTTAGCCACGAAAATTTAGCACTTTTGCCACGAATTCAACCGTGGCCCAAGTGCTCATTTGTAGTAGTGTCTACTCAAACATGATCAAACTACAACTAACAAGAACAAGAGGAATCAACATAGGAATCCAAACATACATAATGAAACTAGTGAAAACTATGAACTATGAACAATGCCAAGAACAAAGATTCAAACTTTAATGAAAGAACAAGGATTAAGAGAAAGGAAAAGAAGATTATACCATACTAGAAGATGAAAAGAAGAAGGAAACTTGCATAAATGGAAGAACCCAAAACAAACATCCAAGGTTGTCAAGCTTGAATGGAGATCTTGAAGAATTCCCAAATTACAAGCATTAATCTATGATTAACGATAATCTAAAGACTAATCTACACTAATCTAATCTAATCTAACCTAAAGTAGTCTAGGGTTTAAGGAGAGGTGAAGAACATAGCATAGGAATACAAGAGGAAGGGTATTTATAGGGTTACAATGCAAAGGGAGATGAAACAAGCAATCACGGGCTATAACTGGGCCATTCCGTCCGGGATGAGTTGGTCCCGGTCTGGATGAGGTGGTCCCGGTCGGGAAGGCCTCAAAACAGCAGCTCCTCTTTTGTGCACTTCATCCCGGACGGGTTGAGGTCATACCCGTTGGGGATGAGTCTTGTAGGCCTCCAATATGATCCTTTTGGTCCCTCCTCGCTTCACATGGACTTCTCATCGATTCTCGGGACTCGGGATTGGGTCTCGGAGGCTCGGGATTGGGTCCCAAGGTCTCGGGGTCGAATCCAAGGCATCGAGAGATCGTTCCTTCACTTCGTTGGCTCCGAAAAGTGTATGTATTGAGTCGGAATCGCTCCAACTCTTCATGAACGGTCTCGGAAACCTGAAACGAACTAGAGGAAGCATAAGTAGCCCATAAATCGCTCCCAAGGAGCGATTCCACAAGGAAAATGGGACCAAAACACTACGAAATAGGCACTACAAACTACACTTATCAACTCCCCCACACTTAACCCTTACTCGCCCTCCAGTAAGCACAAACTAACTACTAAACTAGCCAAGCGGGTATTAGCGCACCCTACGCCCTTTCAACTCACGCGATAACACTTAGAGGACAAGTGCTATCCGCAAGGCAAGTGGGGTCTTGCGACAAAACTGTGGATGCAACCGGACACAAAACACATAAACAACAAACATACAAACAAACAGACAAAGGGTTGCACCCAAAAGAAAAGAAATACCGCTTCCCTCAACCAAGCGGTGAAAGAAGCACCGGTTTAGGACTCAAGGCAAGTGACAACGTTCCCGAGCTAGCAATACAAACCAAAATGGACCAAACCCTAATAGTATGACGACAAAGCAATAAAAACGTTGGTAACTTACCTAGGTTCCTCCTAACCTTCTAAGAACGTACTACGGGACGATCGGCGGGATGGAAAAAGGATGAATCACGGTGTTTGTCGACACTGTAGGTAAGTGAGACCCCACCCCCTTTAGCAATGAGCCAAGAGGGTCGTCCCGTGTCCGAAACCGCCTAACTAGTCCAAGTAAAAAGGTCCTTTGGTAGGCTCTTTACGGTAATAGTCCGTAAAAGGCTTATTTTGTGAGGTGTGAGGTTTCTATTTTTGTGAGACGATTTTCTTTTGGCATTTTCTTCTTCTTTTGCCTTTTTGCTTTGTTTTGCTATGCCATTTCTTTTTCTTGTTTTCTATTTTCTTTTTGGCTTTTTGTGCCTTTTCTTTTTCTTCAATCTTTTCTTTCTTTCGTTTCTTTTTCTTTTCTTTGCTCTTTTTGTTTTAGGCAATTCTTTTTGCAGCACGAAAGGGAGATTTCAAAAATTTGCAATTTTATTGTGTGGATATGTGTAGGAGGTAGGTGAATGGGTAAGTCGGCGGTCGCGATCCCTCTTCAAACCCACAAAAAGGTGGAGAACTTGGACTAATCAAACAATTCCGAACACGGTCACCTAGGGAACGGGACTCGGCAACCAAGGTCTTTTCACACCGTGGGTGGTCAAAATGGTCAAAATGCAAATCCCGTAGTAAATCCCTAGTAAGCTAGGTGGACTCAAGGTAAAGGACCAACGAAATCATTGATTTAGGGTCATTCTACTAGACTAAAGTCCAAGACTCGATTTATACCACTAGGAAGGGAAAGTAAACACTCGCACACTAGCCTCTAAACCGGGTTTTCGAAAACCTTTTACGCACAAGACACAACTACACACAAAACAACGGCACGACAAAAATGAAAGAAAAAGGGACAAAAGGAAACAAAGCACAACAAGGAGAGACAAACACATAAACAAAACAAACGCCACCCCGAGCTTCCAAACAAGCCACCAAATCAACCACAAGCATTACAAAGCTCCACCCAAGCACACCACATCACAAACCTTCTCCGAACTTCACAAGAAATAAAGAGGGAAAGGGATAGAAGATGTTACCGGATGTCTTGAAAGCTTTCCAAAACTAATGGTGATTGAGCAACCTATAAGGAAAAGGGAGGCAAAACACACAACAAAACAAATATACGACACAAAAGAAAAACACACAAAAGAAAATCTTTTTGATTTTTGTGAAATTTTTTCAAATTTTTAGGGTTTTTGAAGATTTTTAGAAAAACTACGAAAATAAAACTAACTACGATAGAATATCGCTCCCCCACACTTAAGCCGAGCAATGTCCTCATGCTCGACCGTAGTGTGTGGAGACACTAAAGAAAAGAAAAGAAACTACGAAAATAAAGCTAAAAATCAAAAATAAAGTGGAGAAAAGGGTAGAATGTGTTCGGCCGGGGTGTAGTCAAGTCACCATGGGCCGAGACAAGAAAAGATATGGATGGGGAAAGAAATAAAAAGAAGGAAATAAAAGGAAATGGGAGGGGAGGGCTAGGTGTAATCAAGTCACCTAGCCCGGATTCCGCCTAAATCCGACTAAATCCTCAAAAAAAAAAAGAAAGTGAAAATCTTGTAAAAATTGGATTTTGAAAATGACTCTCGATGTAGTCACATCATTGAGAGTCGGGAGCAACCAAAACCAAGGCCTCGAAGGCCACCACGACACAAATGATAAGGGAAGGGGAGTATGCAAAGGGAGACAAGCTATAAAAGACGGAAAAGAAAGGATAGTGGCCATACCGATCGGTTAGCAACTTACTCACTCCATCGTCTCAATGATCAATGTAAGAACATAGATAGTCTTCATCATTGCTATTCCTCTTCATTCTCGATAATACCGCATGGTTGAGGTAGTAATGGTGTGAGGGGGTAGAAATTGATGTGAAAGTCGGTGTCAAGTAGAGAGAAGATGAAGTGAGGGTATGAAAATGAAGTATGTGGGTGGTATGATATGAGCAAGGAAGGTAGGGAGGTTGGGTGGGGGGGTGGGCTTAAATGTCGAAGAAGAGGCACCAAAAAGGAGTAGGGGACCATCCCGGTTGGGATGTCACACCCGTCCCGATCGGGAAGCTCCCTTCCCGGTCGGGATGGCACTCCAGTAGACTCGACTTTTGGCACCCTCATCCCGAACGGGACGGCCCCATCCCGGTCGGGACGACACACCCTTCCCTGTCGGGATGGGTCTTCATTACTCCCATGACCCCAAAAACCGATTCCCTTACTCACATTCCAAGCTCTATCGATAACCAATTCTTTCAAGGAGTCATCTTCACTTAACCTATCACAATAAACTCAAAATACACATCAAATTCACTCCCTCACATCGCTCATCAAAATACCAAAACAATTACAAGAATCCCACAAAAACAAACAAATCCAAGAAAAAAAACACACAAATACAAGCACAAGTACGCTAAAGAAGAGGAAGGGGGAATATACAACATGACGGTTCTTTAGGAACTCCGTCAAACCTAGGATGGTGGACTCTTCTTCAACCATAGCCCTCAAGGGCATGGAGAAGCAAGTCGAACGCACTACCGACATCATAATGAAGGCCCAAGAAGCGCTCAAACCTAGCTAACCTCCACGGCCTCCAAGGTGGAGGCGAGAAGTAGGAATCCCAAGACCCAACGTCATCATTCATGTCGTCTCCGGGGTCTATCCATCCTACGAGCTTAACCGACCTCTTCCTCCCTAGGCATCGCCTCCAGTCACTAGCAAGCTTCATTTCCAAGAAACGAGGCACAAAAAATGGCTTTGGCCCCATTTCCTTGTTGCACACCCCCACACTTTCCTCAAGTTGTGGTTCCCCATCTTCATCATTCGTCTCCACATCATCTTGGAGAAGAGGATCGAAACTTCTACCGGCGGTTTCAATCTCTTCCAAGTCATTGCTTGGTTCACTAGCTAGGGGCTTTTGATGTTTATCCACATTCTCGCACAAGGGCAACTCGAGGCTATCAATTTCACCCAACATTCTCACAAATTCCACCAAACCATCCAACTCACTATCCTCCTCCAATTCTTCACCAACGATGCCTTCACCAAGAGTCATATCCTCATTCGTCTCTTTTTGGGTAGACGATTGAGGCTCTTCAAAGCAAGACTCGCTCCTTATAGGGAATTCATTAACGGCCTCGTCATTGGGTTGTTCCCCTTCCCCAAATGAACATCCCTAATCAAGTTGTGAGGATCGAGTTAAGAGCATTAGGGTTTGAGCCATTAAAGCATGCAATCTAGCTTTAGATTTCTCCCTTTCCCTAAGGATTTCGGCCAAGAGTTCATTATTCTTTTGCGATTGGATGGCCATTTCTTGTTGCATTTGAAGCATCGATTGATGTAGCTCCAAGTTTGGCAATTGGTGGTCATCAGGGTCTTGTAAAGCTCCTTGGTAATCTTGATGATACCCAAGGTGTAGGGCATCATATTGTTGGTAGTGAGGTTGAGGTGATTGATAGTATTGTGGGTCATGGGGTTCATATTGTGGTTGGGGTGGAGGGTAATATGGTGGGTTTTGGGGGTATTGGCTTCCATAAGGTGAATCTTGATTGAACATGGTGGGTTCACATTGATAACTCGAGTAATAGTCACCATGATCGTAGGATTGGTAATCGTTCACTTGTTGGTAGCCGTTTTCATAACCTTGAAAATCATACCCACTAGTGTCTTGATCCCCCCAAGAAGCTTGATAGTAATTAGGAGTCATCATGTCATAGCTTTGGTTCATAGAAGAAGAGGAGTAGCTCATATCGGCTTCCATGTGTGGGGAGTTTAGATCAAACCCCATGCTCACTCGAAAATCGTAGCTCATACCCGGTTGAGGACTTCTCAATCTAGCAACCGTCCGTTAAAGCGGCTCTGAGTTGCAAGAAGAAGATGGTCACCACCTCTAAGCACAAACTGTAGACTAAGAGCAAACGTGAGAAGCCTAGTGCTTTTTGGGCACTAGACAAGAGAGAAATAAACCTCACACACACAAGAAGCAAGGCAACAAAAAAGAAAAAAGAAAAACACAAACACAAAGACAAAGTCAAGTAACTAGGAAAACAAAGTCTAAACTAGCACCGTCCCCGGCAACGGCGCCAAATTGATGGCGGGATTTGTCGTGGATCCCGCCGATCAATATAAAACCGACTATTCCTAGTGGGTAGCTAGGGCAAGTAGGGTCGAATCCACGGGGACGGTAAGAGGCGTCTAGACTAAGGTCACCCAAATACGAGACTAAGTCCACGAGCTAAACTAAACTAGAGTAATAAGAAGGGGAGAAGACTAAGGCTAAGACTACGGTAACGGAGAGAACAAACAAGGAAAACGGGCTAGGATTAGGTCGGGGTCAAAGGGGTAACGGAATGGTCGAGGAAGAGCTAGAGTGAAGGAGGTAGTAGGGTAATCTAGATATAGTCCGGGCTCTCGCAACTTAGACTCACCTAGAGGTTCCACCTAAAACCCACCTTGGCGACACAAACGACAAACGGGGTTACTAGCGTGATATCGGGGCCTAGGTCGCATCCGGGCTCTCGCAACTTAGACCGACCTAGGGGTCGTCCTCACCGGGCTCTCGCAACTTAGTGAGGGAACCAAACCCACAACCAAACTATCACCCACAAGAGAAAGGCAAGAAAAACAAGCAATTGCAACTACTAGTCACTCAAGCATTTCAACAAACATGTAATATGCATCAAACCAAGAGGAAACCCAAATCTTCCACCAACATCTCCACCAATCCCTTAATCATCCAATTAACACCCTAATCACCTTACTAACCCTAGCAAGATACTACTCTAACATATCTATACTAAAACTAACACTAAGAAGAGAAATCCATTCAAACAACCAAACTAGCATAATGAAACTAACAAGAACTATGAACTATGAGCAATCCACACAACAAAGATTCAAACTTTAATGAAAGAACAAGATTAAGAGAAAGGAAAAGAAGATTATACCATACTAGAAGAGGATGAAAGATTGAAACTTGTATTAATAAGAAAAACCCAAAACAATCACCCAAGGTTGTCAATCTTGGTTGGATCTTGAAGAATTCCCTTAATACAAGACTAATTACTAAGATTAACGATAAACTAAGGACTAATCTACACTAATCTAAGCTAATCTAACCTAAAGTAGTCTAGGGTTTAGTGGGTAGTGAAGAACATAAGATAGGAATACAAGAGGAAGGGTATATATAGGGTTCCAAGTGGAAAGGAGATGAAACAATGAAGCGCGGGCCTGTAACTGGGCCATCCCGTCCGGGATGAGTTGGTCCCGGTCGGGAAGGACCGGTCCCGGTCGGGAAGGACCCCTTCCCGGTCGGGAAGACCTCAAAACAGGAGCTTCTCAATTGTGCACCTCATCCCGGACGGGTTGAGGTCATACCCGTCGGGGATGAGTCTTGTAGGCCTCTAATATGATCCTTTTGGTCCCTCCTTGCCTCTCATGGGTTTCTCATCGATTCTCGGGACTCGGGATCGGGTCTCGGAGGCTCGGGATTGGGTCGCAAGGTCTCGGGGTCGAATCCAAGGCATCGAGTGATCGTTCCTTCACTTCGTTGGCTCCAAAAAGTGTATGTATTGAGTCGGAATCGCTCCAACTCTTCACGAATGGTCTCGGGAACCTGAAACGAGCTAGAGGAAGCATAAGTAGCCCACAAATCGCTCCCAAGGAGCGATTCTACAAGGAAAATGGGACCAAAACACTACGAAATAGGCACTACAAACTACACTCATCAACTTAACCTGCGGTCGCTAGCATTAAGTCAGTTTACCCGAATTATCGTGGCCTAATTAGTTCTTAACCCGGTCGGTGAAAAGCCCTAATTGCTATGCTAATTAATTGAATTATGCATCAGACAATCAATCAGATTTAAGACGATAAACAAGCGATAGTTCATGCGATTAACAACTAATCAATCAATTATAATCCCTCCTAACATGCATAGATCCCCTTAACCCTAGATGAGAAATTAGCTACGCATAATAAAACTAATCAGACAAGAAAGAAAGAAATCGAATCTAAACATATCAAGATGAATTAACAATCAATTGAAGGAAATAATAATGCTAGAACAATAAATAAAGATGAATTTAAAGAGAATTGAAACTCAATACCGAATGATGAAGGAAATTGTAAAGATCTAGGTAGGTAAACTAAACTATGAAAACTGAATAATGAAAAGTGTGTAAAAGAAGGTAAAAGAAAGTGTAGAATGAAAGTGTCTGACAATGTAGTCAGAAGTCTTATTTAAAAGATATATGTTGGACTTCAAAATAGGCCAAAAGTATAAGTCGAAATAATGTTGATGCGCGGCCCGGGCAGGAGCTTCACGGAGTGGCACTCGATCGAGTGCAGTAGAGGCACTCGATCGAGTAACGCTGTAGGTCGCAGCATCGCGCGCTCAACTTCAAACGACTGACATTTCTTTGTTTCTTGTTCAAATTGAACGTGTAATATGTCGTTGGAAAGCTAAGAGAAAGAGCTTTATAACGCCACCAAAATCACCCTAATTGGAGTTTTATAAATCAAGATATGAACGTTTGAAGTTGACCCTTGTGTAGGCAATCATTCTTTCTTCTCAATTTGCATTTGTTTCCTTCTTTATTCCTTCTCGATTCCCATTATCGTCCTCGGCTTAGTCTTTTTAGTTCGTCAAGACGTAAATGCGTTCAAAAGCACACATATCCTGCAAAATAATCCGAGATACGGCAGTATCGACTTTCTAGAAAATATCAACAGTTAAGGCATAATTAGGAGAAGAAAACGTGATAAATCAACGGTCGAGGGACGAAATAAATAGATATAAAATGTGTTGATCAGTAGCAAATAGGAGGGATACAGTGGAGGGTCCCGTTCAGGACCAAAGGGGAGATGGGGGAAGGGGGTAAGAGGTGGTAGATTGTAGGAGAGGATAACCGAGTCATCCTTTGCTATGCGCCAACGCAACTCTGGACCTAGCCAATGAAGACTCCTAAGGACAGAAAAGTTCAAAAGGCGACTATCGAGTCGCGCGGCAGATGGAAGATCGTGTCCTATAGGTTCCTCCCCGTACGGGAAGTCCGGAAATAGCCTACACCCGATGTGGGAAATGAAGCCCCCACAATGAATGACAGCTAAAAGCCCATTTCCGATATGTTGGAAATGGTGGGCAATGAGGGCGGCCACATTCATGACATATGGCCGCTCGCTACCGATGTTAAGATAGCCGGCTAGACTTTCCAACTCATCAACCTTAACATTGTTCGGCTCAGTACGTCCATAAATGGTGCACCCTATCAGACGAAACTAGTATCGGATGGCCGGGTGGTGGACTTCGTTACCCCGCTTACGACCCGTATTACGATCAGAAATACAAGACCAGATTTCGTTGGCTAGACGACGAGGGGGATGTATTGAGTCCCCTTCGCTAGTGACACCCAAAAGCTGACCGAACTCGCGAACGGTCCTAGAAAAACTCGTGTTAAAGAGTCTAAAAAATATGCATGGTGTGTCCCAGTTCATGTCACTAAAAAAATTGAAACTACTAAAAAACTCTAGAGTCAGACCCATATATGTGAATTCAAGCATATAGATAAGTCCACTCATACCAGTACCATTCAGTAAGTCTACAACAGGCTGATAAATGCCCAACCTGCCCAAGAGCTCACGGTCTAGAAACCGTGTCGGGGTTACCTTAAGAGCTGCCAACCGGACAAAGCGCTCCCTCAGATCTTCCGAGGTAAACCGGATGTCAGGGTATTCCGGTATGCTCTGCTCGGAAAAAAGAACGATATCCTGAGTCGGTGCTGACTCCCGGCTAATGTCGACCCGACGCCTTGTGCTTCCCTGACGTTGTCTTTTTCTTGCATCCATTTTGACCTGGAATAGCAAAAATCAGACTAGTGTACTACTCACACAAAAACACCCAAATCAATTGAAATCAAAACCCTAAGTCCATAACTGAAATTTGGGTAAAAACATGATAATGTGAAAGAATCAATTAATTTGGGTAAGGGTATTGAGTAGTAGCAGAAATCTGAGACAAAACCAAACCAAAAATCCGAAATTCAAAGTCTGAAATCCAACCAATCGTAAACCCAAAATTCGCAAAAATCGCCCGACAGAAACGATAGTCATCCGACAATCGAAATAGTCGTCCGACTATCGGAATAGTCGCCCGACTATTCTGATAGTCGGCGACTCCCGGCGGACAGCAGAAAACGCAGGCGGCGAAGTAGTTAGACGGAAAAAATGAAAACAAACACAAGGAAACTTACTTGAATGGCTGGAAAGTAGTTGCAACTTCAATAAAGACAAGAACTAGCAAAGGATGAAAAGATTAGAGAAGAAAAAGGGATGGAGAGAAGAAGATGGGTAGTGTTTGAGGATGAAGATTTGAATGAAGAAGATGAAGGTTAAGGATGGATGTAGGTGGGAGGAGTGAGAGAGAGAGAATAGGGTTTAAGAGTTAATTTTCTTTTCAAAATAAAGACTGAAGTAGAGTAAAGAGAGAAATAAAACTTATGTAACGGAAATAGTCAGCCAAGGTGCGCGATAATTGCCGGAATTGTCGACCGACTATAGGAATAGTCGACCGACAATTAGAATAGTCGGTCGACTATAAAAATAGTTGGTCGACTATTGTTGACTCATTCCAGTTTTCCGTCAGCAGCCTGTTCTCTGCAAAACTCAATTCAAACCTTCAGACCCTCGTTCTCACCCTCACAAAATCTATAATGCAGAAAATTAAATATGCTTTAACTAACTAAATGCAGGTACAAATGTTTTACAACCCGGGTTGCCTCCCGGTCAGCGCTGGTTTAAGGTCCCGCACGACCGTAGTTACCTTGCTCAATTGGTGACTGTTTCGAGGTGCAAAACCTCGACTCCTCCTCCTTTCTCATCCTTAACATGGTGATGTTGGTCATTCACCTTGCAACGATTCCTCGCGATGGACTTCTTCTTGTCTACTTTATTACTTATGATGACGGGATAAGACTTAGAATCGTCTCGAAATACATGGTCTGGTATATATTGTGTAGATCCTAGCATATCCCACACAACATCATCATCATTAAGCTCATCACCTGCACAAGTGTCTAAACACATCAAAGCCTCGAGTGGGTCCCTACTCAGGGAACCCATACAAACATAAAAAACAGCATCATCAATGATATCGAGAGCATAGCATGTGTCCTCTATCATAGGCTTAGCTAATGTGTTTGCCAAGTTAAAGGTCAGCTTATCGTCCCCCACCTCTAGAGTCAAGCGTCCGTGCTTGACATCTATAAGGGCCCCCGCAGTATGTAGAAACGGCCTACCCAAAATTTTAGGAATTTGAGTATCCTCAGCCATATCTAGGACAATGAAATCGACAGGTACAAAGAATTTACCTATCCTAACGGGGACATCCTCGAAGACTCCTAGGGGACGTTTGACTGACCTGTCAACCATCTAAAGAGTCACACTTGTGACTTTAAGCTGACCCATATTCAGTTTCTCGCAAACTGAATAGGGCATAACACTGACACTTGCACCCAAATCACATAAAGCTTTATCGATTACATGGGTGCCTAAGGTGCATGGTATGGAAAAACTACCCGGGTCTTTTAGTTTGGGTGGAGTCTTACTTTGGATTAGAGCGCTACACTCAGCAGTAAAAGCAATGGTCTCATGTTCATTATAATTTCTCTTACGGGTCAAAATATCCTTCATAAATTTCGCATAAGAGGGTACCTGGGTAATTAATTCCGTGAAGGGAACGGTTACCTGGAGATTTTTGACGACCTCCATAAACTTAATGAACTGATTTTCGATTTTCTTATTCTTCAACTGGCTAGGAAAAGGAACTTGAATTTTGATCTGTTCAGCAGCTTTGTCCAGTACAACACCTGTTTCCACTTCAGCAGCAGACGTCTTTTCAGCAGCGACCGTCTCAAATTCTGATCCTGTCTCTAAAGTAGTCGGCCGACTATCAGGAATAGTCGGTCGACTATTATTAATAGTCGGTCGACCATTAACAATAGTCGGTCGACTATTTTTCTCCTCACCTGCAGTTTCTGGTAATCTATCAATGATAGTCGGTCGACTATCTGATATAGTCGGTCGACTATTATTGACCAATTCGTCATTCACAGCAGTTTCAACAGTTTTTAATGATACATCATCAATTACATCCTCAATTACATCTTCCATAATAACAGAATTATCATAATTAGGCATCCTCAATTACATCAATTACATCCTCAATTATAAGTCTCGATACCATCTACGGGCTGGAATGTGGAAATAAGGCCTCCATTACTTGTTCCTGTGTTACCCCGGGAGCAACTGGAATCGAACAACAATAATCAGTAAATATTTCCATATGTTGTCCGAGATCTTCGTCTTTCCTGCCCGAGAAGGTATTTCGCTCCACTAAATTGATATAAGCGGGACGAATCTCGAAAGAGCCGGTGGTAGGAGTCGGTAGCTTCCATCCTTTTGGGATGTTAGCCTGAGTCAGCTCAGAGTGAGTGGAAAGCTTCGGTGGCATGATCGGAACTGAGATATCTGACTCGGCGTCTGATTTAGTACTGGAGTTGTCCTCTTCGTGGGACGAATATTCCGCTTCCAGATTAGCGAAAACTGGTTCAAGCGGGTTAGATTTTTCCGCTTGACGAATTTCCCTCCAAAAACTCCGTCTAGCTCGTAAAGTCTTCTCGGGTTCGGGATCAAATTTATAAATCTCGGACCTGTTAGACCTGGGCATAAACAGAACTAAAAAGGAAAATATGAGAACTATCTCAAGGAACAAAAGTTCCCTGAGACAAAAGATAAACTTAAAAGACAAGTAAAATTAACCGTCTCCCCGACAACAGCGCCAAAATTTGATAAGCTAGTCGTGTACCTATAAAAAATAACCAACTACGGTCCAACTAAAAATACAGCTAGGGAAGTTGGGATCGATTTCACAGGGAGACAAATAAATCCTACTCGCGATTAAAGTCTATCTAAGTAGCCAAATTGGGGTTTTATGTTTGTTTTAACTAATCTAAAATTTGTGAAGGAAAGAGAATTAAAGAAGAAGAATTAACTAAAATAAATATGATGAATTAAGACGAATTGATATATGAAGAGAGAATTAGGATTGTCGGTTCACTACGAATCTCATATGGTCACAGTCTAGGTCACAGGTCTATCGCGGATACTGGTCTAAGGGGTAATGAAAAGGTCCTTCCGGTCCGCTATTCACCCTAGCATGCGTCTAAAGGCTTCCGATCTTATTAGAGCAAACTAATGTGTTGTAGCAGGTCTAACTTTTACCAGGCTTCCGATCTTAGGTTCAAGTTTACCTTTTCAATTAATCAATTATGTCGACTTAATCAATTAATCTCAATTAAATGCTACAATTAACAACTCAGACACAATACCATTGACAGATCTATAAATTAATTAGCGACCACATTCAACTCGCAGATCCCCTAAATCCTAGCGAAGAAAATTAGCTACTCATAATTAAATCAAGAACAATAAAATTAATAAACGATTCAATAATAATAAAATTACGACGAGCATAAAACAAAGATTAAGAATAATTAAATATGAAGAAGAAAAACAATCAAGAACGAAGAAGAAGGAAGAAAGATTTAGATAAAATTACCAAAAGGAATGAAGACGATTCGAATCAAGTCTTACAATAACCGAGTTTTTAAAGGAAGAGAGAACAAGGAGAAGGATCTAAATAAATATCTAAGGAAAGGTAAAAGTCTAAGGTAGAGAAGAAAAAGTGGAGAAGTAGAGAAGTAAAAATAAAAGTGGCTGAAAAGCCCTATTTATACAACTTAGAATAGGTTAAAACTAATTAGGAAATAACTTGCTGAATACGAAACTGTCCCGCGGCCCAGGAAATAGTCGGCCGACAATTGTAATAGTCGGTCGACTAATCATTCATTAATTGATCTCTGCAGGCTCCAGAATAGTCGGCCGACTATAGTAATTGTCGGTCGACTATCGTCATGGTCGGCCGACTATCCTAATAGTCGGTCGACTATCACCCGTTTCAGCGAACAACTCTTTCCAGCTTTGTTTTGGCGCGGTTTTGGTTCATTTTAGCTCCTTTGTCTTCTGTTCCTGCAAATAGACAATACACACCACAAAGTAGCCAATTCGAGGCAAAATAATAGCTTTCACTATTCGATAAGTACAAGAATGCGCGCATAAAAAGCATAAAAAAGTGTATATAAAATACGCGTATCACCTAGCATGCCAGGAAAGCCATGATGATTTAAGTGCATTTGAAGTAATCGTTCAACATCTGCTTCATTTGGCCTTCTAAGGTAGTATTGACGACCGAATACCTCAATAACACTGTGACAGAAATTAAACAAGCACTCCTTGGCCGTAGTTTCGCCAATTCTTATGTATTCATCATAAGAATCAGGTGGATTCCCATATGCCAGTTGTCGAACTGCAGCGGTACATTTTTGTATTGGAGAAAGTCTCCTTTCTCTTGATGCACTATACCTTAACTTAAAGTATTCATACCTTTCAGATAAAGTGTTCGTAATACGAATGAACAACCTTCTTTGCATTGGAAACCTTCGACGAAACATCTCAGGTGGATACACCGGGTTGTCGGAAAAGTAATTGGCGAAAATACGATTATGACCATCAAGTTGATTTCTAATGATAGGTTGTCTTGTTCTTACATCACTTTCTCTTCTTCTCCTTTCTACTAACGCCCTAAACATTTCCTCATCTTCATCATTCGCTAATTCATTAATTACTAATTGGTAAAGAAGTTTTTTTGTATTTGCGTTGGAGCTATTGCTAACATTATTATTGTTAAAATTGTTCGCCATTTTTGTTTGAAAGGGATGAACAACTTAATTTGTGAGAAAATATGAAATTGTAGTCATAGATAACATGACTATATATAGTATCTGAAACCCTTATCTTATCTAAAATCATAGCTTATCTAATAAAGTAGAGTTGTCATGTCTCATTTTCGAATATGTATTGTTCAATTATCCAAATTTATGTCGGAGTGGAGTAGTGTGTAGTCACATCCAGTCAGATATCTTATTTAATAAATTATTTTTCTGCAAAGTAGAGTTGTCATGTCTCATTTTCGAATATGTATTGTCCAATTATCCAACTTTATGTCGAAGTGGAGTAGTGTGTAGTCACATCCAGTCAGATATCGTATTTAATAAATTATTTTTCTGCAAAGTAGAGTTGTCATCTCTCATTTTCGAATATGTATTGTCCAATTATCAAACTTTATGTCGAAGTGGAGTAGTGTGTAGTCACATCCAACCAGATATCTTATTTAATAAATTTAAACATAAAGAAATGCAAAATTAGACACTAACCTTAACACTCATAAAATTAACTGAATTAAAACTAACATAAAAACAACTACACTATCACAAATTAAAATCAAAACAACTTAAACATGAAGGAACTACAATTCACTACCAACTTAAACGAAACAATATTAAAAATACAAGTACAAACTTGAGGAACGGAAACATTAACGCGTTAAACGAAATCATAATTAGTTGTTGTACATCTCATGAATTATGTCACACATTTGTTGGTGAATCGCCCTTGCATCTTCGCCCATAGAACTAGTATCAACATTGATTATATCAAGTTCTTCCTTCATAGAAGTGGTTTCGAGTTTTTCTTTTATGTCTTTTACGAAAGACAATTTTTCACCCTAATACGCATCATATCTGACAAAATCGTCATCTACTGATGTTTCTCCATGTTGTCGTCCTTTGTTTTTTTCTTTCTTCCTTGCCTTGGATGCTTTTGTTCCCATAGGGCGTACGCAAATTTCGTCGTCTGCATTAGACGAGGACCTTTTTGACCCAACTGATGGCTCTGTTCTTTCTTCCGCTTCTCAAGTGCCGTTCCACTTGGCGCAATCCTTTGTAATCTCCCACATATGCTCAAGTGTGAAATGTTTTCCGTTTTTTTTAGTTTGGACCATTCTTCACATGCAGCTTGTTTCTTTTGGTCATAGATCAACCACTAAGGTATTGGTTGTGAATACGGGTGAATATCTCCATTAATTTCATTTATCTCTGTCTGAACTCTATGGTAACGAGCCTTGCACTATTGTATTGTTCTGCCACTACTTTTGCTGTATTTGTTAAAGTAATCAATGACTCTTTTCCAAAATGTTCCGTCCTTCTGATTGTTAGCTACAATTGGATCTGTGGATATCGTCACCCATGCTTCAGCAAGTGCTTTCTCCTCAGATATTGACCATCTTTTTTTACCACCACCATCATGTTCAACTTGGATACTATCTAAACCTTCTTGTGTAGAAAAGGCTGGAACTGGTGAATCTGAGTCTTCACATGAAATATTATCTCCAGGAATTAATATTGGCCTTGTTTTTGTAGTACTTGAACCTGGGCTATAGTTGTAGGTTATCCCAGTTGTACGTGCATTAGGTGGGCACCAAGGTGGTTGTTGCCAATTTGGTTGAGGCGTATTTGGGTAATTTGGTGGTAGCATATTTGGGTAATTCGGTGGTGGCATATTTGGATAATTTGGTGGTGGCATATTTGGATAATTTGGTGGTGGCATATTTGTGTAATTTGGTGGTGGCATATTTGAGTAATTTGGGTAGCCATAAAATTGTGGGTACGGATGATTGAAATAATTTGGTTGATTTTCCATATTTTATTGAGTTTCTGGATTGGTATTATTCAATAAATTACTGAATGATCCTCTCCAATTGGGCTCCATGATTGTAATTGATGAGGGTCGGCAGCCTGCTCTAGACCGCCTGCCAAGCACGCCCTCAGAGGACTCTACCCAAGGAGCCCGGGAACCGACCTGATAGACAATCAGAGCAAAGTCACTAAAAAGAACCCCCTGGGGACAACTTCATACAGTCGCCTGCCCGGCAGGGCGATGCGGCCTGCTCAACCCGGCCTTCATAGAACCCCTACCCGCCTGCCAGGCAGGGCAGGGACCACCAAGGGGCCCCCTCGTCATTTCGCCTAAGGTAAATGAGAATAGGTGGATGAGGTGAAGCCACTTGTCACCCCCTCATCCACCCATCCTCTTCCTACTTCCCTCTCTTGTGGGAAGGTATAAATACTCTTCCATTTCCCACAAAAAGGGGGTTGAATTTTCTCTCTATAGAACTCTTACTCTAAAAACGCCACCTAGTTCCTCACGAGCTAGGTTCTTTAAGGCATTCACGGACTGACTTAGGCATCGGAGAGGGTTACCTCGGACAACCTCCGAGGCCCTGTGCGTTCTATGTGCAGGGAGCCAGCCCATTCCGCCGGGAAGGTCCGACCAGCAGAGTAGGAGGAAGGGGAGATCGACAAGACTAACCGATTAACTAATTCAAGGCAACACCAAACAATACGAGCCCGAATTCCGAATCAGGTTAATTGATTCCAATACCGGAACAATTTAGCGCCGTCTGTGGGGAAGATCTGGTTGTATCCACGAATTACCCACAAAAAATCAACCATTCCCAACTATAAAAATTAACCAATCAAAGTAATCATGCCCGAGATCGTTGACACTAGTGTAGGGGTAGGTCCGACGGTCCCACTGGTGACCCCCCTATACGGCATGTCGCAGCCAGAGAGGGCACCTCCCACCACGATCCTGGGGATGGGGGGAACCAGTCTCCTGGGCATGCCAAGTGCAGCTGTAACACCAGAGCTGGGGGCACACCCAGGGCACACCCTGAACCTAACCCCAGCTCAGATGGTACAGACAGCCGCTTTCTTCTCCGCAATGCTTAACCAGGAGTTCACTCCTGAGGACATGGTAGGCAGGGTCGCAACGACCCCCAGACAGCCCCCTCAGTTAGCAGGGATGGGGCTGGGGGCACGAAGCGAACCGCCGCCAGGAACGCCCAGAGGAAAGCAAGAAGAACAGCTCAAGTATACGCACAGGTGCAGAGGCGCATCACAGCAGGCAGCCAAGAGCCGCCTGCTTAGCAACAGGCATTCTCCATACACACCACGAAGTCCGCGTCTAGAGAGAAGAGAGGTCTGTCTCAGGGATTGCAGGAGCGGATGAGGCACAAGAAACATGCGTCTAAGCGCCTGGGAGAAAAGCAGGGTGGAGTCTTTTCCAGGTTAACGCCAGCAGCAAAAGGACAACCAGCCACGGGGTTGTCCCAAAGCCTGCAGTCTAGGCTTAACCAGGGACAGCCGCTTGAATCAAGGTACCACCAAGATGACAACCTCGGTCAGTCCCGGAGAAAACGATCCAGACAAATCTCCCCTGACTCGGAGGACGAAGTAGCGAGCAGGCGGCCACCGAGGCACCGCTCCCCCAGTGCGAGGAAACCGATCCCTAGACAATGGGATATCCACGGTAACCAGTATGGGGAAAGCTGGTCACGAATGGTAAGCAGACCCACAAAAACTCCTCTTCATCCTGATGTACAAGAATATCCCATCCCAAAAATCAAGATGCCCACTGTCAAGTTTGACGGGACCACAGATCCAGAGGATCATCTGGCGGCATTTGAGAGTCATATGGGCATGTATGACGTGGATGATGCAATCTGGTGCAAAATCTTCCCAACCACCCTGGTAGGGCTTGCACAGGGATGGTTCAGGGATCTTCGCCAGGGATCGATCAGCTTCTTTATAGAGTTAGCCGAGGCCTTCCTTGAACAATATGCAGGGAACAAAAGGAGACGACTCACTCGGTTTGATCTTATGACCATGAAAAAGGGCGAAAGCGTCAGGGAGTACCTAAAAAGGTATGACTTGTCCTGCCAGCAGGTCAAAGAGATTGATGATTCCACCGCTGCCTACGCCCTAACAATCTCCCTGCTCCCAGGGGAAATGAAGAATCAGATGATCAGGGCCCAACCTGAAACTTTGGCCAAGGCCAGAAAAATCGCTGAAGGGTTTATTCTGCAGGAAGAGTTTCACAGCCTGCCGGACACCCCTGCAGGCCAAGCAAGGCCGCAAGGGGGACCGCAGGGTGGACGCGGCAGAAACGAGCCAGGCAAACAGAGAAAGGAGGGGGATACCCCCAAGAAAGAACGCACAGCTTACCAACCAAGGTTTGACAGCTACACGGCCCTCAACAGGCCGAGGGTAGAAATCTTTGAGCTGGAGAAGGAAAAAGCAAAATGTAATCGCCCAAACAAGCCGCGCAGCCCAAAGGGGGATCCTAAAAAATTCTGCACGTTCCATGATTGCATAGGTCACACCACGGAGGAATGCCGACACTTAAAAGACGAGATAGAGAAACTCATAAGAAACGGCTGGCTGAGTAACTATGCAGCGAGGAACAAACCCCAAAAGGAAGCGGCGGACAAGCCTGAAGGTTCGGCCCAAAATCGCACGATCATTCATGTAGTGTCAGGAGGCGCAGAGGGGCGAACAAGCAGACGAAGCCAGAAAAAGCAGATCCGCGAATTGCAAAACTAGATTTGCTACACCGAGAGGGCAGGAAACCCAAAGGGCACGACCCTGAGCATCACCCCTGAAGACGCAGGGAGAGTCATATACCCGCACAGCGACCCCTTGGTCCTAAATCTAGAGATTAGCAACCACATTGTCAAGAGATGCATGGTGGACACTGGCGCCTACACAAACTTCTTGTACAAGGACGCCTTTGAAAGAATGAATCTAGAAAAAAGACACCTGAAGCCAGCCCCTGGATCTTTGTATGGGTTCAGTGGGGCAGGTGTACTTTCTATGGGGATTATCGACTTACCGGTAACATTCGGGGAGGGAGCCTCTGCCAAGAATGTTAGGGCATCATTTGTTGTGGTGGATGCCAAGTCTGCATACAACGCCCTGATAGGGCGGGCCACCTTAGATGAAATCGAAGCCGCTGTGTCAATCAGGGCCCTCACCATAGCCTATGTGACAGACTTTGGCATGGAAGGGAAGGTCCATGGGGATCAGGAGTCAGCCAGACACTGTTATTCCGTGGCCCTGCAAGCCCATGAAACAGAAAGAAAAGGAAAGCGAAAAGCCGAAGGCTCCCCCAGCAGGGAGGGTGAAATCCCAGCTGCCCAGCTAAAAGCAGCCCACTTAGAGCTTGAAGGGGAAAGCATGCTGGTGGACTTAGAACCAGGGAGGCAGGTCCTCATAGGGGACGACCTGGAGGAGTCCTACCAAAAGGAGTTAATTGCACTCTTGAGAGAAAACAGGGACGTATTTGCTTACTCTGCGGATGAAATGCCAGGGGTCGACCCGACTTTTATTGTTCACAAGCTGAACGTTAACCCGGAGGCCCGCCCCGTAAAGCAGAAGAAAAGAAATATGTCCGTAGAAAAAGACGCGGCGATAAAAGAGGAAATAGAAAAACTCTTGAAAGCAGATTTCATTGAAGTCTGCGATTACCCTGAATGGTTGGCGAACGTTGTGATGGTAAAAAAGTCATCGGGCGCATGGAGAATGTGCGTAGACTTCACAAATCTTAACAAAGCCTGCCCAAAGGACTGCTACCCCCTGCCCAGGATAGACCAACTGGTGGACGCCACTAGTGGGTATACCACGTTAAGTTTTCTGGATGCATTCTCAGGGTACCATCAAGTGTACCTCTGGCAGCCTGACAGGGTGAGGTGCGCCTTCATAACCAGCCATGGCACCTACATGTATAAAATGATGCCATTTGGGCTGAAGAATGCAGGCGCCACCTATCACCGATTGGTGGACAAGGTCTTTGAAAACCAAAAAGGGAGAAACTTGGAGGCCTATGTCGATGATGCAATTGTCAAAAGCAAGGGGGACAGGGAGCACCTGGCGGACCTGCAGGAAACATTCTCCTCCCTGCGATCGTACAAAATGAAGTTAAATCCAAAAAAGTGCACGTTCGGAGTCCGATCTGGCAAATTCTTAGGTTTCTTAGTCAGCTCCAGGGGGATAGACGCCAATCCCGAAAAGATTCAGGCGGTCCTAGACCTCCCAGAGCCCAAAACCATAAGGGACATTCAACGGCTCACAGGCAGGATGGCTGCCCTGGCTCGCTTTATCGCCAGGTCAGCAGACAAGTCAACCCCTTTCTTCAAAGTATTGAAGGGCAACAAGCAATTCAAATGGGGGGATGAGCAAAAGAAAGCCTTCGAATAGTTGAAAGAACATCTGAAGAAGCTCCCTACCTTGGCGAGACCCGTGGCCAGAGAAAAACTATACCTATACATTGCTGTCACCAACTCAACAGTGAGTGCAGTCATCTTGAAAGAAGAAGCAGGCTCACAACAGCCCATCTACTTTGTAAGTCACGCCCTGGGGGCAGCTAAAAGAAACTATCCTATGGTAGAAAAAGCCGCCTATGCAGTCGTCATAGCAGCCAGAAAACTCAGGCCCTACTTCGACGCGCACCCTGTTGTGGTCCTCACCGACCAACCACTAGAGAGGATATTGGAAAAGTTTGAAAAATCAGGAAGGCTGCTAAAATGGGCAATTGAGTTAAGCGGACTAGGGATATCGTACCAACCCAGGACAGCCATCAAGGCACATGTCCTGGCGGACTTCCTGGCTGAATGTTCTCACTCAGGGGAAGAGGAACCACCCACCGAAGAGTGGATAGTACACACTGACGGGTCCTCAACGGCCAATGGTGCGGGGGCAGGTGTCGTACTGACCAGCCCTGAAGGAGTGGATTTTGAGCATGCGCTCAGATTCACCTTCCTTGCGTCAAACAACGACGCAGAATATGAGGCCGTACTTGCGGGGATAAACCTAGCTAAAGCTGCAGGTGCAGAGCGAATTATACTAGCAACTGACTCCCAGCTCATTGCCAATCAAATCAACGGGGAATATGAGGCTAGGGATCAGGCCATGGCCACCTACCTAGAAAAGGTGAAGCAGGGATTATCAAGCCTAAAGTCCTATGAAATCAGGCAAATACCTCGATCACAGAATAATCGGGCTGACGCCCTGTCAAAACTTGCCAGCTCCAGCCTGCAAGACATAAGGAGGTCAGTTTGGGTTGATGTTGTGCATGAGAAATCCACTACCGCCTGCCAGACAGTCAACATCGTCGAAGAGGAACAAGAGAACTGGATGACCCCCCTCATTCAGTTCAAAAAGTATGGCATCCTACCGCCTGAATCCAGTACAAAAAAGGAAAATACAGACCAAAGCAGCATGGTTCATAATAATTGATGAAGAGTTATACAAAAAATCCTTCACCTTCCCCCTGCTCAGATGCCTGGGGGCAGAGCAGGCCGCTGAAGTTCTGGATGACGTCCACTCTGGGATCTGCGGGCATCACATTGGAGGAAGATCGCTGGCCCACAAAGCTCTAAGAGCAGGCTACTACTGGCCTACCATGTTAGCAGATGCAAGAAGCCTAACTCGGAGATGCAGAAAATGCCAACTCTTCGCTCCATCAATTCATGCCCCAGCCCAAGAGCTCAGACCAATCTTATCTCCCATTCCTTTCGCTCAATGGGGGATGGGAATACTGGGCCCCTTTGCTACAGCCACGGGAGGACGAAAGTTTCTGATCGTGGGGATTGACTACTTCACAAAGTGGGTTGAAGCCGAGGCAGTCCCAAACATCACCGAGCCGGCAGTCAGGAAGGTCATCTGGAGAAACATCGTAACCAGATTCGGCCTACCAAAAGTGTTAGTGTTTGATCATGGGAGGCAGTTTGATAATGACCCCCTAAGAGGCTGGCTGGAAGGACATGGAATAACCGTCACCTATTCCGCCGTCTGCCACCCGCAAACCAATGGGCAGGCTGAGGCCGCTAATAAACAAATCCTAAATGGGCTCCAAAAGATGGTGGATGATCTCAAAGGAAGATGGGCAGATGAGCTGCCAAGTATACTCTGGTCAATAAGGACCACCAGAAAAGAATAAACAGGTCAGACGCCATTTGGCCTGGTGTATGGAGCAGAAGCCTTACTACCCATCGAAATACGAATTCCTACCCTACGGTCTCAGCAATACAATAAAGCTGACAACGACGCAGCAATGGCCGAAGTCCTAGACCTGGTCCATGAAATCAGGGAGGAGGCCAGCATTAACATAGCCGCCTATCAGCAAAGGATGAGAAAGGCATACAACAAGAAGGTGCATGAGAGAAGGTTCCAGATAGGTGACCTAGTACTAAGGAAGACACAGGCTGTAGGAAAGTCTAGGGAGCACGGCAAACTAAGCGCCAATTGGGAAGGCCCATACCAGGTGACCCGAATTTTGGGAATAGGCACATACAAAATCGCCAACCCAGAAGGCCAAGAGCTGAGCGCACATTGGAACGCCGACACCTTGAAAAGATACTATGTTTAGCTAAAACCTTAGAAAAATCTCGTCTCTAAGAAAAAGTACTGGCGGAGAACGATCAGAACGAAATGTCGACAGCTCCAACCACCCTTATGTTCTAACAAAGTTTTCATATATAATACTCAAGAATTCATACTCGGTATCTGTTTAAGCTTGCGCTCTCACACACAAACGAGCAGGGGGCAATAGGGGGAGGCCCCCCTGTTGCCAAAACCAAGGAAAATGGAACCCCCAACAAAAATTCTAAAAACCCTCCACCTACCACTGGGCAGGCAGGGGGCAGGCCCCCTGGACTCTAAAGCAGAGGCCAGGGACAGGCCAGGCCACGCACAGCTAACAAGGACCGGGGGCAATTCCCCCAACCTTGTATAAAAAATGCAAAAGCCCTCCCTACCTACCTCTGGGCAAGCAGGGGGCAGGCTACGCACAACTAACAAGGACTGGGGGCAATTCCCCCAACCTTGTATAAAAAACGCAAAAGCCCTCCCTGCCTACCTCTGGGCAAGCAGGGGGCAGGCTACGCACAACTAACAAGGACTGGGGGCAATTCCCCCAACCTTGTATAAAAAACGCAAAAGCCTTCCCTGCCTACCTTTGGGCAAGCAGGGGGCAGGCTACGCACAACTAACAAGGACTGGGGGCAATTCCCCCAACCTTGTATAAAAAACGCAAAAGCCCCCCTGCCTACCTATTGGCAAGCAAGGGGCAGGCTACGCACAGCTAACAAGGACTGGGGAGAATCCCCCCAACCTTGTATAAAAAACGCAAAATCTCTCCCTGCCTGCCTCTGGGCAGGCAGGGGGCAGCCCCCCTGGACTTTAAGCAGAGGCCAGGGACAGGCCAGGCCGTGCACAACTAACAATGACTGGGGGCAATTCCCCCAACCTTGAATAAAAAACGCAAAAGCCCTCCCTGCCTACCTCCGGGCAAGCAGGGGGCAGGCTACGCCCAGCTGACAAGGACTGGGGAGAATCCCCCAACCTTGGATTAGGCCATACCTTAAGGAAGAGAGAAAGAAGCAGACCAAAAACAAAGGAAAGACATTCCATAACAAACCCATGAAGGGTAAAAAGTTTTCACAAAGTGGCAAAAGCAAAGATCCGAAAAAATAAATATTACAAACAGTTGGCCATAACAAAAGCTCAGCGTAGAGAATAGGGCTATTTCAAGAGAGGATAAACATTATGGAGCCTCTTGGCTTGGACCGGCCGCCGCCTCAAGGGGTTTGGCCGCCCGAGCCTCGTTTTTAGCAGAGTAGAGGCTTCGGAAGGCCTCCTCATCAAACATAGGGAACATCTCCCCAATCACCTCCATCACCAGCTCCAGGGAAGAGTTGGCCCCACTCACAAAACTCGCATCCACTGCAGGCTCGGTCTCCTCCGCAAGAGCATCCTTCTCTTTCTTCCACTCACTCTTGGCCTGCTCAAAAGTTGAGTCAGCTTTGGACGAACGTTCCTCCAAGTCCGCTGCTTTCCTTTTCAGGTGCTCCATCTCAGCCAGAGAAAGGGTAGCCTTCTCCATCGCCAAGCGACTCTCCTTCAGCTCAGCTTCATACTTGGCTGCTTTCCTCACAGCTCTCTCTCCCTGAAGCTTCCACTGGCCAGCCTGACTCCTCGCCTCCTCCAGCTCGCCCTCCTGCTTTGCTAGCTTGTCCTTCAAGTTATTTATCAGAGTTATGTCCCTTTCCACCATAGCCAGACGGTCAGGAGGGGGAGTCCCAGGTGTGACAGTCAGCTATTCGTCGCTCAAACGGCTTAGAGCCGTCAGCTCAGCAGACGCCAACAACACCTTGGAGGTACGCTGGATATACTGAATTACTTGGTGAGAAGTTGAAGTTACAGACTTGGTAAGACGGTCGGTTAAGACGGCACCAGAATCGAAGAGCAGGCCCGACACATCTACGCTGTCGCCAGCAGTATAATGAAACTCCGTATTCTCCTCCTGAAAAAGGGTGCTCGGAATGTCACGAGCAGGGCGTTTTGCCTCAAGAGTACAAACGTCAGCCTCCAAATCCACCACAGAAGTAGACCCTGAGGGCTCCCTATCCCTCTTCCTTCTCAGCTCCAGGGGGACACTCTCCCAGTCCCCTCGGAGTTCGCAGGACGCGTACCCTGGGGAACACGAGTCCCGACTGGAGAGTCACCTCGCCTGCCTCCAAGGGAAGGAGTGGCCCCTGAAGTAACTTCAGCCTCCCCATCCTGGATGCTGGGGGAAGGAGTCGTCTGCTTTGCCGACGGTAGACGAGGGGGAAGAGGCAGCCTCCGGCCAGCAGCGAGATCCTTGACGAGCCTCATCAAGATTTTCTCCCCTTTCTTGAAATTTGAAGGGAGGGAAGGGCGCTTCGAAAGGACGACAAAATCCCCACTCAAACCTAACCTCCTAACTTGCTTCCTTGTCTAACGACGAGAAGCGGAGTCTGCAAGAGAAGAAAGGGCAGTCAGTTAAAAAGCAAAAGAATAAAAAATCTCAGAAAAATCGCGCCAGCAAAAGCCCCCTAGAACTACCTTCAGGGCTAGGGATCAGGCCCAATGGAAGCAAGTACTCGTCTGTAGCTATGAGCTCTGCATGGGGGAACCAGAAAGCAGGGCCAAAAACACCAGACTTATCCGCAACTATTTCAAACTTCTTGACTAAAATCTCTTCTTTTGCACTCAGCTTTACCTCCAGGGCCTTCCCCCCGACGCCTGGATGATACTCTTCGCGAGTTTCCATACGGGTATGAACATGATTCCTAAAATGCATAGGAATCCTCCACCCTGACGCGCTATGTACATACAAGAAATTATTCTTCCAGTCTTTCAGGCTGCTCAAAGCCGGCCAGACCAGAGCGTATTTCTTCTGTCTCTGCAGGGACCAGTACCCAAGGGAACCGTCACCCCCTGACGAGGACACCATTTGTAGCCCAACCATAAAGCGAAGGGCGTCAATGTAAGGCCCCTCACCGTGAAAGAGACAGGTCCAGGTGTAGGCTATCAGGGACCTAATGGCTGAGGCAGTCAGCTGGGCTATAGCAACATTCATTCTCCTGAAGGTCTCCTCAAGGAAAGGGTGAAGAGGGAATCGCAGACCGAATTCCAAGCTCTTATGGTATACAGCCACACAACCTTCAGGGGGGCAGCATACTGTGTCCTTGTCCCCTGGAACCACGACTGTGTACCCCTCCCCGAAATGATAAAATTTCTCGATTTCCTCGGCAGCATTACTTTCTAAGATCAAATCCCTATTCTTGGCTTCAGGGTAGGTTTTTAGGGGAATCAAGTATTTTTTCTTATCCAAGTAATAAGTTTTCCCCATCTCCCTGCGAATGAGGGGGCTGACAATCCTGGAGGGTCCACCTCCAGTGCCTCGTTGTCTGAATCAACAACATCAAAGGGAGCGGGTTCGGGGGATTCAACACCTTCCCCCTGTCAAGATGATCCTCCTCTCTGGGCCCAACCCCAGAAGAGGAGGCTAGATCACGTCTATCCCCGTCTCCACCCACAGTCCTCTCAGGCAATGAACTAAAAGAGAAAGCCCGAACTCGAGACATACTGGCTTATAAAGAAAAAGTATCGATGAAAGGAAAAAAAAGGGTGAAGATGTAAAGAGAGATCCTAACCTAGAACGTTGGTCGTCGCCGGAAAGTGTGACAATAAGCACTCCTTGGTCTCACAAAGTTCTCAGCAACGAAGACGGTTTGGGAGTAGAAAAGAGATTATGAGTTTCGAAAAATGTAAAAGAAAGAAATGAAGGAGGGGAAGGGCTTATATAAAGCCCAGGAAGCCAAAAAGGCCGCCTCTCTGACAAAACGTCCCCAACAATCTACCCCACGTGTCACACTCTGAACATGGGCCGCTCACCTCTTCCCAAGAGGGGCCTCGAAAAAAGCAAAAGTGTCAGAGGAACGGTCAGCTGGCGACGTCATCCCCGCATTCAAAAAAAAAAAAAGAGTAACAAAGTCGCTCGGATTTTTTCATTAACTTTAATGGAAAATGGACAAGTTACATGTCATGCCTGGCAAATAAAGAAAATACATAAGGAGCCTGAATTTCCGGCTCAACGCGCCTATGCCCTGCGAGCAGGCCTAGTCATCACCTAAGTTTGGAGAATAATCTCCAGGGCCGCCTTGACCTCCAAAGTCCGACCCCCAATCCCAGTCAGGGGAATCCTTGAAGGGATCGTCAGGGAGGCCGTCCTCATCTCTATCACTCAAGCAGCCCAGACCCTCACTGTCTTCAGAGTCCCGGCTACTGACATCCCAGTCCCTGCCATAGGGAACAGTCTGGGATTCATCACAGGTACGGCAGCCTATTTTCTTCATTGGAGAGGAAGGGCCCGACCCCAGGGAAGAGTCCGCGTCAGAACAGTCGGGGTCGAATTGTTCAGGGTGCAACCATGGGAAGCACTCATGGCAACCCCGATCAAAGCACCCTCCTCCTTGAAGGCAGCGCTTGAACCTGGAGGCAGCAGGAGGCGAAGATCTTCTAGGGTGCTTGCCCGCCCTAATGGTGGCCTTCTGAACACTCCGACGGGGATGCGACCGTGGACGACGGCTGCGGCGAAGGGCTCGGTAAGCCGCCCGAGCATACCCGAGCCTCCAAAATCCCTTAAAAAGAAAGGTAACAGTGCGAACTCCACGGCGGGTAATAGATTTCTTAATCCAAGCCATGATTCAACAGAGAAAAGTGGAAGAATTGAGGATGAAGTAACAAAATGGCGAAGGAAGCTGGAATTTATACAAAGGAAATAAAGCATTAAATGGCATCCCAACCATCCTGGCAGGGAATGCCACCAATCATGAAGTCCTCACATTGCCCGAAAATCCACCAAGCATGAAGGTTAATCATTGAAAAAGACCTCTCAACTCTTTGCATACCTGACACAGTTAACACTTCCTTCCTCGGGAAAGTGCGAACGCATTAAATGCAGCAGTAAAATCAAATATAAGTCAACCTCCCTCCATCTAAGCAAAAGTCACCAGCCGGAAGGAAGCCTTGCCCCCTCCCAGCTTGCGAGGGCTAATTGATGAGGGTCGGCAGCCTGCTCTGGACCGCCTGCCAAGCAGGCCCTCAGAGGACTCTACCCAAGGAGCCCGAAAAACCGACCTGACAGACAATCAGAGCAAAGTCACTAAAAGAACCCCCTGGGGACAACTTCATACAGTCGCCTGCCCGGCAGGGCGATGCGGCCTGCTCAACCCGGCCTTCACAGAACCCCTACCCGCCTGCCAGGCAGGGCAGGGACCACCAAGGGGCCCCCTCGTCATTTCGCCTAAGGTAAATGAGAATGGGTGGATGAGGTGAAGCCACTTGTCACCCCCTCATCCACCCATCCTCCTCCTACTTCCCTCTCTTGTGGGAAGGTATAAATACTCTTCCATTTCCCACAAAAAGGGGGTTGGATTTTCTCTCTCTAGAACTCTTACTCTAAAAACGCCACCTAGTTCCTCACGAGCTAGGTTCTTTAAGGCATTCACGGAATGACTTAGGCATCGGAGAGGGTTACCTCAGACAACCTCCGAGGCCCTGTGGGTTCTATGTGCAGGGAGCCAGCCCATTCCGCCGGGAAGGTCCGACCAGCAAAGTAGGAGGAAGGGGAGATCGGCAAGACTAACCGATTAACTAATTCAAGGCAACACCAAACAATACGAGCCCGAATTCCGAATCGGGTTAATTGATTCCAATACCGGAATAGTAATATTTTACTAGTTAATTTCAGTAAAGTTGTGAGAAAATATGTTCATAGAGAGTATGGCTATATATAATATATAAAATCTTATCTGAAATCTTATCCGAAATCCTTATCATATCTAAATCTTATCTGAAATCCATATCTTATCCGAAATCCTTATCATATCTAAAATCTTATCTAAAACTCATATCTTATCAGAAATCCTTGTCATGTGTAAAAAATAATAAATATCTTACCATATCTTATCCGATATCTTATTTAATAAATTATTTTTCTGCAAAGTAGAGTTCTCATATTTCATTTTCGAATATGTATTGTATTTATCAACTTTACATCGAAGTGGAGTAGTGTGTAGTCACATCTGTTCTTATATATCTTATCTCCAAAATTATTTCTCTGAAAAGTAGCGTTGTCATATCTTATTTTTGAATATGTACGGTCTTGTTTAAGACAGAGAAATTCGTAAAAAAAAAAACAACGGCTAATTTTTTTATTTCTCTATATAACTCGATATTTTCTTCAAAAAGTTTCAAACAACTCTCATCCAACCAACTCTCATTCAACCAACTTTCATCCTAAAATTTCAAACATCAAACACCTCTCACTAAACCAAGTACTGTAGAAATGACTTACTGGGATGACGAAGTTTGAAGGTTTCAAAGAGATATTGACTCCATCAAGAATCATACTCCAAATTTCATCACCCGTCTCAACACGGTAATGCCGGAATCGGTGTACATGAATATGTTAAACTGTACACCACCATTAACAATGTTGGGGTCCATCATATCCAGAAATGCAGCAGCGGTGTTCATTCCCCCAGTTTTGAACAATGTAACTATAGGTAATATATACTTCATTATTCATTTAATTATTCACATGTACAATATTAGATTTTAATTTAATACTCGTACAACATTTTTTTATTACATTTTTGCAGATTCGTTTATATTAAAAGGTAATGAGCGTCATATGTTGCGGAAAGAAGTCGTAGAAATCATTCGTAGATTGTTCAATGTCATGAATTTTGAACCGTTATATGATCTGTTGTCTGGGGAGGTGCCATTTTTCATTCCACGCACCGTCTTCATTTTTGTGACGTGTACGATGAAGTTACCATGGAGGAAAAACTAGAATTCTACAGGCTCAAGAACAACCAGCTGACCGCCTTAACTTTTCCTCTGACAATGGTACTTCATCTGATGACAATAACTCCTACTAATAAATGTGTCGTGTTTTAAATGTTTAGTTAAGTTCTATTTTATTTAACGTCTTATTTCATGATTTAGTATTACTTCCAACATTATAAAGATAACTCCTAGTAAGTGTTAGTTGTTTTAATTTGTATTGTTTAGTTAAGTTGTACGGAGTACTTTATTTTAATTTGGGTGGTCGATGTTTAGTACAAATGTATTGTTTAGTTATTTTAATAAGATATTTGTTTGTCTTGTTGGGTTGGAAATAGTTCATACCGAGTTGGTCGGGTTTCAACTCAAACTTAATGGGTCTTATCGGGTTCGAATCAAACGAGTTACGGGTGAATTAAAAAAAAGGGCTCATGAACCTAAAAAGCAGGTATAAATCTATCTGTCAATTACTACGTATAAATTTATCGGGTCAGAGTATTTTTCTGGGTCGACTCCGATTCAGGTTTCAACAATAGAAAACGTATTGTTAATAGAAAAACTGTTCTAAAAGAAAATTATTGTTAATAAAGAAAGTAATAGAATAGATAAAAATTGATTAAATATAACCAATGAAGTTACACAAAGTGTTCCCAATTGTAGTGTGCAAAAAAGATGCTTACTCTCTCACCACAAGTTTCATTTCTTTTGCGTGAATCTCACACTAGAGCATCCTTCATTATTATATATATTTGTTGACATGACATAGGTCCACCCCGACGCGGCCACGCGCGGGTTTGGGGAGGCGAATGAATCTTCATATGAGAAGGGTCGAATTGAAATTTAAATCGAAGTGGAGTCGCCACCGAACTTTGTGGGAGTTCGGGCCATTCGAACTCACTCTATATCTTAGTGGGCCATGCACAAAGTATGGCCCATTCGGATGTCAGAGATTATTAGGCTCGTCCTTTTGCATTTGTTACCGATACCGACATTATCAGATACCGTGTATTGAATGACTCTCGTGTGCCAATGAGTTCGGATATCCGGAAACCATGGTTCTGAGTATGGGGTGAGGGTACGTGTTGGGAAGTTCACAAAGAACACCCAACCCCGCCCGCACATTAGCGGCCTCTACTAAGATATTGTTTGACTTTCGAATATGCGCATTAGTAATACGATGAAATGATATGCAAACAATGTTTTACCTAAACATGCAAAAATTTGAATGGGTTGCTAAGTCGATTTAATGCATCTAAAATTAACGTCAAAGTTATATTTTGCATGCGAGATTCTTTTAGTACAATGAAAGAAATAACGAGAAAAAATCGACAAAAATAGAAACAAACATGTTAGTAACGGTGATAACGATAATAACGATTTGCAAATGATATAAAAATGCTATAGAATGATGTAGATAACATGATGCATGATTTTTGAAAAGGTAGTATGACACGTGATTGACTTGACACGTGTTGACCGAAGTCATAAAAAATATTACCGAGACTCGGAAGGTGTTGTGGGACTCACGGTTTTGTCGTGATAAAGGCCACTTGATCGAGTCATTGAGGGACTCAACCGAGTGGACCTCGGAAAAGGATTCTGCCCAAAATTTGAGGTGCTACTCGACCGAGTCACTAAGAGACTCGACCGAGTAGGTCGCCACTCGATCGAGTCATTGAGTGACTTGGCCGAGTGGTCCTCAAAAAGCCATTCTGCCTCGGTTTTGGGGTGCCACTCGATCGAGTGCTCCCTGTACGAACCAGGGTTCGTTTCGCAATTTATTATTGATTTCGAAATTGCTTTTTAATTTTGTAAAGTCGATGATTTTATTGGATCGGACAGAAATATTGTATGATTTATGCCCGACTCGGACTTTGATACTCGTCGTATCCGATATTCGATTATTGAATCGATATCGAATATTTAGAGCGAGATCTAGAAAATACGTTTGTAAGTCGTTTAAATTAAACTAAAACGATATAGATTATCTTCGTGTTTATAGTGTCGTGATTAATTCTATCGAATTAGGTGACAACTATTTTAGCATCAACGAAAATCGTATTAGTTAAATTAGTCGACTAAATCGTTTAGATTCGACATACAACTATTGAGTTGGCATCGAATCTAATAGATTGACACTTTACATTCTCTTGAACTAAAAGGACTTGACATGACTCCCTCCGCATCCCGACATCATGATAAATTCTTACAGATTGTGTGATGTCGGAGCCGCATCAATTGGTTTCGACTTAATTAAAAAAATTTGATTCGAAAATAGTTTTAAAATTGATGAACGTGCGATGAACGACAATTACGACAATAATGATGCAACAAGAATAAAAAGAGACGATTTTGTTGATGTTGACTCGCTTCAACAATCAAGGGTTCGGGGTTTTGGGATAAGCGACCGGCAACTTCGGGTGAAGCACCCTTGTATATTCGGATTTCCTTATACCGTCATCATTCACGCTCGACACGAATTAGCGAGTAATTTAATGTCATAATATTAGAGATAGTATCGATATTTGAAAAATAAAAAAAGACGAAAAAAGATGAGGAATAGAGGAAGACGACGCGAGAGAGAGGAGAAGAGAGAAGAACGGGATTTTGCACCCTCAACCTACATGTTTCTTATTCTCGGATAGAACTCGTTTAATCGTGGCTCCGGCGCGGGAGTAGCGAGGTTACGTAGATTGAGTTATGGTGGTCTTAGGGTTTGCTAGATGCTAAGGTTGTAAGTAGTAGAGATAGGAAGATTAGGGTTGTAAAGTGTGGATTACGGTTGTGCTAAAAAGGTGTGTATTGTTCATGCAAAGGGGTGTATATATAGGCATGCCCTCTACCCTCGTCTAGGGTTAGTCGACCGAGTACCTTGCTGACTCGGTCGAGTGGCCCAAAGCAGCCGCAGACGAGCCTATTTGAGGGCCCACTCGATCGAGTGTGCTGCCACTCGATCGAGTGGGTCAGCTAAAGCGAGGGGGTCCGGTTTTTTTGACCTCGGGTTGGATATTTTTGCAGGTGTTGTATTTGGGTTGGACTTTTGATGTTTGCATGGCTATTTTTGCGTCTCGGAAACGACTTTGACTGGGGTTTGACCCGGTCGCTAAAAGATGGTTTAATTTCCGGTGTCGGTTTTGACCCAAATTAGTCTTATTTGATTGGAAACGACCCACTGGGCCTGATTTTGAGGTTATTTTTGTGAGATTTGTACTCCGTAAAGAGCGCAAGCCAGAAACTAATGGTTTCGAGCCCATATCCGAGCGCGTAGAAACACGTTTGCGTCCGATCATCATCTGGTGTTTTTTGGAAACCGCTATAGACACCTAGCAGCCAAATGTGGGTGTCTATAGAGCCCCCACTCTGACTGAGACTTGGACAAGGCGAATGTCAGAGTAGCTACCAAGCCAATCGAGGATTAAGACCTCGTAGACTTCCGGTCGGGTCGTTTATAGTCCGTTAGACTTGCGTGAAGGGCCCGCCAGCCATAAGAGAGAAATCATACCTGAGTCAATGATGATAACTCCGTGGGGAATCGGACTTGTCGTATAAGTCCTGCCTATATATGGGCCCATCCCGTGCTATTCCGGGGAAAATGCCGCCTAGGGCTTTCCGCTGCGGAGATATATGAGTTATGCGGGCTTGGCTCTGAAGCCTTGAGTCGTACCTGTATCAGTTACATAAATTTTTTTTGCATGCAACACGTAGGTAAAAATATGACACGCGCTGGCGAATAAAAATTTGAATTTTTGAATTTTGGATTTTTGAAATTTTAGGAATACTCGGGATGACTAGTTCCTGGGCTAAGATTGGGGAATCCGAGACTGGGCTGTATGCATAAACCCACTAGAATTAGAAAACTTTGTGTAAAGAAGATATGGAAAGAGGGTTGTAGGGCTTGATGTTATAAATACCTCTCCCTTGTCTTAATTTTCTTCACAACCTCCTCACAATTCTTTTTTCCTCAAAAAGAAAATTCCTTATTCCTATCAAGAATTTTAGTCATGGGAATCGAGCGATTGACCACGATGCTGCAAGAATGGTCCTGACGCTTTAGGGACACGGATAGGGTGGCTCTGAACCAGACGGGTATTACTCAGCTGTATACGTTCTGTCAGATGCAGATAGATCACCACTTTCTTGATGCTTGCTTGTCCAATTGGGACGACACATATCATGTCTTTGCCTTTCCTCGAGGCAAAATTTGTCATTTACCCGAGGAGATTGCTGCTGTGGGGGGATGGAACTCGATACTTCGTCCTACCGTCCCGTTTTCAGTCCATGATCCCAGGAGGAAGCTACGGGAATTTTTAGGACTTTCCCATAATGAAGTATCTCGGATGGCTGAAGGTGATACTATTTCCTTAAATGACTTGGCCGAGAAATTTATGAACCCGCATGATGTCCGGGTCAGACCAATTCACAGCCGTAAGGCTTTCTCCTTTTCTATGCTCCATGTTTATGCCTTTGAAGGTCACATGGATTTGTTGTCGAGCATGGGCGACGTTCGTCTTTTTACTGTGGTTGATCTGATGGAGACGGAGCACAGTCCGGCTTGGCTGATTACCGACGAAATCATCCAGGGTTTGGATAACCGTAAGAGGGATTCATCGGCTCGTCTGACAGGAAGTACCCGTTTATTGCAGGTATTTCGAATTTTTTTGATTTTTTGATTTTTTATTTCTCGAATTTTTTGATTTGATTTTTCTTCTTGTGATCTTCTACTGCAGTGGGCACTCGATCGAGTGACGCCCAGGCACTCGATCGAGTGCCCCTAGGCGGACACCTTTTTTGTCCCGAGAACTCATATTTTGTTTTCCTTTTTTTTTTCTTCTTCAGATTTGGCTATTTTAGAGGCTATCGGTCATAGATCCTCCCCTTGACTCGAGTAAATACCGTCATAATCAGGTGATGACAAGGAGACGGGCTATTGATTTTTCTCGCCAGATTACTCAGAAGTACTGGGACGAAGTATTATCTTTCCATAGCGGTCTGTTGATTCGATGGATAGTGCCATGGTGGCCCATTTATGTTTGGACGGGCTTGGCCCCGAGGGATAAAGCTCCCTACCAGGTAATCTTGTCTTTCAGGCAGACGATCCATCTTTACCCCGACCGCATACTAAGGCAGTATGGTTGGTCACAATGAATCTCGGAGGTTGAAGCAGTTGTGAGTGAATCTACCCAACTGACTGATGTGATGTGACACATGGATGCAACGATGGTACACCCGGCACACTTGGCCCATTCCCTAATCTCTCCATTCAATCTGGGTTTCAGACTCCTATGTTAAGTGGACTAAAGCGGATACTGCCAAGGGCCGAGCTGCTCTAAAGGTTGACGAAGCTTTCGACCTGCTGCAAAGGGAGCAAGTCAAAGACAATAGGGGCTTTTTTGACAAAGGCGACACTCCGGCTACTCTGGTTCGTCTTATGCCAGGTCAAAGAAGGAAGACTAGAACTCAAGGCGAAGGGTCTAGTGCTAGAGGTGCGCGGGAGAAAGTGAGCCCCCAGACTGACTTAGAAAGGAGACTTGGACCAAGACTGGCAGTGCAGGACCGACTTGGCCAACAAGACAGGCTACCTGAGCATGTATGGGCTCGGCTTGGACCGGTGACCATGGCAGAAGACCCGCTGTCGAAGAAACGGGTTTGAGCTAAAGAGGTTCCCCTCGTGATTCGAGAACGCTCGCCCCCGTCCCGGTGATCTCGGGCTCCGCGTGACCCAAAGGACAAGGGAAAGGGCAAAATGTATGACCACTAGTCTCCTTAATTTTATTATTTAAGTATTATTACTATTTTTTGTAGTGTGTTTTTTTTCGTGTGTGTGGTGTAATTTTGGAATTCCCAACTTTATCGGGTTTTTAATAAAAGACATATTAGTGAATACCGTTTCCGTCTCTTTCGTTATTGCAGTGGTTGTACCCTTTTGAGGGGTTGCCTACGTATCCACATTTAGCAGAATCAAACCAAACACAGTTCAAACATAGGTTTTTTTTGCAATTTTCGAAATACATCAATACTATTAGTTCAAGATGTGCGACAGTAGGATAAGTAATCATAACTTATTGACTTGCTTGTAACTTTTTGAAAATTTATAAAAAGACGAATTTTTATAAACTTTTTGCAAATGACATTGAGATAAGGCTTAGGGGTAGTAACGCTTCAGCTGGTCCAAGTTGGTTGGTTTGACGAATTCGTCCCGTCCAAGTCTGTTAGCATCACCGCTCCTCCTGACAGGACCTTCTTTACTAAATACGGCCCAACCCAATTGGGTTTGAACTTTCCTCTTTGGTCGACCGGTAGTAAGGCCCGGACGGATTTTAGAACTAGATCTCCTTCTTTGATATTTCTGGGCCTAACTCTTTTGTTGAAAGCCCGTTGGATCCTCTTTTGATATATCTGAATATTGTTGAGGGCCCGGGACCGTCGTTCGTCTAAAAGAACTAGCGAGTCATATCGGGCTTGGACCCAATCTGCTTCAAGGACTTGGCTCTCCAGTAAAATCCTGTGGGACGGTACTTCTAGCTCGACCGGTTGGACCGCTTCCATTTCGTATGTCAAGTAATAGGGTGTTGCTCCGGTTACGGTGCGTATCGACGTTGGGTACCCCCATAGGGCAAAAGGTATTTTGTCGGGCCAGTCCCGGTAATTTTCAGGCATCTTTTTAAGTATGGTGACAATCGTTTTATTAGCTGCCTCTACCGCTCCATTTGTTTGGGGACGGTAAGGCGAAGATGTATGCCTTTGGATCTTATATTTGGCTTGCAAAGTAGCGGTTTCGGCTTGGAAATGGGTCCCGTGGTCACTGATGAACTCGTGCGGGATCCCGTATCGGCATATAATCTTGTTTTGGATAAACTTAGAAACATGCTTGGCGTTTAAGATCCGGTATGACTCGGCTTCGACCCATTTGGTGAAATAGTCGATCGCCACCAAAATGAAACAGTGGCCTCCCGTCCCGGAAGGGTTTACCTTGCTAATTATATCAATTCCCCATGTTAAGAACGACCATGGTGATGTCATGGTATATAGTAGGGAAGATGGCATATGTTGTACATTGGCAAAGATCTGACAGTTATGGCAGTGTTTAACATATAACTAACAGTCGGTTTCCATGCTGTTTCAATAATACCCGAGCCTCATGATTTTTTGGGCTAGCATATGGGCGTTCATATGCGGACCATTTTCATCATCGTGCACTTCGGACATAACCTTTTCAACATGTACTTTATCGAGACACAGGAGAAGAGCCCCCTGTGTCGTGTTTTTATATAATTGTCCGTCGTCCGTACGAACGAATTGGGTTGCCAATCTTCGCAAGACTTTCTTGGCCCGGTTTTCAGTTCCCGGGGGATATTCTCCCGTTGTCAAGTAGTTTAGAACATCCTGATACCAAGGTTCCGGATCAGTTATCTCGATATCTTGAATGGCGTTGACATAGGCCGGCTCGGACCATCTCTCAACGCAAATCAACATGCTGGTTAGATGCTCCGGGATGTTTAGTAAGGATGCCAATTTGGAAAAAGCATCTGCAAATTGATTTTCTTCTCGGGGTAGATAGATATATTCTAGATTTTGGAATTGCTTCTCGAGAACCCTTACTCGTGCTTGGTAAGCCACGAGGTTGGCATTCCGAGTTTTCCATTTTTGGAGAGCTTGATTGATGACTAGGGATGAGTCACCGTGGACCCGGAGGTTTGTTACTCCTAAATCAGCGGCGGCTTGCAACCCGTGAATGCATGTTTCATATTCGGCTGCGTTGTTAGTCACATCAAAGTCCAATTTCATGGATAACAGTGTATGCTCTCTTTTCGGGGAAATTAACAGAATCCCGACCCGGAATCCTCGGAAGTTGGACGCCCCATCAAAATACAAATCCCATGTCTCGGTGTCGGTACGGAATATGTCTTCATCCGGAAAAGCCCAAGTATCGGTGTGCCCTTCTTCAGATACGAGACTATCGGCGAGAAATTCGGCTACTACCTGGCCTTTGATGGCTTTTAATGGTACAAACTTGAGGTCGAACTCTGCTAGCATTAAAGTCCATCTGGACATCCTACCGTTAAGGATGGGCTTCTCGAATAGGTACTTGATAGGATCCATTTTGGATAAGACATGTACCTCGTAGCTGAGCATATAGTGTCGGAGCTTTTTAGTGGCCCAAGCCAAAGCTAGGCACGTCTTTTCGAGCATAGTATATTTGCATTCGTATTCTAGGAACTTTTTACTGATGTAGTAAATAGCCAGTTCTTCTGAATCGACAGTCTGGGCCAGCATACCCCCCATGGCTGACTCGGTCGTTGTTAGGTATAACGACAAAGGCAAACCAGGTTGAGGTGGCATTAATACCGGCGGTGCAGACAAAATCTCCTTGATTTTATCGAAAGCCGTTTGACATTTGTCGTCCCACAGTGTTCGTTCTCCTATCTTCAGTTTCTTGAGGATGGGTTCACATACCATGGTTAACTTTGAAATGAACCGGCTGATGTATTGGACTTCCCCGAGAAACCGCCTTATTTCTTTTTCGGTTTTGGGTGGTTGCATCTCGGTAATGGCCTTGATTTTAACTGGGTCGACCTCCATGCCGCGTTGGCTAACGATATGGCCCAGTAATTTGCCCGATGTTACCCCGAAATTACCCTTTTGAGGGTTTAGCCTCATGTTATACTTGCGTAATCGGGTAAAGAATTTTCTTAGTGCCACAATGTGCCCGTTTTGGTCCTTGACCTTGACAATCATGTCGTCCCCATAAACCTCCACTTCCTTATGCATCATGTCATGTAATAAAGTTGTGGCGGTTCTTTGATAAGTGGCACCGGCGTTGATTAGGCCAAATGGCATAACGGTGTAACAGTAAGTACCCCATGGTGTAATGAATGTGGTCTTATTAATCTCTTCTTCCGCCATTTTAATTCTATTGTACCCGGCATACCCGTCCATAAATGATAGTAGGGCATGATCGGCCGTGTTAACCACCAGTATGTCGATGTGTGGCAACGAAAAATCGTCTTTTGGGCTGGCCTTATTAAGGTCCCGGAAGTCTACACATACCCGCACCTTGCCGTCCTTCTTGGGTACCGGCACGATGTTTGTAACCCAGTATGGATATTCAGACACTTGTATAATGCCCGCTTTGAATTGCTTGTCGACTTCTTTTTTGACTTTGAGAGACCATTCGGGCCTCATTCTTCGAAGCTTCTGTTTTACCGGCTTACACCCATCTTTGATGGGTATACGGTGCTCAGCTATTTCCCGATCTATCCCCGGCATGTCCTTGTAGGACCACGCGAAGACATCCTTGAATTCTTGGAGGAGGTCTGTGAATTGTTTTCTCTCCTCGGGATCTAAGGATAAACCCAACTTAAGCATCTCGGGCTCTAAAGTGGTTCCCACGTTAATGGACTCGGTTTCCACAATTATCGGATTTCGGGATTCCCTTTGTTCGAGCTGCTCGATCAGATGTGGAGGCAGAGGTACCTGTTCGTCGGGTTTCTCAATGTCATTGCATATAAAATTTTTGAAATTGAAAGAATTTTGGAAATAAGACAAGTCGTAAGCGGAACGGTTTTCGTTACTATTAATAGTAAATTTGGAAAACAGCTCGAAAAGAGCGGCCATCTGATCGTTGGTCAGAGGCGGGATATGGAGTTCTCTCGGGACAGACCCCGAGACTCCAGTGGAGGTGGAAAAAGGAAGAGGGGTTACAGACTCGACTCTATCACTGGACCCTCTAGACTTGGACTCAGACTCCGACTCAGACTCAGACTCAGACTCGGACTCAGACTCAGACTGTCGGTTCACTTGATGGTCTTCCTCCAGGCCCTTTTCCCGGTGTCTGCACCAACTTCGGAGATTAGCTTCGTCGGGTCGAACCGGTTGCTGCGGAGGATCAGGTTGACTAGATCTTCCTTAGGAGCGGGGACAACCTTGTCTTCCCTGAACAGGAGCCCCAGCACGGGCTCGGTGTTGTCACCCTCCTTTGGTTCAGCTTGAACGAGGGTGAATATATCATCTGGGATGAAATTGCATTCCTGAGCCGATTTGGCCTCGGGATATGTGATGGTGGGTCAGTATAGCCCCACTTGAATAGCCTCAAATACTGGTGTAACGAAGTAATCGGTTAGTTTTGGGTTGTAAGGGCCCAAGTAGGTACCCTTGATGATGTTGGTGGCCTTCTGAATACCGGCCCGGACCATGTTTTCCGGGGTTGTCACTTACCCCAAACCGAATCGTGATTCGCCATCGTTTAGGACCTCGATGATTTTTCCGGCTGGAAGATATGGTCTCGAGGTAGCCCCCGGTAAGTAGCCCAAGTTTTGTAGCATCGTATCGATGCTAGTAGTGAAGTAGGGCCAGAAGAGATATTCCTCTTCGATCATTCCCACGAAATCAAATCCTCGTGGGTCGGCATGGCCCGTAGCGTTGCAGCTTGCCACGGTAATAAGGGTTTCCTCCAGTGTGATGACACCGTCTTGAAGGGGCATCTTGACCTTTCTGTGGAGGGTAGAGGACACGACCTTGATTGCATGGATCCAAGGCCTTCCCAGTAGCAAGTTGAAAGATGAGGTGACATCAATCACCTGGAATTCCAGTTCTTTCCCGATTGTGCCTGTTATGATTGTTAATTTAACGGCCCCAGCAACCGGTTTTGGGCTTCCATCGAAAGCCTGGATAGTCTGTGCGGTTGGAAGATAGTCGTTCTCGGTGATGCTGAGGGCTTTTGCGGTCCTTAAAGGAAGGACATTCACGGCAGATCCATCATCGATTAGGGTCATCGGGAGGTACTTCCCTCGGCAAATGACCGTGATGTATAGGGCCAGGTTATGATTGGGCCCAAACGGTGGAAGGTTAGACTCGGAGAAGGTGATAAGTGGGCCTTCTTCTTTGGACTTGCCCTTGAGATAGGGCATGATAGTGGCTACCATTTCAGTAGGGGTAACCTGTGAGTCAACCTTGATTTCATCGAGAGCCTTGGTAAGTGCTTCCCAATGTGCTTGCGAGCTAACCAAGAGTTGCCATATGGTTAGATCGGCCCGCACCCTCTTCAATTGCTTAACCAGGGCCGTGTCATTGCTTGGTTCCTCGAGGGTGGGCTCCGTCCTGGCAAGTTCAGTGACGGTTGTGGGGATAGGATGCCTGGTGGTGGCGAGGTGGTTGGTGGCTTAAGCTTTAGATTTAGCCTTTCGTACCTCTTCAATGGTGATGGGGACAACTTCCCCTTTAGCTAGGTAGACGTCTTCTTCATCATCGAACCATATCCCGTTAATTTGTGGGATAAACGGGGAAATGAGGTGAGAACAGTCATGAGCACTAAATGGGTTTTCTTTGTTGCTCGGCTTGTCCCCGGGCAATGGTATTTTCCCGCTCTCGATCAGATCTTGGATCAGATGCTTCAATTTCCAGCATTTTTCAGTATCGTGCCCATTACCTCGATGATATTGGCAATAGGCCTGAACATTGTAGCTTTTAGATCTTTTCTCCACTGGAACTTCTGTAGTTGGGCCTATTGGTTGGATTAGGCCTTTTGAAGATAGCCTTTGTAAGGCATAGGTATAGGTAGTCCCTATATCTGTGAATACCCGAGTTGGAGTATTCTTTTTGGATGAGGTATCCAGCAGATTAACCTCATCGAAGATGCTGCGGGTTGCAGTTGCAGGTGTGGGCTTGCTCACGGATGAACTGGCCCTTTGATATCCCTTGGTAGAGGCCTTAGTCAGGCTCTCTAACCTTAAATCATCCTCGATCCTTGTACTCATTTCAGTTAGAGTGGCAAAGTTGGGAATGACAGCATACCGGAGATGGACCCGGTAGGAAGGGAGGAGGTTCTTGACAAAGGCCTCCACTAAGACTTTCTCGTTGGGCTTATCGACCAACTTTACGCTCTCGGCCCTCCACCTTTGAAGGTATTTGGTGAACCCTTCTTTGGGCTCTTGGGCCATAACTTCCAGAGTACGCATCGTAGTCTGGATCTCGATATTATCAGCGTAATTCCGGGCAAATTCAGTTCCCACATCGTCCCAAGTCTTGTACTTCTTGGAATCGAGCCTGTAGTACCAGGCTTTGGGATGCTTCTCGAGGGAGGAAGCGAACAAATGTTTGAACATGCTGGACTTCACCCCCTTGACGGCCATAAATTCTTTGAAATCCGTATTTGATGGATCGGGTCTTCAGTACCCTCAAACATCGGTATTCCCGCAAGGTTGAGGTTGGCGGGTAACTCGTCATTCAGAGGCGAGTAGGAATGAGCATTCTCCGTATAGATCGAGTTGCTTGTTGACAAGTGAACTTGTTCTTCAAGCTTGCGAACGACGCTGATTAGTTCAGCTATGGGCCCGGTGGGTTCCAATCCCGCAACAGGAGTTCCTTTCTCCACGACACTCAAACGGGTGGCAAGGGTCGTTTGGTCGGTCTAGATGGCAGTCAATTGGGTCTCGATTTTGGCCAGTGCGGCGGTCAGTTGATCCAGAGTTGCTTGCATTTTCTGGCGTCTGGTTAACGGTGGCCTGTCTGTAAGAATACCGCGTAATCAGAATTTAGCCCAAACCCTGGAATAAAAAGTACATCCCGAGCAAAGGAAAGACTTAAAAGGAAATAACTCGGAAAAGTCACCTAGATGGGTGACTTGTGAAAGGTGGGCCTTCCTTAAAATCCGGCAATGTGGGCCGGGTCCTGTTCGAAGGAAGGTCCGCGTGAGACATCCCCAGACTTTGGACTCGAATGTGTAGACGGGCCCTCCTTTGTAGGAGTATGTCCTACGTAGGTGGGCCATGCCTTAGTCAAATAAGGCGGACTGGGATAGGGAGGAAACTCGTGATGTAAGATCGACAGAGTTTCGACGCTAAAGACTTCGACGACTTATGACACGACCCGACACTGCTAAATACGGGAAGTCCTAAGAAGAGGAAGGTTTTGAAAAGGGATTTTTTTTGGAAAATCCGAAAAACTCAGTGGAGGGCCCCATTTTTCGAAAATCAGAAAAGTGTATCGGGCCGCAATTTTGAAGTTTCGAAAAAAAATCGAGTTTTGAAATGGGCAGCATACCTGCTAGAAATAGGCTATTTTGGGTAAAATCATAAGTCCTAAATTCGGTATGCTTCCCGGGTTTTGAAATTGGATATTTTGAAAAAGATGTACTTTTTGAAAAATTGACGGTTTTTGAAAAAAACGACCTTAGAAACCAAGTAGAATATAGTCACGCAAGCATTATAATGACGCCATGTATGCTCTACACTAAGTCTCGATCGGTCTATAAAGGGTATATACCAGTGCACACAGCCTATCCGTGAATCGGGACGGACTTCCTAAGTCGAGTTGAGCTTAAAACATGCCGCGAAACCCATACGAATCGACTATGAACATCTTTGATATATCCAAATTGGAGTACATCACGGTATAGTGGGACGTCGGTCACCAGTACCGGTCCGGGAAAAGATAGGGTCATGCATGAAACGTAAAACTAAAACGCGTATTGTACTAGTCAAACGATTTCTATTCGAGTCTCACCCTGAGGATGCCGATGGTATGTCACGCATCAGGTAATCCCCAGCGGAGTCGCCAAATTGTGGACATGACATAGGTCCACCCCGACGCAGCCACGCGCGGGTTTGGGGAGGCGAATGAATCTCCATATGAGATGGGTCGAATGAAAATTTAAATTGAAGTGGAGTCGTGATCGCCTCCCAATCGGTTCGGTCGTTAACGAAGGACGGGGGATCAAACGATATTTGTAAGACTCGAGATGACACACAAAAAACAAACAAGTATTCGTGGTAAGTCGAGGTCGGTCCACAGGGAACGGAGGAATTGACGAGTTTAAAGCGATGTGTTTGATGTCTAGAGGGGGGTTTTCTAAGGGTCGAGTCTATGGTCAAGTCTATGCTAGAGGAATCGCTACGAGAGTGGCTAAGGGTAATTAATCTAGGGAAAGGCGTTGGGGAGAAGTCGGGATTCGGAACATGGAATGTAAGATGGTCGGGATCGAGTTTTTGTTGCAACATTGATAGAGGGAGAATGCCACCTTTCGGTTTCTTCACCTAACCCACCTAAAAACTCGCTTTCGCGGCGAAGAAGGGTAAGTCTCTTGTTATGGTAATTTCTACCCCGAGTTTCCCCATATTGATAGAAATGAGTCAAGGTCGGTCTAGTTGGCCGGACTAAAACAACAAAGACACAACAACCACAAACAAGGTAAACCAACATGCAAGCAACCCACCAATACCCCTAAATTCAAATAATCCAAGTCTTCATCCTTAAACCCTCTAACAAGAAATCTACTCACTAATCATGGTGAAAGAAAACAAAACATTAACTATGGAAAAACTAACTACAACATGCATATTAACTAGATCTATGGAAACTAACAACAATATAATGAGAAAACTACAATCTAACAATTACCCACTAAACTATGAGACTACCAAATTAATCTAAGGAATAATCTAGAACAACATGAACAAGATCTAAAGAAACTAACTACACTAAGATGATCTAAGCTAGATAATAATGAGAAAACTAAATTAAATCTAAACTAGAGATAAGAGAGTGGAAAGAAATGTACCAATTGTGAAGATCTACAAGAAATAAGAAGTTTGCATGGATAAAGGTTGAAGCTTTGATGGATAGAATGAAGAACTTGTCACTAATCCTTCAATAAACCCACAAATCTTCAATAAAACTTGAATAATCTCCTTACAAACTTGTAATCTAGAGAATTGATGATGTAAACTAAGTAGATCTACTACTAATTACTATGTAAACTAATAGATTTCTAGAGAATTACTACTAGATTACTACTAATGGTGGTGATACTACACTACACTAATGGAAGATACTAGATAAATGCTAATCTAATGATGGATGCTACACCAATGGGTGATGCCTTGGGCAACAATCTAGGGTTACATATATATAGTAATCCTCTTAATGGGTATTTAACCTAAAGCCCAAATTCAACTCTTGCTTCATTAGTGAGACAATCTCCCTCAACATCTTCATAGGGTGAAACTTTGCCCTGCGGTCTTGACAGTAATTCCCACCGGGTGAAATTTCACCCAGTCAGATTTTCTTCCTTTTTTCGCGTTTTTGGCTCTTCTATCCATCGGGCGAAATTTCACCCGATGGGCGAAATTTCGCCCAGTCAGTTTCGCCCGGTGGTGAGTCTCAGAAAATCTTCGGGGAGGCGTTTTTACCGTCGGGTGAAATTTCGCCCGGTGGTGTCTCACCCGGTGAAATTTCGCCCGGTGGTGTCTCACCGGGTGAAATTTCGCCCGGTGGTGTCACTGGCCTCGCTTCTTGTCTCATTCTTCGTTGATTGATTAGATGACTTTAAACTTTAAGTTGTGTGCTTTACTCTTTGGACGGTATTCCCTTCTCTTGTGCTCGTGGAAGCTCGATCGTGATTTCGGTGCAAAATCCTATCAAAATCGATAGAAAACTACCAAAAACACGTAAAACGCACAAGAGGGACGCTAATGCGAGAAGTACACAAAAAATGGCGATAATTGCACTCTAAACTCGCAAAACGAGGGAAAAACGGGTCTAAATGAGGGGAAAAAACGGTCTAAATTTAGCACACAACAAGTCGCCACCGAACTTTGTGGGAGTTCGGGCCCATTCGAACCCACTCTATATCTTAGTGGGGCATGCACAAAGTATGGTCCATTCGGATGCCAGAGTTTATTGGGCTCGTCCCTTTGCATTTGATACTGATACCGACATTATCGGATACTGTGTATTGAATGACTCTCGTGTGCCAATGGGTTTGGATATCCGGAAACCATGGTTCTGAGTAAGGGGTGAGGGTACGTGTTGGGAAGTTCACGAAGAACACCCAACCCCGCCCGCACATTAGCGGCCTCTACTAAGATATCGTTTGACTTTCGAATATGCGCGTTAGTAATACGATGAAATGATATGCAAACAATGTTTTACCTAAACATGCAAAAATTTTGATTGAGTTGCTAAGTCGATTTAATGCATCTAAAATTAACTTTAAAGTTATATTTAGCATGCGAGATTCTTTTAGTAAAATGAAAGAAATAACGAGAATAAATCGACAAAAATAGAAACAAACATGTTAGTAACGGTGATAACGATAATAACGATTTGCAAATGATATAAAAATGCTATAGAATGATGTAGATAACATGATGCATGATTTTTGAAAAGGTAGTATGACACGTGATTGACTTGACACATGTAGACCAAAGTCATAAAAATATTACCGAGACTCGGAAGGTGTTGTGGGACTCACGGTTTTGTCGTGATAAAGGCCACTCGATCGAGTCATTGAGGGACTCGACCGAGTGGACCTCGGAAAAGGATTCTGCCCAAAATTTGAGGTGCTACTCGACCGAGTCACTAAGAGACTCGACCGAGTAGGTCACCACTCGATCAAGTCATTGAGTGACTCGACCGAGTGGTCCTCAAAAAGCCATTCTGACTCAGTTTTGGGGTGCCACTCAATCGAGTGGGCTAGGCACTCGATCGAGTGCCCCCTGTACGAACCACAGTTCATTTCACAATTTATTATTGATTTCGAAATTGCTTTTTTTATTTTGGAAAGTCGATGATTTTATTGGATCAGACAAAAATACTGTATGATTTATGCCCGACTCGGACTTTGATACTCGTCATATCCGTTATTCGACTATTGAATTGATATCGAATATTTAGAGCGAGATCTAGAAAATACGTTTGTAAGTCATTTAAATTAAACTAAAATGATATAGATTATCTCCGCGTTTATAGTGTCGTGATTAATTCTATCGAATTAGGTGACAACTATTTTAGCATCAACGAAAATCGTATTAGTTAAATTAGTCGACTAAATCGTTTAGATTTGACATACAACTATTGAGTTGGCATCGAATCTAATAGATTGACACTTTACATTCTCTTGAACTAAAAGGACTTGACATGACTCCCTCCGCATCCCGACATCATGATAAATTCTTACAGATTGTGTGATGTCGGAGCCGCATCAATTGGTTTCGACTTAATTAAAAAAATTTGATTCGAAAATAGTTTTAAAATTGATGAACGTGCGATGAACGACAATTACGACAATAATGATGCAACAAGAATAAAAAGAGACGATTTTGTTGATGTTGACTCGCTTCAACAATCAAGGGTTCGGGGTGTTGGGATAAGCGACCGGCAACGTCGGGTGAAGCACCCTTGTATATTCGGATTTCCTTATCCCGTCATCATTCACGCTCGACAGAATTAGCGAGTAATTTAATGCCTTAATATTAGAGATAGTATTGATATTAGAAAAATAAAAAAAGACGAAAAAAGATGAGGAAGAGAGGAAGACGACGCGAGAGAGAGGAGAAGAGAGAAAAATGGGATTTTGCACCCTCAACCGACATGTTTCTTAGTCTCGGATAGAACTCGTTTAATTGTGGCTCGGGCGCGGGAGTAGCGAGGTTACGTATATTGAGTTATGGTGGTTTTAGGGTTTGCTAGATGATAGGGTTGTAAGTAGTAGAGATAGGAACATTAGGGTTGTAAAGTGTGGATTAGGGTTGTGCTAAAAAAGTGTGTATTGTTCATGCAAAGGGGTGTATATATAGGCATGCCCTCTACCCTCGTCTAGGGTTACTCGACCGAGTACCCTGCTGACTCGGTCGAGTGGCCCAAAGCAGCCGCAGACGGGCCTATTTAAGGGCCCACTCGATCGAGTGGGTCAGCTGGAGCGAGGGGGTCCGGTTTTTTTGACCTCGGGTTGGATATTTTTGCAGGTCTTGTATTTGGGTTGGACTTTTGATGTTTGCATGGCTATTTTTGTGTCTCGGAAATGACTTTGACCGGAGTTTGACCCGGTCACTAAAAGACGATTTTATTTCCGGTGTCGATTTTGACCCAAATTAGTCTTATTTGATTGAAAACGACCCACTGGGCCTGATTTTGAGGTTAGTTTTGTGAGATTTGTACTCCGTAAAAATCCCAAGCCAGAAACTAATGGTTTCGAGCCCATATCCGAGCGCGTAGAAACACGTTTGCGTCCGATCATCATCGGGTGTTTTTTGGAAACCGCTATAGACACCTAGCAGCCAAATGTGGGTGTCTACAATATTAAAGGGTGATGCTCACTCTCTCCTCTCATCTTCATTGTGGTCAAAGATGAACTTGGTTCATCTGCACAAACTTCCTTCTACGGACAAACCACGAACAGAACCCAACAATTGTGTCAGTTCGTCCTTTTGCAATGAACCTCTCAAATGAACGCCATTGTGATTAGGGATTAGTAGGGATTAGTCTCCTTTATTTGGTCAATTGTGTAATTAATCATCTTAAGTTTTAATTATAGTAATTAACCCCATAACATTGAGTAAAAGTGAAACTAGTATAGACCCCGTGCCAAGCACGGTATATGTGAAAATTTCATTTTTAGTTGATTATTCTTACGAAATAAATTCTGATTTAGCAATTGATTATTTTCTCATATTTCTCATATTTATATTTTGATTTGAGAAAATAAATTGAAATCAAACTAAAATAGGACCTTAACTAATAACATAAAGGTGTATTATACTACTGTTTTTTAATGTGTATTCTACAATAAATATTTATGATTTTTTTTATATTTTTTCGTTTTTGTGATTAATCATAAAAACTACTCGTAATATATATAATGAGAATTATATAAATTAAATATGAATTAATTGGTGATTTTTATTTTTCATTTTTGTGAATAATCATAAAAGCTAATACGTATAATGAGAATTATAAAAATTAATCGGTGATTTGTTGCCTTAATTATTTCTTTACATATTCTTTCCATAATCACAAATTGCCATATATTACGGCAAACTATGATAATAATCAATTTCCATATAATAGGAGTAATAATTGTATAATAGTCCATAATATATAATATTATAATAATAATAATATAATAATGCATGTATAGTAAAAAAGTTGTAGGCGGTAAAACTTTTCTTCATTTGTTAGACATGTCAGCATATTTGTAGTGGTTCCTATCCTTTTAGTAGAAGAGAGATTCAATTTAAGTTTTTGATTTTTTTTTCAAATTAAAATTACACCTTAAAACCAATAGCTCCATTTATTTATACATTTTCTCAGCATACGATAAAAATAATTATATATTTATAAAACATATACAACTTTTACATAATTTGGGGAAAAAATATTTGAATGAATCACATAAAATCGAAAATTTGTAAACATATTTGGATTATATTAAAATTATTAAAAAAAAGTTCTAAAAAAAGTTAATAAAGTATTTAATATTTTTTAAAATACTACGGAGTAATAATTATTCAGTGTGCAATGAGCTTATATATAACATGATTTAATAATTATTTAGTAGTATCTCACTCGCATCCTTGATTAGAATGAAAGGGTTTTCACTTTCATCCCTTATGTAAAGGGCTTAGATTGAGTCACTTATGCTTTGCTGATGACTTGTTGTTTAGTCGAGGTGACCAAGATTCAAATAGAGTTCTATTGAGAGCTATGATGACTTTCACCGAAGCTTCTGGTCTTACAATGAATAAGGAGAAATCAGAGATATACATGAATGGTGTTCGGGATAAGGACAAACGTGATATTCTAGCTATGTCCGGATTCTGTCAAGGACGGTTCCCATTCAAATACCTTGGTGTACCCATTTCTTACAAGAGGCTGACTAACGAAGAATGTGCTATCTTAGTAGAAAAAGTTGTGCAGCGGATTCGAGGATGGGGAGCTTGTAAGTTGTGCTATGCTGGAAGGTTAGTGCTTATTAAAGCAGTTTTGAGTCGTTTACATGATTATTGGGCACGCATATTCCTGCTTTCTGTTGGCATCATTAAGAAAATAGAAGCAATTTGTCATAATTACCTGTGGTCGGGTGAGAGTGAATATGGCAAGATTCCGTTGGTAGCTTGGAAGCAGTGTTGCCAACCAACCAAGTATGGAGGTCTGGGACTCATTAATAGTTTGGATTGGAATACAGCTGCCATTGGTAAGTATACTTGGTGGTTAGCTCAGAAGAAGGACCATCTTTGGATCAAATGGGTCTCTCATATTTATCTCAAACAGGCTGGTTGGTTTGATTATATTCCGTCTCCCAGTTCTAGCTGGGTTTGGAGACAAATTTGAAAAGTCAGAGATAAACTAAGAGGATGCTATAAGGGTAATGAGTGGGGTGATGGTTCCTATACTACACAGAAGTGTTATGTTTGGCTACAATCTACTGAAATGAAGGTCCCTTGGATGGCTTATGTTTGGAATAAGCTTTCTATTCCCAAGCATCGTTTCATTAATTGGTTGGTCATGCAAAATAGGTTGCTTACACGAGATAGACTTATTCACTTTGGGGTACTTGCAGAGAATACTTGCTGTGTGGTGTTGGGCCTGAGACTAAGGCGCACCTCTTCTTTGAGTGTGCCTTTTTCCAACGGCTGATACTTGGAGTAAAGAATTTGTTACAGGTTACGATGCAGCTTGAGCTAGGTAACATCATCACTTGGAGATGTCCCTCCCTTATGCAGAACAAGATTATTCAAGGCATTTTAGCAGCTGTAATGTACCATTTGTGGCATGTTAGGAATGTTTGTAGGCTTGAGACATATGTTCTTAGATCTGATGTGCTCCTTTGTAGAATTCAGGGAGAGTTTAGGAATCATATGCAATGTACTAGATCCATCTTGAGTTGTCAGAAAGCCTGGATAGACCGACTATGCTTGGTGATATAGTGTCATCGTAAACAACTTGATTGTATGGTGTTAATGTTTCATTTATATAATATAAATTCACATTTCACAAAAAAATAAAAATAAAAATAAAATAAAATAAAATAATTTAGTTGTATAATTTATGTTGAAAATAGAAAGGATCGTGTTTTTTCCCAACAAGCCTTTTACTCAATCTTAACGAATTTTCCTAAAAAATACCCATTATACCCTTATATAAATTTTATTCTGACAATGAGAATCAACTACAATTCTTTCGTTTTACTAAATCAATTTGGATAATCAATCACTCCCGAATTCAATTATGACTTCTAACTCAATTACTAAAGATGTAAAATTGCTTATTTATTTACGAAATTATTTTTTTAATTGTATTATTATTGTTTGATTTATTGTTAGGGTTAACTGTTTAGGGTTTTTTAATAGGCTGGTGGTTGGCACGGTGGTCGTGGGGACTGTAGACACCCAGATTTGGACCTGGTGGCTGCAGAAGTGTCCAACAAACACCCGATGACGATAGGACTGCAACGCGACGCGGGTTCGCGATGTTTTAGGTAGTTTTTCTATAGAACGGATCAAATAAATTACTCGAAAAAATTAAACTAACATGATGGCAGCCTTAGTCGTGTCGTTACGGTGGCACAGACACTAAATAAGGTCAATTTTGACACCGTGACCCCGAGTCGGTCCCGAAACTCAAACCGAGTCAGCACCACGCCAAGTGAACCTCGGGATGCACACCCGAGGCCCACCAAGCTCACGGCGCTAGGGTAAACACGGGGAAGCCATAAGCCCCAAGATACGTATTATACTCCTCCCTCTCGGTTTTGGAAAATATCAAAATCGTATCTTCAAAATTTCAACCGCCTCACCTCACGCGTGTTAGACTCCCCGCACTTAAACCCAGGCGCCTGAGTCTTGGTGCGCCTCAACTCAGGCGTCCATATGGGTGACGAGGGCCAAAAACACCCATAAATACCCCCCTTCACCTCATTCATTCGACACACTTCTCAACTCTCTTCTCCCCCTCCACATTCTCGCTAAGGGCTCGCACTCCGACACCCGAAGCAAACGATCCACTCGAGCGTAGTTTCGATAAAAGCGACATCGACGCTACTCCTCACTTTCGAGCACCCCACTCGATACCGAGGTGCCAGTGTTCGACTAGCTCAAGTCTAGTAGCGAAGTTCTGCCGGATTAGCCGCAGAATCGGTCCATAGTAGCGAAGCTCTGCCGGAATAGCCGCAGGAAGGGTCAACGGTAACGGAGCTCTGCCGAAATCACTAGGAAAGCTAGGAGGATCCGCCTTTGAAGCCGAGTCGTCACTAGGTTGTCATCTAAACTAAACTTTCCATATTCGTACTTTCTTTTATTATGCACTACGACAACACTAGATGTGGACACTAGGTCTACAAACATCTACTAAAACACGTAACATCCCAACTTCAACCACAAATACTAAAATACAGTAAATAGACCCGAGTAATTCCGAGATCCGTTCTCAACTATCTATGCATCGTGTCCCGTTTAGTGTATACTCTGAGGGTGCAACTCCTCACAACGTGATTTCCTTACATTCGCATTTACAGTTTTTCGTATGATTTATTGCTTTTATGACCTTATAATCGCATGCTAAATCACCTAACACGGAATACAAAACGTAAAACAACTAAAATAGAACAAAGTGATGGTCGGGTTTCGTATTAGTCCGGGTGCTCGCCTTATTAGGTTTGATGCATCTTTATTAACGCCGAACCGACTCATCTTAAGGAGAATACCAGGTAAGGTATACCACGAGAATGACTAATATCCGTATTATCGCGTTAAAACTGACTTGCTAATAAATACTAGTACTCTCTACTCTTCTACGTGCATCTTTTCATGGCCTGCTTGTCATGTGAAATCGCATGCAAAGAATGTAAACACAACTACTTTGACGACAATACTTACTTCTCCTTAAACAACCGACATAGCAAAATGTATATGGTGAAAACAACGGATGTTACAGTATTTCCGCCACAATAAAAGAACTAGGTTATCAGCCCACCGATTGATTAGTAGAGGCCGCCGCTATAGTGCGGGCGGGATTGGGTATTGACATCTATCGGATGTTGGCTTCCCAATACGTACCCTCACCCCTTACTCAGAATCGACGGTTTCCGGATGTCCGAAACCATTGGCAATGAGAGTCATTCCAGGCATGGAGTGCTTAAGGTTACAAGTCTTTATCTTTAGGTCCTGTGCCCCTCAGCTTTGAGCCGACTAAGGATCAAAGTTGAATTGAACGGTTTCCAAGTCCCCATAATTGACTCGGTGGCGACTCCACAAATCGGCAACGAGCTCAGTTCACTAAAAAGGTCGCCTTACCAAATGAATCGGCCTTTAAACATTTACAACCGCGTCTCGATCGATTCCAAACGGAAACACGGGTGTCCGCACCCGTCTAGTACAAGTCCGGATCATCATCCGAATCGAGGTCCGAGGCATCGCCCCGTACGCGAGATCGGACTGGCCCCTGACAGGGAGGGGGCCGCGTGGGTGGCTGCCACCACACGTTGAAAAACCGGGTCGATCCTGCGCGGGCTCGCGCGTGGCGCCGGGCGGTGCGGACGGACGTCCACAGTTTGGCGACTCCACTGGGGATTTGGAAACAAATTTCTAGTGGTGGTGTAACTTGAACGAGGTTGGTGAAGCTTGTTTCCTTGTTCCTAGTTGTGGTCACTACACGTTTTGGCCCTAAAAAGCCCACCCTAACTGATATCAGGACCAATCGACCTCTTCGCGGTAAGATCTTTAGGGACACGCAGAGAGATCCTCGATTGACGCTCTGGCCGCCTAACGCGTACCCCGCGCGAACGGACGGTATGACACTCGTCTCCCTTGATGATTTGTCAATGCCTAAGTGAAGACTGTTCGTGGGCGGTAGCCTACCCTAACCTACCCGTGTCTGCATCCTGCATGAGTGTATGCATTCCTAGTTATGTGTAGCGTGTTTGAACAACCCAAATAAAACAAAAATATAGATTCAACCACGCCAACATATTCAACCGCACCCAATTCCGTTTTCGAAAAATACCTCCTCTTTTCAAAACGACCTTTTGAATGCCGATACTCGGGTCAAATCGTGATTTCTAAATAAAAAAAAGAACATTTTTAGATGCCGTTATCATGGCAAATTTTACATTCACCACTTTCAAAAAATATATATTTAGTGCCATCACCTCGGCCAAAGCAAAACCCGTTAACGACGATTCCGTTAAATACCACGAAACTCCCGATCAATGGGATCAAGGTACACCAAACGGTTACATTATTTTTCAAAAAAAAAAGTTTTTAGACATGTACCGTTAACACAACTAAAGCTTCAATTAATGAAGTCAAGGAACCCAAAACGGTTACACCCTCAAAACACCTTTCACAATACATCATCCCCCACCGTTAAATACTAGTTAATGCAACCGACGAACTTGGGACACTCATTTTAAAAGTTTTTTTTTTTTTTTTTTTTTTTTTTTTTTTTTTTTTTTTTTTTCTGAAAAACCATTCATCACCTAAACTCCTTAATAAGGATTTAGTCACACATTCCAAAGCACCGTCACGGACATCACACTCTATCACGAGCACCACATGCACCGTATCGAACTGACTAATTAATAGTAGTTTTGATAAAAGCACCACGTCGTTATTTTCAAAACTGGTTCCCCTAAGAACCATGGTCCTTTCAAAAAAATTTTACACTTTTGCTATCGTCGGAATCCTGATGCACACGTCTAGCAACACACCTTCACGTCACAAGCGATGTCTTCACGCCATCGTCACCTCATTTTTACAAATCATCCTTTTTAAAAAAAAAATCCTCCGCAAAGATTGGTCGTTTTCAAAAAAAAAAACATATATCAAAAGTCTTTGATCCTGAGCCGGGATCGCGATCAACTTCTTACGTCGTACAACCGTGTGATTAACTGTCTATGTTAGTTACTAGGGTCACCTCTGCTCGAGGTCTTACATTTTGGGTCGTCTCATCCCGGTAAGTCCTCTTTAAACCTCACCTCCGAGGTTTAGGACGAATCGTCTAGTTACAGAGACATAAATTCGTTAGGCGTTTCGCCGAATACACCAAAGAGTCTAAAGCACTTGAGTCCTTAAGCCAGTGGCCGCACACACGTGCAAACCGAGGGTCTTCTTACCGTGTCGCTCTACTAGGAGCATTTCTCGAGTCTCTAAGTCATCTGGTGGATTCGATCTACCCTTTTTATCCTTTCCCACTAGAATTACTCCCCAACATGTCGGTAGATTCAAGCGCCATCGAAAGCATCCGCAATGATGTCAATACCCTAACCAAATTGGTTCGCAACATCCATACTTCTGTAACCCGTTTGACTTTCTCTGTTCATTACATCGATAACCGCCTCAATTTCCTTGAGAGTAGAGACCCAAAAAGTGAAATGAACGCCAATCCGGGCAAATACCACGCCCAAGAGCCTACCCAGAATAGATTATCCCAACATTCCGCCCGATCAAAGCTTACCAAAGTCGATACAAAAAGAACACCAAGACCTTATAAGACCACATCCAACAAAGTAGAAAGGTCACCGAGAGAGTTTACCCCAATAGATTCATCGTACACCGAAGCCCTTAAGCACCTAGTCGATCGAGGGTTGCTCTTGCCCATGGGTTCCACTCCGGACGCACCAGTCGGCAGACGAGGCAAAAGTTGGACCCCTAATGCTTATTGCCTATATCACCAAGGTAACGGGCACAATACCGAATCCTGCTATCGACTCAAACATGTCATACAAGACATGATTGAAAATGGGACTATCCTTCTCCTTCCACCCGAAAAACCTAACAATACCATAAACCCCTTTAGCCTTCACGCAGTCTTCGACGACGCCATCAATTGTTCCCACCTCGACCCTATAGAGGAGAATGTCCGGGATATCGAGGGAGATCCTGACAACCCACGGGCATCCACCGAGACGAGTAAATCTGTGTCCGGGTCAGAGTCTAGTTCGTCTTAGGGCCTAGACCTAATAGTATAACAAATGTCTTATTTTTTTTACATCGAGTTAGGAGGTGCGAGGGGATCTGTCCTCCACCTCCCCGAAAACAATATCTCGGGCACATAGCCCGCTTACTACTATCAATAAAAAGAAGTAAACTTTTCTTCCTTTATGATGCGCCTTGACAATCACTTGATTTAATAATGCACTTTCTTGCTTACAACTCGGTACTATGTCATTTATCGATAACAATCAAACATACCTCGAAACAACGAGGAATTACAAGAACTGAGATCCCGTGTTTTTCTTTTACCTATTCCATGTCTGGTATAGAAAGCCACATGGACATCTCTTAGAACAAGTATTACTGAATCCGATGACAAATCAAGATAGTCTTTTAGCTTGTGATCAAAGACGGAAGACAAACCCATCTCCCCACAATAAATACCCCTCAAATAAAGGCCGACCAATTCCTACCATAGGTGCTAGTCTGATAAAAAAAAAGAGTCTGAAATGGCCAAAAGGAGCCAAGCGAAAAATAAATCAAAGCCAACCAAAACGGTCATATCCACCAGTGCAAATGTAACACCCGCTATTTTCCTAACTCTTTTATCTTTTCCGTTATGACTTCGTCATAACTCTATCACGTTTCGGCCTTCTGTTTCATCATTTTTCCAAGCTTTATTTTTGTTTTTGAGTCAAATAATATTTTTTTATTATTTTTTTTAAATATTTTATTTCTTTTAAAACAATTTATTTGATTTTAATCGTAAACTACTTATTCTTCCGCGAGAAATTTTATTTCTTTACAAATTAACGTTTTAAGCTCGGATTTAAGTTATTTCTTTTCCTAAAAATGTTTAAACACATTTATATAATATTTCCAACTAAGAAATAATTTTATTCACGAAAATTTAGCCTTTACTGATTTTATTACGAGGTTTCGTAAATAATTATTTTCCAACGCGAGGTTTACTCGAATTGCTTTGAAATTCCTATGATAATTTGACGGTTCTTCTTTTTACTAACTTCTAATTATTTTGGAATATTTCCCCACATTTTGGACCGTGACAACCCTTGTCACACTCCTTACTACACTTTTTTTTTACACACTTCATTTTATGATGTTTAAGCTTTAGATATTTTATTTTTCTCACCCATTTATTTTAGCCTTAAACAAAACTCTTCACACGCCCTCTCCTCACCTTTTTGGCTGGTTGGTTTAAAGTGTTTAACATAGTTTTTTTTATCAATTTTAAAAGTCCATATTCATTCTCTCTTTTCATTATTTCTTCCATTCATTTTCATTCAACACCATTATACAAAAATACTCTTCAATTCCTCCATTATGTCCATGAGTTTCAGCCATATTTTCCAGCCAAATTTTGTCTCAAATCGAGTCTCATTTTCACCTCCAAATTAATCGTTATTCCGTTCCCTTCGTTAAGGTAATAATCGATGTTATTTTCGATCGTTACTTGCCTTGATTCTTTTAGTTTTCTCGTGATATTTTTGTACCATGTACGCTGTGTGATGTATGATTGTTGGACAACCCTGAAGCCGACGAATTTATCGTAGACTCGGATTTTGATTGAAGATAACGTCGATGTTACTCGATATTTCATGATTTTAATTGTGTATTTGCATGTATATTTTTATATTTAATTTTTGACAATATATGTATGTCATATAATCCGGAATTGTTTTTTAAAAGTCCAAAATTTGCATGTCTCGGTATTTTTATCGCTTTTACGAGATTATCAATTAAATTGTTATATTAATTTGTAAAATTGTAATATTCGGCCTAAACTTGTAATATATGAATATATTCTATAAAAATGACGTTTTTGATGATTTTTGATAATTTGGCATTTTCCTAATATTTTATGTATCGATTATCGAATTATTACCGTTTACGGACAAAAATGATTAAAAGCCGATTTTTAGTTGTAGCACTTAAATATTTTATTTTAGTCTGAAATTTGGCATGTATAATCTTTCTGGTGAAAAAGAATTTGCTGAATTGTTTCATAAATTTTCAGAATTTCTAAGTGGGTGAATTAATTAATCACTTTAAATCATCGTTCATCGTTAAAACCGTGTTTGTCATTTTAATTTCCGATTTCTGGTTTTTGTTTCAAATCTGGAAAAAAATGTGTTCCTGATGGTTCTTGAGAAAAAAAAATATTGTTATGATTTTAGTGCTTTAATAAATTAATAGGAACAACAAGTTTTATTAAGGGAATCGTTAATTGTGGAAACAGGTTTTAAAAGACGATTTTAATGGAATTTGTGAAATCCGGAATTTTGAAAATCTGAAAAAGTTGTTAGTTTCTGGAAAATGATGCTTTTAAGTTTAATAATAATTTTTGGACATTAATAGTTAAATCGTTTTGTAATTACTATTTTTATTAATCGTTATTAGATTAGACGATTAACGAGAAAACCCTTTAAAAACCGAGTTTAATGATTCTGGAAAAAAATATTTTTCTGGACAGAATGTCCACAAATGTGTTTTAGCTATTTTACATAATTTTTGTACTATTTATCAAAGTCTTTAATTAATAGTAATGATTTTTGGACAAGATTACGATTTGTCGTTAAAATGCTTAGTTTCACTAAAATGAATTATTTTTACAGCAATTTTGGAAATGTTTACATTTGAAACTTTAAGAGTTAAATCACCCCTTATCATATTCTAAATTTGTTTAATGGTTTAATTTGCTAAAAGACGTTAAAATATTTATTTTGACATTTGCCGTAAAATTCTATTTAAGTTCGTATTGTCGAAACTATTAATAATTAGGAAATTTTAATTTTATAAATTTTGAAAACACCCTGATTAGTAGTATTAAAATTTTTAAGACATTTTAATCATTTTATAAACACTCGTATGATATTTCAATAATTTCATAAACCTAAATGTTATCACTTTATCAATTAATATCGTTAAGGCCGAAAGTATTAGTTTTATAAATCTATATCATTTACTAAAAATGTTGTATTAGTATGAACTAATATTTTTGCTATTTTGATATGATGCTATTTTTAGTAAAGTTTCTAAAAATAGAAGTGTCCTAAAATAGAAAGTTTCCTCTTTTGGAAATGATCATTTTTCCTTTTGTTCTCTTATTGTTTATAGTGAATATATCTTTTGAATATCGATAATGACCTGTTTTGGACTTATGGAATAAGGACAAGTGTGAGTTTAGAGTAATATAGTCTGGGATGTACGTTTTTGCCATCAGCTATAAAGCCGGTGTGTCTATTTGGGGCACATTTGGTCATTGAACTGGGCGTAAGTTTCGCCCAGGAGAGTGTATGTTTTGACCTTAAGCTAGATATCGCATCGTGTTAGTCGCCGTCAGCTGAACTAGACATATTTGTTGTCTAGGAAGGGTATGCACTGCTTAAACCAGGACCTCGCTGCACGCAGTCCTGTTATAGTTGAGTTGCCTAGTTAGAGGCTGGATTCTGTTATGAGTTAAGTCTACAGTTCTCGAAGCTAGTTTCTAGTATTAGCCTGGTGAAAGTCTAGATTCTACACTAATCCTATCCATAACGCCATTTTGAATATTTTTATTATTATCGATATAATTTGGTTGCAGGTTGGCAAATGTTTTATGTTTTCCTCAGAAAACTCATTTTTATTATATCGTTTCGATACGTGAAGTTTTTCACTGAAAGCTTATTTTCATTATAATGTTTACTGTTTTTCATTTTTACTATTTTTCTATAGTAGTAATTACAGTTTTAAAATCCTGTTACACGGTTGGGAGAACGTTGACGTTGCTCCCCACTGATTGTGGCTGTTATGTTTTAACATGGTAGGTATACGTGTCCAGGTGTGGGCTAGCAGTGTGGATCCTGCTTATTTATTTTAATAATTATGTCTTATGGATTGTTTAAACCCCTTTTGTGGATTGTTGTAAATTTTGACCATTTTTATTTAAGGCTTATTGTTTGACTTTACCATTTTAATTTTACTAAGACATAGTTACAGTGTGTTTTAATCCCGACTCTACAGTGTTTCCGCCACTGTATCGCGTTAGATTTTCTAGGGGATTACAGCAAAAACGACCGAAGCCAAGTTCAGAGGTTGGAATCAAGATTCAATCACCCAATAAAAGTCCGAACAAAAAAGCAAAAAAAGAAAAAAGAAAAAAAGGGGTAAAGGTGAACAGACTGGTCAACTAGCACCCAATTACTAGCCTCCCTACATTACAACCGTTAAGACCTTCCTGAGACACTTGTTAGGAGACAATCCGGAATTTTGAGGATTCAAGCTCAATAGGATAATCACAACCGTAAGGGCCAGACATGGAAATCAGATCCCACGTAATTTACATCCCACCCGATTGAAGTCTAAGTCATTTTTACTCAGCTTTTCCTTTCCAACCACATTACGAAACTGTAACCCCATAGCCTTAACTCCAGAAAATTAGCTCCTGATTTTGATCTATCGAAACCACTTACTACCTAGCTCCACATTCCATAACCATCCAAGTCAGTCACCCTGACCCAAACACGGTATCTCGGTAATTGTCACTTTCAAGGGGTCACACCCAACCACTCCACCTTAGTTCTTTAACTAGGGAGAATACATTCTAAACATCTTACATCGATAATTGGCATAACAAGTCTAAAGCAAAATCACTCACACCTATTATGAACTACGAACATGGTTTGATTCCGTCTAAACGCGGATACGTAGGCAACCCTTCCAAGGGTACAACCAACAAAAATAGCAAAAAAAAATTGCTAACTCGATTCGCATGCAAATCGGAACCCCCTATGTTCTGATTTGATTTCAATGATGAAGCACAAACGACAAGCCGAGGACGGGGTGAAAACCCGAAAGGGTGCCCCAGGCAAAATGAAGAAACGAGTTGCGAGCCGTCGTAAAAAAAAAGAAAAAGAAAAAGAAAAAAAGCAAAAAAGGGTGAGCCGAGGACGGAGTGAAAACCCGAAAGGATGCTCCGGGCAAAAGGAAGAATCGAGTTGCGAGCCACCACAAAAAAAAGAGGGAAAAATAAAAAAATGTGCTTCTCATTAATGAAAAATCAATTAATTCAAGCCTTTGTCGAGACCCTTTACATCGAGCATCTAACATCCGGCCACCCCGGAAAATGATAACATGTCAAGCAAACCCCACAAAAACTAGTACTAATACGCCACATAATATCAATTAATAGAACATAGTACTAAATGGCTGGGCTCTACGGGTCCGACTTTCCCATTTTCTCGCCATTCGGGTGTGCTTGTTCGGGTCTCTCACCATCGGCCCCTCCGAAGACCAGCTTCCACCGCCCTAGCCAAAGGCAAGCCTAGCCAATCATACTTCCTCTCATCACTCACACTTTCAATATGGGTTTCGTTGGTCTCGGCCCGTTTAGATGAACTGACAAATACTAGAATCCGTAACGCCGTCTTCGGTCGGGCTCTTAGCGACATTAACCCACATAGCTTCCTTATTCTGTAGTACGGTCATATCCACAATCTTTAACCTTTCTCTCACATCTGACAACCCCGAACGTTAGGAACAACCTCCTGAAGTCGCTAAGCCCCTTTCCAAAAGCCATAATGCCCACGCAAGAGTAACAGGTCCACGCGGATATCACATTTCACCCATCGGATGCTCGGGACTTAGGCGTCTTTTCATTTTAGGGGGAAAGCTACCCCACCTAGGCTTGTTTTAGCCTTTTAACGGTTATTGTCAGGTCGCGTCTATAGCCTAATAAGGCAATATTATGAGTATGCAAAAGTAGTCTAACTTTTTTTTCAAAGGTTGCCTGAATTTTAACTTCGACTTCATTCTGAATGTCAAAACAACTATACTCATCTCTTAATATACTTGGTCAGAACACGTTAATGTTTTACATCTCACCCGTCTCAATCCAAAACATTTTAATCGACGTACTATCTGATCCGATCCCCGGCTCAAACTAACGAATTTCAAAACATCCAAAAGGAACTGTTTTCGTACTCCCATGCAACGCCAACACGCTCTAAACTAGGTCAGATCGCAAATGAATAAACGCAAAAGTCATTACTTGTCAATCTAGGTAAACAATTCACCAAACGAAAACACAAGGTTAATCCAACTAATTCAAATACTAAAATTTAAAGAAAATATACAAAATATACAAATCGATACACGAATCGAGGCTAGGGAGGATCCCTAGAAGCCGCGCCAATGGCTATCACGACCTCAAAAATGTCGTTATCCAAACCTAGATCCTCCAAATCTAGAAGAGGAGACTCACTACCGTCCATCCCCGACAACATGTCCAAGGTAGCCGTCTCAGGGACTCCTCCAACCCCCTCGGTAGCACTCGTAGCCTCCGCTTCAGCCTCAGCCTCCCTCTCGATCCGATGCCTAGCCTCACCCTGCGCAGAGGTCTCACCCTGAGACCGAGCTAGCTGCTCCTTAAGGTGAGCGATCTCGTCGGCCCGGGATTGCAGGAGCCGTTGCGCCTCAGCCGCCTCCGCCTCGAGCTCGATCACCCCGAGTCTCCAGCTGCCTCACCATATCCGGGACATCCTACAAATACACCTAAACATTAGGAAAACACACAATTAGCCTAGAAAACTACCCTAATCACGCAAACTCACCGATCGAGGTCCCGAAGTGTCACGGGAAACCCTCGAGGCATAGATCCGGAAGCAGTTAGTGGCCTGCCACAACCGCTGATGGCAAGCTGAGGAAACCTGAGAGATGAAACCATAGAAGTTAGATATATGATGAGTGTTATTTATATACATATTTCCATCCATTAATTTTTAGTTTTATCTCGGGTTTTGTGCTTAACTCGTTAATAATGATGCAATATATATTGAATGTCGTTACTTCCGTATTTGTGTGTATTTTGTAGATTTGGATGCATTTGGAGCTAATCGGAGCATTACAGAATCGATAATTGAAGAATTCACATCTAAGCACGAAATCGAAGGAAGAAGATGCGGAATACACGAAGAAACAAACATCAAAGAAGGAAAGGATATCAAACGAGATGAAAGAATGATCGCCTACACAAGGGTCAACTTCAAACGTTCATATCCTTCGTTCTATAACTCCAGTTAGAGTGATTTCAGTGGTGTTGGAAAGCAATTTTACTTAGCTTTCCAACGGTATATTGCACGTCCGATTTGAACAAGTAACAAAGAAATGGCAGCCACTTGAAGTCGAGTGTGCGTTGCTGTGACCTACTGCGCTACTCGATCGAGTGCCCCAGTTGCACTCGATCGAGTGCCCATTTTTTTGGGTGTCACTCGATAGAGTGCAATGAAGCACTCGATCAAGTGCACCCAATCCGGGTCGCGCGTCAATTCTTTTTCAACTTATAATTTGGGCCTGGTTTCGACCCCAACTGATTTTCTTTAAATCAGTTTCCTGATTCAATTGTCAGACATCTTGACTTTTTTTTTCATTCCTCTTTTCCTTTACACAATTCACAACTCTTTTATTTTCCTAGGATAGAAGTTTACGTTCTTTTCCGTTTTTCTTCGCGAGATACATTGAACTCTGTTCTTTCCTTTTCAAATCTTGAATTATTCGGTATCGATACTTTTAATTTTAATTTCAATTTCAGTTTCTACTTTAATTTCCGTCTTAATTTATTCTTCGTATTGTTTTATTGTTTTCTAGTGTAGATTTATTATTGTTTCTCATAGATTAATTCAATTCATCTTCGTCATGTTTAATTGCAATTCGTCTTTCATTGATTTGATTATTATTAATATGAGTAGCTAAATTATATCTAGGGTTTAAGGGGATCGATGCGTATTATTAGGGTTACAGTCAATTGACCTGTTTCTAATCGTATGAAGTATTGCCTGATTATCGTTTTAACTCTGATTAATTGTTTGATGCATAATTCAATTAATTAGTATCACAATTAGGATTTTTCGCCGACCGGGTTAAGAACTAATTAGGTCGTGATATTTTGGGTAGAGTGGCTTAATTCTAGCGACCGCAGGTTAAGTTTAGTTCTAAAGGTTGTAGAAGTACCGACCGGACCTACATCTTAGATAGTTTGATTATTAACCTGTTAATTGACTCCCTGACCCGAGTAATATTCATTGTGAACCTGAGACCCTAGACTTTTCCCTTATTGATTTACCTATTAGTAATTAGTTATTAGCCTACCAAAACCAACCCAACTTGTGACCCATAACCTAGAGTCTAAATCTTAGGAATAGATAACTAAATCCTGTCTCCTTGTGGTTCGACCCTTGACTTCACTATCTTCATTAATTGGTGTCCTTAGGGTATCTTTGATTAGGGATACGACTACCCCTGTCAAATTTTGGCACCGTTGCCGGGGAGACGTAGTTATTTAGTTTTTTTTTGTTTTAGATTTTAGGTTCTTTTTCGCCCCGGGGAACATCAGTTCCTTGGGGCAGTTCTCACTGGTTTCTTGTAGTTTCCTCTTGTACCCAGGTTAATACCGCTAGCTAAGATGCCGAAGCTCGCTAGCTATTCCGAACCAGTAGAGACGGCTTTGCCAAAAGCCGATCAAACGGCCCACTGCCACAACTGGGTCGTTTGAAATCCGTCCTGCTTTTATCACTTTAGTGGAGAAAAATCAGTTCGGAGGTACAGCCGGAGAAGACCCGGCGAAACATATGCGGATCTTCACCGACTATTGCTCAACCATTCCACTCCCCCCGGGAGTTACTCAGGAGCAGGTAATGGAGATGTTGTTCATGTTCTCCCTACGTGACGATGCTAGGGAATGGATCACCGACTTAGATCGCACAGCTGAAGAGATTACCGACTGGAAATCTCTTGCCTTAGCTTTTTACAAGTATTATTACCCACCTCAGAAGACGAACATGCTAAGAAGTCAGATAACTAATTTTCGTCAAACTCTTCACGAGAATATCCACGAGGCTTGGGTACGATTTAAGAAGTTGGTGAAAGAATCCCACATCACGGGTTTTAGGCATGGTTTTTGTGCAATCAGTTTTATAACGGTTTATATGACAATTGTCGTGCTACACTTGATTCCGCAACTAATGGGAGATTTCAAAACAATGTTGACGACGATAAAGCTTGGAAGACGATAGAGGATATGGCTACTCACCATGCCCGGTGGGGTAATCCACGAGGTAACACTCGCGGGACAGGTTTAGAGAGTGAGACAGCCAATGTTGTGGCAGCACAGTTAGCGGCGTTGACTAAACGTCTTGATGCTTATGAAGCCTCTAATTCCAAGCGAGTTAACGCACTTCAAGCTTCTCGTCAGATTATGACTTATACGAATCAACCACCATTGCCACCTCAAAATAATAATTCGGTTGTTGCTTCTATTACCCCTCCTAATCATAATTTTCAGTCTAACCTTAACAGGCAAAATTAAGGGGGACAACAATTCTTTCAACAACAACAGTTTGATGTCGTTTCACAAGCTCAAGCTCAGGCTAATAACGAATATGCGGAGATTAAAGTGTTGGTCCTACAAGGCTTGCAAGCTCACCCAAAGCGGGAGGCACAAATTAATCAGGTGATTGCACATCATAAGATTTTGGACAATCAAATTGCCTAGCTGTCCGCTCAGAAGCAGCAAAGAATCTCGGAGACTGAACAGGTCAATGCTATTACCATATTACTCCAACCCGGTGAAGGTGACTTAGTCGATATCATCGATGAAACCGATTTAGAGAAGCAGGAATCAGTCAAGCATAAATTATTCGATAGAAATTACGAGGTCAAGGGCGAAACATTGTGCTTAGAACCCGATAGTGACACTCGATCTAGTCACTCAATTGGACTCGATCGAGTAACCCCACGAAAATCGACCAGGAAGGTTTTGAATGATCAACTCGATCGAGTCACGTCTGACTCGATCGAGTCATGCCTAACTCGATCGAGTGGAGCACCTGGACTCGATCGAGTCGCGCTGGACGATCCCAAAGTCCTATCTTGCCATCTAAAACATCGTCTCCGCCTTCTCCTACTGAAATTCCTACTCCGGTTCCTCCCGAGACAGCTAAGCAAGCTCCGATACAAATCACACTTCCTATTCCACAGCGATAACGCAAGAAGCAGACTGATCACCAGTTCAGTAAATTCATGGAGGTAGCAAAAGATCTTCAGGTAACCGTTCCCTTCACTTAATTGATTACGCAGGTACCCGCCTACGGAAAATTATTGAAGGAAATAATTGCCCGGAAGAATGCTTTTGATGAGGCCGAGACCGTGGCATACGCCGAGGAGCGCAACACAGTCCTAAATAGCCAATCTCCGCCTAAGCTTAAAGATCCAGGGAGTTTCTCTATTCCTTGTACTATTGGCACTTTTAATATCGATAATGCTCTTTGTGATTTAGGAGCGAGTGTTAGTGTGATGCCATTTTCTATTTTTACAAAGTTGAACATGGGTAAGCTGAAAAACATGAGTATGACCTTGCAAATGGCCGATCGTTCTCTTAAACGCCCTTTGGGTGTCTTAGAAGACGTCCCGATCAGGGTCAGAAAGTTTTTAATTCCTGTAGATTTTGTGATTGTAGATATGACTGAGGACTCAGTGATTCCTATCATCTTAGGTCGACCCTTTCTACACACGGCGGGGGCGGTTATAGATGTTATTGAAGAATTCACATCAAGGGTTTATTGATTTGATTATTATTAATATGAATAGCTAAATTATATCTACGGTTTAAGGGGATCGATGCGTATTATTAGGGTTACAGTCAATTGACCTGTTTCTAATCGTATGAACTATCGCCTGATTATCGTTTGAACTCTGATTAATTGTTTGATGCATAATTCAATTAATTAGTATCACAATTAGGACTTTTCGCCGACCGGGTTAAGAACTAATTAGGTCACGATATTTTGGGTAGACTGGCTTAATTCTAGCGACCGCAGATTAAGTTTAGTTCTAAAGGTTGTAGAAGTACCGACCGGACCTACATCTTAGATAGTTAGATTATTAACCTGTTAATTGACTCCCTAACCCGAGTAATATTCATTGTGAACCTGAGATCCTAGACTTTTCCCTTATTGATTTACCTATTAGTAATTAGTTATTAGCCTACTGATAACACGCAAATTTTGACCGTTTTACCCCCTATTTTCACTCGTATTTGACTCAATTTTGTGCGCTTTAACGTCAATTTAACTCATTTTTGACTATATTTCGTATTTTCTAGTTTGAATTTGGTTTTTTTCGTATTTATTGTCTTTTTCGTAGAATTTCGTACTGCTTTTGTGTGTTTTTGTCTTTTAGGTACATGTTCGTGAATAAAGAGGCGAATTGAAGCTAGAAGAACAAGTCAAGAGATCGAGTCAAAACCCTAAGTCAAACCCGACTCATCATAACCCATCTCATCCATTTCCCTTAACCAAACCATCTACCCAAAACCAGCCCATTTACACTAATAACCCAACTCCACAATCCAATACAAACCAACCCAATTACCCATATCAACCCATAACCGACTTACAAGTCAAGGTCAACTTGACCTTGACTAAACCCTTCCTCCATCATTCAAACTCCCCACTCCGACTGTCACCTCCGGCGAGCTTCGCTGGACCTCCCTCATCTCCGACGTGCTCCCTCCTATTCACACCTCCATCCTCTAATCTCAACCACCGTCCACCCTCCAACTCCATTGACCACTACCTCCTACAACTCCGGCAGCCGCCACCATACCCGACTTCCATTCCTCTTCCTCCACAACCGACCACTACCAGCCACTCACCACCTTCATCTGACCTCCATCGACCAACACCGAACAGCACCGCAGACCACCGCATCTCCCCTTCGTCTTCCTCTTCTCCGGCAAACACGCAGCCATGACGGCAACAGCAGCAGCGTCGCGTGGCAGCTCCCACACGCGCAACAGCAACAACTAAAGAGCAGCGCGACAACGACCTCCTCCAGATTCCGGCGACCGACATGGCAGCAGCGGAATCCGGCGAGCCCAACAATCCTCGCCGGAACTCTGAACGAACAACAGCAAGAGCACGGCCAGCATGCTCCTCGATTCCGTTCTCCGGTGACATTCGCCGGCGTCGACCACCAACTCCGGTGTCGACCCGGTTCGACCCAGATCCGGAGTTCGAGGATTAGAAACCGTCTTTTGAGTAAAGCTCGGAGTATTGAATTTAAATGGTTGGGGTGAGTTAAGTTGGTGATGTGTCGGGTGAGTCATCACCCTACGAAGTGATCGGGCGAAATCAAGAAAACCGCAGGGCAATGTTTTGCCCGATGGTTAGTTATGCAAAATTGTAGGGCGAAGTTTCACCAGATGGTTTCATAGGGTGAAATTATGTTGATGGGTATTTGAAGTATTGGGCAGCCACTATTGGGCGTAGAAGATTAGGGTTTCGATACTCCCTCTTTTCTCTCCTCTATATATATGTAACTCCTCATTTGAGGAGGAGGCACAATTCCACCACAATACAACAACACTACCTAAGCTAGTAGATTAGTAGTAGATTATTATTAGCTTATTAGTAGATTAATTAGTAGATTAATTAGTATAGATTAATTAGTAGGGAGATTTTTGGAGGGTGACAATCCAAAAATCTCCATCTATTTTATATCTACTTAATTAGTGTAAAGACTTCATCTTTAGTGTAATCAAGTTTTAATCTTTCTTCCTCTTGCAACTTTTATTGAAGATTCTTGAAGATTATTGAGGGATTAGTGACAAATCCATTGTCTATCTTCATCAAGCTTCATCTTATTCCGTTTATTGCAATTTTCTCTATTATTATCGTTTTTCTCCATAGTCGGTATATTTCTCTTCCTCTCCCTAATCTCTAGTTAGATTTAATTTCGTTCTAGATTTAATCTTTCATCTAGATTTAATTTAGTTATTGTTTTCCTTAGATCTAGTTGTTATGTTAGTTTAGTTGATTTCTCCTTAGTTATCATTTTTTTAGTTTCCATTATGCATTGTGAGTAGATTTTTTGTTAGAGGTTTAGAGAGGAAGATCTTGGGTAATTTGAATTGAGGGATGTTGGTGGGTTGCTTGCTTGTTGATTTATCAAGTTTGAGTTTTTGTGTCTTTGTTGACTTAGACCGGCCGACTAGATCGACCTTGACTCACTTATATCAATATGGGGAAACTCGGGGTAAGAGTTACCTTGACTTGAGACTTACCCTTTTTTGCCGCGAAAGCGGGATCTAGATGAGTTGGGTGAAGAAACCGAAAGATGACATTCTCCCTCTATTGACTTTGTGACTAAAACCCAATTCCGAGACTCATAGGACCCAATTTCCGATTCCCGACTTCCCCTAACACCTTTTCCATATTAGACTATCTTTACGTAGTTTATAGCTTTTTAGTGTAGACTAGTGTAGACTTAACCCAAAAACCCCAAAAATAGACTCCAAACACTTTTTGACTTAGACTTGACCGACTTTACCTAGCCCGTTCCTGAGGATCGATCCCGACTTGCCGCTACTACGTAGTAGTTAGTTGGAGTTTATAAATATTGTTTGATCGTGTTAGATAGGCGACAATCTGACGCGCATCACCTACAAAAACCAACCCAACTTGTGACCCATAACCTAGAGTCTAAATCTTAGGAATAGACAACTAAATCCTGTCTCCTTGTGGTTCGACCCCTGACTTCACTATCTACATTAGTTGATGTCCTTAGGGTATATTTGATTAGGGATACGACTACCCTTGTCAAATTTGGCGGCCTGGCCCCGAAGTGTCACGGGAAACTCTCGAGGCATAGACCCGGAAGCAGTTGGCGGCCTGCCACAACTGCTGATGGCAAGCTGAAGAAACCTGAGAGATGAAACCATAGAAGTTAGACAAACCGACCCTAACCCTTAGAACCCAAACATAAAGCAAAAGCCAAAACTCACCCGGTATACCCGGTCACGCCACTCTAGCCCAGCGTCCATCTCCTCGGCCGAACACGAGGGGAGAGGCTCGGTGAAAGGTATCCCGACCGCATCCACCCTAAGCAGCGTCATGGGAAAATCTGGGGGCTGGATTTCATCTGCCGGGTCGGCCAACTGAGAAAGCGAAAAATCGGTCTGTCAGAGGGCAAGGAAACGCTAAACCACGAGGCGGTACCAAAAATTAGAACATTACCACAAGGCGGTACCAAGCTAGCCGCTGGGTGACGTGAGATAGATAAGAGGCACCAGGCACCAAGAGTGCATCGCTTCTTTCTCCGTCCTTATCCTCGAGGACTTCTGCGGTGGTCGCTGGTCTGAACATGGTCCGGGGAGGATCAACCAGCACCCTAAAATCGTCATACAGGCACTGACGCACCAACCGCTCGCCCAGATACCAAACTGGGCGAAACAACGCAGGAAGGAGCATCCTTTTATAACTCCGAGGCCTAAGCTCCGTAGCCACGTACCCGGGCACGCCCTCATAATCAGCCCAAGGGTGGGCAACAAACTACACGAATAAAGCCAACACCTCAATAAATCCTAAACCTTGGGGGTTGCTAAACTAAAAAGGACATGAAAAGGAAACTTACATCCCCGAGGCTTAGCTGACTGACCAGTGCATTCTCCGACGGGTAGTGACTGGTTGTACTCTTAGGCTGAGCCAACCTCCACTAGATCCCCGCCGGGAATCTCTTCGGGTGAACTCGCACCGTTTTAGGTGCCAAGCAAGGAAAATAGGAATAGATCCAAGCCTACAAAACCCAAAATACCTTTAGCAACACTAAGTCAAAATTAAGTAGAACTTGAGATGCAAAAGTGAGAATAGCAACTAACCTCCAGTATAAGGCCCGGACCGACAATGGACAAAGCTCAAGCCAACTCTATCGTCAGCGGCCTCACCATGACTTGCAGGCAGCAAGTCATCTCCGCGAAAGCCGCGGTTACCCAATCATAACATCCTAGCTGAGTCAGGTCAGCTAGGAGAGGCAAAATCCTAGTGCTAAACCTCTCGCCTTTATCTGAGAAGTGGGTCGACCCTAAGAAGTACCACAACCACAACCGGGCATCCTGCTTCAGTGTGTTATGCTCCCGACCCTCTAACACCGCCACCCGCTCGAAGTGATCGGTGATGTACGAGCTCACTAGAGCACGAGGCGCACTATATGCCTCACGCTCCAAACAATCCCCGATGAGGCCCCGCACCTCATCACTATCTAGCCTAGGGCCTTCGGCGGCCCACCTAATCCTATCCGGACCCCAGGGCAAACCGGTAATCATCCCAAAATCCTCTAGGGTCATCCCGACCTCCTCAAAAGCCATGTGGAAGGTCGAGGTAGTATCATGGAAGCGATCTATCATTGCTCAAATCACCATGAGGTTTCACTTAGTCTTGCGACCCACCAACTGGACCCACTGCTCGACCACGGGACCTAGAGCAGTCCTTGCGATAATCCCCTTTACCGCGGGGGTCAACTTCTGAAAATAAATCTCGAGACACGTAGTAAAGCCCGAGAAAGTCCTCATCGGACCTGGGGGCTGCAAACCGAAACAATACAAGTATAAACAAAACTAACCTAATCTAACCCGAGCCAAAAATCTAAGACATAACTAATAAGCACGAATAGGACACTCACCAGACCACGCACGATGCGGTGAGAAACGTGAAGGTCAAGGTGAAACAGCAGCTGATGACCATCCCAGTCCCGAGCCCACTCGGGATCCTCGTAACCAATCTCCTCATTCTCCGGTACAGGAACCGGAACATGAGCCCTCCTAGCAACCGTCTCCGGAAGCCTGCGCTTCCTCACTCTATCAAAATCGGCCTCATTTATGGCCTCCGGATCGCGATGCTTAGACGAGGTACTCCGTCGTCTCCTATGAATCCCTCGGGGAGTCTGTGAACTCGTCCCAGCAGTCTCACCACAAGGAGCTCCGTCGGGATGCTCGGTGTTACCTCTAACTATAAAATCAAACAAAAAAAATGAAAAACCCATACCTCAGGTCAGGCTTAAGCAGCTTAAACAAGTCAAAATAGAGTCAAAATTTTTGGATAAGGATATTCAAATTCCAAAAAGGTCGCTAGCACCCATTTTCAATTCCGGTCACAATGGAAGTGGTTTCGAGAAAATCCGGCATCGTTACGACACCTTTTGGTCCGTCTTAAGACACACAAAATCTCACGAAGAGCCCTAAAAGCCATCCTAGCCCATAAAAATCGACAAGGGAGCTACCCACATCCTCACAAACACTATTTGAGCAAGATTACACAAAACAAATGCGGGAATAGTTGGGAAAACGGTCCCTAACCCTAGCATTCCGAACCTATTTCCATAGGGAGCCATTGTCGTACCTCGAAAACCCCTACCAAGCTTATAACTACCCTAACAAGCTCTAATCGACCCTAATTTAACAATGGGATTAAGCACAAGCATCGAAACATAGTAAATCAAAAACACCCAAATCAATTTTCTAGGGTTTCAACAAAACAAACTCACAATCAATCAAATCAAGCAAAACCGACAATAAACAAGTAAAGAACACTTACCCGGAGTCGACATTGTCGCTTATGATGGAAATCGAGACGAAAGTTGGCTAGAAAAATTGAGAAATTGATTTAAGGGCGAAAGGGGCGATGCGTTCGAAATTTGGATCGAATAAACGCTCGCCCCCAACATTCGTTTACTTAAGCAGACCCGGTCCACGGGAACCCGACCGCCTTAGGTGACGCGCCCGGATCCTAAACCGCTGGGGGCTAGGCGCCTGAAGATTGGGGCGCAGACAGACGCGCGTCTGAGTAGTCCAGCACAAACTAAAATAAAAACAAACGAGGCTCAAAGTTCGATACACATGAAACCCGCACCTTTTAATACAAGCAAAATAACAATAATGGAACAATTACTAGTCGATATCGATAAAGCACACTCGATAATGAAACAAGCATAAGAGCCGCACTTAACATGAACGCTACACCCGAACGCGTAATAAAGCAATCTAAACCGAAATAATCTAAACAAATTATGAACAAATCGCAAATGCATAACAAACCAAAACAAAGCAAGAACAAAACCGAACAAAGTAAGACAAACCCGCAAAACGAAAACACTTAACTAAAACAAATAAACAAACAACAATTTTTCGCCTAACGGGTCTCAGTTATCCGAGAGGCATTGGAGTCTGAAACCTCCACAATAATTTTTCAAGTGGATACCAACGCCATAGAAGGAGTCTGAAACCTCCCCAGCAATTTTTCGAGTGGATACCAAGGCCCTCGAAGGAGTCTGAAACCTCCACAGAAAATTTTCGAGTGGATACCAACGCTCTCGAAGGAGTATGAAACCTCCACAACAATTTTTCGAGTGGATACCAAGGCCCTCGAAGAAGTCTGAAACCTCCACAGCAAATTTTCGAGTGGATACCAACGCCCTCGAAGGAGTCTGAAACCTCCACAACAATTTTTCGAGTGGATACCAACGCCCTCGAAGGAGTATGAAACCTCCACAGCAATTTTTCGAGTGGATACCAACGCCCTCGAAGGAGTCTGAAACCTCCACAACAATTTTTCGAGTAGATACCAACGCATTCGAAGGAGTCTGATACCTCCATAGCATTTTTCATTCGAGAGGAGACCAACGCCCTCGAATAGTTTATTTTGTCCTAGGGGTAAGAGGCATCCCGAAAGACAGCTACTCGAGTGGAGACTGACGCCCTCGAGTAGTTTATATCATCTTGTTTCGTCCTAGGGGTCAGAGGCATCCCGAAAGACAGCTACTCGAGTGGAGACTGACGCCCTCGAGTAGTTTATATCATCTTGTTTTGTCCTAGGGGTTAGACCCATCCCGAAAGACAGGTATTCAAGTGGAGACTGACGCCCTCGAGTAGTTTATATCATCTTGTTTTGTCCTAGGGGTCAGAGGCATCCCGAAAGACAGCTATTCGAGTGGAGACTGACGCCCTCGAATAGTTTTATCTCATTTTGTTTTATCTTAAGGGTCAGAGGCATTTCGAAAGACGGCTACTCGAGTGGAGACTGACGCCCTCGAGTAGTTTATCTCATCATTTTTTGTCCTAAGGGGTCAGAGGCATCCCAAAAGACATCTATTCGAGTGGAGACTGACGCCCTCGAGTAGTTTATCTCATCTTTTTTTGTCCTAAGGAGTCAGAGGCATCCTGAAAGACAACTATTCAAGTGGAGACTGACGCCCTTAAATAGTTTTATCTCATTTTGTTCTGTCATAGGGGTCAGAGGCATCCCGAAAGACAGCTACTCGAGTGGAGACTGACGCCCTCGAGTAGTTTATCCTGTTTTGTTTTCTCCTAGGGGTCAGAGGCATCCCAAAGACAAGTGTTCGAGTGGAGACTGACGCCCTCAAACATTTCTGTTTCACTTTATTTCGCTCAAGGGGTCACAAGCATCCCGAAGACGACCGCTCGAGTGGAGACTGATGCCCTCGAACGTTTTTTTTATCAAGGGTTCACAAGCATAGCAAAAACATTTGTTCAAATGGAAGCCAACACATATGAACATTCTTTGCACTTACGCTTAACGCATCACCTACACATGAAAGCATTTAAAATTGAACAAACCTTTAAACAAACTGAAAAAGGCAAAGCGCTCGAGCATGAAGAACTGAAGAACAAGATGACAAGCAACGGCCCGGGCCCTAGCAAGCAACCGCAAGCGAAGACGTCAGGTACGATTTGTAAGCCTTGGCTGACGAGCCTCAACACGCAGTCCAATGGACTTAAAACGAGCCGACCGGACAGCCACCAGGTTGTAATCCTCGATTGACCTGGGTGGATATACTTTGACTTTCGCCTTGTCCAAGCATCAGTCAAAGTGGGGGCTTCTGTAGACACCCAGATTTCGACCTGGTGGCTGGAGAAGTGCCCAACAAACACCCGATGACGATAGGACTGCAACGCGACGCGGGTTCGCGATGTTATAGGTAGTTTTTCTATAGAACGGATGTTGTGTGCTAAATTTAGACCGTTTTTCCTCCCATTGAGACCCGCTTTTCCCTCGTTTTGAGAGTTTAGGGTGCGATTATCGCCATATTTTGAGTACTTCTCGCATTAGCGTCCCTCTTGTGCGTTTTACGCGTTTTTTTTGTAGTTTTTCTATCGATTTTGATAGGATTTGGCACCGAAATCACGATCGAGCTTCCACGAGTACAAGAGAAGGGAACACCGTCCAAAGAGTAAAACACACAACTTAAAATTCAAAGTCATCCAATCAATCGACGAAGAATGAGACAAGAAAAAGAGGCCAGAAATATGACCGGGTGAAATTTCACCCGATGAAGTACCACCGGGTAAAAGTGCCTCCCCGAAGTTTTTCCGAGCTTCTCCACCGGGCGAAAATGACCGCCCGAAATTTCGCCCACCGGGTGAAATTTCGCCCGATGGTGAAAGTGTCCAAAATCGCGAAACTTGAAAAAGTCCCCCAGGTGAAAGCACCGGATGAAATTTCAACCGACGGTGTTGGTCCGTGCACGACAAGGCGAAGTTCCACCTCATGTGAAGATTAAAGGGTGATTGTCTCACTAATGGAGCAAAAAGTTGGATTTGGGCTTTAGGTTAACAAACTCATTAAGGCATTACTATATATATTACTACCCTAGTTAGTTGCCCATTACCTCTCCATTAAGCTAAGGAGGGAAGAAGTGAAAGGCATCCATTAGTAATACTCTATAGTAATCTTAGTACTAATCCTTCATAATTCTAGTAGTATACATAGTAATTAGTAGTAGATCTTCTTAGCTTCTCATCAACAATTCTCTAGATCTCAAGTTTGTAGAAGATTATTCCAAGTTTTGTTTGAAGATTTGTGGGGATTATTGAAGGATTAGTGACAAGTTCTTCATTTTCTTCATCAAAGATTCAATCTTTATTTATGAAATCTTCTTAATTATTGTAGATCCTCATAGTTGGTACATTTCTGTTCCACTCCCTAATATCTAGGTTTCATTTATGTTGTTTTAGATTATTCTCTACTCATCATAGTTTACTTATTGTTTCTAGATCTAGTTATTATGCATGGTTTAGTTAATCTCTCCCTTATTGATGATGTTGATGATATGTTGTCTTCCACCATGATTAGTGAGTAGATTTCTTGTTGGGGGTTTAGGGATGAGGACTTGGATTATTTGAATTGAGGGATGTTGGTGGGTTGCTTGCTTGTTGGTTTATCTTGTTTATGGTTGTTGTGTCATTGTTGTTTTAGTCTGGCCAACTAGACCGACCTTGACTCATTTCTATCAATATGGGGAAACTCGGGGTAGAAATTATCATAAATTTGAGACTTACCGTTCTTCGCCGCAAAAGCGGGCTTTTAGGTGGGTTGGGTGAAGAAACCGAAAGGTGGCATTCTCCCTTTATTAATGTGGCGACAAAAAATCGATCCCGACCTTCTTAGACTCCATTGTCCGAATCCCGACTTCCCCCTAACACCTTTCCCTAGATTGATCACCCCTAGCTACCTCCATCGTTATTCCTCTAGTGTAGACTCGACCTTTAGAAACCACCCCCTCTAGATTCCAAACACGCCGCTTTTAACTCGATACACTCCGTTCCCTGTGGACCGACCTCAACTTACCACGATTACTCTAGTAGTTTTTGTGTTATTACGAGTCTACAAATATTGTTTGACCCCCCGTCCTTCGCTAAACAACTGATCCGATATGGGGAGCCGTCAAAATGCATTTTGATGCGTGTCCGATTATCGCCTATCCAATACGGTCAAACAATATTTATAAGCTCCAACTAACTACTACGTAGTAGTGGCAAGTCGAGATCGATCCACAGGGACGGTCGAGGGTATTCGGTCAAGTAAAAGTCTAGGAGTGATTAGGGTCGAGAAGGGGGGAGTTTTGGTCGAGAGGAGCTAATTTAACTAGACGAGAGAGGGAGCTAAGACGAGAAACATTTAGTGGGGAAGACGCTAGGGAGAGTCGGGGAGTCGGTAATCGAGATAAAGGGTAACATCACAAGAATTATCACAAGGTGTATAAGGGAGGTGCCACCTTTCGGTTTCCCTACCAACCAAGTCCAGGCCCGCTTTTGCGACGAATAAACTAAGGTCTCTAGACGGAACTACCCGAACCCCGAGTTTCCCCATATTGATCTGGGTGAGTCAAGTCAACCTAGGTGATCAAGCTAAGTAAAACAAAACACAACAATTCCATCAAGACAATATCACCCTCAAATGCAATAAACTCACAAAATAAAACCTTTATCTAGGATTCCTCCTCCCCTATCCCCTAACTAAATTTACTCACTACCCATAATCAAATGTTCAACATGGAGACTAGTAGAAAGACTAAGCATGTTTGATCTAGAGGAGGAATAATTAATCTAACACAAACTATGGAGAAACAAACAAGGGAGAGAGAAAAACACTAACAATGGATTAACAAGCAACTAAAAGCAAGACTAATTAATGGAGAGAGAAAAGAGAAACTACCACAATGGAGAGATTAAAGGATGAAGATTAACATAAAGATTGAATCTTAGAAGAGATAATACAAGAACTTGTCACCAATCCTTGCAAAATTCTTCAATCTTCAACATAAAAGCACAAATCTTCAACTAATACAAAAACTTGATTGAGGATTGTTGAGTAGTTTTAATCTAAAACTAATAAGTTTTACCAGATTTATGGAGTTTATACTATGGAAGCTTACTACAACAACTACTACTACTACTATGAAGGCTTTCTACCCTACTTCTACTCCTAAAGTGGCACACTTAAGGCTCAAGTTGAAATGAAACCCTAGGTTAACTATATATACTAATCCTTAATGGGTCACACAATCTTAAAGCCCATAATCCAATTCTTCTTCCTTAAGCTAGACCTTCACCCTTTGCATCTTCATGGGGTGAAACTTCACTCTGCGGCTTGACGAACTAATCCCACCGGGTGAAATTTTCACTCGGTGAGATTACTTTCTCAACTTGCGATTTTGGCACGTTTTCTCCATCGGGCAAAATTTCACCCGGTGGGCGGGTGTCCACGAAAATCTTTGGGGGTGGAAAATGTCGTCGGGTGAAATTTCACCCGGTGGGCGAAATTTCGCTCAGTCATCTCAGGTCTCTTTCTTTGTCGATCGATTGGATTACTTGAACTTTTAGTTGTGAGCTTTGCTCTTCGGACGATTTCTCTCTCTGATGCTCGTAGAAGCTCAAACACGCTTTTGGTCGAAAATCCTATCAAAATAGACAGAAAACTACAAAAAACCCGTAAAATGCAAAAGAGAGACACTAATGCGAGAATTACTCAAAATCGCACCCAAGTCTCGCAAAACGGAGGAAAAACAGGTCTAAATGGGAGGAAAAACGGTCCAAATTTGTCACACAACAATTCTCCCACACTAAACCGTTGCTCGTCCTCGAGCAAAGACCCAAAAAGAAATTAGCTACTACTACTAAGCTAGACTATGCTAAGCTGATACGAGGCTATTAACGGGCCCGCTCCGTCCCTTCAACTCACGTCGAGATATCCATGAGGTAGAGTACTTCCATGCAAGACAAGTTAGGTCTTGCTCAAAATTGGGGTTGCGACTAACAAACACACAAACACATAAAACAAGAAGGACGCACAAAAAGATAGTCGCAACCAAGGAGAAAATAAATCGCCGAGTCCCTCATCGAAACGGCGGAGAAAACACCGATTTGAGCTTAAGACAAGCGAGAACACTACCAAGTTAGTAACACAAATTGACATGGACAAGATCCTAATAGGATGACAATCAAACAATAAAAACATTGAAAATTTACCAGGGTCCATCTAATTCCACTAGAGATGCCTACAATGGGACGATAAATGGAGTGGATAAGTGAGAACCATGGAGTTAGTAAGCGATGTAGATAAGTGTTATCCCGTTTCCTAAGCTAAGCCTAGAGGGTCATCCCAAACTCGAGAAAGCCAATTAGACCAAACAGATGGATATGTGTTTGCAAATGGTGAGGGTTAACTAATTACCGCTATTTTCCTTCCTCGGGACTCGGTCCTCTAGTAGGCATTTCATGGAAAATAGTCAACCAAGGGTTTATTTGGGGTTTGGGAACGATTTTTGAGGTTTTGATTTTATTTTCGGTTTTTCTTTCCCTATTATTTCGGTTGAGGGTTTTTTTTTCCATAATGCCCTTCTTTCAATTTTCCCTTTTTCTTGCTTTGAATAGCCCATATTTGGCTAGATGGTTCATTTGAGATCAAGGTAAAGCACATTTTTGCAAATTTATTTGTGGAAATAGGAGAATGGTAGAGAAATAGGCTAGTCGGGTGTGCACCCTCTCCGAACCCATAAAAGGATGGAAATTTGGACTAAAGAAATGACTTCTCAAGTAAGGTCACCTAAGAGAACGGGAAACGGTAACCAAAGCCTTATCACTCCATGGGTGGTCAAGGTGGTCAAATCCAAATCCCGATGTAGACTCTTAGTAGAAAAGATGAACTTATGGTAAAAATCCAATGCAAAAATTGGTTCAAGGTTATTCTACTAGAAGTATGTCCAAAAATAAAAAAGGGTTACAAACAAGGGAGTATAAACACTCGGCCTAAACTCAAAATCGGGTTTTCGAAAACTTTACCTAGACAAACTATACACAAAATAAAAAGAACACAAAAAATGACAAAAACACAAGGAAACAAAACAAATACACAAGTATAGCCAAGCACTCCAAACTCCATCAAGTCAACACAATCCACAACCACCAATTCCAAAATGTTCACCAAGCGAACCTCCAAATAGCATATATGCCCAAACTCCCATGCATAAGAGAAGGGGATAAAACGAAGGTAGAAGATATTACCGCGCGGTCTTCATTTCATTTTCGCTATCTTACACACCCATGCTAAATGATCGGTGGTGTACCTATAAGAAGGAGAATGCAAAGCAATACAAGTGACATAAAAAAGCAATACAAGAATGCTAAATGGTGTACCTAGATGTGTCATGTTTATATAGGTTTATTCCCTCGATTCCGTTGTCTTTTCCGGTCGAAACGCGCTCTTTAGAGCCGTTTCTTCTAACATTTTGCTTTGAGTGAGTGTTTTTGTAGATTCTACATGATTTCAGGTCTTTATGTGGATTTACACTCATATCTGGTTAGAAGAACGATCCCGAGACAAAACCCGTGCTTTTGGACGTCTAGGCGAAGAAGAAAGGAGAAGTATCGATTCATTGGGCCATGGAAAGCGGCCCATTACATCTTCTATTTGTGTTGTGCGCGCCAGCCTGCCCTGACAGGCCACCTGCTGGCCGGCCGGCATGACACAAAGGCGATTTGAGCTTCATTTTTAGTTGTGCTTCGGCCCCTGCATGTGGCAGGCGGCCTGCCAGCCGGCCGGCGTGACACACAAGCCTCCACCTATTTTTGTATAACTAAGGAGGAGTTGTATTATGGACTACTATCACTTTTCATTCTTAGATTATTTTCTTTAGAAAACTCGTGACTCTTAGCATTCTAGCACTCGGTTTCAACTCGTACTCGATTTCGGTAATTTCGTTTTATACAATTTTCAGTTTTACGTTTCAATCTTCATCGTAATTTACTTAGTTCGTCGTAATTCTCTTTATTTGCAATTTGTTATTCTGTTTAGTTCGTTAGATTTTCGTTCGTTTATCATTAGATTTACTTGATTCACTTTTTATCATGAATTATATGTATGCAATTTGTTGTTTCGTAATCATCATGCGTAGCTAATTTTCTCGCTAGGGTCGAGGGGGATCGATGGATTATTATACGATTATGTTGCTTTGATACTAAATTTATAATTACGCTAGTACCACTTTCGCGTGTTTTGTTTGTCGATTAATTTGTTAAAGGCCACAAAATTTTAATCTGTTTGGGAAATTCTAGTTCCTGTGCGTAAGCCGAATTAGGATTAGATCACGCGCGATTTGGTAGGGAGTCTAATAAGTTCCGAGAGCCCGTTAGATCCTTCCTAGGTTGACATGATTCGAGAGAACGTGTTATAGCCGACTAGCATGTTTATGTGTTTATTATTATTGTCGCATAATTGTTGAGCATCTATTGTGAACCCGTGACCTTAGTTTTCTTCTTATTGTTAGATTCGATTATTTATTATCGCATTTTAGTAGTATTTTATTTATTTTCCATCAATCAACCGGTTAGAGCATTTTAGAATCGCCATAGCTAATTGACGAAAATTGACTGTTTCCCTGTGGATTCGATACCTTGCTTGCCGCTATCTTCATGTTAGTAGCATTAGGTCTATCTTGATTGAGTGAGGCGACTTAACCCATATCAACAAACTATACACAAAATAAAAAGAACACAAAAAATGACAAAAACACAAGGAAACAAAACAAATACACAAGTATAGCCAAGCACTCCAAACTCCATCAAGTCAACACAATCCACAACCACCAATTCCAAAATGTTCACCAAGTGAACCTCCAAATAGCATATATGCCCAAACTCCCATGCATAAGAGAAGGGGATAAAACGAAGGTAGAAGATATTACCGCGCGGTCTTCATTTCATTTTCGCTACCTTACACACCCATGCTAAATGGTCGGTGGTGTACCTATAAGAAGAAGAATGCAAAGCAATACAAGTGACACAAAAACAAAAATAAAAGAAAAGAAAACTAAAATGAAGAGAAAAAGGAAAAAAAAGATTTTTTTTTTGGGTTTTTGGTTTTTAAAGGAAAAGGTGAAAAAGAAAATGAAGAAAAGGATAGTAGATCCCTCCCCCACACTAAAATTGTGCACTGTCCTCAATGCAGGAATACGAGAAGAATCGAAAAAGAAGAAAAAGAGAAAAGAACGGAAAATCTTTTTGAATTTTTATGGTTTTTCAAATATTTTTGTATTTTTTTTATTTTTCAAATGTTTTTGTATTTTTCAAAATTGAAGAGAATAAAAAGAAAATGAAGTGAAAATAGAGAAAAAAGGAAAAGGAAAAAGAGAAAAATCGATAAGGGGAGAAAAGGGCGTAGGTGGAATCTCACCGGGCGAAATTTCGCCCGACGGTAAACTTACTGGCGACTTGGGAATTGACGGAATTTCGACCGGGCGAAATTTCGCCCGACGGTGAAACTGTGCGGAATGGCAAAATTTGGTCCGAAAACTGTCGGGTGAAATTTCACCCGATGGTGACCACCGGGCGAAATTTCACCCCGCGTCACCTATACCTAGCCAAAACCTCTTCCGTTCTTCATAATCACCTTTCTACACTCTCTCTCCTCAAACAAACCCCATTAAACCCAAATTTTACCACCCTAAATCACCTCTAATTCCTCCATTTCTTCACCACATTTTAATCCAATTACATATTCTTCATCCCTACCACAATCCTATCACCTTGGATTTTGTTTTGAGAAATCGTTCCAATTTTGACAACCCCAAACCCAAACCTCCATCACACAATCACCCAATTTAATCAACAAAGATGAGGATAGCCAAGCAAATGGCAAGGAAAAGGATATCATCTATGCTCAATCGAAATTAGGGTTCGACGTCCTCTTCAAGATCCGACGAGCCGGCCGAAGTCCGGGACGAATCCGTCCCGATGCCCGTTCAAACACAAGGCTCCGTCCCGCGTGAACAACCTGTTCCGCTTGAGGTACGCTACCCTTCAATCCGTCGTAATTCCCGTGATCCTGTTTCTGATGTTTATTTAAGAAATTTAAGAAATTTAATGGGTCTGTCGTCTCGAGCCAACTCGTTGGGCAGCTCGAAATGTACTTGTGTGTATGGGTATTGAAACGCAGGTACAAGCGATGTGCCGAAACCTAGGTCTGATTAAATTTTATGCCTCTAAGGAGGAAACTTTTCAAAAGTTGACGTGTGAGTTTTTCACAACTTTTGACCTGAGCAGTGATGACAACACCACCGTCACTTTTCAGTTGCAAGAAACTTTATACGTCCTGAATTTAAGGGATTTTGGTGCATTGCTTGGTTTGCCTACTTCTGTCCTTAGAAGGCCTAGGGCGGGACAGACACAGGATAAAAAATTTGCCCGTCATCGATTTTGGTTTAAAATTATCCGCCAAAGGACTATTAAACACTAGTAGAAAAAGGTGGAATTGCGTCTCCCCATTAGAGGCGTTTTAGGCAAGTAGCTGCAAATAATTTAACTTTACTTTTAATAAAAATACTTGGTTGAGTCACTTTTAGGGGATAAATTACAATAAAAATAAAAAAAATTAATAAGAGGCGTCATCCCTTATTGACGCCTCACCATATCCTTAAAAATGGGCTATTGCTGGGTCAAGTTTGACGCCTCCCCATTCTTTACTATTATATATCTTAACTCTTTAATTTATTAAAAAAAAGAAATGAAAGCAGGTCGGTCAACCCACTCCCCCTTATTCAATTAGTTTATCCCCAAACCCTAACCTTATACTGTCATCTCACTTCTCCCTCATCCCCGACAAAATCCCTCGACGAATCCCGCCCCAGAAACTGCCGCAGGTTCACCGGAGTTTTGTGAACCTAGAACCCGTCGTAGGCTCGCTGCTCATCCACTGGCTCGCTGCTCGCCGTCTTTCTGTTAGGCCGCCGGAGAAAAACGAAACCCGAAATACTATTAACGGAGATACTAATAATCAAGGTAATAGTATTTGTTTCGGACTGATTTTTGTCGTTTTCATGCTTGATTTATTGAGCAATTCCTATTTCAAAATTCAGTTCGTTGGTGATGGCGAACTAATCCGTCAATCGTGCCGGCAATGTATTGTGACTGGACTGGTTTTAAATTCCTATTTCAATTCCTGTTTCGGACTGGTTTTAGTGCTATAGTTATGTTGTGTGTGACAATAGTGGGATTGAAAGGTGAGATGTATGGATTCTGGTTACTCTAGTTTAGGGTGATTGTGATGACAATGTATTGCTTGACAAACTTTTGTCGGATATTTGGAAACTTGTTTTTTGTTCATTGTGTCTAGTAAGTTAAGAAGTAGATACATATTGAGTTTTCACCACTTGCAGTTCGCAAAGTATGTGAAGCTGGCAACGCGTAACTTCACGCTCATCAAGGAGAAACAACCCTTGGTTTTAATTACCTATGACCATCGTTTATCTCGACGGAAGTAAGTTCGATGTGGTCCTTGGTTGGTGTAGCTATCTTCATTCAATAGGACATGGTTGTGGTTGTACTTGTACAGGCAGTTGAAGATTCTGCAGCAGGTACAACTGTGACTTCTCTATGTTTGTGTGTGTGATAAAGCATGATTTTCAGAAATCCAGAATTTCGGATCATGCAAGACTTGGGTCAGGCTCTGAGTATCTTGTGTCAGCAGAGTTTGGGTTTTTCGGTCTTGTCACTCTTGCATATTCGCGTTCTGAAACCCATGAGCATGAGCTGGTTGCTTAGGTTGGGTACCCGACCAATAGACTCAATCGGTCAAGTCTCATGGTGTGAATTTTTGGCTGGGTATCGGACCCACAAAATCAAGTATTGTGATTTACTACTCCCTCCGTTCCCATAGGTTATTAGTTTGTTACTCCGTACTTGCTCTCCGTTCCCATAGGTTGTTAGAATTATCGGCTCAGGATCTTACATACATGCATACATATTCCTACTTAGTTCGAGTCGTATTTCTTCTTCTTTTAAGGTACAAGGAAAGAATTATCGTCATGTTTCTTCCAAATTGAGTTTCTTTTCTTATAATGAATGCCAGATGCATCCAATGTTCAAGGATTTGAGCTTAATTTTTATAAATAAAAATAATACTTACTGGTTTACGATTTGGATCGAGTTAAATTACATCAGGTTAAAATATGTTGTAAATTGACTTACAAATTGATGTATTTCAAGTCAATTCGGGTTGCTTCGAGTTACAATGTTATGTATTTTTAGGTCAATTTGGGTTGAGTTGAGTTTGGGATGAATTGGGTTACAAGTCAACACGGGTAGAGTTAATTTGGTTCGGGCCAATATCATTTTGGGTCCTGTTGGGTTCTCGGTTTACTTTGGGACGGGGCAATTCGGGTTCCGTTAATAGTATTTCGGGTTGTATCGATTGCAATATCATGTTTGCTCTGTCTATTTCTTCTTTTGCCTTTAATTGAAGCTCTTGTATTACTAATTGTTTGTTAGGGTTGAGGCGAGATTTCGTGTTACCATTTATGAGAGCACATCAGTACATCATTGCCATATGTATGCTTCAGACCTTTAATTGAAGCATTATTCGTATGCCTAAGCTGAGATACGAAGGTGTTAGGTGTATAGTATATTGTATGCAAATCCAAATAGCTAAAGAGTAAAGTAGTTTATTCACCCGTGTAGTTATAAATAAAGTACACAAATAATTTGTCCTAATTACTTAATTTTTTTTTTCATTTTGAGTTGGAGTTCTTTTTTTGTTTCTTCATGAATTGTATAATCACCTGGTTTTGTCCAAATTTGTAGGCAAACAAGAAGTTGATATAATGTGAGTTAGGACTTAGGAGGGAGGGAATAGATATAATGTGAGTTAGGAGGCCAAGTTGGTTGGAAATCTTAGAACTTGAGAAGGTTTAAGGATCATTTACTCATTTCACGTCTAGATGGACACACTACCCAATTTTCAAATCAATGAATGCTACTTCACTGTAAGACAGAGTTTTGTCTGATGGGTGTTAGGCTTAAAATTGAAGAGTGGTTATTATCTAGTTCTTTTGATTTTTTTTCTCCCAAAACATACAACAAATGAACTAGAATTGGAAACGGAATTTGTAGTATATAGGTATGATGTGTTTTTGTACGACAATCTGTGTGTTTCTAAGGTTAAATTTTATCTTAGAGTGAAAATGATTGTTTTTTTGTGAACCATTTTACGAGGAGCATAGTCAAGTATTACCCATTTAAGGGTGTGCTCAATATGTGTTGATGATCTTGAAATAGAGGATGCATATCATATTAAGCAGCGTGCAATATAATCTGCTCTTGAGAATCTATAACTAGAGTTGTGACATAGAGCTCCGTTTTTGTAATTTTGTCTTATCATATATATATTCGACCGATTTAAGACTAAGATGAATATATATATACCACTTCATTTGATATTAATGTATCATTTAAGGACCTAATTGGTGTATTTTTAGCTTTCTATACATGTGATGGACCGCAATTGGATGTATGGTAAGCGTAATTCAAAGTAGTTTAAGAAGGGAGTGGAAGAATTTTGTAGAGTTGCGCTAGATTATGCCAAAAGTACGGGCGATGAGGGTTTTTATTGCCCTTGTGTTGATTGCTCTAACGTGGAAATGCTTAACGATATAAGGTTGTTGAGGGAACACATTACTCGTCGTGGGTTTAGGATAAATTATCACATATGGATATGGCACGGTGAAGGAGGGGTTTACAAGGAAAATACCAATGTATTGATCAGGTGAAGAAACATCTCGAGGCCGTTGACCATGTAACGGAGACCGAAGACCTTACAGAAACCGAATACCACGTAGAGGATGATGTTCTTGTTGATCGAGGATGATGTAATTGGTGACGAGGAGGAAAATTTGGGTGATGACGGTGATGAGGATGACAATGATCGGTTAGACGAGATGTTTAGTGATGTTGAAGATCAATTTAGCAATCGTCGTAATGTATTTGAGAATTTGACTGAGGCATCTAAAACACCTTTATATCCAGGGTGTAGCAAGTACACTAAGTTTTCAGCGGTGCTTACATTTCTTAACATTAAATCAAGGAATGGTTGGAGTGACATAGGCTTTACCGAATTGTTAGAAGCATTGCAAGATATGTTCCCTGATGGAAATCAAGTCCCTAAATCTAGTTATTATGCTAAGAAGTTGATTTGTCCATTGCGTTTAGGGTACCAGAGAATTGATGCATGTCCAAATGATTGCATATTGTACCGAAATGAGTACTCTCATTCTCATGAGTGTCCGCGATGTGGCAAGTCACGTTATAAGTTGCGTGATGGGATTAAGTTTGAGGCTGGTAAAAAGTATGCATCAGCGAAAGTGTTATGGTACCTTCCAATAATACCACGTTTCAAAAGGTTATTTTCAATTAAGAGTGACGCCAAACATTTAAGGTGGCATGCAGATCGAAGGAAGAAAGATGGGAAGCTTCGACATCCCGCAGATTCTCCTCAATGGGACATCATCGATAATAAGTATCCTGAATTTAAGAAGGAGGTGAGAAACTTAAGACTTGGGCTTAGCACAGATGGTATGAACCCATATGGTAGTTTGAGTAGTTTACATAGCACATGGCCAGTCTTATTAGTGATTTATAACTTGTCTCCATGGTTGTGTATGAAACGTAAGTACATTATGTTGTCACTTCTCATATCTGGACCTAAACAGCCAGGTAATGACATAGATGTGTACCTTGCGCCTCTTATTGATGAATTGAAGCAATTGTGGACCGAGGGTGTAGTGACATTTGATGCTTATGCTAAGGAGAACTTCAGGTTGCGAGCTATGCTTTTTTGTACTATCAATGACTACCCTGCTTATGGTAATTTATCGGGTTATAAAGTTAAGGGAAAGAAAGCGTGTCCTATCTGTTCTGATGATATGAAATCAACTTACTTGCCTAATTCTGGAAAATATGTGTATATGAATCATCGAAGGTTCCTGAATCGCTTTCATCCTTATCGCAACAAAAAATTACCCTTCAATGGAAAAGTAGAGAAAGATGTGGCGCGAAGACCATCCAGTGCGAGAGAGGTTTATGAGCAACTAAAAGATGTTGAAAGTGTTTTTGGTAAGACATCCAAATCAAAAGACTCCGGAGGTTTATGGAAAAAAAATCAATATTTTGGAAACTTCCATATTGGGTAGACTTGCCAGTAAGACATTGTCTCGATGTGATGCACATCGAGAAGAATGTGTGTGATGCTATTTTGGGCACACTTCTCAATTTAAGTGGAAAGACAAAGGATGGATTGAAAGTGCGTAAATACATGGAGGAAATGAAGATTCGTCCAAAGTTGTGGCCAATTGCAAAAGACAAGTCCAAGAAAGGCAAAAGTTCATCCTTCTATCTTCCCCCGGCTTGCTACACCTTATCTAAAGCAGAAAAACGACAATTTTGTGAGTGTTTGTACGGGATCAAGGTTCCTACAGGGTACTCATCTAATATAAAAAGGTTGGTGTCGAGGACTGATATGAAATTAGGTTGAATGAAGTCCCATGATTGCCATATCATGATGCAAGTATTTCTCCCGATTGCTATTGGTGGGATTTTGCCCAAGCATGTAAGACTTGCCATCACCAAACTTTGTTCCTTCTTCAATACAATTTGTAGTAAGGTGGTAGATCCGGTGACATTAGATGAAGTGAACCAAGAGGACCTGAATCAATTTCTTCAAGGGAGTGAGCTTACTATTCCAATTATGCAGATTTTTATGAGGTTATGTGCTAACCGATTCACTACAACCACTTAGTTACTTTTGATTTATTGAAGAGTAACAATGAAAGCAATTTATTTGTTTCCAAGGTCATAATTTTAATGTATAATTTTTGTATAGGGCTCTTCAAGAGGACCTAGTGAAAGACAAAAGTGGAGTACACATTGGATGGTTATGCCCTGCCATTACGGCCGATGGTAGATTGATGAAAAAGATGGACGATGCAACATCGTATATTAGTAATGCGTTCTTAAAGTCTACTGCTACTCTTAACGGAGATGAATTCATATTGGCACCAATAAGTGATAGGTAGTACTAATAAACCTCATCGCATCATTGGTTTTTCTTGTGATTTGTCATTTATTTAATATTTGAAACACCATAATATCTTTGTGTTTTCTCTAATGTAGTAAGCATTGGGTCTTACTTGCGATTTGTCCTCAAACTTTCACAATTTATTTGTTTGATCCAATTACTCTCAAAGATGGTAGAAATTTACGTGTGAAGATGGTCATTGATTGGTAAGTAAAGTTAAAACTTTTATTTTGTTTCAACAAAGTTTTAAAAGTAATTAAATTAATCAACATTCAACATGATATCTTGTTTAGGGCCTTAAAGAAGTTCAAGATGAGTGGTGGTCATATGAAGATGAAAAGATATGAGCCGTTATGGAAATCTATGAAGGTAAATAACTAAAAGACTACATTATTTTTCTCAGTTTTTGTTTACACTTTAATTCTTACAATCCGCAAAGTTTTGAAATTATGAATATTTTCTGTTCCGTGGTAGTGTCCTCAACAAAGTGGAAGTGTGGAGGATGGTTTGTTCGTGATGCGGTTCATGTACGATATAGTTAATCGTTGCTCAACTGCAAGTGACTTTGAAAAGGTAAGCAATTGGCCAGTTAATCATTTTAAGTTTTCTTTTAATCGTTCTTGCTTAACTCCATGATCCTTTCCCCAATCATCTCATCAATGCCAAGTTATTTGTTTATCCGAGCTGAGCCATTGTTACAAGGTAATTTTATAACATTGAAGGCATTTCAAAAGTAACCCTCCAACCTCCACAAATTAATCATTTTTATACGGTAGGTTGATGCGGAAGAGATGTCATTGAGTATATGGTCGGATATATAGTACAAAAGATGGTTTCTTTGTAGTGGTCAAATTAGGTTTAATTTGTAGGCATTCTTTGTAGTAAAATTGGAGTTTGTAGTGGTAAAATTAGGTTAAATTTGTAGGCATTGTTTGTAGTAGTAAATAAAATTTCTGAGGTGGGTGTTTGTTTAATTAGTTCATTGCAAACTCGTTGATATTATAAGCTACCTATAATAAGCTACCTACGATCTTTTTACATGAATATATGACTTTAGTATCATATTTATGTGTTCAATCGATAATAATTCGTCGTTCTTGTGTGTTTTTAAGGTTTGGATCTCACAAAATGAGCAACCCTACACCTACGGTGAAGATGAGATGAATGAATTACGGGACAAGTGGGCTACGTACTTTACGTATCGTTGTTGTACTTGAAGTGAACTAGTTAATTGGAGCATTTTGGCATGACTTGTGTGGTTTAATTGAGGTTGGAATTGTATCCATGCCACTTTTTGGACGTGTGAATGTAGGTATGTAGATTTGGATGGATAGTTCAAGTATACTAGTTAATTGGAGCATTTTGGCATGACTTGTGTGGTTTATTTGAGGTTGGAATTGTATCCATGCCACTTTTTGGACGTGTGAATGTAGGTATGTTGATTTGGATGGATAGTTCAAGTATACTAGTTAATTGGACCATTTTGGCATGACTTGTGTGGTTTATTTGAGGTTGGAATTGTATCCATGCCACTTTTTGGACATGTGAATGTATGTATGCAGGTTTGGATGGATAATATAAAAATTTTATTTGGTTTATTGAAATGCAAATGGTTGCTGTTGAAATTATTAAAAAATTATATATATTTTTGGAATAAGTTGGGTGTTGCTCTTCGCAGTACGAGTTTTACTCGACGCAGTACGACATTTCCAATTATACCCCTCTCATTTGCCCTCCCCTCAAATTCATCTTCTTTTTTTTCCTCTCTTTCTCTCCTTTCTTCTCTTCTTTCCTCATAATCTATTTAACTCAATACAGTACATCTTTTTTTTACTTTTACGCAGTACATTTTGTTCTACTTTCATGCACTGCATGTTTTTTTAATCTCTGATGCAACTTTTTTTAAAACTTTGATTACGCAATACAATTTCTTATAAGACCCAATATATTTGTTTTCAACATTTTTTTTAAACTTTGATTGAGTACATTTTGTTCAATTTGTAACATTTTTTTTGTAAAAACAATTACGAACGGACTACGTAAGTAAAAATAAGGTCAAACAAAAAAATTAAGAAAAAAAAACTAATTTCAATGATTATTTTATAATTGCTCTTCAATCTAACTCGTATCCATAATCTTATGAATTAATAAATTGAATGATTTGTATAATTAGAATTGGGGAAATCGATGATATTGGAAAATTGGACAATTTCTGTAACCCTAATTTCAATAATTAGGGAATTGAGATAATTGAAAAATCTGAATGATATCTATAACCCTAATTTCAATAATTAGGGATAAATAACCATCCATACCTATTTTTCGATCAAACTTGTATCCATAATCTTACAAATTTGATAAATTGAATGAGTTGTATAGTTAGTATTGAAATGAATCGATGATAATTGAAAAAATTGAATGATTTTTAGGGTTACAGTAAAGAGGTTGGAGAGTAAGAGCAATATTTATTTTTTTCTGGTGAAGGGCATATAATGGAAAAATAGGTACAAAAAGTACTTCGTCGAGTAAAATTGGTACTGCGAAGAGTAACTCCGTAAAATTAATATTGCTTGCGACATTTATTTGGAGTAGACGCTTCTAACGATCTAATTAAATATGTAAAATATGGTGATATTTGTGGCGTCGAATTGTAAATGATGCATCAAATTTTGGCTCTATTTGAGGCGTCATATAACAAAAGAAACCAAAAAAAAAGGTGTCATTAGAGGCGTTTTGTCCATAGAAGCCGCAAAATTTTCAGAGTATTTGAGGCGTCATTTTTAGAAAAACGCCGCAAATAGTCAACTATTTGAGGCGTCACTTTAAAAAAACGCCGCAAATAGTCCACTATTTGAGGCTTCTAAAAAACGCCGCACCATAATTTCCAATGTGCGGCCCCCCCGTATGAGGCATCATAAAAGATGCCTCTAATGGGGGGGGGGGGGGTTTATGGAGCCTCAAATCCATGTTTTTCTACTAGTGAAAGGAGGGAAGATGCGTTCTTTCTCCATTCGGAACCCCATCCTTCAATATTGGCGCGTATCATAGCCAATTCCTTCTTGTCAAGGTATGATACGCACCACAATTGTAGTGCTACAGCTGTGCAGCTGTTAGAGGATGCGATTATGAATAGAGGCCCTTTTATCGACATGTCTGAGGCCCTAGCTACGCATTTCGCCCAGGTTGCGAAGGGCAACCGCAAGAGAATTTCTCGTAGTGGTGTTGTAACGATGATAGCTAGAGCTTTAGGTGTCGATTTTAGCAGCATGACACCAGTAGACGGATCAGGAATTTATCAAGATGAAGTTTATTGCCCTTTCCTTGTTTGGCCCCAAAAAGGGGATTATAACAGTTTGTTTCTGTACAAGATTACTGAGTTGAGAGCTATTGCGATGCCTAACTCTTAATGGGTTAGGCTAGATGTTGAGGAGAACTTCGGCATGCCGAAGAGGTCCGGGGAGTACATTCTGGGTCACACCCGTGGTAAGTTTTATCAGATTGAATAGCCCGAGGGACCTCTAGACTTTGGTGACGATGATGTAGATAAGAGGTAGTAGATGTGTCAGAAGGAGGAACCGGAGGTTGAAACCTCCCGGGATGAGGGTCATAGGACATTACCTTCGTCATCACACGGACCCTCTTCCTCCCATCAGACCGAACCTCAGGCCTCACAATTTTTCACCCCCGACTTTTCAGACTTCACACAACACCGACACTCCACTTTCACCCAGTCTACCCCCAGTTTTCAGGAGGACGTCCACATGAGTCCTCCGAGACATTCCGCGTTCTTCGGATCGGAGGACTTTTACAACTAATGGGGAGAAGTCTATGATCGTACACGTCAGACTTGGGAGAATTCGACCACCTCACTCAACTTGGCCCAAAGCTCCTACAATGTGGCCCGGGATGCGCGCGATACCGCGCATAGTTCGTATACGCACTCTAGGGAAGGTTTTGAGTACACCCGAAACAGCTTTGAGATGGCTAGGGACGCTGCTAGGGATGCCCAAGAAGCGAGGTTGGCGGCGGAGGAGAACCAGAGGTTGTTGCAACAGCAACAACACTATTTTGATCGATTTTTCAGTGCACCTCCGCCAGGGTCTTACTACCCACCACCTCGTCCCCAGGGTCCCATGTGAGTGGTTGAGTGTCGTCTGTGTTAGTGTGGGGGTGTAGGATGTCGGTTGTCAGTCGTCGGTAGTCATTTCTCCTATTCTTAGTAATCTGTATCAGTCTCTGCTGCGCCAGTTTTGACATTGATTATTTTGGTTGTTGGTTATTGTTGATGGTGGTATTTTTTTGTTAGTTTGGAAAGTTGTCAGCCCCTCCGAGACCCTACTTGGGTCGTTACACACGTGAGGTTTATTTGTAGGTACCTTAGAGAAGAAGGTCCTGATTGTATGCTCCCGGTCTTCGGTGACTTGATCGCACCAAGACCATTTGAAAAATCCAAATTTCTCTTTTTCGTTTGATTTTTCCCGATTTGTGCGGAATCCGGGCGAGGTGACGTGATTACACCTACGCCCTTTTCTCCCCTTATCGATTTTTCTCTTTTTCCTTTTCCTTTTCCTTTTTTCTCTATTTTCACTTCATTTTCTTTTTATTCTCTTCAATTTTGAAAAATACAAAAACATTTGAAAAAGCAAAAAAAAAAATACAAAAACATTTGAAAAACCATAAAAATTCAAAAAGATTTTTCGAAAACCCGATTGATGGAGTTTGGAGTGCTTGGCTATACTTGTGTATTTGTTTTATTTCCTTGTGTTTTTGTCATTTTTTGTGTTCTTTTTATTTTGTGCATAGTTTGTCAAGATAAATATTTTGAAAACCCGATTTTGAGTTTAGGCCGAGTGTTTATTACTCCCTTGTTAGTAACCTTTTTTTATTTTTGGACATACTTCTAGTAGAATGACCTTGAACCAATTTTTGCATTGGATTTTTACCATAAGTCCATCTTTTCTACTAGAAGTCTACATCGGGATTTGCATTTGACCACCTTGACCACCCATGGAGTAATAAGGCCTTGGTTACAGTATCCCATTTTCTAGGTGACCTTGCTCGAGTGACCATTGCACCTTTAGTCCAAATTTCTTCCGCCTCTTTGTGGGTTATCCGAGAATGGCGCGCGTTCTCGATTACCTATTTTCCTCCAGCTATATATCACCACAATAAGTTTACACAAAAATAACCTCCAAGCTTGGTTTCAAACCACGTCAAAAAGCCAAAAAATGGCAAACCAAAGCAAGAAAAAAGGGCACAAAAATATGAAAAACAAAAGAGAGAAAAGAAGCTTCAAATGAAAATCATATCATCGAAAAACGTCTCCTTAAAAAAAAGCCCTTTGATTAATTCGTCGCCGTGAAGTGCCTAATAGAGGACCGAGTCCCGAGGTAGGAAGATAGCGGTGATTAGTCGATCCACCCCAATAATTGTAAACACTCCACCTCTTTATTTGTGCTAATTTAGGAAATTCGAGTTTGGAACGACCCTCTTGGCTTAGCCAAATAGAGCGCACCTACCTACAGTGTTGAACGAATCCATGGTTCACTTTTTCTACTCCGTTTTACACCCCGTCGTACCCCTTTAGAAGATTAGGAGGACCTGGCTAAGTTATCAACACCTTTATTGCTTAATTGTCATAGTATTAGGCTTTGGTCCTTGTTTACGTGGGTGATTTATCTTGGAAGTTTATTGTTGTTTTAGGTAAGTAATCGGTGTCTTCCCCGCCGTCTCGATGAGGGATTCACTCTTTTATTTTTGCTTTGGATGCGTCTATTCTTTCGTGTTATGTGTTTTTGTGTGTTTAGTCGCATCCACCAATTTGAGCAAGCCCCAACTTGCCTTGCATGGAAGTACTCTACCTCATGGGTAATTCGATGTGAGTTGAAGGGACGGAGCGGGCCCGTTAATTGCCCCGTATCGGCTTAGCATAGTCTAGTTAGTAGTAGTAGTTGAAATTTCTTTTTAGGTCTTTGCTCGAGGACGAGCAACGGTTTAGTGTGGGGGAATTGTTGTGTGCTAAATTTAGACCGTTTTTCCTCCCATTTAGACCCGCTTTTCCCTCGTTTTGCGAGTTTAGAGTGCGATTATCGCCATATTTTGAGTACTTCTCGCATTAGCGTCCCTCTTGTGCGTTTTACGTGTTTTTGGTAGTTTTTCTATCAATTTTGATAGGATTTGGCATTGAAATCACGATCGAGCTTCCACGAGCACAAGAGAAGGGAACACTGTCCAAAGAGTAAAGCACACAACTTAAAGTTCAAGCCCTCCAATTTCACCTGATGAAGTACCACCGGGCAAAATTTCACCCGACGGTAAACGTGCCTCCCCGAAGTTTTGCCTACCAAGTGCAATTTCGCTCGATGGTGAAAGTGTCCAAAATCGCGAAACTTGAAAAAGTCCACCGGGTGAAACCACCGGGTGAAATTTCACCCGACGGTGTTGGTCCGTGCTCGACAGGGTAAAGTTCCACCTCATGTGAACATTGAAGGGTGATTGTCTCACTAATGGAGCAAAAAGTTGGATTTGGGCTTTAGGTTAACAAACCCCATTAAGGCATTACTAAATATATTACTACCCTAGTTAGTTGCCTATTACCTCTCCATTAAGCTAAGGAGGGAAGAAGTGAAAGGCATCAGTTAGTAATACTCTATAGTAATCTTAGTATTAATCCTCCATAATTCTAATAGTTTACATAGTAAATTAGTAGTAGATCTTCTTAGTTTCTCATCAACAATTCTCTAGATCTCAAATTTGTAGAAGATTATTCCAAGTTTTGTTTGAAGATTTGTGGGGATTATTGAAGGATTAGTGACAAGTTCTTCATTTTCTTCATCAAAGATTCAACCTTTATTTATGAAATCTTCTTCTTTATTTTAGATCTTCAAAGTTGGTACATTTCTCTTCCACTCTCTAATCTCTAGATTTTATTTATGATTGTTCTAGATTATTATCTTGTTAGATCATAGTTTCCTTAATTTCTCTAGATCTAGTTATTATGCATGGTTTAGTTAATCTATCCCTTATTGATGATATGTTGTCTTCCACCATGATTAGTGAGTAGATTTCTTGTTGGGGGGTTTAGGGATGAAGACTTGGATTATTTGAATTAAGGGATGTTGGTGGGTTGCTTGCTTGTTGGTTTATCTTGTTTGTGGTTGTTGTGTCATTGTTATTTTAGTCCGGCCAACTGGACCGACCTTGACTCATTTCTATCAATATGGAGAAACTCGGGGTAGAAATTACTGTAAATTTGAGACTTACCCTTCTTCGCCGCGAAAGCGGGTTTTTAGGTGGGTTGGGTTAAGAAACCGAAAGGTGGCATTCTCCCTTTATCAATGTTGCGACAAAAACTCGATCCCGACCTTCTTAGACTCCATTGTCCGAATCCCGACTTCCCCCTAAAACCCCTCACTAGATTTATCACCCCTAGCTACCTCCATCGTTATTCCTCTAGTGTAGACTCGACCTTTATAAACCACCCCCTTCTAGATTCCAAACACGCCGCTTTTAACTTGATACACTCCGTTCCCGGTGGACCGGCCTCAACTTTCCACGATTACTCTAGTAGTTTTTGTGTTATTACGAGTCTACAAATATTGTTTGCCCCCGTCCTTTGCTAAACGACCGATCCGATTTGGGGAGCCGTCAAAACGGTGTCGTTGCCGGGGAACGGCTAGTAGTTATTGAGTTTTTAGTTGTTGTGTTTGGTTCTTTTCTCTTCTCCCTCTTCCCTAGTACCGTTAGGTGCTAGGAGTCTCACCGTTTAATTGAGTTTTTATGCCCAGGAATAGGTCATCGCCCTTGTGGTTCGATCCGGAGCTGGAGCGGACTTTTAGAGCATTGCGTTTTCGGGGAAATAACTCAACCATCATCATTCCACATCCTTCATTATCACCTCCTAAGCTTAATCCCATCCTACCACATACACCTTCTACACCTTTTACATCACATAATCCCACTCCAAATAATCCTTCCATACCTTCCACTTCACAAAATTCACCACCATCACCAAAAACTCCACCTCCAAATCAAAATTCATCCCCTCCAAATCATCCAAATTCAAATCCACCATCACCACCAATCCAACAAATGGCAACCTTAGGATCCCATTCCCAACTCACGCACAAAGAAACACCTTCTCCAATTGATTTCGGAGAGATTCCCGAGAATTATGAATTGAATGCTTCTTTGACCAATGCGGTTCAACAAGATACTTTTCATGGTTTCTTCCAAGAAGATGCTCAAGAGCACATCACTTCATTTAAAGAAAAATTAGTAGGAGCCCGTGTCAATGGATTAACTTCATGCCAATTGCATCGTTTATTATTTCCAAAGACCTTGAGAGATGGAGCTCGTAGGTGACTTCAAGGCCATCCAGCTAATACATTCACGTCATGGGCTCAATTATCCAATGCCTTCTTGGAGAAATATTTTCCACCGTCAAAAACTAATCAATATCGCATGGAGATACAAACCTTCAAGCAAGATGAATTTGAAAGCCTAAGTGAGGCTTGGGAAAGATTTAGAGATATGTTGCGCAAATGTCCACACCATGGAACACCCGATTGGCTAACTACCCAAACATTTTATAACACCCTTTCATCGAGAACCGAGGAAAACCTCAATTCGGCCGCCGAAGGAGACTTCTCTTCCCTCACCGATGAGGCATCTAAGAATCTTATTGAGAAGATGGCAAGGAGTGATTCTAGAATGGGTCAATCGAGGGATTCTAGAAAGAAATTTGAAGTGAACTCATCTAAGAGTTCTAATGAATTGAAACTTCAAGCGGAAGTTGAAGATTTGAAAAAGAGAATGGATGCCATGAGTTCTAAGCCCACTCCTAGAGGTATGTACCAAATTCAAGGGAGTGTTCCATCAAGGCAACCATCACCTCCAAAACAAATAACACGGGAAGTTCAATGTGATTATTGTGGCAATTATGGCCATGATTCTAGCTCTTGCATTCCTAATGAAGAAACTTATGTTGAAGAGCCAAATGAAGTCCAAGCTATACAAGTGTATGGGGAAAGACCTCAATTTGATCCCTTTTCTAATACTTATAATGCCGGCACAAGGTATCATCTTAATTTCTACTATGGAAATCAAAATGTTCAAAATCCTATGCCGCGTGCCCCAGGGAGTCAATCGAGGCCATTTAATCAAAGTCAACAAAGAACCTTTAATCAAGGTCCTCCAAAGATGCCCCCATATACGCCTCCTCATCAAAGAAGCAACTTCAATCAATAAGGTAGTAACTTCCATGTTCCCAACAATTACAACAATTACCGAAATCAACATGGTAATCATGGATACAATCAAGGGTTCCAAGGCAATTTTCAAGGAAATCAAGGTTACAACCAACAACCATCTAATCAACCCTCGCAATCTTATGGTCAATCAAACAATTCTCAATTTGGTCAAGGAGGAGTTCCATGGGATAATATTAATGATTTGCAAAGAGCCGTTGGGCAACTATGGAGTGAGCATCAAGATACAAAATCAAGGCTAAAGGTTTGGGAATCACAAGAAGCAACAAAAGCCTTAGTGTAGACACCCGCATTTTGACTGCCAGGTGTCTATAGCAGTTTCCAAAAAACACCCGATGATGATCGGATGCTAACGTGTTTCTACGCGCTCGGATATGGGCTCAAAATCTTTAGTTGCTGGATTAGGCATTTACGGAGTAAAAATCTCACGAAACTGACCTCAAATTCAGGTCTAGTGGGTCGTTTCCAGTCAAACAAGACTAATTTGGGTCAAAACCGACACCGGAAATAAAACCGACTTTTGGCGATTGGTCAACCCCGGTCAAAGCCGTTTCCAAGACACATAAAAACAGCCACATAAACATCAAAAACTCAGCCCAAATACAAAACTCATCTCGAGGTCCAAAACATTGGACCCTTGCGACCCATCTGACCCACTCGATCGAGTGGGCCCTCATTCAAGCCCGGCTGCAGACGCTTGGGCCACTCGACCGAGTAGCCCCTTGACTCGGTCGAGTAACCCTAGACGGGGTACATGGGCAATGCCTATATATACACCCCCATGCACACACTTCAAGACACATTGATTCAACCCTAAAAAAACCCTAATCAAACCCTAATCTCACACTTGCAAACCCTAACCCTAGCAACTAGGAATCCAAACCCTAAACCACCACAACTAAACTTACATCTCAATACTCCCGTGCTAGCCACAACTACGAGTCCCGTCCGAGCATAAGAAACATGTAGGTTGAGGGTGCCAAATCCCATCTTTTCTCTCTTCTCCTTCTTCCTCGCGTCATTCGTCATCGTAGTTGTCGTTTTGTTTTTTGTTTTTATCGTCATTATCCCGTTATAATATCGTTAATATCACTAGTATTCAAAAGCATTAAAACACTTGTGGATTTGTGTCGAGTGCGAAGGATGTCGGAATAAGGAAACCCAAATATACAAGGGTATTGCACCCAGCGTTGCCGGTCGCTTATCCCGACACCCCTAGCATTTGATTATTGAAACAAGTCAACTTAAACAATAATATTTATTTCGTTCGCATCATCATTCAATCGCATATTTCATCGATTTTCTAAAAACTATTTTCGAAACATACTTTTCTTATAAGGGTTGAAACCCGTTGACGCGGATCCGACATCACATAATCCTTAGGGGTTTATTACGATGTCGGGAAGCCGAGGGAATCAAGTCTTTTAATTCAAGCATCGATCTATTAGATTCGATACCAATTCCGTAATTGGATGTTGAATCTAACGATCTAGTCAAATAAATTAACTAACGCGACTTTCATTGATGTTAAAATAATTATCATACAATTCGTTAGAATTGCGATACTATTAAACGCGGAGGAAATCTATTCATATCGTGGTAGTTAACTTAAAACTACTTAAAGCATTTTTTTTAAGTTTTCACTCTAGTATTCCATATCGATTCAATAATCGAATATGGGATATGACGAGTATCGAAGTTAAGTTTCGAGTATAAATTCCACAATATTTATGCCCGATTCAACAAACTCATCGAGTTATAAAAATCAAAGAGCAATTTCAAAATCAATAGCGAGTTGCAAAGCGAACTCTGGTTCGTACAGGGGGCATTCGATCGAGTGCCTAGCCCACTCGGTCGAGTGGCACCCCAAAAACCAAGACAGAATGCTTTTTCGACCTCCACTCGGTGAGTCTCGCAGTGACTCGATCAAGTGGCAACGTACTCGGCCGAGTTGGTCAATAACTCGATCGAGTAGGATCTAAAATACGGGACAGAAGCTTCTTTCAAGGACCACTCGGTCGAGTCCGTCAATGACTCGATCGAGTGGCCTTATCACGACAAATATCGTGAGTCCTATAGTGTCATTCGAGTCTCATTATTACTTTTTATGACTTAGGTCAACACGTGTCTAATCAATCACGTGAAACATCACTTTTCAAAACTTTGCATCATCTTATTTACGTCATTCTATATCATTCTATATTATCCGCAAACCGTTATTATCATTATACCATTACTAACAAGTTTGTTACTTTTCTTGTTGATTTATTTGTTTATTTTATTGTACTAAAATGAACCTTCGCATGCTAAATTTAACTTCAACGTTAGAATTAGTTGCATTAAATCGACATAGAAGCCCTTTCAATTTTCCGCATGTTTAGGGAAAATAATGTTTGCATATTCATTTTCCCATTCAACTAACGCGCGTATTAGAAAGTCATTCGATATCCTAGTAGAGGCCGCTAATGTCTAATCAATCACGTGAAACATCACTTTTCAAAACTTTGCATCATCTTATTTACGTTATTCTATATCATTCTATATTATCCGCAAACCGTTATTATCATTATACCATTACTAACAAGTTTGTTACTTTTCTTGTTGATTTATTTGTTTATTTTATTGTACTAAAATGAACCTTCGCATGCTAAATTTAACTTCAACGTTAGAATTAGTTGCATTAAATCGACATAGAAACCCTTTCAATTTTCCGCATGTTTAGGGAAAATAATGTTTGCATATTCATTCTCCCATTCAACTAACGCGCGTATTAGAAAGTCATTCGATATCCTAGTAGAGGCCGCTAATGTGCGGGCGGGGTTGGGTGTCCTTTGTGGGCTTCCCAACACGTACCCTCACCCCTTACTCAGAACCTCGGTTTCCGGATGCCCGAAACCGTTGGCGCACGAGAGTCATTCAATCCACGATAACCGGTAGTGACGGTATCAGTATCGCAATGCAAAGGGACGAGCCCAATAAACTCTGACATCGGAAATGGGCCGTATTTTGTACACGGCCCACTACGACATTGAGTGGGTTCGAACGTGCCCGAACTCCCACAAAGTTCGGTGGCGACTCCACTTCAATTTAAATTTCCATTCGATCCATTCTCATATGGAGATTCATTCGCCTCCCCAAACCCGCGCGTGGCCGCGTCGGGGTGGACCTATGTCATGTCCACAATTTGGCGACTCCGCTGGGGATTAACTGATGTGTGACTTACCATCGGCATCCTCTGGGTGAGACTCGAATAGAAATTGTTTGACTAGTACAATACGCATTTTAGTTTTACGGTTCATGGATAACCCCATATTTTCCCGGGCCGGTACTCGTGACCGACGTCCCACTATACCATGATGCACTCCAATATGGATATGTCAAAGGTGTCCATAGTCGATTCGAGTGGGTTTCGCGGCATGTTCTAAGCTCAACTCGACTTAGAAAGTCTGTCCCGATCAATGTCTAGACTATGTGCACTGGTATAGACCCTTTTTAGACCGACCGAGACTTAGTATAAAGCATACATGGCGTCGTTATAATGCTTGCCTGACTACGTGCTGCTTGGTTTCTATGTCGTTTTCAAAAACCGTCAATTTTAAAAAAAATTGCATCTTTTCTCAAAATATCCAATTTCAAAACCAGGAAGCATACCGAATTTAGGACTTATGATTTTACTCAAAATAGCCTATTTTTAGCCGGTATGCTATCCATTTCAAAAATTTAAAAATTTTAAACTTTCAAAAAAAAATCGGGCCCGATGACATTTGTCGCCAATTTTAAAAGTCGGGATCCTTTTTCGATTCTCAAATTTTTGGAAATTCATCTTCGATATTCAAAATTCCAAAATTTCAAAAATGCATCTTTTCAAAAATATTCAATTTCCAAAAAACTCGGAACGCTGCCGAAATTTAGACTTAAGATTTGACTCAAAACAAGCCTATTTTCTAGCCGGCATGCCACCCATTTCAAAATTCGAACTTCCGATCCACCATTCAATTTTCGAATTTTCAAAATTCAATTTCGATTTTCAAATCCTCGTGATGTCATTCGCGATTTTCAAATTTTCGAGATGCTATTTTGGGTTTTCAAAATCCTCGAGATGTCATTTTCAATTTTCAAATCTTCGAGATGCCGTTTTCGATTTTCAAATCTTCGGGATCTCATCTTCAATTTTCAAATTGTCGGAAATTCTTTTTTTCGATATTCAAAATTCCAAATATTCCACTTTTCAAAAACCCGGATAGCTACAGAATTTAGGACTTATGATTTTACTCAAAATAGCCTATTTCTAGCCGATATGCTGCCCGTTTGAAAATTCAAAAATATTTTCAAACCTTCAAAATTGCGGCCCGATGGCACTTTTCCGATTTCGAAAAATCGGGTCATCCACTTGTTTTCTCGGATTTTTTAAAAATATCCTTTTAAAAAAAAAACTTTCCTCTTCTTAGGACTTCCCGTATGTAGCAGTGTTGGGTCGTGTCGTAAGTCGTCGAAGTCCTTAGCGTCGAAACTCTGCCGATCTTACGTCACGAGTTTCCTCCCTATCCCAGTCCGCCTTATCCAAAAGGCATAACCGACCAACACGAGTCGTACACACATAAACGGAAGGTTCGTCTTAACACTCAAGTCCTAACTAGAAAGTCTCACACGATCTTTCCCTCTAGCAGGACGGTCCCCACGACCTTTCCTAAGGGAAGTTCGCCCATCTTTCAATCCGTTAGTCGAGTCATCCCAATTCAAACATCCTTTAACTTAAGGGTCTACCATAATCACAGGGTCATCCTTATTCAAGTCAAGTAAAGGGTCTCTAGCGTCGAAACACTGTCAATTTGACATCGCAAGTTTCTTCCCCTACCCGTCTGCCTTTCCTCGAGGCCTAGTCAACCTTTTACAAGGCATAGCCCTATAACAAAAAGTTCATGATTCTTACATCTAAGGGTCACTCGTCCAACACTCAAGTCTTAACAAAACCTACAATCCCACTCGGGGGCTACCCTTCAACAGAGCGGTCAATCACGGTTGCTCTAAGGGTCATGTCTTACACGTGTTGTCTCACGTACCCCACTTTTGAATCACTTAGATGTCACACCATCTGAGTCCTTTTAGAGTCCTCGGTCTCACTCGGGGGCTACCCTTCAGCAGAGCGATCAATCACGGTTGCTTTGAGGTCATGACCTACACGTGGTGTCTCACGTGTGTCATTTTCGAGTCACTCAGATGTCACATCATCTGAGTCCTATCAAAGTCTTTAGTCTCACTCGGGGGCTATCCTCCACCCGAGCAGTCAACCACGGTCACCCTAAGGGGTACCCTACGTTTATCCTACACCAGGGTCATTATGATGCTTTCTTTGATTCATACCTATGCTACGAACACTCGAGTCACCTTAGGTTTAGGTCGCCACGGTTGGTCCGAGCACGCAACACGGTCAAACATGTTCGCCCCATTTTCGGACTCACCCTCGTGCAACTTGAGTCTCATCGTCGAGTCCAAGCCAGGGTCGTTACCTCGTCTAGGTCAACGTTCGAGTATCCCGGTCCAGGAGTCTTTGTCGACCCGTAACCCCGGGCCATGTCTAGTGGGACTCCCTCTCTTGCATTTGTGCAAAGTCGGGTTTAGGCGAGTCCTGGCACTTGTCATTTTCTCCAATCAAAGACCTTACCAAAAAAACAACCAACCGAGCATCCGAGTCCAGATTTGATTCGAGTCTAAGTCTGAGTCCGAGTCTAGGATACCCTACATCCTCATTTCCAAATCAGAGTCAGAGTCTTTTGCAGTCTGTCCTCTTCTTCAAAATTCAATAAAATCAGCTTTCAAATATTCTTTCTCTTATATACTTTCCTTGTGTGTTTCCGAGAACATGATGAACACCATCATACATTGTGAGCAATGCACGTGACTATTATAGGCACATCTATAATGACTGCAGGAAACTGAGCCCGTGTTTCCCTTTTACCTGTTCCATTTCTGACATAGAAATCCACAAAACTACACTTAGCAGGAGCGGTATCGAATCCTATGACAAATCTAGGTAGTCTCCTAGTTTGGGTTTAGGACGGGAGGCAAGCCCATTTCCCACAATAAACACCCCTCCAATAAGACTGACCAATCCCTACCCTAGGTGTTAGTTTGACCAAAAACTATTCAAAAATCCCAGGACCGGGGCTAAGAGGTCAACCCACAAAAATATTCAAGATCCCATGACCGGGGCTAAGAGGTCAACCCACAAAAATTCAAAAACCCATGACCGGAGCTAAGAGGTCAACAAACAAAAATTCAAAAAACCCATGACCGGGGCTAAGAGGTCAACCAACAAAAATTCAAAAACCCCATGACCGGGGCTAAGAGGTCAACCAACAAAAATTCAAAAAACCTATGACCGGGGCTAAGAGGTCAACCAACAAAAATTCAAAAAACCCATGACCGGGGCTAAGAGGTCAACCAAAAAATATTCAAGAACCCATGACCGTAGTGAAAATGGTCAAAATTATGAAAACCCATACCATCCAATAGGGGAGTGACAATCAAGCTGGTCAGCTAACACCACATCTAGCCTTCCCACATTACAACCCTCAAGACCTTCTCGAGGCCTAGGCTAAGGGACAGCCCGGAATTTTGAGGATTCAAGCTCCATAGGATACACCCTAACCATTAGGGCCAGACATGGAAATCAGATCCCGCGTTATTAAACCTACCCCGATCAAAGTTCGAGTCACTTTTACTCGACTTCCCCCCTTTCCTACCACATTACAATACCTTACCCTCAAAGCCTTAGCTCCACAAAATCAAGCTCCGGATGTCAAAACATCAAAGCCACTTGTGACCTAGCACCACATTTCCAAAAACATCCAAACCAGTTACCAACCCCGAACACGGGAGCTCAACCTGCAGTTGTCATAGAACATGCCCAAATAGTTTACACCACCTCTGGGGGCTACCCCGGAGAACGCTCACAGTCACGGGATCAACATCCTAACGGTTCTAGCCCTTTGATCAAGACATCATTGGGAATTCACCTAGCCTACACCATTGCTGTGGCTAATTACACACAAAGCCCTAATAAACTAGGCACCATAATATATCTTCCAATCCATTGAACTACGGCTTGGTTTGATTTCACCACACGTGAATACGTAGGCAGCCTTTCAACAGAGGCACAACCACTCACATTGACACACATTCAAAAAGCACTATCATTCAGGTCACGACATTGTCATGTTCTCAGTAGCTAGCTTTGTCGTTCTGGGGGCTTCTCTTAGACAGAAGACCTCCGTCCACTCACATAATCCAAATATTTCCAAAAAAATTATCCTCCTTTCTGCAGTGTGTCCTAATACTCGGCTCAGTCGAAGACGAGAATCTGTCAGGACTGGAAGCAATACCCACTTTGGGAAGATACCCTAAAATCAAAAATCCAGAAGAGCACAAGACTACAACAGTCTCATTACAGACTACTGCAAGTCCCCTATAGCATATCTGGCCCATTTCGATGTTCGACCGTGTTGCCACTCGCCTAGGTTACGGAATAGCGCAGCTTAAGAGACTTGTCATCTTAGGTGGCCCACCCCCTTTACCGAGTCACGGTCCAACCCCTCGAGTGTCCAGTCGTATCTGTCAAATCGTCCGGTCACGTCCAGAGTTGAATCTGTCGGTAGACCTCTCTCTTCAAATTCCTGCTTTGAAATTTGCAAAACTTAGCCATTTGAGAAAATCCTTTTTGACAAGGTCAAATTTCGGTCTATTTAAACTGCAAATTTCTTTTCTACCCTTTTCCCTTTTGAAAACCTAGCCCGTGAGTTGCTTTTAGGATTTCAAAAAACTCAAAAAATTCAAAAACTTTCAAAACTTTCAAGAATTCCAAAAATTCAAAAAATCTTTTTCCTCAGCGCGAGTCATTTTCACCTACGTGTTGCACGCAAAGTTTTATGTGACTTATACAGGTACGACTCAAGCAAGGACATGCAACCCACTATATCTCCCCAGCGGAAAGCCCGAGGCGGTATTCTCCTCGGAATAGCACGGGATGGGCCCACATATAGGCGCACCCAGGACTTATGCGACAAGTCTGATTCCCCACGGAGCTATCATCATCAACTCAGGTATAATTTCTATCTTATGGCTGGCGGGCCCTTCACGCAAGTCTAATGGACTATAAACGACCCGATTGGAAGTCTGCCAGGTTTCAATCCTCGATTGGCCTTCTAGCTACTCTGACTTTCGCCTTGTCCAGGCCTCACTCAGAGTGGGGGCTCTGTAGACACCCGCATTTTGACTGCCAGGTGTCTATAGCAGTTTCCAAAAAACATCCGATGATGATTGGACGCTAACGTGTTTCTACGCGCTCGGATATGGGCTCAAAATCTTTAGTTGCTGGCTTAGGCATTTACGGAGTAAAAATCTCACAAAACTGACCTCAAATTCAGGCCCAGTGGGTCGTTTCCAGTCAAACAAGACAAATTTGGGTCAAAACCGACACCGGAAATAAAACCGACTTTTGGCGATTGGCTCAACCCCGGTCAAAGCCGTTTCCGAGACACATAAAAACAGCCACATAAACATCAAAAACTCAGCCCAAATACAAAACTCATCTCGAGGTCTAAAACATTGGACCCGTGCGACCCAGCTGATCCACTCGATCGAGTGGGCCCTCATTCAAGCCCGGCTGCAGACGCTTGGGCCACTCGACCGAGTCAAGGGGCTACTCGGTCGAGTAACCCTAGACGGGGTACATGGGCAATGCCTATATATACACCCCCATGCACACACTTCAAGACACATTGATTCAACCCTAAAAAAACCCTAATCAAACCCTGATCTCACACTTGCAAACCCTAACCCTAGCAACTAGGAATCCAAACCCTAAACCACCACAACTCAACTTACATCTCGATACTCCCGTGCTAGCCACAACTACGAGTCCCGTCCGAGCATAAGAAACATGTAGGTTGAGGGTGCCAAATCCCATCTTTTCTTTCTTCTCCTTCTTCCTCGCGTCATTCGTCGTCGTAGTTGTCGTTTTTTTCGTCATTATCGCGTTATTATATCGTTAATATCACTAGAATTCAAAAGCATTAAAATACTTGTGGATTTGTGTCGAGTGCGAAGGATGTCGGAATAAGGAAACCCGAATATACAAGGGTTTTGCACCCAGTGTTGCCGGTCGCTTATCCCGACACCCCTAGCATTTGATTAATGAAATAAGTCAACTTAAACAATAATATATTTTTCGTTCGCATCATCATTCAATCGCATATTTCATCGATTTTCTAAAAACTATTTTCGAAACATACTTTTCTTATAAGGGTCGAAACCCGTTGACGCGGATCCGACATCACATAATCCTTAGGGGTTTATTACGATGTCGGGAAGCCGAGGGAATCAAGTCTTTTAATTCAAGCATCGATCTATTAGATTCGATACCAATTCCATAATTGGATGTTGAATCTAACGATCTAGTCAAATAAATTAACTAACGCGACTTTCATTGATGCTAAAATAATTGTCACACAATTCGTTAGAATTGCGACACTATTTAACGCGGAGGAAATTTATTCATATCGTGCTAGTTAACTTAAAACGACTTAAAGCATTTTTTTTAAGTTTTCACTCTAGTATTCCATATCGATTCAATAATCGAATATGGGATATGACGAGTATCGAAGTTAAGTTTCGAGTATAAATTCCACAATATTTATGCCCGATTCAACAAACTCATCGAGTTATAAAAATCAAAGAGCAATTTCAAAATCAATAGCGAGTTGCAAAGCGAACTCTGGTTCGTACATGGGGCATTCGATCGAGTGCCTAGCCCACTCGGTCGAGTGGCACCCCAAAAACCAAGACATAATGCTTTTTCGACCTCCACTCGGTCGAGTCTCGCAGTGACTCGATCGAGTGGCAACCTACTCGGCCGAGTTGGTCAATAACTCGATCGAGTAGGGTCTAAAATATGGGACAGGAGCTTTTTTCGAGGACCACTCGGTCGAGTCCGTCAATGACTCGATCGAGTGGCCTTATCACGACAAATATCGTGAGTCCTATAGTGTCATTCGAGTCTCATTATTACTTTTTATGACTTAGGTCAACACGTGTCTAATCAATCACGTGAAACATCACTTTTCAAAACTTTGCATCATCTTATTTATGTCATTCTATATCATTCTATATTATCCGCAAACTGTTATTATAATTATACCATTACTAACAAGTTTGTTACTTTTCTTGTTGATTTATTTGTTTATTTTATTGTACTAAAATGAACCTTCGCATGCTAAATTTAACTTCGACGTTAGAATTAGTTGCATTAAATCGACATAGAAACCCTTTCAATTTTCCGCATGTTTAGGGAAAATAATGTTTGCATATTCATTCTCGCGTTCAACTAACGCGCGTATTAGAAAGTCATTCGATATCCTAGTAGAGGCCGCTAATGTGCGGGCGGGGTTGGGTGTCCTTTGTGGGCTTCCTAACACGTACCCTCACCCCTTACTTAGAACCTCGGTTTCCAGATGCCCAAAACCGTTGGCGCACGAGAGTCATTCAATACACGATAACCGGTAGTGACGGTATCGGTATCGCAATGCAAAGGGACGAGCCCAATAAACTCTGACATCGGAAATGGACCGTATTTTGTACACGGCCCACTACGACATAGAGTGGGTTCGAACGGGCCCGAACTCCCACCAAGTTTGGTGGTGACTCCACTTCAATTTAGATTTCCATTCGATCATTCGCCTCCCCAAACCCGCGCGTGGCCGCGTCGGGGTGGACCTATGTCATGTCCACACTTAGCCGCCCCAATCCATCCACCCCATGGTTTACCCGGGCAACCTCAAAACTCAAGAGACCCTTCACACCAAGCAAATGCCGTCATTTTGAGAGGTGGCAAAGAACTTGCGGACCCGTACAAGAACTTGAACACCAAACGCACCCCATCCAAAGTCAATCTACCGAGTGCACCACAAGCATCGTCTCCCACTTCCCCCAAACAAACCCGGGGAATACAAGCGGAGTTTGATATCCTTCAAAATGCGGAGATTGAACTAAGAAAACAAAGAAAGAAGAAAGAGCAAATGGAAGCGGAAGAAGCCAGAAGAAAAGAGGCGGAGCGATTAGCCGAAGAAGAAGTAGAATCCAATGTTCCACCGCCTCCCGCTTTTGTCCCACCATTGCCTTTTCCCGAACAAGCTAAGCCACATAAAGAGAATGCTGACATTAGCCATTTTTTGGATATGTTGAAGAAAGTAGAGGTAGCTTTACCCTTCACCGAGGTAATATCTCAAATGCCCCTCCACTCTAAGTTTTTGACAGAAGTCTTGTCTAAAAAGAGAACAATGGAGGCAAAGAGTGTGTCCCTCTCACGGCACAATGTAGTGCCATTCTCATGAATCAAATGCCAAAGAAACTAGGGGATCCCGGTAGCTTTTCCATCCCTTGTCGGGTTGGGAATGTTGTTGTTAATCAAGATTTATGTGACCTAGGGGCTATTGTTACTTTGTTACCCTATTCCATTGCTAAGAGACTTAGTGTGGGGGAGATGAGACCCACTAGCATGTCGATTCAACTTGCGGATAGGTCTGTCAAGTACCCACTTGGGATACTTGAGGATATACCCGTTCAAGTTGGTAAGTTCTTCATCCCCTCTGAATTTGTGGTCATGGATATGCTCGAAGAAACTATTACCCCCATTATTTTAGGTCAACCTTTTATGGCTACCGGAGGTACTATAGTTGATGTTAAGAATGTTAAGTTGTCTTTTAACATAGGGAACCACTACAAGACAAGAGAGTTTTAACGACATTTAATTTAGGCTTAGGCGGCATTGGCATTTGTAAATGCCATGAAAAGTTATAGCAGCATTTGGTTTAATGTCGCCTAATTCAATGTCGTTAGAAGTTCTTGTGGCATTTATTGTATATGCTGGTAAATGCCTTATATAAACGTTGCCTAAGCCTTTTTCATTAATATTGAGATCCATGAATTTTACTTTTTTCCTTTGATATTAAGATTGTTACTTTTCCTTTAATAACAATTTTTGTTCATTTAAAAAAAAAATTGGCTATTTGCCATTTTTTAGAATAAAAAGTAACTAATTAAAAAGACAAAACATATACTCCGTAAAATATTATCATGTATAATATTAAAAACAAAAATTGTCATTACAAATAAGTTACTCCATATCAGTAGCAACTCAATTCCTTAAGACCTAATCGAAACATAACCGAAGCCTACATTTGTTTCATCCAAAAGTCAAAATTGCTAGAGTTGATAGCTACTCTAACAGTAAACTTCTGTTTTGGGGCTGTGTCTTGTAGTGCAACCACTTCTTTTATACTGGACTATACTAAGCCATTGTCAAAACCAATATGCCATGAATCTTTCTTCTATAATCCGACTTGTGCAAAGGAAACCAAATATTACACATCGCTTATAAAAATTTTACGTTTGACCCAATATAGAGGCTTTCTATGTTTGTAATAAAATGAAGGATAAAGACTCACTATTTCTTTTTGTCATTTGTATGAAACAAATGAAGGATTGCGGTGGGCTAGATAACGTGTTTGCTAGTAGTAAACCCGCCAATTTAAGTACCTGATCAAAGAAAACCAAATGAATGATTGCGGTGGGCTACATAAATTGATCCAAGGCATCTAAACTTTCGTGTGGGAAAGAAGTAAACCTGCAAAAAAACCTGAAATCTTAACATATCTTTATGTTTAATTCATTTTTCATGGTCCCTACAAAGTTTAACTATTGCTAATAATAACTTAGAGACAAATACTATGGAAGAGATGCACCATTTACATATTAAGAAACCAAGACAAATGTGTTTTTCAATGGGTTGCTGTAGAAACAATAGTACATATGAGAGTGAATGATGATTGCCCGTGTAATCTTTTGAGCGACAAGAACTTGGATTCGTAGCGGCAGTGAAATCTTAAAAGCGCATGGGTGATGTTTTCTACCAAAAACACATTAGTCGCCTTCTCAATGTTCAAGTACCTATTTGAAAGCCTTTTTCCTCTCTTTCCTTTCTCAAGAAGCAAAATTCTTCAATTACTCGTATAATTTATAACCACAACGGAACAATTGAGAGGCTTCACATTTTTGTCAACTCTGTAAATGCAGAAGAAGACTAATTACTTTGCAGTGCATAAAACCATTGATAATGTAAGGCAAAAACGACCTTTGAGACATTAAAATCGAGTGAAACTAATCTTAATAAAAGCACATACCTCTGAGACATTTCTCGACCCTAGTCTGTAAAATAACAAGAACTCTTTAATTCTAACTAACATAAATTTCAATACGATTCATTGGAGAACTGAACCGAAGTCGAGTCTAATTATCTAACCTCATACCTCACCATTTGTAGAATCTCGCAAAGCTTAGTTCACTCTAAAATCAACATTCAAGTTGAACTAATTCAGCTAAACCTACCCAAGTCAGCATTCAAGTCCCACTTAATTACCATTTCAACTAAACAAAACCCAAATCTTGGAACATCTAATCCCAAACATCAACCTAATTCGCTAAAATTCACCGAGTTAGTACCCAATTTAGCAAAACCCAATCTTAAATCGGCATTCAAGACCAAGTTAATCACTATATCAACTAAACCAAACCCAAATCCAAATTCATGTTTCAGCAAATCCAAGTTCACAGGCCTTCAAATACCCTACATTCCCATTTAAATGCAATAGTTATATAAAGATAGAGTCGAAATAACTAATTACCATGGATAGATTCTGTCCACTTGCAATAAGCTGTTTTAATTCATACTGAACATGAGAATTCGGTAGAGGTTCATCATGCTTAGCAAGCATGTTCAACGTCGTCGTTCTGTCAAATTCCCTAAAAAATCAAATATAAAACGCAATTAAAATCTAAAATAAGAAACCATAGGGGGTCATAATCGAAATCAAATCAACTGATTTCTACTATTAACAAAAAATCCCTGATAAAATCAATGGATTCAATTGATCGTAGGAATGAATCGCCGTGACTTAAATTACAGACGAATAAGATACCACAAACAAAAAGAGAGGAGAAATATGGAAGAATCAGGTGATAGAAATAAAATGGAAATTGATTGAGAATTAAGGATAAAAAGAAAAGAGGAGACTTGGAGGAACCCTAAGGTGAGGAGAAAGATGGAAGAATCGTGTCTTTGGGTTTTGGGAGGTAAATAATAAAATATTGGTGAGGGATTGTGAGGAAACCGCGTGGAATCGTCAAAAGTAGTTTAAGACGACATTTAGATGATTTGCCAGGTTAAATGTCATGTTAAGTATAATTAAGGTGGCATTTTTAATTTATGAAGCCAGATAAATGTCGCCTAATAGATAATCTCTTGTAGTGAACGAGTCGGTAGAGTTTTCCCTTTCTCAAACTCTTAAACAACCAATGATTGAACAAATGCATTCCATTGAAGTTATTGATAGTTTGGTTGAGTATAGCTTGATAGACGATGATAAGCAAGAAGATGAACCATTGGACTCTCCACCCTTTGAAGATGAATGTTTGCATAAAGATAAGGTAGAACCACTACCGGTGGGTAAGAGTATGGTATCTTCTCCTCCTAATCTTGAACTTCAGCCACTCCCCTCTTCTCTCAAATATGCTTTTCTTGAAGGAACTAATTATCCCGTTATCGTCAATGCTACCCTTGATGGTCCTCAATTGGAAAAACTTTTGATTGTTTAGAGAAAAGACAAAAAGGCCATCGGGTATAGCATTGCTGACCTCCAAGGCATAAGCCCAAATGTTTGTATGCATAGGATCATTCTTGATGATGACCACCGACATTCGGTTGAGGGTCAACGTAGGTTGAACCCCACTATGAAAGAGGTTGTCATGAAGGAAGTCCTCAAGTTGTATGAGACTAACATTATATACCCAATAACTGGAAGTAAATGGGTTAGCCCCGTACAAGTTGTGCTGAAAAAAAGGAGGAATGACGGTTGTTAAAGGAGAAAAGGGTGAGTCAATTTCGACTAGGACAATTAGCGGTTGGCACATGTGTATAGACTATCGAAAATTGAACACAACCACCATAAAAGACCATTTCCCCCTTCCCTTCATTGATCAAATGCTTGAAAGATTGGCGTATCATTCTTGTTTTTGTTTCCTTGATGGTCATTCCGGATTTCTTCAAATTCCCTTCATCCCGATGACCAAGAGAAAACCACTTTCACATGTCCCTATGGCACCTACGCCTATAGAAGGATGCCATTCGGATTGTGTAATGCGCCGGGAACGTTTCAAAGATGTATGATGGCTATTTTCTCCGATTTTATTGAAAAATCTATGGATGTTTTTATGGATGACTTTAGTGTCCATGGTACATCTTTTGATTCTTGCCTTGAAAATCTAGATCAAGTGTTGGCTCGATGTGAAGAGTATAGACTTGTTTTAAATTGGGAAAAATGTCATTTCATGGTTGAACAAGGTGTTGTCCTAGGTCATATTGTTTCTAATAGAGGAGTTGAAGTTGATAAGGCTAAAGTTTCCGTGATAGAGAACTTGCCACCACCTACAAATGTTAAAGGGGTGAGGAGTTTTCTAGGTCACGTCGGTTTTTATAGACGATTTATTAAAGACTTTTCTAAGATTGCCAAGCCTTTAACTTCTTTGCTTATGAAAGATGCACCTTTTGTTTTTGATGACTCGTGTCTTGAGGCCTTTTGCAGGATAAAGACCGCTCTCACTACCACTCCAATTATCAAAGCTCCCGATTGGAATCTTCCATTTGAGATCATGTGCGATGCTTCCGATTTTGCCGTTGGTGTCGTTCTTGATCAACGGGTTGATAAGAAGCTACATGTGATATACTATGCAAGCAAGACCCTAGATGAAGCCCAATCGAGGTACACCACAGCCGAAAAAGAGATGCTTGCCGTTGTCTATGCCATGGAGAAATTCTGAAATTATGTTACCGGTTCCAAAGTCATTATTCATACCGATCATGCGGCCATTCGATATATTATGTCCAAAAGGAGACCAAGTCCCGAATCTTTCGATGGGTCCTTCTTCTACAAGAGTTTGATATTGAGATTAAAGACAAAGCCGGATCGGAGAACTTGGTAGCAAATCATCTTAGTAGGCTAACGGTTAGTAAAGAAAGCAATGAAGAAGATGGTACACCCATCAATGAAGCTATGAGAGATGAGGCCTTGATGTCCATTGAAACTATTACACCTTGGTATGCCGATATCGTCAATTTTCTAGTGTCTCAATTTATTCCAAACGATTATTCCAAGCAAGAGAGGAAGAAACTACGTTATGAAGGCCGACGCTATTATTGGGACGAACCGTATTTGTTTCGCCGTTGTGTAGATGGAATTTACCGGCGATGTGTTACGGCCAAAGAAGGACATAACATTGTGAAGCACCTTCACTCGACATCTTATGGTGGACACTTGACCAACCAAAAGACAATTGCCAAGGTTCTCCAAAGCGGGTTTTGGTGGCCTTCCATGTTCAAGGACATTCGAGCTTTTATTCTCACATGTGACGCTTGTCAAAGAAGTGGGAATATTACAAGAAGAAATGAGATGCCACTTCAACCCATCTTAGAAATTGAATTGTTTGATGTTTGGGGCATCGATTTCATGGGTCCGGTCACATCCTCTTTTGGTAACAAATACATTCTAGTAGTGGTTGATTATGTCTCAAAATGGATCGAGGCCGTAGCTTCCCCCACTAATGACTCCAAGGTTGTAATATTCCCGAGATTCGGTATGCCTAGAGCCATAATTAGTGATGGAGGCTCTCATTTTAGGAAAGATACCTTTGAACACCTTCTTAGGAAATATGGTATCACTCACAAGATGCCTCTAGCCTACCACCCTCAATCGAATGGGCAAGCCGAGATCTCCAACCGTCAAATGAAAGGAATTTTAGAGAAAGTTGTAAATACACACCCGAAAGGATTGGTCATTGAAATTAAATGATGACCTTTGGGCATTAAGAACGGCTTACAAAGCGCCGATTGGAACCACTCCTTGTCCTCTTGTGTATGGTAAAGTTTGTCATTCACTTGTGGAATTAGAACACAAAGCCAAATGGGCAATCAAAGAGTTAAACTTCGACGAGAGTGTTGTAGGAGATAACCACCTTCTCCAACTACAAGAATTGGAAGAACTAAGACTTGAAGCCTTCGAAAATTCGAAGATCTACAAAAAACGAACTCGCCAATGGCACGATTCTCGAATACTTCATAAGGACTTCTCCGTTGGTGATAAGGTATTACTCTTCAACTCTCGCTTTAAGCTTTTCCTCGGTAAGTTGAAATCAAAATGGTCGGGTCCATTCGAAGTGACCAAGGTGCAACCATATGGATTAATATAGATATCAAGCCCGGAAACCGGGAAATTTATGGTTAATGCCCAACGTTTGAAGATTTATCACCCCGGTCACGTTCGTAAGACCTTTGCTATTGTGAAGTTTGGTGAGCTCCCATTGGGGAACGTTGTTTAACCCTCTCTCGAAATTGAAGTAGGTTTGGTGGTATCCTCAACAACCACCTTGTACATATGTATCATATTCTTTGAGTTTTGTTAGTTTTGTTAGCTTGAGAAGAATGGTTGAACTTGGATTTCGCCATGGAGCATTTATTTGGATGAAGATAAAGCTTTTGGAGGAGTTATGAAGCTTATTTGAAGACCACAAGCATGTTTGTGGGGGATATTGATTATGTAATGTGAGTCGAGTTGTTATTTGAATCTCTAGGTGATTATGAAGATCCATGAAATGGCAAGGCGGAAAACGAAGTAAACAAGCCCGCTGGCCGAAATTTCGCCCGGTGAGACCTGACCGGGCGAAATTTCGCCCGACGAGAAATTTCCCAGAGTTGCCAGATTTGCCAGGATTGACGAAAATACCGTCGGGCAAAATTTCACCCGATGAGATTTTCACCGGGTGAAATTTCGCCCGGTGGGAAAAAGGTTGGCAAAATGATTTTCACGACGAAAATTCCGTCGTGTGAAATTTCACCCGATGGTGCTCGGCCGGGTGATATTTCACCCGACGACCTTGGCTGATCACCTCTACCCTATTTACTCACTACAATTTCAATTCCCTCCTTCACATTTACCACACATAATTTTCCCTCCAAAAGATTTACACCAACATTTTACCACCCATGTAATCCCCTAAAAAATCTAGCGCGATACAGTGGCGGAAACACTGTAGAGTCGGGATTAAAACACACAGAACTATGTCTTAATAAATTGAATTGGTAAAGTCAAACGTACGCCATACATAAAAATGGCTAAAAATTTAAAACAATCCATAAAGAGGTTAAACAATCCTTAAGACATGATTATTAAAAGATCAAGCAGGATCCAAGACCGCTCGTTAGCCCACACCCACCGGAAAATAAACACGTATACCTGTCATGTTAAAACATAACAGCCACTTTCAGTGGGGAGCAACGCCAACGTTCTCCCAGCCGTGTAACAGGATTTTAAAACAGTAATTACTAATATAGGAAAAATAGTAAAAATGGAAAACATTAAAACAACATATTAAAATAAGCTTTAGCGTAAAAAAAATCAATCAAAAGGGTTGCCGAAGAAACATAAAAATATTTGTCAACCTGCAAACCAATTTATATCGATAATAATTAAAATAATCAAAATGGCGTTATGGACAGGAGTAGTGATGAATGCTAGACTTTCACTAGGAGAATACTAAAAACTAGCTTCGACAACTTAGTTCAAACAAATCAAACTTCGGTCTCTAACTAGGCTACTCAACCATAATATGACGGCGACTTATAAATGTGTGGCCCTAGTTTAAGATAATGCACACCCCTCCTGGGATTACCTGTCACCCAGTTCAACTTATGACGGCGACTTACTGCGAGGCCTAAGCTTAAGGTCAAAATGTACAAAACTCCCGGGATACCTGTCACCCGGTTCAACAACCAATGTACCGATTCCTGATACACTAGCCTTATAGTTGATGGCAAAACCGTAAACCGTAGAATATATTACTCTAACCTCACACTTGTCCTTATTCCATAACTCCAAAACAAAGCCATTATCGATATTCAAAAGATATAATCATAATAAACAATATGAGGATAAAAGAAGTAAACATTTATTCTAAAAGAGGAAACTTTCTATTTTAGGAAACTTCTATTTTTAGAAACTTTACTAAAAATAGCATTATATCAAAATAGTGAAAATATTAGTTCATACTAATACCACATTTTTAGTAAACGATATAGATTTATAAAACTAATACTTTCGGCCTTAACGATATTAATTACTAAAGTAAGAACATTTGATTTTATGAAATTATTAAAATATCGTATAAGTGTTATAAAATGATTAGAAACATCTTAAACATTTTAATATTACTAATTAGGGTGTTTTCAAAAGTTATAAAGCTAAAATTCCCTAATTATTATTAGTTTCGACGATAAAATTATAAATAGGATTTTACGGTAAACACTAAATTAAATACTTGAACGTCTTTATTTAATTAAACCAACAAATACATTTAGAGTATGTTAAGGGATGATTTAACTCCTAAAGTTTCCGATTTAAATACTTTCAAAATTGCTGGAAAAATAATTCTTTTAGGTAAGACGAAGCAATTTAGCGATAAATCACAATTTGTCCGAAATCAATATTTATTAATTAAAGACTATAATAAATAGTACAAAAATTACGTAAAATAGTTAAATTATATTTATGGACATTCTGTCCAGAAAATAAAATTTCCAGAATTCTAAAAACTCGGTTTTTAAGGCGTTTTCTCGTTAATCGTCCAATCTCGACAATAACGATTAATAAAAATAGTAATTACAAAACGATTTAAGTATTAATATCCAAAAATTATTATTAAACCTAAAAATCATGATTTTCCAGAATCTACCGTTTTTCCAGATTTCCAAAATTTCCAGATTTAATCAATCCCGTCAAAACCGTCTTTAAAACCCGTTTTCACAATTAACGATTCCATTAATAAAACTTATCGTTTTTAATATTTTATTAAGGCACTAAAAATCATAAAATTACATTTTAACATGAAATCATCAGAATCATAATTTTTTCCAGATTTAAGCCAAAGACCAGAAATCGAGAATTTAAACAGCAAACACGGTTTTAACGATAAACGATGATTTAAAGTGATTAATTAATTCATCCACTTAACAATTCCGAAAAATTATGAACAAATTCAGAAAATTCTATTTCACCAGAAAGTTTCACCACGTCAAAAATCAGATTAAAATAAAATTGTTAAGTACTAGAACTAAAAATCGGTTTTTAATCGTTTTTGTCCGAAAACGATAATAATTCAATAATCGATATCAAAAATATCAGAAAAATACTAAATTACTAAAAATCATCAAAAACAACATTTTTCCAGAATATAAACATATATTACATGTTTAGGCCGATTATTACGATTTTACAAATTAATATAACAATTTAATCGTTAATCTCGTAAAAGCGATAAAAATATCGAAACATGCAAATTTTCAACTTTAAAATTTTTTCCAGAATCCGTGACATACATATATTGTCAAAATAAAATATAAAAATATATACATGCAAATACTCAATTAAAATCATGAAATACCGAGTAACATCGACGTTACCTCTACTCCAAGTCTGAGTCGATAATATATTTGTCGGCTTCGGGATCGTCCAAAAATCTTAACAAACACGTAAATCATGGCAGAAAAATACCATGAGAAAACTAATATAAATCATGGTAAAAATTGATCGAAAATGACGTCGATTAATACCTTAACGAAGAGAACGGAAAGAGGATTATTATGACGATAAAAATGATGCGATTGGGACTCGAAATGGAGCAAAAATTTGCCTAAGATGGATGAGGGACACACGGCCAAAATGAGAGTGAAGAAGGTTGAATATTTTTTTTAATGACAAGAATGAATAAGGAGGATGGAAGGTCTTCAAAAAAATAAATGAGAGTAATGGTTGATGAAAACTATGTGATTTACACATAAAGTGGCCGGCCAAGAGTTGATGACAAGGTGTATGAAAAGTCTTGACACAAATGCTATAATGAATGAAAATAATTTATCTTATGTTTACGTTTTAACGTGATAAAATGAAACGTTTAAATAAAACGTAATAAAACTTGTGACCAAGGGCTTAGTTGGTCCAAAATGTGTGGAAATGGTCTCAAATAATTTATAAGTTGATAAAAAGTATAATCGTAAAATAGTTAAAGGCATTTCAAAGTAATTCGAGCAAACCTCGCGTAAGAAAATAATTATTCGCGAAGCTTCGTAATAAAAATCATTAACAACAATTTTTTTGTAAATTAAAATATTCACTAGTTCAAAATATTAAAGAGACGTACTCAAACATTTTTAGGAAAAGGAATAACTTAAATCCAAGCTTAAAAATGTCAATTCGAAGAAAAATAGAATTCCTTGCGGAAAATTAATTAGTTTACGAAGAAACCAAATAAATGGATTTAAAAGAATTTTAAATCTTTAAAATTAAAAATAGAAATTATTAAACTCAAAAATTAAAATAGAGCTTAGTAAAATGATAAAATATGAGGCCAAAAGTGACAGAGATTAAGACGAAGTCCTAACAGATAGAATAAAAATGCTTAAGAAAAATAGCGGGTGTTACAATCCTCCCCACTAAAAGAAAGTTTCGTCCTCGAAACTAAGAATAAGCAGATAGGAAATTGAGGTTTACCTTACTCGAAGAGTTGAGGATGCTTAGCTCGCATCGAAGACTCGGTTTCCCACGTTTCTTCCTCAAACCGATTACAGCACCACAAAACTTTTACCAGAGATCAGTGATCTTCACGCCAGAAACCAAATAAATGGATTTAAAAGAATTTTTAATCTTTAAAATTAAAAATAGAAATTATTAAACTCAAAAATTAAAATAGAGCTTAGTAAAATGATAAAATATGAGGCCAAAAGTGACAGAGATTAAGACGAAGTCCTAACGGATAGAATAAAAATGCTTAAGAAAAATAGCGGGTGTTACAATCCTCCCCACTAAAAGAAAGTTTCGTCCTCGAAACTAAGAATAAGCAGATAGGAAATTGAGGTTTACCTTACTCGAAGAGTTGAGGATGCTTAGCTCGCATCGAAGACTCGGTTTCCCACGTTTCTTCCTCAAACCGATTACAGCGCCACAAAACTTTTACCAGTCTTCTCGCGGCGATCAGTGATCTTCACCGGCCTTTCGTCATAAGTCAAATCCGGCTCGAGATCCACAATCTCGGGCTCCAACACGTGCTCGGGATCACTAACATATTTCCTTAACTGAGAAACATGAAATACATCGTGAACCTTACCCATGGATGCAGGCAATTCCAGTTTATAAGTAACTTCGCCCACTCTCTCGATCACAGGGTATAGGCCAACGAACTTAGGGCTGAGCTTGCCCTTAATCCCAAACCGTTTCACCCCTTTCATAGGTGATACCTTTAGGAACACAAGATCACCAACCGAAAATTCCAAAGGTCGGCGACGAACATCAGCATTCGACTTCTGTCGATCCTGGGCGGACTTCATCCTAGATCGGACCACATTCACTACGTCAATAGTCTGAGCCAACAAATCCGGGCCCAAAATCTTCACTTCACCGGGAACATCCCTACAGACGGGACTACGGCACTTTCGACCATAAAGTGCTTCGAACGGGGACATCTTAATAGAAGCATGGTGGCTGTTGTTATAGGAAAACTCTACCAGCGGAAGATGTCGGATCCAACTCTCTTGGAAATCCAAGGCACAAGCCCGCAACATATCCTTCAAAGTTTGGATCGTTCTCTCGGACTGTCCATCTGTAGCAGCATGGAAAGCGGTACTCATCAATAATTTGCTTCCCAAAGCATCTTGCAAAGCCTTCCAAAATTTAGAGCAGAACCTCGGGTCTCGATCCGAAACAATCTCGAGCGGTACACCATGATGACGGACGATTTCAGCAACATACACTTCTGCGAGCTTCTCCAAACTCCAAGTGTCGCGAATAGGGACGAATCGTGCACACTTGGTCAAGCGGTCCACAATAACCCAAATACCGTTTCTACCATTCACGGTTCTTGGTAATGCCATCACAAAATCCATCGATATGCACGGCCATTTCCACTCTGGAACAGGGAGTGGTTGTAGCAAACCTCCAGGCTTCTTGTGCTCGAACTTCACCTGCTGACATGTCAAGCACTTACTTACAAACTCTGCAATGTCCTCTCTCATATGAGACCACCAGAAATGGAGCTTCAAATCCCGATACATCTTGTCACCACCAGGATGAATAGAGTACCTCGTCTTATGTGCTTTAGTTAGAACTTGCTTTCTCACCTCAGCATCACCAGGGACAACCCAGCGGTTCTTAAATTTCAGTGCTCCACTGGAATCCACAGAAAAATCTAGAGCCTTACCAAGATTCATCTTTTCTCGGATACCAGCTACAAAAGGGTCATCCAACTGCTTCTCACGAATCTCACGGAAAAGAGTTGGTTCAGCAACAAGGGCATACAGGCGACCCTCATAATCTTCATCCACAACATCAATAGACATCTTGGCAAAATCTCGGGACAACTTCTCAGGCAAGCCAGAACACGGAGACAAGGAATGGAGGGTCTTTCTGCTAAGGGCATCAGCAACCACGTTAGCTTTTCCCTCACAATACACCAATTCAAGGTCATAGTCGTTCACTAACTCGATCCAGTGTCTCTGTCTCGCATTCAGATCTTTCTGCGTGAAGAGATATCGCAGGCCCTTATGGTCAGTGTGAACCTTGCATCTTACTCCGTACAAATAATGCCTCCAAACTTTCAAGGCATGCACCACAGATGCTAACTCCAAGTCGTGGGTAGGGTAATTCACCTCATGAACTTTCAACTGTCTAGAGGCATAAGCGATCACCTTACCATTCTGCATAAGGACACAACCCAAACCATTCTTAGAAGCGTAACAATACACATCGAAACCAACGCCTTCTTCAGGTAGGGTCAGGATAGGAGCAGAAGTGAGCTTTCTCTTGAGCTCAGAAAAAGCATCTTCACAAGCTTGACTCCACAGAAATTTATTCTCTTTCTTGAGTAATTGAGTCATAGGTCGTGCTAACTTAGAAAAGTCTTGCACAAATCTTCGATAATAGCCGGCAAGACCTAGGAAACTTCGGATCTCGCCAACATCTTTGGGACTTGCCCAGCTCTCGATAGCTGAAATCTTAGCAGGGTCAACTTTAATACCTTCCTTTGCGATAACATGACCCAGAAAAGCTACCTCGGAAAGCCAGAATTCACACTTGGAAAACTTAGCATACCACTTCTGATCTCGTAGAATGCCAAGAATAATCTTGAGATGTTCTGCATGTTCAACCTCTGACTTGGAATAAATCAGGATGTCATCAATAAAGACAACAACACACAGATCCAAATACTCCCTGAAAGTTCTGTTCATTTGATCCATAAAAACAGTAGGAGCATTGGTTAGTCCAAATGGCATGACTTTGAATTCATAATGTCCATACCTCGAACTGAAAGCCGTCTTTGGAATGTCTGATTCACGGACGGGAATTTGGTGATATCCAGACCTTAGATCGATCTTGGAAAACACGGAAGCACCCTTAAGTTGATCAAAAAGATCATCAATTCTGGGCAGAGGATATTTGTTCTTGATCGTAACCTTGTTGAGATCACGATAATCAATACACAGGCACATCGAACCGTCTTTCTTCTTGACAAAAAGTATAGGAGCGCCCCAAGGGGAAGAACTTGGACGAATGAAATCTTTCTCAATCATTTCATCCAATTGCTTGCGTAGCTCTTGCAACTCAACAGGAGCCATTCTGTAAGGTGATTTGGCGAATGGGCCTGTACCAGGCACGAGTTCAATAGTGAATTCCACATCTCGTTCGGGTGGAATACCTGGTAACTCCTCGGGAAATACATCTGCATAATCACACACTATGCGCACCTCTTCGAGTTTAGGGAGTTCAGCAGTTACAGTAACCGTACATAGAAATGCTTGGCAACCTTTTCTCTGCATTCTGATAGCCTTCATGGCAGAAATAATCTTGATACCCTTCTGTCTTCGACCACCACGGTAAGACACTCGAACACCTTCGGGGGTCTTCAGAGAAATCTTCTGATCTCGACACTGAAAGCTTGCATCATACTGAGCTAACCAGTCCATTCCCAAAATAACGTCGAACTCAGCGAGAGGGAACTCAAGGAGAGTAGAAGGAAGAATAGTACCAGCAAAGAGAATAGGTACATTCTGATAAGCTTTAGAACAGTCAACAACTTCACCAGAAGGAAGGGAAATAGCTATAGGCTCAGCTAGACAGGGGGTTAAGGATAGTTTTGGAGCCAGAGTAGAAGATATTACAGATGTGGAAGCGCCGGTATCAAATAATATATAAGCACTAACACCAGAAATCAGAAACATACCCGTAACCACATCAGCATTAGCCTCAGCATCAGCACGGCTCATCACAAAGATGCGTCCCTTACGAGGAGCAGAAGTAGAGACAGCGCCAGCTGCAGTAGCGGTGTTGGCAGTTGGCTTCTTTGGACACTGAGGGGAGCGGTGACCCGGTTCTCCACAAGTAAAGCAGGTAATAGGGGAACCATCACAGTCCTTGCCGGGGTGAATGGGTTGTCTGCACCTAAAGCATGCTGAATCCTTCTTGCTGTTGGGCTTCGAGTTGAAATTGTTTTTCTTGAAACCACTACCTGTAATAGCATACAGTAGAGTCAGAAATTTTAGAAGAAAGAAAGTAAAAGAAGAAGAGAAAGGAAAAATAATCCAGACCTCCAGAGTTGAACTTCTTAGAAGAAGATGAAGAGTTATTCCCAGAATGGGTGAAAGGTCTTTTATAACCAGATGATGGGTTCATAGATTTCACCCGCTCAATCGAAGACTCCGCGTAAAGCGCGGCATTATAGAGCTCATTAACAGTTGAGAGACTCCGGGGCATGTTGAGAGTGATATCGGCTCGAAGTCCTCCTCGATAAAAGAAAACTCGGGAATTCTCATTGGGTAACAAATCTCCAGCATAATTCGCCAGAAAGTGGAACCGAGTGGTGTAAGCTTCAACCGACATGGTATTCTGGCTTAGAGTGTTGAATTCAGTCATCCTCTGACGCCTCAGCTCCTCGGGATAAAATCTCTGCTCTAAGAGAGTCTTGAACTGAGTCCAGTTGAATCCTGGAGTCTGAAGTGCAGTCGGGCTAACCTGGCTCCACCATCTGTCTGCATCGTCTGACAGGTACAGCACAGCTAGGCCCACCTTCTGATCCTCGGGGGCGGAGTAAATTCCAAACTGTCTTTCCATCACTCGAAACCAACGGTTCATGACTTCAGGGTCCACGGAACCGTCATAATAGTCCAATCTGCTTTTAGCCATTCCTTCAGTTGCGTGAGAGAAGCTGAAGGGCCTTTGTTGGTTCCGGTTGTTCATCTCGTTCATGGCATGCGCTATATTGCGTAGCGTGTCAGCCAGAGCTTCGATACCTCCTTGATCATTGTTGTTGTTGTTGTTGTTGTTGTTGTTTCGGTTACCTCTTCCGGCCATCTTGAAGTTCACAAATAACAACATAAAATCAATGCTAATCATCGAGTTCAGGAACAGATAATCTTAACAGTTAAGTCCTTATCTGTTTCTACCCATTTCTAATAATATCTTTATTTACTGTTTAAATAATTTACTGGTATTTTTCCCTAATTTCAGGTGTGTAAGCGTCGGGAGCAGTGATGCTCTAATACCAACTGTAATCCCCTAAAAAATCTAGCGCGATACAGTGGCGGAAACACTGTAGAGTCGGGATTAAAACACACAGAACTATGTCTTAATAAATTGAATTGGTAAAGTCAAACGTACGCCATACATAAAAATGGCTAAAAATTTAAAACAATCCATAAGGAGGTTAAACAATCCTTAAGACATGATTATTAAAAGATCAAGCAGGATCCAAGACCGCTCGTTAGCCCACACCCAACGGAAAATAAACACGTATACCTGTCATGTTAAAACATAACAGCCACAATCAGTGGGGAGCAACGCCAACGTTCTCCCAGCCGTATAACAGGATTTTAAAACAGTAATTACTAATATAGGAAAAATAGTAAAAATGGAAAACATTAAAACAACATATTAAAATAAGCTTTAACGTAAAACAAATTAATCAAAAGGGTTGCCGAAGAAACATAAAAATATTTGCCAACCTGCAAACCAATTTATATCGATAATAATTAAAATAATCAAAATGGCGTTATGGACAGGAGTAGTGATGAATGCTAGACTTTCACTAGGAGAATACTAAAAACTAGCTTCGACAACTTAGTTCAAACAAATCAAACTTCGGTCTCTAACTAGGCTACTCAACCATAATAGGACGGCGACTTATAAATGCGTGGCCCTAGTTTAAGATAATGTACACCCCTCCTGGGATTACCTGTCACCCAGTTCAACTTATGACGACGACTTACTGTGAGGCCTAAGCTTAAGGTCAAAATGTACAAAACTCCCGGGATACCTGTCACCCGGTTCAACAACCAATGTACCAATTCCTGATACACTAGTCTTATAGTTGATGGCAAAACCGTAAACCCTAGAATATATTACTCTAACCTCACACTTGTCCTTATTCCATAACTCCAAAACAAAGCCATTATCGATATTCAAAAGATATAATCATTATAAACAATATGAGGATAAAAGAAGTAAACATTTATTCTAAAAGAGGAAACTTTCTATTTTAGGAAACTTCTATTTTTAGAAACTTTACTAAAAATAGCATTATATCAAAATAGTGAAAATATTAGTTCATACTAATACCACATTTTTAGTAAACGATATAGATTTATAAAACTAATACTTTCGGCCTTAACGATATTAATTACTAAAGTAAGAACATTTGATTTTATGAAATTATTAAAATATCGTATAAGTGTTATAAAATGATTAGAAACATCTTAAACATTTTAATATTACTAATTAGGGTGTTTTCAAAAGTTATAAAGCTAAAATTCCCTAATTATTATTAGTTTCGACGATAAAATTATAAATAGGATTTTACGGCAAACACTAAATTAAATACTTGAACGTCTTTATTTAATTAAACCAACAAATACATTTAGAGTATGTTAAGGGATGATTTAACTCCTAAAGTTTCCGATTTAAATACTTTCAAAATTGCTGGAAAAATAATTCTTTTAGGTAAGACGAAGCAATTTAGCGATAAATCACAATTTGTCCGAAATCAATATTTATTAATTAAAGACTATAATAAATAGTACAAAAATTACGTAAAATAGTTAAATTATATTTATGGACATTCTGTCCAGAAAATAAAATTTCCAGAATTCTAAAAACTCGGTTTTTAAAGCGTTTTCTCGTTAATCGTCCAATCTCGACAATAACGATTAATAAAAATAGTAATTACAAAACGATTTAAGTATTAATATCCAAAAATTATTATTAAACCTAAAAATCATGATTTTCCAGAATCTACCGTTTTTCCAGATTTCCAAAATTTCCAGATTTAATCAATCCCGTCAAAACCGTCTTTAAAACCCGTTTTCACAATTAACGATTCCATTAATAAAACTTATCGTTTTTAATATTTTATTAAGGCACTAAAAATCATAAAATTACATTTTAACATGAAATCATCAGAATCATAATTTTTTCCAGATTTAAGCCAAAGACCAGAAATCGAGAATTTAAACAACAAACACGGTTTTAACGATAAACGATGATTTAAAGTGATTAATTAATTCATCCACTTAACAATTCCGAAAAATTATGAACAAATTTAGAAAATTCTATTTCACCAGAAAGTTTCACCACGTCAAAAATCAGATTAAAATAAAATTGTTAAGTACTAGAACTAAAAATCGGTTTTTAATCGTTTTTGTCCGAAAACGATAATAATTCAATAATCGATATCAAAAATATCAGAAAAATACTAAATTACTAAAAATCATCAAAAACAACATTTTTCCAGAATATAAACATATATTACATGTTTAGGCCGATTATTACGATTTTACAAATTAATATAACAATTTAATCGTTAATCTCGTAAAAGCAATAAAAATATCGAAACATGCAAATTTTCAACTTTAAAATTTTTTCCAGAATCCGTGACATACATATATTGTCAAAATAAAATATAAAAATATATACATGCAAATACTCAATTAAAATCATGAAATACCGAGTAACATCGACGTTACCTCTACTCCAAGTCTGAGTCGATAATATATTTGTCGGCTTCGGGATCGTCCAAAAATCTTAACAAACACGTAAATCATGGCAGAAAAATACCATGAGAAAACTAATATAAATCATGGTAAAAATTGATCGAAAATGACGTCGATTAATACCTTAACGAAGAGAACGGAAAGAGGATTATTATGACGATAAAAATGATGCGATTGGGACTCGAAATGGAGCAAAAATTTGCCTAAGATGGATGAGGGACACACGGCCAAAATGAGAGTGAAGAAGGTTGAATATTTTTTTTAATGACAAGAATGAATAAGGAGGATGGAAGGTCTTCAAAAAAATAAATGAGAGTAATGGTTGATGAAAACTATGTGATTTACACATAAAGTGGCCGGCCAAGAGTTGATGACAAGGAGTATGAAAAGTCTTGACACAAATGCTATAATGAATGAAAATAATTTATCTTATGTTTACGTTTTAACGTGATAAAATGAAACGTTTAAATAAAACGTAATAAAACTTGTGACCAAGGGCTTAGTTGGTCCAAAATGTGTGGAAATGGTCTCAAATAATTTATAAGTTGATAAAAAGTATAATCGTAAAATAGTTAAAGGCATTTCAAAGTAATTCGAGCAAACCTCGCGTAAGAAAATAATTATTCGCGAAGCTTCGTAATAAAAATCATTAACAACAAATTTTTTGTAAATTAAAATATTCACTAGTTCAAAATATTAAAGAGACGTACTCAAACATTTTTAGGAAAAGGAATAACTTAAATCCAAGCTTAAAAATGTCAATTCGAAGAAAAATAGAATTCCTTGCGGAAAATTAATTAGTTTACGAAGAAACCAAATAAATGGATTTAAAAGAATTTTAAATCTTTAAAATTAAAAATAGAAATTATTAAACTCAAAAATTAAAATAGAGCTTAGTAAAATGATAAAATATGAAGCCAAAAGTGACAGAGATTAAGACGAAGTCCTAACGGATAGAATAAAAATGCTTAAGAAAAATAGCGGGTGTTACAATCCTCCCCACTAAAAGAAAGTTTCGTCCTCGAAACTAAGAATAAGCAGATAGGAAATTGAGGTTTACCTTACTCGAAGAGTTGAGGATGCTTAGCTCGCATCGAAGACTCGGTTTCCCACGTTTCTTCCTCAAACCGATTACAGCGCCACAAAACTTTTACCAGAGATCAGTGATCTTCACGCCAGAAACCAAATAAATGGATTTAAAAGAATTTTAAATCTTTAAAATTAAAAATAGAAATTATTAAACTCAAAAATTAAAATAGAGCTTAGTAAAATGATAAAATATGAGGCCAAAAGTGACAGAGATTAAGACGAAGTCCTAACGGATAGAATAAAAATGCTTAAGAAAAATAGCGGGTGTTACAACCCACTTTAAAACTTTCACTTTCCCTCCTCAACCACCTTTATTTATATCACCTTTACCTCACAATTCACTCCACATTTTCACCCTTCATAAAAACATCAAACCACCTTCCATATTATCAAACCACCTTCCATACCCCAACCACATTTAAACCTCCATTCATAATTTCATCTCCATCCTTGGTGATTTATTTTTGGGTTTTGAAGAAGCTAAAGCTAAAATTTTGGGATCATTCTTGCAAATTATTATTATGGAGACAAGAGCTAAGCGAGCCGTCCGTAAACAAGGTATGGCTTCGACCTCTACACTTTCTAAATGTTCTAAGCCTAAACTTCTACCTTGTCCTAGTACCCCTTTGGCTCAAACCTTCTCCGAAAAGACCTTTCAAAGTACTAGGTGGCCTTGTCCCTTCACAATGGAAAATTTGGGAATTGAGGACAATATTAAAGAGTTATCGTCTAGGATCGGAACTAGCGGACTTCTTAGTCTCGCAGCTTCTACATATAAAGACTTGACTTGTGAGTTCCTAGGAACCTTACTATTGATAATCCGACCACACCAAGAATGTTTAAGTTTAAATTATTCGGTAAACCCCATTGTTTGACTATTTCCGAGTTTGGCTTAGCTTTAGGCTTACCCTCATCGTGTACCAGACTTAGTGAACCTCGGAGCGATTTACAAGCTAGTGCGTCTAGAAGAGACCTTTGGAAGTGCATATCACGTGGTCAACGGGATTAAGAGCCTTAATCAAACTTTACCTCTGAAATCTGTAACCCCGCAATTCGTTACTTCTCTGAAATACTCTCCCACTGCTTGTTACCCTCGACCGATAATATTATTAATCTTGATGTGTGTGTCTTGCAATTGATTTGTGACTCTTTGCTTGGTAACCCAAACCCCTTAGACCTACCACTTGTCGTAGCGTGACATTTTCACCGTATTATTGTTGCCCAACGCCCCTTTGTAGACTGTGGAGGTCTTGTGACTTTAATTGCGAAAAACTTGGGTTATGCGACCAACCATCTTATCCCACTAGACAATTTCGTCTGGCTTGACGAGGCCTACCTCCCTACTTGGATCTTTCAAGTACAAAATCATCGCCTCGTCTCCATTAGCCATGACCGTGCTTTAATAGTCCCCAACGCACACCGAACCAATATCATTAATTGCCACAATTGGGACCTACCTTTAGGTCCCGGTGAACTCCGACTGAACGAGACTGAGTCGGGAGCAAGGGAAGGTTGGGAGTATGCGCACTACACGTTACCCGAAGGTCGTGTAATCTACGCCCTTTGTGAGTTAGAATCCATCGGGGGCATACAACCCTATTCCGGGTCTCCGACGGCTTCTTGCGCGTCGAACGATTCCCCATTTTAGACCGTCTCCCGGAGTCGGTAGGTAGTGGTGTGTGTGTGTGTTGTATATGTGTGCGGGTTGTGTTGGTGAGTATTTAATCATCTATAATTGCATGTCTTTGGATTAATTTCGTTCCTTGTTCCTTGTCCCTTCATTATTATAATCATCGTGATTGTTCTAACTCTAATCAAATTTGCAAGCTATCCCACTAATCCGATTGTTGTGGCCGAAGCGGCCTTGGTTTTGCTCCCGGTCTTTTGGCGATGTGATTACGCCATTGACCCTTTTGAAAAATCCAAATTTTACTCATTTTCTCAAATTTTTCTTATTCCGGGCTTGGTGACGTGACTACACCTACACCCAATTTTTCACCCTTTAGTTTTAATTTTCTTTTCTTTCCATTTATTTCATTTTCATTTTCTTAGTCACTTGGCTAGGGTCTAGGTGATGTGATTGCACCTAGGCCCGCCACTATTTTATCGCTTTCTATATTTTCTTTTCCTTTTTCTTTTCTTCAAAATTTCGAAAAATCCAAAAACATTTGAAAAATAATAAAAAACCAAAAAAAAATTCCTATTTCCCTTTCTCGTCTTTTTCGATCTTCCCCTACTTGTCCATTGTGGACAATGTACAGTTTTAGTGTGGGAGAGGGATCTAATATCTTTTATTTTACAAAAACCTTTTCAAAAACCATAAAAATTTGAAAAATTCGAAATATCAAAAACATTTTCCTTTCTTTTTCTTTTTCTTTTCTCGTTTTCGTTATGTTTTCGTGTCCCGTGTATGGTCTTGTTCTCTACTCTTACAGGTAACCACCACCTTGATAGCACGAATTGAAGAGATTATGAAAGCACTCCGCTTGGTAACTTCTTTCCTTCTTTCTTATTTACTATTGAACGGTATTGTAGAAGGAGTTGGGTTGTTGCCATTGGAGGCTCTCGAAGTTGAGCATTTGGGTGTTGTGGTTGATTGTGTGCTTTAATGTCGATGGAGTATGGAGTACATGACTTTACTTGTGTTTTCTTTTATTTGCCTTTTCCTTTTTCGTGTGTTTCTTTTGTTTTTGTATAGTGTGTCTAGGACTAAACTTTTCGAAAACCTGATTACAAACCTTTTACAAGAGTTTACATTCCATTGTAGATAACCCATTGTAGATTTTGGACCTTAATCTGGTAGAATGACTCTTAATCAATGAATTTGTTGATCCTTTAGCTTGAGTCCACATTTTCTACTAGAGGTTTACTTCGGGGTTTGCATTTGACCACCTTGACCACCCATGGAGGAGTTAGGCCTTGGTTCCCGCATCCCGTTTTCTAGGTGATCTTGCTCGAGTGACCATTGCACCTTTAGTCCAAATTTCTCTCATCACTTTGTGGGTTATCCGGGAATGGCGTGCGTTCTCGATTACCTATTTCCTCAACCTATACATCACCACAATAAGTTTACACAAAAATAACCTCCAAGCTTGGTTTCAAACCACATCAAAAAGCCAAAAAAGGGCAAACCAAAGAAAAAAAAGGGCAAAAAAATGTGAAAAAGAAAGGAGAGAAAATGAGCTTCAAATGAAAATCATATCATCGAAAAACGTCTCCTTCAGAAAAAAAAGCCCTTTGATTGATTCGTCGTCGTGAAGTGCCTACTAGACGACCGAGTCCCAAGGTAGGAAGATAGCGGTGATTAGTCGATCCACCACAATAATTATAAACACTCCATCTTTATTTGGGCTAATTTAAGAAATTCGAGTTTGGAACGACCATCTTGGCTTAGCCAAAGAGAGCGGGACTGCACCTACCTACAGTGTCGAAAAATCCATGGTTCACTTTTCCCACTCCGTTATACGCCCCGTAGTACTCCTTTAGAAGATAGGAAGACCTGGCTAAGTTATCAACATTTATATTGCTTAATTGTCATAGTATTAGGCTTTGGTCCTTGTTTACGTGGGTGATTGATGGTAAGGTTTTGCCGTGGGTCCTACCGATCAAGTAATACCAACTAGGTCCACGGAGACGGTTATAGGTGTCTAGACTAGGTCTACCTAGAAACGAGGCTAAGTCACAAACAAACACAAAGAAACGATAACTGACAAACTATGGTGGTTGAAGAGGTATGAACAAGACTAACAATGAACTAGCTATAACAAGAACTAAAGAACAACTAAATTTAACTAAACAATGAACTAGAGGAATGATAACTAACAAAAAGGATGAATCAAATATGGAAGGGAGTAGGGTTAGGTCGGGTTCTTAAGTGTAGTAGGGTAATTGGGTGATCAAGGGTGTAGGTGTCTCCTAGTTGCTAGAGTCGGTTTACGCTCTCGCGTCTAAACCTATATCAAGATCGGTTCGCGCTCTCGCGTCAAAACCCAAGTCCGCACTCTCGTGTCTAAGACTATACCCGACACAATCACACACTAGTCAAACAATGAGAAGATGAAGACAAATATGGGAAGCATTGGCCACTACTACCCACACAAGCAATTCAACAAACACATAGAGTGCCTAATATGTGACTAGCAACAAAGGATTCACCTTTACCCCTAATCAAAACCTAATCACCCATAATCCACACCTAAGCCCCCTACTAACACCACAAAGAGTCTACTCACTCCTAATGAAACTAACTATAACAATGATAAGAGAAATCAACATAAATAACCAAACATTCATCATGATCAAACAAGAACAATGAACAATATGTAAAGATTAAAACTTGAGAGATTAACAAAGATTAAGAGAAAAGAGATTATACCAACTAACAAGGAGATAAAAATATGAGAACTTGTATTAATAAGAAACCCAAAATAATCTCCAAGGTTGTCAATATTGGATGAGTCTTCAAGAATCTCCTTAATACAAGACTAATAAACTAGATTAATCTAAAATTAACAAGAGTTTAAAGAGAGATTAAGCTAATGAGAGGAGAACTAAATTTAGGGTTTAGAAAAATGTAGAGAGTCTAAGATAGTCTAGGGTAAAGTTTCTTAAACAATACAAGGGAGGAGTATTTATAAGGTTACAAGAGTGAAGGAGAGGAAAGGAAAGTCACGCGGCTACAGCACAGCCCATCCCGTCCGGGACGAAGTGGTCCCGTTCGGGACAAAATGGTCCCGTCGTGGACGACCCCAAAACAGGCTCTGTTCAATTTGTGCACCCCTTCCCGGTCGGGAAGGCTACTATCCCGCCCGGGAAGGGTCTTGTAGGCATCTAATATGATCTTTATGGTCCCTCCTTGATTCTCATGGGCTTCTCATCGATTCTCGGGTCTCGGGATCGAGTCTAAGGGGCTCGGGAATGGGTCCCAAGGTCTCGGGATCGAATCCAAGGCACCGAGTGATCGTTCCTTCTCTTCGTTGGCTCCAAAACTGTACGAAACGAGTCGGAATCGTTCCAATTCTCCATGAATGGTCTTTGGAACCTAAAACGAACTAGAAGAAGCATAAGTAGCCCAGAAACCGCTCCCAAGGAGCGATTCCACAAGAGAACCGGAACTAAACACAACAAATTAGGCACTACAAACTACACTTATCAGTGATTTATCTTGGAAGTTTATTTTTGTTTTAGGTAAGTTTTTGGTGTCTTCCCCGCCGTCTCGATGAGGGATTCGGTGTTTTATTTTTGCTTTGGATGCGTCTATTCTTCCGTGTTATGTGTCTATGTGTGTTTAGTCGCATCCACCATTTTGACCAAGCTCCAACTTGCCTTGCATGGAAGTACTCTACCTCATGGGTATTTCGATGTGAGTTGAAGGGACGGAGCGGGCCCGTTAATTGCCCTATATCGGCTTAGCATAGTCTAGCTTGTAGTAGTGGTTGTAATTTCTTTTTGGGTCTTTGCTCGAGGACGAGCACTGGTTTAGTGTGGGGGAATTGTTGTGTGCTAAATTTAGACTGTTTTACCTCCCATTTAGACCCGCTTTTCCCTCGTTTTGCGAGTTTAGAGTGCGATTATCGCCATATTTTGAGTACTTCTCGCATTAGCGTCCCTCTTGTGCGTTTTACGTGTTTTTGGTAGTTTTTCTATCGATTTTGATAGGATTTGGCACCAAAATCACGATCGAGCTTCCACGAGCACAAGAGAAGGGAACACCATCTAAAGAGTGAAGTACACAACTTAAAATTCAAAGCCATCCAATAAATCGACGAAGAATGAGACAAGAAAAAGAGGTTAGAAATATGATCGGGTGAAATTTCACCCAATGAAGTACCACCGGGCGAAATTTCACCCGACGATAAAAATGCCTCCCCGAAGAATTTCTGAGCTTCTCCACCGGGCGAAAATGACCGGGCGAAATTTCGCCCACCGGGTGAAATTTCACCCGATGGTGAAAGTGTCCAAAATCGCGAAACTGGAAAAAGTCCACCGGGTGAAATTTCACCCGACAGTGTTGGTCCGTGCACGACAGGGTGAAGTTCCACCTCATGTGAAGATTAAAGGGTGATTCTCTCACTAATGGAGCAAAAAGTTGGATTTGGGCTTTAGGTTAACAAACCCATTAAGGCATTACTATATATATATATATATATATATTAGTACCCTAATTAGTTGCCCATTAGCTCTCCATTAAGCTAAGGAGGGAAGAAGTGAAAGGCATCCATTAGTAATACTCTATAGTAATCTTAGTAGTAATCTTCCATAATTCTAGTAGTTTACATAGTAATTAGTAGTAGATCTTCTTAGTTTCTCATCAACAATTCTCTAGATCTCAAATTTATAGAAAGTTATTCCAAGTTTTGTTTGAAGATTTGTGGGGATTATTGAAGGATTAGTGACAAGTTCTTCATTTTCTTCATCAAAGATTCAATCTTTATTTATGAAATCTTCTTAATTATTGTAGATCCTCATAGTTGGTACATTTCTCTTCCACTCCCTAATCTCTAGATTTCATTTATGTTGTTCTAGATTATTCTCTAGTCATCATAGTTTCCTTATTTTCTCTAGATCTAGTTATTATGCATGGTTTAGTTAATCTCTCCCTTATTGATGATATGTTGTCTTCCACCATGATTAGTGAGTAGATTTCTTGTTGGGGGGTTTAGGGATGAGGACTTGGATTATTTGAATTGAGGGATGTTGGTGGGTTGCTTGCCTGTTGGTTTATCTTGTTTATGGTTGTTGTGTCATTGTTATTTTAGTTTGGCCAACTAGACCGACCTTGACTCATTTCTATCAATATGGGGAAACTCGGGGTAGAAATTATCATAAATTTGAGACTTACCCTTCTTCGCCGCAAAAGCGGGTTTTTAGGCGGGTTGGGTGAAGAAACCGAAAGGTGGCATTCTCCCTTTATCAATGTTGCGACAAAAACTCGATCTCGACCTTCTTAGACTCCATTGTCCGAATCCCAACTTCCCCCTAACACCTTTCCCTAGATTGATCACCCCTAGCTACCTCCATCGTTGTTCCTCTAGTGTAGACTCGACCTTCAGAAACCACCCCCCTCTAGATTCGAAACACGCCGCTTTTAACTTGATACACTCCGTTCCCTGTGGACCGACCCCCACTTACCACGATTAATCTAGTAGTGTTTGTGTTATTACGAGTCTACAAATATTGTTTGACCCCCCATCCTTCGCTAAACGACCGATCCGGTTTGGGGAGCCGCCAACGGATTAAATAAATTACTCGGAAAAATTAAACTAACATGATGGCAGCCTTAGTCGTGTCGTTACGGTCGGTCACCGGGACTCCGAGTCGGTCACGAAACTCAAAGTGAGTCAGCACCGCGCCAAATGAACCTCAGGATGCATACCCGAGGCCCACCAAGCTCACGGCACTAAGGTAAACACGGGGAAGCCTTAAGCCCCAAGATACTTATTGTACTCCTCCCACTCGGTTTTGGAAAGTATCAAAATCGTATCTTCAAAATTCCAACCGCCTCACCTCACGCGTCTTAGACTCCCCGCGCCTAAACCCAGGCGCCTGAGTCTTGGTGCGCCTCAACTCAGGCGTCCTTATGGGTGACGAGGGCCGAAAACACCTATAAATACCCCCATTCACCTCATTCATTCGACATACTTCTCAACTCTCTTCTCCCACTCCACATTCTTGCTAAGGGCTCGCACTCCGACACCCGAGGCAACGATCCACTCGATAGTAGTTCCGATAAAAGCGACATCGACGCTACTCCTCACCTTCGAGCACCCCACTTGATACCGAGGTGCCTGTGTTCGACTAGCTCAAGTCTAGTAGCGAAGTTCTGCCGGATTAGCCGCAGAATCGGTCCATAGTAGCGAAGCTCTGCCGGAATAGACGCAGGAAGGGTCAATGGTAACGGAGCTCTGCAAAAATCACTAGGACAGCTAGGAGGATCCGCCTTTGAAGTCGGGTCGTCACTAGGTTGTCATCTAAAAAAATATTCCATATTCGTACTTTCTTTTATTAGGCACTACGACAACACTGGATGTGGACACTAGGTCTACAAACATCTACTAAAACACGTAACGTCCCAACTTCAACCACAAATACTAAAATACACTAAATAGACCCGAGTAATTCCGAGATCCGTTCTCAACTATCTATGCATCGTGTCCCGTTTAGTGTATACTCCGAGGGTGCAACTCCTCACAACATGATTTCCTTACATTCGCATTTACAGTTTTTCGTATGATATATTGCTTTTATGACCTTATAATCGCATGCTAAATCACCTAACACGGAATTCAAAACGTAAAACAACTAAAACTAAACAAAGTGATGGTCGGGTTCAGTATTAGTCCGGGTGCTCACCTTATTAGGTTCGACGCATCTCTATTAATGCCGAACCGACGCATCTTAAGCAGAATACCAGGTAAGGTATACCACGAGAAAGACTAATATCCGTATTATCACGTTAAAACTGACTTGCTAATACATATAATACTAGTACTCTCTACTCTCCTACGTGCATCTTTTCATGGCCTGCTTGTCACGTGAAATCGCATGCAAAGAATGTAAACACAACTACTTTGACGACAATACTTACTTGTCCTTAAACAACCGACGTAGCAAAAAGTATAGGGTGAAAACAATGGATGTTACAGTATTTCCGCCACAACAAAATAACTAGGTTATCAACCCACCGATTGATTAGTAGAGGCCGCTATAAAGCGGGGGGGATTGGGTGTTGACATCTATCGGATGATGGCTTCAAAATACGTACCCTCACCCCTTACTCAGAATTGACGGTTTCCGGATGTCCGAAACCATTGGCAATGAGAGTCGTTCCAGGCATGGAGTGCTTAAGAGTACAAGTCTTTATCTTTAGGTCCCGTGCCCCTCAGCTTTGAGCCGGATAAGGATCAAAGTTGACTTGGACGGTTTCCGAGTCCCCATAATTGACTCGGTGGCGACTCCACAAATCAGCAACGAGTTCAGTTCACTAAAAAGGTCGCGTTACCAAATGAATCGGCCTTTAAACATTTACAACCACGACTCGATCGATTCCAAACGGAAACACGGGTGTCCGCACCCGTCTAGTACAAGTCCGGATCGTCATCCGAATCGAGGTCCGAGACATGGCCCCATACGCCAGATCGGACCGGCCCCCGACAGGAATGGGGCCGCATGGGTGGCCGCCGCCACACGTTGAAAAAACGGGTCGGTCCCGCGCGGGACGCCGGGCGTTGCGGACAGACGTCCACAGGGACGGCCTCGCTGGAAGGGGAGTGGCTGGCCGTGGTGGTTCGCCGGAAGGTAGTGCATCGTGGTGTTTTGTTGTGGGTTCGGGTCCATCCGGTGGTTGGTGGTGGGTGACGGTGATGGTGGTGGTGGGTCGTGGGTAGGTGGTGTCTGGGGCGGTGGGGTTTCGCCGGTAGGGGGTGGTGGTTTGCAATGGGTTTGGGTCAGTCCGGTGGTTGGTGGTGGGTGATGGTGGGTCGTGGGTGAGTGGTGCGTGCACGGGTCTGGTCGGGTCTGTCTGGGGCGGTGGTGGGTGAGGGTCGGTCTGGAGCGGTGAGGGTGAGGGTCCATGGTGGGAGGATGGGGTCGGGGGGCGGGAGAGGGCGTAAGTGTGGAGGATGATAGGCTAGTCTGTAAGTGGGATTTTAGTTTTTTATTTCTTTTTTTTTACATAACAAAGAAAAAAATAACAAACGAAAAAGTAAAATAGCAACAACGTAAAACAGCAATAGAAAAGAAAACAGCAAATAAAAAATAAAAAAATGAATTAAATAAATAGATTAACTGAATATATATATATATATAGAGAGAGAGAGAGAGAAAGAGACAAAGGCGGGTTCCGGTGAGGCAGGGTAACTCCTTACACCCATTGAGGCACAATCTAGACCATTAAATTAAGATGGAACATACATCCAAATAAGTGTTATATACACTAAAGAACTCATTATATACGTTATTAAACTCACTATATATATATATATATATATATATATATATATATATATATATATATATATATATATATACGCACACTTAAAAACTCAATATATACAGTAAAATAATTGTTATATACACTCAAATAGTTTTTATGTACACCAATTAATCAACAATGGAACATACATCAAAATAACTGTTATATATACACACTAAAAAAACTCATTATATACGCTATTAAACTCACTGCATATATATACTTAAGAACTCAATACATACAGTAAAGTAATTCTTATATATACACTTAAATAATTAATATGTACGTCAGTTAATCAACAAAGGAACATACATCAAAATAACTGTTATATACACTAAAAAACTCATTAGATACGTTATTAAACTCACTACATATATATACACTTAAAAACTCAATATATACAGTAAAATAATTATTGTTATATACACTTAAATGGTTACTATGTAGCACCAATTAATCAACATATATATACACTGAAATAATTGTCATATGTACTTAATTATTTGATATAGTGGAATTTTATATACCCTAAAACAGTTATTATGTACACTGAAATTGTTTTTATATAAACCAATTTTATTTTAATATTAAAAAAAAAGAATTTTTTCGGGATTTGTTATTTTGGAATTTTTTTCTTTTGGGAAAAAAAATGTCCGGCAAAAAAATGTTTTTTTTGGGAAAAAAATGTGTCTATTTTTTCGGAAAAAAAAAGTGTGTTTTTTTTGGGAATTTTTTTTTTCGGAAAAAGATAATGTTTTTTTTTTCGGGAAAAAATATTTGAAAAAAAAAATTCCGATTTTTTTTGTTTTTTATTTCGTTTTTTTTTTTTCTGAAAAAATTGATTTTTTTCCTCGAGAAAAAAAATTGGGGAATTTTTTTTTTATGTATGAGTTTTTGTTTTAATCTTAGCCTTTAATTTGATTTTAATCTAATGATTGAGATTGTGCGGGTGCGGCGAGTTGAGCTGCCTCAAAGGATCCTAGATCTATATATATATATACACACACCCACAGTAAACAAATAACCCCAATAACAGCAGCCGCGTCGTCCACCCTGAACCACCCGACCCACCGCCGACCACCCTCACCGACCCGACCCTCACCGTCGACCACGCTCACCCACCCGACCCAATCCCACCGCAGACAACCCTCACCGCTCCAACCCTCACCGTCGACCACCTCACCAACCCAACCCGACCCGACAGCCCACCACCTCTCCGCCAAATACCACCCAACCCATGACCCACCAACCCCGCCCCATGACCCACCAACACCGCCCCATGGGCCATGACCCATCAACCTCGCCCACCACCACCCTCACCCACCCGACCCGACCTATCCGACCACCGCCCACCATCCAGCCCACCTGCCATCCACACCATAGCCCGTCCCCGACTCCGATCCGACCGCGCCCGCTCAGCCCCGCCGATCCGATCCCAACCACCGACTCCAGCCACGACCTCGGAAGGTCCCGATATGTGTGGTTGTTCGTGGTGAGTTTACGATGTTTGAAATTTATTTAGAGAGAAAACCAAATGATTAATTTGTGAATGGATGAAACGAGAGGGGTAAAGCGGTAAAATGTCGTTAGGATTGAGTAAAGGCTCGTTAGGAAAAAGTAATTCCGAATAGAAATTGAATTGAATTTCACTTATGTTCAAAGTTATGGGGCCTAATTATGCTATTTGTAACTTATGGAGTTTAATCTCACAATTAGTCAAACTTAAGGGTATAATCCGATACATTTATCACTTTTGGTGTAATTTACCTCTTAATTGTGGCGATCAAATTTCATGAGATTAATGGCTAAGATTTGAGGATTTTTCATTAATAAAATCTCTCATATTCCATAACAGTTACACATCCCAGGATTTTTTTGACGAAAAAATTGCTAACCTCTTTACCGAGTCAAAGAATAAAAATTACGTTTAACTGGCATCAAAATAAAAATTACGAAATTCTTCGTTCTTCGTTCAATTTAATTATCTTCGTTCTTCGTTCAATTACTTCGTTCTCCAATTTCTTTAATTTAATGTCTTTATATTCAATTTCTTTATAATTAATATATTTATCCAATATATTCAATGTCTTTATATAATTACACTTTACAATAACTAGATAAACACCTATTACAATAATTATTTAAGAATTACCATAATTGGATAACCACCTTACAATAACTATATTTGTGGATTAGAATAACTGGATAAACACCTTACGATAACTGGATATAACTCGCAAATTGATGATAACAAGTACGGTATGTTCAATTGTTAGAGCATGTACAATAGAGAGGGACTTGAATCCTCTTAATTTTTCAATCTCCCTCTATTTTTATGACACCTCATACTCCCTTTCCTCTATTACATTTTTCACTATCTACATCATCTTCCTCTTCTCTTCTCCAATTTTTCTTCCACAACGGGGAGGATCCTCTTAAATTATAAAATGAAAGCAAAATAACCATTTCTAATTTTTATAAAGGATAAAAAATAAAAATGTTATTAGTAAGTGAGCACAAGGGCCAAGAAGAGTTTTCCTCTAAAATTAGAGGAAGAACTCATGTTTCTCACTAGTAGAAAAACATGGATTTGAGGATCCATAAAACCCTCCATTAGAGGCATTTTTTATGATGCCTCATACGGGGGGGCCGCAAATTGGAAATTATATTGCAGCGTTTTTTAGAAGCCTCTATTGCAGGACTATTTGCGGCGTTTTTAAAAAATGACGCCTCTAATAGTATGACTTTTTGCGGCGTCTTCAGGAGAAACGCCTCTAATAGTAACACTTTTGGCAGCATGTTTTGGCGTTTGACGCCGCTAATAGTCCCATATTTTGATGCTTCATTCAGAGTTCGACGCCGCTAATATTTTATTATTTAAGTACAAAATTTAATAATTTCAAAATAAATGTCACAGCAATATTTATTCAAATTTAAAAATATTTGTTTTTTAATAATTTCGACGACAACCAATTGCATTTCATCAAAACCAAATAATATTCTTACATTATCTATCCAAATATAAATCCCTACATTACAGATTTTTACTTGTTCGATTTATTGTGGCAAACTGGAGAAGAGAAATGAATAAACTTGTGTCGATGAAAAACCAAAGGAGTTTCGTATCGATATTGCTCCTGAATCTTGTGAAAGACAATGGCATGTGTTACTGTGTTACCACGCTCGATTTGACCTCTCGATTGAAAACTACTTACATCCATTCTCAAAGATTCCTCAGCACAAACTCTGCATTAGACTAGAAATAATTAGTAAAATCTTCATAACACAACAAAATTAAGAATACCTAGAAGATGAATACAAATAGGTAATCTGTACCTGTATGGCTGTATTGAAAAGGATACCATCCAAATCAAGAATAACTGCAGAAATTTAGGTGTCAATTGAGAATAATTAGTACCTGTAGATCATCAAGGAGAAAGGGTATTATAGCATGGAGGAGTTCCTTGCAAATCGAGCCGAAGTGGCCTTGAGGATAGCATAGTTAAAAGCAAATAACGCTGAATACTAATGATCTAGTAACAAAAACAGGGTTGCTCTTCCCATGACAGAAGTTCGTTGTTATAGTTAGTTCTAAGACATCTCACGTAACAGTTGGGTACTTATCTTTGTGGTTTATTGCAAACTTCTTCCACTTAATCTCACATCTTCTTCCAGATACAGCATGTATCCGAGAACACCTGCAATGGATAGGAATAGCAACGTTGTATCCGTGAAACCAGTAGCCTAGCAGCCTAAATTCAAAACATCGAGTCTAATAATAAAGCAAGAACAAATGGGTCTTTAATCTGCGGCTGAAACAAACCAGTTACATACCCACCTGCTAACCTTTATTGATCTCTACTAAAGTACAAACAACATTTCAACCTATGAACAAAATAAAATATCAAAAACAGACCCATCAAACTTCAGCAATCAGCAACTGAGCAGATTCAATAAACCCTGAAAGAGACAATTAAAGCGAGAAGATGGTTAAGCACATTTCTCATTTTGTATTGAGATTAAGATACCTTAGTTTTTCTAACCTCTACCGTATTGGTGAAGAAATTCAAAACAGAAGGCAACCCTCTGCTTCCCACCCAAACTATTTCAAATCAAAAGCACAAATCAATGAAGATAAGAACCAATTAAATGACGAATGGAAGTGGCATAGAGCTTCATAGTACGAAACATTAAATTTAACTAGACGTGTAATTTGTGCACAGTTAAAGCGGAAATAAATAATGATACGTGAGCAATCACATACATTGAACAGGAAATCTTAATGACAACAGTAAACTATAAACTTCTCAACCTCTCAACACACAATCAAGACTTTACATTGAGTCGTCATGCTTGGTTGAGAATTCGTCATACCTTAAATGCTTAGCAAAGGGGTGCATAATATGAGTAAATGGTATGACTCTGTTGGGTGGATTATGGGGCCTTTTGCCTTAAATTCCTGCATTTATAAGAGCATACTTTTATTGATTTCTAAACAAGAACCATATAGTTACATTCATAGTAATTGCATGGAAACTTGGTGAATGTATACAACTTGATAGAGTAAAGTGCAAGCACTTCTAAACAAATACATGCCCTTTTATAATTTTCCACTTAAACTTCCACGACTTTTCTACAGAAACATAGAAGTTAATCTTATTTTCAAACCCCTAAAGCTAATCCTATTTTGGAAAAGAAGAACACATCAGTTTACTTGGTGCCTTGAATATTTCTGGAGAAATTAGTGATTTCAATGTACTGGTTTAATGAGTATCTCCTTTAACAACAAAAACTCGAGCAAATTGATGAATAAAATCACACAAATCTGAAATTTAACAGATGCTTAATCAATCACGTCCTAATTTACAGCACACAAAACAACAATTTTCCCTGAAGGCATAGTTCTAAAAATCACTGAATTGGTGTACTTAACGAGGCGGAAAACAACAATAAAGTGGTAATTAATTAATCAATTTGACCAAATTCGTGAATAGCAGCCCAGATTTCCAAAAATCAACAAACCGTAATTCTTCAAATCCAACAAATCTATGACATTAAAGCAATTAGGGTTACAACACACCTGCAATTGATAATTCAGTTTCTTTTTCGCACCTCTTGAATAAACTTAAAACCTTGAGATACCGAATTTCGAATTAAAATCTACCCTGAAATCGCCCTTCATACTTCGAAAAGAGGAAATAATTTCAAGTAGAGGTGCCATCAAGTTAACAACTACGAAATAAGATTAGTGTTTGAAGGAGTGAGCGAAAATGGCGTTTGTTTTGAAGAGATAAGAACCGTTAGAGACGAGAATGATAGAGAGACGAGAATGGTGTTGGCCAGCTGGCTGCTTGTGGGTTCTATTTGTTTATTGTTTTTTAAATGAAAGAGGCGTCGTGCTTGGATAGTTAGACGTCGCACCGACAATTTATATCAATTTGATTTATTTTATTTTAAAAAACGCATCTCTACAAAGGAGTGGTATAACTTTCTAAATCAAAATTTGCTGCTATTTGCCTAAAATGCCTCTAATAAGGAGCCGCAATTCAATCTTTTTCTACTAGTGCCTCTTACTAAGAGGATGTACAATATTCGACCTACAATAGAGAGGACATCCTCTTAGATGAAAGAGAGTGCCAAGAGGAGGGCAAATCCTCTCTATTGTACATGGTCTTACAACTATGCAAATTGAAATACAATAATCCTACTTAAGCATTAATCTATAACTCTTGTAAATGGAAGAAAACACAAAAGAACCAAACAATTGCTACTATGGTAGAGCAGTAAGTTTCGTGCACCTCACGTGTTGTACAGTGGCGCCTTTGTCTTTATCCTCCCGTCACCCCTGCGTTCCTTCTTCACATGCGTTTCTTCTTCTTACCTTTTCTCCAGCGTTCCTCTTCTGCGTCCTTCCACCTGAGGTTCCATCTCATTTGCTAACCACGTAATAATTTCGATTGTTTCGATTTGTTTGTTTCCATCTCTATCTTCGACGAATATCTGCGTAACTCCAATTTGTTTGTAATATTCAATGGTTTTCGATTTCTGGTGAGTTTAGGAAGATTTTTTAGGGTTTGGTTGTTTGTAATCTTCAATGGTTTTCGATTTCTGATGAGTGTAGGGTGATTTTTGGGGGTTTGAAATCTGGATTTGCAGTAAATTTTGGGGGATTTCTGGTGAGTTTGGGGATGTTTTACACCAGTTTCTTCGGATTTACACATGTGGTTGTCAATGTTCTTCATGTTTTTTAGTTGGACACTTCTTCTTTTCTTTTCAACTACGAAGGTGGTTTTGGATGAGTTTGGATCACTAGGTTGTGTTGGCCAGCTGTTTGGCGTCTTAGTGTCGTGTTTACGAACGGACTTCTTCGGTTGTTACTTTCCATCTCTATCTTCAACGAATTTCTGGTGAACAATCTTGAAAGAACAATAAAATGAACAATCTTGAAAGAAAAAAAAAATAAATCTAGACTAGAGATTAGAGAGTGGAAGAGAAATATACCAACTATGAAGATCAACAATAAAGAAGAAGATTGCATAAATAAAGGATGAAGGTTTGATGAAGAGAATAGAGGATTTGTCACTAATCCCTTAATAATCTCCACAAATCATCAATAAAAACTTGAAATAATCTTCTACAAACTTGAAAATAAGATCTAGACAAAGTAAATTGATGGAAACTATGGAGATCTACTACTAAATTACTATAAAAAAAACTACTAGAATTGTAAAGAATTACTAAATTACTAGAATGATCTACTAATGGAGGCATAAACTAATGAAAGGCATAATGTAGTCTAATGTGATTGCTTAGGCAACTAACTAGGGTATACATATATATAGTAAAGCCTTAATGGATCCTTAACCTAATGCCCAAATCCAACTTTTTGCTCCATTAGTGAGACAATCAGCCTTTAATCTTCATTAGGTGGAACTTCGCCCCGTAGTACACAGACTAATACCGTCGGGTGAAACTTCAGCCGGTTGTTTCACCCGGTGAACTTCTTCCCGTTTTGCAATTTCGGACGCTTTTATCGTCGGGTGAAACTTCACCCGGTGGGTGAAAGTTTTGCCCGGTCATTTCGCCCGGTGGAGAAGCTCTCTGAAAATCTTCGGGGAGGCAAATTTACCGTCGGGCGAAGGTTTTTCATCGGGTAAAATTTCACCCGGTCATTTTTTGGCCTCTTTTCTTGTCTCATTCTTCGTCGTATGATTGGATGGCTTTGAACTCTAAGTTGTGTGCTCTGCTTTTCGGATGGCATTCCCCTCTCTTGTGCTCGTGGAAGCACGATCATGTTTTTGGTGCTAAAACCTATCAAAATTGATAGAAAAACTACCAAAAACACGTAAAATGCACAAGAGGGACGCTAATGCGAGAAATACTCAAAATAAGGCGAGAATTGCACTCTAATCTTGCAAAACGAGGGGAAAATGGGTCTAAATGGGAGGAAAAACGGTCTAAATTTAGCACACAACAATTCCCCCACACTAAACTGTTGCTTGTCCTCGAGCAAAGACCCAAAAAGAAATTACAACTACTACTATTAGCTAGACTATGCTAAGCCGATACGGGGCAATTAACGGGCCCACCCCGTCCCTTCAACTCACATCGAAATACCCATGCGGTAGAGTACTCCCATGCAAAGCATTTAGGGCTTGCTCAAAATGGTGGATGCGACTAAACACACAAAAACACATAATCTTTCTTCTCTTTATTTTCTTAGAATTACTTCTAGTTTAATTTCTTCCTTTAAAAATCGGTTATTGTAAGATTGCAACATTCTAATCGCCTTCATTCCTTTTGGTAATTTTATCTAATCTTTCTTCCTTCTTCCTTCTTCCTCGTTCTTGATTGTACTTCTTCATATTTACTTATTCTTAATCTTTGTTTTAGGTTTGTCGTAATTTTATTATTATTCGTCATGTTTAATCTAGTAAAATCTTTTATTAATATTGTTGTTCTTGATTTAATTATGAGTAGCTAATTTCCCTTGCTAGGATTTAGGGAATCCATGAATTGAATATGATTGCTAATTAGTTTATAGATCTGTCTACGATATTGCGTCTGAGTTGTTAATTGTAGCATTTAATTGAGATTAATTGATTAAGTCGACGTAATTGATTAATTGAATTGGTGAACTCGAACCTAAGATCGGAAGTCTGGTAAGAGTTAGACCTGCTACAACACATTAGTTTGCCCTAATAAGATCGGAAGCCGTTAGAAGCATTCTAGGGTGAATAGCGGACCGGAAGGACCTTTTCACTACCCCTTAGACCAATATCTGCGACAGACCTGTGACCTAGACCGTGACCGTAGGAAATTCATGGTGAACCGACGATCCTAGTTTTCTCTCCATATTTATTCATCTTATTTATTTTAGTTATTTCTTCTTCTTTAATTCTCTTTCTTTCACTACTTTAGTTTAGTTAACCCAATTACAAACCCCTGATTTGGTTACTTAGATAGACTTAAGTTGCAAGTAGAATTTATTTGTTTCCTTGTGGATACGATCTTGACTTCCCTAGCTATATTTTTAGTTAGACCTAAGTTGGTTATCTTTGATAGGTATATGACTAGCTTATCAAATTTTGGCGCCGTTGCCGGGGATATATTTTCCGGGGATCCTGACAGACTCTACAAAAGCCTATATATTTTCCACTTGTAAGGATTTTGAAAGCAAGTCCTATGAAGAGGTGATAAAGTACTTTGACTGGTTAGCTGAAGAAAGTGTGAAGCCCAACTTTTCACTTTATTTGACTAATGATGAACCCGTTGGTGAGACAAATAATGCGGTTATTTTTAAAGGACCTTGTTTTGACAATGAGATAGGTTGTGATGAAAGTTATGACACGAGTGCCTTGGTTCCATTTTGTGAGAATCTGTGTGATGAGGTTTATAAAGAACCTTTTGATTCGAAAAGCGAGGTTGGATGGGACGAATATGAACACGACATTGTAGATGAACCATTATTGTTTACTTTGCCCGTTATCTTCTCTCCTTCTAAGGTTTTGGGCTTAGTTCCCCCTATTCCACTCCTTTTTCCACCTTTATGCTTATCGGTCCCACTGTTGCCAATTTTTGATCATTTTCCTACGACCACTAACACTTTGTTTTTTGATTTTAATTTGGATGCTCCATGTCTTGCGGACGAGGAGATTAGTGCAGTACTTAATGTGGAAATTGGTCCTCCACCTCGTGATAAGATGTTTCATTCCATACTTTTGACATTTGATACTTATATCTTATCATGTGCTTATATTTGCTTTCATATTTCACATGCGCAGGAATATGACATGCTACTTAGGGCGTTGATGTGTTTTTTAAGTAAAATGACAAAGTTGGTATATTTTGATGCTTAGGAGCGGTTTGGGGAAGGTCTCCGCTCATATATATCTTGTAAGTAGTTCTTTTATTTTCTTTATTTTCTTTTTGCACTTCCATTGTCTTGCATTTCTTCCCCGTAATTTTGTTGCCTCTTATTGTTTGCTTTACACAATGAGGGCATTGTGTGATTTGGTTTGGGGAGGGTATGCTTCTGTCTGTTTTCATCCATCTGCATATTTCTTGCATTTCCGCATGCATAAAAAAACAAAAATCAAAAATACATTTTTGCATTTAGTCGAGTCTTAGTTGAGTCGGAATGCTATGTAGCGATGATGATATTGCTTTTATTTCTTCATTAGTTGCCTATGCTAGTGCGCCGTTAGAGTTTTTGTATATAATTACATGCATCATTCTCTTGTCATTGATTATTTTACTGAACGAATAAACTTGACTCATTGTTGGCAAACTACTAAGATTTGTAAGGAATTATAGCCTTAAACTGATGACATCCATGATCAGTTTCATTTAGGTTGAGAGTAGTACTCCTTATGAGGCATGTAACATCAAACTGCATAAGCATGACATTCGTCTCTTAGGTACCTGTACGTTTTTGACTCGTGGTTTTGACATGTGCGAAAAAGGCAAATCCTTTCTTTTAATTAATTCCCATAAGCCTCACATAGCCAAATTGACCTGTTTGACCCGTTTATTAACTACATGCCATAATTTGCCTACCCTAGTCAAGCTAGTAAATTAGTTGAACGGAATTGTTTTTTTCAGGTTAACTTTGGTACCATGATGATTGGAAAAGAAAAAAAGGGGAATATTGAAAAAAAATGAAAAGGAAAAAAATTCAATGAAAAAAAAAACTGAATGAAAAAAAAAGGAAAAAAGAAAGGAAAGAAGAAGAAAAAAAAATGATGAAGTGAAACCAGAAGAATAATGTGTTTTTGCTATGAAAAAAGAATTGATCTCTCTAATTTCATAGTTATTAGTGGGAAGCGATTTTGATAAGGCGCTTGTTGCATGCTATGCCTAATTTCTTCAACTGGAGTTTGGTGAGAACGGAATGTTTATTATTGATGGGTGTAAGGAATACTAGCTTGGCTTTTACCTCCTCATGTCCATATCGTTTTGCCCCTTCTTACCCGATTAGCCTCACTTTATACCATATGTAAGTCCTTGGCACGTGTCTTTTCCCGATAGAATGCGTATGTACGGTTAGTAGAGATTGATTTCATGTTAGATTGCATGCACTTGTAAGTCGTAGTTTAGGTGAGTGTTTTGTCTTTCCGCTTTTACGTAAACTCACAATATCACCCCTTATGTGTGATGAGCGATCCATGAGAGTCCGACATAGACGAGTCTTGCAAGGTTGAAGGTTCAGTATTGTTGTCATTGGTCAAGCTTGTTGTATGTGGTTGTTTAAATTAATTTTAATCGTTGCGCATTGGTTTGGGTAACTTTGAAGCATACTCCGCTATGAGTTATATACATTCCATTAGGATTGAGTTCATCGTTTTGAGCTTGCTTGAGGACAAGCAAGGGTTCGGTTTGGGGAGGTTTGATGCGTGCGATTTATATATGATTATTACGTCTTTTACGCACACATTCCCATGCATATCGAGTAGCATTGTCTAGTATTTTCCCCCGAATTTGATACTTTGTGGTCATGTTGCATCTTATGCAGGTTTGAACCCGTGGACACATAAACCAGGCAAAAATCATTCTTAAAGATGAAATCTTTTGCAAAATAAGAAAAGAGAATGATCGTTTCCAAATGGGTCTAGTTAAAACGTGAATATCTTGAGTTCTACAACTCCAATCGATCTGATTCCAGTTGCGTTAGAAAGCTCTTTCTCTTAGCTTTCCAACGGTATATTACTCGCTCGATTTGAAGAAGTAACGAAGAAATGGCAAGCGTTTGAAGTTGAGCGCGCAGTGCTGAAAACGGAAACAGGCCTATGATAGTCGAACGACTATCCAAATAGTCGACCGACTATTCAAAATCGTCGATCGACTATTCTCAAGACTGGACGAAGCCCGAGACTTTCCTAATTTAATTTTTAGGGTTAACAAGACTTTTGGGCTTTTGTTTTAACTTAGTATTTAAGAAACTATTAGACTAGATTTTATATACCACTTCTCCCTTATTCTCTTTTACTTATCCTTAGACTCTTATTTAGATTTCTTCTCTTTATTCTCTTAGAATTACTTCTAGTTTAATTTCTTCCTTTAAAAATCGGTTATTGTAAGATTGCAACATTCTAATCGCCTTCATTTCTTTTGGTAATTTTATCTAATCTTTCTTCCTTCTTCCTTCTTCCTCGTTCTTGATTGTACTTCTTCATATTTACTTATTCTTAATATTTGTTTTAGGTTTGTCGTAATTTTATTATTATTCGTCATGTTTAATCTAGTAAAATCTTTTATTAATATTGTTGTTCTTGATTTAATTATGAGTAGCTAATTTCCCTTGCTAGGATTTAGGGGATCCATGAATTGAATATGATTGCTAATTAGTTTATAGATCTGTCTATGATATTGCGTCTGAGTTGTTAATTGTAGCATTTAATTGAGATTAATTGATTAAGTCGACGTAATTGATTAATTGAATTGGTGAACTCGAACCTAAGATCGGAAGTCTGGTAAGAGTTAGACCTGCTACAACACATTAGTTTGCCCTAATAAGATCGGAAGCCGTTAGAAGCATTCTAGGGTGAATAGCGGACCGGAAGGACATTTTCACTACCCCTTAGACCAATATCTGCGACAGACCTGTGACCTAGATCGTGACCGTAGGAAATTCATGGTGAACCGACGATCCTAGTTTTCTCTCTATATTTATTCATCTTATTTATTTTAGTTATTTATTTTTCTTCAATTCTCTTTCTTTCACTACTTTAGTTTAGTTAACCCAATTACAAACCCCTGATTTGGTTACTTAGATAGACTTAAGTTGCAAGTAGAATTTATTTGTTTCCTTGTGGATACAATCCTGACTTCCCTAGCTATATTTTTAGTTAGACCTAAGTTGGTTATCTTTGATAGGTATATGACTAGCTTATCAAATTTTGGCGCCGTTGTCGGGGATATATTTTCTGGGGATCCTGACAGACTCTACAAAAGCCTATATATTTTCCACTTGTAAGGATTTTGAAAGCAAGTCCTATGAAGAGGTGATAAAGTACTTTGACTGGTTAGCTGAAGAAAGTGTGAAGCCCAACTTTTCACTTTATTTGACTAATGATGAACCCGTTGGTGAGACAAATAATGCGGTTCTTTTTAAAGGACCTTGTTTTGACAATGAGATAGGTTGTGATGAAAGTTATGACACGAGTGCCTTGGTTCCATTTTGTGAGAATCTGTGTGATGAGGTTTATAAAGAACCATTTGATTCGAAAAGCGAGGTTGGATGGGACGAATATGAGCACGACATTGTAGATGAATGATGGGAGGGATTTGTCGTGGATCCCGGCACCAAATAAAAACCAACTAACCTAACTAGGGTAGCTAGGGCAAGTCGGGTCCAATCCACAGGGACGGGAGGTCGGACTAAGGTATGCTACGGTCTAGGACTAGGTTTGAGACGAGCTAATCTAAGGAGGGGGAGACTAGGACTAAGCTAGGTCTAAAGCAAGAAAACAATCAAAGGAAACGGGCTAGGATTAGGTCGGGGTCAAAGAGGTAACAGAATGGTCGAGGAAGAGCTAGAGTGAAGGAGGTAGTAGGGTAATCTAGGTATAGTCCGGTCTCTCGCAACTTAGACTCACCTAGAGGTTCCACCTAAAACCCACCTTGGCGACACAAACGACAAACGGGGTTACTAGCGTGATATCGGGGCCTAGGTCGCATCCGGGCTCTCGCAACTTAGACCGACCTAGGGGTCGTCCTCACCGGGCTCTCGCAACTTAGTGAGGGAACCAAACCCACGAGCAAACTATTACCCACAAGAGAAAGGCAAGAAAAACAAGCATATGCATACAAGTCATTCAAGCATTTCAACAAACATGTAATATGCATCAAACCAAGAGGAAACCCAAATCTTCTACCAACAACTCCAACAATCCCTTAATCATCCAATTAACACCCTAATCACCTTACTAACCCTAGCAAGAGTCTACTCAAACATAATCAAACTACAACTAACAAGAACAAGAGGAATCAACACAAGAACAAGAGGATGCATATATGAAACTAGCAAAGATGAAGAACAAAACAATAAACAAGAACTAAAGATTCAAACTTGATGAAAGAACAAAGATTAAGATAACGTAAAAGAGATTATACCATACTAGAAGATGAAAAGAAGAAGGAAACTTGCATAAATGGAAGAACCCAAAAACAATCAACCAAGGTTGTCAATCTTGGTGGAGATCTTGAAGAATTCCCAAATTACAAGCACTAATCTAGGATTAACGATAATCTAAGGACTAATCTACACTAATCTAATCTAATCTATGCTAAAACTAGGCTAGGGTTTGTGGGTAATGAAGAACATAACAAAGGAATACAAGAGGAAGGGTATTTATAGGGTTACAATGCAAAGGGAGATGAAACAATGCAATCACGGGCTGTAACTGGGCCATCCCGTCCGGGATGAGTTGGTCCTGGTCGGGATGGACCCCTTCCCGGTCGGGAAGGCCTCAAAACAGCAGCTCCTCTTTTGTGCACTTCATCCCGGACGGGTTGAGGTCATACCCGTCGGGGATGAGTCTTGTAGGCCTCCAATATGATCCTTTTGGTCCCTCCTTGCTTCACATGGACTTCTCATCGATTCTCGGGACTCGGGATCGGGTCTCGGAGGCTCGGGATTGGGTCCCAAGGTCTCGCGGTCGAATCCAAGGCATCGAGTGATCGTTCCTTCACTTCGTTGGCTCCGAAAAGTGTATGTATTGAGTCGGAATCGCTCCAACTCTTCATGAATGGTCTCGGAAACCTGAAACGAACTAGAGGAAGCATAAGTAGCCCATAAATCGCTCCCAAGGAGCGATTCCACAAGGAAAATGGGACCTAAACACTACGAAATAGGCACTACAAACTACACTTATCAGTGAACCATTATTGTTTACTTTGCCCGTTATCCTCTCTCCTTCTAAGGTTTTGGGCTTAGTTCCCCCTATTCCACTCCTTTTTCCACCTTTATGCTTATCGGTCCAACTGTTGCCAATTTTTGATCATTTTCCAACGACCACTAACACTTTATTTTTTGATTTTAATTTTGATGCTCCATGTCTTGTGGACGAGGCGATTAGTGCAGTACTTAATGTGGAAATTGGTCCTCCACCCCGTGATAAGATGTTTCATTCCATACTTATGTTTCATTCCATAATTGTGTGATTTGGTTTGGGGAGGGTATGCTTCTGTCTGTTTTCATCCATCTGCATATTTCTTGCATTTCCGCATGCATAAAAAAACAAAAATCAAAAATACATTTTTGCATTTAGTCGAGTCTTAGTTGAGTCGGAATGCTATGTAGCGATGATGATATTGCTTTTATTTCTTCATTAGTTGCTTATGCTAGTGCGCCGTTAGAGTTTTTGTATATAATTACATGCATCATTCTCTTGTCATTGATTATTTTACTGAACGAATAAACTTGACTCATTGTTGGCAAACTACTAAGATTTGTAAGGAATTATAGCCTTAAACTGATGACAACCATGATCAGTTTCATTTAGGTTGAGAGTAGTACTCCTTATGAGGCATGTAACATCAAACTTCATAAGCATTACATTCGTCTCTTAGGTACCTGTACGTTTTTGACTCGTGGTTTTGACATGTGCGAAAAAGGCAAATCCTTTCTTTTAATTAATTCCCATAAGCCTCACATAGGCAAATTGACCTGTTTGACCCGTTTATTAACTACATGCCATAATTTGCCTACCCTAGTCAAGCTAGTAGATTAGTTGAACGGAATTGTTTTTTTCAGGTTAACTTTGGTACCATGATGATTGGAAAAGAAAAAAAGAGGAATATTGAAAAAAAATGAAACGGAAAAAAATTCAATGAAAAAAAAAACTGAATGAAAAAAAAAAGGAAAAAAGAAAGGAAAGAAGAAGAAAAAAAAATGATTAAGTGAAACCAGAAGAAGAATGTGTTTTTGCTATGAAAAAAGAATTGATCTCTCTAATTTCATAGTTATTAGTGGGAATCGATTTTGATAAGGCGCTTGTTGCTATGCCTAATTTCTTCAACTGGAGTTTGGTGAGAACAGAATGTTTATTATTGATGGGTGTAAGGAATACTAGCTTGGCTTTTACCTCCTCATGTCCATATCGTTTTGCCCCTTCTTACCCGATTAGCCTCACTTTATACCATATGTAAGTCCTTGGCACGTGTCTTTTCCCGATAGAATGCGTATGTACGGTTAGTAGAGATTGATTTCATGTTAGATTGCATGCACTTGTAAGTCGTAGTTTAGGTGAGTGTTTTGTCTTTCCGTTTTTACATAAACTCACAATATCACCCCTTATGTGTGATGAGCGATCCGTGAGAGTCCGACATAGACGAGTCTTGCAAGGTTGAAGGTTCAGTATTGTTGTCATTGGTCAAGCTTGTTGTATGTGGTTGTTTAAATTAATTTTAATCGTTGCGCATTGGTTTGGGTAACTTTGAAGCATACTCCACTATGAGTTATATACATTCCATTAGGATTGAGTTCATCGTTTTGTGCGTGCTTGAGGACAAGCAAGGGTTCGGTTTGGGGAGGTTTGATGCGTGCGATTTATATATGATTATTACGTCTTTTACGCACACTTTTCCATGCATATCGAGTAGCATTGTCTAGTATTTTCCCCCGAATTTGATACTTTGTGGTCATGTTGCATCTTATGCAGGTTTGAACCCGTGGACACATAAACCAGGCAAAAATCATTCTTAAAGATGAAATCTTTTGCAAAATAAGAAAAGAGATTGATCGTTACCAAATGGGTCTAGTTAAAACGTGAATATCTTGAGTTCTACAACTCCAATCGATCTGATTCTAGTTGAGTTAGAAAGCTCTTTCTCCTAGCTTTCCAACGGTATATTACACGCTCGATTTGAAGAAGTAATGAAGAAATGGCAAGCGTTTGAAGTTGAGCGCGCATTGTTGAAAACGGACACAGGCCTATGATAGTCGAACGACTATCCAAATAGTCGACCGACTATTCAAAATTGTCGATCGACTATTCTCAAGACTCGGCGAAGCCCGAGACTTTCCTAATTTAATTTTTATGGTTAACAAGACTTTTATGCTTTTGTTTTAACTTAGTATTTAAGAAACTATTAGACTAGATTTTATATATCACTTCTCCCTTATTCTCTTTTACTTATCCTTAGACTCTTATTTAGATTTCTTCTCTTTATTCTCTTAGAATTACTTCTAGTTTAATTTCTTCCTTTAAAAATTGGTTATTGTAAGATTGCAACATTCTAATCGCCTTCATTCCTTTTGGTAATTTTATCTAATCTTTCTTCCTTCTTCCTTCTTCCTCGTTCCTGATTGTACTTCTTCATATTTACTTATTCTTAATCTTTGTTTTAGGTTTGTCGTAATTTTATTATTATTCGTCATGTTTAATCTAGTAAAATCTTTTATTAATATTGTTGTTCTTGATTTAATTATGAGTAGCTAATTTTCCTTGCTAGGATTTAGGGGATCCATGAATTGAATATGATTGCTAATTAGTTTATAGATCTGTCTACGATATTGCATCTGAGTTGTTAATTGTAGCATTTAATTGAGATTAATTGATTAAGTCGACGTAATTGATTAATTGAATTGGTGAACTCGAACCTAAGATCGGAAGTCTTGTAAGAGTTAGTTGATAAGTGTAGTTTGTAGTGCCTATTTCGTAGTGTTTTGGTCCCATTTTCCTTGTGGAATCGCTCCTTGGGAGCGATTTATGGGCTACTTATGCTTCCTCTAGTTCGTTTCAGGTTCCCGAGACCATTCATGAAGAGTTGGAGCGATTCCGACTCAATACATACACTTTTCGGAGCCAACGAAGTGAAGGAACGATCACTCGATGCCTTGGATTCGACCCCGAGACCTTGGGACCCAATCCCGAGCCTCCGAGACCCGATCCCGAGTCCCGAGAATCGATGAGAAGTCCATGTGAAGCAAGGAGGGACCAAAAGGATCATATTGGAGGCCTACAAGACTCATCCCCGACGGGTATGACCTCAACCCGTCCGGGATGAAGTGCACAAAAGAGGAGCTGCTGTTTTGGGTCCATCCCGACCGGGAAGGGGTCCATCCCGACCGGGACCACCTCATCCCGACCGGGACCAACTCATCCCGGACGGGATGGCCCATTTACAGCCCGTGAAGCATTGTTTCATCTCCCTTTGCATTGTAACCCTATAAATACCCTTCCTCTTGTATTCCTATGTTATTTTCTTCACTTCTCACTAAACCCTAGACTATTTTAGGTTAGATTAGTTTAGATTAGAGTAGATTAGTCGGTAATTAGTCGTTAATCCTAGTTTTACTCTTGTATTATTGGATCTCTTGAAGAATCTATCAAGCTTGACAACCTTGGTGGAATTGTTTGGGTTTTCTTCTATGCAAGTGTTCTTCTTTTCATCCTTAGTAGTTGGTGTAATCTTTCTCATCCTTGTTTACTCTTTATCTTGTTTATTCATCCAAGTTTTAATCTTTGTTCATCTTATTGTTCTTAGTTCATCTTTTTCACTAGTTTGTTTATGCTTGTTTTTACTCTTGTTTGGATTCTTCTTGTTTATGTTGGTTTTAGTATTAGATATGTTTGAGTAGATTGTTGCTAGGGTTAGTAAGGTGATTTGGGTGTTGATGGATGATTAAGGGATTGTTGGAGATGTTGGTGGAAGATTTGGGTTTCCTCTTGGTTTGATGCATATCACATGTTTGTTGAAATGCTTGAATGACTAGTATGTGCATATGCTTGTTTTTCTTGCTTTTCTCTTGTGGGTAATAGTTTGCTTGTGGGTTCGGTTCCCTCACTAAGTAGCGAGAGCCCGGTGAGGACGACCCCTAGGTCGGTCTAAGTTGCGAGAGCCCGGATGCGATCTAGGCCACAATAACGCGCTAGTAACCCTGTTTGTCATGTGTGTCGCCAAAATGGGTTTTAGGTGGAACCTCTAGGTTGGTCTAAGTTGCGAGAGCCCGGACTATACCTAGATTACCCTACTACCTCCTTCACTCTAGCTCTTCCTCGATCATTCCGTTACCCCTTTGACCCCGACCTAATCCTAGCCCGTTTCTTTGTTTGTTTCTCCGGTACCTTAGTCTTAGTCTAGCCTTCTCCCCTTCTATCATTCTCTAGTTTAGCTTAGCTCGTTGACTTAGTCTTGTTTTTAGGTGACCTTGGTCTATACGCCTCTACCGTCCCCGTGGATTCGACCCGACTTACCCTAGCTACCCACTAGGATTAGTTGGTTATTTATTTGATCGGCGGGATCCACGACAAATCCCTTCCATCAATTTGGCGCCGTTGCCGGGGACGGTGCTAGTTTAGACATTGTTTTCCTAAGTTACTTGACTTTGTCTTTGTCTTTGTGTTTTTCTTTTTTCTTTTTGTTACCTTGCTTCTTGTGTGTGTGAAGTTTATTTCTCTCTTGTCTAGTGCTCAAAAAGCACTAGGCTTCTCACGTTTGTTCTTAGTCTACAGTTTGTGCTTAGAGGTGGTGACTATCTTCTTCTTGCAACTTAGAGCCGCTTTAACGGACGGTTGCTAGAGTGAGAGGTTTCCAACCGGGTATGGACCACGATTTTCGAGCGAGCATGGGGTTTGATCTAAACTCCCCACACATGGAGGCCGATATGAGCTACTCCTCTTCTTCTATGAACCAAAGCTATGACATGATGACTCCTAATTACTATCAAGCTCCTTGGGGGGATCAAAACTCTAGTGGGTATGAATTTCAAGGTTATGAAAACGGCTACCAACAAGTGAACGATTACCAATCCTACGATCATGGTGACTATTACTCGAGTTATCAATGTGAACCCACCATGTTCAATCAAGATTCACCTTATGGAAGCCAATACCCCCAAAACCCACCATATTACCCTCCACCCCAACCACAATATGAACCCCATGACCCACAATACTACCAATCACCCCAACCTTGCTACCAACAATATGATGCCCCATCCCTTGGGCATCATCAAGATTTTCAAGGAGCTTTACAAGACCCCAATGATCACCAATTGCCCGACATGGAGGCGTTTCAATCGATGCTTCAAATGCAACAAGAAATGGTCATCCAATCGCAAAAGAATAATGAACTCTTGGCCGAAATCCTTAGGGAAAGGGAGGAAACTAAAGCTAGATTGCATGCTTTAACGGCTCAAACCCTAATGCTCTTAACTCGATCCTCACAACTTGATGAGGGATGTTCATTTGGGGAAGGGGAACAACCCAATGACGAGGCCGTTAATGAATTCCCTATAAGGAGCGAGTCTTGCTTTGAAGAGCCTCAATCGTCTACCCAAAAAGAGAGGAATGAGGATATGACTCTTGGTGAAGGCATCGTTGGTGAAGAATTGGAGGAGGATAGTGAGTTGGATGGTTTGGTGGAATTTGTGAGGATGTTGGGTGAAGTTGATAGCCTCGAGTTGCCCTTGTGCGAGAATGTGGATAAGCATCAAGAGCCCCTAGCTAGTGAACCAAGCAATGACTTGGAAGAGATTGAAACCGCCGGTAGAAGTTTCGATCCTCTTCTCCAAGATGATGTGAGGACGAATGATGAAGATGGGGAACCACAACTTGAAGAAAGTGTGGGGGTGTGCAACAAGGAAATGAGGCCAAAACCGCTTTTTGTGCCTCGTTTCTTGGAGATGAAGCTTGCTTGTGATTGGAGACGATGCTTAGGGAGGAAGAGGTCGGTTAAGCTCGTAGGATGGTTAGACCCCGGAGATGACTTGAAAGATGACTTTGGGTCTTGGGATTCCTACTTCTTGCCTCCACCTTGGAGGCCGTGGAGGTTAGCTAGGCTCGAGCGCTTCTTTGGCCTTCATTATGATGTCGGTAGCGCGTTCGACTTGCTCCTCCATGCCCTTGAGGGCTATGGTTGAAGAAGAGTCCACAATCCTAGGTTTGACGGAGTTCCTAAAGAACCGTCATGTTGTATATTCCCCCTTCCTCTTCTTTAGAGTACTTGTGCTTGTATTTGTGTGTTTTATCTCTTGATTTTGTTAGTTTTGTGATATTCTTGTAATTGTTTTGGTATTTTGATGAGCGATGTGAGGGAGTGAATTTGATGTGTATTTTGAGTTTATTGTGATAGGTGAAGTGAAGATGACTCCTAGAAAGGAGTGGTTAGTGATAGAGCTTGGATCGTGAGTAAGGAAGTCGGTTTTTGGGGTCATGGGAGTAATGAAGACCCTTCCCGACCGGGAAGGGTGTGTCGTCCCGACCGGGATGGAGCCGTCCCGATCGGGATGAGGGTGCCAAAAGTCGAGTCCACTGGAGTGCCATCCCGACCGGGATGGGAGCTTCCCGATCGGGACGGGTGTATCATCCCGACCGGGATCATCCATCCCGACCGGGATGGTCCCCTACTCCTTTTTGGTGCCTCTTCTTCGACATTCAAGCCCACCCAACCATTATATACCCCCACCCAACCTCCCTACCTTCCTTGCTCATATCATACCACCCACATACTTCATTTTCATATCCTCACTTCATCTTCTATCTACTTTAGACCGGTATACACACCAATTTCCACCCCCTCACACCATTATAAACCCACTACCTCAACCACGCGATACTTTCAAGTTTGAAGCGGGATGACAACGATGACGACAAGCAAAGTGCTTATATTGACCATTGAGACGATGGAGCGAGTGAGTTGCTAACCGATGGGTACGGCAACTATCCTTTCTTTTCCGTCTATTATTGCTTGTTTTCTCTTGTTTGTCCCCCTTTCCCTTAAGTCATGGTGTCTTGGTGGCCTTCGAGGCCTTAGTATGGTTGCTCCCGACTCTCGATGATGTGACTACATCGAGAGTCATTTCAAAATCCAAAATTACAAGTCTTTCACCCTTTTTTGTCGGATTTAGTCGGATTTAGGCGGAATCTGGGCTAGGTGACTTGATTACACCTAGTCCTTCCCTCACATTTCCTTTTATTTCATTCTTTTTATTTTTTTCCCCATCCATATCTTTTTTGTCTCGGCCCATGGTGACTTGACTACACCCCGGCCGGACACATTCTACCATTTTCTCCACTTTATTTTTGATTTTTGGCTTTATTTTCATAGTTTCTTTTATTTTCTTTTGTGCTCCCATGCACTACGGTCGAGCATGAGGACACTGCTCGGCTTAAGTGTGGGGGAGCGATATTCTATTGTAGTTAGTTTTATTTTTGTAGTTTTTTCGAAAAATCTTTAAAAAACCTAAAGATTTGATAAATTTTCACAAAAATCAAAAAGATTTTATTTTGTGTGATTTCCTTTTGTGTCGTTGTGTCGTACATTTGTTGTGTTGTGCGTGTTTTGCCTCCCTTTTTCCCTATAGGTTAATTGAATCACCGATAGCTTTGGAGAACTTTCAAGACTTCCGGTAACATCTTTATCCCTTTTTCTTCTTTATCTCTTGTGGAGTTTGAAGGAGATTGTGATGTTGTGTGCTCGGGAGGAGCTTTGTAAAGTTGGGTTGGTTTGGTGGCTTATTTGGAAGCTCGGGGTGGTGTTTTTGCTATTTGTTTTGTTTTTGTTTTGTGTCCTTTTGTCTCTTTTTCTGTCATTTTCGTCGTGTCTTCGTTTTGTGTTGTGTATTTGTGTCTTGTGTGTAAAAAGGTTTTCGAAAACCCGGTTTAGAGGCTAGTGTGCGAGTGTTTACTTTCCCTTCCTAGTAGTATAAATCGAGTCTTGGACTTTAGTCTAGTAGAATGACCCTAAATCAATGATTTCATTTGTTTCTTACCTTGAGTCCACCTAGCTTACTAGGGATTTACTACGGGATTTGCATGTTGACCATTTTGACCACCCACGGTGTGAAAAGGCCTTGGTTACCGAGTCTCGTCCCTTAGGTGACCATGTTTAGGATTGTTTGATTAGTCCAAGTTCTCCACTTTTTGTGGGTTTGAAGGGAAGGCGCCGTCCCGACTCACCCATTACCCTACCTCCTACACATATCCACACAATAATTTGCAACTTGTTGATTTCTCTCTTTCAAAACTGTCAAGAAATGCCAAAAAAGCCAAATTAAGCCAAAAGGGCAAAGAAAGGAAAAAGAAAGAAAAAAAGAAAGAAAGAAAAGAATGAAGAAAAAGAAAAGGCACAAAAGCCAAAAAGAAAATAGAAAAGAAGAAAAAGAATGGCATGGCAAAACAAGGCAACAATGCAAAAGAAAAGAGAAATGCCAAAAGAAAACCCGATTCACAAAAATAACCCCTACCTCTCAAAATAAGCCTTTTTCCGACTTTTGTCGTGAAGAGCCTACCAAAGGACCGAGTCCCTAGGAAGGATGATAGCGGCATTAGTCGGTCTTCCCTCATTTTGCAATCATTTCCACTTTTTACTTGGACTAGTTAGGCGGTTTCGGACATGGGACGACCCTCTTGGCTCTTTGCTAAAGGGGGCGGGGTCTCACTTACCTACAGTGTCGACTAACACCGTGGTTCATCCTTTTTCCATCCTGCCGATCGTCTTGTGGTACGTTCTTAGAAAGTTAGGAGGAACCGAGGTAAGTTACCAACGTTTTTATTGCTTTGTCGTCATACTATTAGGGTTTTGTCCATTTTGGTTTGTATTGCTAGCTTGGGAACGTTGTTACTTGCCTTGAGTCCTAAACCGGTGCTTCTTTCACCGCTTGTTTGAGGGAAGCGGTATTTCTTTTCTTTTGGGTGCAACCTTTTTGTGTGTTTGTTTGTATGTTTGTTTGTTTATGTGTTTTTGTGTCCGGTTGCATCCACAGTTTTGTCGCAAGACCCCACTTGCCTTGCGGAGTGCACTTTTCTTCTAAGTGTACTCGAATGAGTTGAAAGGGCGTAGGGTGCGCTAATACCCACTCGGCTAGTTTAGTAGTTAGTATGTTCTTACTCGAGGGCGAGTAAGGGTTAAGTGTGGGGGAGTTGATAAGTGTAGTTTGTAGTGCCTATTTCGTAGTGTTTTGGTCCCGTTTTCCTTGTGGAATCGCTCCTTGGGAGCGTTATGGGCTACTTATGCTTCCTCTAGTTCGTTTCAGGTTCCCGAGACCATTCATGAAGAGTTGGAGCGATTCCGACTCAATACATACACTTTTCGGAGCCAACGAAGTGAAGGAACGATCACTCGATGCCTTGGATTCGACCCCGAGACCTTGGGACCCAATCCCGAGCCTCCGAGACCCGATCCCGAGTCCCGAGAATCGATGAGAAGTCCATGTGAAGCAAGGAGGGACCAAAAGGATCATATTGGAGGCCTACAAGACTCATCCCCGACGGGTATGACCTCAACCCGTCCGGGATGAAGTGCACAAAAGAGGAGCTGCTGTTTTGGGTCCATCCCGACCGGGACCACCTCATCCCGACCGGGACCAACTCATCCCGGACGGGATGGCCCAGTTACAGCCCGTGAAGCATTGTTTCATCTCCCTTTGCATTGTAACCCTATAAATACCCTTCCTCTTGTATTCCTATGTTATTTTCTTCACTTCTCACTAAACCCTAGACTATTTTAGGTTAGATTAGTTTAGATTAGAGTAGATTAGTCGGTAATTAGTCGTTAATCCTAGTTTTACTCTTGTATTATTGGATCTCTTGAAGAATCTATAAAGCTTGACAACCTTGGTGGAATTGTTTGGGTTTTCTTCTATGCAAGTGTTCTTCTTTTCATCCTTAGTAGTTGGTGTAATATTTCTCATCCTTGTTTACTCTTTATCTTGTTTATTCATCCAAGTTTTAATCTTTGTTCATCTTATTGTTCTTAGTTCATCTTTTTCACTAGTTTGTTTATGCTTGTTTTGATTCTTGTTTGGATTCTTCTTGTTTATGTTGGTTTTAGTATTAGATATGTTTGAGTAGATTGTTGCTAGGGTTAGTAAGGTGATTTGGGTGTTGATGGATGATTAAGGGATTGTTGGAGATGTTGGTGGAAGATTTGGGTTTCCTCTTGGTTTGATGCATATCACATGTTTGTTGAAATGCTTGAATGACTAGTATGTGCATATGCTTGTTTTTCTTGCTTTTCTCTTGTGGGTAATAGTTTGCTTGTGGGTTCGGTTCCCTCACTAAGTAGCGAGAGCCCGGTGAGGACGACCCCTAGGTCGGTCTAAGTTGCGAGAGCCCGGATACGATCTAGGCTACAACAACACGCTAGTAACCCCGTTTGTCATGTGTGTCGCCAAAATAGGTTTTAGGTGGAACCTCTACGTTGGTCTAAGTTGTGAGAGCCCGGACTATACCTAGATTACCCTACTACCTCCACTCTAGCTCTTCCTCGACCATTCCGTTACCCCTTTGACCCCGACCTAATCCCAGCCCGTTTTTTTGTTTGTTTCTCCGGTACCTTAGTCTTAGTCTAGCCTTCTCCCCTTCTATCATTCTCTAGTTTAGCTTAGCTCGTTGACTTAGTCTCGTTTTTAGGTGACCTTGGTCTATACGCCTCTACCGTCCCCGTGAATTCGACCCGACTTACCCTAGCTACCCACTAGGATTAGTTGGTTATTTATTTGATCGGCGGGATCCACGACAAATCCCTTCCATCATTAGACCTGCTACAACACATTAGTTTGCCCTAATACGATCGGAAGCCGTTAGAAGCATTCTAGGTGAATAGCGGACCGGAAGGACCTTTTCACTACCGTTTAGACCAATATCTGCGACAGACCTGTGACCTAGACCGTGACCGTAGGAAATTCATGGTGAACCGACGATCCTAGTTTTCTCTCTATATTTATTCATCTTATTTATTTTAGTTATTTCTTCTTCTTTAATTCTCTTTCTTTCACTACTTTAGTTTAGTTAACCCAATTACAAACCCCTGATTTGGTTACTTAGATAGACTTAAGTTGCAAGTAGAATTTATTTGTTTCCTTGTGGATACGATCCTGACTTCCCTAGCTATATTTTTAGTTAGACCTAAGTTGGTTATCTTTGATAGGTATACGACTAGTTTATCAATAACTTAGCTAGGTCCTCCTAATCTCTAAAGGGGTACATCGGGGCGTCAAACGGAGTGCGAAAAGTGAACCATGGATTTTTTCGACACTGTAGGTAGGTGCAGTCCCGCTCTCTTTAGCTAAGCCAAGAGGATTATTCCAAACTCAAATTTCCTAAATAAGCCCTAACAAAAAGGTGAAGTGTTTACAAATTTTTTGGTGGATCGACTAATCACTGCTATCTTCCTACCTCGGGACTCGGTCCTCTAGTAGGCACTTTACGGCAACAAATCGATCAAGTGCTTTTTTCTTTTCTCTCCCTCGTTTTTCATATTTTTGTGCCCTTTTCTCTTGCTTTGGTTTGCCCTTTTGGCTTTTTGATGTGGTTCGAAACCAAGCTTGGAGGTTATTTTTGTGTAAACTTATTGTGGTGATGTATAGGTGGAGGAAAAATAGGTACTCGAGAACGCACACACTTCCCGGATAACCCACAAAAAGGTGGAAAGAATTTGGAGTAAAGGTGCAATGGTCATTTGAGGAAGGTCACCTAGAAAACGGGATGCGGGAACCAAGGCCTAACTCCTCCATGGGTGGTCAAGGTGGTCAAATGAAAACCCCGAAGTAAACCTCTAGTAGAAAAGGTGTACTCAAGCTAAAGGATCAACAAATTCATTGATTTAGAGTCATTCTACTAGACTAAGGTCCAAAATCTACAATGGGTTATCTACCATGGAATGTTAATTCTTGTAATAAGTTTGTAATCGGGTTTTCGAAAACATTTAGTCCTAGACACACTATACAAAATCAAAAGGAACGCACGAAAAAAGAAAAGGCAAATAAAAGAAAACACAAGTAAGGTCATGCACTCCATACTCTATCGACATTCAAGTACAAAATCAACCACAACACCCAAAATGCTCAACTTCGAGAGCCTCCAAATAGCAACAACCTAACTCCTCTACAAAAGTAAAGAAGAAACAAGGAAGGAACTTACCAAGCGGGGTGCTTTCATAATCTCTGCAAATCGTGCTATCAAGGTGGTGGTTTCCTGTAAGAGTAGAGAACAAGACCATACACGGGACATGAAAACATAACGAAACAAGAGAAGAAAATAGAAAGGAAAGGGAAAATGTTTTAGTTTTTGAAATTTTTGAAATTTTTATGTTTTTTAGAAGATTTTTGAGAAAATAAAAGATAATAGATCCCTCCCCCACACTAAAACTGTACATTCTCCTCAATGGACAAGTAGGGGAAGATCGAAAAAGATGGAAAAAGAAAATAAGAAAAATCTTTTTGGGTTTTTATGATTTTTCAAATGTTTTTGGATTTTTCAAAATTTTTGGGAAAAAGAAAATGAACCAAAAAAAACAGTAAAAGAGTGGAGGGCCTAGGTGCAATCACATCACCTAGACCCTAGCCAAGTGGCTAAGAAAATGAAAACAAAATGGAAGAAAAGAAATGAAATTAAAAGAACGAAAGGGTGAAAAATTGGGCATAGGTGTAGTCACGTCACCTAGCTCGGATTAAAGAAAAATTAGAGAAAAATAAAGAGAAAGAAAAGCGAATTGAAAGAAAAATGAAGAGAATTTGGATTTTCAAAAGGTCAATGGCGTAATCACATTGCCTAAAGACGGGGAGTAATACCAAGGCCGCTTCGGCCGCAACAATCGGATAGTGGGATAGCTTGCAATTTTGGTTAGAGGTAAAACAATCACAATGATCATGACAATGATAATGGAACAAGGAACGAAATTAACCCAAGGACATGCAATTATAGATGATTAAAGACTCACCGACACAACCCGCACACATGTATACAACACACACACCACACTACCTACCGACTCCGGGAAAGGATCTAAATTGGGTAATCGTTCGACGCATAAGAAGCCGCCGGGGACTCAGGATAGGATTGTATGCCCTCGGAGGATTCTATCTCGCAAAGGTCGTAGATCGTACGACCTTCGGGCAAAGTGTAGTGCGCATACTCCCAAACTCCCATTTCTCCCGACTCAGTCTTGGTCAGTCGAAATTCGCCGGGCCCCAAAGGTAGTGGTACGGTGTGCGTTGGGAACAATTAAAGCTCTTCCATGGCTAATGTAGAAGAGGCGTTGATCGGGTAAATGAAAGATCCAGGTCAAAAAATAGGCCTCGTCAAGCCAAACATAATTGTCTAGTGGGGTAAGTTGGTTGGTCGCATAACCTAAGTTGGTCGCAATTATAGTCACTAGACCTCCACAATCTACGAAGGGACAAGTAGGGTCTAAAGGGTTAGGGTTACCGAGCAAAGAGTCACAAATAAATTGCAGGACATACACATCAAGATTAAGAATATTATCGGTTGAGGGTAACAAGCAGTGGGAGAGTATCTCGGAGAAGTAACAAATTGTGGGGTTACGGATTTTGGAGGTAAAAGATAATTTAGGCTCGTGACCCCTTTGATAGAGTGATATACACTTCCAAATATCTCCTCTAGGCACACTAGCTTGTGAATCTTTCGGGGGTTCACTAAGTCCGGTACCTGATAAGGGTAAGCCTAAAGCTAAGTCAAACTCGAAAATAGTAAAACAATGGGGTTTATCGAATAGTCTAAATTTAATCGCTCTTGGTGTGGTCGGATTGTCAATGGTAAAAGTTTCTAGGAACTCACAAGTAAGGTCTTGGCATGTAGAAGCCGCGAGGCTAAGGAGTCCGCTAATTCCGGTCCTTGACGATAACTCTTTAATATCGTCAACTATTCTTAAATTTTCCATTGTGAAGGGACAAGGCCACCTAGTACTCTGAAAGGTCTTTTCAGAGAAAGTTCGAGCTAAAAGGGTAGTAGGACAAGGTAAAAATTATGGCTTAGAAGACTTAGAAGTAGAAGATTTAGAAGGTTTAGAAGCTGAAGCCATACCTTACTTTCGAGCGGCTCGCCTTGCTCTTGTCTCCATAATAATATTCTTGCAAGAATAATCCCAAAAACTTTTCTTCACCTTCTTCAAGAACCCAAAGTTATTCACCCAAGATGAGATGGAATTGGGAATGGAGGTTTAAATGTGGTTGGGGTATGGAAGGTGGTGGTTTGATGATTTTATGAGGGGTGAAAAGGTGGAATGAAGAGTGAGGTAAAAGGTGATAAAAATGAAGGTAGTTGAGGAGGGAAATAAAAGTTTTAAAATAGATTGGTAAAAATTTGGTGTAAATGTTTTGGAGGGAAAGTTAGGTGGGGTATTTGTGAAGGAGGGAATTGATAGTGTAGTGAGTATATAGGGTATAGGTGAGTGGTTCATGTCGTCGGGTGAAGTTTCACCTGGTCAAGCACTATCGGGTGAAATTTCACCCGACGGATTTTCGTCGTGAAAATCATTTCTGCCAACTTTTTCCACAGGGTGAAGTTTCACCCGGTGAAATTCTCATCGGGCGAAATTTCGCCGGACAGTAACTCCGTCAATTTTGGCAAATCTAGCAATTTTGGGATTTTTTTTGCCGGACAGTAACTCATGCCTAGAATGACTCTCATTGCCAATGGTTTCGGGCATCCGGAAACCGTCGATTCTGAGTAAGGGGTGAGGGTACGTATTGGGAAGGCAACGTCCGCTAAACATCGACACCCAATCCCGCCCTCACGTAGCGGCCTCTACTAATCAATTGGTGGGCTAATAGCTTCGTTCCTTTGTTGAGGCGGAAACACTGTAACATCCATTGTTTTAACCCTATGCCTTTTGCTATGTCGATTGTTTAAGGACAAGTAAGTTTTGTCGTCAAAGTAGTTGTATTTACATTATTTGCATGCGATTTCACATGACAAGCAGGCCATGAAAAGATGCACATAGGAGAGTAGAGAGTAATAGTATTTATACGTATTAGTAAATCAGTTCTAACGTTATAATATGGATATTAGTCGTTCTTGTGGTATACCTTACCCGGTATTCTGCTTAAGATGCGTCGGCTCGGTATTAATAAGGATGCATCGAACCATGCATGGCGAGCACCGGGACTAATACGGAACCCGACCATCGCTTTGTTCAGTTTTAGCTTATTTACGTATTGATTTCCGTGTTAGGTGATTTAGAATGCGATTATTAGGTCATAAAAGCAATAAATCATATGAAAACTGTAAGTGCAAACGTAAGTAAATCACTTAGGGAAGAGTTACACCCTCGGAGTATACGCTAAACGGGACACGATGCATAGATAGTGGAGAACGGGTCTCGCAACTACTCGGGTCTATTTAGGGTATTTTAGTTTATGGTTGAAGTTGGGACGTTACGTGTTTTAGTTCGTGTTACGGACCTAGTGTCGACGTTTGACATTATCGTAGTGCATAATGAAAGTGCAAGAATGTCAAGTTTTTTTTAGATGACAACCTAGTGGCGATTTCACTTCAAAGGCGGATCCTCCTAGCTTGCCTGGTGATTTTGGCAGTGTTCCGTTACCGTTGGCCCCTCTTGTGCCTAATCCGGCAGTGCTCCGCTGCTACTTGCTAGTTCTGCGGCTAATCCGGCAGAACTCTGTTAGACTCGAGATGGCTAGTCGAACACAAGAACCTCGAGATCGAGTGGAGTGCTCAAAGGTGAGGAGTAGCATCGATTTCGCTTTATCGGAACTACGATCGAGTGGATCGTTTGCCTCGAGTGTCGGAGTGCGAGCCCTTAGCGAGAAAATCTTAACGAGTGAAGAGGGAAGAGAGAATGATTGAATTGTGTGTCGAATGAAGGGGGGTAGAGGGGGGGATTTATAGATGTTTTCGGCTCTCGTCACCCGGATGGATGTCTGAGTTCAGGCGCACCAACACTCAGGCGCCTGGGTTTAGGCGTGTGAAGACTCAGGCGCGCAAGGTGATCTGCGCTCCGGATTTTGAAGATACGATTTTGATACTTTCCAAAACCGAGAAGTGCGCATATTATACGATGCTTGGGGATTAAGCCTTCCCCGCCTTGACCTAGCGCCGTTGCGCCTAGTGGGCCTCAGGTGCACATACCAAGGTTCGCTTGGCGCGATGCTGACTCGATTCGTGTTTCGGGACCGACTCGGGGTCCCGGTGTCAGAATTGACTCTAATTAGTGTCTATGCGATCGTAATGACACGACTAAGGCTGCCATGATGTTAATTTAATTTTTCCGAGTAGCTATTTGATTCGTTCTATAGAAAAACTATATAAAACATGGCGAACCCGCATCGCATTGCAGTCCGATCGTCATGGGGTGTTTGTTGGGCACTCCTGCAGCCACCAGGTCCAAATCTGGGTGTCTACAGAAGCCCCCACTTTGACTGAGGCTTGAACAAGGCGAAAATCAAAGTTTAGCCACCTAGGTCGATCGAGGATTACGACTTGGTGGCTGTCCGGTCGGGTCGTTTTCAGTCCGTTGGACTACGTGGTGAGGCTCGCCAGCCAAGGCTTAGAAATCACACCTGACGTCTTCGCCCGTGGTTGTCTGGCGGGGCCTGAGCCCGTGCTTGTCGTCTGGTTCTTGGTTCTTCATGCTCGTGCGTTTTGTCTTGTTGGATGTTCGATAATCCGTTTAATTTTGGATTGCCTTCTGTGTGTGACGCTTTAAGCGTAGATGCGGGAAAAAAATGTTCGTATGTGTCAGCTTCCATTCGAACAAATGTCTTCAGGATGCTTATGATTCCTCGAACTTAATGAAACAAAATAAAATGTTCGAGGGCGTCTGTCTTCACTCGAACAGTTGCCTTCGGGATGCCTATGACCCCTTGGACAAAATAAAATGAGATACAATGTTCGAGGGCGTCAGTCTTCACTCGAACACTCGTCTTCGGGATGCCTATGACCCCTTGGACAAAATGAAACAAGGTAAAATGTTCGAGGGCGTCAGTCTCCACTCGAACAATTGCCGTTGGGATGCCTATGACCCCTTGGACAAAATGAAACAAGATAAAATGTTCGAGGGCGTCAGTCTCCACTCGAACACTCGTCTTCAGGATGCCTATGACCCCTTGGACAAAATGAAACAAGATAAAATGCTCGAGGGAGTCAGTCTCCACTCGAACGTTTGTCTTCGGGTTGCCTACGACCCCTTGGACAAAATATGTTTGAGCGTGTCAGTATCCGCTCGAACTCAAATTGCCGTTGCTGTGCCTTCCGGATAACTAAAACCCTTCGGGCAAAAGGTGTCTGAGCGTGTCAGTATCCGCTCAAACCCAAATTGTTGTTGCTGTGCCTTCCGGATAACTAAGACCCTTCGGGGAAAAGGTGTCTGAGCGTGTCAGTATCCGCTCAAACCCAAATTGTTGTTGCTGTGCCTTCCGGATAACTAAGACCCTTCGGGCAAAAGGTGTTTGAGCATGTCAGTATCTGTTCGAACCCAAATTGCTGTTGCCTTCAGGATAACTAAGACCCGTTAGGCTAAATGGTGTTTGTGCGTGTCAGTATCCGCTCAAACCCAAATTTCTATTTGCTGTTGCCTTCAGGATAACTAAGACCCGTTAGGCTAAAAGGTGTTTGAGCGTGTCAGTATCCGCTCAAATCCAAAATGCTGTGGAGGTATACGACTCCAAAAATGTTCGAACATGTCAGTATCTGCTCAAACTTAAATTGATGTGGAGGTATAAGACTCCAGAATGTCCGAACGTGTCAGTATCCGTTCAAACTTAAATTGTTGTAGAGGTATAAGACTCCAAAATGTTCGAACGTGTCAGTATTCGTTCGAACTTAAATTGCTGTGGAGGTATAAGACTCCAAAATGTTCGAACGTGTTTGTATCCGTTTGAACTTAAGTTGCTGTGGAGGCATAAGACTCCAAAATGTTCGAACGTGTCAGTATCCGCTCGAACTTAAATTGCCTTCTGGATAACTAAGACCCGTTGGGCTCGGAGATGTTTGCTGGTGTTCATTTATTCGGGTTAAATTTGCTTTGCAGGCTTGCCGTATTTTGTTCGGATTTTCTTTTCTTTGTTCTGATTCGTTATGCACTTGGATTCGTTATTTTGTTGCCGTAACGAACTTATATTCAATCCATACTTCGAACGCGTCCCCGCTTTCGCCCCAATATCGGCCTTTCTATTTTTCTAACCAATTTCTATCTCAATTCTTGCCATACACGAAGATGTCGACTCCGGGTAAGTGTTCTTTACTCTTCTATTATCGATTTTGCTTAATTTTGATTGATTGTAGGTCAATTTTGTTAAAACCCTAGAAAATCGATTTGGGTATTTTAAATTTGCTAAGTTCCGATGTTTGTGCTCAGAACCATTGTTAAATTAGGGTTGAATAGAGCTTGTTAGGGTAGCTAGAAGCTTGATAGGATACTTTGAAGTATGACCATGGCCTCTTATGGAGATGAATTCGAAATGCTTAGGGTTAGGGACCGTTTTCTTGGTAATTCTCGTGCTTGTCTTACGCAATCTTGCTCAATTAGTGTTTGTGATGATGTGGGTGAATCCCTTGTCATTTTTGAGCTAGAATGCCCTCTGAGGTTTTATGTGACTTACGACGGACCAAAAGGTGTCGTAACAATGCCGGATTTTCCCAAAACCACTTCCGTTGTGATCAGGGTCGAAAGTAGGTGTTAGTGGGCTTTTTGGAATTCTGATATCTTTATCCGAAAATTTGACCTTATTTTGACCTGTTTAAGCTGTTTTAGCCTGACCTGAGGCATGGATTTTTGTATTTGTTTGGTTTTGTAGCTAGAGATGATACCGAGCATCCCAAGGGAGCTTCTACGGTTGGTACTAGTGGCGAGGCTGCCGGGAAGATCTCATTGACTCCCCGCAGGATTCGTAGAAGACGATGAAGCGTTCCGTCGTAGCGTCGTGATCCAGAGGCCATAAATGAGGCCGACTTTGAGAGGGTAAGAAAGTGGAGGCTTTCTGAGACGGTTTCTAGGAGGGTTCATGTCCCGATTCCCGTACCAGAAAACGAGGAGATCGGCTATGAGGACCCTGAGTGGGCCTGGGACTGGGACAGTCCGCAGTTGTTGTTTCGTCCCGACTTACTCGTTTCTCACCGCATTGTGCAGGGTCTGGTGAGCATCCTTATTCGTGTTTATTGGTTTATGATTTGAATTTTGGCTCTGGTTAGGTTTGGTTTGTTTTGTTTACTCTTGTATCACTTCAGTTTGCAGCCCCCAGGTTCGATGAGGACCTTTTCGGGTTTTACGACATGACATGAGATATATTCTCAAAAGCTGACCCCCGCGGCAAAGGGGATTATCGCGAGGACCGCTCTGGGTCCCGTGGTTAAATAGTGGGTTAGGTTGGTGGGTTGCAAGTCTAAATGCAACTTTATGGTGATTATGGCGATGGTAGATCGCTTTAACGACACTACCTCGATCTTCCACATGTTCTTTGGGAAGGTTGGGATGACTTTAGAGAACTTCGGGGTTATTACGGGTTTACCCTGGGGTCCTGAGAGGATTAGGTGGGCTGCCAAGGGCCCTAGGCTAGATAGTGATGAGGTCCGGGGCCTCATCGGGGATTGTTTAGAGCGTGAGGCCTACAGTACGTCTCATGCTCCGGTGACTTCATACATCACCGATCACTTTGAGAGGGTGGCGGTGTTAGAGGGTTGTGCACCCAACATGCCAGAGCAGGATGCCCGATTGTGGTGGTGGTACTTCTTAGGATCGACCCACTTCTCGGATATGGGCGAGAGGTTTAGTACTAGGATTTTGTCTCTCCTAGCAGATCTAGATCAGCTGGGAGGTTTTGATTTGGTGACCGCGGCTTTCGCGAAGATGACTCGCTACCATGGTGAGGCCGTTGCAGGTGGAGTCGGCCTCAGCTTTGCCAATCGTGGGCCCATGTCTCGTGCTGGAGGTTAGTAATTGTTCCCGTATTTGCTTCTCGGGTTTTGTTTAGCTTAGTTTGGTTTTACTAAGGCTGTTTTGGGGTTTTGCAGGCCTGGATTATCTCCTACTTCCCCAATTTGGCACCTAAAATGGTGCGGGCTCGTCCGACCAGATTCCCGGCGGGGATCGAATGGAGGCTGGCCCAGCCTAAGAGTACGACCAGCCACTACCCGTCGGAGAACGTGCTGGTTAACCGACTACGCCTCGAGGATGTAAGTTTTCTCTTTATGGCTAGTTTTACTTAATATCCTCCAAGGGTTTAGGGTTATTGAAATGATAGTTTTGTTGTGTAGTTCGTGGCCCGTCCTTGGGCCGACTACGAGGGTGTGCCCGAGTATGTGGCGGCGGAGTTGAGGCCTCAGAGCTACAGGAGGATGCTCCTTCCTGCGCTGTTTCGCCCGGTTTGGTATCTGGGTAAACGGTTGGTGCGTCAGTGCTTGTACGATGACTTTAGGGTGCCGGTTGATCCTCCCCGAACCATGTTCCGGCCACCGACCACCGCAGAGGTCCTCGAGGGCAGGGATGGAGAAGGAGGTGATGCACTCCTGGTGCCTGGTGCCTCCTATCTATATCATGTCAGCCACCGGCTAGCTTGCCACCGTCTCGTGGTGAGTACTTGATCTTTGGTTTTAAAGCTTGTTTCCTTTTTATGGCTTAATATTTTCTGGTTTTTGTTCGGCTGCCTTTCTTTCAGCTGGCCGATCCGGCTGATGCTATTCAGCCCCCAGACTTCCCTTTGACGCTGCTCAGGGTAGATGCAGCCGGGGTAGCTTTTACCGAGCCTCTGCCCCTGCGCTCTACCGAGGAGAAGGATGCCGGGATAGAGTGGCGTGAGCGGGTATACCGGGTAAGTTTCGGTTTCTGTTTTGGATTTGGGTTCTAAGTGTTAGGTTTTGTTTGGCTAACTTGTGTGGTTTCACCTTTCAGGTTTCGTCGGCTTGCTATCAGCGGTTGTGGCAGGCTGCCAACTACTTTAGGATCTATGTCTCGAGGGTCTCCCGTGACACTTCGAGACCTCGATCGGTAAGTGCATGTACCTAGGGTTGGTTTTAGATTGTTTGTGTGTTTTCCTGAAGTGTGGGTTATCTTTGCAGGATACTCCTGATATGGTGGGACAGCTGAAGACTTGGGTGACCGAGCTTGAGGCGGAAGTGGTTGAGGCGCGACAGCTCCTTCAATCTCGGGCCGAGGAAATTGCTCAACTTAAGGAGCGGTTGGCTCGGTCTTAGGGCGAGACCTCCGTGCCAGGTGAGGCTAGGCATCGGATAGAGAGGGAGAGGGAGGCTGAGGGTGAGGCTACGGGTCATGCTACGGGTGCTACTGAGGAGGTTGGAGGAGTTCCCGAGACAGTTACTCTAGACATGTTGTCGAGAATAGATTGTAACAAGTCTCCTACCTTTGTTTTAGAGGACTTAGGTCTGGATGACAACATTGGCGAGTTCGTGATAGCCATCGGTGCAGCTTCTAGGGGGCCTCCCTAGTTTTATGAACACGATTTATGTATGAATTTGTATGTTTTGTATATTTTCATAAGATTTTTAGTATTTGAATTAATTGGATTAGTCTTGTGTTTTCGTTTGGTGAAACGTTGACCTAGATTGACAAGTAATCACTTTGCATTTGTTTTATTTGCGGTTTAATCGTGGTTTTTATGTTTTAAGATGCATCGGGGTTGCACGAGACTACGAAAATGGTTTTTGGATTTTTTGAAATGCGTTATTTCGAGCCGGGAATCGGATCAGATAGTACGTCGATTAAAAATGTTCGATTCGAGACGCGCCAAATGTAAGAAGTTAACACGTCTTGACTGAACACGTTGGGAGACAAGTGTGTTGTCTCGACATTCATGTTTAAAATGAGGCGAAAACAAAAAAAAGTCAGACCAATTTTGCAAAAACGTTAGGCCACTTTTTGTATATTCATGGCAATGCCGTACTGGGCTACAGACGCGAATTGACAACGTCGTTAAAGGCTACAACACGCCTAGGTGGGGTAGCTTATCCCCCTAAAATAAAAAAAATGAAAAGACGTCTAAGTCCGGTTGGTCCGACGGGTGAAATGTGCATGTCCGTGTGGCCTCGCAACTCTTGAACGGGTATCTCGATTTTTGTAGAGGGCTTTAATTACTTCGGGAGGTCGTTCACGATGTCAGGGATGTCAGGTGGTGGTTATGTTGATTACGTAGGGTTAGTATCTCAGTTTTTGGGCTGCTTGAAGGGCTGATGACTTGGGAACGGACGCCTGGGCTAAGACAGTCGAGTTTCGGGTCGCTTGGGCTCGGGCGGCCGGAGGTTTGGGCGCTTGGGCTTGGGCGGTCTGGATCCCGTTTATGGAAATTTTCGTAGTTTCCTAATTGTTGTGGGATTAGGGCTATATATACGGGTTATGGGTGCTTGTTTTAGACATACTAAAAATACCCAAAGAGTGCCTATAGCTTCCTTGTATTGTTTTAAGTCATGTCGGGTTTCGGGGATCTCCTGACCGAGAGGGCGGGTTGTTTTAAGAAATGTGACCCCGAGGTTCATCCAAATGACGGCTTGTCAATGATTATTGCGTTGAGCCAAGTTAAGGTGCAGGAGGACTTCTTGCTAGCATGTTCCTAATTTTGGGACGTAAAAAGTCATGTTTTTGCTTTTCCCGGGGGTAAGGTTTGTCCTCTTCTTGAGGAGCTAGACGCTATAGGTGGGTGGAGTTCGGTTCGACCTTGTGTGCCTTCGGAAGATGATGCCTTTGTGGAACGGTTTCGTCATTTTTTGGACCTTTCCACGTTGGAGGAGGCTAAAGTTTTCTTTGGGAGAGATGACATTGATCTAGAGTTTCTTCTCACAGGTTGGTTCCTACGATATTTCAACTCTAGCATGTAAGCGGGCCTTTAACATCGCGGTTGCTTGTTACTCTCTCTTCAAGGATGCGACAGCGCGCGAGGGTTGGGGTAATCCTTGGGTTTTGGATGGTGTTATGGGTATTAAGCATGGGCGGTCACCCTCTTTACTTATCTTGGGTGAGCTCATTCTAGGTCTTGACGCTCGTGCCCGGCTGCATCGGGCTCCTATTCGGGGTTCTGGGATCATTTTGTAGATATACATGGGGATGTCATTTTTGGTTTTTTTTTGTGGTTGCTTTGGTTTGAAGGCGTGACGTTTTGTTATGGTTTGTGTAGGTTTGGCTACAGGAGCGGCTTGGCTTGGTCGACCCTCCCCGAGCCATCAAAGGTTATAACTATAGGGGTTTCACGGGTCGAAAGGTGGTGCGTGCATGGAATAAGGGTCATACCGAAGAGGAGTGGCTTTCTTACTTGGCTAAAGGACGGTTGGTCATCAGGTGGACTGTCCCGTGGTGGGATATTGTTGGTCATCAGGTGGCTTTGTTGATATTATCTTTGAGGAGTCCGGTTTATATTTATCCGAGCAATTGTCGAATCAATGGGCTTTAGGCCTATCGCCTCGGATTTCACTAAAGACGTTCTTAGGTAAGACTCGTGGACAGAGAATTCGTTTGTGGAGTTTAGGGTATCTTGGGAACAGAATTTTTCCCGTCCCGTTGTCATAGAGAGCGTTCCTCCAACCGACATTACTTCCATCCAGCGGGGGGTTTATGAACACCCGTCAGGACAGAGCCATTCGAAAGTTAGGAAGACAGCCGCACTAGAGGATAAGGAGGCGACTCGAGGAAATGTCACTAAGCGCCGGACCAAAGACAGCGTTACCGATCCTAGTACCATCAGTTCGTCTATACAGGCCAAGACTGATGAGACTCATGTTGAAGGTGCTAGTGATGAGACGAAACATGGTTGGCTAAGCTCGCCTTTGGCTAGGGCGGTGGAAGCTTGTATTATCAGGGGTCGATGGTGAAGTACCCGAACAAGCTTGCCCAGATGGCGATGGAAACAAGAAGTTGGACCGGTAGAGCCAACCATTTTGTAATATGTTCTATTAGTTGATATTATGTGGCGTATTAGTACTAGTTTTTTTTTGTGGTGTTTTGACGTATCGTCATTCCCGAGATAGTTGATTCTTGTGTGTTTGATGTGATGGGCCCCGACAAAGGCTCGACTTAACCAATTTTGTTCTTTTTTTGTTAATGAGAAAGCACATTAATTTACATTATCTTTTTTTTGTGGTGGCTCACGACTCGATTGTTCATTTTGCCCGGAGTGCCCTTTCGGGTTTTCACTCCGTCCTCGGCTCACCTTTCGTTCTTTTTTTTCCTCTTTTTTTTTCTTTTTTTTTTTCTTTTTTTTTTCGACGGCTCAGAACTCGATTCTTCATTTTGCCCGGAGTGCCCTTTCGGGTTTTCACTCCGTCCTCGACTCGTCGTTTTTTTAACGATGGCTCACAACTCGTTTCTTCATTTTGCACGGAGAGCCCTTTTGGGCTTTCACTCCGTTCTCGGCTCGTCATTTGTGCTTCATCACTGGAATCACTCGTTAACCAGAGCGCAGAGAAATGTTCCGGTTTGTATGTGAATCGAGTAATCGATTTCGTCATTTTGGTTGGTTGTACCCGAAGAAGGGTTGCCTACGTATCCGTGTTTAGACGGAATCGAACCATGTTCGTAGTTCTTTTAAGTGTGAGTGATTTTGCTTTAGACTCGCTATGCCAATTATCGATGCGATTTTTTTTGTGCGGGTTTTTGCCCTTATTCGGATATTAGGATGAGGTTGTTAGGATGTTTATGGGTAGTATCGCTTGAGTTGGTCCATGTTGGTCGGGGTTGAGTACTCTTGACCGTCTAGGTCGGTGAGGATTATGACGACCCCCGAGAGTATTTTCTTGACGAGGTAGGGGCCCGCCCAGTTTGGCTAGAACTTTCCCCTAGGGTCGATGGGAAGGGATGCTTTAATGGATTTGACTATTAAGTCTCCCTCATGTATGTTTCGGGATTTCACTCGTTTGTTAAAGGCTCGTTGTATACGCTATTGGTAAGCTTGCACATTGGATAATGCGTGTATCCTACGCTCATCTAGGAGTACTAGTTCATCGTAACGTTTTTGGTTCCACTCTTCTTCGAGAATGCCGCTTTCGGCTAGTATCCTTAGTGAGGGTATTTCTAGATCTACAGGTTGCACGACTTCAGAGCCGTAGGTTAGGTAGTACGCTGTGGCTCCGTTGGGTGTTCGGTAGGAAGTTTGGTATCCGCATAATGCGAAGGGTATTTTCCTTGGCCAATCACGGTAGTTGTCTATCATTTTCTTAAGGATCGTGGTGATGGTTTTGTTTGCTGCCTCCACGGCTCCGTTTGTCTGAGGTCTATAGGGTGAGGATTTGTATCTTTGTATTTTGTATTTGTCTAAGAGTTTTTGGGTATCGGCCCTGAAATGAGTCCCCTGATCGCTGATAATTTCATGGGGTATGCCGTAGCGGCAGATGATGATATTTTGTAGGAATTTGACTGCTTGTTTGGAGGTTAGTACGGTGTAAGAGGCGGTTTCTACCCATTTAGTGAAGTAATCGACGACCGCTAGTATAAAACAGTGTCCGCGGTCCTGGATGGGTGTACTTTTCCTATGATGTCAATTCCCCAGGTAGAGAAGGGCCAGGGTGTGGCTATGGTATGGAGAGGATATGGCGGTAGGTATTGGATGTCGGCGAATATTTGGCAATTGTGGTAGTGATGGACGTGACGTCGGCAGTCTGCCTCTAGGGTGATCCAGTAGTAACCTAGTCTTATTATTTTTTGGGCTAATAGGTGTGCACTCATGTGGGATCCGCATTCCCCGTCATGTACTTCCTCCATGATTTTCTCGGATTGGGTTTTATTTATGCATCTAAGGAGGACTCCTTTTGGGGTTCGTTTGTATAGTAGCCCGTGGTTTAGGACGTAATGGGCGGCTTGTATTCTTAAGGCTTTTTTGTTCTCGGTGTTTGTGTTGGGTGGGTCTGATCCGTCGGTTTTAAAGTCCAGGATCGCTTTGTACAGGGTTCTTCAGGGGTATTGTCGGTTTCGAGGTTATGGATGTAGGCCTGTTGTTCGCTTCTCTCTACGCAGATAGGCATAGAGAAAAGATGGTCAGGAATGTTTATTAGTGAGGCTAGTTTGGATAGGGCGTCAGCGAATTGGTTTTCTTCGCGAGGTATGTGTATGAACTCGATTTTGGTGACTTCCTGGGATATTGTTTCTATTTCGGTTTGGTATGGAGCTAGGCTTTCTCTATAAACCTTCCAGGTGCCCGTGGCTTGGTTGACTACTAGGGAAGAATCTCTGTGTACTCTAAGATTCTTAACTCCTAGAGTTACGACGGCCTTTAGTCCTATTAGGCAGGCTTCGTATTCGGCTGCGTTGTTGGTAACGGGGAAATCTTAGTTTGACTTATATGGGTATATGGTCGTATTGTTGTTTGGTTAGGGGAACCAGTTGTGGGTTGAACTTAGGGTAGTTGTTCCTGGTCTCTTTTTAGGGTGAAGTTGTAGTGGGCCGTTTGTTGTAGCGCTCGCGCTTTATTTAATTGTTATCGATAAATGGCATAGTATCGACTTTCAAGCGATAAAGTATGTTATTAAAAGAATTCGAGCGATTGTCGAGGCATGTTTGTAAAAGAAAAGTTATTTTATTGATATAATAAAAGGGCTAGATTGATTTTGTTTGACGGGGGGAGGTGGAGGACATGTTCCTCGCACTTCTCGGACTCGAAAGAAGAAAAAAAACATTTATTATTATTAGTCAGTCTAGGCCCTAAGACGAACTGGACTCTGACTAAGACCGACTATGCCTCTAAGCATCGAGGCTCCCTCCAGGGAAGAGCACCTTGATGGTGCCGCTCGTTTTCACCACCACAGATGCGATTGCCGTGTCACTAGTCTCCCCGATGGCGAGTCGCGCCGTCTGTGCCTTCACAGGGGGGAAGGTTCCGGAATCCACCAGATCTTGGATGTCGTGTTTGATGCGGTCGCAGTCCTCTGTATCGTGCCCTCTACCCTAATGATATAGGGAGTAGGCACTGGGGTCCCAGTCCGCACCTCGGGCTTCGCGAGGTGGGTCTGGAGTAGGAACGAGTTGCGACAGCTGCCCGTCCTCATTGGCAACTCTTAAAGCCTCGGCGTAGGTCATGCCTATGTCAGTGAGGCTTCTGAAGGGGCGTCCTCCAAGGGCTGGGATGAACCTAGCAGGCCCGACTCATCCTGTCCCTAGGGATGAAGGGCTTTTCATACACCTCCTCTTGGAGGTTCCGTGTTTCGTTGGCAGCTCCTTCGAGCTTGCCGAGCTGGAGGAGGATGTTGTCATGGGCGGCAGTTATTTGGGCAATGTTGTTTTGGAGCTCCTTGACAAGCCCTAGCATGGTGTTCAGTGGTTCGAGGCTGCTGTTAGATGATATCTTTAGATCTGCGAAACAGAACTGAAGATGAGACCGGATCCACCAGACGACTTAGAGACTCGAAGGATGCTCGTAACTGAGCGACACGGAAATGAGGACCTTTATTTGCGCATGTTTGCGGTCATCGGATTAGGAAGTCTGGTGCTTTAGACTCTTGGTGTATTCAGCGGAACGCCTAGTGAGTCTATGTCTATAGAACGAGACGATTTGACACAGATCTCGGGAGGTGAGATTAAAGAGGACTTCTCGGGATCAGACGACCCAAAATATAAGACCTCGAGTAGAGGTGATCCTAGTAACTAACACAGACAGTTAATCACACGGTTGTACGACGTAAGAAGTTGATCGCGATCCCGGCTCAGGATCAAGGAGTTTTGATGTTGTTTTTATTTGAAAACGATCGAGCTCTTGAAAGGAAAACCTTTTTCCTTTGAAAAAAGGGGTTTGTAAAATTGTTGTGACGATGTGACGTGAAAATGTGTTGCTACGTGTGCGTCGGGAATCCGACAGTAGCGAAAGTGTAAGTGGTAATTTTGCAAAAGAAGCGCGGTTCTAAAGGAACCGGTTTTGAAAGCGTGACATTGTGCTTTTATCGAGACTACTATTGATCTGCCAGTTCGATAATTATGGTGCAGACTGTGCCCGTGACGGGCCGTGATGTCTCGTGATGGTGCTTTTGAAAATGTGACAAAATCTCTATTACCGAATTTAGGTGGTGAAATTTGTTTTTTTAGAAAGCTTTTAAAATGTGTGGCCACATTTGTCCGTCTATAGATTAGAATTTCGATGGTAGTGTCGGCGTGTAAAAATGTTTTGTGAATGAGACCATTTCGAATTCCTTGACTTCATTAATTGAAGCTTTGGTCGTGTTAACGATATGTGCAAAAATAAAATGTAACCGCTTAAGGTGCCTCGGTCTCGTTGATTGGGAATTTGGCATTTATTAGCGGCTCTCGTTGTTGTTGAAAAGCTACGAGTTTAGCTTTGGCCAATGGTGATGGCGCTAGGAGATTTTTTTTGAAAGTAGTGAGTGTAAAATTTGCCATGATGACGGCATCTAAAACATTTTCTTTATTTGGAAATTATGATTTGACCGGAGTATCGGTGTTTAAAAGGTCATTTTGAGAAGAAGAGGTATTTTTCGAAAATGGAGTTGGATGCGGTTGAATATGTTGGCGTGGTTGAATCCAGATTTTAGTGTTTTATCTGGGTTGTCCATAACTAGGAATGCGTACACTCATGCAAGATGCAGACACGGCTAAATTAGGGTAGACTGTCGTCCACGAATAGCCTTTACTTAGGTGTCGACAGGTCGTCTAGGGAAATGAGTGTCGTACCGTCGGCTTAGACCATTCGCTTAGTATATCCGCGGGATGCGCGTTAGGCGACCGGAGCGTCAACCGAGGATCTCTCCGCGTGTCCATAAGGATCTTACCGCAAAGAGGTCGATTGGTCCTGATATCGGTTATGAGGGGCTTTTTAGGGCCGAAACCTGTAGTGACCTCAACTAGGAACTAGGAAATGAGCTTCACCGACCTCATTCGAGTTACACCACTGCTGGAAACTTGTTTCCAAATCCCCAGCGTAGTCACCAAACTGTAGACGTCCGTCCGCACCGCCCGACGCCTCGCACGCGCCTACGCGGGGCCGACCCGGTTTCCAATCGCGACGGCCACCCACACCGCCCCCTCCCGGTCGGGGGCCGATTCGATCTCGCGTTCGGAGCGAAGTTTTTGACCTCGATTCGGATGACGATTCGGACTTGTACTAGACGGGCGCGAGCACCCGTGTTTCCGTTGGAATCGATCTAGTCGTGGTTGTAAATGTTTAAAGGCCATATGTTTGGTAAGGCAACCTTTTTAGTGAACCAAATTCGTTGCCGATTTGTGGAGTCGCCACTGAGTCAATTATGGAGACTTGGAAACCGTTCAAGTCAACTTTGATCCTTAACCGGCTCAAAGCTGAGAGGAACGGGACCTAAAGACAAAGAGTTGTACCCTTAAGCACTCCATGCCTGGAATGACTCTCATTGCCAATGGTTTCGGACATCCGGAAATAGACATCGACACCCAATACCGCCCGCATGTAGCGGCCTCTACTAATCAATCGGTGGGCTGATAACTTCGTTCCTTTGTTGTGGCGGAAATACTGTAACATCCCTTGTTTTAACCTTATGCCTTTTGCTATGTCGGTTGTTTAAGGACAAGTAAGTTTTGTCGTCGATGTAGTTGTATTTACATTCTTTGCATGCGATTTCACGTGACAAGCAGGCCATGAAAAGATGCACAAAGGAGAGTAGAGAGTACTAGTATTATACGTATTAGCAAATCAGTTTTAACGTGATAATACGGATATTAGTCGTTCTCGTGGTATAACTTACCCTGTATTCCGCTTAAGATGCGTCGGCTCGGTATTAATAAGGATACATCGAATCATGCATGGCGAGCACCGGGAGTAATACGGAACCAGACCATCGCTTTTTTCAGTTTTAGCTTATTTACGTATTGATTTCCGTGTTAGGTAATTTAGCATGCGATTATTAGGTCATAAAAGCAATAAATCATACGAAAACTGTAAATGCGAACATAAGTAAATCACGTAGTGAGGAGTTGCACCCTCGGATTATACGCTAAACGGAACACGATGGATAGATAGGTTGAGAACGGGTCTAGGAACTACTCGGGTCTATTTAGGGTATTTTAATTTATGGTTGAAGTTGGGACGTTACGTGTTTTAGTTCGTGTTACGGACCTAGTGTCCACGTTTGACATTATTGTAGTGCATAATGAAAGTGCAAGAATGTAAAGTTTTGTTTAGATGACAACCTAGTGACGATTCGACTTCAAAGGCGGATCCTCCTAGCTTGCCTGGTGATTTCGGCAGAGTTCCGTTACCGTTGGCCCCTCTTGTGGCTAATCCAGCAGAGCTCCGCTGCTACTTGCTAGTTCTGCGGCTAATCCGGCAGAACTTCGTTAGACTCGGGATGGCTAGTCGAACACAGGCACCTCGGGATAGTGTGGAGCGCTCGAAGGTGAGGAGTAGCATCGATTTTGCTTTATCGGAACTTTGATCGAGTGGATTGTTTGCCTCGGGTGTCGTTGTGCGAGTCCTTAGCGAGAAACTCTTAACGAGTGAAAAGGGAAGAGAGAATGAATTGAATTGTGTGTCGAACGAAAGGGGTGGAGGGGGGTATTTATAGGTGTTTTCGACTCTCATCATCTGGATGGACGCCTGAGTTCAGGCGCACCAAAACTCAGGCGCCTGGGTTTTGGCGTGTGAAGACTCAGGCGCGCAAGGTGAGGCGCTCGGGATTTTGAAGATACGATTTTGATACTTTCCAATACCAAGAAGTGCGCATATTATACGATGCTTTGGGATTAAGTCTTCCCCTCCTTGACCTAGCGTCGTTGCGCCTAGTGGGCCTCGGGTGCGCGTCCCAAGGTTCGCTTGTCGCGTTGCTGACTAGGTTCGTGTTTTAGGATCGACTCGGTGTCCCGGTGTCAGAATTGAATCTAATTTGTGTCTATGCGATCGTAATGACACGACTAAGGCTGCCATGATGTTAATTTAATTTTTCTGAGTAGCTATTTGATCCGTTCTATATAAAAACTATCTAAAACATCGCGAATCTGCGTCGCGTTGCAGTCCGATCGTCATCGGGTGTTTGTTGGGCCCTCCTGCAGCCACCAGGTCTAAATCTCGGTGTCTACAGCATGAAGTTAACCCATTGAGACGGGCCCATACTAATGTTTCTTTAAATAAAGCGATATGCTCTTGGGCATCTTCTTGGGAAACACCATGAAAAGTATCTTGTTGAACCGCATTTGTCAAAGAAGCTTTAAATTCATTATTTTCGGGAATCACCCTGAAATCAACCGTTGAAGGTGTTTCTTCATGTGTAAGTTGGGAATGGGAACCTAAGGTCACCATTGCTTGGATTGGTGGTGGTGATAGATTTGGATTTGGATGATTTGGAGGGGTTAGATTTTGAATTGATGGTGGTGTTCTTGGTGATGGCGGGGTTGGTGGTGAATTTTGTGAATTAGAGGATGTGGAAGAATTATTTGGGATAAGGTTATTTGGTGTAGAAGGTGTAGAGGATGTATGTGATGTAGGTGGTAGAATGAGATTAAGGTTGGGAGTTGATAATGAAGGGTATGGAATAATAGTGGTTGAGTTATTACCCCGAAACGCAAAGCTCTAAATGTCCTTTCCGGCTCCGGATAGAACCACGAGGGCGATGATGTATTCCTGGGCATAAACTCAATTAAACGGTAAGTCTACTAGCACCTAACGATACTAGGGAAGAGGGAGAAAAATAAAATTAAAGCAAATAACCAAACACAATAACTAAAAACGCAATTACTCGCCGTTCCCCGGCAACTGTGCCATTTTTGATCGCGCCCCAATCGGATCGGTCGTTTAGCGAAGGATGGGGCATCAAAAATATTTATAGACTCGCAAAAACACAAAAACTACTATAGTATTTATGGTAAGTCGAGGTCGGTCCACAGGGAAAGGAACGATATTGGGTTAAAAGCAACGTGTTTGGGATCTAGTGGGGTTTTAAGGGTCGAGTCTATGCTAGAAATGTGGTAAAAGACGAAAATTAAATGACAAGAGAAATAACAATAGAAATAACTAGAGATGGTCAATCAAGGAAAAGGTGTTAGGGGGAAGTCGGGATTCGGAAATTGGGGTCTAAGAGTCTTGGAATCGGGTTGGCCACAACATCGATAAAGGTAGAATGCCATCTTTCGGTTTCTTCACCCAACCCACCTAAAAACCCACTTTCACGGCGAAGAAGGGTAAGTCTCAAGTTAAGGTAATTTCTACCCCGAGTTTCCATATATTGATAGAAATGAGTCAAGATCAGTCTAGTTGGTCAAACTAAAACAACAATGACACAACAACCATAAACAAGATAAACCAACAAGCAAGCAACCCACCAAAATCCTTCAATTCAAATAATCCAAGATCCTCATCCCTAAACCCCCAACAAGAAATGTACTCACTACTCTTGATGGAAAACAACAAAACATTAATAAAGGAGAAAATAACTACAACATGCATATTAACTAATCTAAGGAAAATAACAACAAAACAACAAGGAAATTACGATCTACCAAATCAACCACAAAACTGTGAAAGAAATTGCAATCAACAAAATAGACTAGAGAATAATCTAGAGAAACATAAATGAAATCTAGCAAAACTAACAACACAAAGATGATCAACATAACAATTAACAAGATGAAACATAAAATGATCTAAAACAACATAAATAAAGATGATCAAAACAAAACAATAATGAAAGAACAATAAAATGAACAATCTTGAAAGAACCAAATTAAATGTAGACTAGAGATTAGAGAGTGGAAGAGAAATATACTAACTATGAAGATCAACAATAAAGAAGAAGAGCGAATAAATAAAGGATGGAGTTTTGATGAAGAGAATAGAGGATTTGTCACTAATCCCTTAATAATCTCCACAAATCTTCAATAAAACTTGAAGTAATCTTCTACAAACTTGAAAATAAGATCTAGAGAAAGGAAATTGATGGAAACTATGGAGATCTACTATTAAATTACTATGTAGAACTATTAGAATTGTAGAGAATTACTAAATTACTAGAATGATCTACTAATAGAGGCATAAACTAATGAAAGGCATAATCTAGTCTAATGTTATTGCTTAGGCAACTAACTAGGATATACATATACATATACATATACATATACATATACATATACATATACATATATATATATATATATATATATATATATATATATATATATATATATACACATACATATACATATATACATATATATAGTAAAGCCTTAATGTATCATTAACCTAAAGCCCAAATCCAACTTTTTGCTCCATTAATGAGATAATCACCCTTTAATCTTCATGAGATGGAAATTCGCCCCGTCGTACACGGACTAATACTGTCGGGTGAAACTTCACCCGGTAGTTTCACCCGGTGAACTTCTTCCCGTTTTGCAATTTCGGACACTTTTACCGTCGGGCGAAACTTTCACTCACCGGGGTGGAGAAGCTCTTCGAAAATCTTCGGGGAGGCAAATTTACCGTCAGGCGAAACTTCGCCCGGTGGTTTTTCATCGGGTGAAATTTCACCCGGTCATTTTTCTGGCCTCTTTTCTTGTCTCATTCTTCGTCGTATGATTAGATGGCTTTGAACTCTAAGTTGTGTGCTCTGCTTTTCGGACGACATTCCCCTCTCTTGTGCTCATGGAAGCTTGATCTCTGTTTTTGGTGCTAAAACCTATCAAAATTGATAAAAAAAAACTACCAAAAACACGTAAAACGCACAAGAGGGACGCAAATGCGAGAAATACTCAAAATAAGGTGATAATCGCACTCGAATCTCGTAAAAGGAGGGAGAAACAGGCTTAAATGGGAGGAAAAATGGTCTAAATTTAGCACACAACATAGATTCAACTTCGATCTCTTCGCTGAACCCTCTGGTAATTGCATCTTACTAGGGTTTTCGATAATTTTTCTTCGGATTTATTTTATTCGATTTTCAAGATGAATTTGTTTTCATTTGTTAAAATCGCTGCTTTGAATTTGTTTGTAATCCTAGAATATTTGATTGATTATTGTTATTTTGTTCAAGCATTTTTTTTCCTGTGCTAGCACAGGAACTAATTTAATCAACGCGTTGCTAGCCGCGGGTAGATATTTATAAATTGTTTTAGACATCCATCAGCTTATCGGGTAGCAATATTAGTGAGCTGAGTTTGCTCATCAGCATTAGAAATGTGCTTGTGATTATTGCTGGTTTTAGTTCTCCCCTCAACCCTGAAGACATACATCATACATGTTCATAGTTGGTTTTGGAAAGACAATTTGACATTGATGTTAAAATCTTGCTGAAATTACACCATACATCCCTATTTATCATTGGGATACTCTGATCCGTTGGCGTTAGAGGATAAGAGAGTTGGCTTAGCCCCAAATCATGTGTTACAACTGACTACTTCATAGTCACTACAATTTGAATCTCATCCATCATCGTCGTCGTCATTATAGTCTTTCGTTCTGATATATGATTCAATGCATCAAAATAGAAAAACAGTAATTGGTCAATGTGATCCCCGATTATGGTTTTTGTATGAGTCAACAAGATCATTTCAAAAATGACCTTTGTTAGGTACAACCAGTTCGAGTTGTAAATTTGTAATGTCAGTGGTGGGAGATAAATAATTGGCATCCGGGTTACAGATGATGACATGAATGCTCATTTCTTGAACATGGTTTGCTTTAGAAATGATTTCTCAGTGTACGCAGAAATTCTATTTCAGAAGTTTGGGGACAGGGTTAAGCATTGGATAACAATAAATGAGCCTCATACACTCGCAGCACAGAGGTATGATGTAGACATGTTTGCACCCAGACGGTGCTCTATCCTTCTCCACCTTTTTTGTCGCGCCGGAAACTCTGCAATTAAGCCTTACATTCCTGGACACCACTTGCTTCTGGCGCGTGCTACTGCTGTTGATATCTATTGAAAAAAATACCGGGTAAAACACTGGCTCCAAAACTCAAATCAAACTTTTTTTGTCACTGATTGACTCAGCCAGAAACTGACACAACCCAAATGAGAAATACTGATTGACTCAGCCCGATTAGGACTGCTTGGAATTTGTTTGTAATCCTAGAATATTTGATTGATTATAGTTATTTTGTTCGAACGTTTTTTTTCTGTGCTAGCATAGGAACTAATTTGTTTTTTGCCCCCTTTCAAAAGGACATTATTTCATTCGGTTAGCTTAGTTACACGCCTCTAGCTGCTCAATATTTTATCGTATCAGAAACAATATGTGCGAGGATACATGATACGGTAGCTAAGTGAAGTATAGAAGTTACGTAGATTCAACTTTCTTGTATAATACAGTTCAATTAGCTTGTAATGAAGATGTTATGGGACAATTTAACAACTGTTCTTCAAGTCGGAGTGTAGACACCCAGATTTGGACCTGGTGGCTACAGAAGTGCCCGACAAACACCCGATGACGATAGGACTGCAACGCGACGCGGGTTCGCGATGTTGTCGGTAGTTTTTCTATAGAACGGATCAAATAAATTACTCGGAAAAATTAAACTAACATGATGGCAGCCTTAGTCATGTTGTTACGATCGCATAGACACTAATTACAGTCAATTCTAACACCGGGACCCCATGTCGGTCCCAAAACTCAAACCGAGTCAGCACCGCGCCAAGTGAACCTCGGGATATACACCCGACGCCCACCAAGTTCACGACGCTAGGGTAAACACCGGAAGCTTTAAGCCCTAAGATATGTATTATACTCTCCCTCTCGGTTTTGGAAAGAATCAAAATCGTATCTTCAAAATTCCTACCGCCCCACCTAACGCGTCTTAGTCTCCCCGCGCCAAACCCCAGGCGCGCCTCAACTAGGCGTCCATATGGGCGACGAGGGCCGAAAACACCTATAAATACCCCCCTTCGCCTCATTCATTCGACACATCTCAACTCTTCTCTTCTCCCTCCATATTCTCGCTAAGGACTCGCACTCCGACATCCGAGGCAAACGATCCACTCGATCGTAGTTCCGACAAAAGCGACATCGACGCTACTCCTCACCTTCAAGCACCCCACTCAATATCGAGGTGCCTGTGTTCGACTAGCTCAAGTCTAGTAGCAAAGCTCTGCCAGATTAGCCGCAGAACCGGTCCATAGTAACGAAGCTCTGCCGGAATAGCCGCAGGAAAGGTCTACGGTAACGGAGCTCTGCCGAAATCACTAGGAGGTTCCGCTTTGAAGTCGAATCGTCACAAGGTTGTCATCTAAACAAAACTTTCCATATTTGTACTTTCTTTTATTATGCACTACGACAACACTAGATGTGGACACTAGGTCCAAAAAATCTACTAAAATACGTAACGTCCCAACTTTAACCGCAAATAATAAAATACACTAAATAGACCCGAGTAATTCCAAGATCCGTTCTCAACTATCAATGCATCGTGTCCCGTTTAGTGTATACTCCGAGGGTGCAAGTCCTCATAATGTGATTTACTTACATTCGCATTTACAGTTTTTCGTATGATTTACCGCATTTATGACCTTATAATCGCATGCTAAATCACCTAAACACGGAATTCAAAACGTAAAATAACTAAAACTGAACAAAGTGATGGTCGGGTTTTGTATTAGTCCGGGTGCTCGACGTATTAGGTTCAATGCATCTCTATTAATACCGAGCCGACGCATCTTAAGCAGAATACTAGGTAAGGTATATCACGAGAACGACTAATATCTGTATTATCGCGTTAAAACTGATTTGCTTATATGTATAATATTAGTACTGTCAACTCTCCTACGTGCATCTTTTCATGGCCTGTTTGTCACGTGAAATCGCATGCAAAGAATGTAAATACAACTACTTTGACGACAAAACTTACCTGTCCTTACACAACCGACGTAGCACAAGGCATAGGGTGAAAACAACAGATGTTACAGTATTTCCGCCACAACAAAAGAATTAGGTTATCAGCCTACCGATTGATTAGTAGAGGCCGCTATAGTGCGGGCGGGATTGGGTGTTGACATCTATCGGATGTTGGCTTCCCAATACGTACCCTCACCCCTTACTCAGAATCGACGGTTTCCGGATGTCCGAAACCATTGGCAATGAGAGTCATTCCAGGCATGGAGTGCTTAAGGGTACAAGTCTTTATCTTTAGGTCTCGTGCCCCTCAACTTTGAGCCGGCTAGGGATCAAAGTTGACTTAAACGGTTTCTGAGTCCCCATAATTGACTCGGTGGCGACTCCACAAATCGGCAACGAATTCAGTTCACTAAAAAGGTCGCCTTACCAAATGAATCGGCCTTTAAACATTTATAACCACGACTGGATCGATTCCAAACGGAAACACGGGTGCCCGCACCCGTCTAGTACAAGTTCGGATCGTCATCCGAATCGAGGTCCGAGACTTCGCCACGTACGCGAGATCGGACCAGCCCCCGACAGGGAGGGGGCCGCGTTGGTGGCCGCCGCCACACGTTGAAAAACCAGGTCAATCCCGCGCGGACGCGCGCGTGGTGCCGTGCGGTGTGGACGGACGTCTACAGTTTGGCGACTCCGCTGGGGATTTGGAAACAAATTTCCAGCGGTGGTGTAACTTGAACGAGGTCGGTGAAGCTCATTTCCTAGTTCCTAGTTGCGGTCACTACAGGTTTTGGCTCTAAAAAGCCCACCCTAACCGATATCAGGACCAATCGACCTCTTCGCGGTAAGATCTCTAGGGACACGCGGAGAGATCCTCGATTGACGCTCCGGCCGCCTAACGCATACCCCGCGGGAATAATAAGCGGATAGTTCCAAACGGACGGTATGGCACTCGTCTCCCTAGACGATTTGTCGATGCCTAAGTAAAGACTATTCGTGGGAGGTAGCCTACCCTAACCTACCCGTTTTTGCATCCTACATGAGTGTACTCTAACACGCCAACATCTGGATTCAACCACGCCAACATATTCAACCGCACACAATTCCGTTTTCGAAAAAAATACCTCCTCTTTTCAAAACGACCTTTTTTAAACGCCGATACTCCGGTCAAATCATGATTTCTAAAAAGGGAAAAACATTTTTAGATGCCGTTATCATGGCAAATTTTACACTCGACACTTTCAAACAAAATATATTTTCAATGCCATCACCTTGGCCAAAGTAAAACCCGTCAACAACGAATACGGTTAATACCACCATGACTCCTGATCAATGGGATCAAGGTACACCAAATGGTTACATTTTTATTTTCAAAAAAAAATGTTTTTTACACACATACCGTTAACATAATCCAAAACTTCAATTAATGAAGTCAAGGAACTCAAAAACGGTTACACTTTCAAACACTTTTTTTACAATATATCCTCCCACCGTTAAATGCTAGTTAATGCAACCGACGAACGTGGGTCACTATTTTCAAAAGTTCTTCAAAAAAAAGTTGTTTTCTAAAACACTATTCACTACCTAAATCCTTTAATAAGGATTTGGTCACACCTTTAAAACACCGTCATTAGACTTCACGCTCTACCGCGAGCATCACGTACACCACAAGTACCGAAGTAGCTAGTTAATAGTAGTTTCGGTAAAAACATCACGTAATCATTTTCAAAACCGGTTCCCCTAGAGAACCGTGCTCCTTTCAAAAAAGAACATTTACATTTTTGTCATCGCCGGATTCCCGATGCACACATATAGTAACACACTTCCACGTCACAAGCGATGTCATACCGCCATCGTTACACTATTTCTGCAAACCATCCTTTTCAAAAAAATTGCAAAGAATTGGTTGTTTTCGAAAAAAAACATATATCAAAATTCTTTGATCTTGAGCCGGGATCGCGATCAACCTCCTACGTCGTACAACCGTGTGTTTAAGTGTCTGTGTTAGTTACAAGGATCACCTCTACTCGAGGTCTTACATTTTGGGTCGTCTCAGTTCGAGAAGTCCTATTTAAACCTCACCTCCGAGACTTGTGTCAAATCGTCTCGTTGTAGAGACCTAAGATTCAGTAGGCGTTTCGCCGAATACACCAAGAGTCTAAAGCACCTGGGTCCCTAAGCCAATGACCGCACACGCGAGTCAAGGGTCTCATTCCGCGTCGCTCAGTCACGAACATCCCTCGAGTTCTTAAATTTTCCGGTTGACCCATCCTCGTTAGTATCACCTTTTCACAATCATGTCCGGAGATTCAAGCGTAGACAAGAGTAACCACGGTGGAGAGAACGCTATAGGTCACTATAGGAACCCTAACCAACCTAATCCGGGATTTACAAGCCACCATTATCACCGTGAACGCATCCGTGAACAGCATAGACTCCCGCCTAGGTCACTTAGAGGATAAAGCCTCAGATGAACACCACAACAGAATCCTCAACGAAGTCCTCTTAAATTCCACCTCGCTAGGTGGGGGGGCCATCGGCATCATCCCTAGTGATCTCGTTGCCCCACCTCAAGACGACACCCTACAATCCGCCATGAATCACATAGATTTTCTCGAAAACCAGAAGCGTCTGAACCAAGGGAACAACGTCCACCTTGAGAACCATCGAAAATTCAAAATGGTGAATGACCAGTTACCCAAAAACTTTTCCCTAGCCGACATACCTAAGTTCAAAGGAACCGAGGACCCACTCAACCACATCCGAGCCTTCAAATATTACATGGCCATTAAAAGGGTCAAACCTAGCCTCTTTACTAGGATATTTCCTTCATCCTTAGGAGATACACCGCGATCATGGTTCTATTCACTCGACCCTAAAAAATATCCACTTGGGATGATATCTCCATAGAATTCGCGAAGCAATACTCGGATAACGCCGAAACACAGGTCACCATTAGAAGCCTCGAGGTCCTCTCCCAGAACGAGAAGGAAGGCTTCTCGGAATTTATGACTAGATGGAGGAGGGTCAGTACCCAACTAATAAACCGCCCGGACGAAACCACTTTGGTAGAAAAGTTCGTCAATAACCTTAGACCTGCTTACGCCTCCCATCTTAGGTACCAAAACATCCACACCTTCAAGGAGTTATCCACCTTAGGAATACGCCTAGAGGACGACATGAAGAAGGGGGTATTCTCCAAAATAATGGGGAAAGGCTATCAAGGATCGGCCGCTTCTACAGGAACCCGGTCTTATGGAAGTAACAAAACCGAGGAAGTACACTTAGTCGAACCAGCCACTAAATGGAGGACAAATTTCACCCCTAGGTCATTTTCCAAACTAGGCGTCACATACTAGGTCCTACTACGGATCCACCCACAGACAAGAGGGCGAAGTCATGGTATGCTAATAAATATTGCCATTACCATCGTGGCAAAGGCCACGACACAAAATCTTGTTTCCGACTCAAACATACCATACAAGACATGATAGAAAACGGGACAATCCCCCTCCCTCCACCTGAAAAACCTAATAACACTACGAACTTCTTTAGTGTCCACGCCATCTTCGACGACACCATTGACTGTTCCCACCTTGTCCCTCTAGGAGAGGATGTCCTAAATATTAAGGATGAACCAGACAACCATCCAGAGTACACACCCCGCGACCTCGTGGGACATACAATAACTATCGAGAGCCTAGCCCGTTTAATCTCACAAATACACCCCATACTCTTAATAAGAATTGAGGCTAGAATAGCTCATATCGAGGAAAGGCTCGAAGAACCTCCCAAACCCCCCACTTCCGTATAAAATGGGTCAATCAAAAGGGATGACATAGGCTCACCCGAGATTGTCGAACCAAAGAAGAAGCACACCCAAATCGGGGTCAGCTATGCGGCTGCACTCCGAATATTAACGTCCCTTCGCCTCCTACGACCCATAGGGCCGATGACAGATCTCCTACTTAAGCATAGGTCCCGTCACTGGTCCAAAGGAAAATACTGCCACTACCACGGGGGCAATGGTCATGACACAGAGTCTTGTACATTGCAAAAAGATAAAATTGAGGGATTGGTAAAAACGGGGGTGGTGAAAACCGCACTACTAACGAAAAGACCCACCCGTTTCTTGACGGACAACTCCAAGGAAAGAGGTCTTCGACTACTAGAGCACCTTAGGTTATCTCACGATCAGGCCTTAACAATGCTAATATCAGACGGGCTACTGTACCATCTAAGTCCAACACCTGACCCACCTGCCGACAAGAGGCCGTTACATTGGAATGGTAACCAATGGTGCTGGTACCACCAAGGCCAAGGACATGACATTAGTGAATGTCGTGAATTTAGGCAGCAAGTTCGTTACCTCATCCAGGAAGAAAAATTCGGGGCGTACCCCGAATACGAGGACAACAAGACGCCTACCGAGGCCAGCAAGTCCGCACCAGTCAGAGTCTAGTTAATCTTAGGGCCTAGACTTGATAATAATAATAACAATTTTTTCTATCGAGTCTAGGAAGGTGCGAGGGAACATGTCCTTCCCCCCCCCCCCCAAAAAAAAGAAATCATGGGCATCTAGCCCGTTTTACTATCTATTAATAAAACAAGTCTCTTTTTTTTTACAAACATACCTCGACAATCGCTTAACTTCTTTCAACAGTTCACTTTAACGCTTAAAAGACTCGACTCTATGGCAATTATCGATGACAATTGACTAAAACGCAAGGACTACCACAAACGGCCCACTTAACTTCACCCTAAGAAAGAGATAGAGAATAACAACCTTAGGTTCAACCCACCACCGACCCCTCTAACCAAACAACAATAAGCTTGCAACGAACGAACCTCCATCCCACTAGACTTACCAACAACGCAGCCAAATACAAAGTCTGCCTAATAGGTCCAAAAGCAGCCATGTCTCTAGGAATTAAATACCTTAGAGAACACGGGGATTCATCCTTAGTGGTCAACCAAGCCACGGGTACCTGGAAAGTTTATAGCGAAAGCCTAACCCCATACCAAACCAAAGTGGAAACAATGTCCCGAGAATTCACCGAAATTGACTTCAAACACATACCCCGCGAAGAAAACCAATTCGCCGACGCATTATCCAAACTAGCCTCACTGATAAACATGCCCGATCACCTTTTCTCCATGCCTATCTGTGTAGAGAGAAGCGAACAACCAGCCCACATCCATAACCTCGAAACCGATGATACCCCCGGGGAACCTTGGTACAAAGCGATCCTAGACTTCAAAACCCACGGGTCATATCCGCCTAACACTAACACCGAGAACAAAAGAGCCCTACAAATACAAGCCACCCACTACGTCCTAAATCAAGGACTACTATACAAATGAACCCCACAAGGAGTCCTTCTTAGGTGCATAAACAAAAACCAATCCGAGAGAGTCATGGAAGAGGTACATGACGGAGAGTGCGGACCCCACATGAGTGCACACCTACTAGCCCGAAAGATAATGAGACAGTGCACACCTTAGAGGCGGATTGTCGACGTCACGTTTGCCACTGCCCCAATTGCCAAATATTTGCCAATGTCCAACACCTACCTCCATATCCTCTACACTCTATAGCCACACCATGGCCCTTCTCTATTTGGGGAATAGACATCGTAGGAAAAGTACACCCATCCGGGACCGGCGGACACTGGTTTATATTAGTGGTCGTCGATTATTTCACCAAATGGGTAGAAGCCGCCTCTTACACCGTACTAACCTCAAAACAAGTAGTCAAATTCTTACAAAATAACATCATCTGCCGCTACGGTATACCTCACAAAATCATCAGTGACCAGGGGGATCACTTTAGAGCCGACACCCAAAAACTCCTCGACAAATACAAAATCCAAAGACACAAATCCTCACCCTATAGACCGCAAACAAACGGGGCCGTAGAAGCAGCCAACAAAACCATAACCACAACTATCGGGATTGGCCAAACAAAATCCCCTTCACCTTATGGGGATACCGAACATCCTATAGAACACCCACCGGAGCCACACCATATTACCTAGCCTACGGTTCCGAAGCCATCCAACCCGTAGAGCTAGAAATACCATCACTAAGGATATTAGCCAAAAGTGGCATTCCCGAAGAAGAATGGAACCAAAAACGATATGATGAACTAGTACTCTTTATCCAGCGTACAAGCTTACCAGCAACGAATCCAACGAGCCTTTAACAAACGAGTGAAATCCCGAATCATACACGAGGGAGATTTAGTAATCAAATCCATTAGAGCACCCCTTCCGGTCGACCCTAGAGAGGCGGGCCCCTACCTCTTTAAGAAAATACTCTCGGGGGGCACCGTGATCCTCACCGACCTAGACGGTCAGGAGTTCTCAACCCCAACCAACATGGATCAACTCAAACGATACTACCCGTAGACACCCTGACAACCGCATCCCGACCTCCAACTTAGGAGGAAGCCTAGCGAAAAAAAACACAAGACAACACAAAAAAAATCAAATTCGCATCGATAAATGGCATAAACGAGTCTAAAACAATATCACTCACATTTTATCGAAAGAACTACAAACATGGTTTGATTCCGCCTAAAAGCGGATACGTAGGCAACCCTTCTCCGGGTACAACCAAACAAACAAAAATCGATTACTCGATTCATGTACAAGCCGAGACTCTCCCCACTACCCGGCCAATGAGTGATTTAAAATGACGAAGCACAAACGACGAGCCGAGGACGGGGTGAAAACCCGAAAGGGCGCCCCGGGAAAAATGAAGAATCGAGTTGCGAGCCGTCAAAAAAAAAGAAAAAAATAGGAAAAAAAAGACAAAAAGGGTGAGCCGAGGACGGACTGAAAACCCGAAAGGGCGCTCCGGGTAAAATGAAGAATCGAGTTGCGAGCCACCACAAAAAAAAGGAAAAAATTAATAATAATAACAATGTGCTTCTCATTAATAACAAAATTTGGTTAAATCGAGCCTTTGTCGAGGCATTTACATCAAGCATCTGAAACCCGGATATCCCGGAAATCAACAACGTGTCAAAACTCTACAAAAAATAGTACTAATACGCCACATAATATCAACTAACAATACATAATACAAAATGGCTGAGCTCTAACGGTCCAACCTTTTCTTCCCCTTGTCATTCGGGTGAACCCGCTTGTGCTTCTCATCCTCGATCTTCCAAATACAAGCTTCTACCACCCTAGCCAAAGGCGAGCCCAGCCAATCCGATTTTCCTTCCTCTTCCACATTTTCAATATGGGTCTTGTTAGTCTTGGCCCGCTTAGATTAAGTGACAGAACTAGGATCGGTAATATTGTCTTTGGTCAGGCACTTAGTGACAGTCCTTCGAGTCACCTCCTCACCACTTAGCGGTGCTGTCTTCCTAACTTTTAAGTTGCTCTGTCCTGATGGGTGTTCACAAACCCTCCGCCGGATGGAAGCATTGTCGGTCGGTCGAACAACGGGACGCAAGAACCTCTGTTCCCAAGACACCCTAAATCCCTTGAGCAAATCCTCTGTCCATGGGTCAAAACTAGCAGTAACTTTAGCATCCTTTGGAATGGAAGGTTTAACACCCATTCGATTCGACAACATGCCCGGATAAATATAAACCTGATCCCCTTTTGGACAGTATTAACAAAGCCCCGGTCGAAGACGAAAATGGAAACCCAGTATGCCCACTAATATTCCACAATGGGATGGACCACCGGATGACCACATTCCCTTTAGCCAAATAGAAAAGCCAATCCTTTTCCTTATGACCTTTGCTCCACACCTGCACCGTCTTCCGGCCCGTGAAATCCCTGTAGTTATAACCTTTTATGCATCGGGGAGGGTCGACCGAACCAAGCTGCTCCTGTAACCAAACCTGTACAAAACACGACAAAACATCACACCTCCAAGTGAAAGCAACCACAAAAAAAAAGCAAAGCTACAAAGAAACATAGCACCAAAAAAAACACCTGTAAAATGATCCTGGAGCCTCGAAATGATGTATTATGGAGTCGAGCACGAGCATTAAGACCTAGAATAAGCTCACCCAAAATAAGCAAAGAAGGCGATCGTCCATGTTCCATTCCTATCACCACATCCAAAACTCGAGGATTACCCCAACCTTCACGCGCCATCGCGTCCTCAAAAAGACAATAACAAGCCATCGCAACATTAAAAGCGCGCCTACACGCTAAGGCCGATACACGATGAGAACCAACCTGTGAGAATGTCCTAAAAAGCAACTCAAAGTTAATGCCATCCCTACCAAAGTAACCTTTAGCCTCCTCCAATGAAGAAAGGTCCAAAAAGTGGTAAAACCGCTCCACGTAAGCATCATCCCCATAAGGCACACAAGGTCGAACCGAGCTCCACCCACCTATAGCATATATCTCTTCGGGCAAAGGACAAATTTTACCCCCAGGAAAAGCAAAAACATGGCTTTTCGAGTCCCAAAACTTAGAACTTGCCAATAAGAAGTCATCTTGTATCTTGACTCGACTCAACGCAACAACCGTTGACAAACCATCATTTGAACAAACCTCGGGGTCACATTTCTTAAAAGAGCTCGCCCACTCGGTAAGGATATTCCCAAAACCTGACATGACCCTAAATATAGATGTGCTAGACCCTATGGATATCCTAGTATGTCTGAAACAAGCACCCACAACACGTATATATAGCCCTAATCCCACAAGAATAAGGAAACGACGAAAATTTCCATAACCCAGACCCGAACCGCCCTAGCCCAGGCGCCTATATCTAGGCGGGCAGCATCTAGAGCAACCCCAAAGGTAAAAACACCGATCCCGCATCATAACCATATCTACCACATGACACCTCAGAAATCGGGAACGACCTCCCGAAGCCGCTAAAACCCGCTCCGAAAACCGAAGTACCCATACAGGGACCACAGGAACGCGAGTTCACCCGTCGGACGCACGAGACTTAGGTGTTTTTTTTTTGTTTTTTTAGGGCGATAAGCTGCCCCACCTAGGCGTGTTGGAGCCTATTAACGGTTACCATCAAGTCGGGTCTGTAGCCTAATAAGGCAACATTATAAGTATGCAAAAAGTGGTCTAACTTTTTTTTTCTCAAAAGTTGCCCGAATTTTAACTTCGATTTCGTTCTGAACATCAAAGCAGCTACACTTATCTCCTAATATACTCGGTTAGAACACGTTAATGTTTTACGTTAACATTTTACATCTCGTCCATCTCGAGTCAAAATATTTTAATCGACGTACTATCTGATCTGATTCCCGGCTCAAACTAACGCATTTCAAAACATCCAAAAGGAACTGTTTTCGTACCTCTTTGCAACGCCAACGCACCCTAAACTAGGTCAGATCGCAAATGAATGAACGCAAAAGTGAGTACTTGTCAATTTAGATAAACAACTCGCCAAACGAAAACAAAAGACTAATCCTACAAATACAATTAAAGATTATAAAAACACCCAAGCAGCCTAGAAAACCACCCTAGTCACGCTGACTTACCGATCGAGGCCCCGAAGTGTCACGGGAAACCCTCGAAGCATAGACCCGGAAACAGTTGGCGCCTGCCACAACCGCTGATGGCAAGCCGAGGAAACCTGAGAGATTAAACCATAGAAGTTAGGGAAACCGACACAAATTCTTAAGACCCAAACAAAGAACGAAAGCCAAAACTCACCCGGTACACCCGGTCACGCAACTCTATCTCGGCATCCATCTCCTCGGCAGAACATGGCGGGAGAGGCTCGGTGAAGGGTATCCCAGCCACATCCACCCTAAGCAGCGTCAGAGGAAAATCTTGGGGCTGGATTTCATCAGCTGGATCGGCCAGCTGAGAAAGCAACAGATTGGTCGGTCGGAGGGCAAGGAAACAATAAACCGCAAAACAAACCTTAGAACCAAGAATTAGAACATTACCACGAGGCGGTACCAAGCTAGCCGTCGGGTGACGTGAGATAGGTAGGAGGCACAAGGCACCAAGAGCGCATCGCCTCCTTCTCCGTCCCTAACCTCGAGGACCTCTGCGATGGTCGGTGGTCTGAACATGGTCCAGGGAGGATCAACCATCACCCTGAAATCGTCATATAGGCACTGACGCACCAACCACTCGCCCAGATACCAAACTGGGCGAAACAACGTAGGAAGGAGCATCCTCCTATAACTTCAAGGCCTCAGCTCAGTGGCTACATACTCCGGCACGCCCTCATAATCGGCCTAAGGGCGGGCCACAAACTACACAAATAAAACCAACACCTCAATAAATCCTAAACCTTGTGGGCTACTAAGCTAAGTAGGACATAAAAAGAAAACTTACATCTCTGAGGCTTAGCTGGTTGACCAGCGCATTCTCCGACGGGTAAAGGCTGGTTGTACTCTTAGGCTGAGCCAGCCTCCACTCGATCCCCGCCGAGAATCTCTTCGGGTGAACTTCCACGGCCTTGGGTGCAAGGCAAGGAAAATATGAATAGATCCAAGCCTGCAAAATCCGAAATACCTTTAGAAACACTAAGCAAAAACTAAGTAGAACTTGAGATACAAGAATGAGAATAGTAACTAACCTCCATTATAAGGCCCGGACCCACCATGGGCACAGCTGAGGCAGACTCTATCGCCAATGGCCTCACCATGACTTGCAGGCAGTGAGTCATCTCCGCGAAAGCCGCGGTTACCCAATCATAATGACGCAACTGAGCCAGGTCGGCTAGTAGAGGCAAAATCCTAGTGCTAAACCTCTCTCCTTTATCCGAGAAGTGGGTCGACCCTGGGAAGTACCACAACCACAATCGGGCATCCTGCTCCGGCGTGTTGGGTTCTCGACCCTCTAACACCGCCACCCGCTCGAAGTGATCGATGATGTACGAGCTCACCAGAGCATGAGGCGAACTAAATGCCTTACGCTCCAAACAGTCCCCGATGAGGCCCCGCACCTCATCACTATCTAGCCTAGGGTCTTTGGCGGCCCACCTAATCCTATCCGGCCCCCAGGGCAAACCGGTAATCATCCCAAAATCCTCTAGGGTTATCCCGACCTCCCCAAAAGCCATGTGGAAGGTCGAGGTAGTATCGTGGAAGTGATCTATCATCGCTCTAATCACCATAAGGTTGCACTTAGTCTTGCAACCCACCAACCTAACCCACTGCTCAACCACGGGACCCAGAGCGGTCCTTGCGATAATCCCCTTTACCGCGGGGGTCAACTTCTGAAAGTAATTCACGAGACACGAACTAAAGCCCGAGAAAGTCCTTATCAGTCCTTGGGGGCTGCAAATTGAAACAATACAAGTATAAACAAAACCAACCTAACCTAGCCAGAGCCAGAAATCTAAGACATAACATAAAATAAGCACAAATAGGACACTCACCAGACCCCGCACGATGCGGTGAGAAATGTGAAGGTCAAGGTGAAATAGCAGCTGATGACCATCCCAGTCCCGAGCCCACTCGGAATCCTCATAACCAATCTCCTCATCCTTCGGTACAAGAACCGGAACATGAGCCCTCCTAGCAACCGTCTCGAGAAGCCTGCACTTCCTCACTCTATCAAAATCGGCCTCATTAATGGCCTCGGGGTCGCAACGCTGAGACGAGATACTCCGTCGTCTCCTGCAAATCCCTCGGGGAGTCTGTGAACTCGTCCCGGCATTCTCACCACTAGGAGCTCCCTCGGGACGCTCGGTGTTACCTCTAACTACAAAATCAAACAAAAAATGAAAATTCGTGCCTCAGGTCAGGCTAAAGCAGCTTAAACGGGTCAAAATAGGGTCAAAATTCCGGATAAGGATATCAAAATTCTGAAAGTGCTGCTAGCACCCATTTTCGGTCCCGGTCACGATGGAAGTGGTTTCGGGAAAATCCGGCATCGTTACGACACCTTTTGGTCCGTCTTAAGACACACAAAACCTCACTGAGAGTCCTAAAAGCCATCCTAGCCCATAAGAATCGACAAGAGAGCTACCCACATTCTCACAAACACTATTTGAGAATGATTACGTAAAACAAATACGGAAACAATCGGGAAAACGGTCCCTAACCCTAGCATTCCAAACACATTTCCATAGGGAGTCATTATCGTACCTCGAAAACCCCTATCAAACATATAACTACCCTAACAAGCTCTAATCGACCCTAATTTAACAATAGGACTAAGAGCAAGAACTTAGCAAATCAAAAACACCCAAATCGATTTTCTAGGAATTTTAACAAAACAAGCTCATAATCAATCAAATCAAACAAAACCGACAATAAACGAGTAAAGAACGCTTACCTGGAGTCCACATTGTCGCGCACGACGAAAATCGAGACGAAATTTGGCTAGAAGAGTCGAGAAATCGATTTGAAGGCGAAAGGGACGACGCGCTCGAGTTTTAGATCAAATGAACCATCACCCCCCCTTTTTTTGATTACTTAAACAGACCCGATCCACAGAAATCCGACCACCCCGAGTGACGCGCCCGAGCCCTAATGCGGTTGGGGGTTAGGCGCCTGAGTATTAGGGCGCTGATGGGTGCGCATCTGAGCGGCCCAGTACAAACTAAAAGAGAAACAAACGAGACTCGAAGTTCGATACACATAAAACACGCACCTTTTAAGACAAACAAAACAACAATAATAGAACAATTACTAATCGACATCGACAAAACACGCTCGATAATAAGACAAGCATAAGAACTGCACTTAACACGAACGCTGCACCCGAACGCAACAGTCTGAATCAAACTAATCTAAACGAACTCTAAACAAATCTCAAATGCATAACAAACTAAAACAAAGCAAAGAACAAACCCGAACAAAATAAGACAAACTCACAAAACAAAAACACTTAACTAAAACAAATAAACAAACAGCAATTTTGTCCACTCAACGCGTCTTAGTTATCCGAGAAGCGAAGGAGTCTGAAACCTCCACAGCAATTTTTTGAGTGGATACCAACGCCTTTGAAAGCAATTTTTCGAGTGGATACCAACGCCCGAAGGAGTCTGAAACCTCCACAGCAATTTTTTGAGTGGATACCAACGCCCTCGAAGGAGTCTGAAACCTCCAAAGCAATTTTTTCGAGTGGATAACAACGCCCTCGACAACAATTTTTAGAGTAGATACCAACGCTCACGAAGGAGTCGGATACCTCCACAGCATTTTTCATTCGAGAGGAGACCGACGCCCTCGTTTGGTTTATCTTGTCCTAGGGATCAGAGGCATCTCGAAAGACGGCTACTCGAGTGGAGACTGACGTCCTCGAGTAGTTTATATCATTTTTGTTTTGTCCTAGGGATAAGAGGCATCCCGAAAGACGGCTACTCGAGTGGAGACTGACGCCCTCGAGTAGTTTATATCATTTTGTTTTGTCCTAGGGGTCAGAGGCATCCCGAAAGACAGCTATTCGAGTGGAGACCGACTCCCTCGAATAGTTTTATCTCATCTTGGTTTGTCCTAGGGGTCAGAGGCATCCCGAAAGACAGTTATTCGAGTGGAGACTGACGCCCTCGAATAGTTTTATCTAATTTTGTTTTGTCCTAGGGGTCAGAGGCATCCCGAAAGACAGCTATTCGAGTGGAGACGGACGCCCTCGAATAGTTTTATATTGTTTTGTTCTGTCTTAGGGGTCAGAGGCATCCCAAAGACAGGTGTTCGAGTGGAGACCGACGCCCTCGGACATTTTTGTTTCACTTTATTTCGCCCAAGGAGTCACAAGCATCCCAAAGACGATCGCTCGAGTGGAGACTAACGCCCTCGAACGATTTATTTTAGGGTTCACAAGCATCCCAAAAATATTTGTTCAAATGGAAGACAACACATATGAACATTCCTTGCACTTACGCTTAACGCGTCACCTACAACATGAAAACATTTAAAATTAAACGAACTTAAAAAGGCAAAGCGCTCAAGCATGAAGCACTGAAGAACAAGATGACAAGCAACGGCCCGGGTCGAAGCAAGCAACCGCAAGCAAAGACATCAGGTATGGTTTCTAAGCTATGGCTGGCAAGCCTCAACACGCAGTCCAATGGACTCAAAACGACCCGGCCGGACAGCCACCAGGTCGTAATCTTCTTTTGACCTGGGCGGCTATAATTTGACTTTTGCCTTAACCAAGACTCAGTCAAAGTGGGGGCTTCTGTAGACACCCAACAAACACCCAATGATGACAGGACTGCAACGCGACGCGGGTTCGCATAAGAAAGCATGAGTGAGTTTAAGCAGTACTTGATATATACTGGACCGTAAACTCTTTATTTCGTGTAGCATCCCTCACCAATGTCTACTCAATCCCATCCTTCTCAAGGAAGCCCCTCACGGTACAAGTACCCACAGAAAATTTCACCTCCTCCTGGAATTCTTCAAATGCGGCGTGGGTGTAAATTCTCGCAGCGTGATGTTCAATTGGCAGGTGGGTTGCGGTTTTAGGAGAAGCTTGTACATTGTCGTTGTCGAGTTTTTTTTTGTATACCGTTGCTGGTCCATGGCGCTCTCGAATCGCATCCAGAATTCGACCAACGTCCCCAATTTTTGTTCGAATCTCTTGAAGAAATTGTTCCCACTCTCCGACCTTTGCTTTGTTCGCATTAATCCGCCCATCTTTAAATTCCTGCAATGTGCCATCACCCATTGCTTCTTAATGGAGAATGTAGATGAAAACCAATTGACATCACCCCCATGGTACTCCTCCATTATGTCACGTCATTCCGCCTCGAACTCATCTCCATCAATCTCCATATCCCATACTATACCATTCAATCTCTTCAAAAAATCCTGGTAGTCACTCCGTGTTGCACTGTATTTGGTAGGGACCTTGCTCAAGATATGCCACATACAGAAACAGTGTAGCGCCGTCTTAAACATTTTCCTTACGGATGGTATAATACCAGGATCCAGGTCGCTAATAATATACCCTGGCTCCTTGCCGCCCATTGCAGTCAAAAATCTCTCAAACACCCAGACGAACGATTCATAATCCTCGTGCGCTATCAGAGCACCAGCAAAAGTTACCGATCGTTTGTGATGGTCAATGCCGGTGAACTGCGTGAATATCATTTTGTATTTGTTCGTCCCGTATGTTGGGTCGAACGAAACTGCATCTCCAAATAATTGGTAGTTTTGCCGGGCCTCACCGTCAGCCTAGAAAACCTTGCTCACACTCCCATCTTCATCCAGCTCGTAGTCATAATAGAAACACTTTCTTTTTTTAGCCATGTCTTTGAAACGATCGACGAATAGATGACTGTCCCTCTCATGTAAGAAGCCCTTTATATCTCTTCCCCAGTTTTTGAAGTCAACTAAGCTCGCACCCACGTTTGCCAATCCCTCTACCTACTCCTTACACATGTTGTATGTCCGCGTTGCGCCAATCTTCAGCTGAGAATGATAATCAAGAACTACTGAATTACATGCCCAACAAACAAAATTTATCACCCAGTGTTACCAACTGTAGAACATTTATGTATGTTATTGTAGACTATTTGTGTTAACCTTATATTGAAATAGTGTTACTGTAAAGATGACGGGTGGGGATTTGCCGTGGATCCCGCCACCAAATAATAACCGACTAACCTAAGCTAGGTAGCTAGGGCAAGTCGGGTTGATCCTCAGGGAAGGGGTGTCGGACTAGGGTGTGCTACGGTCCTAGACTAGGTTCGAGAAAAGCTAAACTAGGGGATGACTAAGGTTTAACTACGGACTTAGCTATAGTCTATAACAACAAATAAAAAGGCTAAACAAGCAACTAATGACAAATGGAAGCTAATAAAACAATAAGAAGAAACTAGGGCTAGGTCGGGTTCATGGATGCCAAGGGGATCAAAAGAAGGAAACAGGGGTCACTAGCATGCTCTCGTAGCCTACGTTACGGTCGGGCTCTCGCCACTTGAACGGCCTAGGGGTCATCCTCACCACGCTCTCGCTACTAATGAGGGACCAAACCAACCAACCAAACAACCACATACAAGAGAAGAGGCAAGGAAAACAAAGATTGATCGTCTCAAGTCTCACAAGCGTTACATCAAACATGTGGAGTGAAAGTCAAATGGGAAACAACAAAAACAACATCTAGCATTACCAATTTCCACCCTAATCATCCCTAATCAACACCCAATCCCCCTACTAACCCTAGGGGATAACTACTCACACATAACTAAACTAGAAGAAGCACAAACAAGAGAAACAAACACAAGAACAAGCACACACATAATGGGTACTAACAAAGATGAACCATGAACAATGAACAATGAATGAAACTTTAATGATAAAACAAGATTAAGAGAAGGGAAAAGATAGATTATACCAAACAAGAGTAGATGAAAAGAAGAAATCTTGCATATATAGAAGAAAACCCAAATACATCAACCAAGGTTGTTAATCTTGGTGGAGATCTTCAAGAATTCCCAAAATACAAGAGTTAAACTAGGATTAAGGAGTAACTAAGGACTAATCTAAACTAATCTAAGCTAATCTAACCTAAAGTAGTCTAGGGTTTAGTGGATAATGTCTAACGTCCCATAAGATTACAAGAGGAGAGGTATATATAGGGTTACAATGCAAAAGAGGAGAAAAAAGGAAGCGCGGGTTACAGCTGCTCCATCCTGGTCGGGATTGTCTTCTTCCCGGTCGGGAAAGCTCCTTCTCGATCGGGATGAGCTTGGTCCAGGTCGGGATGACACTCCAGAAGCTATCTTTGCTTTGGACTCCTTCCCGACTGGGAAGGCTACTCTTCCCGCCCGGGAAGGGTCTTGTAGGCCTCCAATACGATCATAAAGGTCCCTATTTGCTCTTCATAGGCTTCTCATCGATTCTTGGTGCTCAGAGTCGAGTCTAAGGGGCTCGGGAATGGGTCCCAAAGTCTCGGGATCGAGTCTAAGCCACCGAGTGATCGTTGCTTCTCTTTGTTGGCTCCAAATGTGTCGGAAACTAGTTGGAATCGTTCCCTTTCTCCAATATTGATGTTAGGAACCTAAAACAAGCTAAAAGAAGAGTAGCCTAGAAAACCGCTCCAAAGAGCGATTCCACAAGAGAAACCGGGACCAAACACAACAAATAGGCACTACAAACTACACTTATCAACTCCCCCACACTTAACCCTTACTCGCTCTCGAGTAAGCACAAACTAACTAAAAATTACAAGAAACTAGACTACTAACCGAGCGGGTATTAGTGCACCCTACGCCCTTTCAACTCACGCGAGTACACCTAGAAGAAAAGTTCACTCCGCAAGGCAAGTGAGGTCTCGCGACAAAACTGTGGATGCAACCGGACATAAAAACACACAAACAAGCAAACATACAAACAAACAAGCAATCGGTTGCACCCAAGAAGAAATAAATACCGCTTCCCTCTACAAAGCGGCGTAAGAAGCACCGGTTAAGGACTCGAGGCAAGTGACAACGTTCCCAAACTAATAACACAAATCGAAATGGACCAAACTCTAATAGTATGACAACAAAGCAATAAAAACGTTGATAACTTACCTAGGTCCTCCTAACCTTCTAAGAACGTACTACGGGACGATAGGCGGGATGGAAAAAGGATGAACCACGGAGTTAGTCAACACTGTAGGTAAGTGAAGCCCCACCCCCTTTAGCGATGAGCCAAGAGGGTCATCCCACGCCCAAAATTGCCCAAGTAGTCCAAGTAAAAAAAGGTGGGTAAGGTTGCAAAATGAGGGAAGTCCAACTATTTACCGCTATCATCCTTCCTAGGGACTCGGTCCTTTGGTAGGATCTTCACGGTAATAGCCGAAAAAAGGCTTATTTTTGAGGGGTGAGTATTCTTTTTTGTGAGAGGATTTTCTTTGGCATTTCGCTTCATTTGCATTTGGCTTTTGATTTGCTTTGCCATTTCTTTTTCTTCTTTTGTATTTTGTTTTTCTTTTGTTGTGCCTTTTCTTTTTCTTCTTTCTTTTCTTTTCTTTCTTTTTCTTTTCATTTTTCTTTCTTTTCTTGGCTTGCCCTTTTGGCTTGATTTTGTAGGCATTTCTTCCAACCAAGTAAGGGATTCAACAATTTTGCAACTTATTTGTGGAAAATGTGTAGGAGGTAGGGAAATGGGTAAGTCAGGGGTTGCGATTTCCCTTCAAACCCACAAAAAGGTGGTGAACTTGGACTAATCAAATAATTTCGAACAAGGTCACCTAAGGGACGGGACTCGGCAACCAAGGCCTTTTCACTCCGTGGGTGGTCATAATGGTCAAAATGCAAATCCCATAGTAAATACCTAGTAGACTAGGTGGACTCAAGGTAAGAAACCAACGAAATCATTGATTTAAAGTCATTCTACTAGACTAAAGTCCAAGACTCGACTCATATTACTAGAAAGGGAAAGAAAACACTTGCGCAGTAGCCTCAAAACCGGGTTTTCAAAAAACCCTTTATTACACACTAGACACAAACTTAACAAGACACAACAAGGATGAAAGAAAAAGAGACACACATAACAAGACAAAACAAAACGAATGAAAAGAAAGCAAACATACAAACAAAATGATAAGTGTAGTTTGTAGTGCCTAATTTGTTGTGTTTTGGTCTCATTTTCCTTGTGGAATCGCTCCTTGGGAGCGGTTTATGGGTTACTTATGCTTCCTTTAGTTCATTTTAGGTTCCCGAGACCATTCATGAAGAGTTGGAGCGATTCCGACTCAATACATACACTTTTCGGAGCCAACGAAGAGAAGGAACGATCACTCGATGCCTTGGATTCGACCCCGAGACCTCGGGACCCAATACCGAGCCCCTTAGACTCGATCCCGAGACCCGAGAGTCGATGAGAAGCCCATGAGAAGCAAGGAGGGACCTTAAAGTTCATATTGGAGGCCTACAAGACCCATCCCCGACGGGAAGGACCTCATCCCGTCCGGGATGAGGTGCGCAAATTGCAATGGTTCTGTTTTGGACCCGTCCCGTTCGGGACCAACCCGTCCCGGTCGGGACCGAACCGTCCCGAACGGGATGAGCGAGCTGTAGCGCGTGACTCTTTTATCTTCCTCCTTCATTCTTGTAACCCTGTAAATACTCCTCCCTTGTATTGTTTAAGCATCATACTTTACCCTAGATTATTTTAGATCTCTCTTAAGCATTCAAAACCCTAATTAGCCTCTCATAATCTCTAGTTAATCTTAGTTTAATCTAGTAATTAATCTTGTATTAAGGAGATTCTTGAAGATTATTTCCAAGCTTGACAACCTTGGAGTTTTATTTGGGTTTCTTATTAATTCAAGTTCATATATTTTTCATCCTCTTGTAGTGGGTATAATTTCTTTTTTCTTAATCTTTGTTTTATCATCAAGTTTTAATCTTTGATTATTGTTTATTGTTCTTGTTTGTTCTTTATGGATGTTTTGATGTTTGTGATGTTTCCTCTTGGTTATGTTATTGTTAGTTTGATAATGAGTGAGTAGATTCCTTGTGGGGTTATTAGGGGGATTAAGTGTGGATTATGGGTGATTAGGGCTTGATTGTGGGTAAAGGTGATTCATTTGTTGCTAATCACTTATTGGGCACACTATGTGTTTGTTGTATTGCTTGTATGGGTAGTAGTGGCTAATGCTTCTCATGCTTGTTCTCTCCATCTCATTGTGTATTCAATTTGTGGTTGAATGTTTGTGTTTTGAGTAGCATCTTGCATGAATGTTCGGGTCTAGTCTTAGACACGAGAGTGCGGACTTTAGCTTTGGCGCGAGAGCGCAAACCGACCTTAGTGACTAAGTGGCACCTACACCCTTGATTACCCAATCATCCTACTATGCTTATCAACCCGACCTAACCCTACTCCTTCCTAATATTTTATTTCTCTACCTAGTTCATTGTAGTCTCCTTAGTCTTTAGTTGTTTGTTAGTTCTTGTTATAGCTAGTTCATTGTTAGTCCATTTCCATACCTCTCAACCATCATAGTTTGTCAATTATTGTCTTCTTTGTGTTTGTTTGTGCGACTTAGCCTTGTTTGTGAGTGGACCTAGTCTAGACACCTATAACCGTCTCCGTGGACACGACCCGACTTACCCTGGCTACCGTTAGGTTAGTTGGACTTTACTTGACGGTGGGGACCCACGACAAATCCCACCATCAATTTGGCGCCGTTGCCGGGGACGGTGCATGTTTAGACTTAGTTTGCTTATTAGCTAGACTTAGTTACCCCTCTTGTGCTCTTCTTCTATCTCTTGTTCATATTGTGTAGTTTTTCTTAGTTTCTTTAGCTTCTTTTTCTCTTTGTCTTGGGAAGTGCTTGCTTATTGTCTTTGCCTAGTGCCCATAAAGCACTAGGTGTTCTCACGTTTGCTCTAGTGTGTAGTGTACGCCTAGGGGGGAGGCGAATTCTTTCTCTTCAATCCAGAGCCGGAAAGACTCTTTAGAGCCTTTCGCCAACGAACGATTGGCCGGGTTAGAATCTCTCAACCAAGTGCTAGCAATACCACCGAAGAATAAGCTCAAGGATCCGACTTTATCGAGCAACCTCAAGGCAATACCGAAGGGATCTTCATAAATCCTTTTGGTACTTCTCAACCTAGTTCCCCCTCTACTTCCACATCAACACCGTCTACACCGTCCTCTCCCGCATATCCAATAATGCCTAAGTTCTCTTCACACTCGACGTTTACGGAGGATGTCTTGCCCGGTCCAACCGCTTTACCGGAGGCATATACCGGCAATTTTGTGGCAAAGACTCAATTTATCCAATTGGTCGAGCGAAGCCAATTTAATGGGTTACCAACCGAAGATCCTCATCAACACATGGAAACCTTTTCGGATTATTGCGATGCTATTTCACAACCGGAAATAACCCAAGACCAAATCCGGTGGGTACTATTTCCTTTCTCTTTGATCGGTAAAGCAAAGCAATGGTTCAAAGGGTTAGACAAGGCGACTCTTGGTATTGATACTTGGAAGAAGCTAGCATTGGCTTTTTACCAACAATTCTATCCCCCGGAGAAGACTAATTTATTGAGAGCATCTATCACGGGATTCCAACAACGTGATGAAGAAAGCCTCTACGAAGCATGGGAAAGATTCAAAGCCTTGATCCGCTCTTGTACTCACCATGGTTTATCACAATGGTTCCTTGTTCAACAATTTTGGAACGGGTTATATGAAGACTCAAGGGCCATACTCAATATGGGATCGAATGGAAGACTTACCGAGGTGGATGATGACCAAACTTGGTCAAGAATTGAGGAGATGGCGGTCCACAATTCCCAATACTCAAGGCCTAGGAAGGCAAATCGAGGAGGTAGGCACGAGGTCGATGCTATCACACAACTAAGCATTGACCTTGGAGCTCAATTAAAAACCCACATGGAGACCATTGACAAGAAGCTCCAAAGCCACCTCAATCAAGTTCAAAGCACTAGTTCCTCCAACCAACACTCGATTTATGAAGTTAATGCTTTGGGATTTGTGCCTCATACACCTTATTATGGGATGTGTGATACTTGTTGGATAGTTGGACATGAGCCTATACATTGTTGGGGAAGTATTGAGCAAGTGAACGCCTTTCAAGCGTTCAAGCAAGGTGCCCCTTATCCTAATATGTACCAAGCTTCCCATCAAGCCTCTCAACAACAAGCTCTACAACACCGTCCCTATGTTCCACCTCCCTTAAGGACAACAATCAAGGATACCAAGGTTATCAAGGCAACCCAAGGCCATTCAACAACTTCAAGCAAAATAACCAAGGTACCTTCATCAACAATCAAGGGTTCCAACAAGAGAATTTCAATCAAGGACATCAAAGTTACAACCATGGCAACAATCAAGGTCTTAATCAAGGCAACTCTCATGGGTTCCAAGGGAACCATCAACAACAACAAGCAAACCAAGCTAATCGACAAGAAAGCAAGCCAAGGAGTCGGTCTCCTACTCATGATTATGGCATTCCTCTAGCCATCACAAACACTCCTCATAACCAACAATCTCCCCCTCGGGATTTCGACATGCAAAAGTCAATGTTGGACATGCAAAGGAGTCAATTGGAGACACAAAGAACCCAACAAGAAATCATTACTCAACTTCAAAGGGATAACTTGGCAAGAGACGCTCATATGAAGATGCTCGAGACCCAAATAGCTCAACTTGCTTCGGGTAGCTCTTCAAGGCAAAAGGGGCAATTACCTCCTCAAGGTGAAATAGCGAAATTCGAGCATGTGAATGTTATTACCTTGAGAAGTGGTTCATCATATAACTCCCCCTTACCCCCTAATGAGCACATACCAATGACGGAAGTTGTACCTCCAATTCAAGAAGATCCAAGCTTGGGAAATCCAATTGAGAAGCAAGTCTTATGGGAGATTGAGAAACCCCAAGAAGACAAGCTTCCCCCACTTCAAGGAAAAGACAAGGGTAAAAGAAAAGTGTCGTTTGAGAAGTCCACCCCTATTGAGCAAAACAAGATTCATGATGGTGGGATTTGTCGTGGATCCCACCGCCAAATAAATAACCGGCTAAGACCTAACGGTAGTTAGGGTAAGTCGGGATCGTATCCACGGAGACGGTGTTGCAAGGTTTAGACTAGGTCGGCCTAGAACGAGACTACGCTACCAAACAAACACAATGATCTATTAACTGAAAAATTAAGATGAGAGGAGAGGAAAGAAATGGACTAGCAATGAACTAGACTATACCAAGGCTAAATGAAATAACTAAACACAAACTAAACAATGAACTAAAGAAATAATGACTAACTAATAAGTTGAATCAAATATGAAGAAGAAGTGGGTTAGGTCGGGTTCAAAAGTGTAGTAGGGTGACTTGGGTGGTCAAGGGTGTAGGTGTCTCCTAATTGCTAGAATCGGTCCGGGCTCTCGCAACTTAAACCGATGTCGAGGTGAGTCCGGGCTCTCGCTACTTAGACTCTAGTCGAGGTAGGTCCGGGCTCTCGCAACTTAGACTCTAGTCCGCACTCTCGTGACTACGACTATCCTCAACACTATCCTCAACATGACCACAAGACAAACAATGAGTAGAGGAAGACTAGCATGAGAAGCATGGCCACTACAACTTAAACAAGCATTTCAACAAACACATGGTGTGCCAAGTATGTGACTAACAACAAAGATTCACCCTTTACCACTAATCAAACCCTAATCACCCATATTATACCCTTAATCCCCCTACTAACCCACAAGGAGACTACTCACACATATTCAAACTAACTACAACAATGAAAAGATAAAACAACATCATAAACATCAAAACATTCATCATAAACAATCAAGAACAACAAACAATAATCAATGATTAAAACTAGATGATAAAACAAAGATTAAGAGAAGAGAAATTATACCCACTACAATAGGATGAAAAAGATGAAAACTTGAATTAATAAGAAACCCAAATAAAACCCCAAGGTTGTCAATCTTGGATGAGTCTTCAAGAATCTTCTTAATTACAGGACTAATTAACTAAGATTAACTAAAGATTAAAGGAAGATTAAACTAATGAGAGGAGAACTAAATCTAGGGTTTATATCTTGTAGAGAGGCTTAAGAGAGTCTAGGTTAAGGTAAGATACATAAACAATACAAGAGGTAAGTATTTATAGGGGTACAAGAATGAAGGAGGAAGGAAAAGAAGAGGTGCGGCTACAGCAGGTTGGTCCCGACCGGGACGGGCTCACAGTGGCCTCTTAAAAAGTGCACTTCATCCCGGACGGGATGAGGTGCATACCCGTCGGGGATGAGCCTTGTAGGGCTCCAATATGATCCTTTTGGTTCCTCCTTGCTTCACATGGACTTCTCATCGATTCTCGGGACTCAGGATCGGGTATCGGAGGCTCAGGATTGGGTCCCAAGGTCTCGTGGTCGAATCCAAGGCATCGAGTGATCGTTCCTCTGCTTCGTTGGCTCCGAAAAGTGTATGTATTGAGTCGGAATCACTCCAACTCTTCACGAATGGTCTCGGGAACCTGAAACGAGTTAGTGGAAGCACAAGTAGCCCATGAACCGCTCCCAAGGAGCGATTCCGCAAGGAAATGGGACCAAAACACAGCAAATTAGGCACTACAAACTACACTTATCAATTCATATTAAGTTGCCTTTCCCAACAAGGCAAATGAAGACCAAGGTGGATGTCCAATATGACAAGTTCCTTAATATTGTGAAGAAATTGGATGTGAGTGTCCCATTTACCGAGCTACTTACCCAAATCCCGGCATATGGAAGATTCATGAAAGAAATTTTGGCTAGGAAGAGATCCGTCGACAAGGAAGAGACTATAGCGTTCACAAGAATGGTGAGCGAGCTTATTCAAGGTTCTACGCTTCCCAAGTTGAGGGATCCGGGTAGTTTCTCGATCCCTTGCACCATAGGCAACTTCAAGATCGAGAGAGCACTATGTGATTTGGGTGCGAGTGTAAGCATAATTCCCTATTCCATTTGTGAGCGAGTTGGGATTAAGGAGCTCAAGAGTACTTCCATTACACTCCAAATGGCCGATAGCTCCCTCAACCGACCTTTGGGGATGTTGGAAGATGTGCCAATTAGAATCGGGAAGTTCTTCATTCCGGTCGACTTCCTTGTACTTGACATGCCGGAAGATGCTATCACTCCCATTATCCTTGGGCGCCCATTTCTATACACCGCCGGTGCTATGATCGATGTGAAGAACGGTAGGATCACATTTGAGCTAGGTGACGAGATGCTCGTGTTTGACCTCCAAGGCAACACTTCGCCTACTAATGATGAGTCTTGTAAAATGATCACCGCCATGAAGAACGTAGGTCTAGGGGATGGGACGAGTAAAAGCTTGAAGAACGACTTCTATGCTCTTGAGGATGATGACTCCGAGCTTGGGGCGGATGAGTGCCCATATAATGAGTTTGAAGACAAATGCCAAAACAAGAAGAAAGATGAGCCTCCCTTGGGGCCACCGAAGGATCGAAAGTACAAGTTCAAGCCATTGAACTTAGTAGATCGGGATGCCCTGGGAACGTCGAGGCTAGGATGTGATGATCCTTGGAGTGGAGGTTGGTATTCCACTAGCTTGATTGAAGACTTTGCAAGAGCCTTCGATTTGTTTCTTCGTGCCCTTGATGGCGATGGAATTGGTTATAGTGTTGTTGAAAAAGAATTGAAGAGTGCACCATCCTTGGTTTGACGGAGTTCCAAAAGAACCGTCTTATTGTATATATTTCTTTCTTATTCTTTTAGACTTTGTGAAATTCTTGTGAGTTGGAATTCATTTTGATGAGCGATGTGAGGGAGGGATTTTGAGAAATGTGTTTGAGCTTATTTGATAGATGAGAAGTGAAGGTGAAGCTTAAAGAGGAGTGGTTATTGATAAAGCTTGGATCGTGCGAAGGGAAGTCTGTTTTTGAAGCTTGGAACGAGCTTTTGGAGCTATAAAGGGTTAGAAGACTCTTCCCGGCCGAGAAGAGTGCATCCCGGATGAACCATCCCGACCGGGAAGGATGTCATCCCGTTCGGGATGAGGGTGCCAAAAATTGGGTCTACTGGAGTGTCATCCCGACCGGGACGAGGGCTTCCCGACCGGGACGGGCATGTCATCCCGACCGGGACCATCCATCCCGACCGGGATGATGCCTTGTTCCTCCTTTGGCCTTTTCTTTGTCATTTGAGCTCACCCTATCACTTTATACCCCCTCCCAACCTCCCTACCTATCCTTGCCCTCATCATATGACCCCTACACTTCATATACACATATTCACCTCATTTTCTCTTCACTTTACACCGACTTTCACATCAAAACCCACTTCCTTATACATGTGTGCTCCAACCATGGAACCATATCGCGATTGGAGAGGAATAGCAATGACGACAACTAGCTACGTGCCGATATCGACCTATGAGACGATGGAGCGAGTGAGTTGCTAACCGCATGGTACGGCAACTATCCTTTCTTTTCCGTCTTTTGTTGCTTGTCTTCTTTTGTTAGTTCCCTTTCCCCTTATACACTTTTGTGTCATGGTGGCCCTCGGGGCCTTGGTAATTGTTGCTCCCGACTCTCGATGACGTGACTACATCGAGAGTCATTTCAAAATCCAAAATTTACAAGATTTTCACCCTTTTTGGTAGGATTTAGTCGGATTTGGGCGGAATCCGGGCTAGGTGACTTGATTACACTTAGTCCTCCCCTCCCATTTCCTTTTATTTCTTTCTTTTTATTTCTTCCCCCTTACCATATCTTTTCTTGGCTCGGCCCATGGTGACTTGACTACACCCCGGCCGGACACATTCTACCCTTTTCTCCACTTTTCTTTTTGATTTTTCGCTTTATTTTCGTAATTTCTTTTCTTTTCTTTTTTCATCTCCATACACTACGGTCGAGCATGAGGACATTGCTCGGCTTAAGTGTGGGGGAGCGATATTCTATGATAGTTAGTTTTGTTTTCGTAGTTTTTTCGAAAAATCCTTAAAAACCCTAAAATTTGAAAATTTTTCACAAAAATCAAAAAGATTTTCTTTTGTGTGTTTTCCTTTTGTGTCGTTATGTCGTATATTTTTTGTGTTGTGCGTGTTTTGCCTCCCTTTTTCCTTATAGGTTGCTTAATCACCGATAGCTTTGGAGAGCTTTCAAGACATCCGGTAACATCTTTCATCCCTTTTTCCTCTTTTCTCTTGTGGAGTGTGGAGGATATTTGCGATGATGTGTGCTCGGGTGGAGCCTTGTAAAGATTTGTGGTTGATTGGTTGCATATTTATAAATTCGGGGTGATGTTTGTTCTCTTTGTATGTTTGTTTTGATTCATTTTGTTTTGTTGCCTTTTGTCTCCTTTTCTTTCATTTTCGTCGTGTCTTCGTCTTGTGATGTGTAGTTGTGTCTAGTGTGTAAAAAGGTTTTCGAAAACCCGGTTTAGAGGCTAGTGTGCAAGTGTTTACTTTTCCTTTCTAGTAGTATGATTCAAGTCTTGGACTTTAGTCTAGTGGAATGACCCTAAATCACTGATTTCGTTCGTTTCTTACCTTGAGTCCACCTAGCTTACTAGGGATTTACTACGGGATTTGCATTTTGACCATTATGACCACCCAGGGTGTGAAAAGGCCTTGGTTGTCGAGTCCCGTCCCCTAGGTGACCGTGTTCGGAATTGTTTGATTAGTCCAAGTTTCTCCCCTTTTTGTGGGTTTGAAGGGCGATCGCGACTCCCGACTCACCCATTCCCCTACCTCCTACACATATCCACAAAATAAGATGCAAATTGTTGAAATCTCTTTCTTAGTTGCAAGAAGAAATGCCTACAACTCAAATCTAGCCAAAAGGGCAAACAATAAAAAAGAAAGAAAATGAAAGAAAGAAAGAATTGAAGAAAAAGAAAAGGCACAAAAACCCAAAAACAAAATACAAAAGATGAAAAATAAATGGCATAGCAACACAAGAAGCAAAAAAAATGCAAAAGAAAGAAAAATTCCAAAAGAAAACCGTCTCACAAAAATAATCCCACATCTAAAAAAATAAGCCTTTTCCGATCATTACCGTGAAGAGCCTACCAAAGGACCGAGTACCTAGGAAGGGTGATAGCGGTAGTGGTCGGTCTTCCCTCATTTTGCAATTATATCCACCTTTTTTCTTGGACTAGTTGGGCGGTTTTGGGCATGGGACGACCCTCTTGGCTCATTGCTAAAGGGGGCGGGGTCTCACTTACCTACAGTGTCGACTAACACCGTGGTTCATCCTTTTTCCATCCCGCCGATTGTCCCGTAGTACGTTCTTAGAAGGTTAGGAGGAACCTAGGTAAGTTACCAACGTTTTTATTGCTTTGTCGTCATACTATTAGGGTTTGGTCCATTTTGGTTTGTATTGCTAGCTTGGGAACGTTGTCACTTGCCTTGAGTCCTAAACCGGTGCTTCTTTCACCGCTTTTTAGAGGTAAGCGGTATTTGTTTCTTTTTGGGTGCAACCTTTTGTGTGTTTGTTTGTATGTTTGTTTGTTTATGTGTTTTTGTGTCTGGTTGCATCCATGGTTTTGTCGCAAGACCTCACTTGCCTTGCGGAGAGAACTTATCCTCTAGGTGTTCTCGCGTGAGTTGAAAGGGCGTAGGGTGCGCTAATACCCGCTCGGCTAGTTTAGTAGTTAATACAACCTAGGGTTCTATTCAGCATTCTATTTTGATACAAGAATTAAATGACCTGCATAATATACCTACGTAAACATCGCAGATATGTTACTCTTTTTTATAAAGTGTGTTACTCCAACGTATTCAACAGGCGATTAATAATCTATGGACAATCTAACACCTAGTTGCGTTACTCTTATCCTTAGGTACTGTTACTATATAGAATCAATGGTGTTACTCTAACAAAAGTAATTAGATTATGCAGACATTGGTCTAATCCAGCTGCTACCACCCCTAAAAAATGGTGTTACACCTACCTTACACAAATGTTACTCTATAAAAAAATGTTACTCTATAAGATCATTTGCTTGTGGTACTTTGTCAGGTTTCTCGACAGCTTTTGGAATTCTCTGTCTTTTGGTGAGATCAGTTCGTGGTTGTGGCCGATGTGTAATCTATCAATCCTGAGAATACCATCTTTCTTGAATAGCCTAATCCTTGCCTTGCACCCGCAACGACAGACTTTTGACTTCTTTTTAAGCGCGTCCACAACAACTCCTTCCCCAGCTACATCGTTAACAACTTTCACAGCCGCAGCTGCATCGTTAACAACTTTAGCAGACTTCGTAAAACCCTGTCTGTTGTAGACTAGGAGCTTTGACTTTATCTCACCACCGTACCATCGCTTTGTGTTATACTTTCTCACATCAAATCCGCAAGCCAGCGCGTAGATTTTATAAAATTTTACTGCCTCATCAATTGTTCCGAATACTTGCTTCATGTACGGAGTGAATGCCTCATCCACATCTTTGCACCATTCCTGTGCATTCGGTTCTCTGCGGATGTTACTTCAACTCATGAGTTTAGTTACTTTAACTCTTAAAGGAAGTTATGTCAACATCAGCGCAAAAAACCTTTATCAGCATTACGTGTTAGTGTTACTCTAATTAAAATTAGGTGTTACTGTAACGTAGAACGTATGTTACTACAATGTCGTGTCTGCTTCAATAGAAAACTAAACAATAATGTCATTGAAGCCTAAGATAAACCCGGAATCTATACTAACACGAGAGCAATGAACAATTGTTATTAATCTATGATTAATCAAATGAATAAAATTCCACCTTTTCCAGTGTTGTCCCGTGCATTCGCATCTTCGCCTATACCACCTACACAAAATTAAACAACGTTACGCCCATGCAACCAATGTGTTTCTTCAACTCGTTAGTTGTGTTACTCTAACTAATACAGTACGTTACTCTAACATCATCATCATCAGAAACCTTTTCTCAACGTTCAATTTGTGTTACTCTAATTAAAATTACGTGTTACTGTAACGTAGAACGTTTGTTACTTCAACATCGTGTCTGTGTCAATAGGAAACAAAACAATAGTATCAGTGGAGATCATTGAAAACCTAAATAACAAACATAAAACTCTGGAATCTATACCAACGAGAGACCAATTAACCATTAATATGAATCTATGATGATTGAAATGACCATGAAAGCAGTATCAACATGAAAATTGATGTAAAACAAAATAACGCAAATTGACGCACGGCGTATCCATGAATAAAAATTGAAGCAAAACGTGAAATAAATATCGAAACTCACCATTGTTATACTCGATCAATTGCTTATCAACAGTTGATGATGATGTGGCGTTCATTGAATCCATAGTAATGAAATTTCGAGCACAAATTTGATTGAATGAATGTATGAACGTGATGATGGAAGCGTTTTTTTTCAAGTTTTGATGAACTTGGAAACGTGAATGGATGAATGATGAATGAACGTGATTATTGGAGTTATTGTTTCCTAAAATCATGGGAGTTATTGTTTCCTAAAATCATGGGAGTTATTTTAGGATGCTAAATCTTTTTTTTTTAGTGCAAATATTAGGATGCATCTTGTCCATCCATCCTCATCCTATCCAATGGATGGGATGAGGACTTATGGACTCATATATAGAGAAGGACTCATAAGAGCCTTGCTCTCTCTCTCTCTCTATATATATATATATATATATAGATAGATAGATATAGTGGAGTTCTCATAAGGTCACTAATTATTTTAAGTTCATAAGTTCCAGTGTTAAAGTTACACAAAAAGTGCTTAAAGTTACACGAGATGAGGTCTAAAGTTACACTTTATCACTTGAAGTGATAAAAGTGCTGAAAGTTATAGTTACATATCAATTTTGAACAAATGCAACTTTATCGTATGTCATCTGTAACTTTAATATATATATATATATTCTCTCTCTCTCTATATATATATATATTCTCTCTCTCTCTCTCTCTCTATATATATATATATATACTCTCTCTCTCTCTCTATATATATATATATATATATAGAGAGAGAGAGAGAGAGAGTAAAGATCAAGTGAGTCCTTTTATTTTTTTTGAGTCCATGAGTCCTAATCTTAGCCATTGATCTAAACAAGATGGATGTGTGAGATTGTATATTGTAATTAAGGTAGTAACTACCAAATTTTGGAAAAAAAAAATCTTCCTCCTCCCTAGATTAGCGCCAACTGCTCTCTCTCTCATCTCACCTCATTCAAACGCTCGTCTAAGAAACCCTTCAACTTCACCTCATTCAAACTCTTCGCTCAACTCAAGCAAACCCTTACACTCAATCGAACTCAACTCAATTTCTCAACTTAGCGCCAACTGAAGCTTCTAAGCATACTCGAGCACTCAATCATCCAACTCAACCCTATCGTTCAACTCAACTCAGTCGCTCACTTTCAACTCGAGCAAGGTTACTTTCTAACTTCAGCTAACACTATCATCATTGTTTGATTTCATTAATTTTTTCGCTAATTATTGATTGATTAACCTTGCTGTTCTTTGTGCCCTATAATTAATTTTTTTGTTATCATCATTATCTGGGTTTTCATCTGATTCGTATAATTGAATTCATTATTGATTGATTAACCTTGTTGTGTTTGTGCATTATTATCTGGGTTCTCATTTGTTTCGTGTAATCTGTATGTGTCATATGTATGGTGTTATTTCGAAGACAACAATGTGTTACTGTAATGCAGAAGAGGTGTTACTCTAACTATTAACTTCGTGAAACTCTGAATCATTTTAATCTGGTACACTCAATTATGTAGATTTGTTATTCTAATTCTTATGTTACTTTAACGCTTTCTTTGTGTTACCTTAATGCTTACCAGTTGTGCTTGCAGTTTATGGTGGTGGTGTGACACTTATGGTATTACATTGAAGAACTAATTGTGTTACTGTGATCTAGGAGACGTGTTACTTTAGTTAATCTAACAGTTGTGCTTGCAGTTTGTTACTCTCTGGTCTATTTTTATGTTACTTTGTATGCTGTTAATGCGACACTTATGGTATTACATTGAAGATCTTATTGTGTTACTGTAATGCAGAAGAGGTGTTACTCTAACTATCAACTTCGTGAAACTCTGAATCATTTTAATCTGGTACACTCAATTATGTAGATTTGTTATTCTAATTCTTATTTTACTCTAACACTTTCTTTGTGTTACCTTGATGCTTACCAGTTGTGCTTGCAGTTTATAGTGTTAATGCAACACTTATGGTATTACATTGAAGAACTAATTGTGTTACTGTGATCTAGGAGACGTGTTACTTTAGTTAATGCAACACTTATGGTGCAGTTTGTTGTATTTTTATCTTACTTTGACGCGTATCAGCTGTATGTTTTGATCAGATGGCAAAAGGAGGTGACAAGTCCAGAAAAACTCGTGCCACAGATGGCAAAAGCAGGAGGCAGACCAAGATGAAGGTCAGTTGCAGGCATTAGTATTGTTTATGTTCACCTATTAAGTGGTGCATATTTAGGTCTAACAACAGTTGAACATACTAATTATCTTTATGTTTGTCCCTTTTCAGAGGGAAGAAGCGGAGGAGCAAGAAGTTGTTGTAGCTAAGAAGATCCAGTTCAGGTGTAGGCCACAGAGCCTCATCGAGTTGATCTCAAATTTCAATGATCGGCAGCGGGATTCTGTCATCAGAATAGGTTTTGGGGGCCTACTTTCAATGCGACTCAAAAGTTTCCCCGGTAAGTATGCAGTCGAGTTCATGACGCTTTTCGCGGATGACACGCTGATTTTCAGGCTACCAAGGAAAAGCGATCAATTCTTGGTAACGAAGCACGATGTCCACGATTGCTTCCTCATTCCATACGGTCCGAACCCCGCTGAATTGCTCCCTATGGGTCGGTCGAAGGAAGCACTGGCTGAGGATGTCGTCAGTCTGAAACAAGCATTTAGGGATCGGTTCAATATTCCTACTGCAAGCGACACGATCCCTTTGTCTCTGTTGTTGGAAGAACTACAGAAGGACGTTCACGGGGGGGATGACTTTTGTAGATTGTTTGTTCTGTACAGCATGTCTATATTTCTTAATCCAACATCGAATTACACCGTTGATCTAAGTCTGCTGAGGTGTGTGGAGAACGTAGAGCAGATCAGGAACTATGATTGGTGCACTCTTGTATTGAATGGGCTTGCTGCAGCCTGTCAAGACTACGTTCTTCATAAACCGACATACCTGCTCGGTTGTCTGCCATTTTTGATGATCACATACTTTCACCTTTTGCAGTACCGTGATCATCGTTGTCCGCACGATCTGCCGCTTATTAAGCATTGGGATCGCGAGCGGATGATAGATAGGCTGTATGGTGAATTTGTTGGTGGTGGGCTTGGTCGTCTTACCAAGTCAAAGGTGAAATACCCCCGTTGTCTACTTGAGGAGGTGGTGGACGAGGAGGTGGTGGATGACGGGGTGCCGCTGAGGATAACGAATGCCCCAACACCATCCGCACACAAATCTGTGAAGTCCATAAACATCGAGCTAGCAGATGGCGTTGAGGATGATGCTGATCTAAGAGCTAAGGCGGTTGATGTAAGTAATAAGAATTTTCATCAATAAATTCAGTGTGTTTATGTTCCTGTGTTCATTGAATACGCGTTGTTCGCAAGAATGGTGGTATTTGTCCATTTGTTCCCCTGGTCTAATGGAACTCAGAAAACGATTTTGTTGTTGCTGTAGTTGCCTAAGTATGTTACTATAACTACCATATGTGTTACTTTAATGTTGATCACATGTTACTCTAATGAACCAGTGGTGTTACTTTAATTCAAATAATAAGTTACAGTCACCCCCTCAAACTAAAACCATCTGTTTATTCTTTGATGCAGGAGGTACATGAATTGTACCTCATGATGGCAAGGAATGCAGTTGCATTCCATGATTGGTGGATATCAGCCGCTTCCAAACTCAGAAGAATAACATCCGGCAAACCACTGAACGATGACCCCGTTCCGTCACAGGCCTCGCAAGACTTCTAGAGTGGAGAAGAGCTGCACCGGACGGTCGATGAAGTGTGCGAGGCGTACGCACATGCGAAGAACGCAGCGACCCAAGGCCCTGCATTCACAGGCCAGCCCACACAAACAGCAGGTTCGAGCATGCGTACAAATGTGGCGGGGGTTGATGATGTTGTCACTGCTGATGAGGATGTTGTCACTGCTGATGAGAGTCGAGGCTGTCCCGACTTCGAACTGTACACGACGGCGGAGATGGTTGAGGCTGTTAACGGTGGTTCGGAGGACAGGGATCCCCAAATTGATGAAGCGAATGTTATTGAGGATTTGTGGGTGGAAGTCGATGGACGGAAGGTCTTCCATCCTTACTTTCTCCATTCTGAAAAATATTTAGATTGCATGCAAGTTGTCGATGAGAAGCTTGGATGCTCTTATGACTGTGGAACACCTGAACCAGACCAGATAATAGTATCTGATTTTCTTGTCAGAAACAGTACATTGTTCAGGTCGGTTTTGAGTGTTCGGAAAGACGTAATGGATTACGTCTTTTATAACAATGACAAGTACAGTGCGAGGTATGTTTTCAATAGTGATCTAATTTCTTTACCTTATTTTATTTATCTATGTTATTTTTTTATCGATTGTCTTATAATTCATTCAAATTCTTTTAGTGAGATGCTGGTCAGGGTTGACGACTTTTTCAACGTCCCTCGTGATGAGCTCTCGACACTCCAGCCGGGGCAGCAGCTGTCAAACGCTGTTATCGATACCTGGTGTATACTTCTTAACAGCCTGGACGCGAGTCAGACTGCGCCACGTCCTACATCACGCTGCTTCTTTGGCGTTAGCCACAGCGTAAGCTTGTCTGTGTTATTTTTATCACACCGACACAATCAACAAATAGCGTCACTAACATATCTGGAATGATCATTCGTAATAACCATTATCATGGGTTTTATTTCACATTAGGAATCAACATTCAGAATGAGTATGGTGTGTATACTGTTACTCATTGTTCTTATATCCATAACTAGTGTTACTCTTACACATTAATACTGTTACTCTATCACAATAACAGGCGTTACTGTAAGGGTTTCATAGTGTTACTTTAATTAATAATTAGTGTTACTCTTTCTTATTACCACGATCATGAACTGTTACTTCAACATGTGTCATGCAGAAAACAGTAATGAAGCTGTGGAAGGGCACAAAGAGTGGGGCAAAGGTCGACGTTGGCGATGAATTGTTCAACTTCTGGGACATTTGGACCAAAGTGAATAAAGACACCATAAACCTAGACTCTGACTTGGTACGTCTATATGAAACTCTTTATTACCCTTCATTACAGCTCTTTAACAATAATCGCCATAATCTTAATTACCAAATAACAGGTATTCGTCCCGGTGCTTTCGGACAACAACGACCACTACAGCTGTGCATGTATCAACTTCCTGTCAAAGCAGATTGAGTACCTAGACAACAGGAGTTATGAAGAACAGGATTTCGAAAGCTTGCCATATGTCGGGATGGCAAAAATCGCCGTAAGTGAATTTTGTGTTGATATATAATCGGACATTATTTTATCTTCCGTCTCATTTTTTTTGTTGTCTTTTGTATGATTTAGGCTGTGGAAATGGGAAAGTACATGGTCAAAAAAGGTATCGTGAGGGGATCGGATGTCGCGGGCTTCCCTGTTGTCAACGTCCCATTCGCATGGCAGGGCGGAGGTTTCTCGGCGAACGACTGTGGTGTCTACCTCATGATACACATGATGCTCTACAGGGGGGAAGTGTTCGAATGTTGCCTTGGCACAATGGAGGCGAATAACCTCTATAGAGCGGAGATTGCGGCGACTCTGATCCTGTGTGACAACAATAAGGATAGAGATGAGGTTATAGCGAGGGTGAGAGAGTTTCTACACGATAAAGCGAATATCGCCATCGAGAGAACTATATCGAGTGTTGCGGGGTCTACCGGGGGTACCGCCAAGAGGGCAAGCGGGACAGAGAATGTTGAACGACCGTCGAAGAAGAAACGACCGTCGACATCTGACCCTAAAACCCCTAAAACCCCTGAAACCCCTGTCGCAGAGACAGTGCTTGACTCTGACTTCTCAACGCGGACAAGATCCGCTCTGAAGAGCCGAAACCGTGGCGAGGGTGACGGACTTGGCTGCTCAATTGATTGTGGCGTTGAAGATGCAAACTCTCCCATGCTGTCACCGTTTCTATTGAACAACAGGACGTTGTTAAGTAAGATCTCCGTCCGTCGCAAAGACGTCGTGGACTACTGCCTTGTGGAGCTTACAACTCTCCAAAATTGGTACGTATTTACTGTAACATTAATGGGTGAATATTAAAACAGTTTTTTTGACGAGGTACTTTTTGTGTTTCCTTCAGCGACGAGGTTGCAAATTATTCTTTTCTGGCTACAATTGAGAGGAGTGACATACGTTCTATGTTACCGGGTCAGAATATGCAGTCGTGCATCATCGAATGCTGGTCGATGCTGTTGAACAGGCTTCCACCTCCCGCCACTGGTTCGGGCGACACACCTACTACAGCATACTTTGGTTTAAGACATACGGTACGCATTACTGCTGCATTTGTGTACATATATTTCTATTTATGACCATGGTTCCAGGAGAATACACGTCCCTCAACATCTGAATGGTGTTATTTTAAATATGAACTTGCGTTACTGTAATGTAGGAGACATGTTACTTTAATCTGTGTCTTTGCTGTACATGAATGGTATTTGTCTGATGCGTAGTGAATGTGTTACTTCCTCACAGTTGAACCCAATCTGAGACGCTTTGAATATGTTTGTAGGACTGTCTCTATGGGATGCTTGACGAGGATGAAGACGGCCCATCCACGCGGGCAGTGGACATCTTGATGTCCCATCTCAACCTTTTTAAAAGGAAGTGTGGTCGTTCTCTTAATTTGGAAGCTGATCTCATATTTGTCCCGATCAACATCGATTATTACTACTCATGCGTGTGCATCAACCGTAAGAATAGGACAATAGATCTCCTTGACCACCAACTTTACCCGAACGTGGAAGAAACAATGTTGTACAAGGCCGCAACGATAATGGTTAGTATATATATTCTAATATTTATTATTGCATACGGCCATCTGTTTCTCACCTAATAACGTTGTTGTGGGTACACACAGGTGTCAACAATCAGCGATTTCCTCGATAAGCACAAAGTCCCTAATGCAGCTGATATTGTTACCTTCGAGTTTAAGGAGGTCAAGTTTAAGTGGCAGAAACCGGGCGTAACATCTGACGAGTCGGGGATTTTCACCATGATGCACATGTTGATGTACGAGGGCCGTACATTCCACCACATAGACCTTGAGAGGAAGGTCAATAGACGATATCTGGTGGTCCAACTTGCAGCCACACTTCTATTGGCAGACAATAACAATGTGCGATCGCAATTGTTGGACAACGTAACGAAGTAGAAGATCACTAGACAAAAAATTATCGATGGTCCGAAGAGCAAGCCAACAAAGGGCCGAAAAAAATAGCGTGTCTACTGAACCATGTCATCTCTTTTGTAACTACGATTTAATGGTTTCTATTCTTTATTAACCTGTCTAATTACATTTGTCTTTTCACTATCACCAATACATTGAAGCTGTGAAAATCTGTTACAATGACCAGCTGCACCTGTTACTCTAATTCATCCTTGGTGTTACTATTGGAATTATTGAAATTAACCATTTTTCTTGGTCTCACAATCTGTGTGTTATACCGAAGCACTGTGTGTGTTACTTTAATGAACAAATTATGGTACTTTAAGTGATTAATGCCGGTTTTGACACTTTATGAACAAATTATGTTACTTTAAGTATGTTACTTTAATGTACGATGATATTGCAATCACCAATTTTTGGTACTCTGTCAATGAATGAACAACACTGCTGTCCTCATGAGATTGCTTTAATGTACAATTTTTGTTACTTTAAGTATGTTACTTTAATGTACAATGATATTGCAATCACCAACATTGCTGTCAATCACCAATTGCTGTCCTCACCTATTTCAGTTACCTCGATGCATTTTTTCTGTTACTGTAACAAGTGAATAGTGTTACTTCAACCCACATTAGATGTTACTTCAACCAAAAACACACGTATTAAGTAAATATAGTGTTAATTGCAAAAATGTGTACAGGAATAGTTTTTTTTGCAAACCAGGGAAATCGAAAAAATTCTTATAATGTCAAAGACACTTGAGTATTATCAAAGCACTTCTTCATCGTCGGTGTCTTCTTCAGTTTCCTCTCCATCGATGTCTTCATCTACTTCATCCTCATCATCCGCATCATCGGTTTGCTTGGTAGGCTGTTTAGGGGGTCGTTCTGCGTAAGGATTTGGACAGTTTCGTTTGTCGTGGTGCGCCATCTGCTTGCAGTTATTGCACATGCGTTTCGGCTTTCTAGAAAGTGCGACCTTCTTTTCCTTGCTTGACAACATCCGCTTTCCGTTTCCCTTTGTCTTAGAAAACTTAGGAGGTAGTATCGTGATATTTTCTGATGTCGTACAACCAAGCATATTTTCCAGTTCCTGTGTCTTGCCAATATTCCCCCCACCTGAAACTGGCTGCCTCTGCAACCTGAACTCCCGAATTAATCCGCACAAGCTTTCCACATCTGCCTTGTCTCCTGCCCTTAGAAGTCCCATTGTCTCATGGATTTCCGACCACAATCTCGACATCTCTATCTGTTTTCTGTCGATGATGTCAGTGTTTTCGCCGTCTAATCCTTCATCACTGATACGAGCAATGCGCACAGCCTCCTTTGTCCACCTTTTGGTTACCATGTTTTCTGGTATAGTGTTCAGCCCTTTCGATGAATATATCCAGATTACGTGTCTACACAATATCCCTCGCAAATTGAACAACCGACATGTGCAGCTTGATTCAGACGTACCTGGACAGATTCACATCCATTCTTTCAATCAGCAGAGACAGCAAAGACATTGGATATAATGGTTTGCAAAATGTAATGTATTGCAGAAAGTGTTACTTTTTGGAATGTGAAATGTTACTGTAATTCATGGTCTGTGTTACTTTTATGCCTTTACAACACAGATGTCCAATTGACATCCATAGTTACTCCAAATCATTATATGTGTTACAGTAATGAACGACTGGTGTTACTTTAAGGATTAATGAGTGATTTTTAAGGAGTACCTGATATATACTTGACCGTAAACTCCTTATCCCTCGTAGCATCCCTAACCAAAGTCTCCTCAACCCCGTCCTTCTCAAGGAAGCCCCTCACGCTGCAAGTACCCACAGAAAATTTCACCTCCTTCTGGAATTCTTCAAATGCGGCGTGGGTGTAAATTTTCGAAGCGTGATGTTCAATTGGCAGGTGGGTTGCTGTTTTTGGAGAAGCTTGTGCATTGTCATTGTCGAGTTTTTTCTGTGTATACCGTTGCTGGTCCATGGCACTCTCGAATCGCATCCAGAATTCGACCAACGTCCCCGATTTTTGTTCGAATCTTTTGAAGAAACTGTTCTCACTCTCCGACCTTTGCGTGGTTCGCATTAAGCCGCCCATCTTCAAATCCCTGCAATGTGCCATCACCCACTGTCCCCTGATGGAGTATGTAGTTGAAAACCACTCGTCATCGCCCCCATGGAACTCCTCCATTATGGCACACCATTCCGCGTCGAACTCGTCTCCATCAATCTCCACATCCCATGCTATAGCATTTAATCTCTTCAAAAAATCCTGGTAGTCACTCCGGGCTGCACCGTATTTGGCAGGAACCTTGTTCAAGATATGCCACATACAGAAACGGTGTAGCGCCGTCTTAAACATTTTCTTCACCGCTGGTATAATGCCCGGATCTTTGTCGGTAATTATATACTCCGGCTCCTTACCTCCCATTGCAGTCAGAAATCTCTCAAACACCCAGACGAACGATTCATAATCCTCGTGCGCTATTAAAGCGCCAGCAAAGGTTACCGATCGTTTGTGATGATCAACGCCTGTGAACGGCGTGAATATCATCCTATATTTGTTCGTCCCGTACGTTGGGTCGAACGAAACTGCATCCCCAAATAACTGGTAGTTACGCCGCGCCTCACCGTCAGCCCAGAAAACCTTGCTCACACTCCCATCTTCATCCAGGTCGTAGTCAAAATAGAAACCCTTCCTGTTCTTAGCCATGTCTTTGAATCGATCGATGAATAGCTGACCGTCCCTCTCATGTAGGAAGCACTTTATATCTCTCCCCCAGTTTTTGAAGTCAACCAAGCTCGCACCCACGTTTGCGAATCCCTCTACCTGCTCCTTGCACAAGTTGTATGTCCGCGTTGTGCCGATCTTCAGCTGTAAATAAGAATAAAGCGTTGCAGCAATATGACGTTAATACACCAGTTGTGTTACTCTTGTACTTAAGCAGTGTTACTCTATAGACTCACTGGTGTTACTCTATCAAATTTTACACCAGATTATGTACATAATGATCTAATCCAGGTGTTACTCTTATGCTTACGTACTGTTACTGTATAGAATCACTTGTGTTACTTTAGCAGAAGTAACTAGATCATGCACACATTGGTCTAATCAAGCTGTTACGACCTACTCACATGTCTTTCTATAAAAAAAATTGTGTTACTCCATACCCGCGAATTATTCAAGATCATTTGCTTGTGGTACTTTGTTAGGTTCCTCGAGAGCTTTTGGAATTCTCTGTCTTTCAGTGAGATTAGTTCGTGGTTGTGGCCGATGTGGAACCTATCAATCTTGAGAATGCCTCCTTTATTGAACAGCCTAATCCTTGCCTTGCAACCGCAGCGACGGACTTTCGTCTTCTTTTTAATCGCGTCCACAACAACTACTTCCCCATCTACACCGTTAACAACTTTCACAGCTGCAGGTGTATTGTTGACAGCCTTAATGATCAACGCATTTTATATCGTATTTTATTGTCCCCCGACAACCGTTTTTGAGCTTTTCTTCTTCCATATTTATTTGATTAATGTCGATTTCTATTAGAAAGTCGATACTGTCGGTCCTCGTGCTATTTTGTAGGTTAAGTGCAATTTTGAGCATATTTTGGAGTAATAACCCGGATAGCCGAGACGAGGACGGAAGACAAGGAAGAAAACGAAAAGCCGAGAAGTAAAGGAATAACTCGATCAAGAGCTCAGCAGCATCCACTCGATCGAGTGGCGTAGAGTACTCGATCGAGTGCCATTCATCCAGACTTAATGTGAAGCGTCCACGTATCCACTCGATCGAGTGCACGCATGTACTCGATCGAGTGCCTTGCATTCAGGCCGCGGATTGGATTTTTCTTTTAATTAGAATTGGGCCTGTTTGTAAGTCCAACTGATTTCTTTTAAATCAGTTGGAAGAGGATTGTCAGACTACCTTTTTTTCATTCTATCTTTTGGGGAGACTTTACGTTATATTAGAGCATAGAAGCCACGTTCATTCCGCTTTTCTTGGCGAGATTCATCATACTCCGTTCTTCCTTTTTTTCAGATCTGAATTTGTGCGGTATTGCCACTTTAATTTTAATTTTAATTTCAATTTCAATTCTCTAGTTTTATAATTCTTGTCTCAATCTCTAGTTTATTTTCTGTCTGAATTCGTTCTTAATTTTCATAGTTATCTGATTTCAGTCTCGTAGTTTAATTCAATCCACATTCATCATGTTTAATTGCAATTCATGTTTTGTTAGTTTATTTACGATCGTCATGAGTAGCTAATTTTTATCTAGGGTTTAAGGGGATCGATGGGTGTTAATTGGGTTATAGAAAATTGACCTGTCTCTGATTATATGAACTGTCTCCTGAATGTTGTTTTTAATTCTGATTGATTAATTACTGGCCAGGATTAATTAATTAGTATCACAATTAGGACTTTCCGCCGACCGGGTTAAGGACTAATTAGGTCACGGCATTTTGGGTAGACTAGCTTAATTCTAGCGACCGCAGGTTAAGTTTAGTTCTATAGTCTGTAGTAGTACCGACCGGACCTACACCTTAGACAGTTCGATTAGTGGCTTGTTAGTTGACTCCCTGACCCAATCGACATTCATTGTGAACCTGAGACCCTAGACCCTTTTTATTATTGATTTACCTTATAGCGATTAGTTATTAGTCTCCTCAAACAAACCGGAAAATAGTGACCCGCAATCTTTAGTCTAGACCTTAGAGCAAGTAATTGAGTCCCGTCTCCTTGTGGTTCGACCCCTACTTCACTATCTGCATTAGTTAGTGGACCTTAGGGTATTTTTGATTAGGGATACGACTGCCCCTGTCAAATTTTGGCGCCGTTGCCGGGGAGACGGTGTTATTTATTTACTTGTTTTGTGTTTTAGCCTTTTGATTGCTTGTCTCGAGGAACTCCAGTTCCTTGAGACCGTTTCTCACAATTTTTTTGTAGTTTCCTCGTATGCCCAGGTTCTCTCGAATTTCAGGCTACGTACCACCATTCGATCCTGAACCAGAGAGAACTCTCCGCAGGTCCAGGAAATTCTACAAGGAGATTGCTGAGACAGAACGATCGGAATCAGTGGAACATTCGGACGACGAGCATATATCCGAAGTACTGTCCTTTGAAGAGGATAATCCCACTCCTATTCCCGAGACACCGCTAGTCAAGATGCCTCCTAAACTTGCTAGCCATTCCGAGCCGGAGCAAAGTGCCCTACCGAAACCGTTGAAGAGGCCCACCGCCACTACGGGTACGTTCGAGATTCGCCCCGCCTTTATTACATTGGTGGAGCGAAATCAATTCGGTGGAGGCCCCGATGAAGACCCGGCGAAGCACATGAAGCTCTTCACCGATTATTGCTCAACTATACCACTCCCCGCGGGAGTGACTCAAGAAGAGGTGATGGAGATGCTATTCATGTTCTCCCTACGCGATAACGCAAGAGACTGGATCACGGATTTAGACCGCGTTTCTGAGGGAATCACAGATTGGAACTCCCTAGCCTTAGCTTTTTATAAGCACTACTACACGCCGCAGAAGACCAACATGTTGAGGAGTCAGATTACTAACTTCCGACAGACATCCCACGAGAATATCTACGAGGCGTGGGTAAGGTTTAAAAAGCTAGTTAAGGAGTGCCCACATCACGGATTCGAGGTATGGTTTTTGTGCAATCAATTCTATAATGGTTTATATGACGATTGCCGAGCTACGCTCGATTCTGCAGCTAATGGCAGGTTCCAAAACAACGTCGATGATGATAAAGCATGGAAATTGATTGAAGACATGGCTACTCATCACTCACGTTGGGGAAATCCACGAGGTAATACCCGGGGAAATAGTGGTGACTCCGAGTCATCAAATGCCATAGTTAGCCACCTAGCCGCTCTAACTAAGCGGATCGACTCCATGGAGCTAGCTAGAACCCAAAACCACCAACAACAAGGCGGTATGTACCAAGTCAATGCCATGTCTGAGGTTGTTTGCGAGAGTTGTGGGGATGTGGGTCATTATACCCAAGAGTGTGTGAGAGTAGAAACGGCGAATGCATTTCAATCCATGAGACCACACCAACCCTACATGAACCAACCGGGCTATGACAAGTCCTTGTTATCTTATAGGAGTCAAAATGTGCTTAACCCACCACCACCCGGCGGTAACAAGGCCGTCCCATACGTAGCACCCCACAACCGACCCTCCCAAAGCCATAGCAATAACCGTCAACAATTCCAAGGAGGGCAACAAAATTGGGGTAACCAACAAGGGTGGGGTAACCAACAACAAGGGTGGGGTAGCCAACCACAGTGGGGTAATAACCAACCTTGGGGTAACCAACAAGGGTGGGGGAACCAACAACAATTCCAACCGATCCCACAAAACCAAAACCAAGCTCAAGCTCAAGCTCAAGCTCCAACCAACACCGAGTTTGCAGAGATTAAAGCATTGTTGATGCAAGGTATCCAAAGTCATAACAAGCTAGAGACTCAGGTCAACCAGATACTTGCCCATAACAAGATGCTAGATACCCAAGTAGCACAACTTGCCGCCCAAAAGCAAGCTAGGCCACCGGGTACTTTACCTCCTCAAGGCGAGCAATCACACGAGCAAGCCAATGCGATCACATTGAGAAGCGGAACCCATTATGACGGTCCGAAGATGCCCGAGGAGTATGTTGTGATTGATGAGACCGAGTTGGAGAAGCAAGAGCTAGCCGAGGAAGTGTTGAGTAGGCCACGAATTGAGGCTACTCGATCGAGTAACACCACCTCACTCGATCGAGTAGACCCTCTAAAACCTGGCAGAGAGCAGTCAAGTGTACCACTCGACCGAGTCACGCCTGACTCGATCGAGTTGGAGCTCACTCGACCGAGTGGTATCAGCCCACTCGATCGAGTAATACCTCCAAAAAGAGTCAGTAGCTCCCCAGTGATGCCACTCGATCGAGTGCCTTCAGGTAACTCGACCGAGTGTGATGATACTCGACCGAGTCAGCCTGAACTCGATCGAGTGGAAACCGTAACGCCTAATTCTGCTACTTTTCATTCCCAGGTTGCAATCAAGGATGCTAATTCGTCTCAAGCGTCCCCGTCTCAAGCAAAGGAGCCTGCAATTCCGATCATACTTCCATTTCCCCACCGACAGCGTAAGACAAAGCTCGATCAACAGTTCGGTAAGTTTATGGAAGTCGTTAAGAATCTGCAGGTAAGTGTTCCTTTTACTGATTTGATCACTCAAGTTCCTGCTTACGCGAAGTTTATGAAAGAAATACTAACTCGTAAGCGGTCTTTTAGTGAAACTGAGACAGTTGCTTTCACAGAGGAATGCAGCGCGTTACTACAGAGTCGTACCCCGCCAAAGCTCAAGGATCCAGGGAGTTTTTCTATCCCTTGTACTATAGGGAAGTTAGCTATTGATAAGGCCCTGTGTGATCTAGGAGCTAGCGTCAGCGTCATGCCGTATTCTATTTGTCAGAAATTGAATATGGGTCTTTTGAAATGTACTAATATGACTCTGCAGATGGCTGATCGATCGGTCAAATATCCTTTAGGTGTCTTAGAGGATGTTCCGGTCCAAGTAGGGAAATTCTTTATTCCCGTAGACTTTGTTGTCTTAGACATGGCTGAGGATGCCATAATACCCATTATCCTCGGTCGCCCTTTCCTACACACGGCGGGGGCGATCATCGATGTCAAGAATGGGAAGCTCACACTCTCCGTAGGAGATGATACCGTGACTTTTAGTCTCGATCAAGCTTTTAGGAAGCCCATGATAGAAGAGTCTTGCTATAGCATAGACGTCATTGATTTAGAAATAGAAAATTATATTGACGACTATCTTGGCAGAGACCCTTTGGAGAAATTGCTTACATCCGGCGATGCTGATGCCGAGAAAAGATCATGGAGCGCGGAAGTGGATGAGCTGGAACGAATGCTGAACGGAAAGGAGGGCACTATCGAGAGGGTATACTGTCTCGGCACCTCTAAAAAGGAGGTCGAGGTAAGTAAACCTGAACTAAAACCCCTTCCCTCTAATTTGAAATATGCATTTCTAGATGATAAGGGTCTAAACCCCGTAATTGTCAACGCTGCACTCACAGATAGCCAACTTTCGGAGTTGTTAGTCATCTTACGACGACATAAGAAGGCTATTGGGTACAGTATTGATGACCTACGGGGTATTAGTCCCGAGTTTTGCATGCATCGCATTCACTTAGAGGGAGACCATAGACCATCCATTCAGGGACAACGTAGGTTGAACCCGAACATGCAGGATGTGGTTAGGAAGGAGGTTATGAAACTCCTAGATGCCGGCATCATCTACCCCATTTCCGACTCTAAATGGGTCAGTCCAGTCCAAGTGGTCCCTAAGAAGGGTGGGACCACGGTTATCACGAACGAGAGGAATGAACTTATTCCTACTCGATTAGTAACTGGATGGAGGATGTGCATTGACTATCGTAAGCTGAACGTAGCTACGAGGAAAGACCATTTCCCCCTCCCCTTCATTGACCAGATGCTAGAGCGTCTTGCTTGCCATAAGTACTTCTGCTACTTAGATGGCTACTCGGGATTTTTCCAAATCCCAATTCACCCAGACGACCAGGAGAAAACAACTTTCACCTGTCCCTACGGCACCTTCGCATACCGAAGGATGCCTTTTGGCCTTTGTAATGCCCCGGCCACTTTCCAACGTTGTATGATGTCCATATTTTCGGACCTTATCGAGTCTGTCATGGAAGTCTTCATGGATGATTTCAGTGTATATGGCACTGATTATGATGCATGCTTACTTAATCTTACACGGGTCTTGCAACGTTGTGAGGAGACCAATTTGGTCTTAAACTGGGAGAAATGTCACTTCATGGTGACCGAGGGAGTCGTTTTGGGTCATTTGGTGTCCGAACGCGGCATCCAAGTGGATAAAGCGAAGGTCGAGGTAATTGAGCAATTACCATACCCCGTTAATGTTAAGGGTGTGCGGAGCTTTCTTGGTCACGCGGGTTTTTACCGCCGTTTCATCCAAGATTTCTCCAAGATTGCCAAACCCTTGACTCAGCTGCTCCTCAAGGATGCCCCGTTCGTTTTTACTGACGAGTGTGCTCGAGCTTTTGACAGGATTAAGCAGGCTCTCATTTCCGCACCTATTATCCGAGCTCCCGATTGGGATTTGCCTTTCGAAGTTATGTGCGATGCTAGCGACTATGCTGTAGGAGCCGTGCTCGGGCAAAGGAAAGACAAGGCTTTACATGCGATCTACTATGCTAGTCGGACGTTAGATATGGCGCAGATCAATTATGCTACCACGGAAAAGGAGTTATTGGCCATCATCTATGCTCTAGACAAGTTTCGGGCCTATCTCATTGGCTCGAAGGTGATAGTATATACAGATCATGCGGCCTTGAAGTACCTTCTAGCGAAGAAGGAGGCCAAACCGAGACTTATTAGATGGATCCTATTACTGCAGGAGTTTGACTTAGAGATCCGTGATAAGTCCGGGGCCGAGAATGTCGTAGCCGATCACCTATCTCGGCTAAGATATGATGGTGGGGATCTCGCTCCAATTGACGATTCATTCCCCGACGACCATTTGCTCGCTATCACCATGGACACTCCATGGTTTGCTGATTATGCCAACTTCCTAGTTGGAGGTACTTTACCTCCCGACCTTCAGTATCAGCAGAAGAAGCGATTTCTACATGACGTGAAGAGGTATTTCTGGGACGACCCGTATCTCTTCCGAGAATGTGCAGATGGTTTATTTAGGAGATGTATTCCCGAGAGTGAGGTACATTCTATCCTCACTAGATGCCATTCCTCTCCTTATGGTGGACATCATGGTCCTTCGAAGACCTTCGCAAAGGTAATGCAATCGGGTTTTTATTGGCCTACTATTCTCAAGGATGCCACCACCTTTATCCGTTCTTGCGACGCATGCCAACGAACGGGAAATATTTCTCGGCGACACGAAATGCCTCAAACCGGGATTCTTGAAGTAGAACTATTCTATGTTTGGGGTATAGACTATCAAGGACCGTTCCCTTCTTCTTATGGGAATCGGTATATTTTGGTCGCCGTGGATTATGTTTCTAAGTGGGTGGAAGCCATCGCTTCACCTACTAACGATGCCAACGTGGTGATCCGGCTCTTTAAGAAGACATTATTCCCGCGTTTTGGGGTCCCACGGGCTATTATTAGTGATGGTGGTTCACATTTTCATGAACGCCAACTCACTAAGCTACTGCAGAAATACGGTGTTCACCACCGTACCGGGCTAGCTTACCATCCACAAACTAGTGGACAAGTCGAGATCTCGAACCGTGAGATCAAGTCTATTCTCGAGAAGGTTGTCCATACTTCAAGGAAAGATTGGAGTTCGAAGCTCGACGATTCTCTTTGGGCTTACCGGACCGCATTCAAGACTCCTATCGGGACATCCCCGTATAGGCTTGTTTATGGCAAGGCTTGCCATCTACCCGTCGAGCTTGAGTTTAAGGCTATGTGGGCCTTAAGAGAGCTCAATCTCGATCCGAAGCTAGCCGGAGAAAAGCGCCTTATGCAATTGAACGAGTTAGATGAATTCCGTCTCCATGCTTATGATAACGCGAGAATTTATAAGGAGCGGACCAAAAGATGGCATGATAAGCGCATTATCCCCCGAGAGTTCCATGTCGGCGATAAGGTACTTTTATTCAATTCCCGACTTCGACTCTTTTCCGGGAAACTTAAATCCCGATGGTCTGGACCGTTCACGGTCACTGAAGTGAATAAATTCGGGTCGGTTACACTCACTACCGACAAAGGCGAAATATTCAAGGTGAACGGTCAACGCCTCAAGCTCTATCACGAAGGTGTGTACGTCGGTGTTGTAGAGGCCATGGACCTCAACGACACTCTCCATTCCACCTAATCAAATTGAGGTAAACCGGTCGAGCGGGACCGTAAAAACCAGCGCTAACCGGGAGGCAACCCGGCACCACTTGTATAAATTTGTAATTTCCCCTTCCGCATTTTATTATTTTTATTTTTTTTTATTTTTTTTTTTAGCTTGGTAGCTCTATTTGGGAGTTAGTATTATTTATCGAGTGAGGACGAGGGAATTTTACGGTTTAATTGATTTAATTTCAGGATTTAGACGCAATTTAAAGAAAAAAAAAAAAGAAAAAAAAAAATGAAGAAGTAGCAGGTGCAGTGGTCACTCGACCGAGTGGCCCATGCACTCGGTCGAGTGCTCTGACGGAGGAGCTACTGTCCACTTTTCGTGGGCTCACTCGACCGAGTGGTTCATGCACTCGGTCGAGTGCCCTTACGGAGCAGCTACTGCCAGCTTTTCAGGGGTTAACTCGATCGAGTGGCTTATGCACTCGGTCGAGTGCCCCTGAACCGGGTCCAGCTTCGGCTTTTCGGTCCCCTTTAATTGCTTCTTACTCTTTTTTTTTAAAATCAGTTTTCTGAATTCCATCCTCTCCCCCTCACATTACATAAGAACCCTAACCCCCAATTCACCCAAATCACTCTTATTTCATCAATTCCTCACCAAATCTCACGATTTTTGCTTCTAAATTGCAATTAGGAGTGTTTCTTTGTGTTTCTTGGTGTCGATTTCTGAAATTTTCGTCCCTTTCTCCCCTATTTTCGTCCAAACCGTCACCCTTGAGGTATACTACGAGATTTTTGATTTCCTTGCTTCTTTTCTTGATTTTATAGCTTAATTTCATCCTTAGTTATATACTAATCCCATTGCATGCTTGATTTTGTGTTGATTTCACCACTTTGTGCTCAAAATTCGATTTTTGTGTATAGGGTCTGATTTTGGCCGAGATAATCTGTTTTTTTTGTGGGATTTTTGTATAATTTTGCTTTGTTATTATGCTATAGTCATGGCAGGAAGAAGGAATCCGCCCCGAAACAACAACAGAAACAGGAACGCAAGGCAGCCGACTGTTCAGCCTGTGCCAGGCTATGAAGAAATTGTTTGCAGGGACGAGGCCCAGAGAGCTCGTTTAGTTACCTTGATACCCAGGGCAATGGAGGCTACCCGGTGCTGCTCATCACAGTTCGCAATCGAGCTCGGGTTGAACGAGCAATTATCACATCTCTTGTCCATGACCGGATTCGGTGGCTTATGGACACTACGTGAGTTATCTTACCGAGTACTCACTTTAGAGTTTTTAAGTTCATTTGAATTTGATAGAGAGGAGAACATGATTAACTTTCGGTTGAACAATGAGGAGCAATCAATCTACCTTAGTAGCTTGTCCGAGTGTCTAAGGCTTACTTCTGACCAGGCCGACGACATACTAGACATACCCGAGAGCTCGAGAGCACCTTCCTACTTTAAGTTATTTTCGGGTCGTAGTGCACTTGTCACCGCTATGGCGCTCAACGCCATCCCACACCCTACTATCCGCCTCTTCTTGCGGATTTTGAGTCATGTGGTTTTTCCACGCTCCGACATGAGTAAACTTCACTCATTGGAGGTGTTGATTCTAGGACACTACCTAAACCCCTTTAGGCGATCCCTGAAGGCGTTTAGTGCACCGGGTATGATCTGTATCGGAATCGAGCGCCAGATCAGGGGGTCTGGACCGATTGGTTGTGGAGCCATTGTCACAGCGCTAGCGAAGCGCTACATTATGGGTTTTGGGGATACAGTCACTTTTCAGAGCCTTACTGACCGCGTCCCGTTGCTAGACCGCAACTATCTCTTCTCCACTTTGAAGTGGGTTCGGGGCAATCCCCCGGAATTTTTGTGGCGCGTCCGGGACAAGGTTTGGATGAAGCTCCCGGTTGTCGAAGGGACGATCCTACCCCCGCTACTTGCCTTACCACCCACCCCCGAGGGTGATCCCACACCCGACCCGCTGCGCTACCTCATTCCCGAGGCGCTATTCATCGACGAGGGTGGTGCTCAACCCCCTCGCCGTAGGGTTCGTGTAGAGACCGTACCCGATGAGACCGAGCCCCCCAGGGCCGTACACACACCCACCCCGACCTTCCCGTTCCAGACTCCGGGTGCCGAGTTTCCGCACCCGTACCCGTTTATGTATGATCCAGTTTACGAGCACCAGCGACGGGTACACGAGGGGATTAACCAGCGCATCGTCAACCGGGAGATCCATGAGTTCATGCTTACTCAAGGCGTCTCGGCACCTCAGCACCCGTCCTACTGGAGAGGTCCGGGTGACACCAGTGGTATATTCCACGACTACGGGGTTGATCCAGCTGCTTGGGGTCCGGACTACGGGCACACCTACGGCGGCCTAGGAGCACAGTGGCTGAGAGGCTTGCGGCAGTCGGGTCAGCAGGGTGGTGCTAGCGGCTCTGGCCAGGGCGATTCTGGCGCCGGTCCATCTGGGACCGGTGGAGGCGACGATATGGCTGATTAGCCGGTTTGGGGAGCTACCATTGTATATACGGTACTTTCTTTCCTTTTTATTTTTGTTTTTATTGCTTAGATTCTTTTTTTTCTTCCCCTTAGGTCGAGTTGTCCTTAGGATTGGCTGTGGATTTGTTTGTCATATATGCTGTAGAGTCACATTGAGGACACTGTGACATTTAGGTTTGGGGGAGAATTTGTGTGTTTTTGTGTGCTTTTATTTTTTGTTGTGTGCTTTTAAAAAAAAAAAAAAAAAAAAAAAAAAAAAAAAAAAAAAAAAAAATCCAAAAAATTGAAAATCAGAAAAATACAAAAAGATTTTATTTTTGTGTGCTTTGTGTCTGTGTTGTGTCCGGTGTGAAACATGCAAAACGACGATGACGACATTGCATTTTACATGACTTCTCCTAATTGATAGCTAAATTCGTACCTGAATGCATGTAATATTTGAGATGAGATGACTTTGATATGATTGCCTATTGGACCGTTAACTGCCAAATGAGTAAATTTGACCATTTTGTTGGCAAACCACAAAAATTCTGAGGATTTAGAGCTTCCTAGGCCAGTAACATCTATAACTGGTCTCATTTATATTTAGGAATTGAGTGGTTTTTCCTTTTGGAATGTGTACATCAATTTGCATAAATATGACGTCCGTCTCTTGACATTGAATGCGTGTTTGGTTTGAGGAGGAGGTACATGAGGAAAGGCATTTCTGTTTTTGACGAGCTCCACATAGCCAAAATGACCCATTTTTACTACCCTGTAGATTTAGGTTATTTTTTTTTCTCTGTTTAGCCCGTTTCAGCTGTTGTAAGCCAGTTTTCATGATATTTATATCATTTAGCTACAACCCAGAACAGCCTACCTTACCAGGACAGTCGCAGTGAACTTAAATGGGAACTATTTCACTAAGCGGTCATAATTTGGATTTTTACATCGTTTGGATCTTAGTGGATGATACTGTTATGTGATTTTGTATTCGCCTTCCCCTTGTCTGAATTGAGAAAAAAATATGGAAGCATGAAAAAGAAGGAAAAGAAAGAAAATGAAAAAAAAAAAAAAAAAAAAAAAAAAAAAAAAAAAAATCCAAAAAAAAAAAAAAAAAAAAAAATTTTTGCTTCTTGTAACTTTCGGGGAACGGTGGATAAGTTATAACTAGAATTGAACTGTAATTTAGAGGATGACAGAATTTCCTCTTATGCTCTTTTGAGTTGTTATTTCTAGCTAGTGGCCGGAATTTATAGATGAGGTTTTTGGATGGATAGTTTTTATTGTGTAGCTGCGACTACTGGTCTTAGCCCCACATTTCCATACGTGCTTTAGGCACAATCCATTTTATTCCCTCACATATAAGCCACCCCTTGTAAGTCCTTGGCATGTACTATGGTCCTGATTGGTGGAACACGTGTTTAATTGGGGAGATTGATTTCATATTCGATTGCATGCATATTTCATAAGTCGAGTGAGTGTCTTTATTCCTTCCTATCTTCACATATACACTTACCCGTACTTATGAGTGTCGAGCGACAACCGAAAGGAAGTCCGACATTATTGGTCTCGCAAGATTGAAAGTTTGGCAGACAATTGTTTGATTATGGCATGATTATTGATCTCGTTGCATTCTTGAGCATTACGTGTTTTCTCGTCGGTCTTAGTTGATTTTAGGAGAATGATTGTAATTCAGCTCTGAGTCGTGTTTCACATCACTTGCCCTCATTTGTATATATTTTAGTTGTTTGCTTGAGGACAAGCAAAGGTTTGGTTTGGGGGAGTTTGATCAACGCATTTTATATCGTATTTTATTGTCCCCCGACAACCGTTTTTGAGCTTTTCTTCTTCCATATTTATTTGATTAATGTCGATTTCTATTAGAAAGTCGATACTGTCGGTCCTCGTGCTATTTTGTAGGTTAAGTGCAATTTTGAGCATATTTTGGAGTAATAACCCGGATAGCCGAGACGAGGACGGAAGACAAGGAAGAAAACGAAAAGCCGAGAAGTAAAGGAATAACTCGATCAAGAGCTCAGCAGCATCCACTCGATCGAGTGGCGTAGAGTACTCGATCGAGTGCCATTCATCCAGACTTAATGTGAAGCGTCCACGTATCCACTCGATCGAGTGCACGCATGTACTCGATCGAGTGCCTTGCATTCAGGCCGCGGATTGGATTTTTCTTTTAATTAGAATTGGGCCTGTTTGTAAGTCCAACTGATTTCTTTTAAATCAGTTGGAAGAGGATTGTCAGACTACCTTTTTTTCATTCTATCTTTTGGGGAGACTTTACGTTATATTAGAGCATAGAAGCCACGTTCATTCCGCTTTTCTTGGCGAGATTCATCATACTCCGTTCTTCCTTTTTTTCAGATCTGAATTTGTGCGGTATTGCCACTTTAATTTTAATTTTAATTTCAATTTCAATTCTCTAGTTTTATAATTCTTGTCTCAATCTCTAGTTTATTTTCTGTCTGAATTCGTTCTTAATTTTCATAGTTATCTGATTTCAGTCTCGTAGTTTAATTCAATCCACATTCATCATGTTTAATTGCAATTCATGTTTTGTTAGTTTATTTACGATCGTCATGAGTAGCTAATTTTTATCTAGGGTTTAAGGGGATCGATGGGTGTTAATTGGGTTATAGAAAATTGACCTGTCTCTGATTATATGAACTGTCTCCTGAATGTTGTTTTTAATTCTGATTGATTAATTACTGGCCAGGATTAATTAATTAGTATCACAATTAGGACTTTCCGCCGACCGGGTTAAGGACTAATTAGGTCACGGCATTTTGGGTAGACTAGCTTAATTCTAGCGACCGCAGGTTAAGTTTAGTTCTATAGTCTGTAGTAGTACCGACCGGACCTACACCTTAGACAGTTCGATTAGTGGCTTGTTAGTTGACTCCCTGACCCAATCGACATTCATTGTGAACCTGAGACCCTAGACCCTTTTTATTATTGATTTACCTTATAGCGATTAGTTATTAGTCTCCTCAAACAAACCGGAAAATAGTGACCCGCAATCTTTAGTCTAGACCTTAGAGCAAGTAATTGAGTCCCGTCTCCTTGTGGTTCGACCCCTACTTCACTATCTGCATTAGTTAGTGGACCTTAGGGTATTTTTGATTAGGGATACGACTGCCCCTGTCACTTAACAGAGTTCGTATAACCCTGTCTGTTGCAGACTAGGAGCTTCGACTTTATCTCACCACCGTGCCATCGCTTCGTGGTGTACTTCCTCACGTCGAAACCGCAAGCCAGCGCGTAGATTTTGTAAAATTCCACTGCCTCATCAATTGTCCCGAATACCTGCTCCATGTATGGAGTGAAAACCTCACCCACATCTCTGCACCATTCCTGTGCATTCGGCTCTTTACCAATGCTTCCTGCCAAAAGGTAAGAAGAGTAACGCCAATGGGAATAAGTGTTACTGTAACTCATAAGTTGCGTCACTTTAAATATAAGAGGATGTTACTCCAACGACAGCGCGAAAAATCATTTTTTAGAGTTACATTTTTGTGTTACTTTAATTACAATTAGGTATTACTTTAATTCATTACTTGTGTTACTTCAATGAAATGTGTGCTTCAACATAAAGCAAAACAATAATATCGGTGAAACAATAATATCAATGAACTATAATATTAATCCATGATTAATCAAACGAATAAGTTGCGTTACTTTAAATATAAGAGGATGTTACTCCAACGACAGCGCGAAAAATCAGTTTTTAGAGTTACATTTTTGTGTTACTTTAATTACAATTAGGTATTACTTTAATTCATTACTTGTGTTACTTCAATGCAATGTGTGCTTCAACATAAAGCAAAACAATAATATCGGTGAAACAATAATATCAATGAACCATAATATTAATCCATGATTAATCAAACGAATTAAATTTCACCTTTTCCAGTGTTCTCTTGTGCGTTCGCATCTGTGGCGCAGGTACCTGCACAGAATCAAACAGCGTTACATCAATGCAAATACTGTGTTACTATAATTGGTAAGTGGTGTTACCCTAACGTGTACAATACGTTACTCCAGCATCATCAAAACCCTATTCCTTAACGTTTCATTTGTGTTACTGTAATTACAATTAAGTGTTACTTTAATTCAGAAGGCATGTTACTTCAGCGACGAATCTGCGTTATTTGATATCAAAAAAATGTGTGTCAATGGATATCAGGGAAAATCTTTAAAAAAACCCATAGAGACCTGTAATCTATGGAGATTGAGATATCAAAATACCATTGATACGAAACTATGAATCAAAACGCAATGACATCAAAAAGACGCAAATTGATACGAAATATCATTGAAAGAACTATAAACATGAAGATCGACGTAAAAAAAACGCAATTTGACGCGATAAAACATTGATATGAAAACGGAGATTGAAAGCAATATTACTATTGAAATCCGTGAAGAAAAAACGAATAAAAACGTGAATGAATCACAGAAACTCACCATTGTTATAATCGATTAGTTGCTTATCAACCGTTGAAGACGATGATGCGGTCATTGAATCCATTGTAGCAGATTTTCGAGATCAAAAACGATGAATTAGCGTGAATGAAGAAAGGGTTTTTCTGGTTTTTAGGTGTGAATGAGCGTGGGATTGAAATGAACGTGAATGAAAATGAACGTGAATGATAGGAAGTTATTTGTTTCCTAAATTCTTGTGAGTTATTTTAGGAAAATGAATCTCCCTTTTTTTTTTAATTGGATGCATCTTGTCCATCCATCCTCATCCCATCCAATGGATGGGATGAGGACTTAAGGACTCACAAAGAGTAAGGGACTCATTTGAGCTTTACTCTCTGTATATATATATATATATAGAGAGAGAGAGAGAGGGGGGGGTTTCTTATGAGTCCCTCTCATATATTGAGTCCCTAAGTCCTCATCCCATCCATTGGATGGTAGATAGATGGATGGACAAGATTCCTCCTAAGATTTGCATTTAAAAAAAGGGAGATATTGCTTCCTAAAATAACTCCCATAATTTTGGGAAACAGTAAATCACTTCATTCATTCATTCATTCATTCACATTACCACGTTCATCATCATCAAACCTTAAAAAAAACCTTCCCATCTATCTGTGCTCGACATCCCGTTCTATGGATTCAATGATCGCGACATCTTCATCAACCGTTGATAACCAAATCGTAGAGTACAACAATGGTGAGTTTTTGATATTGCTTATAGATTTTTTGTTTATTTTATTCATTTCATTTCATCACGTTCAATCATTCATCTTATTCTTCGCGCGGTTGCAACTTACGTTCAATCAATCCACTCAATAACATGTTCAATCATTTATCTTCTTCCTCGCGACACTGAAATTTCTCATTCGATGGCGGATATGCAAATCATCGAATACACAAATGGTGAGTATTTGGTTTCTAATTTATACTGAAAACGCGTCATTAGGATGCTCCATATTATTAGATTTTAAGTTTACAGTATGGAAACTGCATATTATTGAAGGTCTAATCATTATATAAATTTTACGCACGAACAAATATATGGAGTTATTGTAATGAACATACTGTGTTACTTTAATATACATAATCTGTTATTTTAATGGCTAACCTCTGTTATTTTAATACACATAATGTTAACTGAATCTAGTGTTATTTTAACGCACTTCATCTGTTACTTTAGTTCTTTTCAACTGTTACTGTAATGCATTGGAGTGACAAAAAGGATTTTGAATACCACCATATAAAAAAAAAGATACTGCTTCCTATAATTATGGGACGTGATTGACTTCAAAATAGGAAACAATATCAAAGAGTATCGCCCTCATTCAAAGATAGATACTGCTTCATACTCTCATTTCTGATCATTATATGAATTTTTTGCACTAACCTATACCTGGTGTTATTTTAATGAACATTATCTGTTACTTTAATTGACACTATCTGTTACTTTAATGTCTGACCTCTGTTACTTTATACCTGGTGTATAAGCATCCTCTTCCAATTGAATCCGGTGTTACTTCAATGCACTTCATCTGTTACTTTAATTCTTGTCATCTGTTACTTTAATCCATATTTCAAGTTCTGATTGTTTCTTTTTCGCCACGTTTATTGGCACTGTTATTAGGTTTCAGTAGACACAAAAGCACATGAATGGTGTAGAGATGTGGGTGAGAGTTTCCTCCATACATAGGGCAGATCTTCGAGGACGTGGATGAGTCAGTAAACTTCTATGAAATCTACACATTGGCTTGTGGATTCGATGTGAGGAGGTCCACAACAAAAAGATGGCGCGGTGGTTAGATTAAATCAAAGCTTCTGACGATGATGATAATGATGAAGAAGAAGAAGATGAGGAGGAGGATGAAGAAGAAGCGGAATTCTAAGTAGGACAGTATATTCGTTAGAGTAACATACTTAATGAGTTACAGTAACAAAGATTATGAGTAACAGATATGAAACATTGTAATTGTAATGAAGTTGATTCAGTTGGAACTCCTGTAACAATTTTTGTTTTGGAATATCCTTAATAAAAATAAATATTATTCTTTTAGTTAATTGAAACGACTCCTGTGTATGCAAGAGACTATTATGCCACGGAACAAATTTTACGAGTTAAAGTAACACAGTTCATGAATTACAGTAACACATTATATGAGTCAAAGTAACACAATCTATGAGTTAAAATAAACAACGTCAAAATGAAGAGTAAGTTATGAGGGAGGATTTGTGAATTGAAAAAAATTAATTTTGAAGAAATGTGTTGTGTGAGAGAAAGAAGATCAGTGAAAAAAAATTAATAGGAGAGAAGATTTGAGTAGATAATTAGAGAGGAGAGAGAGAAAATGAAATATTTACAAAGATTTTGTCAGTTATTTCCTTAATTGACAAAACAAATCCTAACCATTCATTTATCTCTAATTTAAGGGTGGAGATGAGGACTCACGGACTCAATTATGATAAGTGGACTCACCTGATTCCTCTCTCTCTCTCTAGGTAGGTTCAGATGAGTCCTCAATATTTATTGAGTCCGTAAGTCCTAATCTAAGCCATTAAAGCTTAATAGATAGATGGTTGAGATTGAAATGATAAAAGATTCATCCATTAAGTATTTAAGACAATAATTAAGTATTTAAGGCAATAACATCCAACAAAATAGGAAACACAATCAGTATTCAATATTCATGTGTAAGGCGTATCTATTAGAGTAACACGTTTGTAACATTGGAGTAACACATAGTATCTATTAGAGTAACACGTTTGTAACGTTGGAGTAACACATAGTATCTATTAGAGTAACACGTTTGTAACTTTGGAGTAACACATAGTATCTATTAGAGTAATACGTTTGTAACGTTGGAGTAGCACATAGTATCTATTAGAGTAAACATTTGTAACGTTGGAGTAACACGAACTATATATTAGAGTAACACGTTTGTAACGTTGGAATAACATTATTCACATGTTGAGTTATAATAATTATGTTATGTGCTGGGAGCATATAACTCTGAAACCAATGTAAGCATATTTGCATGATGTTCGTTAGAGTAACACCAAACTTTATCCAGAGTAACATTTCTATATAATAAGAGTAACACAAAATAAATTAAGAAGAGAAGAAGAGATGCGGTAATTTTTTTTTTTAGTTCTATATAATAACGATTCAATTTTTTTAAAATAAAAATCATAATTGTGAAGGAACGTGTCTGTGAGAAGAGAGCTGATAATTATTTTTTATAGGGGAGAGATTAAATGATGAGTAAATTAAGAAGAGAGAGGGGGTGAATGAGATACTTACCAAATATAGTCACTTGCTTTAATTATCCAAGCAAATCAGAAACATTCATCTATCTCTAATCTAAGGGTGAAGGTGGGGACTAACGGACTCAATTATGAGAAGTGAACTTACCTAATCCCTCTTCTATGTGTATATATATATATATAGAGTAGAGATCAAATAAGTTCACCATATGTCAGTAAGTCTATATTAAAGTTACAGATGACATACGATAAAGTTACATTTGTTCAAAATTGATATGTAACTGTAATATTCGGCACTTTTATCACTTCAAGTGATAAAGTGCAACTTTATCACTCATCTCGTGTAACTTTAATCACTTTTTGTGTAACTTTAACACTGGAACTTACGAACTTATAAAAGTTCTTGACCTTATGAGAACCTAATTATATATATATATGTCAATTTTGCTACAATTTACCTATGTATACCAGTCATTGGATGTCACTAAATCAAGGGATGATATTAAATCATGAGATAATGTAAAACCCTATTTTTTTGCAACTTCCACCTCTCCTTTTTTACGTTTATTTCTTCTTTTCATTCTAAAGTTTTAATTTTTCAAAACCTCTCAATTTTGTTCTTTAATGTTCCATCAAAATCAGTTTGTACTAAAGATTAAACTTTTAGGTAAGTTAATTTCAATCTTTTAACTCTTTAATTTCTTCTTTTTCATATTATGTTTGTTGATTCTGATTTTCAATTTTATCGATTTCGATATAGTAATTCTGTTCAACTTTCACATACATCTTATTAATTTTGGTATTGTTATTGTTAGTGATTTAGAAATCATTCATTTTTTTATTAATTTTTAAGGCTTGTACGTTATTCTACACGATTTGATACATTATTTGAGTAATTTTTATAATTTGGGTTACAAGATTGAAAATTGAAATTATGAATATTGCAATACTTGAATATGAATTGTTGATTATACGTTTAGAATTACCCAGAATTTTAGGGTTTCCCATTTCGTTCTAGTATTTCTAAACATTCTGGATTTATGATGTATAGTAAATTTTTTTTCGATTTTTACATATATCTTGCTAATTTTGATGTTGTTATTGTTAGAGATCTAGTTTAATTGCATTCGATTTTTTGAGTGATTTACAGGTTGTGTGTTATTTTAGATGTTTTGATACATTATATGATAATTTCTATATTTTTGCTTACAAGATTGAAAGTCGGAATTATGAAAATTGCAATACTTGAATATGAGCAATAAAATACTTGAATATTAACATTAAAAAATTTATGTATTATTTTAGAGTAGAAATAACTACGTAAACTCAATGATATATTATTTCTGAATATATAAATCAATTCAATTTTTATGATTTTATTCAATATTTCGGGTATTGGTATTCGTCTCAATCCAAATAAGATAAACCCTTTTGGAAATTTGTGACAGCAGGAAAGCCCATCAATCGTGACTGCCGTTTTAATAAGATTAATTTTTGGATTTTGATTGCAAGATTAAAAGTTGAAACTATGAATATTGCAATATTTGAATATGAACAATGAAATACTTGAATATGCACATTAAAATAACTGCATGTTATTTCATATATAGCATGAATTTTTGATTATGGTACATTATTATTATTACTATGAAATACCCAATAATTTTATTATGTTATTCCAGTTATTTTATACTATTGTTGCGGTTATTATATATTATTCTTGAAGTTATTTCATTATATTAGTTACTATGTTTTATAATCAGGATTATTTTATAGTGTTTTTGGAGTTATTCTATAGCACATATGTGATTATTGTACTTTAAATTTTTTTGTACTGTAACCAACCCCTTCTTTATTTTTGCCTTTCAGTGAACTGTCTTTTGCTGGGTGCACCCTCAATGATATGCAAGATGTTTCATCTCAATACAATAACACGAGTTATCTATTACATCAACTGTGTTTCTACATTGGACTAATAACTACGTAAAATCAGATAACATTATTATAAAGTTAATTATTTTTGAATTTCATCTCAATACAATAACCCGAATTATAATAACTTAGTTTCTACATTGGAATAACTACGTAACATCATATAACATTATTCTAAATTTTATTATAGTTTCATCTCAATACAATAACATAAGTTATTCAATACATTAACTGGCATTCTTCATTGAAATCATTATGTATCTACATTGAAATAACCTGATAACATTATTCTCAGTAAACAATTGAGTTAACTATAAAATAACTATGCTTCTTCATTAAAATAATTTTGTTTGTACATCGAAATAACTATAAAAATCTGAGAAAAAAATGCTTTAGGATTTAGAGAGTTTTAATCCCAACTCTTGATCATGTGAGATCTAATGGCCACAATTAAAAGGTAAATTGTACCAAATATAACAAATGTACCAGATCCTGCCCCTTTCTCTCTCTACATATATATATACACTTTTTTTCTTTCATTTACTTTTTTTCTTCTTTTTCTAATTCCATTTTCTTTTTCTTTCTTTCTTTTTCATGCTTCTATATTTTTTTTCAGTTTCGGGTAGGGGGAAGGCGAATACAAAGTCGCACAACAATGATATTCTACAATAGGATCCAAAAGATGTAAAAATCTCAAATTATGACCTATTAGTGAAGTATTTCCAATTAAGTTTACTGCGACTGTCCTGGTAGGGTAGGATATTTTGGGTTGTAGCTAATTGATATATATATATATATATATACATATATATATATATATATATATATCATAAAACAGGCTTACAACAGCGGAAATGAGCTAAACAAAGGAAAATGACCTAAATCTACAGGGTAGTAAAAATGGATCGTTTTGGCTATGTGGAGCCCATCAAAAGCAGAAATGTCTTTCCTCATGTACCTCCTCCTCAAACCAAACACGTATTCAATATCAAGAGACGGACGTCATATTTATGCAAATTGATGTTACACATTTCATAAGGAGAAAACACTCAATTCCTAAATATAAATGAGACCGGTTATGGATGTTACTGGCCTAGGAAGCTCTAAATCCTCAGAATTTTGTGGGTTGTCGACAAATGGTCAAATTTACTCATTTGGCAATTAAAAGTTCGATAGGCATTCATATTAAAATCATCTCATCTCAAGCAATACATGCATTTAGGTACGGAGTCAGCTGTCAATTAGGAGAAATCATGTAAAATGCAATGTCATCATCGCCGTTTTGCATGTTTTACATTAGACACAAGACAAACAAAGCACACAAAAGTAAGATCTTTTTGGATTTTTCTAAATTTTCAATTTTTTCGGATTTTTTAATAAATTTTTGAAAGCAATAAAATCACACAACGAAAAAATGAAAACACACAAACTCTCCCCCAAACCTAAATGTCACAATGTCCTCAATGTGACTCTACAGAAGATAAGACAGAAAATTCCACAGCCAATCCTAAGGACAACTCGACCTAAGCGGAGAAAAAAAATCTAAAAGAGAAAATAAAAACCGAAATAAAAAGAAAAAAAAGTACCGTATATACAATGGTAGCTCCCCCAAACCGGCTAATCAGCCATCTCATCCTCTCCATCGGTCCTAGATGGACCGGCTCCAGTATCGCCCTGGCCTGAGCGGATAGTACCGCCCTTATGACTTGGCTGTCTCAGCTCTCTCAGCCACTATGCTCCTAGGCCACCATAGGTGCGTCCGTAATCTGGACCCAAGCAGCTGGATCTACCCCGTAGTCGTGAAATATACCACTAGTGTCACCCGGACCTCGCCAGTAAGTCGGGTGGTGAGGGGTCGAGATTCCAAGAGTAGTCATATACTCGTGGATCTCGCGGTTGACGATGCTCTGATTAATGCCCTCATGTATCCGTCACTGGTGCTCGTAAACCGGGTCATACATAAACGGATACGGGTGCGGGAACTCAGTACCCGGAGTGTGGACTGTGAAGGTCGAGGTGGGTGTAGGTATGGGCATAGGGGCATCAGTTTCGTAGGGTTTGGTCTCTATGCAAACCCTACGTCGAGGGGGCTGAACGCCCTCTGTGCTGATCAAGAGCTCCTCAAGAATGAGGTAGCTCGGTGGGTCGTGTGGGTTCTCACCCGCGAGAGTGGGTTACAGAGCAAGGAGTGGTGGTAAGACTGCCCCTTCAGCGACCGGAAGGTTCATCCAAACCTTGTCCCGGACTTTCCACTGAAAACTCGGGGGATAGCCCGGAATCCACTTCAAGGTGGAGTTCGACCGTTGTCCCAAAACCCGAAAGATAGTGGTTTGATAACTTAGTGACTATGGCTCCAATGGGAGTGAACCAGTTCCACTAATCTGTCGCTCAATCCCGACACAAATCATACCTGGGGCACTAAATGCCCTCAGGGACCGCCAAAAGGGGTTGAGGTAGTGTCCTAAAATCAACACCTCCAACGAGTGAAGTTTACTCATGTCGGGGCGTGGGAAGATTAGGTGACTCAGAATCCGCATGAAGAGGCGGATTGTGGGGTGTGGGATGGCATTATTGAAAGGGTCATAACCCTCTAATTAGACTCCTCTAATTAGTTACTAAATTACTTGTTAATTTAGTATATAAAGATCTAGTTACATGCATGACATCAAATGACAAAAACTAGATACAAGAAGAGATTTTCTTACATAAACAAAGAGGAAATAATGGGCACAATAAGAAAACTCCTTTTCTTATTGTTCTTGAGCTTATATTAGTATGGATGATCCTCCAAAATCTTGAATCTCCAAAGTAGAAGATCTCCTTCTAGTTGCACCAAGATTCAACCCAAATAATCACTATTATTATTAACTAGATAATAGTAGTGATGAACCTATACTAATATTATGAATATTACTACTTTAGTAATAAAGATGAATATTAGTATGAGAGAGAGTTTTGGAGAAGAGGTCATGCAAAAACTAATGAATGAATGGATGTCAAATGAGAACAAAAATGTTCCCTTAAATGACTCCCAAAACCGGCCACCCCTAAATTAGGGAAGACCATTGCATTAATTTATTTGCATGCATAATGGGTCCATGTTATTTTTGCCATTTGTCATACAAATGCTTATGTGTGACATGATCAATTATCTTATATAATTGATCACATCAAATAAATAATATACTCTTTACTCTTTAAGTAGTACATTACTATTATATCTATATATAATTGGTCCCATAATAATAATTACTTAGCTAAATTTACAACTTCTTGTAAATATTAATGGCTAATTATCACTACCCATAAAAGCATACAAAACCTCAACTAATTTAGTAATTAACGTTTAAATACTAAATTAGGTCTTATTTAATCGTATTAAAATAAGACGTAAAATTTATTCAGTCAATTATCGTATAATAGACTAATAAACTTAATCAGACTGAGTTCTAAACTCTATCTCCAATAAATAACTCTCATTACGCAAGGAACTGATTAACTGTATCAAATACAAATAATTAGTTTTCTATTTGGGTCTCATCCTATAGGTGTGACCGAAAGGGATCAGTTGATCACCGCCGTCTTACGACAATAACGTCTAACTCTAGTCAGCTGAGCGTTATCGATTTACGTTAATCAACTGACGTGGAGTATCGATGTACTAATTATCCCAAGTATATTCCGTCCATGAGATTTAATATATCAATGCACTATTGTGGAGGACACTTGCTCCAACAATCTCCCACTTGTCTGATACAAGTTGTGCATGTAGCCACTATATTGCGGAGGACTCCTACCCCATCAATATCTCCCACTTGTCTACACAAGTTGTGTGCTACCGATTCTCTTGTCTCTTTGATGTCACATCCTCCCACTCATCACAAGGTGTCTTTCAGGTCGCACTTGTGATTTAATTATAATTAGAGTGGTTTTCTCGATCTGGAGAATAACTGTTTGACCGAAAAATCTACCATAGATCTATTTCCGAGCGTGGCCCCGCATTTCCAGTTACTTCTCCTCGAGTGGCCCAAGGATGTTTGTACCCAACGTGGGTGGACAATTCCTGTTGACCCATCTTATACTGTATAATGCAAATCACCATGACCCAGAAGATGTCCATCAGCCTCCTTTCACGGTACGACCTAGGGCACCAACCAAAGCCAATTGGAAACTGCACCGACTCAGATAAATGGTCGCCAGTCTAAAGAATCGACTCATAGGAATAAAATAGAAATCCCCGCCACGACCAGGCCTCAACTATTTTGATAAGGGACTCTATTGTGGTCACTGCCCGACAGAGTGACAATCAGTCTGCCTATGTAAATGACCAGTCATCTCCATGACCCCATGGTCTTGAACTAACCATCGATCAACTTACAATCTTGTCACTCCGAGTAGTCACCTCATTAAGTGACAAGGGGCAAAAATACCATGTTCAAATGTTCACTTGAATAGGGTTCAAGATTGTCTCACAATCCATTCGAATGAACAAGGTATAAGTTTTAGTCAAACTAAATAAAAGAGTTCATATTGAAACTCGAACAATGAATGCTATTATCAGAAATGTAAAAATTGCTACAATATCCAATTATTACATCTTAGATAACTTAAAGAAAATCTGGGACTTTTCTCAATCCCATTGCGACAACATGACCATCATGTTTAGCCTTTGAAAGAGGCTTGGTTAAAGGATCAGCGATGTTCTCGTCTGTCCCAACCTTGCATATATCGATTTCCTTCCTTTCCTCGAGATCTCTTATCACGTGGTATTTCCTAAGTACATGTCTAGACTTATTGCTAGACCTGGGCTCTTTTGCTTGAAAAATGGCCCCGCTGTTATCACAATATATGGTGATAGGATCTTCGACAGAGTGGACTACTCCTAGTCCTTCCAAAAACTGACGAATCCAAACAGCTTCCTTTGCAGCTTCCGAAGCCGCGATGTACTCAGCTTCTGTTGTAGAATCCGCGGTGACACTTTGCTTGGAGCTCTTCCAACTAATGGCTCCTCCATTCAACATATAAACATAGCCGGATTGGGACTTCAAATCATCCCGATCGGATTGGAAACTGGCATCCGTGTAACCTCTTACACGTAACTCAGTATCCCCTCCAAACACTAAGAACGAATCCTTGGTCCTTCACAAGTACTTAAGGATGTTCTTTACGGTTGTCAAGTGACTTTCACCTGGATTGGCTTGATAAGGACTCGTCATGCTCAAAGCATACGAAACATCGGGACGAGTGCACGTCATGGCATACATGATTGATCCAACAGCGGAAGCATATGGGATCAACTTCATGCGTTCAATCTCTTCGGGTGTGGAAGGACACTGTGACTTGCACAAAATGGTACCTTGACTCATGGGAAGAAAGCCTCTCTTAGAGTCTTTCATTTTGAATCTATCAAGAATCTTATCTATATAAGCTTCTTGACTTAATACCAACGTCCTCTTGGACCTATCTCTATGGATCCAAATACCCAAAATGCATTGTGCATTTCCCAAATCTTTCATTTGGAAGTGTTTTCCTAGCCACTCCTTTACGGAAGCAAGCATCGGAACGTCATTCCCGATAAGAAGTATGTCATCCACATACAAGACAAGAAAGGTTACCTTACTCCCACTAAACTTCATGTACAAACAAGGTTCCTTGACACTTCGAACAAATCCATACTGTTTGATAACATGATCAAAGCGATGATTCCAACTTCTGGACGCTTGCTTAAGACCATAAATGGATCTCTTAAGCTTGCATACCTTCCTAGGATTAGATGTATCTACAAAACCTTCTGGTTGTGTCATATACACTTCCTCTTCTAGAATCCCGTTCAAGAAGGCGGTTTTGACATCCATTTGACAAATCTCAAAATCATGAAATGCGGCAATCGCTAGGATAATCCTTATGGAGCGAAGCATTGCGACTGGAGCAAAGGTTTCGTCTTAGTGAAGACCATGAGCTTGAGTAAAACCCTTTGCCACCAATCTGGCTTTGTAGACATCTTTATGTCCATCTATGCCATTCTTGATCTTAAAGATACACTTACACTGAAGAGGTCTCACCTTTTTAGGTAAATCAACCAAATCCCACACTTGGTTTTCGTGCATAGATTCCATTTCGTATCGCATGGCTTCAAGCCATTGCATGGAATCACGACTAGATATGGCCGCTTTGTAGGTTGTAGGTTCGTCACTTTCACAAAGTAACATGTCCAACGCATCTTCCTCGACAATACCAAGGTATCGATCAGGAGGATGACAAACCCTCGTGGATTTCCTAGGTTCAAAGGGAACATCAACCGTGTCCGAGGAGGAGGGAACACTTTCCTTCACTTCATTTTCGGTTTGTGGCTCTTGGACTTCATCAAGTTCAAATTTTCTCCCACTCTGTCTTCTAGAAATGAAGTCATTTTCTAGAAAGACAGCGTCACGAGCCACAAACACTTTGTTTTCGTGACGATTGTAGAAGTAATAACCTTGTGTTTCCTTTCGATACCCTACAAACAGACATTTGTCGGATCTTGGTGCGAGTTTGTTGTCAGACTTGTTCTGAACATATGCCTCACAACCCCATATTCTCATAAACGACAAATAAGGAACCCTTCCCTTCCATATCTCATATGGTGTCTTATTGGCTGCTTTAGTCGGGCTTCGATTTAGTGAAAATATTGCGGACAAAATGGCAAAACCCCAAAATGAATCAGGAAGCTCAGTGAGACTCATCATGGACTGAACCATATCTAATAAAGTTTGGTTTCTCCTTTCGGCCACACCATTCAATTGTGGTGTGCCAGGAGGAGTCCATTGTGATACTATGCCACAATCTTTTAGGTGTGAATCAAATTCATTATTTAGGTATTCACCACCACGATCGGATCGTAGTACTTTAATCTTTTTATCCAATTGGTTCTCTACTTCACTTTGAAACTCATTGAACACTACTACAAAATTGGTCATAGACATCACCTAATAGACATAGGTTAAAAAAATACCCTACATCTATTTTTAATAGACATAGGGTATTGAGAAAACCCATGTATATAAAGAGAATATACATAGGTTAAAATTATAACCTATGTCTATAATTTATAGACATAGGTTAAAATAAAACCTATGTATATAGAATACGAATAGATAGGGTATATCAAAAAAATGGAGTACAGTAGTAAATTAGGAATCAATATCCACCGCTCCATCTCCAATCTCTAAGGTTTCATCCTTCTCCTCTTAGTTTTTTTATTCAATTCAATTCAATTGATCACACTATTCAATTAATTCAACTCCCGTGTATCAATCCCTAATGACGCCCTCTCCCCTTTTTTCTTTATGGTTCTTTGCCCCCACCAAAATAAAAACTAAAGGGGAAAAAGTGACGAATTGAACCTCGCCATCGCATCCTTCACCGCTAACACTAATTCCCCACCCTAGGTTTCGATTTCGTTAACATTAATAACTCCAATAACTCGAAATAGGGAGTAGAAGAAAAATAGAACAAGATAACTCAAAATAATTTGAGAGTGAAAAATTGAGAGCTAAACCAACAGCTCTCACTACCTCTCCCGCCATGAATGCAACTTCTTCAACTCTCAATCCTCTCCCATTCTACTCCACCTTCCTTCTCCACCCTTCTAGAACCTGCAATTTCCCCAAATTCCACCCAATTTTTGCAAAATTAGGGTTTCACTCCTTCAAAAACCTCTAATTTCGCCCCTCTTTCAAGCCTCCGTCGACCGAAAACCAGCTCTCCGTTGCCGAAGAAGATGAAGATTTCGATGAGGTTGATGACGATATCACTGCGGATTTCGACAAGGATTGGCCGATTTTTGACTCGGCTTAGTCGCGTGATTTTCGTAAGGTAGTTTACTAATTGATTGATTGATTGCGAGTAAGGTTTTTTTTTTTTATTTCGCGTGGAGAAATATCGAGAAATGTGGAATTTAGGAGGTTTTGGAGGAGTAATGTTCTCGCCTCTAATGTATGGCCTCTAATGTTCTCGTTTCTGGTTTGCAAGGACTCAATGCTGAAATCAGTGATTTCTTTTTCCTTTTGTTTTTTTTTTCCGACTAGGTTTTGATGTTTCATCTGCTGAGTTTTCATTTCGCTTGTTGACTTGTTTGATTCCTGAATGTTTGCAGTGCATGCTAGCATCAAGTAAGTTGACATTAGCAAAAGCAGAAACAAGTTGCAAAACCACAAAAGAAGAAGGATCTGAGCCGCCAGCAACAGCACAGTGAAGGGCAGTAACTCGATCCGACCAGAAAATCCGATTCACATCGGATTTGTCAGGTTTAATAATCTAATCCAATACCCTAAGGCTGCCATACTGAACATCAATCATGAGAGGTGTCCTCTGCCAGGTTTAATATAAATATTTGGCCGGTTCAATTTTTCACAATGTCATGCTCTTTCGGTGATGTGTATTAATATGTACCGTCCGTTTTCAGGCTGCGCTGTTCGAGAATGAATTGAATTGTGTCGATGATTGCATTGAATACGGAGTAATAAACTAAATGACTTAAAAATATTGAATTGTCGCACTCGTGTTTTTTGTTGGTTTGTTTATGTCATCGATTATACTCCGTAGTATATTAGTCTTGTTATTGCCAACAGTATGCTAATAAGCTGGAACGGTTTATGTAATGCTGGAACGGGAGAGAAAGGCATTTTTCTTACGGCGGTGGCATTGTCTCCATAAGCCCCTTCTCTTTCTCTTTTTCTTTCTCTTTCTCTTTTCACCCAGTAGTAGTAGTAATGCTACATGGAGTATTGCTTTTAGTATTCCATGGGGTTAATTGGGTGCGATTGCAATTGCAAGGGGACTCTATTTTGTGCAACTTGGCTGTCAAAGATGGCTGTACTGCTGTGCTCACCACACAGGCTTCAACCAAGGTTCTTTCCTCCAAATTCTTTCCAGTCCGTCCTATCACTTTCTCACTAATTTGGTATGATTGGAGTTATTTACTGATCCTGTTTTAGATGTTTCAGTCGTTTGTTTAGAAATTAACGGGCCGACGAATGTAAGCTATAAACTAGTTTAAGGAGTGATGCACATTCATTACTGTACATGTGATTGTTCAGAAATACATTGTTGATTTTTTGTCACATGTCGAAACTTCGTTAGTTAAACTTTTTCCGAGCTAATTTTGCATCCGGCTGTTGGCATAATCACAGCTGTTTTCAGATTGATGAAAGAGTTCAAAGAGAGATCTTCAATCACAGATCGTTAAGGCATCTGAACATCATACGCTTCAGAGAGGTCTTTGTAACGCCGACACATTTGGATATAGTTATGGAGTATGCATCCGGTGGCGAGCTCTTCAACAGAATATGTTCTGCTGGTCGGTTCATTGAAGACGAGGTTGAAAAACACGTGATTTTGTTTTTGTGCAGGATGTTTTTAGTACAGATGCTGAAGTTTGGTCTGATATAAGTCTGTTTTTTGTGTGTGACAGGCAAGATTTTTCTTCCAGCAGTTGATTTCAAGAATCAGCTACTGTCATTACATGGTAAATACTGTAAATTGCAGTAACTACGTTCAGTAGAATTTAGTCGTTTATCTAAGACGTGCATCAGCAACTTTTTACTGAAATTTTCTGCAAATCTGTCACAGGAATCTGAAACTGGAAAACACTCTTCTCGACGGAAGTATATGTTAATTATCTTCGCATTCCGTTTAATTTTGCAGTAGGATCTAAGTCCTCCAACCAAACAGTACAAGTAAAATTCTTCTCTTCTTACCCCTACGCTTACGTACACCAACTTCTTTTTTCTTTCTTATCATCATATACTTTTGTTTACTAACTTCATCATTATCATTCTGCTAACTTTCTTACTTTGCCAAACCCTAAAGATAAACATACTTCAGATACCCTTAAAAACACCCACACCCTTAAAAACACCCATAGCTTTAACCCATAAACAAGTTACTATAAAAAAGATATGTGGGTGACCTGGCTAAGTTTGAGCCGGAAAATATGGGAAAGAGTGGAACTATTCAATTCAATTCAACTTCTTACGAGAACTAACATCTGAAGTCAATTCTTCTCCGACATCACTGCATCGCTTCTTTGAACTTGAACCCATGAAAGAACTACTTTCATTTTTCTCCTTGGATCTCGTAAATTCAGTTGACACATCAGTAAGCTTCTTCTCCGACTTCTTTCTCCAATCCCATTCAGTTGAGCTCCCAAGTTTCACATTCTCACCTCGACTACTCCCCAATTTTTCACCCTTTTCATCTTTACACCTCTCTAAGACATCATTGGTCACTTCACTAATAACAACACCTCCCATTTTCCTCGAATCCTTCCTCTTCTTGTCCATCGACTCTCCAGCAAATCTCTCGTGCTTTACCTCATCATCCTCAAACTTGTCTAACCAGCGCTCGTTCCCCTCTCCTCTTATAACCCTCTTTCCTAGAACAATCCCTCTTAGACTCCAACCGTTCCTCCTTACATCTCCTTTCCAAATACCCCGATCTCCACAATACATTATCCTTCACATCCTCACACTGGCCTGATTCCGAAAGAGAATCATGTGTCATAACCTACTTGTTGGCCTGGGTGGTTACTCGGGTCGGGTATAAAAAAGGCACATCACCTTGATACCCTGAAATTGAATGCTGATCATGGAAAACCACTACCACTAGCCTCATCGATCACTTTGTGGACATTCGTTCATTTGCTTTCCCCTACCTTCCCTCCCTTTCTCCTCACTTTTCCATTACTCCCCCATTCAAACATGCAACCCTACTTCATATTTTAAAAAACCCATACATACTCCCGGCCACATACATACACCTTTGAGACTAACAAAACAAAAACAAACTCGAACAAATAAAGCGAGCTCTTGAAACACTGGGATAATTACATAATTAATATTATGTACCGGTTGATTAACACGGTGATCGGGTTCCTGAACCTATTCTCGCTACTAGCATCAATCCCGATAATAGGGGCGGGACTAAAGATGGCTAGAAACAGCACAACATGTGAGAATTTCCTGCAAACACCCCTCTTAGTGATTGGGTTCATAGTGCTAATAGTGTCGTTAGCAGGGTTAATAGGAGCATGCTTTCAGGTGGCATGGGCACTTTGGGTCTACTTAGTCGTAATGCTCATACTAATCATTGCGCTGACGATAATGACGGTGTTTGGGTTTGTGGTGACGGGGCAGGGCGGGGGGTCGGTGGTGCCCGGGAGGATGTACAAGGAGTGTCACTTGGAGGAATACTCGAGTTGGTTGAGGGGCAGAGTAAGGGATCCCAGTAATTGGGTGAGTGTCAAGGGTTGTGTGTTTGGGTCTAAGACTTGTGAAAATGTTGCTGACAGCCTCGAGAATCATGGAAAGAGCCGGTAATGCAATTTCTTACTTTTCATTTCAGCTTCAATTTTGGTTACTTTTATTTCCATTCAAGTTAAGTTATACGAGTACTCCGTTTATTTCAGTTGAATGAATATAGCCCTATAATGATACAGACGATTTGTTTGTGTTGGTAAATGTGTAGGTTTGTGTACCAACTGCTGGTGTACCAGAGTCCTCGTTAGTAGATTTGTGGTGGCACATACTGTAATAACATGCCTCTTTCAGTAAGCTGTATCGGATTTGATCTGAATATTTCATTTACGGGTTTTGATGTCTACTTACCAAAGTTGTTTGTGACTTTGTTCTCGTGACTGTTGCTGTTTTTCTACAGCATTCACTCTGTCATTCTGTCAGGCCTGGTGCATTTGATACAGCAAAGGTAAGGGCTTCTCGCCTTCTGTTACAGCAAAGTGAGTCGGACTGTGTTACTCTTGTATCCTGATTTCGTTTGATTATTTCTGTCAGATTGTATCCTTTCGAAACAATCTTGTTCCGATAACTGTTTGCCTGCTCTATACTCGCCTTTCACATGTTATGCAAGTCAATTTGATCCTCTGTGGTCCGTAATTTGTTTCCGATTTTTGTTAGCATTCACATATTTTGATCTACATGCATCTGTGGATTAAATGCAGAACTGCAGATAATTTATGACAGTTTTCTGTTTAATGTTCGCATTCCCACGTCATTTTTATCAGTCACGAGGCCTGTAGATTAGGCATGTACGGAGTATTCATTCAGACTTGTGAGAAACTAACCGAAGAACAGCATTCGTTCTCTCTTGATAGATAAGAGGCGTAACACGGTGACACAGTAACACAGTAACATAGCATGCCTAATTTTAGGCGGATACACAACATGTGATTCAGAATATGCATTTATCAGTATCTAATGTGTAGATTTTAAGCAAGCATTCAATGTGAAGTTGTGAACCTGTTGCAACAAAGTAGTAATGTTTAATTTGTCACTTGTTTGGGTTCAGGTTGCATGTCTGAAACATTTACACTTCAATGTGTGTGTGAGACATAAGCTTGTTTGGTACTCCCTCATTTTTTATGTTTAGTCCCGTTTCAATTAAATACTCCTCGCAAATCTTTAAAAAAAAACCTGGAAGGAACATGAAAAATGGAGGGAGTATGATAATTTAATCGGATTTGATGCATGTTGCCTTGTTGGTTCTTGTTTGTGATTGAATTGCTGATGTTGGTATATATGTTGTTATAGTGTGCTTGTCAGTCGGGTAACACAGAATGTGGCTACTACATAATGAAGTACATGACCGACTTAATCACTTCTTCTAATTTGAAGGGAACTATTGATAAGGTAATAAGACTTCGAGCACATACACATTTTCTCTATGTTATAATCAAAGTATTTATGTTCTTGAAGTATTCGCTTTCAATTATATTGAAATTGTTGCAGAACTTCAAAGTACTTGCCATGTATTCACAAGAAGACATCAATGAGGTTCGCGATTTGTGGGCTAACTATTATCTTCAAAATTAGAAGTATGAGACATGCATGTAGTATTCAATGTATTAGCTAAAAAGATTGGTTGCAGTAGGAAGAGATTTTATAATTGGTACATCGCGTACTTGTGTAGTTTTTTTATCTTAGCTACTTATTTGTTTGAGATGATGACTACTTTTATGAAATATGGAACGTTTGATCGTCCAATTGGGTGTTGTATAATTTATGAGATTTATTTTGGTTTCGGTTGGATTGCAGTTTCTTATAAAAAATACGGAAAGCATTAATAATTGATATCATTTTTGGACTGATTACTATGACAATAAACATGGGGCAGACAAAAAACCCATGTCTGTACTATGAAAATAAACATGGGGCAAACAAATAACCCATGTCTGTACTATGACAATAAACATAGGGCGAACAAAAAACCCATGTCTAAATTCATAATAGACATAGGGCGAACAAAAAACCCATGTCTATAGTTTTTATAGACATGGGTTAATTGAAAAACCTATGTCTATGTTTTAGATAGACATAGGATATACGACCCATGTCTAAGTATTGGACAATAGATGTCACTCAACTTAACATGGGTCGCGAAACCCATGTCTATTAGTTAAAACGACCCATGTCTATGTCATGTTTTGTAGTAGTGGAACTTTTCAAAGGCATCGCTCTTGTGCCTCATTAAGTAGACATACCCATATCTACTTAAGTCATCAGTAAAAGTAATGAAGTAGTTGTAACCACCCCTAGCGGTGATAGTCATTGGGCCACACACATCGCTATGTATAAGGCCCAATACCTCACTTGCTCGTGTTCCTTTACTTGAGAAAGGAGCACCAGTCATCTTGCCCAAAAGGCAAGACTCGCATGTGCCATAAGATTCGTAATCAAACGGTCTGAGAAGTTTCGTTGAAACAAGTCTCTTTACGCGTCGTTCGTTTATGTGTCCTAAACGACAATGCCAAAGGTAGGATTGATTAGGTTCACCCGTTTTGAGCTTCTTGTTTTCTACATGATATATATCATTAACATTATCTAGAACATAAATACCTCCGATAGATGTAGCTTTACCATAAACCATGTCATTAAATGAAAAAGTACAACAATTGTCCTTAATCATAAAGGAAAAACCTTCCATATCAAGTACGGAAATGGAGATAATGTTCTTAGTTAAAGTTGGTACGAAATAACAATTATTCAAATACAACTCAAAACCACTAGCTAGAGTGAGTACATAAGTGCCTACGGATATAGCGGCTACTCTAGCTCCATTTCCCATGCGTAGGTCCACATCACCCTTGGCTAGTGCTCGCACGTCCCTCAGCCCCTGTAAATGATTACAAATGTGAGAACCACATCCGGTATCTAATACCCAAGTGGAAGTGCAAGTATAGTTAATGTCTATCATATAGAGAGAAGTGAGAACAATGCCTGACGGAGTCTCACTCTCGTCTTTCTTGTTCTTCAAATCTTTCAAATATTTGGGACAATTGCGCTTCCACTGTCCCTTGCCATTACAATAATAGCAATCGGCGTCGGCATGTTTGTTAACCTTAGCCTTAGGTTTGCTATTCTCAATAGCTTTCCCTTTGTTCTTGTCTTTTCCTTGTCTCTTGAATTTGGTCTTACCCTTGTTTTTACCCTTTTGAACCCCAAGATTGAGATTCTTCATTTTCATGGAGAGCATGTCTCTCTTCTCACTCCCACTAGCCTCCATGTCCCTCTCCGCTTGGTTGAGGAGTGCATGAAGCTCTTGGAAACTCTTGTCCATGCCATGCATATTGTAGTTCACCCTAATTTGGGAGAACTTGGAGGGGAGTGAGTGAAGAATGCGACCTATCGCAAGCTTCTTGGGAATGCTACACCCTAGACGCTCTAAAGTGTCAATATGCTCAATCATCTTGAGCACATGGGGGCCAACTTTTTGACCCTTTTCTAGCTTACCCTCGAAGAATATCATCATAGCTTCATATTGACGGATGTCGGGTGATTGAGAAAAAGCCGTCGTAACCCTTGAGAATATCTCATATGCATTAAGGGTAATGTATTGAAGCTTGAGTTTTGGAGACATTGACCATATCAAGACATTCTTGATATCGTTAGATATCTTCAAAAACTCCTCATAGGCGGTCCTTTGTGCCGCGGTGGCTCTAGGACCGGGTTCATTGGGTGGTGGCTCGTTCAAGTAACGAAGGACGTTGTCTGACAACGCCGCACCTTTTATGGTAGACTCCCACTCGATAAAATTACTTCCATCGTCTTTCAAGATACATTTGTCCATAACGGACCTAAGCCAAGAATCCTTTCCGAGTTGAATGGTTGCATTGGTAGCCATAGCGAATTATAAATACTACAACAAAATTTAGGAAATATTAACATCCATAGTTATATAATTTACTTGTAAAACAATTTTAACAAGTCACTCATATAATGACCCCTCACGAAATTATATAAGTGATTCCGAGACCCGCATTTAGATAAGAACTAACATCGCATGCAATCCTTATGTAAAAATGGTAAGTCATTACTCGACCAATTCTACTCTAGAACTCTCGGTTGACGGATTTTAACCAAATCCATCTCCTAGCCCCGAAATAACTCTTATCTCGTTGAGTCCAACCCAATCTTGGCATGTGATCTTATCACCCTACTTACCCAAGGTAAAAAGGGTCCACGTTGTGGTTACCCTAATGAACAAGGGGTTCATAGGTGCTTTAATTGGTAAGGCTTAATCTCAATTGTTACTATGCATGTGAGAGGTCTTGTCAATATTAAGTTACTAATCACTTATAAGTGAACTAAGTTGGTGATTACGTAAATTGGTGAATTGACAATCGATAAATAAAATGCATGATTGGCGATTTTGGCATGAGCGAATATAAAGCAAGCATCAAACAAAATAAATCCTAGTATGGCCATCTAGCTAATCTAATTAACTAGACTATTACAAAATCGGAAACCAACTCCTTGGTCCCTGGCCTCTTCAAAGGAATACCTCCAAAAGGCACCGTCTTTTGTCCACCGTCTTGGATAATCTCCGTCTTCATAATAATTAATTACAAATGATACAAATGAATACATAGCATTCCTATTATACATTTGTATAAATAAAACTATTAATTATTACAAACGGGCGATACAAGATCGCAATTAATTACAACCAAATCGATATTCCCTTTCATTACGGGTAATACCGATTAAAAGACTAGGTCATACTAGGTACTATCTTGCAAAATAATCAATAAATGGCATTCATTCATTCAACAACATTAAAATAAATAAAATGCTGTAAAAAACATGCCAAAATCGCCCTATTATTTATCAAGTTCATCCTAGCTCGATTTTTATGGAATTTATCGATTTTTAACATTAAAAATCATTAATCAATACTTAATTCTCAATTAAGCTCAAACTAATTTTTCCAAACCAATTTGGAATTTCAAGAATTAGTCTCCACTAATTTGAAAAATATAGAAAATTAGTTTGAATTGATTTAATTTGCTAATTTAATCGGTAAATGGTCAATTTTATGAAAAAAAATCAAATTAAATCATAAAACACCCAAAAATAAAAATAAAAACTTTTGTACATTCTGGAACATTTCCAGGAACTCAAAAAATCAAAAAAAAATTCCACAAAAATTTCGAATAAATTTGGAACAAATAAATGCATGTTTATCGATTTTTTTATCCAATAAAAAACAATAAACATCCCAAAAGGACAAAATAAATTTCAAAAATTTACAAATATGTTCTTATACATATGATGAAATGTACAAAAAAATATCATGCCCAAAAACAACATGCAACTATTTTTAGTTAACTTTTAACATCAAATAGGCATAAAAACTCGATTTTTAAGGCATAAATGATTATAAATTAGCAAATTAATTCCAAAAATTACAAAACTCGACCACAACCTTTTTGAGGTCATTAGGTATGCATGTACCCAAAAATTTCGTGTGAAACAAATTTTTACACAAAATTTTCGGTTTTTACAAAGTTATCATATAACCCGAAAAAATGTCAAAAATCGACATGCATGCAACAACAAAGCTCTGATACCACTTGAAAGGGTCATAACCCTCTAATTATACTCCTCTAATTAGTTACTAAGTTACTTGTTAATTTAGTATATAAAGATCTAGTTACATGCATGACATGAAATGACAAAAACTAGATACAAGAAGAGATTTTCTTACAAAAACAAAGAGGAAATAATGGGCACAGTAAGAAAACTCCTTTTCTTATTGTTCTTGAGCTTATATTAGTATGGATGATCCTCCAAAATCTTGAATCTCCAAAGTAGAAGATCTCCTTCTAGTTGCACCAAGATTCAACCCAAATAATCACTATTATTATTAACTAGATAATAGTAGTGATGAACCTATACTAATATTATGAATATTACTACTTTAGTAATAAAGATGAATATTAGTATGAGAGAGAGTTTTGGAGAAGAGGTCATGCAAAAACTAATGAATGAATGGATGTCAAATGAGAACAAAAATGTTCCCTTAAATGACTCCCAAAACCGGCCACCCCTAAATTAGGGAAGACCATTGCATTAATTTATTTGCATGCATAATGGGTCCATGTTATTTTTGCCATTTGTCATACAAATGCTTATGTGTGACATGATCAATTATCTTATATAATTGATCACATCAAATAAATAATATACTCTTTACTCTTTAAGTAGTAGATTACTATTATATCTATATATAATAGGTCCCATAATAATAATTACTTAGCTAAATTTACAACTTCTTGTAAATATTAATGGCTAATTATCACTACCCATAAAAGCATACAAAACCTCAACTAATTTAGTAATTAACGTTTAAATACTAAATTAGGTCTTATTTAATCGTATTAAAATAAGACGTAAAATTTATTCAGTCAATTATCGTATAATAGACTAATAAACTTAATCAGACTGAGTTCTAAACTCTATCTCCAATAAATAACTCTCATTACAAAGCATATATCAAATATATACGCAAGGAACTGATTAACTGTATCAAATACAAATAATTAGTTTTCTATTTGGGTCTCATCCTATAGGTGTGACCGAAAGGGATCAGTTGATCACCGCCGTCTTACGACAATAACGTCTAACTCTAGTCAGCTGAGCGTTATCGATTTACGTTAATCAACTGACGTGGAGTATCGATGTACTAATTATCCCAAGTATATTCCGTCCATGAGATTTAATATATCAATGCACTATTGTGGAGGACACTTGCTCCAACAATTATGTGGCATTGTAGTGACACTTGCAATGCGACCCGAAAATAGCTGAAAGTAAGGAGGGGCTTTTACACCCTTGGGTACCTCATATAATTCGACACGCGGGTCTGTGGTAAGCTCCAAGCAACGAGCTAAGTCACGGATCATGATGAGTTTCTCAATACTGTTCATACGAAAGGATATCATATTGTTAGATCTATTAAAATCGAATGAACTAAGAAACTCTAAAGTAAGTAATCAGTATGATGACTCACGAAGGGTCCATAGTCCGCCGAATCCGGTCATGAATAGAAGCTGAGCGAGCTTCTCGTTCAGGCCTAGCTCGATTGCAACCTGCAATGAGAAACATCAGTTACCTTCCATTGGCCGGTATCAAGGCAAGTAAACGAGCTCATCACTGAGCCTTGTTCCTGTAGACAATCCTCTCGTAGCCTGGTACAGGCTGAACAACTGGGACAACCGGAACAACCGGTTCCTCTGCGTCTTGCCTGACGTTCCATTTCCTATGGCGAGTATTTTGGGGTGGATTTCTTCTTCCTGCCATGACTATAGCATAATAACAAAACAAAATTACACAAAAATCCCACAAAAACACACAATTTCGGCCAAAAGCACCCTCCTCACACAAAAATCAAAATTTTGGGCAAAGAGGGATGAAATTAACACAAAATCAAGCTTGCAATAGGATTAGTATGAAACTAAGGATGGAATTAAACTATAAAATCAAGAAAAAATGCAAGAAAAAATGCAAAACTCGGAGCATACCTCAAGTAGCACGAAAAATACGAGAAAAGGGAGGGGGGAGGGGAGACCAAAACTTTCACAAAACGACGCCAAGGAACACAAGTAAATACTACTAATTGCAAATTAAAGCAAAAATCGTGAATTTTGGTGAAGATTTGATGAATTAGAGGTGGTATGGGTGAATTGGGGGTTAGGGTTCTTAAGAATGTGAGGGAAGAGGGGTAGTTTCGTAGTATGACTGATTTAAAATTTAAGAATTAGAGTGAAAGTAAGACCACCAAAAAAACCGACTAAGAACCTGACTCGGGGGCACTCGACCGAGTGCGTATAGAGCACTCGATCGACAGACCCCATAAAAAACTGGTAGGGACTCCTCGTCAGGGCACTCGATCGAGTGCACCTGGGCCACTCGATCGAGTGACCGCTGTAGCCTGCCTTCCTCGTTTTCTTTCTTCTTCAAAAGCTTCTAAATTCTTGAGATTAAATCAATTAATTCATAAAATTCCCTCGTTCTCACTCGATAAATAATACTAACTCCCAAGATTAGAGCTACCAAGCGAACTAAAAAATTAAAAATAAAAATGCAGAAAGAGAAATTACAAATTTATACAAGTGGTGCCAGGTTGCCTCCCGGTTAGCGCTGGTTTATACGGTCCCGCTCGACCGGTTTACCTCAATTGAGTTTGGTGGAATCGAGGATGTCGTTGAGGTCCATGGCCTCTACGACACCGACGTACGCACCCTCATGATAAAGCTTGAGGCGTTGACCATTCACCTTGAATATTTCGCCTTTGTCGATAGTGATTGTAACCGACCCGAACTTGTTCACTTCAGTTACTGTGAATGTCCAGGGCATCGGGATTTGAGTTTCCCGGGAAAGAGTCGAAGTCGGGAATTAAATAAAATTACCTTAGCACCGATATTGAACTATCGGGGGATAATGCGCTTGTCATGCCATCTTTTCGTCCGCTCCTTGTAAATTCATGCGTTATCATAAGCGTGGAGATGGAATTCGTCGAGTTCGTTCAATTGCATGAGGCACTTCTTTCCGGCTAACTTCGGGTCAAGATTGAGCTACTTTAAGGCCCACATAGCCTTAAACTCGAGCTCTACAGGTAAATGGCAAGCTTTGCCATAAATGAGCCTATACGGGGATGTCCCGATATGAGTCTTGAAAGCGTTCCGGTAAGCCCAAAGAGAACGTCGAGCTTCAAACTCCAATACTTTCTCTAAGTATGGACAACCTTCTCGAGAATAGATTTGATCTCTCTATTTGAGATTTCGACTTGCCCACTAGTTTGTGGGTGATAGGCTAGCTCGGTACGGTGGTGAACACCGTATTTCTTCAATAGCTTAGTGAGTTGGCGTTCATGGAAATGCGAACCGCCATCACTAATAATAGCTCGTGGGACCCCAAATCGAGTAAATATGGTCTTCTTAAAGAGCTGGATCACCACAGTGGCATCATTAGTAGGTGAAGCGATGACTTCTACCCAGTTTGAGACATAATCGACGACGACAAAAATATACTGATTCCCATAAGATAAAGGGAATGGTCCTTGATAATCGATACCCCAAACGTCAAATAATTCCACTTTAAGAATCCCGGTTTGACTACAGGTTGAAGATCAGTGAGGATGATCAATGCTGTATTTGTGAGCAAAACTCCAAAGATCTGGCGCACCTGTTCTCTGCGTGTGAGTTCAGCTCGCTCCTAGTGAATGGTTTAGCAGTCTGGGTGCAGGCTCGCATACCGAGAGAATTAGATAACAAGTGGAGGATGCAAAGTAGAGGGTCGAAATTGAAAAGAGCTGCAGTCAACCGAATTATTAATGCCTTGATTTATCATATTTGGACACAAAGGAATAGGTGTCGGTTAGAGGGGAGCATAACTCGTCCCGAAGCGGTAGGGAAAATGATCAAGAATGAGATGAGCTGTTATTATTGTGGCCTCGATAAGGGGAAATTAAACAATAAAGATGTTAGTTATGTGACTCGGCTGATAGGCCATTGTACATGATACGTTGTACATGAATTTTTTATTAATACTACTTACATTTTAACAAAAAAAAAAAGAATCCCGATTTGAGGCATTTCATGTCATCAAGAAATATTTCCCGTTCGTTGGCATGCATCGCAAGAACGGATAAATGTGGTGGCATCCTTGAGATTAGTGGGCCAATAAAAGCCCGATTGCATTACCTTCGCGAATGTCTTCGAAGGACCGCGATGCCCTCCATAAGGCGAGGAGTGACATCTAGCGAGGATAGAATGTACCTCACTCTAGGGAATGCACCTCTTAAATAAGTCATCTGCACCTTCGCGTAAGAGACAAGGGTCGTACCAGAAATATGGCTTCACATCATGTAAGAACCGCTTCTTCGGCGGATATTGGAGGTCGGGAGGTAGAGTACCTCCAACTAGGAAGTTAGCATAATCAGCGAACCATGGAGTGTCCATGGTGATAGCGAGCAAATGATCGTCTGGGAACGAGTCATCAATTGGGGCAAGATCCCCACCAACAATAAGTCGACAAAGTTCGTAAACACACAACAAACCCAAAATCCGAGACAAACCGAGACTCTCCCGACCCTAGAAATTAACTAGTCTAACATGATTAAAAGTAAACTAATTAAGTTACCCACTACTCTAATCATAATAATAAACATGAAAAAATAATAAAGATGCAAACTTTAATAAAAGAGAAAGAGTAAGAGATAGTACCAATACTTGAAGAAATGGAGAATTGTACCATAAGATTACTAGAAAGAAGAACTTGAAAGTTGAAGAAGAGAGGATTAACTTAATTAAAACTAATTAAAAGAGCTAATTAAACTAAAAGAAAATAATGGAAAAACAAATAGAAAGGTGTTGCTGCTACTACGTTCTAATTCTACATTTCCTAATGGTGCGGCTGTCTACGGACTGCTGGTGCTGCGTGTTACTCCTGTCTACTTTGCCTCCCCTCGTCTAAACTAACCTACTCTCCTCTCTCTTCTGATGCAAATGGGCTCCCTTTGGTGTGCTGCTGCTGTCCACTCTTTTCTTTCTCCATAATGGGCCATGCATCTCTTTTATTTGATGATTGAGTCCTATCTTCATGTTGATTCAAAGCTGCCGATTTGTAACTCGATATCGACCCATGAACTAATGGAATTGAGTCTTGCTACCCTCTACAAACCTTTAGGCCTCGAACTTAGCTTTCCAACGCATCCTGAATCACTTGATTCCGATGTAATATGAGTGAGATATCATCATTTCAAGACAGCCCGATCAAGTAAGCCTTTGACTTTAATTTGCTTGACCCGCTTTGTTCTTTGACCCGATTTTACTCGGTTTTTTCTCGTCTTCACTCGGTCATTTCTTCAGACGGTACCTATAAAAATACACATGAGACCAGGCATTACCAAATTCTCGGAAAATAACAATTATTACGATAATTATAACTAAAACGACTAATTAACACTTAATATCGCATAAAAACCTATATTGAGCTATAATATCAATTAAGCACACAAAATCGACCCAAATAAGTAAATAAATGTGGGTAAAATAATCACTAAAATGCCGTTTATCAACTCCCCACACTTAAACCTTACTCGTCCTCGAGTAAGCACAAATAGTCTACGATAAAAGCAATTTATTCACTAAACAAAATAGCCGATACGAGACAATAAACGGGCTCGCTCCCTCCCTTAAACTCACAACGAGATACAATGAGGAGAGTATCCTCTTGCAAGGCAAGTGGGGTCTTGCCAAAATCGCGAGACGACCAACAATAAAGCACAAAACTCGGGAATAAAATGGTCATCTCTAGTGAAAACGAGTCACCTCCCTCAACAAAGCTATGGACATGACATAGGTCCACCCCGACGCGGCCACGCGCGGGTTTGGGGAGGCGAATGAATCTCCATGAGATGGTTAAATGGAAATTTAAATCGAAGTCGGAGTCGCCACCGAATTTTATGGTTATTCGGAACCGTTCCAGCCCACTCTATGTCGTAGTGGGGCGTGGACAAAATACGGCCCATTTCCGATGTAAGAGTTTATTGGGCTCGTCCCTTTGCATATCGATATAGATGCCGACTAGAGCGGTTAATCGTATATTGAATGACTCTCGTTGCCAATGGTTTCGGACATCCGGAAACCACGGTTCTGAGTAAGGGGTGAGGGTACGTGTTGGGAAGTTCACTAAGAACACCCAACCCCGCCCGCACATTAGCGGCCTCTACTAGGATATCGAATGACGTTTTAATGCGCGCGTTAGTTGAACGATGAATGATTATGCAAACATTGTTTTCTAAGCATGTGAAAAATTGAATGGGTTGCTAAGTCAATTTAATGCATGAAAATTGATTAACGTCAAAGTTGTATTTAGCATATGAGATTCGTTTTAGTATAATAAAACAAACGAAATAAAAGGATGAATTTGCTACAAAACAAACAAAAGAGTGAGTATCGATTTGTAAATAATAATATAGCAAATAAAATATACGAGATCGAGAAAATAAATATTAATCGAAATCTGAAAAATATTGTTGAAAAGAACGTTGTTTTGTATAAAAAACGAAGTTCGAAAAATAATAAAAAATAAAAAAAAGACAGAAAAGGCCGCGGCATAACAGCCGGCCGCGCGACTCGCCTGGGATACCGGCGGGTCGCGTGGTGGCCTGTTTCGGTGCCGGTTTTCAAAAAACTCGAAGTTCGCATTAAATCGCGTACAAATATTGTATGATTCATACTCGAATTAATATTTTCGATATTCGTTATATTCGATAGTTGACTACGAAATCAATATCAAATATTCGGAATAGTTTTGGAAAAGATGTAAACTTTAGAAATTGTTTCGAAGAATAAATATAAAAAACGAACGAAAAGAGTTAAAAAAGGAGCTCGGGTTTTAGACTCGTGCGCGAGTCGCCTGTGAGGGGCGCGATTCGCGTGCGGGTCTGTCCCGTTTCGCTCGTTGTTCGAAAATTGTTATTTTGATGAACCGCGTACAAATTATGAATTAATTTGTATTCGATTCATGTTTTCGATATTCGTCATATCCGATATTCGATTATGAAATCGATATCGAATATTCAGAATGAATAAATAAAAAAAGGGTCTCGAAAAATCGTTTATTTTGAACGAGAAAAGAAAAGAATTTTGAACGAAGAAAAGATGTAACGATTTTTAGTATCGTCGAAACCTTAATATAATTCTTTTTGATACGATATTCGATTATAGAGAAATCGATATCGTATGTTTAAGAATTTTCATTATGAAAACAGTTTTTCGTTAATAACGATATTAGGAAAAGAAAAAAACGACTCTTGACCCGTAATAAGACGCGACGGACGAAGAGGAGAAGAGGAGAGAAAGGAAGAAATCGGGCTTAGTACACCCTCAACCTACATGCTCTTGTTGACTCGGATCGGAGCTCGTCGGACTGTGGCTAGGCACGGGAGCGTCGAGTGATGTTAGGTTCGGTTTAGGGTGGCACGGTTTGGGACGTGACGGGTGAAGGTGTCGGGTATCGGGGCCGGTTTCCTTCGGGTTTTGGATGTATTATCGGTTTCTCGATGCTAAGGAATTATGTGTGTCGGGATGATAGAAAGTTGATATGTATTATTGTTGATAAAATCGTCGTGTTTATTGTGTTGGATGCAAGGGGCTATTTATAGGGAATTCCCGACCTTGGCTTAGAAGAGTTTGACTACCGCTTAGGATAGGAAACGCAGGAATTTGAGGGAAATAAGAATTCCGCTTTCTTGTGAAGGAAGAAAGGGAAATCGGCTGATTTGGGCTGTTTTGGCCGAGTGTTTTACACTCGGTCGGGTGCTCGAATCGGTTTTTGAATAGGATTCCTGTTTGAGCTAGAATTACCGCTTGAGTAAGAAGCTGAGAAGAACGAGAATTCCGTTTTCTTGTGAGGGAAGAAAAGAGGAAAACCAGCTGATTTGTGTATTACTCGGCCGAGTGTTTGCACTCGGTTGAGTGTCTGAGTCGGTTCTCGGATAGGATTTCTACTCGAGATCGAATTCTACCTTAAACGGAATTGTTTATTATTTTGTGAAGCTGATTTTTGTAGAGTTGGAGTCCGAATAGGACGTGTTAGACCTCACGGTCAGCCTACAAATCTCGAGAAATATTTTTTACCGGGTTTCGACTCGGTCGCTAAAAGACGGTTTTACCCCTGGTGTCGGATTCGACCCAATTTAGTGTTATTTGACTCGAAACGACCCACTGGGCCTTATTTTGAGGTTGGTTTTGTGAGATTTGTCCTCCTTAAAATGTCTAAACCAAATGTCCATTATTAGGAGCCCATTTCCGAGTACGTTAAAGCGTCCGATCATCATCGGGTGTTTGTCGGAAACTACTATAGACACCTGGCAGTCAAAATGTGGGAGTCTACAGAGCCCCCACTCTGACTGAGGCTTGGACAGGGCGAAAGTGAGAGTAGCCACCAGGTCAATCAAGGATTAAAACCTGGCAGCTTCCGGTCGGGTCGTTTAAGGTCCATTAGACCTGCGTAGAGGGCCCGCCGGCCATGGGCTAGAAATGTACCTGAACTGATGATGATAAATCCGTGGGGAATTGAACTCGTCGCATGAGACTTAAAATGGGCCTGTATGTGGGCTCATCTTGTTAAATGCCACTGGGGAGTTATGCAAATTGCATGGTCCTGCTTGAGTCGTCCTGTACATATTTATGCAAAGTAGCAAAGTTTTGCACATAATATTTGTAGGAAAAATGACTCGTGCTGGGGAATAAAAATTTTGGGAAAAGGTTTGAATTTTTGAATTTGCAAAAGCCTTTGAAAAAATTAAAGAATTTTTGTTTTGACTTTGAAAAGGAATAGGAATGCTCGGGATGACTTAGCTAAGCCTTAGGACAATGGTTTGTATGCTAAATGCTCTAGGATTGGGAATCCTAAGGTGAGGAGGAGAACTTATTTTTATGCTATAAATACCCGTTCTTGCTTCATAAATTTTCATAATTCCATAATTCCTCAATCACGTAAAGAAAAGAATAAGTCCTGAAAATAATTATTCCTTCTTTTAGCAAATCAAGTATGGGGATCGACCGACTAGTCGGAATGTTGCACGAGTGGTCCAAATATTTTAGGGATGCCGATAGGGCTATTCTGAATCAGAATGGCGTTACCCAATTGTCTGTGATCCGTCAGATGCAAGTAGACTGCCACTTCTTGGATGCTTGCCTGTCCTACTGGGACGATACCTATCATGTATTTAGTTTTCCTCGAGGAGAGATTTGCCCTATTCCTGAGGAAATTGCTGCTGCAGGAGGATGGAATCCTATACTTCGCCCTGCTACCCCTTTTTCAGTTTCTGACCCAAGGAGGAAGTTAAGGGAATTTTTAGGGCTTTCCCATATGGAGGTATCCCGTATGCTAGAAGGAGATACCGTTTCCCTGATCGACCTGGCTGAAAAATTCATGAACCAAGATGACGTCCGGGTCAGGCCGGTTCATAGCCGTAGGGCCTTTACTTTTTGTATGCTCCATGTTTATGCCTTTGAAGGGCATATGGACTTGTTATCTTGCATGGGCCATGTCAGACTTTTCACCGTGGCTGATCTGATGGAGACGGAGCACAGCCCGGCTTGGCTAATTACAGGAGAGATTATCCAGGGTTTGGATAATCGTAAGAGGGATCCGTCAGCCCGGCTGACTGGGAGTACTCGGCTTCTACAGGTATGCCGTTTTTTGATTTTTTTGGCGTTTCCAATTTTCCGGTTTTTTGCGGTTTGCGCGGTTTTTTCCAATTTTCCCGGTTCCTGCGGTTTTCTCGGTTTTCACGTCTTTTCACGTTTTTTTTTTCACGTGATTTTGACGATTTTGATTTTTGTGGGTTTTTCAGCTGTGGCTGTTCGAGAGGTTATCGATCTTGGATCCTCCCTTAGATGTGAGCCGATATCAACCCAGGCAAGTTATGTCGAGGAGACGAGCTATTGCCTTTTCTCGCTTCAATACCCAACAATATTGGGATGAGGTGCTATCTTTTCATGGAGGCCTGTTGATCCGTTGGGCCGTGCCATGGTGGCCAATTTACCTTTGGACTGGTCTAGAATCTCGAGATAGGGCTAGATATCAGGTAATCCTATCTTTTAGGCAGACAATTCACCTCTTTCCCGATCGCATACTTAGGCAATATGGTCGGGCGCAAAGAATCCCAGAAATCGAGGCCGTTGTGAGTGAATCTACTCAGCTGACGGATGTGATGTGTGACACCTATATGCAAAGGTGGTATAGACGAGCTACTTGGCCTGTTCTTAAAAATTCTCATTCGATCTGGGTAACCGATTCTTATGTAAGATGGACCCGAGCTGATTCAGCTAAAACTCGAGCTGCCCTGAAAATTGACGAGGCCTATGACCTGTTACGCCGGGAGCATGCTAAAGACAATAGGAGCTTCTTTACTGAGGGAGCTACTTCGACAGGTCAGAAAGGGGGATCTAGGACTCAGACTGAAGGGTCCAGTAATAAGGGTGCACGGGGGAAGGTGATCCCCCTGACGGACTTAGAAAGGAGACTAGGGCCAAGACTGGCTGCTAAGGACCGACTTGGTCCTCGAGAAAGGCTTCCCGAGCCGGTTAGGGCTCGGCTTGGACCAGTGCCAAGGGTGGAGAACCCAAAATCGAAGAAGCGGGTTCGAGCAAAGGAAGTTCCCCTTGTGATTAGGGAACGTTCGCCCCCGCCCCGTCGGCCTCGGGCTCCACGTGACCCGAAAGATAAGGGGAAGGGCGAAATGTACGAGTAGTCTCCTAAATTTATTATTTAAGTATTACTACTATTTTTTGTGGTGTGCTTTTGTTTTTTTTTTTTTGTGATGTATTTTTTTGAAATAATAAAAAGACATATTAGTGAATACCGTTCCCGTCTTTTCGTTATTGCATTGGTTGTACCCTTTTGAGGGGTTGCCTACGTATCCAAAATTAATGAAATCAAACCTTCCGTAGTTCAGAAGCATTTTTGCAATTTTTCGAAATACATCAAGATTATTAATTCAAGATGTGCAACGGTAGGATAAATGATCCTAACTTATTGACTTGCTTAAAATTTTGAAAATTCATAAAAAAGACATTTTTATAAACTTTTGCAAATGACATTGAGATAGGGTTTATGGGTAGTAACGCTTCAGTTGGTCCAAGTTTGTTGGATTGACGAACTCATTCCCGTCCAAGTCTGTTAGCATCACTGCTCCTCCTGAAAGAATTTTCTTCACCAGATATGGCCCAGCCCAATTAGGTTTGAATTTTCCCCTTGGGTCAACTGGTAGCAAAGCTCGAACAGATTTTAGGACTAGATCGCCTTCTTTGATGTTCCTGGGCCTAACTCTTTTTGTTAAAAGCCCGTTGGATCCTTTTCTGATATATCTGAATATTATTCAGAGCCCGGGACCGCCGCTCGTCTAAGAGGACTAGTGAGCCATATCGGGCTTGGACCCAGTCCGCCTCAGGTACCTGACTTTCGAGCAGAATCCTAAGGGATGGTACTTCTAGTTCGACTGGTTGGACTGCTTCCATTACATATGTCAGATAGTATGGAGTTGCTCCGGTTGCTGTTCGAATTGATGTCCGATATCCCCATAAGGCAAAGGGTATTTTGTCGGGCCAGTGCCGGTAATTCTCAGCCATCTTTTTAAGAATGGTGACAATTGTTTTATTGGCTGCCTCTACCGCTCCATTTGTTTGAGGACGGTAAGGTGACGATGTATGCCTTTGGATCTTGTACTTTTCCAATAAAGTGGCAGTTTCAGCTTGGAAATGGGTCCCGTGATCGCTGATGAACTCGTGTGGAATCCCATATCGACATATATTTTTGTTTTGGATGAACTTAGCCACATGTTTGTCATTCAAGATCCGGTATGATTCGGCCTCGACCCATTTAGTGAAATATTCGATAGCCACTAGGATGAAGCAGTGACCTCCTGTCCCGGAAGGGTTCACTTTCCCGATTATATCAATTCCCCATGTTGAGAATGGCCATGGCGATGTCATTGTATATAATAAGGATGAAGGCATATGCTGAACATTAGCGAAAATCTGACAGTTATGACAGTGTTTAACATACATCTGACAGTCAGTTTCCATGTTATTCCAATAGTAACCAAGTCTTGCGATTTTTCGGGCCAACATATGGGCGTTCATGTGTGGTCCGTTTTCGCCATCGTGCACCTCGGCCATAACTCTTTCGGCTCGAGTTTTGTCAATGCATAGAAGTAAAGCCTCCTGTGCTGTCTTCTTGTACAGCTGTCCATCGTCTGTGCGGATGAACTGGGTTGCCCATCTTCGCAGAGCTTTCTTGGCCCGGTTTTCAGCTCCCGGAGGATATTCCCCTGACGTCAAGTAGGTTAGAATAGCCTGGTACCAAGGTTCTGGATCATTTATCTCAATATCTTGGATAGCGTGGATGTATGCCGGCTCGGATCGCCTTTCGACACAAATGGGCATGCTGGTTAGATGTGCTGGGATATTCAGTAAAGATGCTAACTTTGAGAGAGCATCTGCAAACTGGTTTTCTTCCCGAGGCAGATAAATGTACTCCACTTTTTGGAATTGTTTTTCGAGAACCCTTACTCGTGCTTGGTAAGCCACGAGATTTGCGTTCCGAGTCTTCCATTTTTGTAGGGTTTGATTTATAACTAATGATGAGTCGCCGTGGACCCTGAGGTTTGTTACTCCTAAATTGGCGGCGGCTTGCAACCCGTGAATGCATGCTTCGTACTCGGCTGCGTTATTAGTCACGTCAAAATCTAGCTTGATGGATAACGGGGTATGTTCCCCTTGTGGTGAGATTAGTAGAATCCCGACACCAAATCCTCGAAAGTTGGACGCTCCATCAAAGTACAAATCCCATGTGTCGGTGTCGGTATGGAATATGTCTTCATCTGGGAAGGCCCAAGTATCGGTGTGACCTTCCTCGGATACCGGACTATCGACGAGGAATTCTGCTACTACCCGGCCCTTAATGGCTTTTAAAGGTACGAACTTGAGGTCAAACTCAGCTAGCATTAAAGTCCATCTGGATATACGGCCGTTGAGGATGGGCTTCTCGAACAGATACTTGACTGGATCCATTTTGGATAGCACATGTACCTCGTGACTAAGCATATAGTGCCGGAGCTTTTTAGTGGCCCATACTAAAGCTAGACACGTTTTCTCGAGCATGGTGTACTTGCATTCGTATTCCAAGAACTTTTTACTGATGTAGTAAATAGCCCGTTCTTCAGAATCGACCGTCTGGGCTAGCATAGCGCCCATGGCCGTCTCGGTCGTTGTTAGGTATAGCGACAGAGGCAAACCGTGCTGAGGTGGCATTAGCACCGATGGAGAGGATAGAATTTCCTTGATCTTATCGAAGGCCATTTGACATTTGTCGTCCCATAGTGTTCGTTCTCCTATCTTCAGTTTCTTGAAAATGGGTTCACATACCATAGTTAGCTTTAAAATGAATCGGCTTATATATTGGACTTTCCCGAGAAACCCCCTTATCTCATTTTCGGTTTTAGGCGGTTGCATCTCGGTTATGGCCTTGATCTTTGCTGGGTCAACTTCGATGCCACGTTGGCTAACAATGTGGCCCAGTAGCTTGCCCGATGTTACCCCGAAACTGCATTTTTGAGGGTTTAACCTCATGTTGTATTTGCGTAGTCGGGTGAAGAACTTCCTTAGGGCTGTAATGTTCCCGTTTCGGTCCTTGGATTTGACAATCATATCGTCGACGTAGACCTCCACTTCCTTATGCATCATGTCATGTAATAAAGTGGTGGCGGTCCGTTGATAAGTGGCACCAGCGTTAATAAGCCCAAATGGCATCACGGTATAGCAGTAAGTCCCCCAAGGTGTGATGAAGGTGGTCTTACTCATGTCTTCTTCCGCCATTTTGATCTGATTGTATCCGGCATACCCGTCCATAAATGATAGAAGGGCATGATCGGCCGTGTTATCCACCAGTATGTCGATATGTGGCAACGAAAAATCGTCTTTTGGGCTGGCCTTATTAAGGTCCCGGAAATCTACACATACTCGGACTTTGCCATCCTTTTTGGGTACTGGTACTATGTTTGCAACCCAGTCTGGATATTCAGACACTTGAATAAAGCCCGCTTTGAATTGTTTATCAACTTCTTCTTTGACTTTGAGAGACCATTCGGGCCTCATTCTTCGGAGTTTCTGTTTTACCGGCTTGTACCCGTCTTTGATGGGTATTCGGTGTTTAGCTATCTCCCGGTCTATTCCCGGCATGTCCTTGTAGGACCATGCGAAGACGTCTTTGAATTCTTGGAGGAGATCCGTGAATTGTTGTTTCTCCTCAGGATTTAAAGATAAGCCCAACTTAAGCATCTGAGGTTCTAAAGGGGTTCCTACGTTGATGGAATCGGTTTCTTCGATTACCGGATCTCGGGATTCCCTTTGCTCAAGTTGCTCGATTAGATGCGGGGGCAATGGTACCTGTTCGTCGGGTTTCTCAATGTCATTGCAAGTAAGATTTTTGAAAATATTTTGAAAATAAGCCAAGTCATAAGCAGAACGGTTATCGTTATTATTGATAGTAAATTTTGAAAAGAGCTCAAAGAGAGCTGCCATCTGATCGTTGGTCAGAGGCGGGATAGGGAGAGCCCTCGGGACAGACTCCGGGGCTCCCGATGGTGAGGCTAAAGAAGGGAGAGGGGTTACAGACTCGATCCTAGTACTGGACCCTCTAGACTTTGACTCAGTCTCCGACTCTGACTCTGACTCAGACTCGGACTCAGATTCAGATTCGATAGCATGCATATCTCCTTCGCCAGTAGTTAGCTTGTAGACTCGGCCCTGACTGTCGGTCCACTTAGTTGTCTTCCTCCAAGCTCTCTTCCCAGTGTCGGTACCGACTTCAGAGATCAGCTTAGTTGGATCGAACCTGCTGCTGCGGAGGATCAAGCTGACTAGCTCCTGCTTAGGGGTCGGGATGACCTTGTCTTCCCCAAAGAGTAGTCCTAGAATGGGCTCAGTGTTGCTTGTGCCCTCCTTTGATTCGGCCTGGATAAGGGCGAATATGTCATCTGGGATGAAATTGCATTCCCGAGCCAGTTTGGTCCCGGGATATGAGATGGTGGGCCGATAGAGGCCCGTTTGAACAGTTTCAAATACCGGGGTGACGAACGTGACCGCCTTGGTTTGGTTCATGTAGCCGGACGCCATAGTATAGCCTAGACCGAGGTGAGATTGCCCGTTGTTCAGGGTTTCGATGATCTTCCCAGGTGGAAGATATGGCCTTGATGTGACTCCCGGTAGGCAACCCAGGTTCTATAGCATCGTATAGATGCTAACGGTGAAGTACGGCTGGAAAAGGTACTCTTCTTCGATCATTCCCACAAAGTTGAATCCTCGTGGGTCGGCGGAGCCTGCGGTGTTGCAGCTTGACACAGTTATGGGAGTGGCTTCGAGAGTGACGATCCCATCCCGCAAAGGTAGTTTGACCTTCCTGTGCAGAGTGGAAGACACGGCTTTGATCGCGTGAATCCATGGTCTCCCAAGTAGCAGGTTGAAGGATGAAGTAACATCGATCACTTGGAACTCTAACTCCTTCTCGATCGGGCCCGTTATGATGGTTAGTTTAACGGCCCCAGCAACTGATTTTGGGCTCCCATCAAAAGCCTGGATAGTCTTTGCAGTCGGAAGGTAGTCAGCCTCGGTAATGCCGAGGGCCTTGGCTGTTTTTAAAGGAAGGACGTTAACTGCAGACCCGTCATCAATCAGGGTCATCGGGAGATATTTTTTTCGGCAGATTACCGTGATATACAGGGCCAAGTTATGGGTGGTCCCGAATGGTGGAAGGTCGGATTCGGAGAAGGTGATAAGTGTGCCTTCTCCTTTGGACTTATCCTTGAGGTATGGCAGGATCGTGGCTACCATTTCGGTGGGGGTAACCGATGAGTCGACCTTGATTTCATCAAGGGCCTTAGTAAGTGCCGCTCGATGCTCTTGAGAACTAACCAAAAGTTGTCATATAGTAATATCAGTTCGGACTCTCTTCAATTGTCTGACTAGGGCCGTGTCAGTGTTTGGCTCTTCGGGAGCAAGTTCCGTCCTGGAAGGTTCAGTGACGGTTTCCGGAGTGGCTGTGATGGTGTGTGTACCGGCCAGAGCCTTGGCTTTAGCCCTTCGGATTTCCTCGATAGTGACGGGGACAGCCTCCCCTTTAGCAAGGTAAACATCATCCTCGTCGTCGTTCCATATCCCGTTGATTTGGGAAATGAAAGGGGAAATGAGATGAGAGCAGTCAATTACCTCTCCGGTAAAAATGGCATGAGTAGCAAGAGGATTGTTTTTGTTACTTGGCTTGTCACTGGGTAACGGTATCTTTCCATTTTCGATCAGATCTTGGATAAGATGTTTCAATTTCCAGCATTTTTCCGTGTCATGCCCGTTGCCTTGGTGATAGTGGCAATAGGCTTGAATGTTGTAGCTTTTGGATCGCTTTTCCACGGGAACTTCTGGAATTGGGCCTATCGGTTGGATTAGGCCTTTCGAAGATAGCCTTTGTAAGGCATTAGCATAAGTTGTTCCTATGTCAGTGAATACCCGATTTGGAGTATTCTTTTTGGTTGAGGTGTCAAGTGAGTTAACCTCGTCGAAGATGCTTCGGGCCGCCGTTGTGGTTACGGGCTTACTGGAGGATGAACTAGCTCCTTGATACCCTTTGGTAGAGGCCTTTGTAAGGTTCTCTAGCCTTAAATCGTCTTCGATTCTGGTACCCATTTCAGTCAGAGTGGCGAAGTCGGGTATGATAGCGTACCTGAGATGGACTCGGTAAGCAGGGAGGAGGTTTTTGACAAAGGCCTCCACTAGAACTTTTTTGCTGGGCTTGTCAACCAGCTTAACACTTTCGGTCCGCCACCTTTGGAGGTATTTGGTGAAACCCTCCTTTGGTTCTTGGGCCATAACTTCCAGAGTACGCATGGTAGTCTGGATTTCAGCATTATCCGCGTAGTTCCGTGCGAATTCCATTGCAACATCGTCCCAAGTTTTGAATTTCTTGGGGTCAAGCCTGTAGTACCAGGCTTTTGGGTGTTTCTCCATAGAAGAAGCAAAGAGGTGCTTGAACATGGTCGATTTGACCCCCTTGACAGCCATAAAGTCTTTAAAAGCCCGAATATGAAGTACCGGGTCTTCAGTCCCATCGAACATTGGCAAGCCCGTTAAGTTAAGGTTAGCGGGCAGTTCATCGGTTAAGGGTGAATAGGTACGGGCATTTTCCGTGAGAATGGTGTTTCTGGTGGTCGAGTGGACCTGTTCCTGCAGCTTTTGGACCGCGCCGGCCAGTGCGGCCAGAGGTCCGTCATCTTCGATCGAAGCATTGGGGGTTCCCTGTTCCACGGCACTAACCCGAGTGAGGATGGCAATCTGGTCCTTCCGCATTTTCCTTAATTGGTCCTGGATCTGGGCCAACGAAGTGGTCAACTCGTCTATGGCTTTTTGCGTCATGGTTCGAGTGAAGGGTGGCCTGTCTGTAAGAGCACCACGTAATTAGCAACTTAACCCGAATCCTAAGGAAAGTACATCCCGAGCAAGGGAAAAAATGAAAAAGACTAAAAAGACGGCAAATGACCCGGAAAAGACACCTAGACGGGTGACTTGTGAAGAGGTGGGCCTTCCTCAGGATCCAACGCTGTGGGTTGGGCCTTGTCCGAAGGAAGGTTCACGTGAGACATTCCTAGACTTTTAGACTCGATTGTGTAAATGGACCAACCTCTGTAGGAGTATGTCCTACGTAGGTGGGCCTTGCCTTAGTAAAATAAGGCGGACTAGGATGGGGGGGGGGGGGGAACCCGTGATGTAGGATCGACGGAGTTTCGACGCTAGAGACTTCAACGACTTATGACACGACCCGACACTGCTAAATACGGGAAGTCTAAGAAGAGGAAGTTTTGAAATGTGATGATTTTTTTTTTGAAAAGCCCGAAATGAATCGGGTGGAGAAATTCGGCCCTTTTTTCGAAAAAGAGAAAAGGAGTGGGCCTTGCCTTAGTAAAATAAGGCGGACTAGGATGGGGGGGGAACCCGTGATGTAGGATCGACGGAGTTTCGACGCTAGAGACTTCAACGACTTATGACACGACCCGACACTGCTAAATACGGGAAGTCTAAGAAGAGGAAGTTTTGAAATGTGATGATTTTTTTTTGAAAAGCCCGAAATGAATCGGGTGGAGAAATTCGGCCCTTTTTTCGAAAAAGAGAAAAGGAGTGGGCCGAATGACGGGTTTTGAAAGTTTCGAAAATATTTTCGAGTTTTGAATTGGGTATAATACTGGCTAGAAAAAGGCTATTTTGAGTAAAATCATAAATCCTAAGTTCGGTATATGACCCGGGTTTTGAAATTGGATATTTTGAAAAGGATGCAAATTTTGAAAAATGACGGTTTTGAAAAGATATGGATCAAGTAGCACGTAGTCATGGAAGCAGTATAACGATGCCATCTATGCTCTTAATCTAAGTGTCGGTCAGTCTGTAAGGATCTATACCAGTGTACACAGCCTATCAAGAATCGAGGCGGACTCCCTAACTCGAGTTGAGATTAGGACATGCCGTAAAACCCATATGAATCGGCTAATGGACACCTTTGACATAACCAATTTGGACTATATCAACGGTATAGTGGGACGTCGGTCACGAGTACCGGCCCGGGAAAATGGGGTTTATGCATGAACCATAAACTAAAACGCGCATTGTACTAGTCAAACGATTTCTATTCGAGTCTCACCCTGAGGACACCGAAGGTTATTAACTCATCGGAAAATCCCCAGCGGAGTCGCCAAATTGTGGACATGACATAGGTCCACCCCGACGCGGCCACGCGCGGGTTTCGGGAGGCGAATGAATCTCCATGAGATGGTTAAATGGAAATTTAAATCGAAGTCGGAGTCGCCACCGAATTTTATGGTTATTCGGAACCGTTCCAGCCCACTCTATGTCGTAGTGGGCCGTGGACAAAATACGGCCCATTTCCGATGTAAGAGTTTATTGGGGTCGTCCCTTTTCATATCGATATAGATGCCGACTAGAGCGGTTAATCGTATATTGAATGACTCTCGTTGCCAATGGTTTCGGACATCCGGAAACCACGGTTCTGAGTAAGGGGTGAGGGTACGTGTTGGGAAGTTCACTAAGAACACCCAACCCCGCCCGCACATTAGCGGCCTCTACTAGGATATCGAATGACGTTTTAATGCGCGCGTTAGTTGAACGATGAATGATTATGCAGACATTGTTTTCTAAGCATGTGAAAAATTGAATGGGTTGCTAAGTCAATTTAATGCATGAAAATTGATTAACGTCAAAGTTGTATTTAGCATATGAGATTCGTTTTAGTATAATAAAACAAACGAAATAAAAGGATGAATTTGCTACAAAACAAACAAAAGAGTTAGTATCGATTTGTAAATAATAATATAGCAAATAAAATATACGAGATCGAGAAAATAAATATTAATCGAAATCTGAAAAATATTGTTGAAAAGAACGTTGTTTTGTATAAAAAACTAAATTCGAAAAATAATAAAAAATAAAAAATAAAAAGGAAAAGGCCGCGGCATAACAGCCGGCCGCGCGACTCGCCCGGGATACCGGCGGGTCGCGTGGTGGCCTGTTTCGGTGCCGGTTTTCGAAAAACTCGAAGTTCGCATTAAATCGCGTACAAATATTGTATGATTCATACTCGAATTAATATTTTCGATATTCGTTATATTCGATAGTTGACTACGAAATCAATATCAAATATTCGGAATAGTTTTGAAAAAGATGTAAACTTTAGAAATCGTTTCGAAGAATAAATAAAAAAAACGAACGAAAAGAGTTAAAAAAGGAGCTCGAGTTTCAGACTCGTGCGCGAGTCGCCTGTGAGGGGCGCGACTCGCGTGCGGGTCTGTCCCGTTTCGCTCGTTGTTCGAAAATTGTTATTTTGATGAACCGCGTACAAATTATGAATTAATTTGTATTCGATTCATGTTTTCGATATTCGTCATATCCGATATTCGATTATGAAATCGATATCGAATATTCAGAATGAATAAATAAAAAAAGGGTCTCGAAAAATCGTTTATTTTGAACGAGAAAAGAAAAGAATTTTGAACGAAGAAAAGATGTAACGATTTTTAGTATCGTCGAAACCTTAATATAATTCTTTTTGATACGATATTCGATTATAGAGAAATCGATATCGTATGTTTAAGAATTTTCATTATGAAAACAGTTTTTCGTTAATAACGATATTAGGAAAAGAAAAAAACGACTCTTGACCCGTAATAAGACGCGACGGACGAAGAGGAGAAGAGGAGAGAAAGGAAGAAATCGGGCTTGGTACACCCTCAACCTACAAGCTCTTGTTGACTCGGATCGGAGCTCGTCGGACTGTGGCTAGGCACGGGAGCGTCGAGTGATGTTAGGTTCGGTTTAGGGTGGCACGGTTTGGGACGTGACGGGTGAAGGTGTCGGGTATCGGGGCCGGTTTCCTTCAGGTTTTGGATGTATTATCGGTTTCTCGATGCTAAGGAATTATGTGTGTCGGGATGATAGAAAGTTGATATGTATTATTGTTGATAAAATCGTCGTGTTTATTGTGTTGGATGCAAGGGGCTATTTATAGGGAATTCCCGACCTTGGCTTAGAAGAGTTTGACTACCGCTTAGGATAGGAAACGCAGGAATTTGAGGGAAATAAGAATTCCGCTTTCTTGTGAAGGAAGAAAGGGAAATCGGCTGATTTGGGCTGTTTTGGCCGAGTGTTTTACACTCAGTCGGGTGCTCGAATCGGTTTTTGAATAGGATTCATGTTTGAGCTAGAATTACCGCTTGAGTAAGAAGCTGAGAAGAACGAGAATTCTGTTTTCTTGGGAGAGAAGAAAAGAGGAAAACCGGCTGATTTGTGTATTACTCGGCCGAGTGTTTGCACTCGGTTGAGTGTCTGAGTCGGTTCTCGGATAGGATTTCTACTCGAGATCGAATTCTACCTTAAACGGAATTGTTTATTATTTTGTGAAGCTGATTTTTGTAGAGTTGGAGTCCGAATAGGACGTGTGAGACCTCACGGTCAGCCTACAAATCTCGAGAAATATTTTTGACCGAGTTTCGACTCGGTCGCTAAAAGACGGTTTTACCCCTGGTGTCGGATTCGACCCAAATTAGTGTTATTTGACTCGAAACGACCCATTGGGCCTGATTTTGAGGTTGGTTTTGTGAGATTTGTACTCCTTAAAATGTCTAAACCAAATGTCCATTATTACGAGCCCATTTCCGAGTACGTTAAAGCACGTTAGCGTCCGATCATCATCGGGTGTTTGTCGGAAACTACTATAGACACCTGGCAGTCAAAATGTGGGTGTCTACAAAAGCAAACCTAGCAAATCCCCAATCGATAATCAAAATTCTAAAATCCAACTAAAACATAAAGAATGACTAAGAATTACTTCACAAGTTGCATTTTTTATTGTACATCTACTAATCTATAACTTCTGTAAGCAAAATAGGATGTATGACGAAGATGGAGTGAACTAACCTGGCATTATAACCAAAAATGATACACAAAGTCCCTCTTCTCACATAGTAAGAAGTTCGGATCGTCCCGGTACCAACTTGGTGACTAAAAAGGAGGATAAATTTATTTATGAGATGGATAAGGAAATAATAAAATTGAATAAGCTGACTTATTTGAACAACTTTCTTTTCTTTTGTTTTTCTTCTTTTTCATTTTTCTTTCTTTTCTTTATTTTCTTTCATTTTTTATTTTTTTTATTTTCATTTGTTTTCGAACACTTCGAATTATTGATAAGTGACTCTTTTCTTCTTTTGATTTTTGAGTTTGTCACTTTGGATTGAAATATGAGCAATTATTAAACACTTTGTTTTTGTGTTTTTCACGATTTTCTCATTTTTGTGGATTTTTGTGAGTTTGTAATGGAAGTAGTGTCACCAAGTCGGGATTCGGTCACCATAGGATAAAATAGTCATAAGGAAACATCACACCATGAGATGAATATGTGAACAATAATGATGGTATACACCCTAAATCACTAATTAAAGCAAAGATTAGTCGATTCACAATACTAATATGCAACACTAAGTATTTCCAAATCATTCTTTTCATCAAAGTTGAAATCTAGAAAATCGACAAAACTCTTAGGAAAATGCAAAACATCTTTTTGGATTTTTCAATTTTTCAAATTTTTAGGTGTTTCTTGAAACTTTTTCGACAAAACTAAAAACAAAACACACACAAAAGAGAAATAAAAAAAAATCCACAACACATATTCAAAACCAAACTACTCCCAACATCCCAACACAACACAAATCCATCTATACAACAAAATCACACCACCAAATCCACAATTTCCACCAAAATCAATCCAAGTATGATGCAATAAGCAACAAACTCTAATCCTAAACTTGGGTTTCACTCACTCCACTTCTCGTCTTTACTTTGTTATTCTCGAACGGTACCTACAAAATAGAAAGTAACAAAGCAGTACCAAATTCTTCGAGAAATAACTTTTATTACGATAATTATAACTAAAACGATTAATTAACTCTTATTATCATATAATAAACTATAATGAGCTATAATAACGATTAAGCACACAAAATTGACCCGAGTAAGTAAATAAATGTGGGTAAAATAATCACTAAAATGCCGTTTATCAAGAGCCAACTTCATAATGTAATCCAAGAAATTAATACTGAAAGTATGTATAGTAATTAAATCGACCATGTTTTGTGTTACTCCAATGTAGTGAATATGTTACTTCAACATATTTGTGGTCGAAATACCGAAGACCTGGCGCATCTCTTCTACTCGTGTGAGTACAGCTCGCGTCTGGTGGATGAGTTAGCTGGCTGGGCCCAGGTTCGCATCCCGAGAGATATAGACAACAGGTGGAGGTTGCAAAGTAGAGGATCGAAGCTAAAAAGAGCAGCTATCAACGGGATTATTAATGCTTCGTTCTATCATATTTGGATTCAAAGGAATAGAAGCAGAATAGAAGGGAGTATAATTCGCCCTGAGACTATAGGAAATATGATTAAGAATGAGATGAGTCGTTATTTTCGATATCTCGATAAGGGAAAGTTGAACACTAAAGATGCTAGTTATGTGACTCGGCTGACAGGCCAATGTACATGATACGTTGTACATGATTATTTATTAATATTACTTACCTTTTAACAAAAAAAACATATTTTGTTTTGAAAAATACTCTACAGTTGATCCCAACTTGAGACACATTGAATATGTTGTAGGACTGCCTCTATGGGATGATTGAACAGTATGAGGACGGTCCATCCACGCAGTCAGTGGACATCTTGATGGCGCATTTCGACTTTTTTAAAGAAAGTGTGGTCGTTCTCTTGACTTGAATGCTGATCTCATCTTTGTTCCCATCAACCTCGATGATTATTACTCATGCATATGTATCAACCGTAAGGAGAAGACATTAGATCTCCTTGATCACCAACGCTACATGAATGTGCAAGATACAAATTTGTACAAGGTCGCAAATATAATTGTGAGTGCTCTCCTTCTGATCAGTATATATATGCCAGTAGTTATTATTGCATACGACTATCTGTTTCTCACCTACTAACATCATTGTGATACACGCAGGTGTCAACATTGAGCGATTACCTCGACAAGTATGAAGTCCCTGGTGCAGCTGATATAGTTACTTACGAGTTCAACGATGTTAAGATGAAGTGGAAGAAATTAGGCGCAACCAGGAACGAGTCGGGAATTTTCCTTATGATGCACATGTTAATGTACGAGGGTCGTACATTCCACCACATTGACCTCGAGAGGAAGGTCAACAGATGATATTTGGTGGACCAACTTGCAGTCACACTTCTGTTCGCAGACAGGAACAAGATGCGGCCGCGGTTGTTGGATAACGTAGATAACTATGTGGACGCGAGACAAATGATCATCAACGGTCCCAGGCGCAAACCAACAAAGGGCCAAAAAAAATAATGTGTCCAATGAATCATGTCATCTTTTTTCTAACTACGAATTAATGGTTTGTATTCTTTATATACTTATTATGTACATTGGTATTTTGACTATCACCAATGGAACAAAGCTGATAAACTCTGTTACAGTGACTGTCTGTACTTGTTACTCTAAGTAACGACTGGTGTTACAATGGGAATGAATGAAGCTTACCCAAGATACAAATGTGGTCTCATAATCAGTGTGTTACATTGACGCATTACAACTGTTACTTTACTGAACAAATGATGTTACTCTATGTGATTAATGATGTTATTCTTATGTCTCATGGTTAAACAATGCTATTATCAGCAATTACTCTGACGCATTATATATGGTTCTTTAAAGACCCAAAGTTGTTAATTTGGTAATGAACGGTTCTAATACAAATTATCCTCAGTTACTTTGGTAATCATTTGTTTAAACAACGATGCTGTCCTCAGTTACTTTCATGCATTATGTCTATTACTATAACTGACCAAAGGTGTTACTCCAATAGACCTGAGATGTTACTCTAACCAAATACACATGTATTAAATAAAGTATAGAGTTAATTGCAATGTAGCACAGTGCTATGTGTAAAAAAATGTGTACAGAATCAGTTATTCGTGTGAATTAAAAAAAAATTCTTAGAATGACCAAAAACACAAGTATCTAAAAACACTTGTTCCTCCTCTTTCTCGGTGTCTTCTTCAGTTTCCACTTCTTTGTCGTCTTCATCTACTTCATCCTCCTCATCCTCATCATTGGGTGGTTTAATAGGTTGTTTAGGGGGTCGTGCTGCGTACGAATTTGGACAGTTTCTTTAGTCATGGTGCGCCATTTGTTTGCAGTTATTGCACATGCGTTTCGGCTTTCTAGAAAGTGCGACCTTCTTTTCCTTGCTCGATAACATCCGCTTTCCGCTGCCCTTTGTCTTAGAAATCTTTGGAGGGAGTATCGTGATATTGTCAGAGGTCGTATACCCAAGCATATTTTCCAGTTTCTGTGTTTTGCCAATATTCCCCCCACCAAAAACCGGCTGCCGCTGCAACTTGAACTCCCGAATTAATCCGCACAAGCTTTCCTCATCTGCCTTGTCTCCTGCCCTTAGAAGTCCCATTGTCTTATGGATTTCCGACCACAGTTTCGACATCTTTATCTGTTTTCCGTTGATGATGTCAATGTTTTCGCTGTCTAATCCTTCATCACCGATACGAGTAGTGCGAACAACCTCTTTTGTCCACCTTTTGGTTACCATGTTTTCGAGTATAGTGGTGAGCCCTTTTGATGAATATATCCAGATTACGTGTCTACACAGTATCCCTCGTGAGTTAAACAACTGACATGTGCAGCTTGATTCAGACATACCTGGACAGATGACGACATATTAATGTGACATTGATACGGCAAAATAATGCGTCAAAAACAATATAATATCCATTTATTCATTCAGCTGAGACAACGATTATAATGGAGGTAATGGTGTGCAAAATGTAATGGAGTTCAAAATGAGTTACTTTTAAGAATAAGTGATGTTACTTTAATTGATTATCGGTGTTACTTTTGAGAATAAAGCATTCACAACGCGGATGTCCAAATGCTATCCTCAATTACTCTAACGCATTATATATGTTACTGTAAGGAATGACTGATGTTACTTTATTAAATAACATGGCAAACATAAGAAAGGATGGTCTTGACCTAAGAATTAATGGTAAACAACGATGCTATCATTTGAACAAAATGTCAGTGCATGAGTGAGATTAAGCAGTACCTGATATATACTGGACCGTAAACTCTTTATTTTGTGTAGCATCCCTCACCATTGTCTCCTCAATCCCGTCCTTCTCAAGGAAGCCCCTCATGCTGCAAGTACCCACAGAAAATTTCACCTCCTCCTGGAATTCTTCAAATGCGGCGTGGGTGTAAATTTTCGCGGTGTAATGTTCAATTGGCAGGTGGGTTGCTGTTTTTGGAGAAGCTTGTACATTGTCGTTGTTGAGTTTTTTTGGTGTATACTGTTGCTGGTCCATGGCGCTCTAGAATCGCATCCAGAATTCGACCAACGTCCCCGATTTTTGTTCGAATCTTTTGAAGAAATTGTTCTCACTCTCCGACCTTTGTGTTGTTCGCATTAAGCCGCTCATCTTTAAATCCCTGCAATGTGCCATCACCCACCGCCTCCTAATGGAGAATGTAAATTAAAACTACTCGACATTACCCCCATGGTACTCCTCTATTATGTCACGTCATTCCGCATCGAACTCATCTCCATCAATCTCCATATCCCATACTATAGCATTCAATCTCCTCAAAAAATCCAGGTAGTCACTCCGCGTTGCACCGTATTTGGTAGGAACCTTGTTCAAGATATGCCACATACAGAAACGGTGTAGCGCTGTCTTAAACATTTTCCTCACGGCTGGTATAATACTCGGATCCTGGTCGGTGATAATATACCCCGGCTCCTTACCTCCCATTGCAGTCAGAAATCTCTCAAACACCTAGACGAACGATTCATAATCCTCGTGCGCTATCAGAGCCCCAGCAAAACTTATAGATCGTTTGTGATGATCAACGCCGGTGAACGGCGTGAATATCATTTTTTATTTGTTCGTCCTGTATGTAGGGTCGAACGAAAATGCAACTCCAAATATTTGGTAGTTTCGCCACGCCTCACCGTCAGCCCAGAAAACCTTGCTCACACTCCCATCTTCATCTTGCTCGGAGTCAAAGTAGAAACCCTTCCTATTCTTAGCCATGTCTTTGAAACGATCGATGAATAGATGACCGTCCCTCTCATATAGGAAGCACTTTATATCTCTTCCCCAGTTTTTGAAGTCAACCAAGCTCGCACCCACGTTTGCGAATCCCTCTACCTGCTCCTTGCACATGTTGTATGTCCGTGTTGCGCCAATCTTCAGCTGAAAATAAGAATCAAATGTTACTATAAAACATTTATGTATGTTATTGTAGACTATTCGTGTTACACTTATGTTGTAATAGTGTTACTGTAAAGATACAAAAATGTTACTGTAGCAAATTTAAATCTTCTATTCAGCATTCTATTTTCATACAAGAGTTAAATGACCCGCATAACGTGCCTACTTAAACATCGCAAATATGTTACTCTTATTTATAAAGTGTGTTACTCCAACGTATTCAGCAGGTGATTAATCTACGGAAAATCCAACATTAATAGAGACAGTTGTGTTACTCTTATCCTCAAGTACTGTTACTCTATAGGACCAGTGGTGTTACTCTAACAAAAGTAATTAGATTATGCACACATTGGTCGTGTTACCACCCCTAAAAAATGGTGTTACACCTACCTTATACACATGTTAGTCTATAAAAAAAATTGTGTTACTCCATACCCTTGAATTATTCAAGATCATTTGCTTGTGGTACTTTGTCAGGTTTCTCGACAGCTTTTGGAATTCTCTGTCTTTTGGTGAGATCATTTCGTGGTTGTGGCCGATGTGGAACCTATCAATCCTGAGAGTTTCGCCTTTATTGAAGAGCCTAATCCTTGCCTTGCACCCGCATCGACGGACTTTCGTCTTCTTTTTAAGCGCGTCCACAACAACTTCTTCCCCAGTTGCATCGTTAACAACATTCGCAGCCGCAGCTGTATCGTTAACAACATTAACAAAATTTGTAAAGCCCTGTCTGTTGCAGACTATGAGCTTCGACTTTATCTCACCACCGTACCATCGCTTCGTGTTATACTTTCTCACATCAAATCCGCAAGCCAGCGCGTAGATTTTATAAAATTCCACCGCCTCATCAGTTGTTCCGAATACTTGCTTTATATACGGAGTGAATGCCTCACCCACATCTCTGCACTATTCCTGTGCATTCGGTTCTTTGCCAATGCTACCTGCAAAAAAATTAAAAACGTTACGCCCATGGGACATAAGTGTTACTCCAACTCATAAGTTGAGTTACTTTAAATCTTAAAGCAAGTTACTTCAACATCAGTGCCAAAAACCTTTTTCAACGTTACATGTTTGTGTTACTCTAATTAGAATTAGATATTACTGTAAATCATAACGTATGTTCCTTCAATGTCGTGTCTGCTTCAACAGAAAACAAAACAATAATATCAGTGAGGCTTTTCAACAGAAAACAAAACAATAATATCAGTGAGGCTTAAGATAAACCTGGAATCTGTACTAACATGAGTGCAATGAACCATTGTTATTAATTTATGATTAATCAAGTGAATAAAATTCCACCTTTTTCAATGTTGTCCTGTGCATTCACATCTTTGTCAATACCACCTGCACAAAATTAAACAACATTACGCCCATGCAACCAATGTGTTACTTCACTTTTAAGTTGTGTTACTCTAACTGGTACAGTATGTTACCAGTACTCGATAATGTTAAACCGTTTCACATAATAATCTTATAGAAATCAAAACATTTGCAATTAAGAACGTTTTCATAAAATCTCGATCAATTGAAAATCAAAATTAAAATTTTAAACAATTCCGAAATACTTTTGAAATAAATTATTAAGACCCTTTTGAAATAGGACCGAAATAAAATAGAAACGGAACACAAAATTTCGAAATTCATAACTCAAAATGTCAAAATTTCATGAAAATCGAAATTTGTAAATTACTCAAACTTTTCATAACGTAAGTTCGGAGGAAATGATAAACGGATAAATAGAGTCAAGGTCAACGACAAATCGAAACAAAAGTTTTCAAACCCGACAAAGAAGTTGAAGGGATTGGCCGAAGAATAAGTTGCAGGATTAACGAGGAGCTAAGAGGAGGTCGAAATTGAGAGTCAAAAAGAGTTCTCAAAGATTAGAGAATAATTTAACCATCTCGAGATTCCCGGTACAACTCCCACAAACACGGGTTCCTACTTTCCATCAAATACGTTAAGTCCAATATTAGACGCTAGGTGGTACTACTCAGTCACAACCTCAAAAAATGTCTTACGTGATTATCCAATCGTTCAATCGACACAATACTAGTCCACAATTGTTTTACAATCTAATCTCATCAATTAAAATTCCAACGGTCACCAGACAAACCCAAACTCACAATCGATAAGGTTCCTAAATCCAAAGCTCATAAAGTTTGAACTCGAGGTACACTCCCAAATTCTCGAGTAAGGAACACTAACAAGATCCACCAATTTGACAATGTTCGGGTACTAAATTCTCAAAAATGATCACCAACATATTTATAATGCCACAAGTACAGAACTTGGGAAAATACGACAGATCCTCAAACACGCTCAAGCCTATAGGTAATGGCGTAAACACTCACATCTTCAAACACATCATTGGGCTAAGGTTTCTAAAAATTTCACCAAATTTCATATTGTATCAATGAAACCACCAAAATATTTATTAACTCAACGAAGCCACAATCTCGTTGGTCTAAGAGTTTTGAACTATAAATCCATCAAGATGATTCGCGTTAAGTATTCCTCAAAACAACGCCATAAATCCAACCTTTAACTGTGCAATTTGTTTCTCTTCTTCAAGGTTAACAACAATTTATCCAAGTTAGATCACTCAACTCCAAAGTTCACAGGTTACAACCTTAAACGATGATCAACAATCTAATCCACCAGAAACACGGGTAATCTATGTCAACCGAAATTTCTAACAACATTAATGAAAATCTTCGCTGGTACCACAACACTCAAGCTAATTAACAGTTTAAACAATACTCCATGATCCCAAATATTCGTGATGCCTCCATCCAATAAGCATCAGGTAAGAATCCCAAAATAATATTATCAGTTACACTTAGTTCGGTTTTAGGTTAGGTACTAGGTATCCATCAAAAATGACATACTCTTACTACTACAAAATATATTCAACTCTAAGTACTCCAAAATAATCAAAGTAACCTATAACCCAAGGTTCAGTGTCTAAGGTATCATCCTAATTCCATCAATCAACAATTTTACAATCAAATCAATCCTCATGAATTTCTTACTTACTAAAAAGGTAGGGTAGACTCACAATCCTCAAACCATGTAACAAGGGTTTATTAAACCTCAAAAATCTATAACTTGGGGTTTACTTGGACAGAATCCGGTCTAACCAAAGAATCTCAAGAGGAAAGATGGTAAAGTAGAAGAATTAATCGAAGATGTATCACAAGAATGAAGACGAGAATTCATAAGAGAAGTATTAGAAGAAGTAGAGGTAGGAAGAAAAGAATCAAGGATCCTAAATAAGTAAGATTTAAAAAGAGAAGAGGATCTTCGGACGTCTAAGGTTCACAAAGGAATTCGCGGGGTATCTTCATCATCTCGTAGGGAGCGAGCACACATGTCTTGGGTCGCTCCATCTGGATCTACTACAACATCATGGAACAGGAATCTACTCTTGATCATCTGACCTGTAGCTGAAGCGAACTAAATCTGAGCTGAAAGGTCACCATGTTGTAGCACAAAGTTGTCCACTCAATAGGCGTTGCGAGTTCTAATCAGGTCTTGTCCCGATCAGAACCAACATCCTATCAACATCTTGTTCATTCATCTTCTTTCAGACAAAAGCAACAAATATTCAATGCTAATCATTGAGTTACAAGAACATATAAACCTAACAGTTAAGTCCTTGCTTTGATTTCTACCCATCTCTCACTAATATTTCTTTAATGTTCATATCATTTACTGGTATTTTTCCTAAAATCATGTGTAAGCGTTGGGAGCAACAATGCTCTGATACCAACTGTAATCCCCTAAAAATTCTAACGCAATACATTGACGGAAACACTATAGAGTTGGGATTAAAACACACTGACAAACTATATCTTAATTAAAGAAATGGTAAGTCAATACAAAGGCCTCTTTTTACAAAAGGGCTAAAAAGGAAATTCTCTAAACAGGTTATACAAATCCATAAATTACACGAATAAAGAAAGAGTAGGATCCACGCTACTAGCTAGCTCACACCCAAAACCCAGCAACAAATACCTGTCATGTTATAAACACAACAGCCATGTCAGTGGGGAGCAACTCGGACGTTCTCCCAACCATATTATATCATATGGAACATACTAGTATTATTATATCAAAATACTTAAAATGAGAAAACATTAAAAAAACGATATAATAAAAATATGTTTTCGGAGAAAAATAAAGCACTTGCCAACCTGCAAGTCAAAAATCAATCGATAATAATAATAATAATAATAATAATATTCAAAATGGCGTTTATGGAAATTCGATCAGTGTGCACAAGGCTAGACTTTCACAAGGATAATACTGGAAACTAGTTTCGAGAACTGTAGACTTAACTCATAACAGAATCCAGTCTCTAACTAGGCAACTCAACTATAACAGGACTGCGTGCAGCGAGGTTCTGGTTTAAGTAGTATACACCCCTCCTGGATACCAAATGTATCCAGTTCAACTGACAGCGACTAACACGATGCGATATCTAGCGTAAGGGCACAATACACACTCTCCTTGGCGAAACTACACCCAGTTCAACGACCAAATGCGCCCCAAATGGGCACACCGACTTTATAGCTGATGGCAAAAACGTACATCCCAGACTATATTACTCTAACCCCACACTTGACTTTATTCCATAACTCCAAAACAGTCATTATCGATATTCAAAAGATATAATCATTATGAGGATAAAATGAATAAAATTAAAAGAGAAACTTTCCATAAATAGAAACTTGCCAGTTTTAGAAACTTACTTAAAATAGAAATATTCTTATAGAAATACGTAAATCATTGAAATTAGTGAAATATATAAAAATAGCATTTCTAACGAAATTAACATTTTATTATTATCGTCGTTATCGTAACTTTAATATATTTCTAAACTCGTTACTCAAAATATAATTAAAATATAATAAGTCAATATATAGTATTTTATAAATAATTAGGAAATCGAGGTAAAACAATAAATCTTAGAAAAGAGATGTTTTACGAAAACGATATCAAAATTAATTGAGACACAAGTTTTATAAATGAAATGAAGTTACAAAGATTTCAAATTATTTTTAACAAATAGCTTTTATTAATAAATAATACAGATTTTACCAAAAATAGTCAATTGTAAACAAATAAGAAATTATTAGTGAAAATAGTCTCGACTAAAAATATATTTAAAACAAAATCGACTATTTTCTCATTTATTAGTATAATTCGTAAAACGAAATACTTTATTCAACAAGTATAAAATCTCGATTATAATATAAAAATACGATTTTGAGTTAAAATTATAATTTAACAAATTATGACGAAAAAATGTAATCGATATTATTTAATTACTAGTGTCACGATAACCAACAAAATATTATAACAATCATAAATAATTAAATTACTAACGATTTATAAAACGATATCAAAAACTTGTAAAATATTTAAGGCACACGATTTAAAATAAAATAAAATAATATTTAGCAAATAATAATTAGCTAAAATTAGAAAATCGAAGTTAAAATATTTACTACATACTACTACTCAAACATACGATATAAAATCGAGTAACGTCCTAAAGTTACCTTCAGTCGATAACCAAACCGAACACGTACTCGTCCTTCATCAGTCCAAGCTCCAAATCGCTAGTCTTCTAAGCAGGCTCCAGCACGAAAAGAGTTGGCAAAACGTAAGAATAAGACAAGGGTTGAATACGGGTAACAAGATACACCCAAAACAAGGAGGGAAATTAAATCGTATACGAATGGGTCGGAAAAACGATATTCAAACTCAAGATGAGGGAAGAACGAAGGGATGAGTATTAGACACAAGACGGAGAGGTAATTGTTGTGTCAACCATATATGAGGTCGAAAAAGAACTGAGTTGATGAACACGGTAACCGAGGTAACGAGACAACAACCAAAACAACACCAAAAGACGGCATTAACACCGACCCGAACAGCAACAGAACAGCAGCGCAACAACAGGCACGACGAACGGAAAACAAGGAAAGAGTCAACGAAAACGAGGCATGACGAACCCGTAAGCGAGAGCAGCAACGTGATGACCATGACAGTAGAAATTAGACCCGAACCAAGAACCGAGAACATCAACAAGAAAACACGAGAAAGAAAAGAAAGGGAGCAGAAGAACGAGAAAGAAGACCAACAAAACGCAGTAGCAGCAAGGCGAGAAGGACAAAGTTACATCGGACAGTAGCATCGATTTGACGAACAAGGAAGACAAATCAAAAAAAAATCAGCGAGATATCAATAGAGAGGAAGAAGAACAAAGAAGAGATTAAACATCAGCAGAAATACGAGGTAGCAGCAGCAATAACAAAGCAAACGTTGAATGACGATAGCAGCAACGAAAACATCAGCAGCAAACAACAAAACGAAAGACAACAGCAGCGAAGAGGAAACAGAAGATCAAAGAACAAATTGCTCACCGAGTTTCGACGACGATAGGGATGAAGACAGGGACGCTTGGCCGGATAGACAAACGCAGCAGCAGTAGTGACACCTGTGCAACGGTAACAGTAACAAAACAACAGCAGAGCAATGGCAGCAGCGACGAAGCACAGCAGCGTGTACTGGACAGCTGGGGAGATTGAGAAATGGTGAGGAACAGGACAAAGGCAAACAACAGAGATGGACGATGAAGAGGAAGCCAGGGGTTAAAGGCCGGGGAGATGCATACGATAAATAATAGTGGGAAAAAAATATGGGGAAACGAAGGGGTTTACAAGAAAGAAACAGGAAGAGGAGCGTGAAAGTGGAAGAAAGTCAAGTGGGATGAATGATGACAAGAAGCAAGCGGTGGGAAGCCAAAAAGAGAGAGGGAATGAACGTTAATTAAAGAGGAAGGAGAAATGAATCAACTTAGTTAAATGAATCGGGTAGGAGACAAATTCCATAACGATAAGTTGATTGACCCACGAAACGGATTAAAAATCGAGTCAAAAAGAAGATTAATAAATAGTTGGGTCAACTAATAAAATTAGCAAAATAAACGTTTCTCGAGATATAAATAACTATTCGAGACGAAAAAGAAGTTGATAGAAATAAATAATTAGACGATGAAATAGTATTTCCCGATAAATAATAAATAAGTGAATTAAATTGATTTTTCGAGGAAACGTAATAAATGTTTAGACGAAACTTAATATAAATGAACTTCGAGTCGAAAACAGAAATTTGAGCTTAAATATAAATAAATAACAAGAATTTAGAATTTAAATCGTCGAAATAGATTTTCGATAAAAATTAGATTAAATGTATAAAATAAATCGAAACAGAATAAAAATATGTTTTAAATATAAGAAGAGTTTCCGAGACAAATAGTATTTTAGGAGTTTAAAACGATTAAACGATAAATTCGTTTTATAATAATTTGAAGAATTACGAGTTAAATCGTAAAAATAAAAATACGAACAAAATGTTATTTGAATTTAAATTTATAAAAAAATCAGGGGTGTTACATAGCTTGCAATAAGTAAGGGTCGAATACACAGAGAGACGGATGAAAATCGCTAATTATCTAATAATCGATTCTAAACTATTCTAAATTCTGATTTTAATTGAGTTTGATCTAAACTAATGCGATTATGTAAATTAAAAGGTTCTAATAATATTAAAGAAATCTAAGGCTTTCTGGTTCACTATGCAATTAAATTGGGTAAAGTTAATTAATAATTCAATCAAGCAATCATAGTTACTTAGGGCAAAGACACGGCCTTTCGGATCTTATGTCAACCTTAGGATAGATTCTGACGGGCTCTCGCAACTTACCAGATTATCCTACCAACCAACTTGTAAATCTACCCTTACCAGGCTTTCGATCTTATGTTCTTGTTCCTAAACATTCAACTAGTTCAACGTCTCAAACTAATTAAACAATAATACAAGACAAGTAGTCAGACAATAACATATGAATGATCAATTAAACCTATAATCATGCTAACATCCCAATTCAAATAACATAGATCCCCTTCAATCCTAGATAAATAAATTAGCTACTCATGACGAAAGATGAAACAACAAAATAATTAAGCATAATTGAAATTAATATGAAAATAAGGGAAAGGGGAAAAATACCGATTATGAAGAACTGAAAGATTGAATAATAATTAAAAGCAAAAAAGTACCGCTACAAGCTTGGAGAATTCCGATGCTAATAATAAAACTAAACTAAAGTTTTTGAATGAGAAAAAATAGTGTTCTTAAACCTAACCCTAAGAAGGGTATTTATACTTATTACAATGGGTCTAATTAGGAAATAGAACATAGTTTAATAAAATAATCCCATAGGATTCTAATTAAGGTAGAATAAGGATTTTTCAGAAAATAGGAAAGTCCCTCTGACGCATCGCGAACCGCTCGGTTCACATACAAACTGACCGGTACGAAAACGAACCGACCGGTTCGAAATCAAACCGCTCGGTACAAAATCAAACCGACCGGTTCGGTATCATACCGACCGGTTCGGCCTTCGTTGTCCGCCTTGCAGCCTTGTTTTTTCTTGTTTTCTTCAATTGTAGCTCTTAACTCCGTCTTTTGCTATGTTTCCTGCTAAAATATAAACGTAATACCCGGCATAACAAACTACGAATAAAAGGCTACTAAACTATTCCTAAGGCATGTGAAATCGGTAAAAACGTAGGATAAAATGAGACTAAATATGCATATGAACTACGTTCATCAAATCCCCCCAAACCGAATCCTTGCTTGTCCCCAAGCAAACTCACATCAGACAAAAAAAAAATTGGCTCAGAGCAAACTTTGTCAACACGCACCATCCCAAATCTAATACTCTAACAAGCAAATGACACCAAAGCTAAAGAAACAAATTCTAAAGCAAAAGATGAAGAGTAAAAGAATTCCAAAAACCAAGTCCCAATTAATATTCAAATGCCAAACTTTTAATTTTGCACAACCTTCTATATCGAGATTTCTCGCGGTTTACACTCAGCACTCATCAAGGGCAATATTGTGAGTTTATGTAAAATCGGAAGGACAATACACTCACCTAACTGCGACTTATAAGAACATGCATGCAATCTAACATGATACCAATCTCTACCAACCGTACATACACATTCAATTGGACCAAACACATGTCGAGGACTTACATATGGTATAAAGTGAGGCTAGTTGGGTAAGAAGGGGCAAAACGATTTGGATATGTGGAGGTAAAAGTCAAGCTAGTACAACCGTAACCAACATTAGAATTATTCCGTCCTTATCAAACTTCAATCAAAGGAATTACAAGTAGTACCAAACACCTTATTTTCAACTTTTCATAACCGGCTTCGCACAAACAACTACGAAAACAGAGAGATCAATTCTTTTCTCGTAGCAAAAACATATTCCTTTTCTTTTTTCACTTTTTTTTTTCAACTATCTCCTTTTTTTTTTCTTTTCTTTCATTGAATTTTTTTTCAATCATTCATCATTTTTTTTCTTCTCCAATCAACAAGACATAGTACCCAATTTCACCCGAAAAAAAAAACAATTTCGTCTAATTAACCAAACTAGCTTGACTAGGGTAGGCAAATATGGCATGTAGTTAATAAACGGGTCAAAACAGGTCAAATTATGGCTATGTGGAGTTCATGGGAATTAGATAAAAGAAAGGGGATTGCCTCTTTTACATGTGTCACAGTCACAAACCGAATGCATACAGGTACTTAAGAGACGAATGTCATGCTTATGCAATTTGATGTTACATGTCTCATAAGGAGTACTACTCTCAACCTATATGAAACTGATCATGGATGTCATCAGTTTAGGCTCTAATCCTTACAATTTAAGTAGCTTACTCGACAACAGGTCAATTTACTCATTTGGCATTCAAAACATAATCGGTGACAAGATTCAAGAAATACTAAACTCAAATAACGGGAAATAAGTGTCATTCACAAGAAAGAGCAAAGAACTAGGGAAAAGCATGCGACAAACGCAATGTCCTCATCGCCTACACGACTCTATACTAAAACACACACAAAATCAAAAATTAAAAAAAAAATAATTAAAAAGTTTTTTTTTTAAAGTTAAAACACACCCAAGAGAAAACATACACAAAACACAAAATATCCCCCTAAACCAATTTACAGAATGTCCTCATTGTGAAGTTGTGAACCAAAGTAAATAAGATAGGACAAAAATATACCGGGTAAAGGAAGATAAACAAAGAAGACGAAAAAAAATAAATTAAGAGAGAAATAAGGGAAGGTACCGACAATATATATATATATATATATATATATATATATGCTGCAAATAATTTCCCCCCAAAGCAGCAACAAACATGGGGAATAAGAATCAGATTCATAACCATCAGCATATCAGTTCAAGGCTCACAGGAGTAGATCAATATATATATATATATATATATATATATATATATATATATGCTGCAAATAATTTCCCCCCAAAGCAGCAACAAACATGGGGAATAAGAATCAGATTCATAACCATCAGTATCAAAATCATATCAGTTCAAGGCTCGCAGGAGTAGATCAAATGTCTGCGCATGTGCTAAAAAGAAGCATAAGTAGCACCAAGATACAAAGAAGACATCATATAAAATCAATGTCAAAGATTGTCTTAGTCTATCAAACGAGCTGGGCCAATCCTGAACAAGGTGGTCATAGTATATAAGAAGATTAAGACTGCTAATAGGCGGCTCGTAAGGAAAGGTGGCGTACACACCAAATTTCTCAAATTTCCTCCAATGCTTATCATCGAGTATAAATTGCATAAGAGAATTGTTAGAATTCTTAAAACCAGTCAAAACATCAATCTTACTTGCCTCACTTTCTTTTGGAAGGTTGTCTAAATCCGACAAGTCTAAACTCAAACAAATCTGCTTCAAAGAATTACCACAATCCTCCTCACAAATCATAAGTTCAAACAAAGGGTCAAGAGAAATCGGATCAAAACAATCAATGGGTAAAAGGGATTCGTCCTCAATATAAGAGAAAAACTCAAATTTCTCTAAAATGGGTTTCTCAAATAAATCATCCTCGATATCCCATCTATCCACATATTTATCACACAAGGAATCATCAAAAAGTGCTTTCTCCTCTTCCCTTCGAATTTTCCTCTCAAGCTCAAGATCTTCTCTTTTATTCAATTCCTTCTCCAAAATATCATAATTAACATCAAATGACACTCTCTCAAAATCACACAAATCAAAATCCTTAATGTTGTCCTCAATTAAAAGAGCAACATTTAGAGCATCCAAACACAAATTTTCCTCAAAAAACATACATTCCAACTTAGTATCATTGACATTCACAAAGTCGAGAGAAGGTTGAATTAAAGTGTGTGGTAGTTGGTTTAAAGAAGGTTGAGATAGTTCACAAGGATTAAATTCATGGAAATCGACATAATGCATCATATTATCTTTCATCGGGGAGTGGGGAAGTTGGATAGATTGAACATTATACACATCATCATCATCTTCATCATCAATTATTTTCACAGAAGATGGAGATAGAACACTTACCTGAAGGTTATTTGCTACTTCCGTAGGCGAACCCGATTGACTTTGTTGCTTTTCGTCTGCTAACTGGGTAAGAACTAGCAACTGACCTTTTAGAATCTCTTTGTAACACCCCTAATTTTTATAAATTAAATTCGTATTTGTATGTTTATTTTGTTTACGATCTTACTCGTAATCCTTAATTTTAGTTCTTATTGGACTTACGTTGACTTCTTCTTAAATTCCTAAAATCTTTATTTTTCCTCGAATTTCCAATTTCAACTCGAAACTCGTTAAGACATTTTATTATTTCCTCAGGAAACCATTTTATTAAATTTTCATTGAATAATTATCATTTTGTTTTCGAGAAATCAATGTAATTCATTTTTCATTGGAAACTATTTATTCGTCGAGAAACTTTACTTCCTTTAAAACAATTATTTAAATTCAAGATTGACCAATTTGTTTTCTCGAGTAAGCTAATTATTTTTATCAACTTCGAACTTGACCCAAATATTTAATGTTACGACAAAATAATATTTTAGCCCATCTCAAAGTTTGGGTTTAATTCCTTTCTTATGCGATTTTAACCCAATTTATTTGTAAGCCAGTTATTTATTTTTACTAATGATTTTGATCACACCGTAAATTATTTCTCGACCCAAATCGAGTCCGTTACCTCGTCACTAACTAGATGAGTCACTAAATATTTTATTAATTTAAGCACATGTTTTTATTTATCCTAGTTCTACTCAACTGCTTCCCTCTCTACTTCTCTAGTGGTTGTTGTTATTATGTTATTTACTTCATTCTTTTTATAATCCCCAAACTCTTCCATTACTCTTTCTTCATTGTACATGTACATAAAACTCATCCTCCTCCAATTTCGTTTAATTACGTTATTGCTGCTCAGCCTGTCACGTATCTCTTCTCCTTCGTTCATTCTAATCCGAGGGTAATTTAATTACTCTTATCCTCATCTCGTTTCCACATTTTATTAACTTATATGGTTCTCATACCATATGCTTTAATTTTACGTAGGCTATCGTGCTAGATCCGATGAAGATGGTTATTTTATTAATTCGGATCTCGATGAAGGTAACACAGGATGGCATGACTCGGTATTGCATGATATATATGTTGTAGTTGCTTGTAGTATCATTTTAAATCGAATTTTATAAATATGTTTACTATATTATTATGATGATATGTTTCAATCTTCTAAAAATTATTATAGGGCCGAGACTAAAACGTATGAATAATAATTAATTTCTTAATTTTTCGTGATTTTTAATATGAACTATCAAATTATAGGGCCGAGACTATTTTTAACGAGGTTACAACATGTTTCAGAATCGATTAGCGTTTTTGTACGATTTATTACTCAAGTTTACAGATCTTATTTTCAAAACGTTCGAAAAGAGACTACTGTTTATTTTAAGTCTATTATACATCTGTGAAATTTTGTAAATTAATTCCAAGTAGTTTTGTCACAACAAATCGTTTATGAAACTGTGACGGATTAGTTCGCGAATCTGTCAGTTGTTGTAAAACCTAATTTAAAACCTATGATAAACTTTGAATTTAATTTTGGTAATTTACTTACAATAACTTTAAAGAGTCCAGTTAATGTTTCTAATTGGATTTGTTTTAAAATAAAACTAGGTTCTGGCCCGTGCAAAATTGCACGGTTGTATTAAAAATGATATTTATATTTAAATGAAAAAAATTTAGTTGATGAGAATACATACTATGATGAAAATCACTTGATATAAGATTCATGATTTCTGAATTTAATAAATAGGAGGGAGTACATATACATTAAAGTGTAAAGCTAACATATAAATAGATTAAAAATAGGAGTAATAGATGCTTGCTTAAACTAACATATACAGTAAAATGTAAAGCTAAAAATAGTAAAAACAGACAACTATACAAATCTACGCGAGCATACAAATCTAATTACAAATATTGGAAAACTTCTTGATATACCACATTAGTGGTAGTGTCAGAAGTTCGATGATTGCCATCGAAAATAAGGATTTTCAATCTTTTTTTGATGGTGGCCCTTGATAAAGCAACATATAATTGACCATGGGTAAACGCAGGCTTAGGGAGATATAGACCAACGTGTGACAACGACTGCCCTTGACTTTTGTAGATTGTCATGGCAAAGCATATGGAAACAGGAAACTGCTGCCGAGTAAACCGAACAGGGAACTTGGCCGAGTCAGATGGGGAAAGGGTCAAACGCGATATATACACTATGTCATTTGCATGGCTACCCGTTAGTACCTTGCATCGAATGACTCATTTCGCCAAGTCAGTCACAATTAAGCGCGTACCATTACACAAACCACGAAATTGATGAATATTCCTGATAAGCATAACCATAGCACCAACCTTCAATCGTAACTCATGGTTAGGAATCCTGGAGCACTTAATGTTGTTCAAGAACTCAGTGGAGTGCAGATCAGGCTGGCCCGGAACTATCTCGTCCATACATACCTCATCAGAGCTTAAATCGACCTGCTCTACACCGTCAAGAAGAGATAATACATAGTCGTTAATCAATTCAACAAATTCATGTGTAGGGACCAAAATCGCTCTTTCCTGCAAATAATCAGCAGTCCACAACCGATTCAATAGGTTGGGATATGTGCTGGACACAATTGATGCAATAGGATCGGTGACATTATGGATAAGAATGTCATCTGGAAATTTAACATCAACCTCGCCATCATTGCGCCCACCTTCCAAACCATCACCAATTCTGAGGATCCAATCCAAGAATTCTCGTACCTCTTGTGCATTATAAGGGGAGGCACCGACTTAGCTTGAAGACCATGTTCTGGGTGAGTCTGAGTACCTTTATAAATACAGGGCGAAAAAAGGGAAGGATTCATATAAGAAAAATATAGACAAACTGAAATGTAGATGACACGGCAAACAACGAAAGCATTCATACAAAAGGGAAGAAAAATTATCTTGCATGATGACCATAAGTAAGATGAAAATAAAGCTGCATGCACAATGTCAGACCTACTTCCTTGGGGAACAACTGGAAGTATTTGTCGGAAGTCACCTCCAAATACGACAATTTTACCCCCAAAAGGCAGGTCCGCATTACATGGGTTCACATCACGCATAACATCTTTCAAGCTACGATCAAGAGCTTCAAAGGCATGCCTATGGATCATGGGTGCCTCTGATGAGTGTTATTTATATACATATTTCCATCCCCTAATTGTTAGTTTTATCTCGGTTTTTGTGCTTAACTCGTTAATAATGATGCAATATATACTTTGAATGTCGATACTTCTGTATTTGTGTGTATTTTGTAGATTTGGATGCAATTGGAGCTAATCAGAGCAATATGTAATCGACAATTGAAGAATTTACATCAAAGCACGGAATCGAAGGAAGAAGATGCGGAATACACGAAGAAACAAAGATCAAAGAAGGAAAAGACATCAAATGAGATGAAAGGATGACCGCCTACACAAGGGTCAACTTCCAACGTCCATAACTTTTGTTCTACAGCTTTAATAAGGGTGGTTACAGTGGCGTTGGAAAGCTCTTTCTCTTAGCTTTCCAATGGTATATTTTACGTCCAATTTGAACAAGTAATGAAGAAATGGCAGCCGTTTGAAATCGAGTGCGCGATTCTGTTACCTACAGCGCTACTCGATCGAGTGCAACTCCGTGAAGCTCCTGCCCATATTTTTGGGGGTCACTCGATAGAGTGCCATAAAGCACTTGATCGAGTGCACCCAAACCGGGACACGCATCAACTTTATTTCGACATAGAATTTGGGCCTGTGAAGTCCAGCAGATTTCTTTTAAATAAGTCTTCTAACTACATTGTCAGACACTTCTTTTTACACTTTTCATTCTACACTTTCTTTTACCTTCTTTTAGTTTTCATAGTTTAGTTTACCTACCTACAGATCTTTACAATTTCCTTCATCATTCGGTATTGAATTTCAATTCTCTTTCAATTCATCTTTATTTATTATTCTAGTATTATTATTTCCTTCAATTGATTGTTAATTCATCTTGATATGTTTAGATTCAATTTCTTTCTTTCTTGTCTGATTAGTTTTATTATGCGTAGCTAATTTCTCATCTAGGGTTAAGGGGATCTATGCATGTTAGGAGGGATTATAATTGATTGATTAATTGTTAATCGCATGAACTATCGCTTGTTTATCGTCTTAAATCTGATTGATTGTCTGATGCATAATTCAATTAATTAGCGTAGCAATTAGGGCTTTTCGCCGACCGGGTTAAGAACTAATTAGGCCACGATAATTCGGGTAGACTGACTTAATGCTAGCGACCGCAGGTTAAGTTTAGATCTAACGGTTGTATTGTACCGACCGGACTTGCACCTTAGGTAGTTCGATTAATGATTAGTTAGTTAATTCCCTGACCCCGACAAATATTCATAGTGAACCTACGATCCTAGACCTTTATCTTATTATTGTCTTGTCTTAGTTACAAAACCCAAGAAAAACTGTGACCCATAATCTAGAATCTAATTCTTAGGATAAACAATTGAATTCTCATCTCCTTGTGGTTCGACCCCTGACTTCGCTATCTACATTATTTAGTGATCTTAGGGTATCTTTGATTAGGGATACGACTACCCCTGTCAAATTTTGGCGCCGTTACCGGGGAGACGGTGTTATTTAGTTGTTTATCTTTTTTAGGTTCTGGGTTATTTTTTTTGTATATAATTTTTTTTTATTTTGTATATATATATATATATATATATATATATATATATATTTATATATATTTATATATATTTATCATTCACCATTATGACCAATTTTTACTTCCCACAATTCAAACATGAGTCAGTACATAATTATTGGGATAGACTTGAGTCTTTCATTATTCAAAATGGCTTTAATGTTGATATACGGGATATGTATCCTATGATATATAATGGTGTTGATGATGAGTCACGGGCTAGAATTGAGGAAAATTGCGGAGGGGTGTTTAATTATATCTCTTACGGGGAACGATTGGAAATTCTTAAATACTTAGCCCGTAATAGTGCTGAATTAGAGTTGAGGCAGAATAATGACAAGGCGGAAATTGAGGATTTGTTGCTGCAATTCATGCAAGCTCGATAAAAGCAAGATAATCAAATAGGCCAATTGCTAGATCATTATGAAATCTTGAACAATCAAATTGCCCAATTAGCAAGCCAAAACTAACAAAGTCAACCGAGTACGCCTATGGAAGTAGTGAAGAACCTCCAGGTAAGTGAATCATGCCCATCTCTTGTGAACATAATTGATGATGATGATGATGGGTATAATGTTCAATCTATTTAAGATCACCAAACCCTCGTGAATGACTGTGAGCTGGAATGTCTGTTTTTTTAGGAAAACGTGTGTTTGGATGCTCTGAATGATGCTCTTTTAATTGAGGATAACATGAAGGATTTTGATTTGTGTGATTTTGAGAGAGTGTCATTTGATGTCAATTATGAGGTTCTGGAGACAGAATTGAACAAAAGGGAGGATCTTGAGATTGAGCGGAAAAATCAAAGCGAAGGGAAGAATACACTTTTTATTGATTCTTTGAGTGAAAAAAGTGTAGATAGATGGGATACTGACAATGATTTCTTTGAGAAACCCATTTTAGAGAAATTCGAGTTTTTCCCTTTTATTGAGGATGAATCACTTTCACCCACTGATTATCTTGACCCTATTTCACTTGAGCCTTTGTTTGAGCATATGATTAGTGGGGAGGATTGTGATAATTCTTTCGCAGAGATCGGTAAGATTGATCTTTTGAGTGGTGTTGAGAGTTCTAACTCTTATTTTATGCAATCTACACCCGATGATAAGCCTTGGAGCGAATCTGAGATATTTGATGTGTATGTCTTGTCTTACGAGCCGCCTATTAACATTCTTACTCTTCTTATGCACTATGACCACCATGCTGAGGATTGGTCTAGCTCCTCTGATAGGCTAAGACGATCATTGACTTTGTCTCTGTTTGTCTTCTTTATATCTTGGTGCTACTTATGCTTTTGTGTAGCACATGCGCAGATGTTTGATCGACTCTTGAGAGCCTTAAGCTGTTTTGATCACAGTCATCTGTGGACAACTGATCTATAAGACAAACCCCCACTTTGCTGCTGGTTTGGGGGAACTGTGTTATGTATACGGTAGTTTCCTTCCATTTTTTTTTATTATTCGATTTCTTAGATTTTTGTCTTCCCCTAGGTTACATTGTCCTTAGGATTGGCTGTGGATCTGCTGTCTTATCTACTTTAGAGTCACATTGAGGACACTATGACATTTAGGTTTGGGGGAGAGTTTGTGTGCTTTTGTGTGTTTTATTTTGTGTCCTATGTTTTACCGCTTTCAAAAAGTTCTAAAAATTTAAAAAAATTAAAAATCAGAAAAATCCGAAAATATTTTAATTTTTTGTGTGTTTTTGTGTGTGTGTCTGATGTAAAGCATGCAAAACAGCGATGATGATAATGCTCTTAACATGATTTCTCCTAATTTTCAGCTTATTTCGTGCCTGAAAACGTGTTTTGTCTTAAGATTTGATTAAATTGATATGAATGCCTATTTGAACTTTTAATTGCCAAATGAGTAAATTTGACCACTTGTCGGCAAGCCACAAAATTCTGAGGATTTTAGAGCTTCCTAGGCCAGTAACATCCATAACTGGTCTCATTATTATTTAGGAATTGAGTGATTTTCTCCTTGTGGAATGTGTAACATCAATTTGCATAAATATGACATCCGTCTCTTGATATTGAATACGTGTTTGGTTTGAGGAGGAGGTACATGAGGAAAGGCAATTTTGTTTTTGATGAGCTCCACATAGCAAAAAATGACCCATTTTTAGTACCTTGTAGATTTAGGTCGTTTTCCTTTGTTTAGCAAATGATAATTTGTTTATTCTTTCACCATGTCAAGGCTATTGCACATGGAAGCCCGAGCATGAAGATCTAGTTAGAAGCAATTTTGACGATAATGCTCAAAAGAGTCTAAAAGATACCGTGAATGATATCTGTGAGCTTCAAGATGGAAAACACAAACCTTACTCAGGATGGATGGTTCCACAAGTCTATAAGGACTTCTTGGATAGACGCAAAGGCAAGGCATTTTTAAAGAAATCCAAACAAGAGTCGACAAACAAAGCTCTTGTTGCGCCTGGCCCTACACATCACAGTGGGTCGATTAAGGCAACAAAACATGCTTCGACGCTAGTAATGACAAAATACATTTAAATGTACAGCAATGTCTATATATATACGATTAAGACAACCTATCACTTAGGGTCATAATTTCTACCAAATTTATGCATAGTAAGTATTAATTTTTTTTTTAGATGGAGAAAATGGGTGGTAGGAGGCCCACAGTAAAAGGGAGCTTGCACAAGAGATTCATAGCAAAGATATTGACGGCAAAATAGTGTTTACCAATTAGAAGGCGAAAACTACTTTTGTAAGTATTATTATGGACATTTTAATCCATTGCTTGGAAGGTGTCCAAGGATAATAAATTTACTAACACTGTTTCTCTGTTTGCCAATAGAACCCTTTTGAACAATTGAAGAACCAAAATGAAGAGCAAGGAAAAGAAAAACCAGACGACGAACTCTAGTTTGAAGCGGCAGATGGTTTCAAGAAGGGCCATGTTTATGGATTAGGAACCGCCAGCCATTATACTTTTCATCTTCTGCGAACAAGAAGGGTAACTCCGATGCATCTTCTTATGTTCCCGGTATTCTAACTCAAGTCGAAAACTGGGAAGCTGAATTCCAAAACCAAATGTTGGAAGCCTTTAATAAGGAAAGAGAGGAAAACTAGAAATTTAGAGAAGAGGAACAGTGGAAAGACGAACATGCTCGGGCTAGAGATGAGATGATTATGAAACAACAAGAGTAACTTGTGTCACAACTTACACAACACTTCCAAATTCAAAATTGCAATCCAAATGACTTTAGGAACTTTCGTAATCCGAATGATGATAATTCTGGAGGTGGTGGGCCGGCGTCGATTTTTAAGTGTAGGAAAATCATCTAATTGTTTAGTCTTTTAAGTTGTTTAAACTTTGGTTACTCTTTTAGGTTGTTTAAACTTTAGTACTCTTTTAAGTTGGTTAAATTTTAGTTTGTTCTTTTAAGTTGTTTAATCATTCTAGGAAGTTTGTCGAAAGATGAAGCTATGTGAATGAATGATATGTGAAGCTATGTGAATGAATGGTGGAGAAGGTTGAAGTCAAGTGAATGAATGAATGGTGTTGAAGGTTGAAATGAATGAATGGTGAAGTGAAGGTTGTATTTGTTGTTATTTGATTTTGAATGAATTGGATTTGTTGTTAATGAATGAATGCAGATAGATATGTTACAAATGGGAGGACAACGAAATAAACTAAAAACAAAAATGTTGGTTCCATTTACCGACCGATAAGCCCAATCCCCGACTGATTTTCATTCGAAATCCGACCAAACCATAACTACGCAACTGGGGTTTGTCGTTAGTCGGAGACGAATATTGACCAACGAAATTGGTCGATAAGTGGTCATCACCGACCGATTTACCGACCGCATTTCCTAATTTGCCGACCAAGAAACCTAATTTACTGACCGCCAGCTTCGGTCGGTAAATTACTTTACCAACCGCCCGTTATAATTTTCGGCTGTTTTATTCATCGGTATTACCGACTGACCACAACGGTCAGTAATTTTAATTACAGACCATAGTTTCCGATCGAATTTTAGCCGTCGCGAAATTTCTTTAAACGGTCGGTGTCCTTATTTACCAACCGATTTTGAGTATTACCGACCGATTATGTCGGTTGGTAAATCATCTTATCCTTGTTGAGAGTGTGGAGGTGCTTTAGGGAAGATGAAGGCAAAACGAAGGTTTTGTATGAAGATGAAACGATGAAGTCTGTTGAGGGGGAGGTTTTGGGAAGAGAAACACTTTAATGTGAAGAAAGATGTGAAAAGGGTGCGGTGAAAATTAGATAAGGGGAGAGAGAGAGAGAGAGAGAGAGAGAGAGAGAGAATAACTGAGTAAATCAAGGAATGAGAGAGAGTGTGTGAGATATTTATCCAAAATAAATAAGTTATTCTTCAATTAGCAAAACAAATTAGAATCATTCATCTCACTCCAATCCAACGAATGTACTGAGGACTTACGGACTCAAATTTGATACTGGAATCACCTGATCCCTCTATATGTATACAATGTAATATATAAGTTTTTTTTACTTAAGAACTCTATGAAAGAGCACGGTTCAATGGAATAATTGTTCTCTTTGTAAATTTAATAAATAGCACTACCCAATTCAAGAATTGTTTTATTTGTTATCATCAGAGAGCATGGTTTCTCATCTCAATTGTTCTGTTTGTAACAATTAAAGAGGACGGTTTGACTAATTTACAACAATTCTCTATTAACAAATAGAACGCTGACCTAGAGGATGGTGCATTACCCTTATGAGAACTGTTAGGAACCGTTCTCTTTATATGAATTTGTGGTAGTGATAGTTTTAGTTTCCTTATTAGTCCAGGTGAAATCCATACTTGAATAAGAGATATCGTACCGATTACAGAAGACAATTGAGTTGTTAAAGTCAATGATGATATTGACAATTTTGGGAGGATGAGGGCCTTGTCTTTCCTTAAAGGAGCGAACAATGTTGAAATCACCGAGAACTAACCAAGTAGTAATAGAAGAACAAGGGTCGTCTAGGGAAGTTCATAGAAGTTTAATTTCCTAGCAAGACCATCTTTTTTTTTTTGCCAACATTACAAAACCACCCTATTACAAATTTAGAGCATTAACCATTAAGGTATTAGCTCTATTATTTAGGGATCGATAGACGATATAATAAAACATATATAACGAACTAAAAGAACTAAAATCATAACACTCAAGATCAACGGGTTGGTAGAGAGCAATAGTATGGGCACGGGCTTCAACACACTTCACTTCTTCTTGGCTGATCATTCCAGTAGACTGCATACTCCTTTGAACGGGTAAGAAACAATAACAAGCTGCACTTACGCCACAAGGACATAGAAAGAAAACGGGGAAAAACATGCCAAAAAGACATGTTCCAGATGGAGATAAAACTCCTGCATCTTGGTAACCGAACTAGCCGAACAAAGGACCACTGATCCAAAGGGAGAATCCAACCGAGAGGAAATGAAGACCACCCCTCACCCAAACTTGTAGCTGTAGACACCAAGGAGTAGAGCTCCAAAGTGTGACCAACATAAATCTGACCTAGAGACGAACAACATATTCTCCGCAAGGAGAAGATTATTACGGAAAAAGAAAGTAGCATTATATAAGTAAAAGACGTCATTCAATTAGAAGGAGACCCACCACTCCAACCAAACCACACAACACCATGATCCAACCTACGTCAAAAACAACCACACTCCGATCGTAACGCAGCTCAGAACTCCACGGCATGAACAATTGACACCCAAACCCCAGAAGCATTGAGAACCAAAAAATCAGCCCACACCAAAACGCAACAGCCTCCTCAAATCGAGAAGACAAAAGCAAGACAAGCCAGAAACAAGAAGACTGGACCAAATTCAAACCGCGGGAGACAGCAAGGAAGACCGTCAGAACATCAACCAACAAATCCCAGAGAAACAAAGAACCTATGGGACACAGAGGTCTATGACCTCAACAACAAAGGACCACACAAACGACGAACCAAGTCAGACCAACAAAAGGCTAAGGTGGGGGAGGGGGCGAGGAGAAGGGGGAACACCTAGCCAGAAGCAAGCCAGACAACAAAGGATCGAACATAACAAAGAGACACACAGACCAAATCGACATACTCCCTCCGTCCCAATGAATTGTTTGCCTATTTCATATTGGGGCGTCTCAATGAATTGTTTGCCTATCTATTTTAGGAATGTTTTTTATATGCAATTTGACCATTCTCATGAGTTTTGCTCCACATGTCACTTCCTCAATGGATCCCTTACCCTTGGTGTCAAAAGGAAAGGCAAACAATTCATTGGAACGGAGGGAGTACTAAAGTGTGGGGGAGGGGGGCAAGGGGAGGGGGGAACACACTCTAACATCCGATCAGGACACGGAATGTCTGAATGCATGGAGGATCAGACCACACCAACAGGAAAACCGACCCGAAAAAGCACAAAAAAGCACGAACAGACCTCACGAAGAAGACGAAACCAGTAAGCCAAAGAACGGATGGGAGAGGCCGGACGACATCGACGATCACCAAACCCAACTCCCACGGATGAACAAAGGTCTGATCCACAACTAACACAGAACGAAAAAAAGAAGACGAGACCGATAAAAAGAGCAAACCACGACATCGGATCAACAAAAGGCACATGCAAATGATGATCAAAGCTGCAAATTAAGATCGAAGGGCCGGAGATGGAGCTAAATAAGCCCCGTCCCCGAAAAGGTTGTAAGGTAGGAGGAAAGATGGTTGGTGGCGGCAGTGGTGGTGGAAATAGGTTTTTTTTGTTTTGTTTACTTAAGAAAGAAGGAGGAGGTTTTAGAGAGAGAAGGTGTCCATCTGTTTTTGTACGGAATTATGAAAGCCGTGGACTGAAGCAAGTGGGAGCAATATTGTGGTGGGATATGGATCTAGCCTGTCGGGTCGGATCTTGGGACTGACTATTTGATGGCTCGCCCTCTCCAAGTAGGTAGTTGACCCATGGGCCTTTGGCGAAGAACTTTGGATCACGGGTTCTAGAGTGGAGGGGACCGCATGAGGCTGGTTTCACAGAGTAAGACCATGGTTGAAAGCAAAAATGAAGGTAATATCCTTGCGGCTTTGAGAAGCATGATAGAGGATCTCACAATGAACAAATTGATCATCCATTGTGTGAATAATGATGGAGCAAGAAGAAGACAGATAGAGCGCATTATAGGGATTATATAGTTGGGTACTCCCTCTATTTTTTTTATAAGTCGTTCTCACATTTCGAGACATCTCTTTCTTTCTTCAATATCTCTCAGAATATAAGAAAAAATATTATGAAATATATACTCATTTGAAAGCTCTTTTCGTAAAGAATTTTATGGTATAATTTTAAAAAAAATTGAAATTCACATCAAAAAAACAAAACGTCATATATCCTGATACCGGAGGGAGTAATAAACAAAACATCATATATCCTAATACCTGCCAAATTTCTGAGCGATCTCATAACCTTCATTCTCGTTTACATGGGTTTCAATCAACCCCATAATGTCAATATTATCGTTATGCAGAAAACTATGTACTTCCACTTACTTTAAGGGATCGTTGAGGCCCCTAATGTTCCAAGTTGAAATCTTCATGGGACGGTGTACATGGTAGCGACACCACTATGATAGCAACACTTTGACTTTGAAGCAGGAGTGGCTCTAGCTTTATTAGCTTTCTAGTATTTCTTAGTATGACCAAGTTTCTTACAACATGAGCACCTATACTTATCCTCCGTCCGTCACTATCAATTATCTGCCTTTACTTTTGACATAAAGAAGAAGATATTCAATGATGAGGTGACATGTGGATCCAAATTTATGAGAATAGTCAATTTACATGTAACAAATATTTCTATAAGAGAGACAGAATTCATTGAGACCTCTCAATATAGAATATGCAAAGAATTTAAGAATTCATTGGATGGAGGGAGTAACATATTTTATACATACATCTGTGCAATAATGATATCAAGCATGTTAACAAACATTTATAACCATTTATCTTCATTCATATCAAACTAGTAAATTTATATAATATTCAAACATTATATCAATCATGATAAATATTGCATCATCTCCCTTCATGTACCACAACTAAAATGTTGTGCACTATTGCAAAATATAAAATAAACAACTGATTTTTTTGTAATATACAACTGACTTACAGCATTTGTCTATAAAATTGTTAGTGATTAAATCTCCATAAAAGTCAAATTGTTTGGATATTTATATGAATAGAATTTAATCTTTTGTCTTTTATTTATTAAAAGAACAACCAATGTAGTGTAGGTGACATCAACAAATAGTATAAATTTGGTATAACTCTTTTGATATTTTGCTCGAATAACTACCCATCAACTCGAATAATTATCTTCCAAAACTTGTCATTATCTCATAAAAAATCGGTTTGAAACAAACTGCTCTTCGATATTTTGCTTGACAAACTACCCTCATCAAATAGAATAGTTATCTTCTAAAACCTGTCATATCTCATAAAAAAAACAGTTTGAAACAAAATGCTCCACTTCCCCCTTTTCATTCAAAAATCCTCATTTTCCTCGCCATCATCTCTCAATTGCTCTATTAGACAACCATGGGTTTCTCTCACACTAATTTTTTAGCAATATGAAAATTGATTGTGGATAGTACTTTGGCCTTGAATGGAATCCCAGAAATTAAAACAATAAGTTGAGACGAAATCCTTCTTCCTCTTAATCAGGTTCTTTTCTTTGGGAATCAGTTTTTTTTTCGGTTTGTTAATTCAGCATTATCATCCGTGATTTAGTGAGTGATCAGTTTCATTAATGCATGCAGTTTTTTGATGTCATGATTTAACTGAAAAATTACTTTTTTTTTGCATCTGCAAAAATTAAACTTATTGAATGGATTGGGACTGTAGGATTTCAGGTTCGGGTAAAATACGCTTCAGGTGTATTCCAGGTTTGAAAAATACGACTTTTTACGGGTTTCAGGTCTGATTTCGTTTTAAATACGGGTTATTAACGCATTTTGAAAACTTTAATTGTCTTTTTTTTATCATAAATACATTTTTATTCTTAATTTTCTTAATTAACAAATCTAATATATGATATTAGTAAGAATAAACATGTTTTATTTAATATATTTTTAATATACATTGATATTACATTTCTATAGAAAGTACTGATATATTGTTATTTGGAAACTATTACACGTATGTGACAAACCTTGATTCGATTTATTGATTTTTTTTATCTTTATAATAATATTTTGATAAAAATATGATTGAAAACATATACAAATTATAAAAAATTTATTTCTTGAAAATTTGAAAATCTATCAATCAATATATATATATATATATATATATATATATTTAAGATATAACAGAAAGACGTTATTTCACGGTACATTTGTGAAATTATTGAATTTAGAGAAATAATATTTTTACGGTATGGTCAGTATCTAAGTTTAAGAACTCATGTGGGTCCGTGAACACAAATTTGATTTGGAAAAAACGAAAAAGTATACGTTATGTAGAATCAATAGTTTAGAGACGACCTGTTTTATGAAAATTTTTACCGTGAATTACTTGAAAATGATTTTAAATATTGAACGACATATTTTCACATAAACTTGATACAAATTAGAATACAAAATATTAAAAGAGGACAACCAATCATAGAAATCACCACACACAATCAAATTAGTGTTCTTACACATTTACACACCTCACTTATCTTATCTAATTACTCTAATATCATCATTCTTAGATTACCACTCCAAAAATTCCTCCATTAACACGAAGAGTAAGAAAGTTGATCATGATCCATTGTATAATTAAGGCGTCTTATGTATCTTGTTCAAATCAACTATTTGAAGACCTAGTTCCACCGCTTACTCTGAACCCTCTCTTAGCCGCCCTGGTTGCATGATAAGAGCACCCCCCCCCCCCCCCCTCCATTGTTTTCTCTTCATTCTTGATGGAGGATGGAGAAATTGTGGTCCTCCATCCAAGAACAAAATATTCTTGGTGAAGGAGTAACCAAAATCATTCTTCACTCAAATGGAAGAGAGAATAAGAATTGTGGGCCAAGTTGCTATTTGTACACAACTTTTTTTTCTTTTAATTTTCTTCTACCAATGATAAAATGTCATGTGAACTGAGTGTGGGTTTTGGAACTAATTAGAGAATAATAAATTCATTCTTGGATGGAGGAGCTTTTTTAAGATGAAAAAATTGATCGAGGAAGAAATGATAAAGTGGAATGAATAGGTCTCACCCAAGAATGAAAAATTCATTCATGGATGAACATGGTCAAAGGGCGGAATCCTTGTACAACTCCTCACTCAACGTGCCTAATTCTTCAATCGAAAGAAATTAGAACGATAAAAAATAAATTTTCTTTATTGAGAATAAAATGTGCATTTGAGGTGAAATTCTCAGAACTCAAGATTTAAAACACATTTGATCAATCTCAAAACTTGAGATTTAATTTTGGTACAACTTCTCAGTTTTTCTTCCACTTGACCCATCTAATTTCTTCCTTATTATACCACTTCAAAACTATATAGAGATTTAACCAACACAATATGATCAAAAGATACTCTGATCAATTAATAAATAATAATATCAATTAATCAATAATAAGTAACTGAAATATTCAATTAAAATACAAAATCTACCGATGATTTAAGCTAAAAAATATTTATTTAAGAGTATAGCATTATTTTTATACTCTTGAACTATAATGTTCATATTTTTAAAAATATATTAAATTCATTTTTTAAAATTATTTTATTATTAAATGGTAAAAAAATACGGAGTATGTATTAAATTGAAAATTTGTTTATATTTTAATTTAAAATATTAATAGCTTAATATAAATCCAAAGATAACTATACTATATAAATATAAATATTTTATCAATTTTAATTTTTGTTGACCCAACGGGGGATTGCGATCCTAAAATATTACTGTATCATTACTTAATTTAGTGTTTTTATTTCTACACCCACTTTTTTGTACCCTCTGTTAATTGTTTTAAACAGAGTGTAAGAGGTAAATGTATCATATCCCGATACATATTGTCAGGCGATCTCCCATAACCTTTTTTGTTGAGTATATTTTATAGGAACACTATTCAACTATTCATGTAGTGTAATACCCGTGAATAATCACGGGGTTATGTACAACTTTTTGTTGGCCGATTTAGTTTAAGACATTTTAGATTTAGTAAGTGTCATAATCAAGAATGTCGGCCAAAGATTTACTTGTAATGACATGTAAATGAATGTGTGGACAAGACATAGGTCCACCACGACGCGGCCAAGCGCGGGTTTGGGTAGGCAAATGAATCTCGTGGTAAGATCGATCTCGGGTCAAAATTTAAATCGAATTTAGGAGTCGCCACCGAACTTTGTGGGAGTTCGGACCCGTTCGAACCCACTCTACATTTAGGCGTATCGTGCACAAAGCACGGCCTGCTTTCAATGCTAGAACTTAGGGGTTCATCCCTTTGCATTACGATACCGACGCTGAGTTACCAGGAATCGTGCATCAAATGACTCTCGTGTGCCAACAGTTTCGGACATCCGGAAACCATGGCTCTGAGTAAGGGGTGAGGGTACGTGTTGGGAAGCCCACAAAGGACACCCAACCCCGCCCGCTCTTAGCGGCCTCTACTTAGATATCGTTTGTTTTCGTGTACGCGCGTTAGTTTGACGATAAAAATGTTATGCAAACAACGTTTTTGGACTAAGCATGCGATTTATGTTCAACTATGTCGTTTAATACATTTAATCTTATGTTAAAGTAATTTAGCATGCGAGGTTCATTTGTAAAACGGTAAATCGCAAACAAATGAAAGCAAAATAAAAAGAAAATAAATTACAAGTTACACAGGCGAAAATACGACCCGGAAAAAACAAAATAGCGAGCAAACTTGACATAATCATAATAACGGAAACGCAAATAGATTAGGTGACTAAAAGATGATGAAATTATGCATGATTTTGAAAAAGGGGGGACACGTGATTATCTTTACACGTGACGACCAAAGTTGTAAAAACATTTGACGAGGCTAAAACGATGTAGGAAGCTCGCGTTCTAGTGTAAGGGAGACCACTCGATCGAGTCATGGAAAGGACTCGATCGAGTGACCTTTCTAAAAACCCCCTGCCTCTATTTTGGGGTGCTGCTCGATCGAGTGAGCCATGGCACTCGATCGAGTGCCCCCCGTACGAGTTACAGTTCGATTTCGAAAGGTGGTGAATTCGAATTTTATTGATTTGAAAATTGATAACTAACCGAGTTATGTAAAAATACTATTCGACTTGTAAAGGGGTTAAAAGGATCTTAAACGGGATTCGTTTTTAGGCATATTCGATTCGAAATCGTTTTAAAACTATATAATTATATACGGCATTAATAATGACGATTATGAAAATGCTAGACGAGATTAATAATGCGATGCAAAAATGAAATATAAAAAGCATTTTTTTTAAAGGTTGATTCGCTTCAAACAACCAGATATTCGGGGTAATAGGATAAGCGACCTGCAACATCGAGTGCATTACTCTCGTATTCGTGTTTCCTTATCCCATCATCCCTCACATTCGATACGTAATAAGCGAAAATTTAATGGTGTTACGATAATACAATACTATCGACGAAAAGCAAAATAAATAAAAGAAACGAAGAAAAGAAGAGAGAAAATCGGGTTTGATGACACCCTCAATCTACATGCTTAATCGGCCTCGGATGTGGACTCGTCGAGTAGCGGCGTGTGCGCGGGAGTATCGAGGATGTAGAAAAAGTTATGGTATTTGTGTTTGTAGAGACGGTTTTCTCGGTATTTTGAGAGGTTTTAGTCTCGGATTGCTAGGGTTGCTCTCGGGATGTGTAGTGTATTGTGTAGGGTTGCAAATGACTTGAAATGTGGTGAAAATTTAGATGTATAAAATCTTAAATGTGAAGAGGTGAGGGGGGGTATTTATAGAAAATGCCCCCCGGCTAAAGGGTCACTCGATCGAGTTGACCTGCTGCACTCGATCGAGTGGCCCAAGAAGAGGTTGTTGCTCGGTTTATGCATGCCCACTCGATCGAGTGGGTTAAAGAACTCGATCGAGTGGGTTAAGCGGGTGGAGCAAATATAGGAAGGTTGAGATATTTGTGGCTTGACCTTGACATTGACTTGGTTGGTTGTTGAGCTTGCCTTGACTTTTTTATTTAGACATATGCATGGCTAGTTTCATCTCGGGTTTTGACTTGGACACTAAAAGACGGTTTTATTTCCTGTGACGGTTTTGGCTTAAATTAGTCTTATTTGATTGGAAATGACCCACTGGGCCTGAATTTGAGGTTGGTTTTGAGATATTTGTACTCAGCTAAGTGCCTACGTCGGATACCATTGATTCCGAGTTCGAATTCGAGCGTATTAAGTCACGTTTACGTCTGATCATCATCGGGTATTTTGTTGGGAATTGAGGCTTGGACAAGGCGAAAGTCAGAGTAGCTACCAGGCCAATCAAGGATTACGACCTGGCAGCCTTCCGATCGGGTCGTTTATAGTCCATTAGACTTGCGTGAAGAGCTCGCCAGCCATAAGCAGAGGGTCGTACCTGTCCTTATGATGATAGCTCCGTAGGGAATAAATAAGCTGCGTGAAGACTTGCTTCTGAAGTCCTGCTGTAGACACCCAGATTTTGACCTGTTGGCTGCAAAAGTGCCCAACAAACACCCGATGACGATCGGACTGCAACGCGACGCGGATTCACGATGTTTTAGATAGTTTTTCTATAGAACGGATCAAATAAATTACTTGGAAAAATTAAACTAACATATTAGCAACCTTAGTCGTGTCGTTACGGTCGCATAGACACTAATTAGAGTCAATTCTAACACCGGGACCCTGAGTCGGTCCCGAAACTCGAACCGAGTCAGCACCGCGCCAAGCGAACCCCGAGATGCACACCCGAGGCCTGCTAAGCACCACGGCGCTATGTCAAGGGAGATGAAGCCTTAACCCTCAAGCAATGAATAATACGTACCACTCTCGGTTTTGGAAAGTATCAAAATCGTATCTTGAAAATCCCGAGCGCCTCACCTTGTGCGCCTGAGTCTTCACACGCCTGAACCCAGGCGCCTATCTGGGTGACGAAGGCCGAAAAACACCTATAAATAACCCCCCTCCATCCCCTCATTTCGACACACAACTTCTTCAATTCTCTTCCCTCTTCACTCGTATAAAGTTTCTCGCTAAGGGCTCGCACTCCGACACCCGAAGCAAACGATCCACTCGATCGTAGTTCCGATAAAAGCGACATCGACGCTACTCCTCACCTTCGAGCACTCCACTCGATCCCGAGGTGCCTGTGTTCGACTAGTTATAGTTCAGTAACGAAATTCTGCCGGATTAGCCGCAGAATCAGCCAATAGTAACGAATCTCTGCCAGAGTAGCCCCAGGAAGGGTCAACAGTAACGGAACTCTGCCGAAATCACCAGAGAACTAGGAGGATCCGCCATTTGGAGCCGAATCGTCACTAGGTTGTCATCTAAACAAAACGTTACGTTCTTGCACCTTCTTTTATAATGGACTACGATAATACTAGACATGGACATTAGGCCCACAAACACATACTAAAACATGTAATAACGTCCCAACTTCAACCACAAACACTAAAATACACCAAATAGACCCGAGTAATTCTGAGATCCGTTCTCAACTATCTATGCATCGTGTCCCGTTTAGTGTATATTCCGAGGGTGCAACTCCTCACAATGTGATTTACTTACATTCGCATTTACAGTTTTTCGTTTGATTTATTGCTTTTATGACCTTATAATTGCATGCTATATCACCTAACACGGAAATCAAAACGTAAATAAGCTAAAAATGAACAAAGTGATGGTCGAGTTCCGCATTAGTCTTGGTGCTCACCCCACTAGGTTTGAAGCATCCCTACTAATACCGAGCCGACGCATCTTAAGAAACATATCGGGTGAGGTATATCACGAGAACGACTAATATCCTAATTACCACGTTAAAACTGACTTGCTAATACCTATAATATTAGTACTCTCTACTCTCCTACGTGCATCTTTTCATTGCCTGCTTGTCACGTGAAATCGCATGCAAAGAATGTAAACACAACTACTTCGACGACAAAACTTACTTGTCCTTAAATAACCGACATAGCAAAAGGTAAAAGGTGAAAACAATGGATGTCACTGTACTTCGGCCACAACAAAAGAACAAAGTTATCAGCCCACCGATTGATTAGTAGAGGCCGCTATAGTGCAGGCGGGATTGAGTGTCAATGTCTATCGGATGTTGGCTTCCCAATACGTACCCTCACCCCTTACACAGAATCGACGGTTTCCGGATGTCCGAAACCATTGGCAATGAGAGTCATTCCAGGCATGGAGTGCTTAAGGGTACAAGTCTTTATCTTTAGGTCACGTGCCCCTTAGCTTTGAGCCGGCAAGGATCAAAGTTGACTTGAACGGTTTCCGAGTCCCCATAATCGACTCGGTGGTGACTCCACAAATTGGCAACGAATTCAGATCTCTAAAAAGGTTGTCTTACCAAACATAACGGCCTTTAAACATTTACAACCACGAATCGATCGATTCCAAACGGAAACACGAGTGCTCGCACTCGTCTAGTACAAGTCCGCACCGGGAAGAGGTCGCGTGGGTGGCCGCCGCCATACATTGAAAAACTAGGTCGGTCCCGCGCGGGCGCGCGCGGGGTGCCGGGCAGTGCGAACGGACGTCTACAGTTTGGCGACTCCGCTGGGGATTTGGAAACAAGTTTCCAGCGGTGGTGTAACTTGAACGAGGTCGGTGAAGCTCATTTCTTAGTTCCTAGTTGTGGTCATTACAAGTTTTGGCCCTAAAAAGCCCACCCTAACCAATATCAGGGTCAATCGACCTCTTCGCGGTAATATTCTTTTGGACACGCGGAGAGATCTTCGGTTGACGCTCCGACCGCCTAACGCGTACCTCGCGGGAATATTAAACGGATAATTCTGAATGGACGGTATGACACTCGTCTCCCCAGATCATTTGTCAATACCTAAGTAAAGACTATTCGTGGGCGGAAGCCTACCCTAACCTACCCGTGTCTGCATCCTGCATGAGTGTATGCATTCCTAGTTATGTGTAGCGTGTTTGAACAATTCAAATAAAACACAAAAAATCTGGATTCAACCACGCCAACATATTCAACCGCACCCAACTCCGTTTTTGAAAAGGTTATCTCCAAGATTGTTGTTTTAGCGTCGATACTCCGGCCAAGTCAAAATGATTTTCGAAAACCTTTTAAAAGCACCGTCATCATGACAAGATTTTTCAAAGGTTCTTTTTATTAAAAAAAAAAAGCCATCACTCTGGCCAATGTAAAGCAACGAATACCGTTAATACCACCGAGACTCCCGATCAATGGGATTGAGGTACCTCAAACAGTTACATTTTATTTCAAAAAAAAATGTTTTTACGCACATACCGTTAACACAACCGGAGCTTCAATTAATGAAGTCAAGGAACCCGCAACGGTCACATTCACAAAATATCATTTTCAAAACACTATCACCAAACATCACTGTTTTGTCACAAACACCGCATACACCATGAATATCGAACTGACTAATTAATAGTTGTTTCGGTAAGGACACCACGTCGTCATTTTCAAAACCGGTTCCCCAAAAACCGAACCTTTTTGAAAAAAAAAACATTTACACTGTTGCTATCGTCGAATCTTCGACGCACATATAGCAACACACTTTCACGTCACAAATGTTGTCACCACACCATCGTCACCCCAATTTTACGAATCGTCCTTTTTGAAAAAAACTTCTTTTGCAAAGCTCGATCGTTTTCAAAAAAACATATATCAAAATTCTTTGATCCTGAGCCGGGACCGCGATCAACTTCTTACGTCGTACAACCGTGTGATTAACTGTCTGTGTTAGTTACTAGGGTCGCCTCTACTCGAGGTCTTACATTTTGGGTCGTCTCATCCCAAGAAGTCCTCTTTAAATCTCCCCTCTGAGGTTTGTGTCAAATCGTCTCGTGACAGAGACATAAATTCGTTAGGCGTTTCGCCGAATACACAAAAGAGTCTAAACCACTTGAGTCCCTAAGCCAGTGACCGCACACGCGCAAATCAAGGGTCTTATTACCGTGTTGCTCTACTAGGAGCATTTCTCGAGTCTCTAAAGCATCCGCTGGATCCGATCTAACCTTTTGATCCTTTCCCACTAGAATCACTCCCCAACATGTCGGTAGATTCAAGCGCCATCGAAAGCATCCGCAACGATGTCAATACCCTAACCAAATTGGTTCGCAACATCCATACTTCAGTAACCCGTTTGACTTTCTTCGTTCATTACATCGATAACCGCCTCAATTTCCTTGAGAGTAGAGACCCAGAAAGTGAAACGAACGCCAATTCGGGCAATTACCACGCCTAAGAGCCTACCCAGGATAGATTATCCCAATGCTCCGCCCGATCGAAACTTACCAAAGTCGATACGGAAAGAACACCAAGACCTTACAAGACCACATCCAACAAAGTAGAAAGATCACCGAGGGAGTTTACCTCAATCAATTCATCTTACACCGAAGCTCTTAAGAACCTAGTCGATCAAGGGTTACTTTTGCCCATGGGTTCCACTCCAGACCCACCAGTCGGCAGACGAGGTAAAAGCTGGACCCCTGATGCTTATTACCTATATCACCAAGGTAACGGGCATGATACCGAATCCTGCTATCGACTCAAACATGTCATACAAGACATGATCGAAAATGGTATGATCCTTCTCCATCCACTCAAAAAACCAAGCAATACCACAAACCCCTTTAGCGTTCACGTTGTCCTTGACGACACCTTCGGTTGTTCACAGCGCGACCCTATAAAGGAGAATGCCCTGAATATCGAGGAAGATCCCAACGACCCACGGGCATCCACCAAAACGCGTAAATATGTGTCCGAGTCAGAGTCTAGTTCGTCTTAGGGCCTAGACCTAGTAGTATAACAAATGTCTTTTGTTTTTACATCGAGTCAGGAGGTGCGAGGGGATCTATCCTCCACCTCCCCGAAAACAATATCTCGGGCGCATAGCCCGCTTATTATTATCAATAAAAAGAAATAAATTTTTCCTCCTTTACAAGCAATGCGCCTCGACAATCGCTTGATTTTAAAATAACGCACTTTCTTGCTTACGACTCGATGTTATGCCATTTATCGATAACAACCAAACATACCTCGAAACAACGAGGAATTACGAGAACTGAGATCCCGTGTTCTTTTTTTACCTATTCCATGTCTGGTATAGAAAGCCACAAACTATCCCTTAGAACGAGCATTCCCGAATTCTATGACAAATCTAGATAGTCTCTTAGCTTGTGATCAAAGACGGAGGGCAAACCCATTTCCCCACAATAAATACCCCTCAAATAAAGACCGATCAATTCCTACCATAGGTGTTAGTCTGACAAAAAGAAAAAGAAGTCTGAAATGACCAAAAGGAGCCAAAGAAAAAAATGAAACCAAGGCTATACTAAACCAACCCAATTCAATGATCAAGTCCAAACTCAACTGTCAAAATGAAACTCCCAATCATTCAATTCGACTTTAAGTGCAAAGTCCGAACAAAAACGCAAAAAGAAAAAAAATGAACAGACCAGTCAACTAGCACCCAAATACTAGCCTCCCTACATTACAACCCTTAAGACCTTCCCGAGACACTAGTTAGGAGACATTCCAGAATTTTGAGGATTCAAGCTCAATAGGATAATCCCAACCGTAAGGGCCAGACATGAAAATCAGATCCTACGTAATTTATATCCCACCCGATTGAAGTCTGAATCATTTTTACTCAACTTCCCCTTTCCTACTACATTACGAAACCTTAACCCATAGCCTTAACTCCACAAAATCACCTCCAGATTTTGATCTATCGAAACCACTTACTACCTAGCTCCACATTCCAAAACCATCCAAGCCAGTCACCCTGACCCAAACACGGTATCTCGATAATTGTCACTTTCAAGGGGTCACACCCAACCACTCCACCTTAGTTCTTTAACTAGGGTGAATACACTCTAAACATCTCACATCGATAATTGGCATAACAAGTCTAAAGCAAAATCACTTACACCTATTATGAACTACGAACATGGTTTGATTTCGTCTAAACACGGATACGTAGGCAACCCTTCCAAGGGTACAACCAACCAAACGACAAAATCGATTACTCGATCCACATGCAAATCAGAACCCCCCCCCCCTATGTTCCGGTTAAGGAGTGATTTTAATGACGAAGCACAGACGACGAGCCGAGGACGGGGTGAAAACTTGAAAGAGCACCCCGGGCAAAATGAAGAAACGAGTTGCGAGCCGTCGTAAAAAAAAAAGAAAAAAGGCAAAAAGGGTGAGCCGAGGACGGACTGAAAACCCGAAAGGGCGCTCCGGGCAAAAGGAATAATGGAGTTGTGAGCCACCACAAAAAAAATATGAATAAAACAAATGTGCTTCTCATTAATGAAAAATCAATTAAATCAAACCTTTGTCGAGGCCCTTTACATCGAGCATCTAACATCCGGCCATCCCGGAAAATGACAACATGTCAAGCAAACCCCACAAAAACTAGTACTAATACGCCACATAATATCAATTAATAGAACATAGTACTAAATGGTTGGGCTCTACCGGTCCGACTTTCCCTTTTTCTCGCCATTCGGGTGTGCTTGTTTGGGTCTCTCACCATCGGCCCCTCTGAACACAAGCTTCAACCGCCCTAGCTAAATGCGAGCCCAACCAATCTCACTTCCCCTCCTCACTCACATTCTCAATATGGGTCTTGTCGGTCTCGGCCCGTTTAGATGAACTGACGAATACTAGGATCGGTAACGCCATCTTCGGTCGGGCGCTTAGCGACGTTAGCCCACATAGCTTCCTTATTCTGTAGTACGGTCATCTCCACAATCCTTAACCTTTTTCTCACACCCGACAACTCCAGACGTCGGGAACGACCTCCTGAAGTCGCTAAAACTCTTTCCAAAAGTCGGAATGTCCGCGCAAGAGTGACAGGTCCACACGGACAATACATTACGTCCTTTGGGTCCACCAGACTTAGACGTCTTGTTGATTTTCTTTTTAGGGGGATAGACTACCCCACCTAGGTGTGTTGTAGCCCCAAATGACATCGTCAATTTGCGACTGTAGCCCATCACGACATTATCACCAAGATGTAAAAGTGGTCTAACTTTTTTTTCCTTGCCTCATTTTAAACATGAATGTCGAGACAGTCACACTTGTCTCCCAACACCGAACACGCACTTGGTCAATACACTTTATCTACAAAGCATTTATTACATCTTTACACGTCTCGAGTCAAACATTTTAATTGACGTATTACTTGATCCAAGTCCCAGCTCAAACTAATGCATTTTAAGAATTCCGAAAAAGCATTTTCGTACTCTCATGCAATATCAACGCATTCTAAAACGTCCTAAACTACCACGAAATCGCAAACAAACCGAACTTGAACTAATTACTTGTCAATCTAGGTCAACATTTCACCAAACGAAAACACAAGACTAATCCAACTAGTTCAAATACTAAAAATCTCAAGAAAATATACAAAACATACAAATCCATACACAAATCGAGTTCATATGACTAGGGAGGACCCCTAGAAGCCGCGCCAATGGCTATCACAACCTCACAAATGTTGTCGTCCAAACCTAGATCCTCCAGATCCAGAAGAGGAGACTCACTACCATCCATTCCCGACAACATGTCTAGGGTAACCGTCTCGGGGACTCCTCCAACCTCCTCGGTAGCACCCGTAGCGTGACCCGTAGCCTCGGCATCTCCCTCCGTCTCGGGGACTCCTCCAATTCTTGTGGCTGAATAGCATCAGCCGAATCGGCCAGCTGAGAGAGCAACAAATCGGTCGGTCAGAGGCAAGTAAACACTAAACCATGAAACAAACCTTAGAACCAAAGATTAAAACCTTACCACGAGACGGTCGCAAGCTAGCCGTTGGCTGACATGAGATAGATAGGAGGCACCAGGCACCAGGCACCAGGAGCGCATCGCCTCCTTCTCCATCCCTACCCTCGAGGATCTCTACGGTGGTCGGTGGTCTAAACATGATCCGGGGAGGATCAACCGGCACCCTGAAATCGTCATACAAACACTGACACACCAACCGCTCGCCCAGATACCAAATCGGGCGAAAAAACGCAGGAAGAAGCATCCTCCTATAGCTCCGAGGCCTCAACTCTGCAGTCACATACCTAGGCACGCCCTCATAGTTGGCCCAAAGGCGGGCCACAAACTGCACAAACGAAATTAGCACTTCAACAACCCTAAACCCACGATAAACGCCAAATAAAGCGGGGCATAAAAAAAACTTACATCCTCGAGGCGTAGCCGGTTGACCAGCATGTTCTTCGACGGGTAGTGGCTGATTGTACTCTTAGGCTGAGCCAGCCTCCACTCGATCCCCGCCGGGAATCTCGTCGAATGAACCCGTACCATTTTAGGTGACAAACAAGGGAAGTAGGAGTAGATCCAAGCCTGCGAACCCCAAAACATCTTTAGCGAGCACTAAGCCAAAATTAAGCAGAACTCGAGATGCAAAAGTGAGAATAGCAACTAATCTCCAGTGTAAGGCCCGGACCCACAATGGGCAAAGCTGAGGCCGACTCTATCGCCAGCAGCCTCACCATGACTTGCAGGCAGCGAATCATCTCCGCGAAAGCCGCGGTTACCCAATCACAACGTCCTAGCTGAGCCAGGAGAGGCAAAATCCCAGTGCTAAACTTCTCGCCTTTATCCGAGAAGTGGGTCGAACCTAAGAAGAACCACAACCACAACCGGGCATCCTGCTCTGGCGTGTTGGGTGCTCGACCCTCTAACACCGCCACATGCTCAAAGTGATCGATGATGTACGAGCTCACCAAAGCGTGAGGCGCACTATATGCCTCACGCTCCAAACAATCCCCGATGAGGCCTCGCACCTCATCATTATCTAACCTAGGGCCATCACAGCCCACCTAATCCTCTCCGGACCCTAGGGCAAACCGGTAATTACCCCGAAATCCTCTAAAGTCATCCCGACCTCCCCAAGGGACATATGGAATGTCGAGGTAGTATCATGAAAGCGATCTACCATCGCTCTAATCACCATAAGGTTGCACTTAGTCTTGAAATCCACCAACCGGACTCACTTCTCGACCACAGGACCTAGAGTGGTCCTCGCGATAATTCCCTTTACCGCGGGGGTCAACTTTTGAGAATAAATCTCGAGACATGTAGTAAAGCCCGAGAAAGTCCTCATCGGACCTGGGGACTGCAAACCAAAGCAATACATGTATAAACGAAACGAACCAAACCCAACCCAAGCTAAAATCCAAAACATAACTAATAAACACGAATAGGACACTCACCAGACCCTGCACGATGCGGTGAGAAACGTGTAGGTCAGGACGAAACAACAACTGGTCACCATCCCAACCCCGGGCCCACTTGGGATCCTCGTAGCCAATCTCCTCATTCTCCGGTACGGGAGCCAAAACATGGGCTCTCCTAGCAACTGTCTCGGGAAGCCTACGCTTCCTCACCCTATCAAAATCTGCCTCATTTATGGCCTCCGGATCACGACGCTGAGATGAAATGCTCCGTCGTCTACTGCGAATCCCGCGGGGAGTCTGTGAGCTCGTCTCGGTGACCTCGCCACTAGCACCAACCGTGGAAGCTCCTGCGGGACGCTCGGTATCACCTCTAGCTGTAAAATCAGACAAAACACGAAAAACTCATGCCTCAGTTCAAGCTAAAGCAACTTAAACAGGTCAAAATGGGGTCAATATTTTGGGTAAGGATATTAAAATTCCGAAAAGGCTGCAAACACCCATTGTCGATCCCGGTCACAATGGAAGTGGTTTCGGGAAAATCTGGCATCGTTACGACATCTTTTGGTCCGTCGTAAGACACACGAAACTTCACGGAAGGCCCTAAGAGCCATCCTAGCTCATAAAAATCGACAAGGAAGCTACCCATATCCTCACAAACACTAATCGAGCAAGATTATGCAAAACAAATGCGGGAATATCCGGGAAAACGGTCCCTAACCCTAGCATCTCGAACCTATCACTATAGGGCGCCATTATCGTACCTCGAAATCCCCTATCAAGCTTATAACTACCCTAACGAGCTCTAATTGACCCTAATTTAACAATGGAATTAAGCACAAGCATCGAAACTTAGTAAGTTACAAACACCCAAATCAATTTTCTAGGGTTCAACAAAACAACTTCACAATCAACCGAATCAAGCAAAACCGACAATAAACGAACAAAGAACACTTACCCAGAGTCGACATTCTCATGTATGGCAGAAATCGAGATGGAAATCGGTAGGAAAATCTAAAAGAGCAATATAGGGGCGAAGGAGGTGACGCGTTCGGCTTTTAGGATGAATGAATGAATCGCCTCCAACTTTCGCTAACTTAAACAAACCCGACCCACAAGAACCCGACCGCCTCAAGTGACGCGCCCAGATACTGAAATGCTGGGGGCTAGGCGCCTGAGGATTGAGGCGCAAATGTACGCGCGTCTGAACAGTCCAGGACAGTCTAAGACAAAAACAAATGAGGTTTAACATCCGATATACACGAAACATGCACCCTTTAAGACTAGCAAAATAACAATGACGAAGCAATTACTAGTCGATATCGATAAAGCACGCCCATTGCAAAAACGATAATGAAACAACCATAAGAATCACACTTAGCATGAACGCTGCACTCGAGCACGTAATAAAACGAACCAAACCAAGTCTACCTAAGCAAACTCCGAAAAAATCCCAAATACATAACAAATCAAAGCAAAGCAAAAGCAAACCCGAACAAAATAGGACAAACCCGCAAAACAAAAACCACTTAACTAAAACAAATAAACAACGACAACTTTTGCCTAACGGGTCTTAGCTATCCGAGAGGCATTGGAGTCCTATACCTCCACAGCAATTTCTGCCTAACGGGTCTTAGTTATCCAAGAGGCATTGGAGTCCTATACCTCCACAACATTTTTTGCCTAATGGGTCATAGTTATCCGAGAGGCATTGGAGTAAAAAATTAAGATGGGTTGATGAAATTCGATATATTATAAATAAGTGTAATCATTCGTCTATAAATTAAAGTTCTTAATTAGACTATTTCTAAACTTAAGTAAAATTATCCCACATCAAAAAATTATAATAAGGTGAATTTTTTTTATTATATAAATAAGAGTAATCATTCATCCAAAATATATATAAGATGACCAAATTCGATTATATAAATAAAGAGTAATCGTTTGTCCTTTTAACTTGGATATAAAAACAAACTCTTTTAAGTCTTAAAAATAGCTCTTAAAATTATAAACTTAATTAAGTAAATTATACCACATCGAAAAATTATGATGAGGTGATGAAATTCTATTATAAATGAGTAATCTTTCGGTTTAAATATCAACCAACAATTTTTTTGAGTCTTAAGAAGCTTTTGAAAAGAATACAAACCTAAAATTATCCCACATCGAAAAAATTAAAATAAGGTGATGATTCTATATTATAAATAACAGTAATCGTGCGTTTTTCTGGGTCTTAAAAATATATCAAAATTTATGATGAGGTGATAGAATCTTATATTATAAATAAGATTAATCTTTCGTTCTTAGATATCAATAAAAAAATTCGCTCTTAGATATCAATCAAAAAACTTTTGAGTCTTAAAAAATCTCTGAATAAGAGTAGCAACGTAAAATTATTTCCACATCGAAAAATTATAATAAGGAAATCATGTGCTTTTTTGAGTTTTAAAATGAGTTATTAAGGCTATAAATTCAGCTGAAATTAAGTTTGATTACTATTATCATGTGATCATCTTATTTATTATTGTAATGACATAGTTTGATTAAGTTTCTTATTTAACGAATGTACATCATCAATATAATTAAGTCAACTAACCCGTGCAGCGCACGAGCTTTAATCTAGTAAATAAATATTTCTTACTCCCTCCGATTTCGAAAGATCTTCCCTTTTGCTTTTGGGAAAGAAAATAAAGGGGAAATAATTTATTATTAAAAGTATTATGGTGTATTGAAAAAAAGTAGGAAAGAGAAATATTATATTAATTAAATGAGAAAGAATGAATTGGAAAAGTATGAGAGAAGATTATTATAGTCCCTCCATTCCACTAAGATTGTCCTGTATTCTTTTTTGAGTAGGTTCTTTTTTTAGTATTGCACCTTTCCTTTTTAGTCTATCATTTTTTACAATTCAATCCCTACTAAGTTAAAGTATTTACAAAAAAACAAAATTCAACCTTCTCCTTCCTCCCTAAAACCCTAGCCTCCAAAAAATAAAAAAATTGGGGCTTCCACCATTAATTGGTGGTAAGCCCCCCAATTTTAATTAATTATATAGTTTTAGTATCGTAACAGCATTAGTATTATAGTTTTAATAATTGTCCTCTCCTTTTGGAGAGTTTCGCCCCCATCAATTGATGGGTTTCGCTCTCTCTTTTAGGAGGGATGTTCAATCGTCTATGATAGCAGAGAGGACGTGGAAGATCAGTGCCACAATCGTTCTTTATATGGTGTCTCAAATTATGTCAGATTGGCGGTTACAATCTATCAAGTTAGATGAAATCGATTCTCTTCAAAACGTTGGAAGATCCGAAGACCCTCTTGTGAAAAGCTGTATCATTAGACAGCGATATATTGAAAGAGGATGTGCAGAAGCGGAGTTCAAAATCATAGTGAGAGATCTTTGTTTTAACGAGAATTTATTTTACTCAAATTTTATAGTATTGTATCCGTTCAATTTCGATATATTTTGTAGATGTCGTATGACTTTTTATTAATGAAATGATCTTTTCGCTCAAAAAAAAGTTAAAGTATTTACAATATTGTCATTCAATTAATTCACTCAAGACCCAACCTTTACATAACTCATCCTATAAAGAGAGTCATCATTGCATATATATATATACACTCAATTTTCTTAATTTGTGAGTTAAAGTTAACGAGACAATCTTTCCGGGACGGGGGGAGTATTAATTAAATGAGAAAATAAGTGGTGTAAAATAAGGAAAATAGTGAGGGTAAAAGAGTAAAGTTGCAAAAAAGTAAATGACCCAAAATAGAAATATGGAAGAATAGGTTTTTCAGCCCGATTAGGAAATAAGGAAGATCATTCGAAATCGGAGGGAGTACTAGTTTTGAGAAATTTTTGTATATAATATTAATATTTTTTAATTTACCTATTTCGGGTCGGGTCAAGGTCTGACCGGTTTTATCCAAAATATTCGAGTTATTATCGGGTCGAGTCCCTTTCAGGTTCGGGTAATTTGCAAATGAGTTTTTTGGGGGTTTTTTCGGGCGGGTTTTCGGGGCAGGTCATTTTTTGACAAGTCTGGTTGCATTACATTGTTTAGTAAGTCTCTTGTGAGACCGTCTCGCATACGATTATTGTGAGACATACTCTATAAGCCACTAAAACTAAAATCGATAACCACCATCAGGTGAGAGGTCTCACAATAAATTTATTGTGATACCGTCTCATATTAGTTTTTGTGTACATTGTTTTAACATGAACATGTACTCTTATGTTAGAGTTTTATCGTTCTACCTAAATTTTTAGTTAACATTGTGTAAAATGTGACGAATATATTAATAACCATCTATGCAAAATTTGCATGGTTAACACTGGTGACTATTAAGAAAATCAACATCATTATATTTCCACAATTAAAGAAGATTATAATATTTTAATTATTCACCATAAACCTAAATTTGAGTGAACTTCTGAAAAATAATAAATATAACTTAATAACCCTCGTTTTTTTCATCTAAAAATGAGTAATGAAAATAAGAATATCGTAGTAACCATGAATTAGCCCTTCATATTAGGATCATGTATCCTCAATTTTCTGTTGCAAATAATCATGACCAAGCATTTTCGTCGATCATTCCTAGTACAACTTATACCATTCTTACCCACCACTTGGAATGATTTGTTGTCACTTTAACCTTCTTCTTCTATATATACATCAAATGATTAATCAAAAAAATAAATTGCACATAAAAAGTTAGAAAATCAATAATAATACTAATGACAAATCAAACTGTTTTATCGTTCATCCCAAAAGTTGGAAAGCTTGGATCAAATTTTGGTAAAAATGTATTTCCCAAGTTTTTTCAGGTCATTACTAGACGACATGTTCAAGCGGTAAGCACTAAACATCAATTAATATAGGGTTATTTAATAGAAATAATCCAAATTATTATCCATTTTTTTAGATTAATCTCATGTACATGTAATCTCGTAATAATCCTAATTTTAAGTATTATATTCTCAAACTAGATTCACTTAATTATAACAAATTAAAAGTAAGTTAATGTTTCTCTCTCCTCTTTTGTCTTCCGTTACCACCTTCATCACCATCATCAACCTCCATCAAAACCAACTTCACCACCGTACACTATCTTCAACTCATTAACTTCATTTTCGCAACAACCAACTCCAGTACCGGTTCCTTCTCATTCTTTATGCGAGTGTGCGACCATCAAACCAACTCCACCACCGCTAAAACAGACCGATTGAAATCGTCTGGTTTGGTCTAGATTGGACCGGACACATTCCGTGTAAGTTCTTTATATGAATTTATCATGTTCTTAATTAATAAATGAACCTAACGATAAACTCAATAGCGGAAGCTGAATTATAAGATCTAGAAATAACCTCCAGCCATTGCTTATCGGATTCCTGAACAGCTTTATCTACAACCCGAATACCGTCCCCGAATACCGTCTACCGTGTTAGCTATATTGTCGGTTCTAAATTCTTTCCTCTCAGATTTAGATGGTGTACAAATGAATAGAGAAGATGAATCTAGTGACCCTGAATAGCGTTGTATTTATACTAATCTTTCCATCAAAGATAAAGTTACAACAAGATAAACATTCCGTATAGTGGTTAATTAATGGAATATAGGATTGTAGGAGATAAGAGATAGATATTTAATAGAGTTTAGGTTGATCACCAAATGGACCACAATTCAGTAACTCTAAACTGACCAAACATCTTAATCAGTTATTAAGTCTATCATAAATTCTAACATTCCGATCTAGTCATAAAAAGTGGTGTCCGGTCCACACTTTTTTTTTCTTCAAATTTAGTACTCCCTCCATCCAAATTTAAACTTTTCATGGGAGAGTTGGCACAAAAATTAAGGGTGAAATAATTAAGTGTGTGGTGGAAAAAATGAAAGTTGAAAGAAAATATGGGGTCAGAAATTATATTGACCATAAAAATAAATCAAAAGAAAAAATATTGTAAGTAGGAAGTTTAAAGATGGACAAACCAAAATGGAAAGTAGGAAGACTAAAAATGGGTAGAAGGAGTATATTTTTTCCTTGTTTGGCTGGTCCAAACACGATCTTAAGGGGGGTCCGGTCCAGTCCGGGTCCCTTCTAACTGGTCTAATCTCTGTGTTTTTTTGGGATGTCCGATTTTCGGGTCTATCAGGTCCAGTCCGGTCCACACTTTATTTTTATTTTTAATTTAGTATATTTTTTCCCGGTCTGGCCGGCCCAACCCCGATCTTAAGGGGATCCGGTTAATTACTTTCTAAAAATGTACTTTCTTAAGGGGATCCGGTTATATCTTACATTATAGAAAGTTATTCGACATGGAACAAGTAAGGTAGATCTTGTTAATTATATTGTTGTTAATTATCTCGTTAATCCCTTTATTACCACTAAGAGATTAACTCCCGTCACATTTTTTCCCGCCTGAAGCTATTCACCATCAAAAAATAAAGATGGATAGGGATAAGAAAAGTAAGCAAAAAAGTAAGCCAAATAAGCTATATACAAAATGAACCCTTGACCACAGGTGTGTAGTTCTTGTCTACAACTACACTTTAATATCTTATTTATTCAATTATCACTAAATTATGCCTTAAGCTACACCACGGAATTATATAATTAGAAAAATTAATTGATACATTAATTAGTATCCTTTTTAACAAAATAATTGCGCTATTAAAATATCATGTAATTATAGTATATGACTATTATCCTATCCATAAATGTCCATATATCATTAAAATATAACTCAAATAATTAATCTAAATATATAATTGATTACATTGATAACTATCCGGTTTAACAAAATAATTGCACTATTAAAATATCATTTAATTATGTATATGACTATTATTCCATCCATAAATGTCCATATGTATTATTAAAAGAGTTAATAGTAAGATAAGTACCCGAAGTTTTCTCTTTTTTTCAGTTAAGGGTCTAAACTATTGAACTTTACGGTTAAGGGTCTCAAAACTAACGTCGTTAATTTTTTGACGTTAAGTGTAGTTTACTACATACTTATATTATCATTATTGATACTCGTACTTAACAATGCCAAAAACATAAAAAACAATTACTTTAAATAATATTTCATTAATCCAAAAAAATACTTCAATCGAAAACAAAAACTACTGTAAACGGTAGCATATTACATGTTGTTCCCATGTTTTTTTTTTGAAGTTGTCATAACCCTTGATCACATGGATTAAAATCATATATGAGAAAAATTTGAGTATACAAATTCTCCCGTTGTATATTTTGAGGATTATTGACTAGAGGCATGACAAACGGGTTGGGTCTTAGGCCGGGTCAAAATACGGGTCAGGTTATACGGGTCACGGATCGGGTTAAGGTCAGAATATGGGTCAAAAAAAGTTTCGAACGATTGATTCTTTATTTATTTTTCCATTTTTAAGTCAAAAAAATTATTTTAATATTAAAATTTTGTTTATTTTAATAGTATTATTATTACATTCTATAATTATAATGTTTATATTTAAAAAAAATTAAAATTAATTTTTAAAATCATTTTAATAATTATGTTATTACTCGTAAAGTCGTAAATGATAAAAAAAATGATCTAAATTGAATATTTTTTTATCTTTGGAATTTAAAATATTAAAAGTATTTGTTTTTTTAATTATAAATCAAATATAATAATATATAGATCTAAACATTTTATTAATTATAATAATTTCTCGTTCACCCAACGGGGTCGGATGGGTCGGATCAGGTTTCGACCGTAAATTAACGGGTCAAGCTGGTTACGGGTCGAAAAACGTGTTCATGACCCTAAAATGGGTCGGGTTTGTGGGTCGAGTAAAGTTTTGACATGTCTAATTAACGGTGTTAGTTTTGAGACCCTTAACCGTAAAGTTATATAGGTTAGACCCTTAACCGTAAAAAAAAGGAAACTTAAGGTACTTATCTTAGCATTAACTCATTATTAAAATATAACACATATAACTATACCCTAAATATACATAAATATATTTAATGAATCAGATCGCATAAAGGCGTAATTCTGATTGCTTATAGTCCTTATACTATGCTCAATATATAGGAAATCACGTACGGAGTATCATTCATTATATATGATTGTTATCCTATACAATATGATTGTTATCCTATACATAATTAATTTTATTTGCTTTGAAATTTATTTGGTATAAATATCACCACACAATTAAGTACTCCGTATAAATTACACAATCACAAATTGAAAGCTACACAAATTTAAACCTAAATTTAGTTAAATTCTATAGCCAATATCAACCATTCAAACCCGACATTTCAACTTAATAAGTGAGCTTAGTAATACAAAAGAAGAAACATGAAGACTAAAAGAGAGAGCCATAAAATTATATTAGGTACCATCGTGGAATAATTCCGACGAAATAAAAAGCGTTGAAATGTTCCTTCTCGATAAAGAGACATATTATAGATACACTTATAATATATTCCCCAATAATTTGCACATGTATGTAACTAATTGAACATTTTAATAAATGAAAAGTTATTCTAAGTACATATATATTATTAATTAAATTATAAACATTATTATTACTCCATTTAAAAAAAACTTGCATCCGCACGGTATCTACACTATTCTTTGTATCAGTGTATACTCCCTCCGAATTTTAATTTTTGTCCAAAATGCTTTTGGGTGGAAATTAAGGAATCGGGAAGTATATTTTCTGAGGGAATTAAATGTTTCGAAATATGATAATAACGTAAATAAAAATATACTTTGTACGAGTAGTAAATATTTTCATCTAAATATACATTTAATGATTTTACTCAATTACATTGCTTATCAATTTGAAATTATTATTTTTTCTAATTTAGAAATGTTAACATTAATATATCTCCAATTAAAAAATTGTAATGAGTTTGCTACAAAGTAAATTTTAGGGGTCGTTTGGTTACTCATCCAATTATCGGGAAGTGCAAGTTCCCAGGAAGGGCATTTTCAGGGAGTTGTTTGGTTGCCCACTTCCCGGGAATTGCCACTTCCCGGGAATTGTCACTTCCTCCACAATGGGGGAAGTTACTCACCAAGCGGGCTTGGTGAGTAGAACTTCCCGCATGAAGTCATTTCCCACGTGGCAACCAAACAATATTTTTTAATTCCCATGAAATACAAATTCACGTGAATTTAAAGTTCCCGGTAACTTTATCTTCCCATGGTGAACCAAACGAGCCCTTATATATGTCGTGCATTTATGCACGGGTATACTAGTTTATCATTAATAGTTTAAGTATATAGTTAATTATCTAGCTAATTTAGGGTTTAGTAATTTCGATATTTCAATCAAGGTCGTTTCATTGGTCGCACAGTTGAAGACTCGGTGGATGGTGGAAAGAAGTAGGTTGTGTGGGTAAGAATGATGTTAAGAACGGTGGTTTACGTAACGACAGGGTAAGGCTGGGGTTTGGGGATTGGGGGCTGGGGTTTTGTTTGTCGGGGTGAATACCCCTTTTTTTGTTTGTTTGTTTTTTTTTTAAATTTCTTTCTCTCACATCATTATAATTTATATTTTATTGATTGTAGCATTTTTCTTAGAATTTGTATCTTTTAGAATTGTCTTATCACTTTTTGGAATTATTGATCTCAATATTTATTGTACATGATTTTTTTTGGGGCTAGACGACTTTAATGGAAGATTGTATAGGATTCTTTGAATGATTTTTTTGGTTCACTCTGAAATGAGAGGGAAAATGAGAGGGGTGAATCTGGAAATTGCGTGTACAACAAAGTAAACTTGTAACAAAGTAAACTTGTGTACGAAATTGCACATCCCTTGGTTTTTATGTTTGTACGTGTGATTATCGAAAATGAGCCAAATTAATATATGAGATCTAAAACAAACGTTTTGAAACACTTATAATAGTAGAATGTGTATTATTTGCATGAGGTTAATACTAGTATGATGTATCACACATTTTAATGTTTTGAGATGGGTTTGAGTACGTTGAAAGGAAAATAGAGATATATTCTTATTTTATTAAGAAGTCAAATAGAGAGTCTACATTAATCCTGCATAAAAAGTGTTTATTTTTAAGTACCACATTATTTTGAGATTAAATATTCTGTTGAAAATTATAGAGATTTAAAGAGGTGTGAAATAATTTGACCACACACAATCCCCTTTTCACTAAGAGAATAACTCTCTCTAAAAATTTTTCCTCCAAACTCCACTACTCCAAATAAGGAATGAAAAAAATCATACATACATTAAAATAAATTCACAATCTATTAATCGTCATTAATGCAGAAATGACAAGTTTTTTTTTATGAAATCAATTTGGAAATTTTAATATAATGTCATTAACTTTGTGACAAAAAACGTATTTATCTGAATTGTAAATTTATTTTCGAGATGAGTTTTTTTATTTTAATTTTTACAAAATTCGGAGTATACCAATAAACTCTCCATGAATGTTTTTTCACAAATTAAATTATAGAGTGATTTCATATGACATGTGGAACAATTCATTTTAAAAAAAAAACTTCATTTAGTATTGAGAAATTAGAGCTTTTTTATACAAAAAAATTGTTTCATAACTTGAGATTGTTTCACCATAACAACTAAAAAAAATTTCATCAGTACACATTTTTTTTTACAAAATAGTTACTGGAAAGAGAAAATGAGTATCTTTAAATGCAAGATAACATATACGGAGAATGAAAAATATAAGTAATATTTCATTAAAATACACAATTAATGACATTTCAAAATATTATCCAATTATCTTGATTTGTTTTTCAATGTCAAAATTTTTTATATATACCTAAGGTACATCTGTACATGTAGCATTGTTAGATGTATAAAAATAAAAGAATTGAATTCATAATTGAAAACCTAAAGTGAAATATGTTATAAAATAAATTTACAAAAAATATCGTGCAAAATTGCACGGGGTGTATACTAGTAATAATATAATAACCTAACTACTATCAAGAACTCAAATATAATGAGGTGGAGTAACTTGGCTACAATACAATGTGTTATTACTATCATTCCCTATCTACTAAAAGGATAAGAAGGGTTAGAAAAAAAAGATGATGTATCATCTTCTCCTTCTCTTATTTTCCCGCTCAAAATAAATGTCTTATAGTTAAGGTCCAATGTTAATAGTGGCCCAATAGAATGTATGGTCTGGGGTTAGTAGTGGGCCAATATATATTTTTTATACTACGTAATTAAATCTCATAATATCAAGGCCATAAAATTTACTACTCCGTACACAATATGAATTACTGTAACACCCGCTATTTTCCTAGCGTTTTATCCTTTCCGTTATGACTTCGTCATAACTCTGTCACATTTCGACCGTATGTTTCATCATTTTTTCAAGCTTTATTTTCATTTTTGAGCCTAATGATATTTATTTTTATTTTTAAAGATTTTAATTCTTTTAAATCTATATATTTGATTTTCTTCGTAAACTAATTATTTTTCCGCGAGGAATTCTACTTCTCTACGAACTAACGTTTTAATCTCGAATTTAAGTTATTTCTTTTCCTTCGGGTGGGCTAGCGAGCAGTTATGGATCCTGCTTGTTTTAATAAGATCACTGTATTATGGATTGTTAAAAACCCTTCTATGGATTTTATTTTATTTACTTTATTTTGTAGCCATTTTTATTTTATGGCTTATATATTGACTTACCATTTTTATTTAATCAAGACATAGCTACAGTGTGTTATAATCTCACTTCTACAGTGTTTCCGCCACTGTATTGCGTTAGAACTCCTAGGGGATTACAGTTGGTATCAGAGCATCACTGCTCCCAACGCTTACACCTGAAATTAAGGAAAATACCAGTAAATTATTTAAACAGTAAATAAAAATATTTTTAGAGATGGGTAGAAACAAGTATGGACTTATTTTTAGCTTTCATGTTCCTCAAACTCAATGATTAGCATTGAATATTTGTTTTATATGTCCAAGAAGAAGATGATGAGTGGACAAGATGTTGACATGATGCTGCTCCAAATTGGGACGGGACCTACATAGCACTCTCAACGCCTTCTGACTCAAGTGGACAACTTGGTGCTCCAAGAAAGATGTCGATGGTGACTTTTAGCACCGATTCAGTTTGCTCAAGATACAGCTAGATGATCAAGAGTAGATTCCAGTTCCATCACGGTGCAGCAGACTCAGATGTGAAATCACTTTGGATTCAAATGGAGCGACCCAATACTAGTGTGCTTGTTCCTCTACTTGAAGTTGAAAAAATCCAGCTAGATTCCTTTGTGATCTACGGAGGTCCGAAGATTCTCTTCTAGTTTAAGATCTTAATTATCTAGGATCATTGATTCTTTTCTTTCATCTTCCACCCTCTGATTCTTTCAATTCTTCTCCTATATTCTCATCTTCATTCTTATGGTGAGTCCTTCTTCTATTATTCTACTTTACCATCTTTCTCTTGAGATTCTTTGCTTAGACCGTATTCTGTCTTAGTGAACCCTTTTTAGAAGTTAAATATTTTGGAGGTTTAGTTAACTCCTTATTACCAACGGTTTGAGGATTGAGAGTTGTGCTCTGTTATCTAATCTGGTGAGCTTTTGAGGAATTGATTTGAATGGTATTAGTTGATTAACAAAATTAGGATTGTACCATAGAGATTGATCAAGCATGGGTTATGAATTACTTGATCGTATAGAGGACTTAGAGTTGAGTAAATTTCTGGATAGTGAGAATTATATCATATTTTGACGGATACCTAATACCCAACATAGAACCTAGTCAAGTGTAAATAATAATATTACTTGGGATTCCTACCTAATGTTGACTTAATGGACTAATTGTGGAATTTTGGGATCATAAATCACTGTTTAAGATGTTAGCCTGAGTGTTGTGGTACCATTTCAGGTCCTCATTAATGCTTAGTAAATTTTGGTTGACATAGATTACCCGTATTTCTTAAGGATTAGATCGTTGATCGTTGTTTAAGGTTGTAACCTATGAACTTTGAAGTTGAGTGATCTAACTTGGATAAATTGTTGTTGTCCCTGGAAAAGAGAACTATCTTGCACAATCACAGTTTGGTTTTATTGTGCTGTTTTGAGGAATACTATTATACGGATCATCTTATTGGGACTGATATAACCGTAGACCAACGAGATTGTGGCTTCGTTGATTTAATAAATATTTTAGTGGTTTCGCTGTTACGATATGAAATTTGATGGAATTCTCAGAAACCTTAGCCGAATGACGTGTTTGGAAATGTGAGTATCTGTCGTTACATGTCAGGCTGAGTGTGTTTAAGGTTTGACATACTTTCCTAACCTTTGTCTATTGATGATGTGAAGAATATGTTGATGATCATTTTTGAAGTTTTCGTGTCCGAACCTTGTTAATTGGTGGATTTTATTTAGTGTTCCTTACTCGAGAAATTTGAGGTATACCTCGAGTTCGGACTTTGAGCTTTGAATTTATGAGCCTTAGTGATTACCAGTTTGGGTATGTTTTGATGACCGTTGAAATCTTAATTAATGGATTAGTCTAAATCATTTGCGAATTCTTACCATACTAATTGAAAAATTATATATGTAAGACTTAATTTTGGAGGCTATGGCAGTTGATAATTTTGGAGGTTGTAGATTGAATAGGACCACCCTGTACCGATATTGGACTTAGCGTAGTTGATGGGCCAATTGGGAACCGTGTTTGTGAGAATTGTGCTAGGAATCTGGAGATGGTTAATTTCTTCTATAATCCTTGAGAGTTCTTTTTGACTTTAAACTCCGCCTTCTATTCTGCTTCTCTTGAATTCTGTTACCGCATGTGCTGCTAATTCCTTCGACCTCTATCGATTTTGTAAGCTCTTATTTTTAATTTATTTATCCTTGTTCTTTTTATCCGTTGACCATTTTTTTCGAACTTCCTATTTTTATAAAAAGTTTGACTTGTTTAAAAAAAATGGATTATCGTAAAATTTTAACATTTTGAGTTACAATTTCTAATTGTGATTTTGCCCGTTTTGTAAAAAGTTTGACTAACTTAAACTTTTTGGATGTCGTGAAATTTAATAATTTTTGAATTATAATTTAAGAACTTTATACTTCACTTTTGTTTTATCTTTGGTTGATATTTATATTTAGATCAGCTTCAAAATGCGTTAATAATTCATCTTAAATTATTTCAATTTTTGATTTTCAAGCGATCGGAATTTTATGAAGACTTTCATATTTCCAAATACTTCGATTTCTATAGGATTATTTAAAACGTTGTCGAAATTATTTTGTATATTCAAGTTTGATAATATTTTTGAAAACTTTCATAATTACTTTGATAACATTTTCGAAATTTTAACATTTTGAAATTAGTTTTCGTTTTATTGTTGGTGGACATTTGAATCTGTTATTGAAAATATTTGACAACTGGTTCGATTTTTACTAACTACAAAATTTGATTTCTCCGAACTAAATTTTGTTTCTTCAGAAAAAGAAACATTATCGAATTTCTTAATCAAATTGTTTTACTTTTAGTTTAAAAAGTTTCGGTTACCCCATTTCCTTCGAGTTTGTTTACAAATGTTATTTGACGTCGTTATTTTATCAAATAAACTTTACTTTACGATTTCTTTAATTAAGAGATTTTAAACTTCGGGTAGCTTAGCCCTATTTCCTCTTGGAATAAATATTTGGGTTTTTCTACGTTGTACCCTCCTGTTTTTCCGTTTTCTACCATGTACCCCTCCTATTTTCAAAACTCCCACTAATACCCCTATAGTCGATTAACTTCATGAAACGTGACCTAATCATAATTATCCGTCTAATGTTCAGTTAATTAGGTGACATGACAATGATTCTAGGCTATGACATAACTAGTTTTGACGACCTTGACTCGTATTCCCTCAATTTTCCCAACTTTTCCTCTATTTCATTAATATACCCCATTTTTCTCATTTTATACATCAACTTCTTATTCTTTTTTACCTTATTGATTTTCTTCCACTTTCTCCCCAGCTTATTCTTTAGCTGAAAATAATGATATTTTACTGATTTCTAACGAAATTAATTTAATCACATTAACAAACAAAACATTGATGTTGCACTTAAAATAAAAAGTGAAAGAATTATGATAAAATGAAGAAAAAAATCAGAAATTATGCATGCAAAATTAGAATTAGAGAAAACGTAGGAGACAAAGATGAAAATTAAAAAGGGTTTTTGGGTAGAATAATTGTAATTAGGTCACGCTTAATAAAATTAATCAACTATAGGGGCATAAGTGGGGGTTTAGAAAATAGGAGGGGTATATGATAGAAAACGGAAAAACAGAAGGGTACAACGTAGAAAAACCCTAAATATTTTCATTCAATTTCATGTCACTTTGGAAGTTGTAAATTTTCTTTTAGAGCGAAATTTTTATTCGAAATTGGTATCCTCATGTTTTCGAGTGGGGTAATATTGAGTCCTTTCTGCTTATTCTCAGTTTCGAGGACGAAACTTTCTTTTAGTGGGGAGGATTGTAACACCCGCTATTTTTCTAGCGTTTTATCCTTTCCGTTATGACTTCGTCATAACTCTGTCACATTTCGACCGTATGTTTCATCATTTTTCCAAGCTTTATTTTCATTTTTGAGCCTAATGATATTTATTTTTATTTTTAAAGATTTTAATTCTTTTAAACCTATTTATTTGATTTTCTTCGTAAACTAATTATTTTTCCGCGAGGAATTCTACTTCTCTACGAACTAACGTTTTAATCTCGAATTTAAGTTATTTCTTTTCCTTCGAGTGGGCTAGCGAGCAGTTATGGATCATGCTTGTTTTAATAAGATCACTGTATTATGGATTGTAAATAACCCTTCTATGGATTTTATTTTATTTACTTTATTTTGTAGCCATTTCTATTTTATGCCTTATGTATTGACTTACCATTTTTATTTAATCAAGACATAGCTACAGTGTGTTATAATCCCACTTCTACAGTGTTTCCGCCACTGTATTGCGTTAGAACTCCTAGGGGATTACAATTACTCCGTATAATAGAAGGATGGGGTAATAGGTAAGGAATACATATAATACGGGTATAAATTTCGGTATATTTAATTTATAAACGAAAGATATATATGTGTGTGTGTGCGCGCGCGTGTAATAAAATATACTTCATACGGGTAGTATACGAGATTGTGATAACTTATTTTCTTTTTTAACATATAATGTGGTGTATTGAAAAAGTATATTAAAATGTGCATATTGCAAGATATGTTATGTGTCTGTCAGTAATAATCAATACAAAGTATTTTTTAAGTTCAAAGTTGATCTAACATTATAAATATACGACCTCCTAAAATCACTTTCTCGAAATAAGCTTTAAAAAAATCATTACAATAAAACTCAAACTTATTTTTAATAGTACATGGTAAAACCTAATTGATATCACTACATGAACCCTGTAACTCAAAAACCGTGCATTTGCATGGGAACTATCCTAATTATTAATCACTCAAATAAAAATACAATAATTATAATATACACAAGAGAATTACACACTCTTATTACTACCATTATTAATACTACTACCATTATTAATACGTTACGTTGACGTAATACTTTAATGATAAACTCCTCATCATATTTAATATGAGAATTCCTAAATATTACCTCCTTTAATGCGTCCTTCATCCAAGATTAGAATTCCTCACATGTCTCATCATAAAGTTTTTTTTTCCTGCTAGTTTCCCCAAATAGAAGGGATTAATTCCAAAAATCTCTCAGCTTTCGAATATTTTGTTTCCAATGATCCACCTAGTACGACTGCATCTCCACTCACTCCTATCGCGAGAGCCCAGTTGAGGTATATATTGTCCAACCTCGGCTTTTATCATCCAAGTTTGTTCCCAACGGCTACCATAGATGTCGGGTTTCATTGATCGCACCTCGAGGCACGAACTTACACCTGAACGAAATACCTTTACGTGCCTTATTTTAACACCTTGACTTATTGCATTCTCCCTTCGTTCATAATCTTTCGTCCCATTTCATAATTATTTGTGGGACGTATTTTAATGAAATTAGACAAAAATTAGTGAACAAAGAGTACATCAAAGTGCCCATTTTCACCTGGTGCATTCTCGTACCACCGTTATTCATCAAGCTAAGCCACCTACTTTATTCAGACGGTGCTTAGTATAAGGCCACTATACATAGTTTTCGAATCTCGCCTAAACTCTCGTGAAACAACTTCTATCTTTATCCCTTCAGCCGCTAATTTTCTCGTGCCAACACACCCTCCAATGGTGTACAAAATTTCACTCTCACTCCCATGATCAATTACCATAGCTTTCTTGAATATTTTCCAGGAATGTTCTTTGAAGACATCCTTGTAATCTGCCTGTTTCATCGAGTTTACCAACAGATATCAATTGTTTTCTTCAGGTTTGGTATGAACATGAAATTTGTAAGCTCCCACCTACCCCATGTTGAAGGCAAGTGATAGAGATACACTTATTGTATGGAGGGTTTGTACACCACCAATGTAGGCATGTCACTTGTCCATTATAAGGAATCTACTCTTTGCAAGATTCTTCATTAATTCACCTTTCCACCTAACTCTCACCTAACTCTCACCAATCACCTTTTTTTTTTTTTATTATTAACTTCAAATTAAATACTCCATATTTTTATACGTGTACTTTTATATCTCATATTATACGTATATTTTTATACGGTATTGTATTCTAAATGTATCTATACGTTAGTGTTATAGTGACGTATTTTTATACCCCAATATGTTTTATTACGTATTTTTATATTGTATTTTATACGCATGTTATAGTTACATATTTATACAGTCTTTGTATATTAATTTATTTATACTCTTTGTTTATTTATACCCCAATACATATTTGTAGTGTATTTATATGGTATTTATACTTTATTTATACAGTTTTATTTATACTCTATTACGTTTAGTAAACTTTATTTGCACTTTATTTTTATTTTAAATTTTTTATAGAAAAAAAAATTAAGATGTTTTATTTTGAACCAAAAATTACGTTTCAAATTATTGCTTTATCTCATACGAATATTTTTTTATTAAAATTAATTTGGGACGCATGCAAAAATAAAATAAGATGAAATATAATAATGACAAAAATACATCTTAAATATTATCAAACAAAAGTCGATACATACAATGTTGACGAACGACCAACTAAATAATCAGTTCAGTCGACTGTTTACAACAAATCTACAACCTAACGCCGAAAACGCATAATTAACTAACATATACACAATTCCTGTCGATCAACTAAAGGCGTTGTTCAATCGAATGACAAATTATTTCATCGATCGACTAATGACATCGAACTATCGACTATCTATTAAATGTTGATTGACTAAACATGGTTATACCGAAAAACAAGATTATTAATACCATAGAACAAATAATAAAAGTAAATAATCGTACTACTACAAATTAATATGAAAATTATATATCATGCGGTATGTCTGTATGTCATATCAACCAAGCTTAAACATACATATACGAATGAACTAAAGTACTCAACTCTTCGTGTCAATAAAACGGTAGGGTAGTAATAAGAGTATCATATAAGCTCAAATACAAATATAACAATTACAAATTACTCGTATATCAAAAATAAGATATAACATATGTATATACATAAATAATACTAAAATTATTATTTTACATATTAAATATTAATATATATCACAAAACAAAATTGTAATAAGTTAGTAATATCGTACATACGTGTAACAATTAATCATAGTTATCATGGTAAAAGATGCATAAATACGGACGTAACTCGAATAAATTACGTGTGTATACATACGTGTGTATATATACACACACATACACACTAATTAATGAAGTATTATATTGCACTCTAAATCTAAGTAAAACGATTTTGTTTAGACGTACGATACAACGATTAATCTTAGTAAATAATAATCATACAATATTAATAATACATCATTTAGGTTAACGTACAAATAAACAAATATAAGAAAAGTAACCAAATGATGTAAAACTGTATAAAGTAATAATGTACATCTTAATAACAAATTTGCATTTCACACCAAAAAAACAAATGTGCATTAAAATACTTAAATTTAAATTATATTTAAAACGTTTAAGTAAATACATTATATAAAAAATAATCGTAAGAAAAATTACACGAAACACAAACTAAATAGCGAATATATAGGTACATGTGCCAAAAATACAAAATTGTGTACAATTATACTTGACGCACGTAACTGCTGGCTGTACAAATATACTGTATGGACCAAATACATAAACAGTATCCGTATAAATATTGAAAATATAAACTCTATTAATTATTAAAGTAATAGTACTAGTATTAATAAAAGATCATTTATTAAGCCTAATTATTGATGGAATCTATGTTATTAAATAAAAAACAAGATTCTTTCACATAGACAAGTGGAAGATTGTGATTGGTGGTGTATGAGACCCCTCATACACCAAGTGTATCTCTAATCTTTTTGCATGTTGAAGTACAAATTTTAACTTTAGCTTTTCCCATAATCAAGGCATAGCCTTACCATTCGCCAAGTAAGAAGTACCACACCCCTTCTACCAATAAACTTATGAAAGGAATTTTCTATGGAGAAACGTGAAATGATACACCACAACCTATTACTCAAGACTCAAACCGACTTTTGGCATTCACAGCCAAAAGATCACCTCAACCTCGGCAGCTACCGCCGTATCAATATCCTCTTGATTACACTATTGTCGATTTTTGGGATTTGGATAATCTCTCTTATCATGCACAATTTCAACACACTACCAACAAGTCTGACCTCCTCTACGTCATGACTTAGTAATCTTTTTTTTAACAAAAATCTTAAAGATAAATCATGCAATTTTGTATGAATAAACTATAATATATGTATTAGCTAGTCTTGCTTAAAACAAATTATCTGTCATGAATCTTAAAACGGGGTAAATACTAACCCATAGGTTAATAAAGTCAAAACATTTAACATTTCTTAGATAAATTATCATGTGATTTGATATCTATTTGACCCGTCTTATTATTTACGAGGGATACTGTCTACACGAGGTGTTTGCCTATATGTATATATTTATTTATGTACCACATTATGTAATATTGCTGAAAATGACGTTGCTGATATTATTAGGGATCAGAATCTCACTTGCATCAAGATGTTACAAACATCGCTAAAAGAGGACTCAACGAGGCACTAAGAGCCGGAGAAAACTTGACAAACAAGACTGCTTCCACCGCTGAAGATGTACAAATCAAAATTAATACCCTTCAAATACGTCAAGCATCAACTTTCAAACTTTGAATTTAATAAACGTGAAGTAATGTCCGTAATGATTAAAGGAAAATAATAAACACAGTTCTTTGGCCTGCATATAAAAGAATTAAAATATCTTTGGATGTTGATTTGAAAAAAATTATTGATAATATTAACGTAGCCTATTTGATAATAATTTCATAATGTTAGTAAACATATTGTGACTCACCCCACTCAGAGCATCCACAATAGAGAAGATTACTTTCTCTTAACATTATCTCTTCCAAAGAAAACAACCTTTCTACCGTGGGATAAAATTGAAGGTGATTTTATTTGGAGGAAGTTGGTTCAGAATTTGAGGAAAATAGGGTCCTCTTTATTTTGGCATAAAACTCGAGAAGATATATGAGGAGGAAACAAAATGTGCAAAATTTTTTTTGGTACTAAACAAATAGTTCAAAATGAAGTGGATAAAAAAGAGTAAGAATTTGTACAACAGAGACGTCAATTTCTTCCTTTTTTTTGTTTCGTTCTATCTTTTTGACATAACATCCTCTTTTTCATCCATCTCAGTTTCCAATATGTTACTTTTTTTTTTTTTTTTTTTTTTCATTTCGTCTTTTCTAATTTTATCTCATAGTGTAATAGAGATGATTTTCTTATATTACTTTCGTATTTAATGTAACTATTTTATGGTTGATATTAGTTTTCTTATTTACCTTGATTATTAAAATGATAAATAGTATTGGTTGGTTGGCACAAGGGGCCTATGTTCCATTTCCCCCTAATTCCTATAAAATTAGAGGAAGTAACCAACTTCCTCCGAATAAAATGATCCTCAATTTTTGATTCCATAATTCAGAGAATGTTCTCTTATAAGAGAGAAGGTTAAGAGAAGAGTCAATCATCTCTATTATGGATGCTCTAATTTGTAAAAAAAAAATACTTCCTTCGTTTAATTGATATCTTCCATCTTAAAAGTGACCTACTTTTTAAAAAAAAATAATAAAATAGGTAAAAGTAGAGATGATGTAAACTAAGTGGACCACTAGGTAAGAGAGAAATGTGATAGAAAAATAGAAAGTGAAAGAAATCAAAGAAATGGTTGAAAGAGGAAATGCGGAAGATATCAATGAAACAGGAGATTTTTTTTTTAAAAAAGGGAGTAGTTGTGCGTAATCTCTATTGTAGATACTCTCACTTTCAACTATCTGTGCTTAATGATGTATTTTTTGTATTAAGATGATCGATAACTCGAAGGTGGCAGCACAAAAAGTGGCAGAGAAAGCAAAGGAAACTGCACAAGATGCATGGGAATCAGCCAAGGAAACTGCCCAAATGACTACAGACACTACTCTTAACAAAGCTAATGAGCCTAAAGAAACCACTAAAGAAACCGTTGATCGCAGCATGAATACTAAGAATAATCCCAACTGCTAGTTTAAGTTAATTTTTTATAAGATTATATGGCCTTACATTTTTTTACTATATAAACTGTGTGCTATACGTGCATTTATTTTATTTAAATCAGCCAATATGTTCAGATTAAACATGAATTTAAAATGTCATCATTTATAACTAACTAGTTACTTGTAAGATTCTATGTATTGCGTGATTCTAACTTTCTAAGAGAATCCATAACGTAGAAGATGTTTTCGCCATCTAGTTTTTTTCTCTCCTTGTCTTATTTTAACACTTCTGTTTGTTATATCTCATTTTTTACTATCTACCTCTTTATTTACTTCCTTTCTAAACAATTTCACTACAAAGAGCAAACAATTATCATTCCCTTGTATCTTTTTTTGCGAAATGTGAGTAATCTATCTATCTATATATAAAAATAAAAAGTCGTCCCCAACAAGTTCCTTATGAGCTTCTTATTTATTATGAGTGACACGTGACAACATTCCTTTTCTTTCATCTATTTGTTCATTGACTTTGTTTGACCAAATAAGAAATTGAAAGGAGAAAATGAAACAATTTATAGTGCCTTAAATTACAAACCGACTTCTAAAATTAACAACCCACGACGTTTGTTGGCCTCGAATCACAGCTCTAACAATCAATGTTCCAAATAGTCAAGCTTGACTCAGTACCGCCACCATTCTTTTTAAAATGTAAGATTATTATCTGAGTTTATTACCTCTTAATAAAATTGGTTCAATTATTGGATTATTATTATTAATATTTTCTCTTAATTTTTTGGTTGCACACAGGTATGCGCCACCTTCTCTTATTAATGTATTCTGTATATTAGTATAATGCACCTTACATGATTCGGGTTAAGATTACTTCACTAGCTAGATAAAATACATTTTTCATTTGTTGGACATAAGCCCGTGACAATTCATGAAAGAAGATGTGTTTTTGGGAATTACTCGGTCTACAGAACAATCTAATCATCTATCTATTATATTTACGATTACCTTGATTACTCAAACTAATAAGGTACTTCCCATTTAGTGTCCCAACCTCACAGGCAAATTCTAAGCATGGCCTCGATGTTTACTTAATTTTTTGCTTATCCGAATTTACTTTGAGTAGTAATTATCATGTTACTAATTATTTAACAACTACTCCTATGTCACATTGTCACTACCTCCACCAAACCATCTCACTCTACCTTGCGAGTAAATTTTTTGTCTTATTATGTTCGTAATGTTAGTAGCCATCATAAACTCAAACATAGCTCGATAGATATATATGAAATTATCAGTAAACCACACTGATATTATTATTCAAAAAGAGAAAACAACCTACGATAAACAAACAAGACATGCTTCTCAATACGTCACATAAAATAGTGGCCAGAAGAGTAAGTATGAAGCCAATTACATTTACAAATAATCGTGCTATTTGTCTAATTATGCCAAGTAACCGAGTATGTGTATCATTCATCGCAGGGATGAAACTGAAGAGGAAGAAAAAATCATGGAGGGGACTACTAGAACTGGAAAGCTTTCGAGACTATTGTTACATACTATTGTTAGTTAAGGAGTCTACAAACAAAATTTGGAAAATTTCTTACATACTATTGTTAGTTACCTAAATAAAAATGAGTTTCTTATGAGCTTCTTATGAGTGACACGTAGCAACACTCCTGTTTTTTCATCTACTTCTTCATTTTAGAAGTTAGTTTTTGATTTAAGGCATTATAAATTGCTTCATTTTCTCCTTTGATCAAACGAACATGCATGCGTCGCACTAGAATAATACTTTCTCTGGTTTAAATGATAGTTCTCACATATATTACTCAAATGAGACAATAATTTAAAATCGGAGGGAGTAGGCCCTGTTCTTTTCGGCTGAAACAAGGCTGAGCTGGACTGATAGGAGCTGAGTTGGACTGATAGGAGCTGACGTGAATTGATAGAAGCTGAAACTAATAAATACTTATATAAATTATCTAATAATTTTTAAAAAATGAACATATATATATATAGTAGGGATCAGGTGAGTCCTATATATATTGAGTCCGTGAGTCCATCTAGATTAGGGGTAGATGAATGTTACTTCAACGCATGACTAATATTACTCTAACGTATGACTAATGTTACTCCAACAACTCATCACATCCACTGGATTAGGGATAGATTAATGTTACTCTAATGTATGACTAAAGTTACTTCAACAATGGTAGTTTGGTTTATATAGAGTTATATTTGTGTTACTCTAATAGATACTCTAACGTATGAAAGATGTTACTCCAGCGTTACAAACGTGTTACTCTAATAGATATTGTATATTACAAGAACATTGTAACTCCAACATATGAATGATGTTACTCCAACGTTACAAACTTGTTACTCTAATAGATAATGTGTGTTACTCCAACTAATTATGTTACCAACGTGTTACTCCAAGTCATCTAATCCATCCATTGAAGTATCATCCAATGGATGATATAAGGACTTAGAGACGCAAATATGTTGAAGGACTCATCTGAACCTCTCTCTCTCTATGTATATATATAGACACACACACACATACACACACCGTACAATATAGCATATGAATACTATTTGTATTGTATTAAGATTTAAGAATATCAAAACCTTAAAATTTTGTGTACACCCACACACACCATACAACATAGAATATGAATATTATTTGTATTATATTAAGATTTAAAAATATCAAAATTTTAAAATTTTGTATATTACGTAAATACACACACACAAGTATGAAAAAAAACAAATGAATGGGAGGGAGTACTATGTTGTTGTTGTTGTTATGGTTGTTGTTGTTGTTGTGGTTGTTGTTTTTGTTGTTAATATTAATATTAATAATATTATTATTGTTATTGTTATTGTTGTTATTGTTGTTGTTGTTGTTGTTGTTGTTGTTGTTGTTGTTGTTAGTTTTGTTCTTATTATTGTTATTCTTGTTATTGTTGTTGTTGTTGTTATATACTCGTATTTTTTTTGTAAGAATGTTAGAACTCTTATTCATCCATCTCGGGTAGAAAAGAGAACAGCTTACAAGAAAAACCAAGACTTGCAAAAGCAAATAACAGAAAAGAAACCACTATTATCCACTAGCTACTGAATTGATACATATGAGGATATTTGTGATGCACTCTTATGCTAACTGTAGTCCGCAAGATAGCAAAACATTGAGCAGGAGTATGCTCGGTACCCGCAAAGAGTCTAGTATTCTGTTCCTTCCAAATACAATAGACAAGTCCAGACATAATAATGGTTTTCCTCCAATCCGTAAGCCATTTGAGATGAGTGGGTGCAAAATGGAGACGCCAAACTGAGGACTGCAGGTTCGTGAACTGTCAGGGTCTGTTCATCCAGGCACTTGATAGTGCAGCAACCTCTGCCGAATATATACAGTCGAAGAAGAGGTGATTATGGCTTTCACAGTTCCTCTTACAAAGAATGCATCTATTGGGTAAGTAGTAACCTCTTCCTTGAAGTATATCCACAGTTGGAAGCCTATTTTGCATAGCTAACGAACTGATGAATCTATGTTTAGGCAAGATAACAGAACTAGTAATTGCCTTATATCCAGATAAGATCGGATATTTATTTCGAAACCAGGAATATGCCTTCCTTGTATCGAATTTCCCTTTCCTACTCCAGCTCATTACCAATTTTTGGCCAAGTTCTGGACTTTCCTCTTGTAGAAGAATTGCATTCTTGACATGAATGATCCCCCTAATTGAATCAGAAAAGGCATCTCTAGAATGCAAATCCTAAATAGATCGATTTTGTAGAACATAAGCCCTGAACCAAGTGATCTAGAGACTAGAATGATGGTTGATAATTTGCCAAATCTATTTAGTCATAAGAGTTTTATTCCAAGCCAATAATTCCTTTTTGTTAAACCCTCCTTCCGTCCATGGAGAGCATATGCTATTTCAACTTTTGTAGACCCTTCTCTTTGGAGACCAGAAGAAATCTTTACAAATTCTATTGATCGTTTTGAGGACTGCCTGTGGGAGGAGAGTAGTAGCAAATAATGGAGTTGATAAGCTGTGCTCGTCCAGCATAGGAGAGGTATTGATTAGACCAACGGATTACTGAAGTTTGTAGTTTAGTGATCAAGGGGCCGAATTGCTCGATGGAATTCCTAGTGTCATTAAGGGGCATACCAAGGTATCGACAAGGAAATCGTCCTTCAGTAAACCCTGATTCTGCAAGGATACTTTCCTTTACCTGCCTTGTCACTCCACCAAAATAAATGTCAGACTTGTCTGCATTAATCCGTAGACTAGAGTAGGAGGCAAATTTATTTAAGCTTTCATGTACTGCAAGGACAAATGGCACATCATCCCTCATGAAAATCATGAGATCATCATAAAAAATGAGGTGATTAAGAGAGAGTTTAGCACATTTGGGATGAGTGGAGACATTAGGTAACATCTTAAGTTGTCTTAGATATCTGGATAGAATTTCCATGCTTAAGACAAAGAGGTAAGGGGAGATGGGATCCCCTTGCCTAATGCCACTTTTACCTTTGAAAAATCCGACAATTCCACCATCAAGCTTCAGAGAGTACCAAGCTCCAGTTACACAACCCATAATCCAAGTCACAAATTGAGGAGGAAAATTGAGTGAGATTAGCATTTCCTGGATGAAACTCCATTGAAGGGAATCAAATGCTTTTCTAATGTCTATTTTCATGAGGCATCTAGGGGGTAAGAATCTTCCTTCTATAGCCCTTGATGAGTGCCTGAGTTAGAGAAATATTATCATGAATGTTCCGTCCTGAGACAAAAGCTGCCTGCTCAGGGCCTATAACAGATGGGAGAACTGTTTTCAGCCTATTGGCAAGAATTTTAGTGATGGTCTTGTAGACTGTAGTACAACAAGCAATCGGTCGATAATCCATTACCGCTGCACATGAAGCTTTTTTAGGAATCAGTGTGAGGAGAGTAGTATTAGCTTGTTTGCCCATTTTGCCAGAGTTAAAGAATTCTAGGACAGCAGCAGAGAAATCCTTGCCCACTACATACCAAGCCGCTTTGAAAAATTCAGCTGAAAAACCGTCAGGTCCAGGGCTTTTGTGACTTGCTGTCGTGAAAAGAGTATCTTTGATCTCTTGTAAAGAAGGAATAGCAGTGAAGGCATTCCAATCATCTCCATGTATAATAGCACCACGTTCAACAAATTGCTTATCAAGATTCCGAACAGCAATAGACGAGCCTAGTAAGGAGTCGTAATAATCAACAAAGGCTGCACCAACCATTGTTGACCCATTATGCACCACTCCATGCCTACCGACAATAGAACCAATGAATTGAGTAGCTTTCCTTTCTTTAATCTTGGCGTGAAAAAAATTGGTGGAACAATCATTGAGATTGATACCATCAATCTTTGCTTTCTGCTGCAGGATACTAAATTCAGCATGACGTAATTCCTTATAAGTCTTCAACAGGTCCTTTTCTCCCTCCAAAAAATAAGTAGAGAGGGGTTGCATCTGCATCTGTCTTTGCCAGTCCTGCAAAGCAGTTTCAGCAGCAAGAACCCTGGCAGATATGGCAGAATAATAGTTCTTATGCATCTCAGTTAATCCTTTTCTCACAAATTTCAGTTTATCAAATAATATGTAAGAGGAAGTGCCAACAAATCTGTTTGCCCAAGCCTTTGAGATAATATTCATGAAGTTAGGATGATTAGCCCAACAATTGAGAAAACTAAACCGAGCTTGGTGAAAATCCTCCTTAAAGACAGTTAAAAGGATAGGGGAATGGTCGGAAATTCCAGGGGGAAGGCAAGATACTGAAGATAGCGAGAAATCTGCCATCCAAGCATGATTAAACAACGTTCTATCCAACCTTGATAATGGGCCTCTTGCTTATTGGTCCAGGTAAAGAGGCAACCAGAACAAGGGAGCTCAGTAAGAGAGCAATTACTGATAGAATTATTAAAATCCATCATCTCCGCAAGGACAGGTGGAGTATCACTGGTTTTTTCATCATCGTGTCTGGTTACATTAAAATCACCAAGCACCGTCCACGGTTGAGTAGTAGTCTTAATAGTGAGTAGACCACCCCAAAGTGGCTTCCTAACAATGGCGTCATTACTCCCATAAACGAAAGTCACCTCCATAGTAGTATTAGTGGCAAAGTGTAGAACCTTACAACTCATAAATTGAGCATCTGTAACAAGGACAGTGACAGACACAGTAGCCAAATCCTTCCCTTAGAATGTCTAGTGTAATTATGAGGCACTTGATAGCCTTGAAAATTTTTAGACATACTAGACTGAACTTTATGTTTTTTTAATTCTTTTTTCCAGGATACCAAACACATTTATTCTATTGATCCTCAGGAATTTTGCAATATCAGCCTGCTTTAAAGGATCATTTCCGCCTCTCACATTCCAAGAGGAAATTATCATTTATCAGGAGGTATGGGGGGCGAAACTACCTCAATATTAACAGCACTCAGCTGCTGGTTCGCACATTCTTCAGCATGAGACACAGATTCTTGCGACTCATCTGAGGTACCACCTAGTGAGGGGTTTGCTTCAGTCGCCATTCCTTCCAATACTGCGAAGCTATTAGCTGTAGAAATCTGAGCTTTAGCTCTGATAGCAGACCAATCAGCGAGGAGTTAATAACCTTTTTTCCTGCCTTGTTCAATAAATGCAGATATATCAATGCATTCAGGCTGATTTACCGCTAGATGAGAGGGTTGGGAGACCAAGGAAGGGCCTACTTCAGAGTCTATCATGCTGCTCCATCCCCTCATTCAGGAAATCAGCTGTAACCACATCCTTCTCAACAGTAGTCCTGACAGGTACATAAATTTGCTTCACCCTAGCTTGAGCAGCCTGTTTCTTTCTCTTCTTACATGTATCTTGAAGATGCCCAAGTTTCCCACATTCTTTACAATAATAAGGGACCCATTAATACTCAAAGAGTTGAGTAAAATGACCAAGCATTGGAGCATTGATGGATATAGTAAAATTATTATTGTTGTTGTTGTTGTTGTTGTTGTTGTTGTTGTTGTTGTTGTTGTTGTTGTTGTTGTTGTTGTCGTTGTTATTATTATTATTATTATTATTCTATTATTGTTATTATTGTTGTTAATATTATTCTTATTCTATTATTATTGTTGTTGTTGTTGTTACTATTACTAATACTATTACTATTACTTATACTATTACTATTACTATTATTATTATTATTATTATATATTTTTTTTTGCAGAAAAATTTATCGATGTGAAATTACATCTTGTGCAAAAGTTCTAACACACTAAGAAGATTCAACCCAAACTTGCTAGTATCCTATTGAATTTAGGACTAACATCATTAGACAAAAATCTAGCTCTCACTATGAATTTTAACTGCTCAAACATGCCCTCTTCCAGATGTGTTTTTCCCTATAAACAACCTCTTATTACGTTCTTTCCAAACAATTTAAATAACATCTGCTAGATAGACTTGGAACCAAGGGTATTTCGAATGCTTCTTGTGCCTGGTTTGACTGCTCCACTTAATGATTTTTCTGATGTTAGCTGAAGGAATAACAAACCCCATCCACTGAGTGACCATAGACCAAAATTCCCTTGAGACAGGGCAATTAAAGAACAAATGATGATGACCTTCATTATCTTTTAAGCACAGGGTTCATCTGTTAACCAAACACATACCCCTCTGAGCATACATATCCTTCGTGGGGAGCCTGTGTTGAAATGCAAGAGTGAGGAAAATTCTGTTGCTAGGGACCATCAAAGGTGAGTAGAGAATGGCCTTGGGCTGCATCCTCACCTCCAAGAATTTTTGATAAGCTGAAGACACCTTAAATTTCCCATTAGAGCTGCAGGAAATTAAGAAAGTCCTTGCTTTCTCCACTGAACCACACAGCTTGATGCAGTAATCCTTAACATGTATAAGATCCTTGATAGTAGCAGGATAGAGATCCTTAAATGACAGGTTCCAAATGCATGTGTTGATAAGAATGTAAGCATTACACCATTTAATCCAAAGCCCTCCAACCCCTTCAGAGAGTTGCCAAATCCCTTTGGCCAAGAGAGCTCTATTCCAAGCCTCCAGGTCTTTTAGATTTAGGCCTCCATACTTCCAGGGTAGACAAATGTCCTTCTATTCTTGGAAAACTAGTCTTTTTTCTCCAGGTTTAATACCCCAGAAGAAGTCCTTACAGAGCTTGTTCACACTTTTGAGAACTGATTTGGGAATCAATACACTAGAGCACAAAAAATTCTATAAGCCAAAAACCACAGAGTTCAACAGCTGCAGCTTACCAGCATAAGACAGGAAGAAGGTACACCAGTGATTAATAGCTCTCTTAATTTTCAAAATAAAAGGATCAAAGAGTCTCACAGCAATCTTAGAATCACTAAGAGGCATGCCAAGGTATCGAAAAGGGAACCTTTCAATGCTAAAATGAGTTTGCTCCAAGATGAGAGCCTGTACATCTGGAGCAACTCCCCCAAAATACATACAAGTCTTATCAAAATTTGCACAGAGACCAGAGACCATACCAAAAGCTGCTAAAGCATGCTTTATAGCCAAAACAGAAGGAAGATCACCTCTAGAGAAGATCATCAAATCCTCTGCAAACGCCAAATGACTAAGGTTAATCTTGGTGCATTTAGGGTGAAAAGAAACATTAGTCTAGAGGCAAATCTTTCTGAGTTGCTGTGATAGTATTTCCATACTGACAACAAATATGTAAGGAGACAATGGATCCTCTTGTCGAACTCCAGTTTCCCCTGAAAAAACCCCTCAATTCCACCATTCAAGTTAAAAGAGTACCAACAAGGATTAGAAATGCATCCCATAATCCACTTAATAAAGAGAGGAGAAAAGCCAAAACCAGCAAACATCTTCTTGATAAATCTCCATTGCAAAGAGTCAAAAGCCTTCCTGATATCTACTTTAACTAGGCATCTGGGTGTAAGGTATTTCCTAGAATAACCCTTAACAAGCCCTTGAGAGAGCAAAATATTTTCAAAAATGCTCCCGTCTTTAACAAAAGCTGCCTGTTCCTCACCAACCAGAGTAGGTAAAACCCATTTTAATCTGTTTGCAAGAACCTTGGATATTGCCTTATAGAACACAGTGCAGCAGAAAATAGGCCTAAACTCTAAAACACTGCTTGCACCAGGCTTCTTAGGATCAGGGAGATTAAGGTACGTAGAGTTAGCCTGTTTGGACATTTTTCCAGTTTTAAAGAAGCATGATGCTGCTCTACAAAAGTCAGCTCCAATAATGTTCCAAGCAGATTTGAAGAAACCTGCTGAGAACCCATCAATACCTGGGCTACTATTGATATCCATGTGAAATACTGAAGCCTTAATTTCCTCAGGAGAAATATGAGTAGTGAGGCCACAAGCCTGATCAGGAAGAAGCTTAGCATTCATAGTGAAATCTTCAACAGGAACACTCTTACCAAGAAGGTTAGAATAGTACTCCTGGAAAGTTTTTGCAACAGCTTTAGGACCCTTTTAGAGGTCACCATTAGAATCAGTAATAGCCCTTAACATTTGCTGAGTCTTTCTTTCAGAAATTTTTGCATGAAAATATTTAGATGAGCAGTCGGCAAGTTGTATGTGCTTCACCTTAGCTCTTTGCTGTAACATACTAATTTTAGCCCTCTTGTAACTAGAATAAGTCTCAGCTAAGACACTTTCCTTCTCCATAAGAGCAGAGAAAAATGGTTCTTTTTGGAGTTTTCTTTGACAACAAAGAAGAGCTTCCTTTGCCTTAACCACTCTAGAGGAGATGCTAGAGAAATTGTTCTTATGGAAAGCCTTAAGAGCCATCTTAACATATTTAAGCTTATAAAAGAAATAGTACATGGGAGAGCCTGAGACTGCAACATTCCAAGCTGTTTGAACATTGAATAAGTGTGGACGTCCGTCCGCACCGCCCGATGCCCCGCGTGGGACCGACCCGGTTTTTCAACGTGTAGCGGCGGCCACCCACGCAGCCCCTTCCCTGTCGGGGGCCGGTTTGATCTTGCGTATGGGGCGATGTTTCGGACCTCGATTCGGATGACGATCCGGACTTGTACTAGACGGGTGCAGGCACCCGTTTTTCCATTTGGAATCGATCGAGTCGTGGTTGTAAATTTTTAAAGGCCGATTCATTTGGTAAGGCGATATTTTTAGTAAATTGAATTCGTTGCCGATTTGTGGAGTCGCCACCGAGTCGATTAGGGACTCGGAAACCGTTCAAGTCAACTTTGATCCCTAGCCGGCTCAAAGTTAAGGGAAAACAGGACCTAAAGATAAAGACTTGTACCCTTAAGCACTCCATGCTTGGAATGACTCTCATTGCCAATGGTTTCGGACATCCGGAAACCATCGATTCTGAGTAAGGGGTAAGGGTACGTATTGGGAAGCCAACATCTGATAGATGTCAACGCCCAATCCTGCCCGCACTATAGCGGCCTCTACTAATCAATCGGTGGACTGATAACCTAGTTCTTTTGTTGCGGCGGAAATACTGTAACATTCGTTGTTTTCACCCTATACCTTTCGCTACGTCGGTTGCTTAAGGACAAGTAAGTTTTGTCGTCAAAGTAGTTGTGTTTACATTCTTTGCATGCGATTTCACGTGACAAGCAGGCCATGAAAAGATGCACGTAGGAGAGTAGAGAGTACTAGTATTATACGTATTAGCAAGTCATTTTTAACGCGATAATACAGATATTAGTCATTCTCGTGATATACCTTACCTGGTATTCTGCTTAAGATGCGTCGGTTCGGTATTAATAGAGATGCGTCGAACCTAGTAAGCCGAGCACCTGGACTAATACGGAACCCAACCATCACTTTGTTCAGTTTTAGTTATTTTACGTTTTGAATTCCTGTTAGGTGATTTAGCATGCGATTATAAGGTCATAAAAGTAATAAATCATACGAAAAACTGTAAATGCGAATGTAAGTAAATCACATTGTGAGGAGTTGCACCCTCGGAGTATACACTAAACGGGACACGATGCATAGATAGTTGAGAATGGATCTCGGAATTACTCGGGTCTATTTAGTGTATTTTATTGTTTGCGGTTGAAGTAGGGACGTTACGTGTTTTGGTAGATGTTGCGGTCCTAGTGTCCACATATAGTGTTGTCGTAGTGCATAATAAAGGGAAGTACGAATATGGAAAGTTTTGTTTAGATGACAACCTAGTGACAATTCGACTTCAAAGGCGGATCCTCCTATTGATTTCGGCAGAGCTCCGTTACCGTTGACCCTTTCTGCGGCTACTCCGGCAGTGCTTCGTTACTATGGACTGATTCTGCGGCTAATCCGGCAGAGCTTCGCTACTAGACTTGAGCTAGTCGAACACAGGCACCTCGGTATCGAGTGGGGTGCTCGAAGGTGAGAAGTAGCGTCGATGTCGCTTTTATTAGAACTACGATCGAGTGGATTGTTTGCCTCGGGTGTCGGAGTGCGAGCCCTTAGCGAGAATGTGGAGGGGGAGAAGAGAGTTGAGATGTGTCGAATGAATGAGGTGAAGTGGGGTATTTATAGGTGTTTTCAGCCCTCATCACCCATATGAACGCCTGATTTGAGGCGCACCAAGACTCAGGCGCCTGGGTTATGGCGTGGGGTGCCTAAGAGGCGTGAGGTGAGGCGGTTGGAATTTTGAAGATACAATTTTGATACTTTCCAAAACCGAGAGGGAGGAGTGTAATTCATATCTTGGGGCCTAAGGTTTCCCCATGTAACCCTAGCGCCGTGAGCTTGGTGGGCCTCGGGTGTGCATCCCGAGGCCCACTGGGCGCGGTGCTGACTCAGTTTGAGTTTTGGGACCGACTCAGGGTCCCGGTGTTAGAATTGACTCTAATTAGTGTCTATGCGACCGTAACGACATGAATAAGGTTGCCATCATGTTAGTTTAATTTTTCCGAGTAATTTATTTGATCCGTTCTATAGAAAAACTACCTAAAACATCTCGAACCCGCATCGCGTTGCAGTTCTATCGTCATCAGGTGTTTGTTGGGCACTTCTGCAGCCACCAGGTCCAAATCTGAGTGTCTACAGAAGCCCCCACTTTGACTGAGGCTTGGACAAGGCGAAAGTCAAAGTATAGCCACCCAGGTCAATCGAGGATTACAACTTGGTGGCTGTCCGGTCGGGTCGTTTTAAGTCCGTTGGACTACGTGTTGTGGCTCGCCAGCCAAGGCTTAGAAATCGTACCTGACGTCTTTGCTTGCAGTTGCTTGCTTGGGCTCGGGCCGTTGCTTGTCATCTTGTTCTTCAGTTCTTCACGTTCGAGCGGTCTGCCTTTTTGCATTATTTAAGTTCGTTTAATTTTAAATGTTTTCGTGTGTAGGTGACGCGTTAAGCGTTAGTGCGAAGAACTTTCGTATGTGTTGGCTTTTATTTGAACAAATGTTTTTGGGATGCTTGTGAACCCTTGATAAAATAAAACGTTCGAGGGCGTCAGTCTCCATTCGAGCGGTCGTCTTTGGGATGCTTGTGACCCTTGGGCGAAATAAAATGAAACAAAAATGTTCAAGAGCGTCAGTCTCCACTCGAACACTTGTCTTTTGGGATGCCTCTGACCCCTAGGACAAAACAAAACAAGATAAACTACTCGAGGGCGTCAGTCTCCACTCGAGTAGCTGTCTTTCGGGATGCCTCTGACCCCTAGAACAAAACAAGATGACATAAACTACTCGAGGGGTCAGTCTCCACTCGAGTAGCTGTCTTTCGGGATGCCTCTGACTCCTAGGACAAAACAAGATGATATAAACTACTCGAGAGCGTCAGTCTCCACTCGAGTAGCTGTCTTTCGGGATGCCTCTGACCCCTAGGACAAAACAAGGTGAGATAAAACTATTCGAGGGCGTCAGTCTCCACTTGAATAGCTATCTTTCGGGATGCCTCTGACCCCTAGGACAAAACAAGATGATATAAACACTCGAGGGCGTCAGTCTCCACTTGAGTAACTGTCTTTCGGGATGCCTCTGACCCCTAGGAAAAAATAAACCATTCGAGGGCGTCGGTCTCCTCTCGAATGAAAACTGCTGTGGAGGTATCAGACTCCTTCGAGAGCATTGGTATCTACTCGAAAAATTGATGTGGAGGTTTCAGACTCCTTCGAGGGCGTTAGTATCCACTCGAAAAATTGCTGTGGAGGTTTCAGACTCCTTCGAGGGCGTTGGTATCCATTAAATTGCTGTGGAGGTTTCAAACTCCTTTGAGGGCGCTGGTATCCACTCGAAAAAAATAAATTGTTGTGGAGATTTCAGACTTCTTCGAGGGCGTTGGTATCCACTCGAAAAATTGTTGTGGAGGTTTCAGACTCCAATGCCTCTCGGATAACTGAGACCCGTTAGGCGAAGAATTGCTGTATGTTTATTTGGTTTAGTTAAGTGTTTTTGTTTCGTGGGTTTGTCTTATTTTGTTCGGGTTTGTTCTTGCTTTGTTATGCATTTGAGATTTGTTCAGAGTTTGTTTAGATTAGTTCGGTTTAGATTGCTTTATTACGCGTTCGGGTGTAGCGTTCACGTTAAGTGCGGCTCTTATGCTTATTTTATTATCGAGTGCGTTTTGTGGATGTCGATTAGTAATCGTTCCATTATTGTTATTTTGTTTGTCTTAAAAGGTGCGTGTTTTATGTGTATCGAACTTTGAGCCTCGTTTGTTTATGTTTTGGTCTGTGTCGGGCTATTCGGACGCGCGCCAATCTGCGCCCCCATCTTCAGGCGCCTAGCCCCCGGTGGTTCAAGATCCGGGCGCGTCACCTGAGGCGGTCGGATTCTCGTGGACCGGGTCTGCTTAAGTAAACGAAGTTGAGGGCAATTCATTCATTCGACTCAAAAGCTGAACGCGTCTCCCCCTTCGCCCCTACATCACTTTCTCAATTTTTCTAGCCAACTTTCATTTCGATTTCCGTCGTACGCGACAATGTCGACTCTGGGTAAGTGTTTTTTACTTGTTTATTGTCGGTTTTTCTTTATTTGATTGATTGTGAGCTTGATTTGTTGAAAACTGTAGAAAATCGATTTGGGTGTTTTTGATTTACTAAGTTTTGATGCTTGTGCTTAATCCCATTGTTAAATTAGGGTTGTTTAGAGCTTGTTAGGGTAGTTATAAATTCGATAGGGGTTTTCGAGGTACGACAATGGCTCCCTATGGAAATAGGTTCGGAATGCTAGGGTTAGGAACCATTTTTCCGGATATTCCCGCATTTATTTTGCGTAATCCTACTCAAGTAGTGTTTGTGAGGATGTGGGTACCTCCCTTGTCAATTTTTATGGGCTAGGATGGCTTTTAGGACTCTCCGTGAGGTTTTGTGTGTCTTAAGACGGACCAAAAGGTGTCGTAATGATGTCGGATTTTCCCGAAACCACTTCCATCGTGACGGGGATCGAAAATGGGTGCTAGCGGTTTTTTCAGAATTTTAATATTCTTATCCGAAGTTTTGACCCTATTTTGTCCTGTTTAAGCTGCTTTAGCCTGACTTGAGGTATGGGTTTTTCGTTTAATTTTATAGTTAGAGGTAATGTAATCCCCTAGAAAATCTAACGCGATACAATGACGGAAACACTGTAGAGTCGGGATTAAAACACACTGTAACTATGTCTTAGTAAAATTAAAATGGTAAAGTCAAACAATAGGCCTTAAATAAAATGGCCAAAATTTAAAACAATCCACAAAAGGGGTTTGAACAATCCATAGGACATAATTATAAAAATAAATAAGCAGGATCCACACTGCTTGCTAGCCCACACCCGGAACACGTATACCTGCCATGTTAAAACATAACAGCCACAATCAGTGGGGAGCAACGCCAACGTTCTCCCAGCCGTATAACAGGAATTTAAAACTGTAATTACTACTCCCTCCGTCCCAATGAATTGTTTGCCTATTCCATATTGCGGCGTCTCAATGAATTGTTTGCCTTTCTATTTTAGGAATGTTTTCTATATGCAATTTGATCATTCTCATAAGTTTTGTTATACATGTCACTCTCTCATTGGTTCCCTTAACCTTGGTGCCAAAAGAAAAGGCAAACAATTCATTGGAACGGAGGGAGTATTATAGAAAAATAGTAAAAAAGAAAACAGTAAAACATCATATTAAAATAAGCTTTAGCGTAAAACAAAATAATCAAAAGGGTTTCCGAAGAAACGTAAAAATATTTGCCAACCTGCAAACCAATTTATATCGATAATAAATAAAATAATCAAAATGGCGTTATGGATATTCGGTTAGTGTGCACAAGGCTAGACTTTCACTAGGAATAATACTGGAAACTAGCTTCGAGAACTGTAAACTTAACTCATAACAGAATCCAGTCTCTAACTAGTCTACTAAACTATAACAGGACTGCGTGCAGCGAGATCCTGGTTTAAGTAGTATACACCCCTCCTGGATACCAAATGTATCCAGTTCAACTGACGGCGACTAACACGATGCGATATCTAGCTTAAGGGCACAATGCACACTCTCCTGGGCGAAACTACGTCCAGTTCAACGACCAAATGTGCCCCAAATGGGCACACCGGCTTTATAGTTGATGGCAAAAACGTACTTCCCAGACTGTATTACTCTAACCCCACACTTATTCTTATTCCATAACTCCAAAACAAAGCCATTATCGATATTCAAAAGATATAATCATTATAAATAATAAGAGAACAAAAGGAAAAATGACCACTTTCCAAAAGAGGAAACTTTCTATTTTAGGAAACTTCTATTTTAGGAAACTTTACTAAAAATAGCATCATATCAAAATAATGAAAATATTAGTTCATACTAATACCACATTTTTTAGTAAACGATATAGATTTATAAAACTAATACTTTCGGCCTTAACGATATTAATTATCAAAGTGAACATTTAATTTTATGAAATTATTAAAATATCGTATAAGCGTTATAAAATGATTAAAAATGTCTTAAACATTTTAATATTACTAATTAGGGTGTTTTCAAAAGTTAAAAAGCTAAAATTCCCTAATTATTATTAGTTTCGACAATAAAATTATAAATAGGATTTTACGGCAAACATCAAATTAAATACTTGAACGTCTTTATTTAATTAAACCATTGAATATATTTAGAGTATGTTAAGGGATGATTTAACTCTTAAAGTTTCAGATTTAAATACTTTCAAAATAGCTGGAAAAATAAATCTTTCAGGTAAAGACGAAGCATTTTAACGATAAATCACAATTTGTCCAAAAATCAATACTTATTAATTAAAGACTTTAATAAATAGTACAAAAATTACGTAAAATAGTTAAAATTTATTTATGGACATTCTGTCTAGAAAAGAAAATTTTCCAGAATACTTCGACTCGGTTTTTAAAGGGTTTTCTCGTTAATCGTCTAATCGCGACAATAACGATTATTAAAAATTGTAATTACAAAATGATTTACGTATTAATATCCAAAAATTATAATTAAACTTAAAAATTATGATTTTCCAGAAACTTAAATTTTCCCAAGGTGTCAAAATTCCAGATTTCACAAAATTAGGTAAAACCGTCTTTTAAGCCCGTTTTCACAATTAACGATTCCATTAATAAAACTTATCGTTCCTAATATTTTATTAAAGCACTAAAAATCATAGAATTACATTTTATGAAATCATCAGAATCATATTTTTTTCCAGATTTAAACCAAAGACCAGAAATCGAGAATTTAAACGACAAACACGGTTTTAACGATAAACGATGATTTAAAGTGATTAATTAATTCATCCACTTAACAATTCCGAAATTTTTTGAAAAAATTCAGAAAGTTCTATTTCAACAGAAAGTTTCACCACGTCAAAAATCAGATTAAAATAAAATGTTTAGGTACTAGAACTAAAAATCGGTTTTTAATCGTTTTGTCCGCAAACGGTAATAATTCAATAATTGATAACTAAAATATCAGAAAAATACTAAATTATTAAAAATCATCAAAAACATCATTTTTACAGAATATAAACATATATTACTTGTTTAGGCCGAATATTACGATTTTACAAATTAATATGACGATTTAATCGTTAATCTCGTAAAAACGATAAAAAATACCGAAACATGCAAATTTTCAACTTTTAAAAATTTTCTAGATTATATGACATACATATATTGTCAAAAATAAAATTATAATAATATACATGCAATTAAACAAATAAAATCATGCAATACCGAGTAACACCGACGTTACCTTCAATCCAAATCCGAGTCTACGATAAATTCGTCGGCTTCGGGGTCGACCAAGAATCCTAAATCACATGACATACATGGTACAAAAATACCATGGAAAAACTAAAAGAATCAAGGTAAATAACAATCGGAAATAACATCGATTATTACCTTAACGAAGGGGAAAGAGAGACGATAATTTAGAAGGCGAAAATAGGACGATCAAAGCTTGATTATGGGCGAAAATGGCTGCTGAAAATGGGCAGGAACACCAGCCAAAAAGAGGGAGAAATAAAAGGTTTTTGTTAAAATAAAATGGAAGAATGAATAAAGAGGAAAATGTGAAGAGATATGGAATGAATGGTGACTTAAAAATTGATGAAAACTAGGTACATTCACCTCAAAAATTCAGCCAAGAGTGAATGTGAGAGGAGAGTGAAGAGTTTGTATTAATCCACCAAAATGAATGAAGAAAGAAATAAATATCTAATGTTTAACATAATAAAATGAAGTGTATAAAAAAAATGTAGTAGGAGTGAGCCAAGGGGGGTCACGGTCCAAAATGTGGGAAAATGTCCCAAAATAATTTGTAAGTTGATAAAAAGAAAATCGTAAAATTGTTAAAGGTATTTCAAAGCAATTCGAGTAAACCTCGCGTAAGAAAATAATTATTCGCGAAACTTCGTATTAAAATCATAATGGCTACTCTTTAGTAAACAAAAATATTTCTTAGTTGAAAATATTATACAAATGTATTTAAACATTTTTAGGAAGAGGAATAACTTAAATTCGAGCTTAAAAACGTTAATTCGTAGAGAAATAGAATTCCTCGCGGAAAATAAATAGTTTACGAGGAAAATCAAATAAATGGATTTAAAAGAATTAAAAATCTTTTTAAAATGTAAATAAATATCATTAAACTCAACATGAAAATAGAGCTTAGTAAAATGATGAAATATGAGGCCGAAAAGTGACAGAGTTAAGACGGAGTCCTAACGGAAAGAATAAAAATGCTTAGGAAAAATAGCGGGTGTTACAGGTAACACCGAGCGTCCCGAGGGAGCTCCTAGTGGCGAGACTGTCGGGACGAGTTCACAGACTCCCCGAGGGATTCGCAGGAGACGACGGAGTATCTCGTCTCAGTGCCGCGACCCGGAGGCCATTAATGAGGCCGATTTTGATAGAGTGAGGAAGCGCAGGCTTCCAGAGACGGTTGCTAGGAGGGCTCATGTTCCGGTTCCTGTACTGGAGGATGAGGAGATTAGTTACGAGGATCCCAAGTGGGCTCGGGACTGGGATGGTCATCAGCTGCTGTTTCACCTTGACCTTCACATTTTTCACCGCATCGTGTGGGGTCTGGTGAGTGTCCTATTTGTGCTTATTAGTTATGTCTTAGATTTTTGGCTCTGGCTAGGTTTGGTTGGTTTTGTTTATACTTGTATTGTTTTGGTTTGCAGCCCCCAGGTCCGATGAGGACTTTCTCGGGTTTTACTACGTGTCTCGAGATTTGTTTTCAGAAGTTGACCCCCGCGGTAAAGGGGATTATCGCGAGGACTGCTCTAGGTCCTGTGGTCGAGCAGTGGGCCCGATTGGTGGGTTGCAAGACTAAGTGCAACCTCATGGTGATTAGAGCGATGATAAATCTCCTCCATGATACTACCTCGACCTTCCACATGGCTTTTGGGGGAGGTCGGGATGACCCTAGAGGATTTTGGGATGATTACCGGTTTGCCTTGGGGTCTGGATAGGATTAGGTGGGCTGCCGAAGGCCCTAGGCTAGATAGTGATGATGTGCGGGGCCTCATCGTGGATTGTTTGGAGCGTGAGGCCCATAGTGCGCCTCATGCTCTGGTGAGCTCGTACATCACAGATCACTTCGAGCGGGTGGCGGTGTTAGAGGGTCGAGAACCCAACACGCCGGAGTAGGATGCCCGGTTGTGGTTGTGGTACTTCCTAGGGTCGACCCACTTCTCGGATAAAGGCGAGAGGTTTAGCACTAGGATTTTGCCTCTCCCAGATGACCTGGCTCAGCTAGGGCGTTATGATTGGGTAACCGCGGCTTTTGCGGAGATGAATCGCTGCCTGCAAGTCATGGTGAGGCCGTTGGCGATATAGTCGGCCTCAGCTGTGCCAATTGTGGGTCCGGGCCTTATACTAGAGGTTAGCTGCTATTCTCACTTTCGCATCTCAAGTTCTACTTAATTTTGGCTTGTTGCTAAAGGTGTTTCGAGTTTTTGCAGGCTTGGATCTATTCCTATTTTCCTTGCTTGGCACCTAAAACAGTCCGAGTTCATCCGAAGAGATTCCCAGCGGGGATCGAGTGGAGGCTGGCTCAGCCTAAGAGTACAACCAGTCACTACCCGTCGGAGAATGCGCTGGTCAACAAGCTAAGCCTCGGGGATGTAAGTTTTCTATTCATGTCCTTTTTTGTTTAGCAGCCCCCAAGGTTTAGGCTTTAATGAGGTATTGGTTTTATTCGTGTAGTTTGTGGCCCGCCCTTGGGCTGATTATGAGGGCGTGCCGGAGTATGTGGCTGCGGAGTTGAGGCCTCGAAGTTATAGGAGGATGCTCCTTCATGCGTTGTTTCACCCAGTTCGGTATTTGAGCGAGCGGTTGGTGCGTCAATGCTTGTATGACGATTTCAGGGTGCTGGTTGGTCCTCCCCGGACCATGTTCAGACCACCGACCACCGCAGAGGTCCTCGAGTATAGGGACGGAGAAGGAGGCGATGCGCTCTTGGTGCCTGGTGCCTCCTATCTATCTCACGTCACCCGGCGGCTAGCTTGGTACCGCCTCGTGGTAATGTTCTAATTTTTGGTTCTAAGGTTCGCTTTGCGATTTATTGTTTCCTTGCCCTCTGACCGACCAATCTGTTGCTTTCCCAGCTGGCCGATCCGGCTGATGAAATCCAGCTCCCAGATTTTCCCCAACGCTTCTTAGGTTGGACGCGGCTGGGATACCTTTCACCGAGCCTCTCCCCCCGTGTTCTGCCGAGGAGATGGATGGCGGGATAGAGTGGCGTGACCGGGTGTACCGGGTGAGTTTTGGCTTTCGTTCTTTGTTCGGGTCTTAAGAATTAGGGTCGGTTCGCCTAACTTCCATGGTTTTGTCTCTCAGGTTTCCTCGGCTTGCCATCAGCGGTTGTGGCAGGCCGTCAACTGTTTCCGGGTCTACGCCTCGAGAGTTTCCCGTGACACTTCGGGAGCTCGATCGGTAAGTCTACGTGACTAGGGTGGTTTTCTAGGCTGCTTGTGTGTTTTCATAACGTTTAAGTGTGTTTGTAGGATGTCCCGGATATGGTGGGGCAGCTGGAGACTCGGGTGACCGAGCTCAAGGCCGAGGCCGCTAAAGCGCAACAGCTCCTTCAATCCCGGGCCGACGAGATTGCTCACCTTAAGGAGCACCTGGCTCGGTCTCAGGGCGAGACCTCACTAGTAGAAAAACATGGATTTGAGGCTCCATAAAACCCTCCATTAGAGGCGTTTTTTATGATGCCTCATACGGGGGGGCCGCACATTGCAAATTATAGTGCGGCGTTGTTTAGAAGCCTCTATTACAGGATTATTTGCGGCGTTTTTTAATTGTGAGGCCTCAAATAGTATGACGATTTTGCGGCGTCTTTTGTAAAAACGCCTCTAATAGTAACTTTATTGGCAGCTTATTTCCATGTTTGACGCCTCTAATAGTCCCATATTTTGATGCATCATTCAGAATTCGACGCCACAAATGTTTATTATTTAAATAATTTGGAAACGAATGTCACAAGGAATATTTAATTAAATTTAAAAATATATAATTTTTTTGATAATTTCGACGGCAACCATTTGCATTTCATCAAAACCGAATAGGATTCTTACATTATCCATCGAAATATAAATCCCTACTTTTACACATGTCCAAAAAGTGGCATGGATACATTTCCAACCTTAACAAAACCAAATAAAGTCATGCGCCAATTAACTAGTCTACTTCACGTACAACAACGATTCGTAAAGTACGAAGTCCACTTGTCACGTAATCCATTCATCTTATCCTCACCATAATTGTAGGGTTGGACATTTTGTAAGATCCAAACCTAAAACATATACAAGAATGACGAATTATCATCGATTTGCACACATAAATATAAAAAATAAAGTCATATATATACATATTTTTAAAAAGATTGTATAGTACTCTATACATTATTATAAGTTACCTTATAATAATATCAACGAGGTTGCAAGAACTAATTAAACAAACACTCACCTTACAAATTAAATCTAATTTCACCACAACAAAGAACCACCTTCTATACTATATATCCCAACATATACTCGATGACATCTCCTCCGATTCAACCTACCATATAACAATGGTCTATAAGTAGAACTGAATTGCACAGGCAGATATGATTCAAAACTGTTGCATACCCTCCCCAAACCCGCCCAGAGCTTTGTTAGAGATATAAAATTACGACGACTCGATTGTTCAAAACCAAATGCCCCACTAACATGATCTAAATTGACCTAAACTAACTAAACTAGTATCAGATGGAATATAATACACATTAAAATAAATGGCCACATGTGAAACAGTAAGTATCTTAAAATAAATATACCAAACCCAGGTACCCTTTTGGGTTATAGCTGCTGGAATAAATCAATACATCATAAATGCAACCGATACACCATCAAATCAGCAGCGATTCTGTTAGGTTTGAAATACATAATTACTTAGTTGGATAAATAAAAGTAGATGTATGTGTATGAAATAAATGGCAGTGATACTTACATTATCTATTGGCTGTCATTTATTAAACACTGCATCAATCAATGTCATCTCAAGTCCAACCCTCACCTGAAATAACAATACTAACAGTGACTACATTACATTACTCAGCTACAAAACTTGTACAAACCCGACAACTGCAAAAACTCACTGATGAAAATTAGTGAGAGGGAAGGATATCACCAATCTCTTGTAACACCAAGGACAAAGTCATGGGAAGACTAGTCTGGAGAAAGGAACGGGCGTGGTGTGCTAATCCTCAACCATTCAAGCTAGGGAACTTGTACAATACGGAGTAGCAAAAAGAAGAGAAGAAGAAAAAAAGTTGACTTTATAATTTAGACTCCTTTTAGGCATTCACATATCTACTAGACTGCTCATACTCTTCTCATACAAACACTAAACTACCACAACCTTCCAATTTTCATGCAAATAGATATCATAAATTGTCCTAACACGACTGAAATATAGAGCAAGAATATAGGGAACTAAACAATGATGACAATTAATTAAAAAGCATCATTTATCTGAACTTTAGACTTTATCTAAAAAAGAATATGTAAAGTAGTCCAGGAAGCAGGATAAGAAGTTAAGAAAATGGGGAGAGTATACAATAAATACCAGTGCGACTGTCCTCCTTTTTGTGGTGCATGCGCTTTTGCTTCTTCTCAGGAGAGAGGTGAGTGAAGATTATGAATAAGCAAAAGGGGTGAGATGATACTTTGAGTGATTCATAGGAAATACTATGGAAAAGACAGAGAGAGGAATACCATGAGGAGGGTTGTCCAAAGGCCAAATATGTTTGGAGAGAAGTTAATTCATTTGGCGCATGCTGATCCTATCGACACAAAAAATGGAATGCAGCATGTCGTCATCGTCACAGTTGATAAACTGCCTGTTACTAGGGTCTTGCAAATCCTTCTCCCAGATATAGGCCCAAAGTAAAAAATATGAGATGAATAAATTTATCATTTTAAAAAACCTTAAGCATAAAACAAACAAAACAAAACCCTGCTAAGTTTCGATTTTTTTTCAATCTGTTCTTCTGCTTAAATTATGTGAAATTGGGAATATAACTGCAGCGGATAGAATAAGTAAACAAATCCACTTATATAATTTGTGTGTGAGTAAAGAAGAAATTAAAATATAGGATTAACAACATACGTAATAAGCAAGAGTATAACATGTACTCCAACTTATAAGAAAAAAAATATCAGTATCATAATATAAACAAATGCACCATCTAAGCAGTGGATGAGCAGTCGTTCTAGTGATAAGTCAATTACATGCCTCCATTGTACAGGTAAATGGATTTCAGCAACTCTTTCAATGGTTACATAGGAAATATTCGAATGAAGAACTGAATCTTAGAACAAAAGAAAGTTCAGTAGGAATCGAAGAAGGGCAAGGAATGAGTTTTCTTGTTCATGTCAGAGTATGTAATTCTATCATCCTAAGGTTTTCGACTTATTCCCGACTCTCATCCAGACTCAAGACAAGACAAGTTAACCTGAGGTCAGCATAACCACAATGGTCCAAATCTAGCTCCAATGAAAACAAGCTCAATACTTAAGTAGCTCAACAAAACAACCAAATCACATTAATTTGAAAGGGATTCAACCTGCAGGTGTTCTGTTTCATTATACAAAATATCGTTGGCCTGTTTATATCAAGCTCGAGGCCTTAAAACAGAATAGTTGATGTTGTATACTTGTGGTATGAACCAAGTCAAAAGCGATTTTGTTTGTAAAATTCTTGATTTACTTTATCTATTTCCTCTTTGCTATCTTCCTCCTTTTTATCGTTCCTTTTAATGGAGAAGATATCATAGGAACGAAAGCATATTGATCAAACAAGCTGATGATTTGCTAATTGCGCTATCTATATCTATCTATCTGCCCTTTCTCAAGCCGATCTATTTGGCAATGACAAATATTTTGATGGAATTATTGTAGAAGTTCATCATCAAGAACATCATCAAGATCATCATCTTGAAGAAGAAGAGGAAGAAGGGAAGAGGAGAGGTTGCAGGCCAATATCTTTCCTCTTTGGTGTTCCATTTGCCATTTGTGAAGTTCTCCTATCTCTTGTTGTTGCCATTGTTTGGATTCTTGGACATTACTTGCATTCATCCTGTAGACACCCACATTTTGAACGCCAGGTGTCTATAATAGTTCCCGCCAAACACCCGATGATGATTGGACGTAAACGTGCTTTGAGGGACTCAGATATGGGCTCGTAGTCATGGACATTTGGTTTAGGCTTATTACGGAGTACAAATCTTACAAAACCAACCTCAAATCCAGGCCCAGTAGGTCGTTTCGAGTCAGATAAGACTAATTTGGGTCGAAACCGTCACCAGGGGTAAAACCGTCTTTTAGCGACCGAGTCGAAACCCAGTCAAAGATATTTTTTCCGAGACCCGCGAGCCAACCGTGACACTACACGTCCGGTTTGGACTCAAACACTACAAAATACCAGCTTCAATAAACATTAAACAATTCCATTAAAGGTAGAATTCGATCTCAAGTAGGAATTCTATCCGAAAACCAAAACAATTACCGACCGAGTGTCAAACACTCGGCCGAAATCAGCCAATTCAGCCGAGATTTCCTTGCTTCCTCCCCAAGCAACGGACTTCTCGTTCCTTTCAACTTCTTACAATCCTATCCAAACCGGTATTTCTTGCCATACAAACAAGGCTACCTCCACTTCTATAAATAGGACCTCCCTTTCAACACATAACACACACATAATAGATCTATTATTCTTACATCACACATTCATCATCAATCATCGAAAGTCAGAAAATATACAACCTCGTAACGCCAAACAATTCCCGAGTAATCTCGACCCGACGAATCCGACCCCCAGCCGGCCGAAACCCGTCCCACCACACGTCCAAAAATAACACCTTAACTCATCCCGCATCATCTCGACGCTCCCAAGTCTAAACCACTTTCCGACGAGCCTTATCCCGAGAAAACAAAGCATGTAGGTTGAGGGTGTAAATCAAACCCGATTTTTCTCTTCTTCTCTCCTTTTCTTCACGTTTTTTTTTCTTCTTTTTTGTGTCGAGTCGTCGGTCCTCGTTTAATATGGGTCTTTTTCGCATATTTTTCATTATTTCTAATAATCGATATTAAAAAAAACTATTTTTTTATAACGTTCTTAAAATACGATATCGATTCTCTAATCGAATATCGTATCTAACAAGAACAAAATTAATTAATTCTCGTTGATGCTAATAAAATCGTTACATCCTTTTTTAAACAAAATTCGACGATTTTATATGCGGAGAGAATTAACATCTTTTTCGTTCAAAATTCTTTTTTTTACTTTTCGTTCAAAACAAACTTTTTTCAAAACCTTTTCTAAAATCATTCCGACTATTCGATATCGATTTCATAATCGAATATCGAATATGACGAATATCGAAAATATGAATCGGGTATAAATTAATCCATATTTGTACGCGATTTATATATATTAACGATTTTTCGACAAAGTAAGAAAAATCGGACAGCCTGCCACGCGAGTCGCGCGCCAGTCAGGCGACTCGCGCGGTGGTCTGTTCCGCCGAGTCTTTTTTTTCGTTTCCTCGCTTTTCTATTTTTTATTCTCCTCGAGTCTTACATAAAAAGCGACCTTCGCGACATATTTCGATAAATACTTTTTCTTTGGCCTCGGTCAACACGTGCTAATCCATCACGTGACATAAATCTTTTCAAAAATCATGCATTTTATTTATTTACATCGTTATTCGATTTATTCATCGTTACTAACTCGTTTTCTCGTGTTTGTAGCAATTTATTTTCATATTTTGTTTTTATCGTTTTATTAGACTAAAACGAATTCACATGCTAAAATAACTTTGACGTTATTAGTTTAACATGCATTAAACGACTTAGCAACCCATTTTATTTATTTTTCTTGCATGACTTAGGAAAATAATCTTTGCATATCATTCAATCGTCGAACTAACGCGTGTACGTAAAACGAACGATATCTTAGTAAAGGCCGCTAAGTGCGGGCGGGGTTGGGTGTTCTCAATGAACTTCCCAACATGTACCCTCACCCCTTACTCAGAACCATGGTTTCCGGATGTCCGAATCCATTGGCAACGAGAGTCATTCAATACACGATATCCGATAATGTCGGTATCGGTATCAAATGCTAAGGGACGAACCCGATAAATTCTGACATCGGAAATGGGCCATGTTTTAAATATGGCCCACTACGACATAGAGTGGGTTCGAATGGTTCCGAATAACCACAAAATTCGGTGGCGACTCCTACTTCGATTTAAAATTCAATTCGACCCATCTCATATTGAGATTCATTCGCCTCCCCAAACCCGCGCGTGGCCGCGTCGGGGTGGACCTATGTCATGTCCACAATTTGGCGACTCCGCTGGGGATTAACTGATGTGTCACTTACCATCGACATCCTCAGGGTGAGACTCGAAAAGAAATCGTTCGATTAGTTATGTACACGTTTTAGTTCAATGGTTCATGCATAACCCAATTCTTTCTCGGGCCGGTTACTTGTGACCGACGTCCCACTATACCACGGTGCATTCCTAAATGGGTGCACTAAAGACTTCGATGGCGGAACTCGCATGGGTTTTACGGCAGGTTCTAAGACCAACTCGGCTTAGGAAGACCGTCCTGATTTGCGAGAAAGCTATCGTCGTTGGTATAGACCCTATTCGACCGACCGAGACTTAGACTTAAGAGCATACATGGTGTCATTATACTGTTTCTGTGACTACATGCTACTTGATCTTCTTTGGTCTTTTTCAAAAACCGTTATTTCAAAAATTGCATCTTTTCAAAACTATCCACTTTTTCAAAACCCGGAAAGCTACCGAATTTAGGACTTATGATTTTGACTCAAAATAGCCTATTTTTAGCTGGTATGCTGTCCAAACCTTTTCAAATTTCCGAAAATTCGGCCCGATAAGATTTTTCGGTTTTCAAAAAATCGGGCCATTCTATCCGACTTTGTTCGGTTTTCAAATCCAAATTTCCCTTTCCAAAACCTTTCTTCTTCTTAGGACTTCCCGTATTTAACAGTGTCGGGTCTTGAATCTATAGCGTCGAAATTCCGTCGATCTTACATCACGAGTTTCTACCCCATCCCAAAGTCCGCCTTATTTGTCAAGGCACGGTTCACCTACGTAGGACAAACTCCTACAAAGGGAAGCCCATTTACACAATAGAGTCCAAAGTCTGGGGATTTCACACACGGATCTTTCTTCGAACGGGACTAGGCCCACTTTGCCAAAACCCAGGGAGAGTCCACCATCCACGAGTCACCCGTCTAGGAGTCGGTCTTCAGTCCCACTCGGGGGCTACCCTTTAGCGGGGCGATCAACCGCGTTTGCTCTAAGGATCAGGTCTTACACGTGTTGGCTCACGTACCCCACTTTCGAGTCACTTAGATGTCGCACCATTTGAGTCCTATCAAAGTCTTTAGTCTCACTCGGGGGTTGTCCTCCACCCGAGCAGTCAACCACGGTCACCTTAAGGGGTACCCTACGTTCATCCTGCACCGGCGTCCTTATGATGCCTTCTTCGTGTCGTACCTATGCTACGAATACTCGAGTCACCTAGGGTTAGGTCACCACGGTTGGTCCGAGCACGTGATACGGTCAAACACGGTCGCCCCCATTTTCGGATTCATCCTTATGCAGCTCGAGTCCAATTCGCAGTCGTTACCTCGTCTAGATCAACGTTCGAGTATCCCGGTCCAAGAGTCTTTGTCGACCCGTCACCCCGGGCCGTGTCTAGTTTGACTCCCTCTCTTGCACTTGCGCAAAGCCGAGTTTAGGCGAGTCGTGGCACCCGTCTTTCTCTCCAATCAAAGACCTTACCAAAAAAAAAACAACCAACCGAGCGTCCGAGTCCGGATTTGATTCGAGTCTAAGTCTGAGTTCGAGTCTAGGATACCCTACATCCTCATTTCCAAATCAATGTCAGAGTCAAAGTCAGTTGTATTCTGTCCTCTTTTTTTCAAAATTCAATAAAATCAGCTTTTCTATTTCTCATACATACTTTCCTTATGTGTTTCCGAGAACATGATGAACACAATCTATAATGACTGCAGTAAACCGAGCCCGTGTTTTCCTTTTACCTATTCCATGTCTGGTATAGAAAACCACATAACTACCCGTAGCAGGAGCATATCGAATCCTATGACAAATCTGGGTAGTCTTCTAGTTTGGGTTCAAGACGGGAGGCAAGCCCACTTCCCACAATAAACACCCATCCAATAAGACTAGCTAGTCCCTACCTTAGGTGTTAGTCTGACCGGCAAAAAAAAAGCTGGACAAAAAAAAAATCAAAAGTCCAAGAGAAAAAAGCAAAAGGCCAAAACAAAAAAGCTGGCCATGATCAAAAAAGAATTATCAACATCTCTCGACCAGACACGGTCAACTCAAATGAAGAATCCATGACCGGGGCTAAGAGGTCAACCCAAAGAATTAAAAAACCCATGACCGTGAAACGGTCAATTCAAAAGTTATCAATACCCATACCATCCAATAGGGGAGAGACAGTCAAGCTGGTCAGCTAACACCACATCTAGCCTTCCCACATTACAACCCTCAAGACCTTCTCGAGAACTAGGCTAGAGACAGCCTAGAATTTTTAGGATTCAAGCTCCATAGGATACACCCTAAACTTTAGGGCCAGACATGGAAACCAGATCCCGCATTATCAACCTGCCCGATCGAAGTCCGAGTCATTTTTACTCGACTTCCCCCTTTCCTACCACATTACAATACCTTACCCTCGAAGCCTTAGCTCCACAAAATTGAGCTCCAGATTTCGAAACATCAAAGCCACTTGCGACCTAGCTCCACATTTCCAAAAACATCTAAACCAGTTACCAGCCCCAAACACGGGAACTCAACTTGCTGTCGGCACAGAACATGCCCAAATAAGTTCACACCACCTCTGGGGGCTACCCCGAAGAACGCTCACAGTCATAGGATCAACATCCTAACTATTCTAGCCCTTTGATAAAGACATCACTGGGAATGCACCTAGCCTACACCATCGTTGTGGCTAGTTACACACAAAACCCTAGTAAACTAGGCACCATTATATATCTTTCAATCCACTGAACTACGGCATGGTTTGATTTCACTACACGTGAATACGTAGGCAGCCTTTCAACAAGGGCACAACCACCCACATTGACACATATTCAAAAAAGCGCCATCATTCCTGATACGACACTGTCATGTTCTCAACAGCTAGCTTTGTCGTCCTGGGGGCTTCTCTTAGGCAGGAAACCTCCATCTACTCGCAAAATCCAGATAAATTCAAAAAATCTAGCCTCCTTTCTATAGTGTGTCCTAGTACTCAGCTCAGTTGAAGACGAGAATTGGTCAGGGACTTGAAGCAATACCCACTTTGGAAATGTCCCAAAAATCAAAAATTCAAAAGGAGCACTAGACTACAGCATTGTTACTGCTAAAACAGTCTCATTACAGACTACTGCAATTCCCCTATAGCAGATCGTTCCCATTTCGATGTTCGACTGTGTTGCCACTCGCCTAGGCTACGGAATAGCGCAACTTAAGTGTCTTGTCATCTTAGGTGGCCTACCCCCTACCGAGTCACGGTCTAACCCTTAGAGAGTCAAAGTCGTGTCTTTCAACTCGTCCTCTCACGTCCAGAGTCGAGTCTGTCGGTATATCTCTCTCTTCAAATTCTCATTTTAAAATTTGCAAAAATTAGCCATTTGGGAAAATCCCTTTCCTAGTCACCACGGGAATAAGAATTTTTATCACACTTCATCTAGGCATACAGGCCTAACCAGAGACTTTAGGAGTCCGTGTCAGAATCGGATTAGGAATCAAGTCATCCCAAGCATTCTAATTTTCAAAAAAAATCATCATTTCTTCCCCAGCATGAGTCGGTATTTCACCTAAATGTTACATACAAATTATGACAGCATACAGGTACACCCAAGACTCCCGACAAATTCTAAGAAAAGTTCCCCAGTAGAAAGCTCAGGCGACATTTTCTGAAGAATCAGGATATATCTGTAAACAGATATACCCGTAGCTTCCAAGGCAAGCTCCCGCGCAATTCTAAGACAGGATGTACCTGTAAACAGGTATACTCATAGCTTCCAAGGCAGGCTCCCACGACATTATCAACATCAACCCAGGTATGATTTCTATTCTATGGCTGGCGAGCCCTCCACGCAGGTCTAATGGACTATAAACGACCCGATCGGAAGTCTGCCAGGTTTTAATCCTTGATTGACCTGATAGCTACTCTGACTTTTGCCTTGTCAAAGCCTCACTCAGAGTGGGGGCTCTGTAGACACCCACATTTTGACCGCCAGGTGTCTATTATAGTTCCCGCCAAACACCCGATGATGATTGGACGTAAACGTGCTTTGAGGGACTCGGATATGGGCTCGTAGTCATGGACATTTGGTTTAGGCTTATTACGGAGTACAAATCTTACAAAACCAACCTCAAATCCAGGCCCAGTGGGTCGTTTCGAGTTAGATAAGACTAATTTGGGTCGAAACCGTCACCAGGAGTAAAACCGTCTTTTAGGGACCGAGTCGAAACCCGGTCAAAGATATTTTTTCCGAGACCCGCGAGCCAACCGTGACACTACACGTCCGGTTTGGACTCAAACACTACAAAATACCAGCTTCAATAAACATTAAACAATTTCGTTAAACGTAGAATTCGATCTCAAGTAGGAATTCTATCCGAAAACCAAAACAATTACCGACCGAGTGTCAAACACTCGGCCGAAATCAGCCAATTCAGCCGAGATTTCCTTGCTTCCTCCCCAAGCAACGGACTTCTCGTTCCTTTCAACTTCTTACAATCCTATCCAAACCGGTATTTCTTGTCATACAAACAAGGCTACCTCCACTCCTATAAATAGGACCTCCCTTTCAACACATAACACACACATCATAGATCTATTATTCCTACATCACACATTCATCATCAATCATCGAAAGTTAGAAAATATACAACCTCGTAACGCCAAACAATTCCCGAGTAATCTCGACCCGACGAATCCGACCCCCAGCCGGCTGAAACCCGTCCCACCACACGTCCAAAAATAACACCTTAACTCATCCCGCATCATCTCGACGCTCCCAAGTCTAAACCACTTTCCGATGAGCCTTATCCCGAGAAAACAAAGCATGTAGGTTGAGGGTGTAAATCAAACCCGATTCTTCACTTCTTCTCTCCTTTTCTTCACGTTTTTTTTTTCTTCTTTTTTGTGTCGAGTTGTCGGTCCTCGTTTAATATGGGTCGTTTTCGCATATTTTTCATTATTTCTAATAATCGATATTAAAAAAAACTATTTTTTTATAACGTTCTTAAAATACGATATCGATTCTCTAATCGAATATCGTATCTAACAAGAACAAAATTAATTAATTCTCGTTGATGCTAATAAAATCGTTACATCCTTTTTTAAACAAAATTCGACGATTTTATATGCGGAGAGAATTAACATCTTTTTCGTTCAAAGTTCTTTTTTTTACTTTTCGTTCAAAACAAACTTTTTTCAAAACCTTTTCTAAAATCATTCCGACTATTCGATATCGATTTCATAATCGAATATCGAATACGACGAATATCGAAAATATGAATCGGGTATAAATTAATCCATATTTGTACGCGATTTACATAAATTAACGATTTTTCGAAAAAGTAAGAATAATCGGATAGCTTGCCACGCGAGTCGCGCACCGGTCAGGCGACTCGCGCGGTGGCCTGTTCCGCCGAGTCTTTTTTGTTCGTTTCCTCGCTTTTCTATTTTTTATTCTCCTCGAGTCTTACATAAAAAGCGACCTTCGCGACATATTTCGATAAATACTTTTTCTTTGGCCTCGGTCAACACGTGCTAATCCATCACGTGACATAAATCTTTTCAAAAATCATGCATTTTATTTATTTACATCGTTATTCGATTTATTCATCGTTACTAACTCGTTTTCTCGTGTTTGTAGCAATTTATTTTCATATTTTGTTTTTATCGTTTTATTAGACTAAAACGAATTCACATGCTAAAATAACTTTGACGTTATTAGTTTAACATGCATTAAACGACTTAGCAACCCATTTTATTTATTTTTCTTGCATGACTTAGGAAAATAATCTTTGCATATCATTCAATCGTCGAACTAACGCGTGTACGTAAAACGAACGATATCTTAGTAAAGGCCGCTAAGTGCGGGCGGGGTTGGGTGTTCTCAATGAACTTCCCAACACGTACCCTCACCCCTTACTCAGAACCATGGTTTCCGGATGTCCGAATCCATTGGCAACGAGAGTCATTCAATACACGATATCCGATAATGTCGGTATCGGTATCAAATGCTAAGGGACGAACCCGATAAACTCTGACATCGGAAATGGGCCATGTTTTAAATATGGCCCACTACGACATAGAGTGGGTTCGAATGGTTCCGAATAACCACAAAATTCGGTGGCGTCTCCTACTTCGATTTAAAATTCAATTCGCCCCATCTCATATGGAGATTCATTCGCCTCCCCAAACCCGCGCGTGGCCGCGTCGGGGTGGACCTATGTCATGTCCACACATCCCTATTTATGTTCCCAATTTATTTTACTTATCTTGTTATTTCTATTAATATTCTTAAAAATTTGCTCGAGTGCAAGGCTCAATGAGGCGAAACGCCTCATTGTCAGGGTGCCATATGTAATTGCATCTTTTCCACAAGGGGAAGCTAACGACGAATAATTTTCATATTCTTTCTTCTAGTTTGTTTATTCTGCTCTTCACTTTGCCCCGTTATTTGATTTTGTGTACGTGTCAACTCGTATTAAAATCCAAAGAGGGATATTCCTAAACTTAATTGTATTCCGAAAATACAACTTTGTTTACAAGACACTACTCCTATACATGAGACGTGTATCTTCATCTCATGCCTCATCACCTCTATGCGGCTCAAGCCTTTCGAAATTTAGCTTCTTGTAGTCGACGTTGTAATGAACAAAAGTAGTTATTTCTACATTTGCTAGCTATTTTAGTCATTGTTTTTGGACTGTGGCATGCTGTTTGCACTCGACTGCTCCTCTCCTCTCCCCTCACGTATCTTGCACCCACGCCACCTGCCACCCCAGGTCCCCCCACCAAATTGACGTCACTCAACCCACCAAAACGAATCAACAGCAGTACTAAAACTGCAACACCAACAGTAGCACAATTGCAATCCCTAATTACACGGCAATTTCACTACCGGCAAATAAAAAATGAAGTTAAATTAAAGAAGAAGCACGCCTAGTCGCCTAGAACTCAAAGTTTAGCATCCTCCAATTCAATATTAACTCCATAAAGATCACATGACACAGTTCGCCTCGGGAATATCTGGCTTCAGGTCGAGAACTCCAGACAGTTATCTACTCCTCAAACACAAAGTTCCGGCTTGAATACAGTACAACAATTCAACAACAGTACTACTACAACAGCCGCCGCAGCAGCAACAACTACTGCTACTGCTACTATTACTACTTAGGAGTTAGGCAAGAATTTTGAAACTCGTAAATCGAAACGAAATCAGTGGAGCAATTTAAAGCCAATTAAAGTCAGATGAGATGAAAATGAAGCAGAAAAATAACGATAAGAAAGAGAAAAATGAGTAGGAGAGAAAGAAAAAAAGAGATCTAGGAGAGTAGAAATGAAGTAGTTGTAAACCTTTCCTTACGCTCTTCAATGTTCTTCCTTTGAGCACGATAATGATTCTCGATGAACTTCTTCGCAGCCTTGACTTTCACCACCACCAAAACGACGGCCCAGCCTTCCTTCCTCCTTCACTTGTAAATTTGATTTTGGTAAAAACTCAGCCCTTAATTAACCACAAAATCAGGTAAAAACTCAACCCTAACAAAAAAATTAGTGACAAAGGATTCAATTAAAGGCAAAAGAAGAAAGAAATAAAGCAAACAAGAAATAACCTCCGGCAAGCAACAGATCTCCGAAGAGAATCGCGCGACAATGGATTGACTTGGGGTGCAAGCAGCGACAGTGAGAGGCGCGGGTTTGGAGCCTGGGTTGATGTGACGCGACAGTGAGAGGGTGCAAGCTGGGTTCAGAAGCACGACAATGGAGAGTTCTGGGTGGGAAGACCTCGGGGATGAGGATTTGATGGAGAGTTTAGGGGTAAGATGGTAGAGATGAAAGAAGATAAGGGTCGGGTAAGGGGGTTACTGGGGTTTCTTTTTGGGAGTTTATGAGGGTTTTTTTTTATTAAAACAATTGTGGAGAGGCGTCAAACCATGGATGACGCCTCAAAATTTTCATTTTACTATTTAAAGCAATTTATCTCTAAAATGACTCATCTAAGTAATTTTATTAAAAATAAAAGGTAAATTATTTGCAGCTACTTGCCTAAAACGCCTCAAATGAGGAGACGCAATTCAACCTTTTTCTACTAGTGCCTCCTCGCAGGGTGAAGCTAGGCATTGGATCGAGAGGGAGACTGAGGCTGAGGCGGAGGGTACGGGTTCTACCGAGGAGATTGGAGGAGTCACCGAGACGGATACCTTAGACATGCTGTCGGGGATGGATGGTAGTTAGTCTCCTCTTCTAACTTGGAGGATCTAGGTCTAGATGACAACATTTGTGAGGTATTGATAGCCATTGGCGCGGCTTCTAGGGGTCCTCCCTAGCCTTGATTTGTGTATGGATTTGTATGTTTTGTATATTTGCTTTAAATTTTAGTATTCGAATTAGTTGGATTTGTGTTTTCGTTTGGCGAATTGTTTACCTAGATTGACAAGTAATCACTTTTGCGTTTATTCATTTGCGATCTGACCTAGTTTAGGGTGCGTTGGCGTTGCACAGAAGTATGAAAACGGTTCCTTTTGGATGTTTTGAAATGCGTTAGTTTGAGCCGGGAATCGGATCAGATAGTACGTCGATTAAAATGTTTTGACTCAAGATGGACGAGATGTAAAATGCTAACATAAAACATTAACGTGTTCTGACCGAGTATATTAGGAGATGAGTGTAGTTGCTTTGACATTCAGAATGAAGTCGGAGTTAAAATTCGGGCAACCTTTGAAAAAAAAAGTTAGACCACTTTTTACATACTCATAATATTGCCTTATTAGGCTACAGACGCGAGTTGACGATAACCGTTAATCAGGCTACAACACGCCTAGGTGGGGTAGCTTATCCCCCTAAAAAATAAAAAAACGCCTAAGTCTCGTGCGTCTGACGGGTGAACTCGCGTTCCTGTGGCCCCTGTATGGGTATTTTGGTTTTCAGAGCGGGTTTTAGTGACTTCGGAAGGTCGTTCCCGATGTCCGAGGTGTCGTGTGGTAGCTATGGTTATAATGCGGGATCAGTGTTTCTACCTTTGGGGTTGCTCTAGATGTTGCCTGCTTAGATATGGGCGCCTGGGCTAAGGTTCTCGGATTCTGGGTAGCCTGTGCTCGGGCGGCTGGAGATTCTGGCGCCTGGGCAGGGCGGTTGGAGTCCGGGTTATGGAAATTTTTGTTGTTTCCTAATTTTTGTGGGATTAGGACTATATCTACGGGTTGTGGGTCTAGAACATCAATATTTAGGGTCATGTCGGGTTTCGGGAATATCCTAACCAAATGGGCGGTTTCTCTTAAGAAATGTGAACCTGAGGTTTGTTCAAATGATGGTTTGTCAACGGTTGTTGCGCTAAGTCGAGTCAAGATACAGGATGACTTCTTATTGGCATGTTCTAAGTTTTGGGACTCGAAAAGCCATGTTTTCGCTTTCCCTGGGGTAAAATTTGTCCTCCGCCAAAAGAGCTACATGCTATAGGTGGGTGGAGCTCGGTTCGACCTTGTGTGCCTTATGGGGATGATGCTCACGTGGAGCGGTTTTACCACTTTTTGGACCTTTCTTCATTGGAGGAGGCTAAAGGTTACTTTGGTAGGGATGACATTAACTTAGAATTGCTTTCTAGGACATTCTCACAGGCCGGTTCTCATCATGTTTCGGTCTTAGCATGTAGGCGCGCTTTTAATGTTGCGATGGCTTGTTATTATCTATTCGAGGATGCGATGGCGCGTGAAAGTTGGGGAAAACCTCGAGTTCTGGATGTGGTGATGGGAATGTGTAGACACCCGCATTTTGACTGCCAGGTGTCTATAGCAGTTTCCAAAAAACACCCGATGATGATCGGACGCTTACATGCTTCTATGCGTTCGGATACGGGCTCAAATCCATTAATAACTGGCTAACACACTTACAGAGTACAAATCTCACAAAATCAACCTCAAATCCAGGTCCACTGGGCCGTTTCCAATCAAATAAGGCTAATTTGGGCCGAAACCGACACCGGAATTAAAACCAACTTTTAGCGATTCGATCAACCCTGGTCAAAGTCGTTTCCGAGACACATTAAAGCAGCCACTCAAATACAAAAAGTCCAACTCAAGAAGCAAAACCAACAGTCCACCTTCAGACGGGCCATCAGGTCAAGTCCGTCAAAGCAAAAACCCTAGACACCAAAGTACATGGGCAATGCGTATATAAGCAACCCCATGCACACACAATTACACATCTTTTACACATCAAATTCAACCCTAATTCAACTTTTACCACTTCAAAAAGAACCTTAATCTTATACATGCAACCCTAATCAAACCCTAGCAATTCTACACTAGCAAAAAAACCCTAAACCTAGTTTTAGGAATCAATCCCGAGCCACCATAACTTAACCTCCATAAAACCTCGAAGACTCTTGTGTTAAAGCCATGGTTACGAGTTCGATCCGAGACAAGAACATGTAGGTTGAGGGTGTCAAAACCCCGTTTTCTTCTTCTTCTCTTCCTCTCGTCATCTTCTTCGCTTTTTCTTATTTTTTTTATTTTTTTTTGTTGCATCATAATATCGATAATAACGAATACAAAACATTAAAATACTTATCGATTTGTGTCGAATAAGAGGGGTATCGGAATAAGGAAACATGAATATACAAGTGTACTGGACACAGTGTTGACGGTCGCTTGTTCCAATTCCCCGATTATTTGATTATTGAGATAAGTTAACTTAAACAATATTTTTTTTTATTTTTTTTGCATCATTATCATTAGTCGCATATTTACATTAATTTTCAAAAAATAAGCATTATATTTAATAAGGGTCGAAACCCGTTGACGCGGATATGACATCCTAATCCTTAGGGATTTATTTCGATGTCGGAAAAGCCGAGGGAATCAAGTTTTTATTCAAGCAAAGTGTCGATACGTTAGATCCGATGCCAATTCCATAATTGGATGTCGAGTCTAATAATCTAATCAAACAATTTAGCCAATTCAATTTTTCGTTGATGCTAACATAGATGTTATTTAATTCGTTCGAATCATGACACTACAAACGCGGAGGAATATTTGTATCGTCTTGGTTATTTTGAACGATTCAAATCAATTTTCTTTATTTTTTCACTCTAGTATTCCATATCGATTCCATAATCGAATATGGGATATGACGAGCATCACAATTAAAATCGAGTATAAATTATTCCAAGTATTTAATATCGATTTCATAATCGAATATTGAATACGACGAATATCGAAAATATTAAGTCGAGTGCAAATTACGCAATATTTGTACGCGATTTAATAAAATCATCAATTTTCCGAAGAAAACAATTTCGCTCTTTTTTATTATTCTTCGAACATCATTTTTTTTAGACAAAACATTTTTTTTAGATCTCGATATATTTTTTTCCTTGACCTCGGTCAACATGTGTTAATCCATCACGTGACCTACTATTCTTTTCAAAACCATGCATCATACTACATTATTCGCAAACTGTTATTATCGTTATACCGTTACTAACAAGTTTGTTATTTTCTTGTCAATTTATTTTTGTTTATTTTATTTTACTAAAATGAACCCACATGCTAAAATTCCACTTTGACGTAGAATTAATTGCATTAAATTGACTTAAAAACCCTTTTCAATTCCATTCACATATTTAGGGAAAATAATCTTTGCATATCATTTTCCCGTTCAACTAACGCGCGTATTGGAAAGTCATTCGAATTCTTAGTAGAGGCCGCTAATGTGCGGGCGGGGTTGGGTGTCCTTCGTGGGCTTCCCAACACGTACCCTCACCCCTTAATCAGAACCTCGGTTTCCGGATGCCCAAAACCGTTGGCGCACGAGAGTCATTCAATACACAATATCCGATAACGTCGGTATTGGTATCAAATGCAAAGGGACGAGCCCAATAAACTCTGACATCGGAAATGGGCCGTATTTTGTATACGGACCACTACGACATAGAGTGGGCTCGAATGGTTCCGAATAACCACAAAATTCGGTGGCGACTCCACTTCGACCTAAATTTCAATTTGATCCGTTTCATTTGGAGATTCATTCGCCTACCAAAACCCGCGCGTGGCCGCGTCGGGGTGGACTTATGTCATGTCCACAGAATGGAACATGGACGATCACCCTCTTTGCTTATTTTGAGTGAGCTCATTCTAGGTCTCTATGCTCGTGCTCGACTCCACAAGACATCTTTTCGGGGTTCCCGGATTATCTTACAGGTGTTTTTTGTGCTATGTTTCTTCGTAGCTTAGTTTTTTTGTTTTGTTTTTGCTTTGGTATGGAGGTGTGATGTTTTGTCGTGGTTTGTGCTGGTTTGGTTACAGGTGCAGCTTGGTTTGGTTGACCCTCCCCGAGGCATCAAAGGTTATAACTATAGGGGTTTCACGGGTCGGAAGACGGTGCAGGTGTGGAGCAAAGGTCACAAGGAAACGGAGTGACTTTATATTTTTTGGCTAAAGGGGATGTGGTCATTAGGTGGTCCATCCCATGGTGGAATATTAGTGGGCGTATCGGGTTTCCATTTTTGTCTTCAGGTGAGGTTTTGTTAATACTATCCATGAGGGATCAGGTTTATATTTATTCGGGCATGTTGTCGAATCAAATGGGTGTCAAACCCCCCACTTCAAAGGATGCTAAAGTTACCCCTAGTTCTGACCCATGGACAGAGGATTTGCTCAGGGAATTTAGGGTGTCTTGGGAACAGAGGTTCTTGCGTCCCGTTGTTCGACCGACCGACAATGCTTCCGTCCGGCGGAGGGTTTGTGAATGCCCATCAGGACAGAGCAACTTAAAAGCTAGGAAGACAGCACTGCTAAGAGGCGAGGAGGTGACTCGAAGGACTGTCGCCAAGTGCCCGACCAAAGACAGTATTACCGATCCTAGTTCCATCAGTTCATCTAAGCGGGCCAAGACTAACGAAACCCATATTGAAAATGTGGAAGAGGAAGGAAAGTGGGAATGGCTGGGCTCGCCTTTGGCTAGGGCGGTAGAAGCTTGTATTCAGAAGATCGAGGATGAGAAACACAAGCCGGTGCACCCGAATGGCAAGGGGAAGAAAAGGTTGGACCGGTAGATCTCAGCCATTTTGTATTATGTCTTATTTGTTGATATTATGTGGTGTATTAGTACTAGTTTTTTTGTGGAGTTTTGACACGATGTTGCTTTCCGGGATATCCGGGATCCAGATGCTTGATGTAAATGCCTCGACAAGGGCTCGATTTAACCGAATTTAATTATTAATGAGAAGCACATTGTTATTATTTTTTTCCTCTTTTTTTTTGGAGGCTCGCAACTCGATTCTTCATTTTACCCGGAGCGCCCTTTCGGGTTTTCACTCCGTCCTCGGCTCACCCCTTTTTTTTGTTTTCTTTTTCTTTTTTTTTTGACGGCTCGCAACTCGATTCTTCATTTTGCCCGGGGCGTCCTTTCGGGTTTTCACCCCGTCCTCGGCTCGTCGTTTTTTTTTCAACGACGGCTCGCAACTCGTTTCTCCATTTTACCCGGGACGCCATTTCGGGTTTTCACCCCGTCCACGGCTCGTCGTTTGTGCTTCGTCATTTTAAATCACTCGTAGACCGGGACGTGGAAAGAGTCCCGGTTTGTATGTGAATCGAGTAATCGATTTTTTTTTGTTTGGTTGTTTGGTTGTGCCCGAAGGAGGGTTGCCTACGTATCCACTTTAGACGGGATCAAACCATATTCGTAGTTCTTTCAAAATGTGAGTGATTTTGCTTTAGACTCGTTTATGCCATTTATCGATGCAATTTTTTTTTTGTTTTGCATGGCTTCCCCCTAAGTCGGAGGTCGGGATGCGGTTGTCAGGGTGTCTATGTGTGGACATGACATATGTCCACCCCGACGCGGCCACGCGCGGGTTTGGGGAGGCGAATGAATCTCCATATGAGAATGGATCGAATTGAAATTTAAATCGAAGTTGGAGTCGCCACTGAACTTTGTGGGAGTTCGAGCCCGTTCGAACCCACTCTATGTCGTAGTGGGCCGTGTACAAAATACGGCTCATTTCCGATGTCAGAGTTTATTGGGTTCGTCCCTTTGCATTTTGATACCGATACCGACGTTATCGGATATCGCGTATTGAATGACTCTCGTTGCCAATGGTGTCGGACATCCGGAAACCGAGGTTCTGAGTAAGGGGTGAGGGTACCTGTTGGGAAGCTCACGAAGGACACCCAACCCCGCCCGCACATTAGCGGCCTCTACTAGGATATCGTTTGATGTTTTAATACGCGTGGTAGTTGAATGGGAAAATGATATGCAAACATTGTTTTCCCTAAACATGTGAATAATGAAATGGGTTGCAAAGTCGATTTAATGCAACTAAAATTTAACGTCAAAGTTGTATTTTAGCATGTGAGGTTCGTTTTAGTATAATAAAACAAATGAAAAGAAAAGAAATTGCTAAAAAGATGAACAAACGTGTTAGTAACGATTGAATAAATTAAATGAAAATGTGAATGCGATGAATAATGAAAAAAATATATCGAGATCTGAAACATCACTAAAAAGACGCTGTTTTGTCCAAAAAACGACGTTCGAGAAATAACAAAACGAAGAACGGGTCGCGTTCCAGCCTGCTGGGTGACTCGCTCGAGTCTGGCGCGACTCGCCCGGGACGCGCTCGACTAGCTTCCCGGCCAGTTTTCGAAATTGTTTTTTTTTTTTAAAAAAGCGATGATTTTATTAAATCGCTTACAAATATTTCACAATTTGCACTCGATTCAATATTTTCGATATTCGTTATATTTGATATCCGATTATGAGATTGATATCAAATATTCGGAATAATTTTAGAAAAAAGATGAAAATAAAAGAGGAATGGTTTTGTAAAAAAACGATGTTTTTAGAAAAAAATTGAGGAAGCAAAGAAGAAGGCCACGGGTTTCAGGTTTCCGCGCGAGTCGCCTGGGAGGGGCGCGACTCGCGTGGAGGTCTGTCCCGGTTCGGGTATTTCGAGAAATCGTTAATTTCGACAAATCGCGTATAAATATGAATTAATTTATACTCGATTTATGCTTTCGATATTTGTCGTATTCGATATTCGATTATGAAATCGATATCGAATATTCGGAATGACTTTTAGAAAAGGTTTTATAAAATTGTTTTGAAAAAGAATTTGAACGAAACGAAAATGAATGTTGGTTCTCTCCGCGTTTATAATCGTCGCGTTTTGTAAAAAGTAACGATTTTGTAGCATCAACGAGATTAATGTAATATTCGTTTATAAAAATCGGTATCGTATTTTTTAGAATATTCGTTTATATGAAAATAGTTTTAGTAATATCGATATTAGACATAAAGATGTGACGAACGACCCGTAATAAAAATCGACCGACGACAAAAGAAGAAAAAAGACGAGAGAAAGGAAGAGAGAAAAGAGAAAAGAGAAAATCGGGTTCGATTTAGCACCCTCAACCTACATGCTTTGGTTAACTCGGATCGGGGCTCGTCGGAATGTGGCTAAGGCACGGTAGCGTCGGGTTAATGTCGGTGAGTTGGTGGTGGTTTTGGTCAGACGTGAAGGGTGACGGGTATAGGGGCCGGTTCCTTTGGTTTTGGATGTAGAATGTCGGGAATTGTATGTGTCGATGTATGAAACGGGTGTGTATAATGTTGGTCGATGTAATTGTTGTTTCTAATGTGCATGCAGAGGGTCCTATTTATAGGAAAAGAAGGTTGAGAGAGGTATATTGCTTGGACAACAAGAAATACCGGTTTGGATAGGAAACAAAAGAGTTTGAAAGGAACGAGAATTCCGTTACTTGGTGAAGAAGAAAAGGAGTCCCGATTTGTGAAGGGGAGCTCGGCTGAAACAGGCTACTCGGCCGAGTGTCCTAAGCTCGGTCGAGTGTTTGATTCAGTTTTTGGATAGAATTCCTACTTGAGATCGAATTCTACCTTAAACGGAATTGTTTGATACTTGTGCAGCTGATTTTTTGCGGAGTTTGAGCTCGAGTCGGTCACGTGATGTGACACGGCTGATCCACAAGTCTCGAGAAAATATTTTTGACCGGGTTTGACTCGTTCGCTAAAAGACGGTTTTGCCCCTGGTGTCGGATTCGACCCAAATTAGTCTCATTTGACTCGAAACGACCCACTGGGCCTGATTTTGAGGTTGATTTTGTGAGATTTGTACTCCGTAAAAAGCCCAAGCTAAATATCCATGATTTAGAGCCCATTTCCGAGTACGTTAAAGCACGTTTGCGTCCGATCATCATCGGGTGTTTGTCGGAAATTGCTATAGACACCTGGCAGTAAAATGTGGGTGTCTACAGAGCCCCCACTCTGACTGAGGCTTGGACAGGGCGAAAGTCAGAGTAGCTACCAGGTCAAATGAAGACCAAGCAGACTTCTGATCGGGTCGTTTAAAGTCCATTAGACTCTGCGTGAAGGGCCCGCCGGCCATAGGCTAGAAATGTACCTGAGCTGATGATAACTCCGTGGGGAATTGGACTCGTCTTATAAGACTTAGGTGGGACTATATATGGGCTAATCTTGTTAAATGCCGCTGGGGAGCTATGTGAATTGCGCGGTCCTACCTGAGTCGTCCTGTACATGATTTATGCAAAATTGCAAAGTTTTGCATGCAACATTTGTAGGAAAATGACTCGTGCTGGGAATAAAAATTTTAAGAAAGGTTTTGAGTTTTGGATTTGAAAGAATTTTTGACTCTGAAAAGGAATAGGAATGCTCGGGATGACTTAGCTAGATCCTAGGATAGGGCCCGTATGCTAAATCCTCTGGGATTAGGAATCCTTAAGTGAGGAGGAGAATTTGGTTTTATGCTATAAATACCCTCTCCTTGCTTCATAATATAATTCCCACTATTCCCTCTCTTCCTTAAAGAAAAACAAGCCCTGAGAAACTTATTCTTTTCTTTTAGAAATCTAGTTATGGGAATCGACCGATTAATTGGAATGCTGCAAGAGTGGTCCCGATTTTTAAGAGACGCAGATAAAGTCATTCTGAATCAGAATGGTGTTACCCAATTATTTACGATCCGTCAGATGCAAGTAGACCGTCACTTTTTGGATGCTTGCTTGTCCTACTGGGACGATACTTATCATGTATTTGGTTTTCCTCGAGGCAAAATCCGTCCTATCCCTGAGGAAATTGCTGCTGTAGGAGGGTGGAACCCCATACTTCGCCCTGCTATTCCGTTTTCGGTTCATGACCCGAGGAGAAAGTTACGGGAATTTTTAGGACTTTCTCATATGGAGGTATCCCGCATGCTGGAAGGAGATACCATTTCCTTAATTGATTTGGCTGAAAAATTTATGAACCCAGATGACGTCCGGGTTAGGCCGGTTCATAGCCGTAGGGCCTTTACCTTTTGTATGCTCCACTTTTACGCCTTCGAAGGCCATATGCATTTATTATCTTGCATGGGCCATGTTAGACTTTTTACTGTGGCTGACCTAATGGAAAAGGAGCACAGCCCGACTTGGCTAATTACAGGAGAGATTATCCAGGGTTTGGATAATCGCAAAAGGGATCCGTCAACCAGGTTGACTGGGAGTACCCGTCTTTTACAGGTATGCCGATTTTTTAATTTTTCGATTTCTCGCATTTTCCAGTTTTTCCGATTTTCCGGTTTTTTCTCGATTTTCGCGATTTTCTCGGTTTTCGCGTTTTTTTCTGACGCGATTTTTTACAATTTTTCGCGGTTTTGATTTTTCGCGGGTTTTTTCAGCTGTGGCTGTTCGAGAGGCTATCGATCTTGGATCCTCCCCTAGACGTGAGCCGATATCAACCTAAACAGGTGATGACGAGGAGACGGACTATTACCTTTTCTCGCCTCAACACTCAAAAATACTGGGATGAAGTGCTGTCCTTCCATGAAGGCCCATTGATCCGCTGGTCCGTCCCATGGTGGCCCATTTATGTCCGGACAGGCTTAGAGTCTCGAGATAGGGCTCGATATCAGAAGATCCTATCTTTTAGACAAACAATTCACCTTTTCCCCGATCGCATACTTAGGCAATATGGTCGGGCCCAAAGAATTCCGGAAATCGAGGCAATCGTGAGTGAATCTACTCAATTGACGGACATAATGTGTGACACCTGGATGCAAAGGTGGTATACACGAGCTACTTGGTCCGTTCCTAAGAATCCTCATTCGATCTGGGTATCAAATTCTTATGTCAAATGGACAAAGCCTGATTCTGCTAAAGCTCGAGCTGCTTTGAAGACTGACGAGGCTTTCGACCTGTTGCGTCGGGAACATGCTAAAGATAATAGAAGCTTCTTTGATGAAGATGCTACTCCGGCAAGTCAGAAAGGGAAATCTAGGACTCAGACTGAAGGGTCCAGTACTAAGGGTGCACGGGGCAAAGTGAGCCCCAGACGGATTTAGAAAGGAGACTTGGCCCAAGACTGGCGGTCAAGGATCGACTTGGTCCTCGAGACAGACTTCCCGAGCCCGTACGGGCTCGGCTTGGACCGGTACAAGTGACAGAAGACCCAAAATCGAAGAAACGGGTTTGAGCAAAAGAAATTCCCCTTGTGATTAGGGAACGTTCGCCCCCGCCCCGTCGGCCTCGGGCTCCGCGTGACCCGAAAGATAAGGGGAAAGGAAAAATGTACGAGTAGTTTCCTAAATTTATTATTTAAGTATTACTACTATTTTTGTGGTGTGATTTTGTCGTTTTTTTTGTGATGTATTTTTGAAATTCCCGAGTTTGTCGGTTTTTTATATAATAAGAGACATATTAGTGAATACTGTTTCGTCCTTTCATTATTGCAGTGGTTGTACCCTTTTGAGGGGTTGCCTACGTATCCATAATTAATTAAATCAAACCTTCCGTAGTTAAGAAGTTATTGCAAATTTTCGAAATACATCAAGATTATTAATTCGAGATGTGTGACGGTAGGATAAGTAATCCTAACTTATTGACTTGATTAAAATTTTGAAAACTTATAAAAAGACAAATTTTTATAAACTTTGCAAATGACATTGAGGTAGGGTTTAAGGGTAGTAACGCTTCAACTGGTCCAAGTTGGTTGGGTTGATGAACTCGTTCCCGTCCAAGTCTGTTAGCATTACTGCTCCTCCTGAAAGGATTTTCTTCACCAAATATGGCCCAGCCCAATTGGGTTTGAATTTTCCCTTTGGGTCAACTGGTAGTAAAGCTCGCACGGATTTTAGAACTAGATAGCCCTCTTTGATATTCCTGGGCCTAACCCTTTTGTTAAAAGCCCGTTGGATCCTTTTTTGATATATCTGAAAATTATTCAGGGCCCGAGATCGTCGTTCGTCCAAGAGGACTAGCGAGTCATATCGGGCTTGGACCCAATCTGCCTCAGGTACCTGGCTTTCGAGTAGAATTCTGAGAGATGGTACTTCCAGCTCGACTGGTTGGACCGCTTCCATTCCATATGTCAGATAGTATGGAGTTGCTCCGGTTGCAGTTCGAATTGATGTCCGATATCCCCATAAAGCGAAAGGTATCTTGTCGGGCTAGTCCCGATAATTCTCAGGCATCTTGTTAAGTATGGTGACAATTGTTTTATTCGCTGCCTCTACCGCTCCATTCGGTTGGGGACGGTAAGGCGAAGATGTATGCCTTTGAATCTTGTATTTTTCCAACAAAGTGGCAGTTTCAGCTTGAAAGTGGGTCCCGTGATCACTAATGAACTCGTGCAGAATCCCGTATCGACATATTATTTTGTTTTGGATGAACTTAGCCACATGTTTGGCATGGAAGGGTTTACTTTCCCAATTATATCAATTCCCCATGTCGAGAATGGCCATGGTGATGTCATAGTATATAATAGGGACGAAGGCATATGCTGTACATTGGCGAAAATTTGACAGTTATGGCAGTGTTTGACATACAACTGACAGTCAGTTTCCATGCTATTCCAATAATAGCTGAGTCTCGTGATTTTCCGGGCTAGCATATGGGCATTCATATGCGGGCCATTTTGACCATCATGTACCTCAGCCATGACTCTTTCAGCTCGCGTTTTGTCAACGCATAGGAGTAAAGCTCCTTGTGCTGTCTTCTTATATAACTGTCCATCGTCTGTGCGGATGAACTGGGCGGCCCACCTTCGCAGGGCTTTCTTGGCCCGGTTCTCAGCTCCCAGAGGATATTCTCCCGACGTTAAGTAGGTCAGAATAGTCTGATACCAAGGTTCTGGATCAGTTATTTCAATATCTTGGATAACGTGAATATATGCTGGCTCAGATCGTCTTTGACGCAGATGGGCATGCTGGTTAGATGCGCTGGGATATTCAGTAAAGATGCTAATTTTGAAAAAGCATCTGCAAATTAGTTTTCTTCCCGAGGTAGATAGATGTACTCCACCTTTTGGAACCGTTTTTCGAGAATCCTTACTCGCGCTTGGTAAGCCACTAGATTTGCGTTCCGAGTCTTCCATTTTTGTAGGGCTTGATTTATGAGTAAAGACGAGTCGCCGTGGACCCAGAGGTTTGTTACTCCTAAATCAGCGGCGGCCTGCAGTCCGTGAATGCATGCTTCATACTCGGCTGCGTTGTTAGTCACGTCAAAATCTAGCTTGATGGATAACGGGGTGTGTTCCCCTTGTGGCGAGATCAATAAAATCCCGACACCAAACCCTCAAAAGTTGGACGCCCCATCAAAATATAAATCTTATGTTTCGGTGTCAGTGTGGAATATATCTTCGTCTGGAAAGGCCCAAGTATCGGTGTGTCCTTCCTCGGATATCGGGCTATCTGCAAGGAATTCGGCTACTACCCGGCCTTTGATGGCTTTCAATGGTACGAACTTGAGGTCAAACTCAGCTAGCATTAAAGTCCACCTGGATATCCTGCCATTGAGGATGGGCTTTTCGAACAAGTATTTGATTGGATCCATTTTGGATAGCACATGTACTTCGTGGCTGAGCATATAGTGTCGGAGCTTTCTAGTGGCCCAAACCAAAGCTAGACACGTTTTCTCGAGCATTGTGTACTTGCATTCATACTCCAAGAACTTTTTACTGATGTAGTAAATAGCCCGTTCTTCTGAATCGACCGTCTGGGCTAGCATAGCGCCCATGGCCGTCTCGGTCGTTGTTAGGTATAGCGACAGAGGCAAGCCCGGTTGAGGTGGCATTAATACCGGTGGAGAGGATAGAATCTCCTTGATTTTATCAAAAGCCATTTGACATTTGTCGTCCCATAGTGTCTGTTCTCCTATCTTCAGCTTCTTGAAAATGGGCTCACATACCATGGTTAGCTTCGAAATAAACCGGTTAATATATTGGACTTTCCCAAGAAACCCCCTTATTTCTTTTTCGGTTTTGGGTGGTTGCATCTCGGTAATGGCCTTGATCTTTGCTGGGTCAACATCGATGCCGCTCTGGCTGACAATGTGGCCCAGTAGCTTCCCCGATGTTACCCCGAAACTGCATTTTTGAGGGTTTAGTCTCATATTATACTTGCGTAATCGGGTGAAGAACTTTCTTTGGGCCGCAATGTGCCCGTTTCGGTCCTTGGATTTGACGATCATGTCGTCTACGTAGACCTCCACTTCCTTATGCATCATGTCATGCAATAAAGTGGTGGCGGTCCGTTGATAAGTGGCACCGGCATTGATAAGCCCAAATGGCATCACGGTATAACAGTATGTACCCCAAGGTGTAATGAAGGTGGTCTTACTCATATCTTTCTCCGCCATTTTGATCTGATTGTACCCGGCATACCCGTTCATGAATGATAGAAGGGCATGATCGGCTGTGTTATCTACCAGTATGTCGATATGTGGTAATGAAAAATCGTCTTTTGGGATGGCCTTATTAAGGTCTCGGAAGTCTACACATACCCGTACTTTGCCGTCTTTTTTGGGTACTGGCACTATGCTGGCAACCCAGTCTGGATATTCAGACACTTGAATAAAGCCCACTTTGAATTGCTTGTCGACTTCTTCCTTGACTTTGAGAGACCATTCGGGCCTCATTCTTCGGAGCTTCTGGTTTACCGGCTTATACCCGTCTTTGATGGGTATACGATGTTCAGCTATCTCCCGGTCTATTCCCGGCATGTCCTTGTAGGACCATGCAAAGACATCTTTGAATTCTCGGAGGAGATCCGTGAATTGTTGTTTTTCCTCGGGATCTAAGGATAAGCCCAACTTAAGCATCTGCGGTTCTAAAGGGGTTCTACGTTGATGGAATCGGTTTCTTTGATTACCGGATTTCGGGACTCCCTTTGTTCGAGTTGCTCAATTAGATGCGGAGGCAGTGGTACCTGTTCGTCGGGTTTCTCAATGTCATTGCAAATAAGATTTTGAAAATGTTTTGAAAATAAGATAAGTCGTAAGCAGAACGGTTATCGTTATTATTGATAGTGAATTTTGAAAATAGCTCGAAAAGAGCGGTCATCTGGTCGTTGGTCAGAGGCGGGATAGGTAGAGCCCTCAGGACAGATTCCGGGGCTCCCGATGGTGTGACTAAAGAAGGGAGAGGGGTTACAGACTCGATCCTAGTACTGGACCCTCTAGACTTCGACTCAGACTCTGAATCTGACTCTGACTCAGACTCGGACTTGGACTCGGCGCCATGCATATCTCCTTCACCAGTAGTCAGCTTGGGGACTCAACCCTGACTGTCGGTCCACTTAGTTGTCTTCCTCCAAGCTCTCTTTCCGGTGTCAGCACCCACTTCGGAGATCAGCTTGGTTGGATCGAACCTGCTGCTGCGGAGAATCAAGTTGACCAGCTCCTGTTTAGGGGTCGGGATGACCTTGTCTTCCCCGAATAGGAGCCCCAGGACGGGCTCAGTATTATTTGTGCCCTCTTTTGATTCGGCCTGGATAAGGGCAAAGATGTCATCCGGGATGAAATTACATTTCCGAGCCAATTTGGTCTCGGGATATGAGATGGTGGGCTGATAGAGGCCCACTTGCACAGCTCCGAACATTGGGGTGACGAAGTAATTAGTTAGTCTTGGACTGTAAGGGCCCAAGTAGGTACCCTTGAAGATGCCGATGGCCTTCTGAATACCGTCCTAAACCACGTTTTCCGGGGTTATAGCATACCCCAAGCCGAATCTTGACTCTTCATTAGTTAAGTCCTCGATGATCTTGCCGGCTGGGAGGTCAGGTCTCGAGGTAACTCCGGGCAGGTAACCCAAATTTTGCAGCATCGTGTCGATGCTAGTGGTGAAATATGGCCGGAAAAGGTACTCTTCCTCGATCTTTCCCACGAAGTTGAAACCTCGCGGGTCGGTTGAGCCTGCCCGTGTTGCAGCTTGACACGGTTATGGGGGTAGCTTCGATAGTGACGACCCCATCTTTTACAGGTAGTTTGACCTTCTTATGAAGAGTGGAAGACACGGCTTTGACCGCGTGAATCCATGGTCTCCCGAGTAACCGATTGAAAGATGAAGTGACATCGATCACCTGAAATTTTAACTCCTTCTCGATCGGGTCCGTTATGATCGTTAGCTTAACGTCCCCAGCAACTGATTTTGGGCTTCCATCGAAAGCCTGGATAGTTTATGCAGTAGGAAGGTAGTCAGCCTCGGTATTGCCGAGGGCCTTAGCTGTCCTCAAGGGAAGGACGTTTACCGCGGACCCATCATCAATTAGGGTCATTGGGAGATATTTATTCTGGCAGATCACCGTGATATATAGGGCAAAGTTATGGGTGGCCCCAAACGATGGAAGGTCGGACTCGGAGAAAGTGATAAGTGGGCCTTCTCCTTTGCCTTTGAGGTGAGGAAAAATAGTGGCTACCATCTCGGTGGGAGTAACCGATGAGTCAACCTTGATTTCATCGAGAGCCTTAGTAAGTGCTGCTCGATGCTCCTGAGAACTAACCAAAAGCTGCCATATGGTAAGATCAGTTCAAACCCTCTTCAGTTTTCTGACTAGGGCCGTGTCAGCGTTTGGTTCTTCAGAAGTGAGTTCCGTCCTGAAAGGTTCAGTGACGGTTCCTGGAGTGGGGAGATCGGCCGTGATGGTGTGTGTACCGGCCAGGGCTCTGGCTTTAGCCTTCCGGATTTCTTCGACAGTGACGGGGACAACTTCCCCCTTAGCCAAGTAAACATCATCTTCATCGTCATTCCATATCCCGTTGATTTGGGAAATGAAAGGGGAAATGAGATGAGAGCAGTCAACTACTTCTCTAGTAAAAATGGCGTGAGTAGCAAGGAGATTATTTTTGTTACTCAGCTTATCACTGGGTAGTGGTATCTTCCCACTTTCGATCAGATCCTGAATGAGATGCTTCAACTTTCAGCATTTCTCAGAGTCGAGCCCGTTGCCCTGGTGATAGTGGCAATAGGCTTGAATATTGTAGCTCTTGGATCGCTTTTCAACGGGAACTTCCGGGATTGGGCCTATCGGTTGGATTAGGCCTTTTGAAGACAGCCTTTGTAAGGCATTAGCATAGGTTGTTCCTATGTCAGTGAATACCCGATTTGGAGTATTCTTTTTGGTCGAGGTGTCAAATGAGTTAACCTCGTCAAAGATGCTTCGGGTCGCAGTTGTAGTTGCGGGCTTGCTGGAGGATGAACTGGCTCCTTGATACCCCTTGGTAGAGGCCTTAGTAAGGCTCTCTAACCTTAGATCGTCTTCGATTCTTGTACGCATCTCGGTTAAAGTGGCAAAATCGGGTATGATGGCGTACCGGAGATGGATCCGGTAAGCGGGCAGGAGGTTTTTGACAAAGGCCTCCACTAGCACCTTTTCGCCGGGCTTGTCCACCAGCTTTACACTTTCAGCCCTCCACCTTTGAAGGTATTTGGTGAAACCCTCCTTAGGCTCTTGGGCCATAACCTCCAGAGTACGCATGGTAGTCTGGATCTCGGCGTTATCCGCGTAGTTTCGCGCGAATTCCAGTGCAACATCATCCCAGGTTTTGTATTTCTTGGGATCAAGCCAGTAGTACCAGGCTTTCGGATGCTTTTCCAGAGAGGAAGCAAAGAGATGCTTGAACATGGTCGATTTGACCCCCTTAACAGCCATAAAATCCTTGAAGGCCCGGATATGAAGTACCGGGTCTTCAGTCCCGTCAAACATTGGTAAGCCCGTTAAGTTGAGGTTAGCGGGCAGTTCATCGGTCAAGGGCAAATAGGTACAGGCATTTTCCGTGAGGATGGTGTTTCTGGTGGTCGAGTGGAGAACCCGGATTTTTGATGACTTAAAATAATAGATAATGCGGAAAGTTATCTAAGTCATTTAATTAAAATTATATCAGAGTGTAAATAAATCCGGATCGCTACGGATCCTTACAACAAACGACTATTAATTACATAGTCTTGATTCACTTAGTACAAAATATGGACTATATTTTATACAAACATATTATTAAATCTCTCTCGCTCGATCCTTTCCCATCGCCCCATACCTGCACAAATATATAGAATAGAGAGACCGCTTAGCGGGACAGCAACCAAACCGTTCATCTAATATCACCTCATACACATAAGATAATCATGTGAATAACAAATAATATGCTTATAAAAATATTAAAGGATATCATGTGACAAATAGTTTCCCTTACTTCAATTAATCAACATGTGAGGTGATGAAAACGATAAGGTTTAAAAGATGGGACATTGGCAGCCATTTGATTTTTTTTAAAATCATTTTTCACTTAAACAGAGAATAAACACACGAGTCGTGGCTCCTAGTATCACCCCTACATCCTATTGGCTTGCATCTCACCAATAGAAGTAACCGTGTTACCAACTCGTAGACCGAACCGATCTTATGAGGTTTACATCTCACCCATAAGGCTCAATTGGGCCCGAACTTCTATTATATTATACGTTTATTCAAACGGGGCTCTGGGCTGAAATGAAAGCTGATGATTACATTCTCTGCATCACCAAGAGGGAACCCGCAGTTTTCAGAATCCTGTTCTGCCCCCGCTACCTAGGTGGTAATACTGATCAAGTACTTGTCTATATGTGCGCCACATACCCTACGCAGACTCTTGAACCGCAGCTCTCACCGCCGTAGGACGACTACCTTAAACACTAGGTCGACTCTCGGACCGCAACCTCCGAGTCTGCTTTTCATTACAAGTGCAGTCGAAACACCACGCATGGTAGAATCCAACACAAGCTATTCGTCCCATACTCGCATCGTAAACTATATATAAAAGTCGCCCGTGAATAAGTAGTACTTTATTTGGTGACCTTCAATAATTGGTCGGACTCATTTAAAACAGTCAATCCTCAAATACTTACTTTCAGTGTGACAACGTTATACGTTAATCCTCAAGTGTGACCCGAAACATTATATCCCAAATATAGTAATATTTTTAAAATAGTAAAGTCTTTTAAATGAAATTTTATATATAAAATAAAATTTAAGGTATAATAATAATTAAATATTATTTTAAAATTTATAGTTTCTGAAAAATATAATTTAAATCATATTGAACGATTTACGAAATTTGACGTAGAATCATTTTAAAAAATATTTATTGAATGTCGTGTAAAAATTTTGGAATAAAATAAATCCCTTTATTTTAGAAAATGAATTTTATAAATTTCTATTTATATAAAAATAATAAGTAAAGTATTATTAAAATAAAATATTTTGTAGGTTACTAATTTACTCTATTTTTATAATACATAAACGAATGTAAAAATACTAAAGAAGCTTAAATATGACCGAAATTACAATTATATAAAATACATACAAAACATAAAGTACATAGAATAAACATACATAACAAATAGAATTAAACATACATATAAAATACAATGAAAATGATATAAGTAAATTTTATCATTTTAAGTTCTTTTATTCATTTTCTCATTTTTCATCTAGACAGAAATGTAAAGCTGATAAATATATAAATCAAACAAGTGATAATTTAATCGAGTTGAATTTAGTCATAAATAAATATATAACACAAATAAAATACTCCCTCCATTCAACTCCACTTGTCACTATTCATGTTGACACATTTGCCGAGGCGCGTTTTACATTAGCGATATCTTTCACTTTACATTAGCAAAAATTATAAAAAATTGATATTCATAATGTAGTCATAAAGACGAATCAAACAAAATCTCACATGACTATATTCTCACTTATAGATTGTCGAGAATATCGAAGATTCCTCTCAAGTGTGAATAGTGTCAAAAAAAGAAATGTGAAGAGTGGAGTTGAATGGAGGGAGTATCATGTAACATTTTCTTTTATACATAAGTAATTTAGGCATACAAATAAGCCTAAATATTTAAGTAAGCAATTTATTAAATTACTAACATAATATACTTATATATAAGAAATGTTGTTAGAAGAAAAGTTTGGTTACCTTAATAGATTACTATTTATTAACATTATTAGGAATAAAAAGTCGAAATGAATTGACTCAAATACGGTTCTAGAAAAGTGATCCCGCCAAATACGGAGCAGCTCCTCATTCCTGATGCTCCAATAATAGAGAAGGACAAGGGAGTAAATATAATATATAGTACGGAGTATAGTATAGAAGTAAATAGAAGTAGTACGTAATATAGTACTAGTAAGTACGGAGTAGTGGTGTAGTATACTAGCTTAGTATGGTACGTAGTATTTTTGTGTGTGAGTATCATTTTCATGTTTGCAAAGCATCCTATTTATTGGAAGAAAAAAATGCACTAGCTAAGTAGCTATAAGACCTACCATAGGTTAGGTTGTATGCATCATAAGCAGCTGTGTATGATACTAAGGCACGAAATAATACTAATACACACGTAATAATACTAAAACAAACATGAGAAGGTAGACTCTCATGCAAGGCACGTAGCCTCTAAGGCTATTTAGGATGATTTTGGTCCGTCTTTCATACAAACGTCTTTCTTTCTTTCTTAAAAAGTTGAAATATAAGAGTACGAGATTAAAATAATGAAAATCGTAAAATTTATTTTTAAAAAGAAATTTGTTAGACGGTAAGTAAAATAGACGGTAAATAGTATAATGAGACAAAAGTTTATAAGAAATTATTATTTTAAGAATCCGATAATTTATTAAATTTTTTTACGAGACGAGAAAAAGTTAAAACGATAGGTCATATTAAAAATATATTTTCGAGTTTTAAACTTTATTTAACGAAAGATAAATTTTTTAATAATTCAATAAATAAATTCTCAAGTTTTTAATACGGAATAATTTTTAAATTAAAGAAAATAAAATATTTTGTTCACGAAAATAAATTTTCAAACGTTAAACTTGGTTTAAATAAATGTTTAAAATTTTAATACTATTTGAAAAATACGGGGTATTACATTTTGGACCACGCTGGCCAATGCGGCCAAAGGTCCGTCATCCTCGATCGAAGCATTGGGGGTTCCTTGTTCCATGGCACTTACCCGAGTGACGATGGCAATCTGGTCTTCCCTCATTTGTCTCAATTGGTCTTGAATTTTGGTCAACGAAGCTGTCAACTCATCAATGGCTTATTTCGTCATGGTTCGAGTGAAAGATGGCCTGTCTGTAAGAACACCGCGTAATCAGCAACTTAACCCGAATCCTAAAAAAGGTACATCCCGAGCAAGGGAAAAAGAAGAAGACTAAAACGGTAATGACTCGGAAAAGACACCTAGACGGGTGACTTGTGAAAAGGTGGGCCTCCCTTAGGATCCAGTTACGTGGGCTGGGCCCCGTTCGAAGGAAGGTTCACGTGAGACATTCCCAGACTTTAGACTCGATTGTGTAAATGGGCCAATCTTTGTAGGAGTATGTCCTACGTAGGTGGGCCTTGCCTTAGTAAAATAAGGCGGACGGGGATAGGGAGGAAATCCGTGATATAAGATCGACGGAGTTTCGACGCTAGAGACTTCGACGACTTATGACACGACCCGACACTGCTAAATACGAGAAGTCCTAAGAAGAGGAAGTTTTGCAATAAGATAATTTTTAAAAAGCCCGAAAAATTCGGGGAGAACCGGCCCTTTTTCGAGAAAAAACGGAAAAGGTGGGCTGGTGACGGTTTGAAAGTTTCAAAAACTAATTTCGAGTTTTAAATTGGGCATAATACCGGCTAAAAAAAAGGCTATTTTGAGTAAAATCATAAGTCCTAAATTTGGTATATGTCCGGAGTTTTGAAAATGGAAATTTCGAAAAGGATGCATATTTTTGAAAATGACGTTTTTTTGAAAAAGACATGGATCAAGTAGCACGTAGTCGTGGAAACAGTATAATGACACCATGTATGCTCTTAAGCTAAGTCTCGGTCAGTCTATAAGGGTCTATACCAGTGTACATAGCCTCTTCGAGAATCGGAGCGAACTTCCTAAGTCGAATTGAGCTTAGAACATGCCGTAAAACCCATACGAATCTGCTATGCACACCTTTTGACATATCCAATTTGGACTACATCAATGGTATAGTGGGACGTCGGTCACCAGTACCGGCCCGGGAAAATATGGGGTTATGCATGAACCGTAAAACTAAAACGCGTATTGTACTAGTCAAACGATTTCTATTCGAGTCTCACCCTGAGGATGTCGATGGTAAGTCACGCATCAGTTAATCCCCAGCGGAGTCGCCAAATTGTGGACATGACATAGGTCCACCCCGACGAGGCCACGCGCGGTTTTGGGGAGGCGAATGAATCTCCTTATGAGAATGGATCGAATTGAAATTTAAATCGAAGTTGGAGTCGCCACCGAACTTTGTGGGAGTTCGGGTCCGTTCGAACCCACTCTATGTCGTAGTGGGCCATGTACAAAATACGGCCCATTTCCGATGTCAGAGTTTATTGGGTTCGTCCCTTTACATTTTGATACCGATACCGACGTTATCGGATATCGCGTATTGAATGACTCTCGTTGCCAATGGTTTCGGACATCCGGAAACCGAGGTTCTGAGTAAGGGGTGAGGGTACGTGTTGGGAAGCCTACGAAGGACACCCAACCCCGCCCGCACATTAGCGGCCTCTACTAGGATATCGTTTGATGTTTTAATACGCGTGCTAGTTGAACGGGAAAATGATATGCAAACATTGTTTTCCCTAAACATGTGAATAATGAAATGGGTTGCTAAGTCGATTTAATGCAATTAAAATTTAACGTCAAAGTTGTATTTTAGCATGTGAGGTTCGTTTTAGTATAATAAAACAAAAAGAAAAGAAATTGCTAAAATGATGAACAAACATGTTAGTAACGATTGAATAAATTGAATGAAAATATGAATTCGATGAATAATGAAAAAATATGTCGAGATCTGAAATATCACTAAAAAGACGCTGTTTTGTCCAAAAAATGACGTTCGAGAAATAACAAAACGAAGAACGGGTCGCGTTCCAGCCTGCTGGGCGACTCGCCCGAGTCAGGCGCGACTCGCCTGAGTAGGCGACTCGCCCGGGACGCGCGCGACTCGCGTCCCGGCCTGTTTTCGAAATTGATTTTTTTTTTTAAAAAAAGCGATGATTTTATTAAATCGCGTACAAATATTGCACAATTTGCACTCGATTCAATATTTTCGATATTCGTTACATTCGATATTCGATTATGAAATCGATATCAAATATTCGGAATAATTTTAGAAAAAAGATGAAAAAAAAGAGGAATCGTTTTGTCAAAAAACGATGTTTTTAGAAAAAAATTGAGGAAGCGAAGAAGAAGGCCGCGGGTTTCAGGCTTCCGCGCGAGTCACCTGGGAGGGGCGCGAGTCACCTGGGAGGGGCGCGACTCGCGTGGAGGTCTGCCCGGTTTGGGTTTTTCGAGAAATCGTTAATTTCGATAAATCGCGTATAAATATGAATTAATTTATAGTCGATTTATGCTTTCGATATTTGTCGTATTCGATATTCGATTATGAAATCGATATCGAATATTCGGAATGACTTTTAGAAAAGGTTTTATAAAATTGTTTTGAAAAAGAATTTGAACGAAATGAAAAAGAATGTTGGTTCTCTCCGCATTTATAATCGTCGCATATTGTAAAAAGTAACGATTTTGTAGCATCAATGAGATTAATTTAATTCTTTTAATACAATATTCGATTAAAGAATCGGTATCGTATTTTTTAAAATATTCGTTTATATGAAAATAGTTTTAGTAATATCGATATTAGAAATAAAGATGTGACGAACGACCTGTAATAAAAATCGACCGACGATAAAAAGAAGAAAAAAGACGAGACGAAGACGAGAGAAAGGAAGAGAGAAAAGAGAAAATCGGGTTTGATTTAGTACCCTCAACCTACATGCTTTGGTTAACTCGGATCGGGGCTCGTCGGAATGTGGCTAAGGCACGGGAGCGTCGGGTTAATGTCGGTGAGTTGGTGGTGGTTTTGGTCGGACGTGAAGGGTGACGGGTATAGGGGTCGGTTCCTTCGGTTTTGGATGTAGAATGTTGGGAATTGTATGTGTCGATGTATGAAACGGGTGTGTATAATTTTGTTCGATGTAATTGTTGTTTCTAATGTGCATGCAGAGGGTCCTATTTATAGGAAAAGAAGGTTGAGAGAGGTATCTTGCTTGGACAATAAGAAATACCGGTTTGGATAGGAAACATAAGAGTTTGAAAGGAACGAGAATTCCATTACTTGGTGAAAAAGAAAAGGAGTCCCGATTTGGGAAGGGGAGCTCGGCTGAAACAGGCTACTCGGCCGAGTGTCCTAAGCTCGGTCGAGTGTTTAATTCGGTTTTTGGATAGAATTCCTACTTGAGATCGAATTCTACCTTAAACGGAATTGTTTGATACTTGTGCAGCTGATTTTTTGTGGAGTTTGAGCTCGAGTCGGTCACGTGAGGTGACACGGCTGACCCACAAGTCTCGAGAAAATATCTTTGACCGGGTTTGACTTGGTCGCTAAAAGACGGTTTTGCCCCTGGTGTCGGATTCGACCCAAATTAGTCTTATTTGACTCGAAACGACCCACTGGGCCTGATTTTGAGGTTGATTTTGGGAGATTTGCACTCCGTAAAAATCCCAAGCTAAATATCCATGATTTCGAGCACATTTCCGAGTACGTTAAAGCCCGTTTGCGTCCGATCATCATCGGGTGTTTTTCGGAAACTGCTATAGACACCTGGCAGTAAAATGTGGGTGTCTACACTATGGGTAGTATCGCTTGAGTTGATCCATGTTAGTTGGTGTTGAGAACTCTTGACCGTCTAGGTCGGTGAGGATCACGGGGCCCCCCCGAGAGTATTTTCTTAACGAGGTAAGGGCCCACCCAATTTGGTTTGAATTTCCCTCTAGGGTCAACGGGGAGGGGTGCTCTAATGGATTTGATTACTAAATCTCCTTCGTGTATGTTTCGGTATTTCACTCGTTTATTAAAGGCTCGTTGGATGCGTTGCTGGTAAGCTTGTACGTTGGATAAGGCATGTATCCTACACTCGTCTAAGTGTACTAGCTCGTCATATCGTTTTTGGTTCCACTCTTCTTCGGGAATACCGCTCTCGGCTAATATCCTTAGTGACGGTATTTCTAGCTCTATTGGTTGGACGGCTTTGGAAGCGTAGGTTAGGTAATATGGTGTGGCTGCGGTGGGTGTTCGATAGGATGTTCTGTAACCCCATAAAGCGAAAGGGATTTTGTTTGGCCAATCCCTGTAGTTGTCTATAATTTTCTTAAGGATTGTGGTGATGGTTTTGTTGGCTGCCTCTACGACCCCGTTTGTTTGTGGTCTATAGGGGGAGGATTTGTGTTTTTGGATTTTGTATTTGTCTAGGAGTTTTTGGGTGTCGGCCCTGAAGTGAGACCCCTGGTCACTGATAATTTCGTGAGGTATACCGTAGCGGCAGATGTTATTTTGTAAGAATTTGACTACTAGTTTTGAGGTTAGTACGGTGTAAGAGGCGACTTCCACCCATTTGTTGAAATAATCGACGGTCACTAATATAAAGCATTATCCGCCGGTCCCGGATGGGTGTACTTTTTCTATGATGTCTATTCCCCAAGTAGAGAAGGGCCAGGGTGTGGCTATAGTGTGTAGAGGATATGGCCGTAGGTGTTGGATGTTGGCAAATATTTGGCAATTGTGACAGTGGCGAACGTGACGTCGACAGTCTGCCTCTAAGGTAATCCAGTAATAGCCTAGTCTCATTATTTTTCGGGCTGGTAGGTGTGCACTCATGTGGGGTTTGCACTCTCCGTCATGTACTTCTTCCGTGACTCTCTCGGATTGGTTTTTGTTTATGCACCTAAGGAGGACTCCTTGTGAGGTTCGTTTGTGTAGTAGTCCTTGATTCAGGACATAATGGGTGGCTTGCATTCGTAGGGCTCTTTTGTTCTTGGTGTTAGTGTTGGGTGGATATGACCCGTGGGTTTTAAAGTCTAGGATTGCTTTGTACCGAGGTTCTTTGGGGGTATCATCGGTTTCGACGTTATGGATGTGGGCTGGTTGTTCGCTTCTCTCTACGCAGATAGGCATAGAGATAGAAGAGGTGATCGGGCATGTTTATTAGTGAGGCTAGTTTGGATAACGCATCGGCGAATTGGTTTTCTTCACGGGGTACGTGTATGAAGTCGCTTTCGGTAAATTCCCGGGATATTGTTTCCACTTTGGTGTGGTATGGGGTTAGGCTTTCGCTATAAACCTTCCAGGTACCCGTGGCTTGGTTGACTACTACGGATGAATCTCCGTGTACTCTAAGGTTTGTAACTCCTAGAGATATGGCTTCTTTTAAACTTATTAGGTAGGCTTTGTATTTGGCTAGGTAGGGGAAGTCTAGTTGGACGGAGGTTCATTCGTTGCAAGCTTATTGTTGTTCGGTTAGGGGAGGTCAGTGATGGGTTGAACCTAGGGTTGTTGTTCCCGATTTCTTTTTTGGGTGAAGTTAATTGGGCCATTTATGGTACCCCCTGCGTTTTAGTCAATTGTCATCGATAAGTGGCATAGTGTCGAGTCTTTAAGCGTTAAAGTAAACTGTTGAAGGAAGTTAAGCGATTGTCGAGGCATGTTTGTAAAAGAAAAGAGAGTTGTTTTTATTAATAAATAGTAAACAGGCTAGATGCCCGTGGTTAAGTTTGTTTTGGGGGAGGTGGAGGACATGTTCCTTCGCACCTCCCTAGACTCAAAAAAAGAAAAGGCATTATTATTATTATTATTAATTAATTTTTTATAAAAACGGAACTTGCATTAAACACTAGAACAAATTACAAGAATTTAGAGGGAAGCCGAGATACTATCTGGGCTCCCACTCCCTTAGCGATTGCAAAGCTAATTCTAGTGAAAATATGAACTGCGGCACGCGCTCCAGCATCTTGTGATAAAGCGAATTTCCGAATCCGCTGGAGCAGAGAAACATCATCCGTGTCGAGCTCGCCGAGAGAGGAGAAGGAGAAAGGTAAGAAACCATACCCGATCGGCGTGCAGCGTGCCTGATACTTGGCACACTTACGACGGCCAGCATCAGCAACGACCTGTCCAGGCTCAAAGGCGGTAAGGCCAGACTGAGTCAAAGGCGAGGATCCAGTCAGATCAACACAAACATCACGCGCCTTGTCCCACGAGTAGAGCAGGAGGTCGGCTGGTCGCAAGGGCTTGTCGTTATCGTCGCAAAGGCCAATCTCCACCTCCTTACCTGCAGAGATCCCCGTCCGGAAGCAAATATCCAACAGTGTGTCGCGGACAAGGTTATGGCGATGTTTAATCCCCACAGTACCAGCACACGAAACCGCGTGATCACCAAAAAAATCGTCTCTGAGGCCCCTTGAGCAAGAAGAGCAGGTCCCGAAAAGCGGAAACAAAGGGACTCCAAGGCGGTTACTAAGCACACTGCGATATGTCCGACCGTTCATGGTTTGCCCGAGCCCAGTAATAGGGACCGCCCTCAGCCAGTCAGAAGAATGGTCCCCCTGCTGAGATTTCCACAGCGCAACCTGTCGAGGAGTCAAGGAGAAAACAGATTCCGCTACAGTAGCAACCCTCGTGAAATATATATCTGCCAATTTCTTCATAAGTTTTGGGGCAGCGATCTCAGAAGGGTTACACAAGAAGTCAGAACCGGTAGCCTCAACAAACCCACTCAAGGCAGACTCAAAGGCAAATCCAGGGGAGGCGATCTCGGAGGGACGAAGCAGCTTAGCTTGCAAATCTGCAGACTGGAGGCGAGAAGCAAGGAAGGCAAAGTGCAGGGCATCAGCGGCGGCAAAGACACCGAGCCCCCCTAGGGAAAAGGGAAGGGTGGCCAGCCGCCACTGCCACTCTCCGAAACCGGGTCCGGACGCCGTGACAATACGCTCAAGACTAGAGCGGAGCGCAGTGTCGAAAGAAAGGTGGGCCGACCCAAAAGCACGGGGAGAGCAAGTGCGCAAAGCAAAGTATAACTTAGAAATACCTGTGCACGCCCGGAGAAGAAGTAACTCACACTGAGGATCCTCAATCGTAGCAACCAAGTCCATGAGCTCTATAGTACGGGCGACCCTCTTTGAGACAAGAGCGCCACTGAAAGTTGGGCACATGCTGACCGGTCCCCCAAGGACCTTAACACCGTGCAAGGGCTTGGCAATAGAGGTGGGGAAAACACCAGCACACCTGCTCCTCGGATCTTCGACCGGCCAGAAGCCCTCCGTCTTCGCAACATTGAGGTGGAGGCCAGAACGGGGGCCCTCCTCCATAATCACCTGAAGAACCTTCCCCACAACAAGCGTATCCCCAACAATAGTACCATCATCGAGGTACCAAGCCTGAAATCAAAGATCAAAGGAATCCCTGATCCTACAGACCAAGGGATGCAGGACCAGAGAGAAAAGGAGGGGGCCTAAAGGGTCACCTTGCTGGACCTCCTGGTATGAGCGGAGGCTGTGCTCCCCATAGTAGAGCCTGGCAGGGCTGGAGTAACAAAACTCAACCCAACGGGAGAGGGCAGGGCACTGATGGCGAACCTCCTGCAGCATACTCGTCCGGTCAACCAAGTTAAAGGCATTCTGGAAATCGACAAGTAGCATGGAAAGACCTACATCCGCGCCACGGTCCTCTACAAGGCGGTTCAAGGAATGCAGAATAGCTTCCCCCCCGCTAGAAACACCAACCCCTAATTGAAGACCCTCAAAATAGCCACATAAAGATGGGCCAACCAAGTAAGCTCCGACCTTAGAAACAAGGCGCCTCCAGATAGTGCCCACAGCAATAGGACGAACCCCACCCCCTGGCTTAACGAGCGGGGTGAGTGGAGCACTGGCAATGTATTCACCTAACCCTTGTGGACACTTCCCCCCGAGAAAAAGGTTGACCACCCGAGCGATAGAGGTAGTCAGATCATCAGAAATGGCGATAGCAGCCCCACTCAAACAATCCAGCAGATGCTGGGCCCGAAGCCCATCCCTCCCACAAGACGTACCCCGCGGGAAATTCCGGATCATGTCCAAAACAACAGACACCGACGCATCGAGGCAATGGTCGAGAGGGTCAGACGGGAGGACAGGAGAAGGAGCAGCCGGGTGTTTATCCTGAAGGGCCCGGAGGGTGGCATCAGTGTAAGGTGCGACACCGGACGAAGAGAGAACACGAACGGCCGCCGTATAGTGACCATCAGAAATCTTCTTACGACACTGACGAATGTTAAGCTCACCTGGGTCGAGCACCTCCTCCACACAAAAAGAAGGGGAGACCTCTGCCAAAGTCTCGCGCAAGAGCAACAACTTTCCCCCCGGCACCCCCCAAGTACGAATAGCACCAACAATAGCCTCCTCCTGACGTTGGCGTCGAATAGCAGATCGACATTCCAAATTACTCCTCGGGACGAAGGTCTTCAAAACACAGAGGGGTAACACGAGCAAAGCAACCCAACAAGAAATATCAAAAGGGGCTCCCGCAACATCATCTAGGGCACCCTTCAAAGCCCGCGCAAACCCGAGCCGACACCTAGGGGGAATCGATTTAACCGTGCGCAACCCTTTAGAGAACCCAAAGAAAGACAAGGGAGTGGGTCCTGATCCGAAAATCCCACCGACGGCGCAGGAGATGGAGCGGGGCGAGGCAGGTCATAAAGGATAAACCGAACGAAACCATCTCCACAATCAGGCGGCTCAACAACCCCCCCATCATGTCGACAACAAGAAGAGAGCGAATGAGTCGAAAGGCAAACACCTCACAACCAAATGCTCATACGCTTAAAGGTAACCTCAGCCGTAGAATAGACAGACAAGCTACTGGAGAGGGTTTGACGCGTTAATACCTGAGCACCGGCACAAAAATGATGGTCACGCAGGTGAATGCGCAAGGATGCTTTGGTAAGACCTTGTCCACGATTATCCTGACACAAAGAAAGACCAACGAACGGGCAATGGAAACGAACCACCGGAGGCATGGCAAGAGCAAGCAAAAACCACGGAGCGGAAGCACATAAACAGGGGCTAGCAAGGAGGAAAAGGAACAAAAACGAAACCCGAAAACACAAACAAGAAGGAGGAGAGCGAAGAAGACAACACCCAAAGACACACGGAGACAAGGGCGAGGGTTACCCACAAGCGGAAAACCCAGGCAGCGAGCACCCCTACAACACCAAAACCCGACGACACCGACAAAAAACAAAACCCGAGGCCGCCCCGAAAAACACCACCCAAACGGCAGAAAACAAAAACACACGACACCAAGCATACAACAGCACAAACCAAGCAATCGATCAGACCCGAAACACACAAGTTGGTCGGAGAAAACAGAAGGACAGCAGAACAGCAGGCCGAAACGCCGGGAAGCAGAGGCGAACAGGGGACCCAAACCACGACAAACGGCATACACGACAAAAGAAAGAGAAAACAGCGAAATAGGATGGAGAAGAGGAGGACCACCAGAATCCACCGAAACAGTGGAGACCTAGGAGAAATCCGGCGAGAAAACAACCGGAGTCCGGCGAAAAGGGCAGCAGAGGGCGAAGAACAAAGGAACAGAGAAAACCAGGACAACCACGGCAGCAGCAAAATCTGGCGAAGTAAGAGGCGGCAAGGGAAGGAGGCAACGACGGAAGGGTGGCAAACGACCGACGAGGAAAGCAGCAGCGACGCCGGAAAGGACAAACACCAAACACCACCAGGGCGAGAAAAACAACAGACGGCGGCCGGGAGGGGAGTCGACGGCGACACGGAGAGCGGAGGAAGAAGAAACGACGACAGAGGGGGGAAGCCACCGCGGTAGCGGCCGACGGGCGGCAGAAAAACCCTAGGTGGGAGTGATCGCAGGTCTGTCGCACGCCCTAACCTCTCACTAACCGTTTCAAATTATTATTATTATTATTATTATTATTATTAATATTAATATTTTTATTAATATTTTTATTATTAATATTTTTATTATTAATATTATTATTATTATTATTATTATTATTGTTATTATTATTATTATTAATATTAATATTATTATTATTATTATTTTTTTTTTTTTATAAACGGAACTTTCATTAAACACCAGAACAAATTACAAGAAGTTGGAGGGAAGCCGAGATACTATCTGGGCTCCCACTCCCTTAGCGATAGAAAAACTAAGACGAGTAAAAATAAAAGCAGCTGCCCGAGCTCCCGCGTCTTGAGAAATAGAGAATTTCTGAATCCGCTTGAGTAAAGCAGCGGCCTCCGCGTCGAGCTCCCCTAGAGAAGAGAAAGAGAAAGGCAGGAACCCATACCCAGTCTTGGTGCACAAATCTCCATACTTGGCGCACTTGCGCTGAGCAGCATCAGCGACTGCGCGGCCAGGTAGAAAATCAGACATCGCAGACTGGGTCAAAGGGGACGACCCCGTCAAATCGACACACACATCACGGCCCCTATCCCAGGAATAAAGAAGCAAATCCGCCGGGCGTAAGGACCTGTCGTGCCCATCAATCAAACCGACATCTACCTCTTTACCGGCCAAAATACCAGATCGGAAACAGATATCCAAAAGGGTGTCACGAACCAAGTTATGTCTATGCTTAATACCAACGGTACCAGCACATGATACAGCATGATCTCCAAAAATGTCCCCCTTAAAACCTCGGGAACAAGCAGAACAGGGCTTGGGTACCGGGAACAAAGGGACACCCAACCGATAGCTAAGGACAGAGTGATAAGTCCTCCCATTCATGGTCTGTTCCAGCCCGGAGATAGGAACTGCGCGCAACCAATCAGACGTGTGAGCACCCTGCAGAGACTTCAACAAAGCAACCTGTCGTCGAGTCAAGGAGAAAACCGATTCTAAAGAAGCAGCAACCTGGGTTTTCCGCTTGTGGGTAACCCTCGCCCTTGTCTCCGTGTGTCTTTGGGTGTTGTCTTCTTCGCTCTCCTCCTTCTTATTTGTGTTTTTGGGTTTCGTTTTTGTTCCTTTTCCTCCTTGCTAGCCACTGTTTATGTGCTTCCGCTCCGTGGTTTTTGCTTGCTCTTGCCATGCCTCCGGTGGTTCGTTTCCATTGTCCGTTCGTTGGTCTTTCTTTGTGTCAGGATAATCGTGGACAAGGTCTTACCAAAGCATCCTTGCGCATTCACCTGCGTGACCATCATTTTTGTGCCGGTGCTCAGGTATTAACGCGTCAAACCCTCTCCAGTAGCTTGTCTGTCTATTCTACGACTGAGGTTACCTTTAAGCGTATGAGCATTTGGTTGTGCGGTGTTTGCCTTTCGACTCATTCGCTCTCTTCTTGTTGTCGACATGATGGGGGGGTTGTTGAGCCGCCTGATTGTGGAGATGGTTTCGTTCGGTTTATCCTTTATGACCTGCCTCGCCCCGCTCCATCTCCTGCGCCGTCGGTGGGATTTTCGGATCAGGACCCACTCCCTTGTCTTTCTTTGGGTTCTCTAAAGGGTTGCGCACGGTTAAATCGATTCCCCCTAGGTGTCGGCTCGGGTTTGCGCGGGCTTTGAAGGGTGCCCTAGATGATGTTGCGGGAGCCCCTTTTGATATTTCTTGTTGGGTTGCTTTGCTCGTGTTACCCCTCTGTGTTTTGAAGACCTTCGTCCCGAGGAGTAATTTGGAATGTCGATCTGCTATTCGACGCCAACGTCAGGAGGAGGCTATTGTTGGTGCTATTCGTACTTGGGGGGTGCCGGGGGGAAAGTTGTTGCTCTTGCGCGAGACTTTGGCAGAGGTCTCCCCTTCTTTTTGTGTGGAGGAGGTGCTCGACCCAGGTGAGCTTAACATTCGTCAGTGTCGTAAGAAGATTTCTGATGGTCACTATACGGCGGCCGTTCGTGTTCTCTCTTCGTCCGGTGTCGCACCTTACACTGATGCCACCCACCGGGCCCTTCAGGATAAACACCCGGCTGCTCCTTCTCCTGTCCTCCCGTCTGACCCTCTCGACCATTGCCTCGATGCGTCGGTGTCTGTTGTTTTGGACATGATCCGGAATTTCCCGCGGGGTACGTCTTGTGGGAGGGATGGGCTTCGGGCCCAGCATCTGCTGGATTGTTTGAGTGGGGCTGCTATCGCCATTTCTGATGATCTGACTACCTCTATCGCTCGGGTGGTCAACCTTTTTCTCGGGGGGAAGTGTCCACAAGGGTTAGGTGAATACATTGCCAGTGCTCCACTTACCCCGCTCGTTAAGCCAGGGGGTGGGGTTCGTCCTATTGTTGTGGGCACTATCTGGAGGCGCCTTGTTTCTAAGGTCGGAGCTTACTTGGTTGGCCCATCTTTATGTGGCTATTTTGAGGGTCTTCAATTAGGGGTTGGTGTTTCTAGCGGGGGGGAAGCTATTCTGCATTCCTTGAACCGCCTTGTAGAGGACCGTGGCGCGGATGTAGGTCTTTCCATGCTACTTGTCGATTTCCAGAATGCCTTTAACTTGGTTGACCGGACGAGTATGCTGCAGGAGGTTCGCCATCAGTGCCCTGCCCTCTCCCGTTGGGTTGAGTTTTGTTACTCCAGCCCTGCCAGGCTCTACTATGGGGAGCACGGCCTCCGCTCATACCAAGGGGTCCAGCAAGGTGACCCTTTAGGCCCCCTCATTTTCTCTCTGGTCCTGTATCCCTTGGTCTGTAGGATCAGGGATTCCTTTGATCTTTGCTTTCAGGCTTGGTACCTCGATGATGGTACTATTGTTGGGGATACGCTTGTTGTGGGGAAGGTTCTTCAGGTGATTATGGAGGAGGGCCCCCGTTCTGGCCTCCACCTCAATGTTGCGAAGACGGAGGGATTCTGGCCGGTCGAAGATCCGAGGAGCAGGTGTGCTGGTGTTTTCCCGACCTCTATTGCCAAGCCCTTGCACGGTGTTAAGGTCCTTGGGGGACCGGTCAGCATGTGCCCAACTTTCAGTGGCGCTCTTGTCTCGAAGAGGGTCGCCCGTACTATAGAGCTCATGGACTTGGTTGCTACGATTGAGGATCCTCAGTGTAAGTTACTTCTTCTCCGGGCGTGCACAGGTATTTCTAAGTTTTACTTTGCTTTGCGCACTTGCTCTCCCCGTGCTTTTGGGTCGGCCCACCTTTCTTTCGACACTGCGCTCCGCTCTAGTCTTGAGCGTATTGTCACGGCGTCCGGACCCGGTTTCGGAGAGTGGCAGTGGCGGCTGGCCACCCTTCCCTTTTCCCTAGGGGGGCTCGGTGTCTTTGCCGCTGCTGATGCCCTGCACTTTGCCTTCCTTGCTTCTCGCCTCCAGTCTGCCGATTTGCAAGCTAAGCTGCTTCGTCCCTCCGAGATCGCCTCCCCTGGATTTGCCTTTGAGTCTGCCTTGAGTGGGTTCGTTGAGGCTATCGGTTCTGACTTCTTGTGTAACCCTTCTGAGATCGCTGCCCCAAAACTTATGAAGAAATTGGCAGATATATATTTCACGAGGGTTGCTACTGTAGCGGAATCTGTTTTCTCCTGGACTCCTCGGCAGGTTGCGCTGTGGAAATCTCAGCAGGGGGACCATTCTTCTGATTGGCTGAGGGCGGTCCCTATTACTGGGCTCGGGCATACCATGAACGGTCGGACATATCGCAGTGTGCTTAGTAACCGCCTTGGAGTCCCTTTGTTTCCGCTTTCCGGGACCTGCTCTTCTTGCTCCAGGGGCCTCAGAGACGATTTTTTTGGTGATCACGCGGCTTCGTGTGCTGGTACTGTGGGGATTAAACATCGCCATAACCTTGTCCGCGACACACTGTTGGATATTTGCTTCCGGACGGGGATCTCTGCAGGTAAGGAGGTGGAGATTGGCCTCTGCGACGATAACGACAAGCCCTTGCGACCAACCGACCTCCTGCTCTACTCGTGGGACAAGGCGCGTGATGTTTGTGTTGATCTGACTGGATCCTCGCCTTTGACTCAGTCTGGCCTTACCGCTTTTGAGCCTGGACAGGTCGTTGCTGATGCTGCCCGTCGTAAGTGTGCCAAGTATCAGGCACGTTGCACGGCGATTGGGTATGGTTTCTTACCTTTCTCCTTCTCCTCTCTCGGCGAGCTCGACACGGATGATGTTTCTCTGCTCCAGCGGATTCGGAAATTCGCTTTATCACAAGATGCTGGAGCGCGTGCCGCAGTTCATATTTTCACTAGAATTAGCTTTGCAATCGCTAAGGGAGTGGGATCCCAGATAGTATCTCGACTTCCCTCTAACTTCTTGTAATTTGTTCTAATGTTTAATGCAAGTTCCGTTTTTATAAAATAATAATAATAATAATAATAATAATAATAATAATAATAATAATAATAATAATGCCTTTTCTTTTTTTGAGTCTAGGGAGGTGCGAAGGAACATGTCCTCCACCTCCCCCAAAACAAACTTAACCACGGGCATCTAGCCTGTTTACTATTTATTAATAAAAACAACTCTCTTTTCTTTTACAAACATGCCTCGACAATCGCTTAACTTCCTTCAACAGTTTACTTTAACGCTTAAAGACTCGACACTATGCCACTTATCGATGACAATTGACTAAAACGCAGGGGGTACCATAAATGGCCCAATTAACTTCACCCAAAAAAGAAATCGGGAACAACAACCCTAGGTTCAACCCTTCACTGACCCCCCCTAACCGAACAACAATAAGCTTGCAACGAATGAACCTCCGTCCAACTAGACTTCCCCTACCTAGCCAAATACAAAGCCTACCTAATAAGTTTAAAAGAAGCCATATCTCTAGGAGTTACAAACCTTAGAGTACACGGAGATTCATCCGTAGTAGTCAACCAAGCCACGGGTACCGGGAAGGTTTATAGCGAAAGCCTAACCCCATACCACACCAAAGTGGAAACAATATCCCGGGAATTTACCGAAATAGACTTCATACACATACTCCGTGAAGAAAACCAATTCGCCAATGCGTTATCCAAACTAGCCTCACTAATAAACATGCCCGATCACCTCTTCTATCTCTATGCCTATCTGCGTAGAGAGAAGCGAACAACCAGCCCACATCCATAACGTCGAAACCGATGATACCCCCAAAGAACCTCGGTACAAAGCAATCCTAGACTTTAAAACCCACGGGTCATATCCACCCAACACTAACACCAAGAACAAAAGAGCCCTACGAATGCAAGCCACCCATTACGTCCTGAATCAAGGACTACTATACAAACGAACCCCACAAGGAGTCCTCCTTAGGTGCATAAACAAAAACCAATCCGAGAGAGTCACGGAAGAAGTACATGACGGAGAGTGCAAACCCCACATGAGTGCACACCTACCAGCCCGAAAAATAATGAGACTAGGCTATTACTGGATTACCTTAGAGGCAGACTGTCGACGTCACGTTCGCCACTGTCACAATTGCCAAATATTTGCCAACATCCAACACCTACGGCCATATCCTCTACACACTATAGCCACACCCTGGCCCTTCTCTACTTGGGGAATAGACATCATAGGAAAAGTACACCCATTCGGGACCGGCGGATACTGCTTTATATTAGTGACCGTCGATTATTTCAACAAATGGGTGGAAGTCGCCTCTTACACCGTACTAACCTCAAAACTAGTAGTCAAATTCTTACAAAATAACATCTGCCGCTACGGTATACCTCACGAAATTATCGGTGACCAGGGGTCTCACTTCAGGGCCGACACCCAAAAACTCCTGGACAAATACAAAATCCAAAAACACAAATCCTCCCCCTATAGACCACAAACAAACGGGGCCGTAGAGGCAGCTAACAAAACCATCACCACAATCCTTAAGAAAATTATAGACAACTACAGGGATTGGCCAAACAAAATCCCTTTCGCTTTATGGGGTTACAGAACATCCTATCGAACACCCACCGCAGCCACACCATATTACCTAACCTACGCTTCCAAAGCCGTCCAACCAATAGAGCTAGAAATACCGTCACTAAGGATATTAGCCGAGAGTGGTATTCCCGAAGAAGAGTGGAACCAAAAACGATATGACGAGCTAGTACACTTAGACGAGTGTAGGATACATGCCTTATCCAACGTACAAGCTTACCAGCAACGCATCCAACGAGCCTTTACTAAACGAGTGAAATACCGAAACATACACGAAGGAGATTTAGTAATCAAATCCATTAGAGCACCCCTCCCCGTTGACCCTAGAGGGAAATTCAAACCAAATTGGGCGGGCCCTTACCTCGTTAAGAAAATACTCTCGGGGGGGCCCCGTGATCCTCACCGACCTAGACGGTCAAGAGTTCTCAACACCAACTAACATGGATCAACTCAAGCGATACTACCCATAGTGTAGACACCCACATTTTACTGCCAGGTGTCTATAGCAGTTTCCGACAAACACCCGATGATGATCGGACGCAAACGGGCTTTAACGTACTCGAAAATGGGCTAGAAATCATGGATATTTAGCTTGGGATTTTTATGGAGTGCAAATCTCCCAAAATCAACCTCAAAATCAGGCCTAGTGGGTCGTTTCGAGTCAAATAAGACTAATTTGGGTCGAATCCGACACCAGGGGCAAAACCGTCTTTTAGCGACCGAGTCAAACCCGGTCAAAGATATTTTCTCGAGACTTGTGGGTCAGCCGTGTCACCTCACGTGACCGACTCGAGCTCAAACTCCACAAAAAATCAGCTGCACAAGTATCAAACAATTCCGTTTAAGGTAGAATTCGATCTCAAGTAGGAATTCTATCCAAAAACCGAATTAAACACTCGACCGAGCTTAGGACACTCGGCCGAGTAGCCTGTTTCAGCCGAGCTCCCCTTCCCAAATCGGGACTCCTTTTCTTTTTCACCAAGTAATGGAATTCTCGTTCCTTTCAAACTCTTATGTTTCCTATCCAAACCGGTATTTCTTGTTGTCCAAGCAAGATACCTCTCTCAACCTTCTTTTCCTATAAATAGGACCCTCTGCATGCACATTAGAAACAACAATTACATCGATCAACATTATACACACCCGTTTCATACATCGACACATACTATTCCCAACATTCTACATCCAAAACCGAAGGAACCGACCCCTATACCCGTCACCCTTCACGTCCGACCAAAACCACCACCAACTCACCGACATTAACCCGACGCTCCCGTGCCTTAGCCACATTTCGACGAGCCCCGATCCGAGTTAACCAAAGCATGTAGGTTGAGGGTGCTAAATCAAACCCGATTTTCTCTTTTCTCTCTTCCTTTCTCTCGTCTTCGTCTCGTCTTTTTTCTTCTTTTTATCGTCGGTCGATTTTTATTACAAGTCGTTCGTCACATCTTTATTTCTAATATCGATATTACTAAAACTATTTTCATATAAACGAATATTCTAAAAAATACGATACCGATTCTTTAATCGAATATTGTATTAAAAGAATTACATTAATCTCGTTGATGCTACAAAATCGTTACTTTTTACAATATGCGACGATTATAAACGCGGAGAGAACCAACATTCTTTTTCATTTCGTTCAAATTCTTTTTCAAAACAATTTTATAAAACCTTTTCTAAAAGTCATTCCGAATATTCGATATCGATTTCATAATCGAATATCGAATACGACAAATATCGAAAGCATAAATCGAGTATAAATTAATTCATATTTATACGCGATTTATCGAAATTAACGATTTCTCGAAAAACCCAAACCGGGCAGACCTCCACGCGAGTCGCGCCCCTCCCAGGCGACTCGTGCGGAAGCCTGAAACCCGCGGCCTTCTTCTTCGCTTCCTCAATTTTTTTCTAAAAACATCGTTTTTTGACAAAACGATTCCTCTTTTTTTTCATCTTTTTTCTAAAATTATTCCGAATATTTGATATCGATTTCATAATCGAATATCGAATGTAACGAATATCGAAAATATTGAATCGAGTGCAAATTGTGCAATATTTGTACGCGTTTTAATAAAATCATCGTTTTAAAAAAAAAATCAATTTCGAAAACAGGTCGGGACGCGAGTCGTGCGCGTCCCGGGCGAGTCGCCTACTCAGGCGAGTCGCGCCTGACTCGGGCGAGTCGCCTAGCAGGCTGGAACGCGACCCGTTCTTCGTTTTGTTATTTCTCGAACGTCGTTTTTTGGACAAAACAGCGTCTTTTTAGTGATATTTCAGATCTCGACATATTTTTTCATTATTCATCGAATTCATATTTTCATTCAATTTATTCAATCGTTACTAACATGTTTGTTCATCATTTTAGCAATTTCTTTTCTTTTTTGTTTTATTATACTAAAACGAACGTCACATGCTAAAATACAACTTTGACGTTAAATTTTAATTGCATTAAATCGACTTAGCAACCCATTTCATTATTCACATGTTTAGGGAAAACAATGTTTGCATATCATTTTCCCGTTCAACTAGCACGCGTATTAAAACATCAAACGATATCCTAGTAGAGGCCGCTAATGTGCGGGCGGGGTTGGGTGTCCTTCGTAGGCTTCCCAACACGTACCCTCACCCCTTACTCAGAACCTCGGTTTCCGGATGTCCGAAACCATTGGCAACGAGAGTCATTCAATACGCGATATCCGATAACGTCGGTATCGGTATCAAAATGTAAAGGGACGAACCCAATAAACTCTGACATCAGAAATGGGCCGTATTTTGTACACGGCCCACTACGACATAGAGTGGGTTCGAACGGACCCGAACTCCCACAAAGTTCGGTGGCGACTCCAACTTCGATTTAAATTTCAATTCGATCCATTCTCATATGGAGATTCATTCGCCTCCCCAAACCCGCGCGTGGCCTCGTCGGGGTGGACCTATGTCATGTCCACAATTTGGCGACTTCGCTGGGGATTAACTGATGCGTGACTTACCATCGGCATCCTCAGGGTGAGACTCGAATAGAAATCGTTTGACTAGTACAATACGCGTTTTAGTTTTACGGTTCATGCATAACCCCATATTTTCCCGGGCCGGTACTGGTGACCGACGTCCCACTATACCATTGATGTAGTCCAAATTGGATATGTCAAAAGGTGTGCATAGCAGATTCGTATGGGTTTTACAGCATGTTCTAAGCTCAATTCGACTTAGGAAGTTCGCCCCGATTCTCGAATAGGCTATGTATACTGGTATAGACCCTTATAGACTGACCGAGACTTAGCTTAAGAGCATACATGGTGTCATTATACTGTTTCCACGACTACGTGCTACTTGATCCATGTCTTTTTCAAAAAAACGTCATTTTCAAAAATATGCATCCTTTTCAAAATTTCCAATTTCAAAACTCCGGACATATACCAAATTTAGGACTTATGATTTTACTCAAAATAGCCTTTTTTTCTAGCCGGTATTATGCCCAATTTAAAACTCGAAATTAGTTTTCGAAACTTTCAAACCGTCACCAGGCCCACCTTTTCCGTTTTTTCTCGAAAAAGAGCCGGTTCTCCCCGAATTTTTCGGGCTTTTTAAAAATCATCTTATTGCAAAACTTCCTCTTCTTAGGACTTCCCGTATTTAGCAGTGTCGGGTCGTGTCATAAGTCGTCGAAGTCTCTAGCGTCAAAACTCCGTCGATCTTATATCACGGATTTCCTCCCTATCCCCGTCCGCCTTATTTTACTAAGACAAGGCCCACCTACGTAGGACATACTCCTACAAAGATTGGCCCATTTACACAATCGAGTCTAAAGTCTGGGAATGTCTCACGTGAACCTTCCTTCGAACGGGGCCCAGCCCACGTAGCTGGATCCTAAGGGAGGCCCACCTTTTCACAAGTCACCCGTCTAGGTGTCTTTTCCGAGTCATTACCGTTTTAGTCTTCTTCTTTTTCCCTTGCTCGGGATGTACCTTTTTTAGGATTCGGGTTAAGTTGCTGATTACGCGGTGTTCTTACAGACATGCCATCTTTCACTCGAACCATGACGAAATAAGCCATTGATGAGTTGACAGCTTCGTTGACCAAAATTCAAGACCAATTGAGACAAATGAGGGAAGACCAGATTGCCATCGTCACTCGGGTAAGTGCCATGGAACAAGGAACCCCCAATGCTTCGATCGAGGATGACGGACCTTTGGCCGCATTGGCCAGCGTGGTCCAAAATGTAATACCCCGTATTTTTCAAATAGTATTAAAATTTTAAACATTTATTTAAACCAAGTTTAACGTTTGAAAATTTATTTTCGTGAACAAAATATTTTATTTTCTTTAATTTAAAAATTATTCCGTATTAAAAACTTGAGAATTTATTTATTGAATTATTAAAAAATTTATCTTTCGTTAAATAAAGTTTAAAACTCGAAAATATATTTTTAATATGACCTATCGTTTTAACTTTTTCTCGTCTCGTAAAAAAATTTAATAAATTATCGGATTCTTAAAATAATAATTTCTTATAAACTTTTGTCTCATTATACTATTTACCGTCTATTTTACTTACCGTCTAACAAATTTATTTAAAAATAAATTTTACGATTTTCATTATTTTAATCTCGTACTCTTATATTTCAACTTTTTAAGAAAGAAAGAAAGACGTTTGTATGAAAGACGGACCAAAATCATCCTAAATAGCCTTAGAGGCTACGTGTCTTGCATGAGAGTCTACCTTCTCATGTTTGTTTTAGTATTATTACGTGTGTATTAGTATTATTTCGTGCCTTAGTATCATACACAGCTGCTTATGATGCATACAACCTAACCTATGGTAGGTGTGGACATGACATAGGTCCACCCCGACGCGGCGAAGCGCGGGTTTTGGGGAGGCGATAGAATTTCCATATGAGATGGATCGAATAGAATTTTAAATCGAAGTAGGAGTCGCCACCGAATTTTATGGTTATTCGGAACCATTCGAACCCACTCTATGTCGTAGTGGGCCATACTTAAAGCCTGGCCCATTTCCGATATCAGAGTTTATCGGGTTCGTCCCTTAGCATATCGATACCGATGCCGACTGGGCGGTTAATCGTATATTGAATGACTCTCGTTACCAATGGATTCGGACATCCAGAAACCATGGTTCTGAGTAAGGGGTGAGGGTACGTGTTGGGAAGTTCAGCGAGAACACCCAACCCCGCCCGCACTTAGCGGCCTTTACTAGGATATCGTTCGGTTTTGTGTACACGCGTTAGTTCGACGATGAAATGATATGCAGAGATTATTTTCCTATGACATGTGAGGAAAAATAAATAAATGGGTTGCTAAGTCATTTAATGCATGTTAAACTAATAACGTCAAAGTTATTTTAGCATGTGAATTCGTTTTAGTCTAATAAAACGATAAATGAATAAATCGCTACAAACAAGGAGCAAACGGGTTAGTAACGATGAATAAATCGAATGAAGACATAAATAAATAATATGAAAGATTTTTGAAAAGATTTATGACACGTGATTGATTAGCACGCGTTGACCGAGGTCAAAGAAAAAGTATGTATCAAAATATGTCGCGAAAGTCGCTTTTTATGTAAGACTCGAGAAAGAATAAAAAATAGAAAAGCGAGGAAACGAGAATAAAAAAGACAGCCGGCCGACCAGGCCACCGCGCGAGTCGCCGGACCGGCGCGCGACTCGCGTGGCAGGCTGCCCGGGTTTTTTTGTACTTTGTCGAAAATCGTTAATTTTTATAAATCGCGTACAAATATGGATTAATTTATACTCGGTTTATATTTTCGATATTCGTCGTATTCAATCGATGTCGAATAGTCGGAATGACTTTAAAAAAGGTTTTTGGAAAAAAGTTTGTTTTGAAAAAGTTTGAAAAAAGAGTTTTGAACGAAAAGTTGTAAAAAAGGGTTTTGAATAAAAAAATGTAACGATTTCGTCGAAAACTTAATATAATTCTTTTTGATACGATATTCGATTATATAGAATCGATATCATATTTTAAGAATATTCGATATATGAAAATAGTTTTTAATAATATCGATATTAGAAAAGAAAATAAAAAAGACCGACGAAAGACCCATAAAAAAACGAGAAGAAGATAAGAGAAAAGAGAAGAGTCGGGTTTGATTTACACCCTCAACCTACATGCTTTGTTTTCTCGGGATAAGGCTCGTCGGGAAGTGGCTTAGACTTGGGAGCGTCGAGATGATGAGGATGAGTTAAGGTGTATCGGTTTGGGTGGTTTGGGACGTCGGGTTTGGCCGGCTTCGTCGGTATTTCGAGACTTCGGAAAGGTGTCGGGATTTGCTAACTATCGGGTTGTATGTAAACCGGATGATGGATGTGTAAAAGCCGTGTATATTGGCTGGAAAATCGTTGTAATTGATGTCCTTTTTGTGTTGGACGGGAGGTCCTATTTATAGGGAGTTTCCGACCTTGGTTTAGGAGAGTTTGAATACCGCTTAGGATAGGAAACGTAGGAGTTTGAGGGAAATAAGAATTCCGCTTTCTTGGCCAAGAAGAAAGGGAAACACGGCTGACTTGAGGAGTGTTTGGCCGAGTGTTGTTTTACACTCGGTCGGGTACTTGGATCGGTTTTTGGATAGGATTCCTGTTCGAGCTAGAATTACCGCTTGAGTAAGAAGCTGAGGAGAACGAGAATTCCGTTTTCTTGTGAGGGAAGAAAAAGAGGAAAACCGGCTGGTTTGAGGGTGTATTGGCCGAGTATTTGGTACTCGGTCAATGTCTGAATCGGTTTCCGGATAGAATTCCTACTTGAGATCGAATTCTACCTTAAACGGAATTGTTTATTATTTTTGTATGGCTGATTTTTGTGGAGTTAGGGTCCGAACTGGACACGTGAATTATCACGGTCGGTCCGCAAGTCTCGGGAAATATCTTTGACCGGGTTTTGACTCGGTCGCTAAAAGACGGTTTTACCCCTGGCGACGGTTTCGACCCAAATTAGTGTTATTTGACTCGAAACGACCCACTGGGCCTGGATTTGAGGTTGGTTGTGTAAGATTTGTACTCCGTAATAAGTCTAAACCAAATGTCCATAATTACAAGCCCATATCTGAGTCTATCAAAGCACGTTTGCGTCCGATCATCATCGGGTGTTTGACGGGAACTACTATAGACACCTGGCGGTCAAAATGTGGGTGTCTACAGTAGGTCTTATAGCTACTTAGCTAGTGCATTTTTTTCTTCCAATAAATAGGATGCTTTGCAAACATGAAAATGATACTCACACACAAAAATACTACGTACCATACTAAGCTAGTATACTACACCACTACTCCGTACTTACTAGTACTATATTACGTACTACTTCTATTTACTTCTATACTATACTCCGTACTATATATTATATTTACTCCCTTGTCCTTCTCTATTATTGGAGCATCGGGAATGAGGAGCTGCTCCGTATTTGGCGGGATCACTTTTCTAGAACCGTATTTGAGTCAATTCATTTCGACCTTTTATTCTTAATAATGTTAATAAATAGTAATCTATTAAGGTAACCAAACTTTTCTTCTAACAACATTTCTTATATATAAGTATATTATGTTAGTAATTTAATAAATTGCTTACTTAAATATTTAGGCTTATTTGTATGCCTAAATTACTTATGTATAAAAGAAAATGTTACGTGATACTCCCTCCATTCAACTCCACTCTTCACATTTCTTTTTTTGACACTATTCACACTTGAGAGGAATCTTCGATATTCTCGACAATCTATAAGTGAGAATATAGTCATGTGAGATTTTGTTTGATTCGTCTTTATGACTACATTATGAATATCAAATTTTTATAATTTTTGCTAATGTAAAATGAAAGATATCGCTAATGTAAAACGCACCTCGACAAATGTGCCAAAATGAATAGTGACAAGTGGAGTTGAATGGAGGGAGTATTTTATTTGTGTTATATATTTATTTATGACTAAATTCAACTCGATTAAATTATCACTTGTTTGATTTATATATTTATCAGCTTTACATTTCTGTTTAGATGAAAAATGAGAAAATGAATAAAAGAACTTAAAATGATAAAATTTACTTATATCATTTTCATTGTATTTTATATGTATGTTTAATTCTATTTGTTATGTATGTTTATTCTATGTACTTTATGTTTTGTATGTATTTTATATAATTGTAATTTAGGTCATATTTAAGCTTCTTTAGTATTTTTACATTCGTTTATGTATTATAAAAATAGAGTAAATTAGTAACCTACAAAATATTTTATTTTAATAATGCTTTACTTATTATTTTTATATAAATAGAAATTTATAAAATTCATTTTCTAAAATAAAGGGATTTATTTTATTCCAAAATTTTTACACGACATTCAATAAATATTTTTTAAAATGATTCTACGTCAAATTTCCTAAATCGTTCAATATGATTTAAATTATATTTTTCAGAAACTATAAATTTTAAAATAATATTTAATTATTATTATACCTTAAATTTTATTTTATATATAAAATTTCATTTAAAAGACTTTACTATTTTAAAAATATTACTATATTTGGGATATAATGTTTCGGGTCACACTTGAGGATTAACGTATAACGTTGTCACACTGAAAGTAAGTATTTGAGGATTGACTGTTTTAAATGAGTCCGACCAATTATTGAAGGTCACCAAATAAAGTACTACTTGTTCACGGGCGACTTTTATATATAGTTTACGATGCGAGTCTGGGACGAATAGCTTGTGTTGGATTCTACCATGCGTGGTGTCAGTTGCTGGGACAATCAGATGGGCGCTACTCCAATATTTAATCCGAAACAGTTTGGAGTCTGAGATAAAGAGGAAAGCTGAGATATCGGAGCATAAGGCGATGATGCAACAACTTATAGATATGGTAACTTTAAAGGAAAACGAGCATGATACTCCATGTAAGTTAGATACTAGAGTTAATTTCTCACATTCCACTGACTACGTTATGACTGAATCTGTTGCATCTATTAGACAGGACATATGCCCATTTGAGGAAGATGTTGATGATGTGTATAGTGTTCAATCTCACCTTGTTCCCCAAACTCCTATGATTTCTAACTTGATGCAGGATGATGACTTGCATTCCTTGGATACTTGTGAACCATCTTATTCTTCTTCGGAGCAACTTTCACACCCTTTAGTCAAATATTCTTCTCATTTTGTGAATGTTGTTGTGGCAAACAATGATTGTGAGATGGAAAGTTTTATATTTGAGGAAAACACGTGTTTGGATGCTTTGACTGTTGTTTTTTCTGAGGATAACATTGAGGATTTTGGTTCATGTGAATTTGAGAGTGTGTCATTTGATGTCAATTTTGATGTTTTGGAAAGAGAGTTGAACAAAGGAGAAGCCCGTGAGCGTGAGAGAAAAGATCAAACAGACGAGAGTCGGGAAAAGAGTACACTTTTGAATGATACTTTGAGTGAAGAGAGTTTCAGCATTAAGGATACTTGGGATTGCGAATTTGATTTCTTTGAGAAACTTATTTTTGAGAAATTTGACTTTTCCCATTGTTTTGAAGATGAATCTCCTTCACCCATTGATTATCTTGATCTCGATTCCTTTACACCTTCGCTTGAGCCTATGATTATGGATGAGGATTGTGAGACTCTTTTAGAAGAGATTGTTTTGGCTCTTGGTTTCTCGTTTGATGGTTGTTTGCTTAAGAACATTGAAGATGTCGATCATAACAACTTTTTCGAAGAAGATGAAAAATATAAGTTTGATGTTTTGAGTAGTTTTGAGTTATTTGACTCTCCTCTTGTACAATTTGTGTCAAATGATAAGACTTGGGCTAATTTTGAGATATTTGGTTTGTATGTCTTTTCTCATAAACTGCTCGCTACTCTTCTTACTTATCATACTTATTATTGGTCATGCTTGTTAATGTTGATTCCTTATGACCACTTTGCTGTTGATTGGTCTAGCTTGTTTGACAAGCTAATGCGATCCTTGACCTATTTTTTAGGCGATTCACATAGGTTACTAAGATGTGTTCTATATATTTTCTTTGTTTCTCTTGTGTTTTTTTTTTGTTTTGTTTTTTTTGTGTAGGTACCGTTTTTGCGACGGAGACATCGACAATTCCGATTATGAAGAGGATGCTTCGATGCAGTTTGGGGATGTCTCCTTTATATGTATCTTGTAAGTAGTCTCATTTTTTTTCCTTTTACACTTTCATCGTCTTTCATATCTTTCCCCATATTTTTTTATGCCTCTTATTATTTGTTGTACACAATGAGGGCATTGTGTGATTTGGTTTGGGGAGGGTATGCATCTGTTGTTTTCATCCATCTGCATATTTATTGCATTTTCGCATGCATAAAAAAATCAAAAAAATCAAAAAAATGTTTTTTTTTCATATAGTCGAGTCGGAATGGTTATATAATGATGATGATATTGCTTTTATGTCTTCATTAGCTTGCTTATGCCTTGCATCGTTAGCGTTTTTTGTATATAATCACATGCGGCATTCTTACATCTTTGGTTAACGGTACTGAACGAATAAACTTGACTCATTGTTGGCAAACTACACAGAATTGTAAGGAATTAGAGCCTTAAACTGATGACATTCATGATCAGTTTCATTTAGGTTGAGAGTAGTACTCCTTATGAGACATGTAACATCAAACTGCATAAGCATGACATTCGTCTCTTAGGTACCTGTACGTTTTTGACTCGTGGTTTTGACATGTGCGAAAAAGGCAAAACCTTTCTTTTAATTAATTCCCATGAGCCTCACATAGCCAAATTGACCTGTTTGACCCGTTTATCAACTACATGCCATATATTGCCTACCCTAGTCAAGCTAGTAGATCAGTTGGACGAAATTGTTTTTTTTCAGGTTGATTTTGATATCATGACTATTGAGAAGGGAATGAAAAAATATGAAAAAAAAAAGATTTATTTGAAAGAAAAAAAAAAATGAAAAGAAAAAATTCAATGAAAGAAAAAAATTGAATGAAAAAAGAAAGGAAAGGAAAGAAGAAAAAAAGAAAAATGAATGAAGTGAAACTAGAAAAAGAATGTGTTTTTGCTATGAGAAAAGAACTGATCTCTCTAATTTCATAGTTATTAGTGGAAAACGGTTTTGATAAGGCGTTTTTTGCTATGTCTGATTTCTTCGACTGGAGTTTGGTGAGAACGGGATGTTATTTATTGATGGGGGTAAGGAATACTAGCTTGGCTTTTAACTCCACATATCCATATCGTTTTGCCCCTTCTTACCTGATTAGCCTCACTTTATACCATATGTAAGTCCTTGGCACTTGTCTATACCCGATATAATGCGTATGTACGGTTAGTAGAGATTAATTTCATGTTAGATTGCATGCATGTCCTTGTAGGTCGCAGTTTAGGTGAGCGCTTTGTCTTTCCGTTTTTACACAAACTCACAATATCACCCGTTTTGTGTGATGAGCGATCCGTGAGAGTCCGACATAGACGAGTCTTGCAAGGTTGAAAGTTCAGTATTGTTGTCATTGGTAAAGCTTGTTGTATGTGCTTGTTTACATTGACTTTAATCGTTGCGGATTGGTTTGGGTAACTTTGAAGCATGTTCCGCTATGAGTTATATACATTCCATTAGGATTGGGTTATAGTTTTGTGTTTGCTTGAGGACAAGCAAGGGTTCGGTTTGGGGAGGTTTGATACGTGCGATTTATATATGATTATTACGTCATTTACGCACGCATTTCCATGCATATCGAGTAGCATTGTCTACTATTTTTCCCCGAATTTGATACATTGTGGTCATGTTGCATCTTATGCAGGTATGGACCCGTTGATGCATAAACAAGGCAAAACTCGTGCTTAAAGATGAAATCTTTTGCAAAATAAGAAAAGAGAATGATCGTTTCCAAACGGGTCTACTTAAAACGTGAATATCTTGAGGTTTACAAATCCAATTGAGCTGATTTTAGTTGCGTTGGAAAGCTATTTCTCTTAACTTTCCAACAGTATATTACAAGATTGATTTGAAGAAGTAACGAAGAAATGGCAAGCGTTTGAAGTTGAGCGCGCAGTGCTGGGAACGGAAACAGGTCTATGATAGTCGAACGACTATCCTAATAGTCGACCGACTATCCATATAGTCGACCGACTATTCTCGAGACTGGACGAAGACCGAGACTTTCCTAATTTGATGTTTAGGGTTAATAAGACTTTTTGGCTTTTGTTTTAGCTTAGTATTTAAGAAACTATTAGACTAGAATTTTAAAACCTCTTCTTGTATGCTTCTAATTCTCTTTAGACTTTTCTTTAGACTATTCTCTTTAAATTTCTCTCTACCCTAAACTTTTAGATCTAGATTTATGAATTCTTTTCTACTCTTCCATTAAACTCGATAATCTAATTCTTTCTTTGTTCCTTCTTATTCTCTTTGTTCTTAATTCTTTCTCTCTTAATCTTATTAATTCTTTTATTCTTAATTTCTCTTTAAATCTATTCACTATGCTTAATTTATTTACCATCTTTATTATTGTTGTCGTGAATTTCTCCATGAGTAGCTAATTTCCTTTGCTAGGATTTAGGGGATCCATGAATTGAATATGATTGCTAATTAGTTTATAGATCTGTCTACGATATTGCGTCTGAGTTGTTAATTGTAGCATTTAATTGAGATTAATTGATTAAGTCGACGTAATTGATTAATTGATTTGGTGAACTCGAACCTAAGATCGGAAGCCTGGTAAGAGTTAGACCTGCTACAACACATTAGTTTGCCCTAATCAGATCGGAAGTCGTTAGAAGCATTCTAGGGTGAATAGCGGACCGGAAGGACCTTTTCACTACCCCTTAGACCAATATCTGCGACAGACCTGTGACCTAGACCGTGACCGTAGGAAATTCATGGTGAACCGACGATCCTAGTTTTCTCTCTATATTTATTCATCTTATTTATTTTAGTTATTCTTTAATTTTCTTTCCTTCGTTACTTTTAGATTAGTTAAAACAAACAAACAAAACCCCCAAATTAGTTACTTAGATAGACTTTAATTGCAAGTAGAATTTATTTGTCTCCTTGTGGATTCGACCTGACTTCCCTAGCTATATTTTTAGTTAGACCTAAGTTGGTTATCTTTGATAGGTATACGACTAGCTTATCATGTACGGTGGTTCAAAAAAAAAAAGAGGGAGTGTACGGGTCTATATTACAAGCGTTAATATAAACGGGTTTGCTTTAATATAATGGGAAGGTTCATATTATGTGCCTCTCGATCTTAATTGTTCGGGATTAGATGGACTGAGACTCACTTGTTCGATTTTGACTTTTAGGTTTGACTTGACTTAATTGTTTTGACTCGGTTTAGCTTCGAGTTTGACTTCCTATAAAAAAAAATACGAGTATTGCACTACATATAGATTCAACTCTCTTAATAGTATGTGAGGAAATCACAGATATCGTAACTCAATAGTTATGAAGGGTGTTGAGTACTGAATTGATGAGTCACCCTTCCTGCATAAGACACTTGCGTGCCTCTAGGCTTCTTATTCTAACAACCATCTTTACAATCTTGTTTACTCAGGCGCCCAGTTTGTATAACATAGACTTTGATACCACTGTAAGGTTACAACCCATAAATAAAGCCAGGGAGTTGTTACAACTATTAACCGAAAAGATAAAAGTATATAGGAATTGTTTGGGATAAAATCCGCATCCTCGGAATACGACGTGGCATAGTACGAGTGGAGGGTCAAGAGGTCAAAGGGCAAAGATCAACGGTCAAAAGACGATAGCAAAAAGTCAAAAGTCAAAGACTAAAAGACGGAAGTCAATATAATCAAAAGTCGGTAAATCAAACAAAGATCCGGAATAACATACGAAGATGGGCCGGTCAAAGCATGTAGAAAGTGAAGTAATGGGCCGCGCAACCAAGTAAGCCCAGCAAATATAGCAAGGCGTCTACCATCCCAGCCCATGCACACAAGAGGGAAGAAGTCAAAGTTGTTCCTACAATCTAGGAAACCCTCCAGCAGACCAGGAGAGAAATCAGGGGAAGGGTGTAACGGCTGGGGGAGCATTATAGACAACGGCTTTGAAGGAGAGAAAAAAGGTAACGACTCCAGGGGGCGAGCAGCTATAAAAAGCAAAGGACGGAGGAAGAAAGGGGACATGAAGAAAGGCATTAACAACACACCCCAATCCCGAGAAAACACTGGAGCGAACACCAACAGACGATTATAGTCAAAACTCCATACTTGTATCCCTCTTATTTTTCCGTTCTTTCCGTTCATGGTAGAATCTTGGTGGGATTCCGACTCCCCCCACGGTTTTTCCACATCGGGTTTTCGCATCACCAAAATTTCGTGTGTCATTCTCTTTCTTTCGTTGTTCTTGGTTTACTAGATTCGATACCGTTTCGTCAACTTGTAGTTATAGGACGATCGCTTTAACCCGCAACCGAAATCGTTGACCCGATAAATTTTTACCAAAACAATTTGGCGCCCACCGTGGGGCAAAGTGATCATTTCCTATAAGCCAAATCTTACAGTGAAGCAATTCGCATATCATCATGTCCGGATCCACTCAAAGCCCCTCCAGCAGCCTGGAAGCATCAACTACTCAACCAACTGGAGGAGAACCGTCTCTAGGATCATCGGGGCCAATTTTTGCACCCCTTACCCTGGCAATCTCTACCAGCCTGGCAGCGGGATACGTACCTGTAACCTCAAGACCACCCCATGTGCCTAAGGTGTCGGAAATGTCCAATTCCTTCAAGACCAGCAGAGAAGGCGCTTCATCCAAAACAGCGGTTCAAGGAGGGTCACTTGGAGAATTTCCCAGAATCTTAGCCTCACCAGACCCCCTGAAGGATGTGCTCCAGGGGATTAACGCTTTGCGGCAGGTGGTGGAAACTCTGAAGAAGGATAACCAAGACATCAGGGCCCAGATCTCTACAATAGCCAAACCTCCAGTTACACCAGTCCAATTGTCACCAGAAGTGTCGCCCCTGATACCTGGAGGAGAGCCCAGCATTCAAAGAGAACCCGCTACTAACAGACAAACCTCCAGGACACTTCCCCAGGAACTGGTCACCAAGCTGGAACTAGGACTGGCGCCAGCTAGCCAAGACATTGAGCCTCAAGGGCTGGGCCACCTGTCTTACGGCCCCACATCCGACAGATCTTACATCACAGGTAATCCCCTCTCTTCCATCGAAAGTCGAGCAACTAACTCACTGTCTCTTAGGTACCCCTATTCACCAGGCGCTAGGATGGCAATCTGTAACCCCACCAGGGATGACCACCTTATCCAGCAATCAGCCCTCTGGAGGAGCAAGGTCAGCAGCCATCCCCATCCAGCAGATATCAGGATGACAGCAAGGTGCCCCAGCCAGTATGGTGACCCCTGATAGTAGCCCATATCCTGGAGGAGCCTGGCCGCCCAGAGACCCACTCCAACATGCAACATGATGCCAACCCGGATCTACAATCAACGCCACACCATTGCCCAACCCTTCTAGTAGTCAGTATCCTAGAGGAGGTGTCTGGAGGTACTTCCTAACCAGACACCAGGATGGCAATCCGCAGCTCAACCAGGAGTAGTCACCCCATCCAGCGGTCAGTCCTCTGGAGGAGCAGGATCACCAGCCACTCCCAAGTAGCAGATGTTAGGATGGCATCCAGGAGCTGTAACCAGTATGACGGTCCAAGTCATCAACCCGTATCCTGGAGGAGTCTGGCCAACAGGAGTCCCATTCCAGCAAGCAACAGGGTGGCAATCTGGGTCTACAATCAACGCGACACCGTTGCCTAACCCTCCTAGCCACCAGTACCCTGAAGGAGCATAGTCGGAAGGTAAACCTTTCAGCTTTTTTCCTCCCGTTTCTAACCCTCTTGCAGGAACAGGTAGCGCCATGGATCAGCAGTATCAGGAACTGAGGGACCTAATCAACAGAATTCCAGGAATGCCACGTCCTTTGGAGAAAGCATCAAGAGACAGTTACGCAGATTCTCCATTCACCGACGATCTAGCCTGTGTCCCCGTCCCCAAAGGATTCGTGCCACCAGCCACGACACTCTATGACAGTACCGCAGACCCGTTGGATCACATCAATCAGTATAAGTAGAAGATGATGGTGGTGACTGCAGCAGGACCCCTGAAGGAGACATGCATGTGCAAGGGATTCGGCTCCACCTTGTCAGGAGCAGCTTTACAGTGGTTCGTTAGTCTGCCCAACCGGAGTATCACTTCCTTTGCTGACCTGGTCAATGCCTTCAACCAGCAGTTCGCCAGCAGCAGAATACCGAAGAAGCAGACCATCGATCTGTACCGGGTGGTACAAAAGTTTGAAGAGTCCACGCGCGACTTCCTCAACAGATTCAACAAGGAGAAAGTGACCATCCCCAGATGTGATGTAGCCACCGCCATATAAGCCTTCTGCCAAGGACTCCACCAGGATTCAGATCTGTACAAGGACCTCACCAAGTATCCATGCACCACATTTGAGGATGTGCAGACAAAAGCATTGGCAACCATCAGACTGGAGGAGGATTCAGGTCCCAGAAGAGCTACTTATGATCCAACAGAGCTACTTATGAACTTGGAGAACCACTCTTCCTGTATCTATTAGTAACCGAGGTAGCAGTCAGCGCGGTATTAGTACGTGAGCATGAAGGAGCACAACACCCAATATATTATGTCAGTAAGTCTCTGCTTCCTGCAGAGACCAGGTACACATCTCTTGAAAAACTCCTACTTGCACTTGTTACAGCATCCTATAAACTACGACCTTATTTTGAATCACATGCTATTTCGGTAATAACAAACTTTCCTCTAAAGACAATTATGAGAAAACCTGAGTTGTCCGGGAGAATGGTTAAGTGGTCCATACACCTGAGTGGTTTCGACCTGAAGTTCGTCCCCAGAGCAGCAATCAAGTCCCAGGCGCTAGCAGACTTTGTATCCGACTTCAGCCCAACATTGTAGTCCCAGGCAGAGAAAGACATCCTCATCCTGGAGGAGCACAAAGGAGAGCAGATATGGAAGCTGAATGTGGATGACACCTCCAACATGAGAGGATCTGGGACAGGGTTAATCCTCAGGTCATCACAGGGAGACCTCATAGTCCGAACAACGAATAACGAAGCTCTAATCCTAGGCCTCCAACTGGCCCTGGACCCCAAGATCAGGCACCTGGAGATGTGCAGTGACTCCCAGCTCATAGCCAACCATGTGAATATCTCTTATGCAGCAAAAGACTCCCAGATGTTGGCCTATCTGGAGAAGCTGACGCCCTAGCCACCCTGGGGGGCAACGTTCAAGCCTGGAGCAATCTCCACCATACCTATTGTCCACGTCCTGGAGCCAGCAATCCAGAAGAATCAAGAAGCATCTGGAGGAGGCAAAGACAAGACCCGATGGCAGCAAGAGGCAGGAATATTCATCACCACAGTCAGCCAGAGAGAGACCCCATACTGGAGGAAATCCTACCAGGACTGGCGACAGCATGACATGCTGCCAGCAGACAAGAAGGAAATCAGAGGCTTCAAATTCACCCTCATTGATGGCATCCTATTAAGAAGATCACTTGCTGGACCATACTTAATGTGTCTGGGTCAGGAGAAGGCAGAAACTGTTTTGCATGACCTCCACAATGGTGAATGTGGAAATCATGCAGGGAGCAGGGGCCTATCCAAATAGGCACTTCGCTAAGGCTACTTTTGGGCAACAATACGGTTGAGTACGTCAAGAAATGTGACGCCTGCCAGAGGCACGCACCAGTCAATCATCTGCCGGCAGAACCATTGCATCTAGTAATTTCTCCTTGGCCCTTCATGAAGTGAGGGATGGATATTGTTGGCAAGTTACCTAGAGCCCCAGGAAACAAAGTCTTTATGTTGGCCATGACGAATTACTTCTCTAAGTGGATAGAAGCGGATGCATTCCAACAGGTAACTGAGAAACATGATATCCTTTATAAAACGTAACATTATCTGCAGGTTTGGCATTCCCTCAGAAATCATCTGCGACAACGTATCCCAGTTTATTGGCAACAAGATGGTGGCCTACTGCGCCAGGTGGAATATCACACTAAGCAAGTCTACCCCCAGAAATAATCCTCAGTCTAATGGACAGGCAGAGTCTGGTAACAAAATTGTGACAGACAACCTGAAAAGAAGGCTTGAGGAGGCAGGGGGCAGATGGGCAGAAGAACTCCCCTTGGTGCTATGGTCTGACAGAACTACGCCTAAAGTGACTACAAGACAAACACCATTCAGTTTGGTCTTTGATGCTGAGGCGGTCATTCCCTCAGAAATTAAAGTACCTACCCGTAGGGTATGGCTGCAGAACAGAAGACAGAAATCAGGTGGAGATGACAAACAGTCTGGACACCATAGACGAACTCAGAACTGACGCTCAAATCAGAATGGCCTAATACAGACAAACAGTCGCCAGAAGTTACAACAAGAACGTCAGAATCAGAGTCCTGCAGGAAGGAGACCTGTTCTCAGGAAAGTCTTCAAGAACACCAGAAACCAGCAAGCAAGGAAGTTCGCCTACAATTGGGAAGGGCCCTACCAAGTGGAGAAAGTAGTTGGGAACGGGGCCTACCGACTCATGACTATGGAAGGGAAAACTGTCCAGAAACCTTGGAACATTATACACTTGAAAAAATACTTCTTTTAAATGGGCCAACGTCGCCAGAAACATGGCATCTACTCTGCCAGATGCACCTCCACCAGAACCCAGGTTTAATCTTATCAAACCTTGCAAACATATATTTAAACTTTCTTTCTGCCTGCTTCGCTTTCTTTTCGCAAAATTTAAAAGTAAGATGTTTCATCTTCAAGTATGTCTCTCTCCTTTCATATCATCAAAATTTGATTTTCTTTTGCATCAAAATTTGATTTTCCTTTTGCATACATTTTCAAAATTTGATTTTCTTCTTTCATATGAATTCGAAATTTAACTTCCCCCTGCACATATGTTCAAACGCTGCATCCTCCATTTCTATCAAATTTCATCAATTTTTCCAAACTAGGAACTGGTAACTAATCTGGTGGAGTGTATAAATTCTATAGAAGGCGTGCGTCTGTGACTAAGTACCTACAACCGTGGCATTACAGTCTCCCGCGCAACTTACTACCCACGCAAAGCGTGGCACCTCCGAATGAGTGGGCGAACTAAATCCCAGGCCAGCACTATATCAAAGGTCGACCATACAAACATAAGGCATGCATACAACAGAAGGTAGTAAGACAAAACTACAACAAACAATTACGATCGAATTCAGGCATAACATACAGCCACACATCGAAAAAACGACATTACGAAAGCTACTTTGATTTCACACAACGAAAGTTAAGGCACGAAGTGCCACAAAATACTAACACACTTCGCTCCCCTAAGCAAAGGCAAAGTCACTACAGAAAATATTTTGCAAACACTAACAGAAGTTCACACCACGCAGGGTTCACAAGCCGAAAACAGAGTACAACAAAAGAGGAGTAGCATCACTCCAACAGAGCTTGGTCCACAGCCTGTACATTTTCCTCTAGTGGAGGTGGAATTGTCTCAAACCCTCCTACAAGAACCTAGATCTCTGGATTATCACCAACATCCTCCTGGTCCATACCCTCTGTCCCATCAGTCTCCTGGTCAGCAATAGAGAATCAACAGACTCTTCCAGATCCTCCGCCTCCACGTCAGAGAAAGCATTAGAGTTAGGCGCCTCAACCTTGGTATACTGGTTCGACCAAGCAAGAGCATCCCTCAGAGTCATCTTCAAATCAGCATTCTTCCCCTACAAAGAAGAATTGGCATCCGGGGCCTGGGCAAACTCACTCCTTGTCTCCACCAGATCTGCACTAAGCTTTTGTCTTTTGCTGGATTCCTCTGCCAGCAATCCGCGAATCAAATCCAACTCCTCCAGAGAACCCTTTTCTAGCACAGACCTGGGACCAGGAAGTAGCATCTGGTCCTGAAGGGCCATGTCCTCTACAGGATTGGGTGTATCGAAGCCTTAAGAAATTTGAGCAGCACTCCAGCAGGAACATCATCAACGGATCTGGGGGCAGAATAAGGGTGAAGATCGGAAAAATCCACCGCTGGGGATTCACTCTCTGCAGGAGTAATTTCCGAGAAAAGGGACGAGTTACGCCTTTTCCTCGAACCTGTAGGGCCAGCAGAAGCAAAACCAACTTTCCACTTGGAGGCCACCCTAGTAGCAACGGCCCGCCCTCTAGCAGCCACAACTTGCTCTAGGGTCACATGAGGGTTAGCGGATCCTGAAGGAGGGAGCAAGCGAAAATGAGTACCATGAAAATCTAAAGTCAAGTAAACCTAGCCAAGCATGAACGTATCTTGCCCGAAGACATGTTCTCACCAGACTCTGCTTTTTTCTCCTTCTGGAGGAGAAAAGGAAGGACCACTTGTGGAAGGATAGAGCAAATTGCGAAATGTCATCTGCTCCGGGTTTAGGCCGAATGGTCGGGTCAAAGAATCAATCATCACGCAAACCGTCTACAATCCAAGCAAACGGAAATTCCCGCCTAAGATGAGCTTAGTCGGAAATTTGAAGGCATTTGTTTGGGATAAAATCCGCATCCTCGGAATACGACGTGGCAGACTACGAGTGGAGGG